>CM046391.1:26532803-27982803 GCA_025413875.1 Rhododendron molle
CAATTCAGCACTGCTTCGACCTTGTCTTCGTCCACTGCGATCCCGTCTTTGGATACTACATGACAGAAGAACTTAACCACTTCCTGCCAAAACTCGCATTTACTTGCTTTGGCATAGAGTTGGCTATCTCGGAGTACTTATAGTACTATCCAAAGATGTTCCTCATGCTCCTCCTTACTGGCGGAGTATATCAATATGTCATCAATGAACACCACTACAAATTTGTCTAAGTAGGGTTGAAAAATCTTGTTCATTGTAGACACCTCCCAAACGGGGCATCGCCATACAGTTGTATCATCACTGTGTTTGCTCGATTGGTTGCTCGCTTCATAAACCAAGATCGTGGATACCTCCATGGCTAGAGGTATCGCCACACGATAGCGGTTATCATCAAAACAGAGTCGCCACCTAGTTTGTTAAAGCTAGGAAAACAGATAGAGATTCTGGATACGGAAGCCAAAAGTACAGTAAGGGGAAGGTGTTAGGCACCCCTTTCTGCCTAGCCGTGAAGCTAGCCCATAATCATTCAACATAAGACATGTAGATGCTTTATCTAACTCATACACGTAGTCTATTTTTACGCCTTAAACAGTTAATAAGGTGAGCCAGGACTATAAAGAAACATGCATCTGAAAGCAAGAAACAAAACAAAAGCGTGCGGCGGATCGATCACTCGGCGGCGAATGGATGTCGCGCCGAGGATCATCTTGATATCAATGTACCGGCCGAGGCATCGAAGCCCTACGGTGTTCTTCCTCACACCAGACGATATGACTGACGATCAGAAAAGCTACGATTACGATTATAAGCAAAAATTAAAACAAACCAGAGGCTGTTGGGCCTCACCACCTTGATCCCTCAGTTGCTTGATTGCTTCGGATCGATCGGGATTGACTAATGGATTGCTTTTTGGACGAAACCCTAGGGTTAGGGTTTGAACTCCGGGGTTGGATCGTCGGATTGATGGCTGCCTATGGAAGGTTGGGGCTTTTGTAGAGAGGGTTTTTGTGAGTATAGGGGCAGAGTATCGTGACTGATTTGAGGGTGTTGGTCTATCAATTTCTGTGTGTATTTTCGGATCCGAGGGTCTCTTTATATAGGCAAAGGGGTGACTCACTCGGTCCAATCAAATCACGGGGATGCAATTGCAATTGCATTGCAACACAAACTCTTCGTTGCAATCCCTGAACGTGGCCCGAACGCATCGGAGAGGCGGTGGGATTGGATCGGACGACCGACAGAAGGTTTGAGAGTCTGGAAAAAGGCCGATCTGGCAGCCGAGCAAAGGATGTGGCGGCCGAAGAATGGATGTGGCGGCCGAGCCATTGATCTGGCGGCCGAGGTTTCGATCTCTTAGGGAGATTTTGCTAGCAACAGGTTGCTCGGGTGAGGAATGGATGTTAAGGCCGTGGAATCAATGTTGCGGCCGATCGATGGATTTTCCTAACACACTATGTTTCTGTCTGAAAGGCTATTTGGCTCTGGATTGGGTCCTCTAAGTGGCTCAGAGTTCGTACCATAAGTCCATGGGTTTCACAAGAAAGCAATCAGCAATCATCAAATCCGTATCATCATTGGGATGGTCCCAAGGTGGGAGTTGAAATAATCGTTAGGCCAAATTGGGGTGTCTACAGATGCCCCTCTTTGACTGAGCTCAGACGGATCGTGAGACATGTTTGAGTAATAGTCAAAGCTGTAAAAGCAACTCAATTTGGTCTAACCACTATTCCAAGGGTTTTTGAAAAAGGTTTTGTTATGGTCGGGCCGGAAGGCTGCCTAATTCCACAGGGGAAATTCGGACCAATCGTAGTTCGGAGGGCAATAAAAGAAAAAGTTTGGAGGATTAGAGACAGAAGACGTACCGTCGGGCTTAAAAAGCCGTAGTGCAACGTACCTGGGTAGAGCCAGGGTTTTGGCGGAAAGTAGTTGAAGGAGCGCGGGGCTGCCGGGGAAGTTTTTTGCGAAGAGTTACCTTTAGTATTTTGGGGTAGATCAGTACACGGCAGGTGTGTTTGCTTTTCTTGATCATCCTTACTTTGACTGAGGGGAGCTCGGTAGAGTAGCCTATCCTTGCGAATGAGCTAGAAGGAATTGATGTAGTTGGGGCGGAATCCAAGCCATCTGCGGAGATGAATTGGATGCCAGTTTTGAGATAGGGGGTGGAACCCAAATCATCTTCTGGAGACGAGTTGGATGCCATTGCAGGAGGCGTAAGGGCCAGTAACCGGGGCCTAGAGTGCTGAGATGAAGGTACCGAGGCACGGAGCCAGTTGTGATCATGAGGTGAGAGCCTGAGGTTTTGGAGCTTTGAGCTTTGATCGGGCCGAAGCGCGGAGCTGGTTTTGATCATAAGGCGAGCGCTTAGGAGGTGGAACCGAAGCACGGAGCTGGTGTTGATAGTTCAAAAATCTTTGCCTTCCGGAGGTAAGAACTTGAAAGGTCAGAGCTTCGAGCTTTGACGTGGTTGAAGTAAAGCGAGAGTCTGAGGTGTTGGAGCTTTGAACCGAAGCGCAGAGCTGGCATTGATCATCAGTCTCGAGTAGTCAGGGAGGTTGAAGCTTTGAGCTTGATGTGATTGAACCGAGGCATAGAGCCGTGTGTTCTGATGATTTGTTCATGGAGCTTTCTCATCATAAGATTTTGGCTTCGAGCCAGAGGATCGAGGCACCGGGCCGATCAATAAAAACCGAGGCATGGAGCCGTTTGATTGCAAGATTGACCTGCGAGTGAATGAGATATGCATAGCATGTATATATGATGAGTGTTTGTTAGATGTGAGATGATTATGCAAACTCGATGTGATTGATGCAATATGTGCACGGGCCCGTGCGTGTGTGTTTGATATAAGCATAGAGCTTCTTTTAAGTTTTGGACTTGAGCAATCAGAGCGTAGAGCTCGAGCATTCGGACGGCAGAATCCAAGCGTTCAAAGTACAGGCTTTGAGCATCCAGTACGCAGTGGTTGGGCAATCAAGTGTAGAGCTTGTGCATTCAAGTGTAGAACTTGAGCATCCAGTACACAGTGGTTGGGCTTGATAATTGTTGCTGACGGCGTAGAGCCCGTTTGAGAGTTATTACGGCTTTGAGCCAGTTGAATTGGTTACGGCTTTGAGCCAGCTGAATGGTAGGCTTCGAGCCGCTGAGTCGATAACAGGCGTAGAGCCGTTGAGTAATAGGCTTCCAGCCGCATGAGTGGTGCTATGGCGTAGAGCCAGTTGAAGCAGTTACGGCTTCGAGACAGTTGACTACGGCCTAGAGCCAGATAGTTACGGCTTTGAGCCAGTTGAGATGATAACGTGCGTAGAGCCGTTGAAGTGATAATAGGCGTGGAGCCGTTGAGTCATGGGTTTAGAGCCGCTAAGTTGATAATGGTTACGGCTTTGAGCCAGTTGAGATGATTACGGCTTTGAGCCAGTTGAGAGGTGGAATCATTTAAAACAACAATCATGGCTTTGAGCCATTGAGTAGTGGGCTTGGAGCCGTTGAAGAGGCATGCAGTTGCTGATGCAGGTGTGGGGCCGTTGAGTAATGGGCTTCGAGCTGTCGGATGAGTTGAACACGGGCTTTGGGCCGCTCGATTGGCGAATACGGGCGTTGAGCCTGCTGAAATGATTGACTAGGTTGGGGTGGCATAGAGCCTGCTGGGATACTGGGCAAGGAATTGTTAAAGCGGGCGTTGTTTACATCCTAAGATACGCCACCCAATAAGAAAATTACACATGGCATCAAACGATGCTTTGGCCTATCAGAACATATCCCATTTTGGCCCGAGATACATGGAATCATAAGGTTAATGGCGATATTATTTTAGTACTAAACGGTATCGTTTTGATGGGAAACGGCAGCGTTTGAGTCCCAATTAAGGGTAATTAAGACGGTGATTAGGTTTAGCCGTGGATTACTGACTAAAACTCATCCAACGGTGATTGAATCTCCGTCTCATGGGGAATCAAGCAGGGAATCATTCAGAAGGAGTGATCGTGTTCACGTTGCATAAAAAGAGGAAGCCCACGATCCAGGAAACAGCCATGATCAAGATTAGCAAACGTGGAGAGAAGAACTCTAGAGGAACCAGTCCAGCAACCGTTCGAAGACTCCACCCAGCCGAATTTCAAGGAATCATGGGCAGTTCGAAAAGGAACATGTGCATCAATTGAAGACGTGGGGTTCGAAGGCACACTCGGCGTCTATAAATAAGAGAAGAAGTTGAAGATAGGGACCCCGACAAAAAAACTCATCCACTGACAACTCATACTCAATATGATTGCTCAGGGATTTATCTTAGTTTAGGACGTAGTTTAGTTTACTTTGTAAGTTGAAGACTTGTTTGCATGTAAGACTACTTTCGATTAAATTCAAGTTTCTTATTCCTTTCAGTCTTTCTCTTACCAGAGATTAGTCGTTTATAAGCCCTCTTCGATTAAATTCAGTGTGCTTATATTTCTGCTTAGTCTCAGAAAAATTCCAAGAGTGTTTGTGCACAAATTTGCCTTCGATTCGATTCAGGTTTGTTTGTGCTCGATCATCTCAATTGGTTGTAGGCTCTCTTCGATTAAATTCAGCGTGCTTATATTTGTTCCATTGGTTTCAGTAAGGTCTTAAGAGTGTTTGTATACAAACTTACCTTCGATTAGATTCAGGTTCGTTTGTGTTCATTCATCTTTTTTGATTTGAGAAAAGCCAGCCCGTAGTCTTGGTTCGACATTTTTAAGGAAAAATTCTCTTAGTTGAGGTAATTGAACAGATAACACAGTTGCCTGATATAAATTAGTTGTTTCAAATCACGTTGAAAAGAATAATTTCATTTGTGGAGTTGGTTCTTTTCTGGCACGCCCGCACACAATCTTTTCCTTTGATTGAACTAATTCATTCCCAAACAATTTTTGGCACGCCCGGTGGGACCCGAAGGTGCCGAAATGCCAAGGCTCAGGAAGCAAATAGGTACACCTATTGGTGCTTTGGAGCCAGGGAAACAATTTTGGCACGCCCGGTGGGACAGGTACGCCTGCTAGCCTAGCTTTTCAGCCATTGGCTTTAGAAACGGAGGAGCCTCTACAGGAGGAGCCTTCTTATGAAATGCCTCCTTATCAAGGGCCTACAGGCTTCCCTTCAAATGTCCAAGAGAGACAGGTTAGTGGGAAAGACTATAATAAGGAGGACATGTTTAGAGAAATGATGATAGCTTTCAGAGAGATGGCTTAAGCCCAAAGAGCCATGATCAAAAGCATAAAAACTAGATTGCCCAATCCAGAGTTAGCAAGGAACAGTCCAGCAGATATTGGACTGAACAACAAAGCTAACTCTAGCACTCACCAAAGTCCCTTCGAAGGAAGGCTTGGAGAGGATGTTGGACAGGGTAAGATAAAATCTAGACCAGGAAAGGAGAAAATGTTTCCTGAAGACATACCACAATCTTGGTATGAGCCAGTGAAACCAACAAAGCCATTGGAGATTCCTAGGCAATCTCATGGTATTACAATTGGACTCCCAAGGAATGTTGGGAATAGACAAAGTGTTAATCCTCTCTTCGAACCTGTTCTGGGAAGATGGGGGGATGACGTAGAGTTAGAACAAGGGTATAGACCAGAAAGGAGGGATGTCAATCCACGAGACTCCCGTCAGGAGTTGCCAATGGCTAGGGATCCCTTCCCCACTGTTCAAGAGAAAAATCCTAGGTATACACAGCCTCATCTTGCGCCTGAAAGGATGCAGCAACCACCATATGGGAGGCCCCCTAGGGAAAACCAAGGGGATTTTAATGGAGTTCAGGAAGATGATTTGGAAAGGCAAGATCAGCCTGTGGCAAATCAAGGACAGAATCTCCTCGTAGATAACCCAGTGTTAAGAGACCAAGTTATGGGTCTCATACAAGAGGTTTGTGGACCTCGAACTCAGGGGTACAACCTCAGATCTATCGAAAGCCATATCCAGAATGGATAGACACCACATTTCAAATCCCTAGGGAATTCAAAATCCCAGATTTTACTTTGTTCTATGGGGATGGAAGACAGTCTTCCGTAGAACACATTGCTAGATTTTCTGCCCAATGTAAGAACTTGGCCCAAAATGGCTTCATGAAGTTGAAGCTGTTCCCAAATTCTTTGTCGGGACCAGCTTTTGCTTGGTATACCAATTTACCACCAGGATCAATAACCAATTGGTTTCAGATGGAGGAGGTGTTTCATGCACAATTCTTCCATGCAGAGCCTGAAGTCTCAATGGCAGACTTGGCTAGATTAAGGCAAAAACCAGATGAAAAGGTAGCAGACTTCATATCTAGGTTCAAAAGGGCCAGGACCAAGTGCAAACTCCAATTGCCAGAGGCAGAATTTGTGAGATTAGCACAAGATGGTCTGGAAAGGGAGCTTTGAAAGAGGTTCGATTCCACTGAGTTTAGAGACTTTGCAGATCTAACCTACAAAGTCACTAGATATGAGTCATTGTTGGAAGAAGATACAGATAGGCATAACTCTTCTTATTCTACGTATTATAGAGATCCCAACTATGAGATAGATATTGCAGAAATCATTGAACATGATCCTTGTGTTTGTGAGCCTCTAGTCCGGAAGAATGTTACTATAGGGCAGAAATTCAAACAGAAAGAAATACATAAAGTTTATTCTTTCGACGTAACAAAGGTTGATGAAATTTTTGATTACCTGTTAAGGAAAAAGACATCAAGCTGCCCTCAGAAGTTAAATTACCAACTGGAGAAGAAAAGCATGGGAAAACATATTGTAAATGGCATGATTCTTGGTCTCATTCAACTAAGTCTTGCAATGTTTTTCGTGATAGAATTCAGGAACAAATCAAGAAAGGAAGGATCAAGTTCCCTGACAAGGCCATGGGAATCGATGCCACTCCTTTTCCAAAGGTCGAGGAAGTAAACACCAACGTGCCCACTTCGTTGGCTCGAACTATCAAAAAATATTGGCGTGACAAGGAAGCACCAGTGAATATGACTTCAGTCCAGCCCACAAGGTGGAAGCCATATGCTGGTCATCCTCGAGGCATGGGAGTAAGACAAAGCCATTACAAATCAAGCAATGCCGGCTTATCTTCACAAGATGTTGGAACAAACCATCTGCCTATGCTCAAGCCTCATTTTTGGAGTGCTTATGCGTGGGTTGCAGAGCCAACTATTTGGTGTTCAAGGATCTGGACAGGAAGGGAGTCAGCCTGTTCCCTAAAGAGCAAGGGATGAAGCGAATTGCTCCAGCACCAGCAAAGCCAAATGAGAGCAAGCCTTGGTTGGCTTCGAAGAGGAATATGCCCTCGAATATAGTCCCTTATGCTCAGAAAAGGGAAGTACCTCCTCTAAAGAGGGCCAACATTGGTCAGACTTCAGGGGTACAAGAGGAAGTCAAGCAAGACGAGTTTACTTTGGTAAAAGGCGTCCCTGATTGGTTTCTGAAACAGGTTAAGCCTCATCTATTTCAAGGATATAAGGGTCCAGCCAAAAGTGGGACCAAGACCTTCAAACCACCCAGCTCAAACTCTGGAAATTGGGTATTGATAAGGGATCCCAAGTCCAAAATCCCACAGATGGTCCCCTTGCTCTCAAGAACACAGAAAAGGAAGCTCCAAAGGAAGTATTCACTCTTTCAAATGGGAGACTCCTCAACTGGAGAGGAATCTGGAAAGGGAGCAAGGCTCAATCCAAGGTTCGACAGGGCTCAAAGGGACCCCGAGGAGTTTCGAACCCAGCATCGAGAGGGAGAAGCTTTGCAGAAAGTAGCTTCAGCAATGCTTGAAGAGGACTTCGATGCACCTTCCCCAACTCATTGGCTAGTTACCAGTCTGGGCTGCTAGAAGCCATGTTGGTGGAACAAGAAGGGGTAGAAGGAAGCTCTTCTCCCATGGAAGTGTCAGCACAAGAGGCTGAATCCAAGGGGGAAGTGAGAGCAGAGGCAATTAACCAGACCAAAGAAGCAGCAAGCATTCAGTTTGGAAGCCAGCCAGAGGTGCAAGTTAACATGGTTTATCCGTGTTCGATGGACTCCTTCAAAATTGGCCAGGCATCTAAAGATGAAAGCAATGCTTGGCTGGTCAAAGCCAGCTCCTCTGAAGAGATACACAGTGATGAAGAACTGAACATCATATGCAATGACTGTGATCTGGAGGAAGTGGCCCAGATCGAGATGGATGAGAATCTGGTACGTGAAGTTGAGCAGAATCAGGAGAGTTTGGAGGTAAGTTCCAAAGAAAGTGCTTGTTTTGTACCAGATCTATGTCAGACATCGAATACCCATTGGTAATAGATTTAAATTATGTGGAGCTTTCATATCCATTTAAATTACCTACCAATGCTATGCGACAACATTTACGTCCACTATATATTACTGCACACTTTGATGGAATCCCGCTTAACAGAATTCTGGTGGATAATGGGGCTGCAGTGAACATTTTGCCTTTCCAAACCCTAAAAAAGTTGGGTAAAGGAAAAGCAAAGTTGATTCCAACCAGCACATCCATTGCAGGATTCACAGGGGAAAGCCAACATGCCAGGGGTATAATCTCCATTAGATTGGCAGTAGGTGGAATAGAAACAGACACTGCTTTCTTCGTAGTGGATACATATGCTAAATATAATGCTTTACTAGGAAGAGATTGGATTCATGTTAATGGATGCATTCCTTCTTCTCTCCATCAGGAATTGATGATTGTTAAGTATGACAAAGGCAAAGAAGTGGGTGTTGAAGGAGTTAAAGCTGATCCACATCCATTTAGTGCCACAGCAAATTTTGCTGAAGCAGAAATGTACAAGTCAGACGTAGTTCCACTAAGTGAACTACTCCAAGCAGCCACTTGCCCAACCAACGAGATGGAATTGGGAGAATTGGCAGAGCTAAAATCGAAGCTGAAACAAGCTGTTGATTATGAATCAGACACCCCAAAGGATGATGCTGCTTGGATGTGAATCCAAGGAAGAGGGGGAAGGAGAGGCCAACTCATTGGCTTTAATAAGATATGTTGCTTTGGGGATTGAGCAGAAGATACAGGAGGACAACATGTGGGAAGACGTTCTGCAGGATCACAAGCCTCACAAGGAGGAAGACAGTCCAACGTCTCAAGAACATTTCGAAGACCAAGATCTTCTGGAGGAAGTAAAATTGGGAGATGAAAGAAATCCCAACCCAGTGTTCATCAACAAACAGCTCGACTCAGAAATGAGGGCTAAGTTGATAGCACTACTAAAAGCCAATAAAGAATGTTTTGCATGGAGTTACAAGGAACTACCTGGATTGGACAGGAAATTGGTGGAGCATAGGTTGCCTATCAAGCCACAATTTAAACCTGTGAAGCAGCCAACCAGGAAGATGAGTTCAGAAACTATTGCAGGAGTCAAAAAAGAAATTCAAAGACTCCTAGATGCTGGTTTCATTCGAACAGCCAGGTATGTCGAATGGTTGTCTAATGTAGTTCGTTCCTAAAAAGAATGGGAGTATTAGGATCTGTATTGATTTTCGAAATTAAATACTGCCACTCCTAAGGATGAGTATCCTATGCCTAATGTGGACATGCTTGTGGGCGGGTCGCGTATAACACAAGATGTTATCCATCTTGGATGGGCATTCAGGATACAACCAAATTTGCATAGCAGAAAAAGATGTGCACAAAACAGCACATTTGCTTGCCCTGGCAATATTGGCATTTTTGAATGGGTCAAGATGCCATTTGGGTTAAAGAATGCTGGTGCCACTTACCAAAGGGCTATGAATACCATTTTCCATGATTTGGTAGGAGGTTTTCTAGACTGTTACATAGATGATATCATTGTGAAGTCAGATTCTGATGAGGATCACTTGCAACATCTAGAAAGGACATTTCAACAACTAAAACTATACCAACTGAAGTTAAATCCAGAAAAATGTGCTTTTGGAGTATCAACTGAAAAATTTCTGGGTTACTTAGTTCACAAAAGGGGAATACAGGTTGATAAGAACAAGGCAAAGGCCATTATTGAGGCCAAACCCCCTTCGAACAAGAAGGAATTGCAAAGGTTTCTTGGTCAATTAAATTTCCTTCGTAGATTTATATCTAATACTGCAGGAAAGACTAAAATCTTCTCTTCTTTATTGAAATTAAAGGAGGGAGAAGAATTCAAGTGGTCTAGAGAGCATGATGATGCCTTCGAAGCCATCAAGAGATACCTAGCCAACCCACCAGTGTTGATGCCACCTATTGAAGGGAAACCAGTGAAGCTGTACTTAGCAGTGACTCATGATTCAATAGGAGCATTGCTGGCACAAGACAATGAGGATGGCAAGGAGAGAGCAGTCTATTATCTTAGTAGGTTTCTAAATTCTTGTGAATGTAGATATGCTGCAGTAGAAAAACTATGTTTAGCTTTATTTTATGCTTCCAAGAAGCTCGGGCATTATATGTTGCCTAGAGTAACTTATGTTATTTCTCAAACTGATGTAATTAAGCACATGCTTTGTAAGCCCGTGCTTAGTGGGAAGATTGGGAAATGGATAGTATCTTTGATTGAGTTTTGTCTCGAGTATATACCTCAGAAATCAGTAAAGGGACAAGCGTTGGCCAACTTTTTGGCTGATCACCCTAATGGAATCGAAGTGCCTGAAACGCTAGAAGCAAGTCTGATTGATATCAAACCATGGAAGCTATGGTTTGACGGATCGAAGACTGCCCAAATGGCTGGAGTAGGCATAATTGTTGAGTCCCCTCAAGGTCTGAAAACCAAATATGGATTTCGACTCAGTGAGGGGCAATGTTCAAATAATCAAGCAGAATACGAAGCTTTAATCATAGGGTTAGAGATTCTACTCAGATTAAGGGCAAATGCTGTGGAGGTCTTTAGAGATTCTCAGTTAGTAATCAATCAGCTGAATGGGCAATTTCGATGTACCAGCCCAGCTTTAGTGCTTTATTATCAGCATGCTAAAGTGCTGATGGATCGATTTTTCATGATCACTTTTACTTATATCCCTAGATTCTTCAATGAAGAAGCTGATGAGGTGGCTCAAAGGGCATCAGGGTATAAAATTGTGTCAGAAAATGAAAAAGAGTTCTGTCAGCTAACTCTAAGGAAATCTTTACCTATGTTAAGCGACAGGTTGACTGACTTCGAAGTATTAGAGGTAAACCTTCCTCCCAATCAGAACGAGGATTGGAGGCAAGTGCTCATCGATTACCTAACCAAACCAGATGCTGAGACAGACAAAGCAACTAGGTTGAAAGCAATGAATTACATTATGTACAATAATGAGCTATTTAAAAGAGGGATGGATGGTCTCCTTTTGAAATGTTTGAACAAGGTAAATGCTTTTAAAGTAATGGCCGAGGTCCATGAAGGAATTTGTGGAGCTCACCAAGCTGGCATAAAGATGAGATGGTTGATAAGGAGATATGGGTACTATTGGCCCACGATTCTAAAAGACTGCATCGATTATGCCAAGGGATGTCAAGCCTGCCAGCGAACAGGGCCACTTAAACATTTACCAGTTACAGATTTGCAGTACGTCATAAAACCATGGCCTTTTAGAGGATGGGCCATGGATATGATTGGGATGATTTATCCACCTTCTTCAGAAAATCACAAATTCATTTTGGTAGCAACTGATTATTTCACTAAGTGGGTGGAAGCTCAAGCTTATGAGGAAGTTAAGCAAACCCATGTTATTGAGTTTATAAAAGGGATCATTTATAGATTTGGCAGCCCTCAAACAATAACAGTGGATAATGGTTCCATATTCGAAGGGAAATTGGTTAAAGCTTTTGCTAGTAACCATGGAATTTCTTTGATATACACTAGCACATATTATGCCCAATCGAATGGCCAAGCAGAATCAACCAACAAGATTATCAAAAAGGGAATCCAAAGAATGGTGGATAAAAACCCAGAAACTTGGCATGAGTTGTTAATGGACACACTATGGGCTTATAGGAATACGAAAAGGACTAGCACTGGCACTACCCCATTTGCTTTAACTTATGGGCATGATGCAGTCCTACCCATGGAGATCACGGTGAGATCTCAAAGGGTAGCATTCCAAAATGATTTGGATACCCAGTCATACCACCAAGCCATGCATATGGAACTCGAAGACATTGATGAAGCCAGGGTAAAGGCTTTAAATCAAATCATGTTACAAAAGGCAAGAGTGGCCAGAAGTTACAATAAAAGAGTAGCTTTTCGAAGCTTCGATGAGGGTGACCTGGTCTGGAAAGTAATCTTACCCATCAGAGATCGAAGGGTCAGGTTGGATGGATTAGGCAAATGGGCTCCAACTTGGGATGGACCTTTCCAAATTCACAGGGTCTTGAAAGGAGGAGCCTATCATTTGAGAAATTTAAATGGTTATGTCCATCGAAGAAAGATAAACGGGAAACATTTAAAGTCTTATGTCCCTTCCATATGGGAGTCGTTTCATAGAAGACAACTGTCTTCGAAGAGATGAACCCAGCTCGGGGGGTAGTTCCTCTAGGCGTTTGACTTGATGCAACCGTTAGCCTTCTATGGGTCACGATAAAAAGGGAGGAAGTCAAGAGGAGAGGTTTCCGTCGTAGTTACTTATTTCGATCTCGACTCACGATTACTTCGAAGTATGGATTAATAGTTAGGGTAAGTAAAACACGACACCCTGATAGCAAAAGTTTTATTTATTCATAAAAAAAAACACCTAAAGAGGTGCCATTACAAAAGAAAAAGAACAGACCCAAGTGGATCTGAAGCAAAAGAAAGAGAGTCCATGACTGGAAGATCTCTTAAACAGGAAGAGATTATGTTTCGAAGAGGGTTAAGGGGTTTTGTGATTCGTTAAACCCTAACTCGAGTCACTATTTATGGAAGAATTAATGCAGCTTTCTTTGAGAAGCTCAAGGGACGTGCATGAAAGCAGACTCTTCCCATGACTCCATGCATCCGTGTTCTTAGGAGACGTGGGTAGATACGTGCACCATTAACACTTATTTAATTATCTTAAATAAGATGTTAATGCGGGGGGTGTGTTTACATCCTAAGATACGCCACCCAATAAGAAAATTACACATGGCATCAAACGATGCTTTGGCCAATCAGAACATATCCCATTTTGGCCCGAGATACATGGAATCATAAGGTTAATGGCGATATTATTTTAGTACTAAACGGTATCGTTTTGATGGGAAACGGCAGCGTTTGAGTCCCAATTAAGGGTAATTAAGACGGTGATTAGGTTTAGCCGTGGATTACTGACTAAAACTCATCCAACGGTGATTGAATCTCCGTCTCATGGGGAATCAAGCAGGGAATCATTCAGAAGGAGTGATCGTGTTCACGTTGCATAAAAAGAGGAAGCCCACGATCCAGGAAACAGCCATGATCAAGATTAGCAAACGTGGAGAGAGAAGAACTCTAGAGGAACCAGTCCAGCAACCATTCGAAGACTCCACTCAGCCGAATTTCAAGGAATCATGGGCAGTTCGAAAAGGAACATGTGCATCAATTGAAGACGTGGGGTTCGAAGGCACACTCGGCGTCTATAAATAAGAGAAGAAGTTGAAGATAGGGGCCCCCGACAAAAAAAAAACTCATCCACTGACAACTCATACTCAATATGATTGCTCAGGGATTTATCTTAGTTTAGGACGTAGTTTAGTTTACTTTGTAAGTTGAAGACTTGTTTGCATGTAAGACTACTTTCGATTAAATTCAAGTTTCTTATTCCTTTCGGTCTTTCTCTTACCAGAGATTAGTCGTTTATAAGCCCTCTTCGATTAAATTCAATGTGCTTATATTTCCTGCTTAGTCTCGGAAAAATTCCAAGAGTGTTTGTGCACAAATTTGCCTTCGATTCGATTCAGGTTTGTTTGTGCTCGATCATCTCAATTGGTTGTAGGCTCTCTTCGATTAAATTCAGTGTGCTTATATTTGTTCCATTGGTTTCAGTAAGGTCTTAAGAGTGTTTGTATACAAACTTACCTTCGATTAGATTCAGGTTCGTTTGTGTTCATTCATCTTTTTTGATTTGAGAAAAGCCAGCCCGTAGTCTTGGTTCGACATTTTTAAGGAAAAATCCTCTTAGTTGAGGTAATTGAACAGATAACACAGTTGCCTGATATAAATTAGTTGTTTCAAATCACATTGAAAAGAATAATTTCATTTGTGGAGTTGGTTCTTTTCTGGCACGCCCGCACACAATCTTTTCCTTTGATTGAACTAATTCATTCCCAAACAGGCGTAGAGCCATGGAGCTTGATAGTAAGCTTTTGAGCTGCTGAATTGGTAGATATGGGCATGGAGCCATTGAGCTGATGTTGATTTTGTCTATCAGTGATAAGCTTTGGTCAGCAGTTTGTGGAGAGAGAGCCTCCTTGTGTTTAGACATGCCCTCAAGGTTAGTTTTAATCATGTTGTTCATGACTCAAGGATGTCCCCTAAGGTTATTCTATTGGTCGAGAACCCAGAAATTCATAATGGCTTGAGTTAATGCAATGAGCAAGGCCTGAAGATTGCTGAGAAGAATGGATTTTGGGGCCAGTGGATCGATCCGTCGGCCGCAATATTGACTATTCAGCCGAGGTATCGTTTCCTCGGCTGGCAGAACGCTTCATTTCTAGCGCTCTATAAAAACAGAGCCTTTGGCGTCTTTCTTTTCATTTTCTTCTCTCTTTCCTTCTTTGTTCTCTTTCCCGCGAGGACCCTACCGAAGACTCATTGCCTTCTTTGCTTTGCCTTGCTCTCGTTGAGTTCGAGGGATGGATGACGCGTGGCTAGCGATCGCGGAGGGAGCCCGCGTTGCTTCTGGTGCTGTCTTGCTGCTTGATTAGAGATCCTTGCATGGGTGGTTTGCTTCCGTGACGTGGAACTCCTGGGGTGGCGTCTATATGCGATATGGTGACTTTTCTGGGATGTGTGATGCCTCTTCTGCACCGCAGTGCTTCTTTGGTACACGTCGCCCCGGGGGTATCTTTTCCTTTTTTGCAGCTAGTCTCTGGCGTTTGGATCGTCAGAGAGTTCGGCATCCTCTTTTCCTTCTTTTGTTTTTCCTGCATAGGTTAGCTTGATAGGAAACCGATGTATAGGTTTGTTTAAGAAATGTGAGATGATTCACCTTGTGATGTAAAAAGCTTTTATTATATGAAACAAAATCTTTTGCTCTGTCATATGATTGTATATGTCGTTGTTCTTTATTTGTGCTAGCACAAAATTGATTTGTTATGAAATCTTGACTGAATCGTGGAACCTTTTGTGAAAAGGTCGTTTTGACGGCCGAGCTTTCGATCCAGCGGCCGAAGGATCGCTTCATCTGCCAGATTTTGACTTCGAGTCACGCTTGATTTTCAGGGGCCATGGAATCGATCCTGCGGCCGTTTATTCGAAGTGGCGGCCGAGATACCGACCAAGTTACTGATGAATTTAGAATCCGATTCCGATTTGAACTAGGACTCATCCTAGCCTATAAGTATACGTTCTACGAACTCGATGGAACTTGTCAACAACGATTTCATGGCACAACCAGTCCTTGATCCGTGGTTGGATTCTTTTAACGGCCTCAACCGTTTGCACTTTAGGTCCTTTGGTATGGACTTCATCTTCTCCCTTCGCAAAATTCCCGTGAACTTTGCTTTCCTTCGGGCAGCCACTAGCTTGTGGGACCCTGTTTTCCATGTCTTTCGATTTAGAAGAGAGGAGTTGTGTCCTACTGTCGAGGAACTTGCAGCTATCATGGGTCATTCGGATAGAGAAGGCCTCATTATTCCCAACCCTTTGTTCAATCGGGGCAATCTTTTGAAGGATTTGTTCCAAATTCAGAAACATGAAGTTAGGTTTTCATGGTAAATGGAAGGTTAGAAACCCTACAATTTGTTCAGTGCTTTGGTACCGCTGAAGCTCATCGTCAAATTCCTCAACAGAAAGCATGCTTCCATGTGTTGTGCATTTGTCTCCTTCATTACTACTTGCGTGGACCTTCCTCTGGCCATGCTGATTCTATGCTGCTTGACTTTGCCCATCAGGTGGGAAACCGTGTAGGTTTTACTGGTTTAGTGTTGGCAGAGACCTTGATGGGCCTTGACATGGTAAAGGGTGATCCTACGGCCCAGTTTTCAGGCAGCCCTTTGTTGCTACAGGTTCGCTCTTTACCTGTTTTCTTTTGCTAAATTTATCTTTTCACTCGTCTCTCTTTTGTTTTGGCTCACATGTTCTCACAGCTCGCAATTTTCCCTTGTTTTCCATAGGTATGGCTTTATGAGAAGCTGAGGGTGTGGGATGTACCGGAGCGGCTGCCCTATGGTTTAGATCACTGCATGGAGCGTCGTGTGATCAAACAATTTCCCACTGAAGCTGCTTGGAAAGCATGGATGGAGACTAGAAAGGGCGATAGGATCCAATGGGTTTGCCCCTGGTATGGTATAAAGAGCATGACTGTAAGTACCATGAACCATTTTGGTGTAGCAGTGATTGGCGTCACTCGAGTTACCTTCTATTTTCCTACTCGTTTCCAGAGGCAGTTTGGGGCTGCACAGGTCCAAGTTTTGGGTGACCCAGAGTATGCTGTTTCTAAGGTTCATGACGCCAGTCTTCGTTGCAATGTGCTTCGTTTTTGGTCAAATCGAGTAATGCAAGAGATTGCTTAAAACTTTGCTGACAGGCTATCGAGCTCGTATAAGCGTTGGTTAGAGAAAAACCGTTTGAAGGACAAGAGTGCAAAGAGAAGGAAGACCTAGAGATTGACACTTTGTTTATGCTTTTTGAAAGACTTGTTTTATCCTAGTTTCCATAGATTGAGAATTGTTTGAGCTTGCTTTCCTTTTTCCTTGGGAATAATAAAACATTTGATTGTTTCATTTTGAGAATGTTGTTGCCATGGTTGGACTTTTAACATGCTTTAGGATAGACCTAGAAATTTGGAAGTGATAACAATAGCAGTGGCCGAGTCTCGATTCAGAGATTGCCTACGTATCCTGTAGAGGGAATCAGGCCATAAACGTAGTTCCAAGACGGTTTGTTTTGTTTTTGGTTGGGGTTCACTCGAGTATTCTTCCTCTCCTTTTATGCTCTTGATTTTGCCTAAACCGCCCTTGTGGGTTTTCAGTCTAGCGAGCGCTTTTATTTATGCCTTAGTTTTTGCCTAAGCCGCCCTTGCGGGTTTTCGACCTAGCAGGCTGCTCTAATTTTTGCTTGAGTCTACCCACCCTTGTGGTTTTCGACCCAACGAGCATCTCTCAGGGGTAATACTTCCTCAGCTTGTCAATGTTGACTGGCGTTGCGAATTCCATTCCATCCAAATCTGCAATATAGGCTGCTCCTCCAGATAGTATGCGCTTGACAAGGTAGGGGCCTCCCCAGTTTGGTTTAAACTTGCCCCTTGGGTCAGAAACATGGCGACGAATGGCCTTAAGTACCATATCCCCTACTTTGACATCTCTTGGTTTCACCTTTTTGTTGAATGCTCGTGTGATACGACGTTGATACCCTTGCACATGGTATAGTGCCCTCAGCCTCCTTTCATCCAGTAGTGCTAACTCATCGTAGCGGTTTTGAACCCAGTCCTCTTCGATCATTCCAGTTTCAGCTAGTACCCTTAGTGAGGGCAACTCTAATTCGATAGGTAATACAGCCTCCATTCCATAGACTAGAGAGTAAGGGGTAGCCCCAGTTGAAGCCCTTTCAGTTGTGCGATAGCCCCATAGCGCTAGAGGTAACATTTCTGGCCAGTCTGTATAGGTGTCAGTAGTTCTTCGTAAGATCCGCTTGATGTTCTTGTTTGCAGCTTCAACTGCTCCATTGGTTTGAGGTCGATAAGTAGATGACTGATGATTTTGTATCCCGAATTCGGCGAAGAGCTTCCTCGTTGCCCCTTTGAAGTGTGATCTGTTGTCGCAGATGATCTCGTGAGGTACACCATACCGATAGATGATATTGCTGCGGATAAACTTGGCCGTGTGAGTAGCTTTGAGAGTAGCATAGGTGTTTGGGAATGAATTAGTTCAATCAAAGGAAAAGATTGTGTGCGGGCGTGCCAGAAAAGAACCAACTCCACAAATGAAATTATTCTTTTCAACGTGATTTGAAACAACTAATTTATATCAGGCAACTGTGTTATCTGTTCAATTACCTCAACTAAGAGGATTTTTCCTTAAAAATGTCGAACCAAGACTACGGGCTGGCTTTTCTCAAATCAAAAAAGATGAATGAACACAAACGAACCTGAATCTAATCGAAGGTAAGTTTGTATACAAACACTCTTAAGACCTTACTGAAACCAATGGAACAAATATAAGCACACTGAATTTAATCGAAGAGAGCTTACAACCAATTGAGATGATCGAGCACAAACAAACCTGAATCGAATCGAAGGCAAATTTGTGCACAAACACTCTTGGAATTTTTCTGAGACTAAGCAGAAATATAAGCACACTGAATTTAATCGAAGAGGGCTTATAAACGACTAATCTCTGGTAAGAGAAAGACTGAAAGGAATAAGAAACTTGAATTTAATCGAAAGTAGTCTTACATGCAAACAAGTCTTCAACTTACAAAGTAAACTAAACTACGTCCTAAACTAAGATAAATCCCTGAGCAATCATATTGAGTATGAGTTGTCAGTGGATGAGTTTTTTGTCGGGGCTTCTATCTTCAACTTCTTCTCTTATTTATAGACGCCGAGCGTGCCTTCGAACCCCACGTCTTCAATTGATGCACATGTTCCCTTTCGAACTGCCCATGATCCCTTGAAATTCGGCTGAGTGGAGTCTTCGAACGGTTGTTGAACTGGTTCCTCTAGAGTTCTTCTCTCCACGTTTGCTAATCTTGATCATGGCTGTTTCCTGGATCGTGGGCTTCCTCTTTTTATGCAACGTGAACACGATCACTCCTTCTGAATGATTCCCTGCTTGATTCCCCATGAGACGGAGATTCAATCACCGTTGGATGAGTTTTAGTCAGTAATCCACGGCTAAACCTAATCACTGTCTTAATTACCCTTAATTGGGACTCAAACGCTGCCGTTTCCCATCAAAACGATACCGTTTAGTACTAAAATAATATCGCCATTAACCTTATGATTCCATGTATCTCGGGCCAAAATGGGATATGTTCTGATAGGCCAAAGCATCGTTTGATGCCACGTGTAATTTTCTTATTGGGTGGCGTATCTTAGGATGTAAACACTAGGAAGCTGCTTCTACCCATTTAGTGAAGTAGTCGATGGCCACTAGAATGAACTAGTGCTTGTACTTTCCCTTTGGATTTATGCTCCCAATGACGTCTATCCCCCAGGTGGAGAATGGCCAAGGGGATGTCATGCTATATAGTTCTGTAGGGGGTATACACATGCGATCAGCGTGTGTTTGGCATTTGAAACATCGACGAACATAGTCAGCACAATCAGCTTCCATAGTAGTCCAATAATATCCTTGACGCAGGATCTTCTTTGCCATCGCTGCTCCATTCATGTGTGGCCCACAGATTCCTTCATGTATTTCCTCCATGATCTTGTGGCTTTCTTCCGTGGTGACGCAAAGTTGGTTGGGACCCAAATGCGCCCTTCAATATAGCATTCCTCCGCAGACTATAAATCGAGCCGCAAACTTCCGCAAAGCCATTTTGTCCTTTGTGGTGGCTTCAGAAGGATACTCCCCCTCTTCTAAGAATTTCTTCACATCTTCATGCCATGGCTTACCATCATTCTCGCCTTCTTCAACGAAAGTGCACTCGCATGCTGGTTTGATCTTCTGCTCGATCATAAGAGGTCGCATTGTGAATCCCAAGGGTATTTCGACCATGGAGGCTAGTGTTGCCAATGCGTCTGCGAATCTATTGCTTTCTCTAGGAGTGTGCGTGAAGATGACTGAGTCGAATTGCGGAATCAAGTTCACTAGTACAGAGTGATATAGTTTCAGCGTATCTTCTTTGACTTTCCAATCTCCCCTTGCTTGGGATACCACTAGGTTTGAATCTCCAGTGACTTCTATCCTTCTTGCCCCTAGCTCCAGGGCTGCCTCCTAGCTCCAGGGCTGCCTCCGTTCCAGCGATGCAGGCTTCATACTCAGCTTGGTTGTTGGTGACTTCAAACCTTAGTTTATATGACAAAGGAATATGAGAGTCGTTTGGGGAGACTAGCAGTACCCCTATGCCATATCCACATTGGTTTGATGCTCCATCGAAATAGAGGTGCCAGGTGTCGTTTAGGAGACACAAGATGTCTTCATCAGGGAACATGAAGTCCTCTACCTCGGCCTCTGTCACGGGATGATCTGCCAGGAATTCTGCCACAGCCCTTCCTTTCACTGATTTCCTTGTCATGTACTTTAGATCGAATTCTGCAAGCAGCAGTAACCATCTAGCCAGCCTTCCAATAAGTGCTGGCTTCTCGAAAAGATATTTGATTGGGTCTAATCGAGAAACCAGCACTACCGGATGTGCCAATAGGTAATGCCTTAGTTTCTTTGTGGCCCATACTAGCCCCCAGCAGGTTTACTCGAGGGGAGTGTACCTTGCTTCATAATCCATCATCTTCTTACTGAGGTAGTATATGGCACACTCTACTTTGGCATCGTTTTCTTGTGCTAGCATGCATCCCATGGACGTATTTGTCACTGAGAGGTACAGAATCAATGGTTTCCCAGGAATAGGTGGTGATAACACAGGTGGATTTTGAAGATACTCTTTGATTGCCTCGAAAGCTTGTTGACAGTCTTGACTCCACTCGAAATCAGTACCCTTCTTTAGAAGCTTAAAAAGAGGCTCACAAGTGGCTGTGAGTTTAGAAATAAACCTACTGATGAACTGTACCTTTCCCAGGAAACTCCTTACTTCCTTCTCTGTCTTTGGTGGTGATGATAGCCTGTATCTTGGAAGGATCTACTTCGATTCCTCTTTGAGTGATGAGAAACCCCAGCATTTTGCCAGCTGTTACCCCAAAAGTGCATTTTTGAGGATTAAGGCGTAGCTTGTATTGCCTAATCCTCTCAAAGAACTTTTGAAGTGCTTCATAGTGTCCTTCTCTTTCCCTTGACTTGACTATCATATCGTTGACATATACCTCAACCTCTTTGTGCATCATGTCGTGCAGCAGGGTTGTTGCCATCCTTTGGTAGGTAGCTCCAGCATTCTTCAGTCCGAATGGCATCACTCGGTAGCAATAGGTTCCCCATGGTGTAGTGAAGGTGGTCTTCTCTCTATCCTCGGGAGACATCAGAATCTGATTATACCCAGAAAAGCCATCCATAAAAGACAGCAGTGCGTGCCCTGCAGTGTTGTCCACAAGCTCGTCTATGTGGGGTAGTGGAAAATCATCCTTTGGACTGGCCTTGTTAAGATCTCGGAAATCTACACAGACCCTGATACCCCCAGTTTTCTTTGGTAGTGGAACGATATTAGCTACCCATTGTGGATACTCGGTGACTATGAGGAAACCAGCGTTGATTTGTTTGGTAACCTCTTCTTTTATCTTCAAAACCCAATCAGGGCGCATGCGTCTTAGCTTTTGTTTAACAGGTTTTGCATCGGGATGGAGAGGAATTTTATGCTGAACAATTTCGGGGTCTATACCAGGCATGTCCTCATAAGACCAGGCAAAAACATCTTTGTATTCTTTTAGCAAAAGGATTAGTTTTTCACTTTCTTGAGAAGAAAGTGTTGTACCAATTTTTACCATTTTAGGCTCGCCTTCAGAGCCCACGTTTGCTGTGATTATTTCCTCAGAAAAAGGTTTAGCGTGCCTTTCCTCTTCTCTCTCAATGAATTCTAGAATTTCTTTTGGAATTTCTTCCTTGAAAATTGGATTGTCAGAATCCATGCAGTTAATCATAGACAAAGTGAAATACTCTAGACCTTCCTTTCCATTGCTAAAATTGTCGAAAGACATTTCAGAATCAAACTCAAAACAAATGTTAAGCTTTGGTAATTTTAACCAGGTTTTCCTCACTAGACTCAGTAGTTTGAGAAAATGAAACGCTAGACTCGGATTGAGTTGACTTGGAGTCGGAATCGGAATCGGGACTAAGATCAGAATCAGCATTTTTTATTTTGTATTTTAAAGTGTGTTCCACGGTCCAGTTAGGGTAGG
This sequence comes from Rhododendron molle, assembly GCA_025413875.1. Lineage (NCBI taxonomy): Eukaryota > Viridiplantae > Streptophyta > Magnoliopsida > Ericales > Ericaceae > Rhododendron > Rhododendron molle. Next base: position 26,554,823 of record CM046391.1, read on the forward strand.
CCCCTTTTTCAGCATCTACAATCAGCTCAGAGCAGTCTTTTTCATCACCAAGGTTGAGCATCAGCACTTCACAGTCACTTTGATTCGCACTTTCATCACTATCACCCTGCAAATCTTGGAGGGCCATTTGATTTGCTATTGCTGTTATTTCCTCCAATTGAGCTTCAATCGCTGCTTCGTCGCTATTATCAACTCTTCGTGTGCCAACAAATCCCCACCAGTTGCCAAACCTATCTGTGATGGGGTGAATCACCCTTATTTTGTTGTCGGTGACCCTCTCATCAAAGAGTAGGTTTAGTGAGATTTCGTCTAGTGGATTATTGTCAGCAGACTCTTCTTCCTTTGTTTCCTCAGCTTCAGAATGGTTGACTTCATCGATTGGCCAATAGTCATCAGTGGATGCATAAGGGTCGTAGAAATAAATTGGGACCCTGCCAAACCCTTCTTCCTCAATGATATCCTTTACTTCTTCCTCGTAAACTGTTCTTGCGAACATAACATGGTTGTCTTTAATGATAGTCACCATAGGTTTTGGTTCATCTATTGGGGTGATGTACTTGGATGGATCAAAGCTCTCAGCACCAGGGCGGAGCGGGCCAGATAGCTTGGTGATAATTTGAAAGTACGAATCAAACGTGAGTAGTGACGTAGCCATTTTTCCTGAAAAGTTTTTGCTTTAAGTTAGTTTAACTTACCTTCTTTTGATAAAAGACCCCTAGGGTAGCCCTGCAAAAGAAAACTTTACAACATACATATATACAATTGGTGTGAGGAAGAACTTGGAAGCAAGATGCAAGTAGGTTCCTAGCCTGTAGGTTCCTGCCTTAGTTTGATAAGTTCTATGGCTTTCTAATACATGTGAGGTTTTTGGTAGTCTCATGGTGCTCCGTTGTCAAAAGGCACCAATCCTTTCACCAGCCCATCATAGGCGGCAAGTGGGTGATTCCCTTTTTGATATACCAAAAGGTACAAGTGACTGTGGAGTTTGCTGGAACCCCTAACATAGCCCATGTCATGCCAGGATATTAGGTGAACTCAACGAGGCTTGCCTGCTCATTGCATATGATAAATGAATTAAATAAGGCACGTATTAGTCTTATGTTGAACTTTTTGGTTATGGCTCTCATATCCCCAGCAGAGTCGCCAGAAAATTGTAGACACCTCCCAAACGGGGCATCGCCATACAGTTGTATCATCACTGTGTTTGCTCGATTGGTTGCTCGCTTCATAAACCAAACCAAGATCGTGGATACCTCCATGGCTAGAGGTATTGCCACACGATAGCGGTTATCATCAAAACAGAGTCGCCACCTAGTTTGTTAAAGCTAGGAAAACAGATAGAGATTCTGGATACAGAAGCCAACTGTTACGAGTAGGGAAGGTGTTAGGCACCCCTTTCTGCCTAGCCGTGAAGCTAGCCCATAATCATTCAACATAAGACATGTAGATGCTTTATCTAACTCATACACGTAGTCTGTTTTTACGCCTTAAACAGTTAATAAGGTGAGCCAGGACTATAAAGAAACATGCATCTGAAAGCAAGAAACAAAACAAAACTGTGCCAGCAGATCGATCACTCGGCCAGCGAATGGATGTCGCGGCCGAGGGATCATGCTGATATCAATGTACCGGCCGAGGCATCGAAGCCCCGGCTGGTGTTCTTCCTCACATCAGACAGAAAGTTTACAGACGATCAGAAAAGCTACGATTACGATTATAAGCAAAATTAAAACAAACCAGAGGCCGTTGGGCCTCACCACCTTGATCCCTCAGTTGCTTGATTGCTTCGGATCGATCGGGATTGACTAATGGATTGCTTTTTGGACGAAACCCTAGGGTTAGGGTTTGAACTCCGGGGTTGGATCGTCGGATTGATGGCTGCCTATGGAAGGTTGGAGCTTTTGTAGAGAGGGTTTTTATGAGTATAGGGGCAGAGTATCGTGACTGATTTGAGGGTGTAGGTCTATCCATTTCTGTGTGTATTTTCGGATCCGAGGGTCTCTTTATATAGGCAAAAGGGTGACTCACTCGGTCCAATCAAATCACAGGGATGCAATTGCAATTGCATTGCAACACAAACTCTTCGTTGCAATCCCTGAACGTGGCCCGAACGCATCGGAGAGGCGGTGGGATTGGATCGGACGACCGACAGAAGGTTCGAGAGTCTGGAAAAAGGCCGATCTGGCGGCCGAGCAAAGGATGTGGCGGCCGAAGAATGGATGTGGCGGCCGAGCCATTGATCTGGCGGCCGAGGTTTCAATCTCTCAGGGAGATTTTGCTAGCAACAGTTTGCTCGGGTGAGGAATGGATGTTAAGGCCGTGGAATCAATGTTGCGGCCGATCGATGGATTTTCCTAACACACTATGTTTCTGTCTGAAAGGCTATTTGGCTCTGGATTGGGTCCTCTAAGTGGTTCAGCGTTCGTACCATAAGTCCATGGGTTTCACAAGAAAGCAATCAGCAATCATCAAATCCGTATCATCATCGGGATGGTCCCAAGGTGGGAGTTGAAATAATCGTTAGGCCAAATTGGGGTGTCTACATTCATGAGACACATGAATACTACCGGAGCATTCGTCAATCCAAATGGCATTACTACAAACTCGTAGTGTCCATATCTGGTACGGAAGGCTATCTTGGCGATGTCTTCATCCCGGATTTTGAGTTGATGATATCCTGATCGGAGATCGATTTTTGAGAAATAGGTTGCTCCTCTCAGTTGATCAAATAGATCATCAATTCTAGGCAAGGGGTTTCGGTTCTTGACTGTGACTTGGTTTAACTTCTTGTAATCGATGCATAAACGAAGCGTTCCTTCCTTCTTCTTCACGAACAGAGCAGGCGCCTCCCATGGTGACGTACTAGGCCTGATAAACCCTTTGTCTAATAGCTCCTATAATTGGGTCTTGAGCTCCTTTAGTTCCGCAGGGGCCATACGGTATGGTGCCAAAGAGATCGGGGCTGTTCCCGGTTGTAGCTCTATAGAGAAGTCTATCTCTCTTTGAGGTGGTATGCCAGGAAGTTCTTCAGGGAAAACATCGGCGTATTCGCAAACGATGTGTGGTAATCCCAGCTCCATCATGTCGGTTTCTTCCATTTGGAGACTAGCTAGCCATCCAAATAGTTGATTTTGCCACCTTGATCTTTTCGTCGTCGAACTCGCTGTCTGTCTATCCCCCTTAAAACGGAAACGAGTTCCTTCTGGAGTGTAAGCCGTTACCATCTTCTGATGACAGTCTATGATCGCTCGGTGTGCTGATAGCCAGTCCATTCCCAAGATCACGTCGAAATCCGCCATGTCGATTACTCTGAGGTCGCAGGTTAGTCGCAAGTTGGCTATTTCTAGCTTGCACCCTCTACACACTAGACTAATGACTATATTCCCCCCAACGGTGATGAGACTTTCGTACTCATACCTAGGGGTTCTGTTTCTAGTGCTAGAGCAGTTACGCAGGTAGTAGATATGAATGAATGAGATACACCAGAGTCAAATTAGGCTTGTACGCAGGTACTATATAACAGCAGCGTACCTTGGATCATGGAGCGATTCGGTTCTTGTTCCTCAGTCTGTAGTGCAAAGATGCGCCCTCCAGTGCTTTGCTGGGTTCCCAAGAGCTGCTTTCCTTTGTTTTGCCCATTCTGCTACTGCGATGGGCCTCCCAGATTTTGCTTCACAAAACCGACCTATCCTGATTTTTGAGCTCTCTGAATTCCAAAGCTCCATGTCCTCTCCCTTTGGGGTTGGGGGCATTCACGCTTGTAGTGGCCCATGGCCTAACAGTTGAAGCACTGAACGATTGCTTTGTTTTGGCCGCCCCTCTGCGGTTCACCACGTCCTGGTGCAACAGTCTTCTAAGCTTGGTTGTTTTGAGACGGGGTAAAGGGTTTGGTAGGGTAGGGTCCACGGTTGTTGTTGGGTGGTTAGGTTTGGATCGGTCCACCGGTACTGCTTGTTGCCTTCCTCCATCGGGTTTTGAAGTCAACCTCCTCACTTTCCAGCCGGAGAGCACACTTCACAACACCGGCATATGTGGTAAAGGCTTGTGCCACTATAGCCCTTCGAGCAGTTGTCAGTCCCCACTCGAACCTTCTTGCCTTCTTGTCTTCAGTCACTATGGCGGTTGGGGCATAACGGGATGGCTCTTCCAATTTGGCCGCATACTGGGTAACGGTCATTGTCCCTTGTTTCAGGTTCAGAAATTCCTGCTCCTCGCCCAGGCAAAGAGGTGTGGGAAAGTATTTGTCAAGAAACAGGGTCTCGAACTCGGCAAATGTCATGGTGGCTATGGCATGGGTGGCTTCCATCAAGTCCCATCAATAACAAGCTTCTCCTTTCAGTTGGTACGTGGCTAAGGCTACACGATCTCCGTCCTGGGTAATCTCCAAGGTGTCCAGGATCACTTTGACTTCTTTCAACCATGTTTCCGCCACGGTGGGGTTGGTATCTTCGTTGAAGGTCAGGGGTCGGCCTTTGCAGAATTCGTTCATCACTCTGGTTCGGTTCATAGGTTCATCTTCGCGGTTTTGGTTTCGGCGGTTGGCGTTCAAAGCGGCCACAAACGCTTGCATGATCTGGGTTAGGTAGGGGTTTGCATTAGAGGATTCTCCGGTTTCGTGTCCTAATCCGCTACATCGATTCACCATCTACGGGTTAAAATCGAAATGGGGTTTTAGTCTACTAAAACAATTTTCCTTTTGAGATTGGTTCTTTCTTCTAGGGTAAAAGCAAGATATAGTATGCAATAGTATTCCTTCTATAATCAAAAGCAATTTTATCAATTAATATGCAACAATACTCATTTCAAATAAAGCACACTTTTTCATAGATAAGCAAAGGATTACACTCATAAGGATAGAGTTCTACTACAAAAACATAAGAAAGGATCTTCCTAATACAACTTGAAACGGTCCTACATACTCCTACTACATGAACCGGTTTGTCGCAATGTACCACAAGTGCAACTACAACTCTCGGGACCTTATTCTGATACTACTACTCTACTGGCGGGGTGGGACAAGTACGAAGAACTCTCTCAACTGCTCCATCCACTCTCTCTCTTATCTCGAGCCAACGTTCTCCCTTTCGACGGATTTCCTCAGCTAGCTTATCAAGGGTCACGTTCTGGGTCTCCACATCCATGTGTTGGTCCTCGTGGGTCAGGGGTGCCATTACGACGAACTCATATAGTTGGCAGCCGGTGTCGAGGTCGCATATACCCAGGTGGGGTATGGGGATAAGGCTCTCGGGTGCTAGAAAGGCCTTGTAGTATAGCAGGTCCACAACGGTGGTCTGAGCAGCAGGGGTACAACTATCCATATCTACAATAAGAAAATTATAAATTAGACTTAATGGTGTGAAGGGAGGGCGGGGGGGCGGGCAATCACCTATAAAACACAAGTACGCGCATAAACAGTGATCATATGTAGAAAATAACACATGACTTTCATTTAAACGAAATAAGTACATCTTAGATGGCTTATATTAGCCTAAGCTCCCTACTACGTTTACATCAAAAGTCCAACTACTGCCAAGCTTCCTAATGAGTCTAAAAGATGTTCGGAAATTGGGCCGTGTACGGGCCTATGTCGGTCTCGACGGGTGGCGGTGGTACATCACCGGAGTCAGAATATATATCCATGATGTCGGGCATAACCCACTCCGGCCAGTCTGGTTCTTCCTCTAGAATTAATATTTCCTCGTCGTCAGACTGCTAGTCCTTCGCTCCTATTGGTGGATCCTCCTCAGGATCGAGGTCCTTCTCAGGATCCTCTTTAGGGTCTTCCTCGGGATCCTCCTCAACTTCCTCGACTAACATTTCTACATCATTAGGGGGTGCTATTTGGACTAGGACAGGTGCTGCTTCATCATCACCCTCTTACATAGCATCGGGGAGTGGAATGGCTCCATGCTCTTGGTAGAAGTCATGGATGTCGGGAAAAGTATAAGGAAAGTAAGGATCTTCTACGAGTTGGTTCGTCATCTACCTTATGGTACTTCTAAGTTGACGGGGTTCGGCTAGTAGGTTGACTTGATAAGGATTTGGTTGATCCATCTACAAGGAAAATTTTAAACCTCAATTAGCAATGTTTTAAACAGGTTTATTAACTAAGGAAAGGCTTATGAGTTTTTAAGTCCCACACCCGATTCTTGATTTAAGTCATCATCCAATTGTTCGGGAATTCCCAGCTCAGCGGTACTGCCAACTTCCGCACCTTGCTTGAATCCGAATATTGTTTTGTCAGAATTCCACCCAATTTGGGATGGTAAACTTAAACTCAATTCACATTTATGCAACAGTCAACTATCTTATGGCTCTACCCATTCTACCCATGGCCGAGGTTTTGAACCTAAAGCTTTGATACCAAGTTGTAATGCCCCTAATTTTGGGTACGATAAATAAACATTTTATTGATAAAACTAAGTAGAGTCTGGCTCATTATTATGTCACAACTCTCCACAGAGTTCAATATTTACACAAGGGAATGGGAAACTAAAGTTAACTACTTCTCCGCCTCCTCCTCCATCCTAGCCAGTTCCTCGGCTCCGAAAGCCTCCAAAGTGTAGAGTTCTCCCTGTTCATCTACAAGATCTGACACATTATACCAGCGTCGCCACCAATATAATATGTTAAGGTCACCAAAGGTATCACCATGAGCAACCGAAGCTCAATAGAAAGATCTATACCCACTAACCCTTAACTTATAAACAAAAGATAATATAGTTAACGATTTCCAAATAAAATATGCAGTCTTAACACAACAGCTAATCAGTTACACATCCACATTCACTATTCAAACTAATGTCAGTGTCCATGATTTTCTGAGTTTCTCCTACGCGACTCATCGTAGACTGTGTCACTTTTTCCACTTTTCAAATACACATTGTTTCAAAAATCCATTTTAACACAACCAACCTTAGCTCTGCCGTTCTGGTCTCCCGAGTATCCTCACAATGGTTCTGTCGCACCGGGTTCCCATTGGCACACAAAACTTTGCATTGGCTCCTCTGCGCGGATAACCATGCCACACACCCAACCTCAGTTCCACCGTTCTGGTCTCCCGAGTATCCTCACAATGGTTCCGCCGCACCGGGTTCCCATTGGCATACAAAACTTTGCATTGGCTCCTCTCCGCGGATAACCAAGCCACACACCCAATCTCAGTTCCGCCGTTCCGGTCTCCCGAGTATTCTCACAATGGTTCTGCTGCACCGGGTTCCCATTGGCACGCACCCACACAACTCACATTGGGCAATCACAACCGGCCACAATGTAGTTTCAAAAATATTTTATCCAAGTCAAAACACGTCTTTTCGTTAACCATACCCTAGGTGTAGTGTTTCTAATTTTCTCAATTTTCGTGTCTCGTTTTCATGCATAGACTCTGTGGTAGGACTTCTCATGTAAGCAATCATAATTCATTCATTGAAATCTTGAAACTAAACTAGCAAGATCATTCAATTCTATGTTACTTAATCATACTAATCACCACGTAAAGCATAACGCCACATGTACGGACGCCTTTGGAGTGATAATCACTTATGCTTTCTCACACAACCACAAGTAATGCAAGCAACATATAAACAAGCTCTTAACCATCTTAAAGATCAAAATACGAATACTTCTAATCAAGCGTTTAACTCCTATTTTTCAAAATCCATTCTTTCCTCTTTTGTGGGAAGTTCAAAACGACATATGTTTATTGAAGTAGATATTGTTTATCCAACATGTTGTGACCACCATTAGCCATATAAGTATACTAACTATCATGCTTACTACACAATTCAAGAAATGAACAAACTTCTAGGTATACTTAGAGATAGTAAATGGAGACATCCAACGTATACTTTCCAAACATGCACATCACATACGATATACTTAGAGACATGGGATAAGGACATTCTACTATACTTAGGAGTAGTAGATAGAGAAAATCCACCGTTCTTCTAGGCGGTTAGTCGGTTTCGAGAATTGGTTGTCGATTTTGCGAATCGACTGCGTAACGGCTCCGGCTTGCTTCGAAAGGAAGAGAGATGGATTTTCTCTTCCTAGAAACAACTTTGCTAACTAAACTAGGCTACTTTAAAGATCTATGGGTGGTTTTGGAGGTGGTTTGGTGGTAGCTCTCAAGAACTTTAAAGAAAGCTCAAGAAACTAGAACTTTGGAACTTAGAAAGCTTAGGAATTCTAGAGAGAAGTGAGAGCAATGAGTGAAGGTGAGAGTTTAAGCTTGGGTGAGCTTCCTATTTATAGGCCAAGGCATGCCCCTCTTCCTCTCTTACCCGAAATCTCCCTCTCTCTCCCTATATCTCATCTTTTCATTTGTCAAGCTTGATCGAAATCTTGATGGGTTAGGTCATGAATTGCTTGTACATCATCCACCTAGTTCTAGGCATGCATGGCTAGATTTTTGTACCTTGGAGTTGGTTTGAAAGATTTTTTGGAAGAAAGATGGGATGGTTCAAAGTTTTAAATTGGCAAATGTACATAGAAGGACAAGGTAGATGGATTTTACTAGGAGAAGTACATAACCATAGGTTGTAAGGATGTAAGAAGATCATAGAAGATCATGTCAAGGTCATGCCAAAGTACTCTCCAAATCTCTCCCAATCTCCCCATCTCTCTCTCTCTCGGCCACTCTCTCTCCCTCTCCCCTCCCTCTCCCTCTCGGCTTTCTCTCTCTTTCTCTCCCCCTCTCTCTCCCTCTCTCTCTCACTCTAGTACTAATATAAGTGTGTGTATATATATATATAGAAGTACATAAGGTACTAATAAGATTTTCCAAGTGTGAAGATTTTATAATAAACTAATCTAATAAGCACATGTTCTTATTATAATATTGTATTTTGTACCTAAAGAATCTTAGGGTAGTAAATTTGTAAGGTACATATACATATATTCAAACATACAAGCACATGGGAAATCTAATGGAAGTGACTTGTTTAATCTACCCTAGTACTTGGTGGCCAGACTAACCTTATTAACCAATGGGTAATATTTTCCCTAGTAGCTATTGACCAATGGTTAAAGGGGTGAGGTAATATATGTACTTAAATAATACCTTGAAATGACATTATGTCCTATAGGCATGTGTATATAAGTATATATATAACTATATATGTGTACTTTAACATCTAGCAAAAATATCTTTGATGGAAAGTCTATTGTCCAACGGATAAAAGTTTCCTTAACTTTTATTGTCTAATGGGTAAAGGTCAAGGATGACAAGTCTAGAAATGTCTAGTCACAAGTATATATAATAATACCTTGGTCCAATGGGTTCTTATTGGAAGGTTCAAAAGGTTCAAGGGTTTAAAAGGGCTGATCTAGGGTTAGGAGGAAGTAACTAGATGAATTGGGAGTTAGGTTTTCCAACTAATTGATTAGAAGCTAACTATACTTGCCAAGTAGGGTTTCTAGCCAAGAAATATAATTATAAGATCCAAATCTTATTATGACGGATTATTAGCAATTAAGAGAAGTTTATAAAGCCATTTAAGAGTAAAGAACTTTTGAATATAACAAACGAGATTTTTATTTATTAAAAATCAGAGTTGTTACAGAAGCGATGAGGGCGTTCTGCCGTATGAAACCACCTCAGTCGATGGGGAGAGTAGTGATCCTCTTGTGGCCGATCATTGGCTATCACAAGTTCGTAAAATCTTTAATGCTCTTAAGATTACGGAAGATGATCTTCGGGTGAGTATACCAGCTTGTCAACTTATCGGTGAGGCAAATGAGTGGTGGGAATCGGTTTTAGGGGCAAGAAGAGACATTAAGAGAGTGGCAAGGGCAGTTCATCAAACAAATAAGCCAAATGTAGAGAACCTGACTTGGGCTGAGTTTGAAGAACGCTTTGAGAATCAATATTTTCCAAAAAAATATCGCGAGCAACTTAGAGAACGATTCGAGAAACTAGGACAAGGAAATATGACTATTTCTGATTATGCTATAAAATTTCAATCTTTGTCCCGTTTTGCACCAGAATTAGTGGCGTCAGAAGAAAGGAAGTGTAGGCGTTTTAAGAAGGGATTACACCTATCTATTAAGTTGTTAGTGGTGAGCCAGCGCATAAGGAGGTTTTTCGAGATTGTCGAATGTGCACGGAGTGTTGAGAGTCCAGTGGGTGCACTGGGAGATGTGAAAGTGTGGGAACCTAAGCAACCAACCGCGAGTGTAAGCTTACCTTCGGGAAGTTCTGGGAACCAAGGGAGGAAGAGACAGCGGGAACCACCTCAATCATTGCAAGTTCAGCAGAGTTTTGCGCCACCTACTTCATCAGGAAGTCAAGGAGTTTCTGTCAAACCACAAATTGTGTGTCATCGGAGTGGTCAGCCGGGCCACTTTCGTGCTCAAGGTTCATAACAGTAGAAAGCATGTTTCATTTGCGGTGCACCTGATCATCTTTCAAGAAGATGCCCTTAGAAAGTAGGAAAACATAGTGGGTCTAGTTCAGTGAGACCAGGGCAGAGATTTGTTCAACATCATTCACAGTTCTAGTCTACTTCGGGTCAGGGGTCACGTGTTGGAGCAAATAGCGAGTCCTACCATTTCTCAGGCTCCAGAGACACCGGATGTGTGGGGTAATTTCCTCTCTCTTGTTTAATCCCTTGTTCATATTCTTTCGATTTGGGAACGTATCATCTTTCCATGGTTTGCATCTATCTTTTGACTTGAATTTGAACACCAAGGATTCCTAGACCATTCGTGTGAGGCGAGGTTTGGTCTTGTCTTGGGAAAAGATTGGTTACACCAGTGATTGTTTGTTACATGTCGAGCGTATCTCCATTCAAGTTCTTCTTTTACTGCTCTTTTCTATATGGTTTAGTTGAATCTTGATTGAAATTTATATTTGAGCTTGTTGTCCATGAGGTCGTTTGTTCATTGGCTTGAATAGATTTTGACATCTGCATTGAGTACCGCACAATCATTTATAGTGCTACCTTATGCTATACGGATCATTGTTACGAGATATCTTATGGCGTATCTACTATTGATTTTGACATACCCGCTATTGAAATTAGTGAACATTTCTCATCTCACACTCTTGTTCTACTCCTTACATTATGATTCCTGGTATAAAATCTCGCTAGTCAATTTGGGATTCCGAAGCTATGGTTATAAATTTCTTAGTTTGTAATTGCTAATCACTTGATCTCTGCTATTACAACCTCTATCTATTAAAGCTAGGTTAATGATGACGTCTTCATTGGCATCGTATCCTTTTGTGTTGTCCAATTCATATCTTGTTGCGATTGTGGCCTCTTTCTGGCGTTTAAAAAATCTGATATAGTCTTCAGCTTGGGAGGTACGTGGTTTGTTCTGTATTGTTTCATTTCTACTTATCAAGAGTCATGCAACTTCTGGTATTGGTCTAAGTTTGATTGTGCGTCTTTTGTCAGTTTGGCCCTATCTTTTGCATTATTCTCGTCACTTGCATTAGGATGCTCTTTTGCCGAAACGTATGCGCTCGTTTCCTAGAATTGTGGAGTGGTAGGAAAATTAGAGTTAACTTTTCCAAATTCCTGGGTTTGTTGTTATGAGTTGGTGCATTGAGTCCGTAGCCCAAAAAAAAAAATCTCGCATGTCTCATGTTATGCAAATTCATTCATACCGTTAAATATGGACCTTGTTGCCATTGTTGTTTACTTCGGCATCACAGTTTGTTATTATCCCTTAACCTTGAAGTTATGTGATTTGAACTCGTTTTCTCTTTGCATTAGTTCACGTGTCTAGACTCCATTGGTTGGTCTGCGTTCCATCGTTGCAACTACTAGTCTATGTATTAGAAATTGCTACTCTATTCAAGTTCTTGTATCGTAGCACTCAGATATTTGGGGCCAAAATTGATGGTGACATATTGATTGATATTGATTTTATAGTTAATGTTCAATTCAAAATTCACTCGTTGTAGTTGGTTTCTGTAGTGTTTAGATTTGTAGCCTTTGTTGTAGTCCCTCAACTCTGGAGGCGTAAAACTCATTCTTTGTTGCTCAATTCCAATTTGTTAGAAGTTTTTCTTATCCTTGGTATTGGACAAATTATTGATCTTGCATCAATCTGTTTACATAGTGGCTTATCTTGTTATTATGAGATTGTTCTTAGTATTGATATCAGTCAATTGCTATAAGTCATTCACTGATTCATTTGGCTTGTAATGCAATAGGAAGGTTATCGTCGGTTATTTCTAAATTCCTTATCTTATTCCGGAACTGGTATGTTGAGTTTGTTGCCAAGAAATTCTTAAGGGCTTCATGTATTATTGAAATTTCGGATGCTTCGTTCCTGTTCTTTGAGTTCTTGATCAGTGTTTGAGTTATGGAGCTCACTTATTTAGTTTGAGATAACCAAAAGATTGTGTTGACCGTTGTCGTCACCCCTTGTCATTCGAAGTGGGAGAAGCCACGTATTTCGTAAAATATCGAAGCATTGGGAATTGTCTTGTTTGGGAAAGAAAAAGGGGGAAGTTTATACTGCTAGAACGATAGGTTGTGTATCAGATACGGTGTGTGTTTTTTTCGGATACCCAGGCGACAACCAATGAAATCCAGTTGGAAGAGGCGATTGATCACCACACCTTCTCAATGGAAGTCTCGAGAAGTCAATTGGACTATCGGGTTGCTTTTAGAGGCTAGATCCTTTTGTTTGGATAGATAACCGTATAAGAGATTTCACGGTGAATGGGAGCTTAGAAATTGAGTACTATTTGGCAGTGTCACAGAAATTTTTTGAGTAATTGTGATTCGTTATATATACGCATATCGAGGGAGTACGAACTGAATCTATTGCATGTGTTAGAAAAATCCAAATCTGAGTTAGAAACCAGCGTGTCCTATGGTGAGAAATCGATACGTATCTTAGATTTGCATGATCAGGTCTTGAAGAGATAGACGATGTTATTCGTGTGAGTTTACATGGGGAAAGGAGGACGAAGTTAGAGAAAGATACCTGCATTCGTTTTAAATTGGTTGAAGTATCGAATGATGTGCATTTTTGACGTGGAATTTTCATGCTTATTGAATTGTTGAATAATGATAGTTAATGTGATTTTGCATATCTCTATATGTTACTTGATTGGTTGACTTTGTCTTGGAAAATTTCGGGACGAAATTTCTTTAAGGAGGCAAGGGTGTAAGGACCCGTTATTTCGAAAATTATTTAAAGGATTAGTTGATGTTGGAAATTGAAAGAAAATGTGGAATTTGTTAAGTTTAATTGATTTGGGGTTTGAATGATAGAATTGCAATTAGAGGGAGTGTAAGTGTAATTTGTGTGTGTGTGAGTATATATAGAGAGGTATGTGTGTAGGGGATTAAAATCCCAAATCCTCTCTCTCTCTACTCTCCTAGCCTTTCCCCTTTCTCTTGGTTCTCTCTCCATCTCTCTCATTCTCACCCAAATTCCTCCAAACCAACACAAAACCTATACAATACACCATCCAATCTTTCATCCTTGCGTGCATTGGAGCTCGAATCGCGTTGATAGGAGCTCGGTGACCTGTATTTGGCTTGGTTCGGAGTTTGAAGTTCTAGGGCTTGGATGATTTTTTGATTTCGGCGTTAACCCCTCGAGGTAAGGATTTCTCTCACTCTTTGTATGTTCTTGAGTTGGGTTTGTACATAAAATCGTGCTTGGGTTATTGTTGTTGTCGAATTCTTAAAAATCTGTTGAAAATATGTTCGAAACCACTCCGTATCGATATGGGCTTTTTGCCGTATCGATACCAATTCAAAACCGTAGCTCCTCACGTTGTTTGCTTGTTGTATCGATACGGCCATTTTGGCTGTATCGATAACAGATGTTTATGGACAGTTTTCGCTGCTTTGTTCCAAACTTTGTCGTTTTGACCCCTGTTCACTTCTAACTTGTTCTAAGCACATCCAAATCACCCCAGAACATGGTTAATCGTATTCGTTGAGTTCATGGGATATCTTTGCTTCTCTTGCCTTTGTTTGGTAGAATTTTACTTTGAATAACCCCTTTGAATCACAACTGAAATGAAATGACACATTATGTAAGTATGAGATTCATGAACACTTGATGACATGGAGTACGAGTAGTGAGTTGAGACAATGAACTTGGAAACAAAATAGAAATATTTTGGATTGGCAAGTGGTCCGCTTACTTAATATCAATTTCTCTCTTTATCTTAAATCGTGAAATCAGAGTTTTAGCGACACATATAATGTAATGCGATATAAATGAATTGTAAAAGGCATACGAGGTCTTGATACCCGGAACTTAAAACGGATGTACGGGGTCATGAGTACCTGGAATGTAAAGTGGATGTACGGGGTTATGAGCAACCAGAAACATATTGTTGGGTATATGGGGCCCTAAACCCAGAAGGTTTCTTAAGTCCTCTATTCGGCATGTTAGTGGAGAAAGAGTTATTAGATCTAACATTGGAGATCGATGGGATACGTACGGGGTCCACAAGACCCGGAATGTAAGACACTTAACATGGAAAGGTGCGAATGAAACTTTGAATAGAGAAAGGAAATATAAAAGATGACTAAGGGATTGACTAGATCGATCAATAGCAAATGAAGTACTCTGTTAAGTCTTAAGTTTCCAGCATGAAGTTAGCGTTCATTGCATTCTCTTTGTTGTCTCAGACTTTATTTTCTTTATGTCCAAAATCTTTTCATTTGCATATAAGGTTTGTAGAGACTTTCCTACTGGGCGCGTGTTTGCTCAACCCTTCAATTTTCAGGTGTACATTCGGAGCTGTAGCATGGAGTGCTCTGCATGCCTTGATTAGAAATCTTTTGAAAGCTGACATGAGGAAATGGCATTATCACTCTTTCGGATTTCTTTAAAAGATGTGATTATAACTTCACTTTAGTTATTTATCAAATGGGCATTTGTAAACTATTTAACTTCTCCTTCACTCTTTGTAATTTTAAGTTATTGGGCCGATGTACCTTGGGTTAAACTCTTTTGGGGTATGATGTGTGATATTGTGAGGATTTTAATTATGAAAAGTTATTTATATTTATGTAGAAAATCGAGGGTGTGACATTTTTTTTCTCTCTCCTCATCCCTCGACAGGTCTCCCCCAACTCCCGAAGCCTTTGAGGTGGTTTTGGCCCTCTTGCTGGCCGATGCGCCCTTCGAGGAGGTGGGAGTGGCTGAAAGTTCTTTTTTGTGATTGGGGGGCAGGAGGAACTTTCTGGCTTGGGGCTTTTTGGCTTGGGCAAGATCCCGAAGCCCCCATCCTTTTTGCCTTGTCTCTCTCCATCCTCTCCATCTTTTCTTGCAAGACGGCCTTCATGCTTCGTGGAGGCATTGCTTTTCTTCTTCTTCTTGGAATGGCTTTTCTCTGGTCAGTAGACGCAAGACCCCTCGGCGAGGTTTGTCCTTGCTTGGTAGAAGCTCCTCGGGAAGCTCTTTCGGATCTGCTAGGGAAGCTTTCTTCTCACCCTCATCGGATGTCTTTCCTCAGATCCTCCCTCCATATGTCAGCTTGTAGTCGAGGAGAGTTCGGGCGTCCCTTTCTTCTTTTAGGATGGTGAGTAGGATCGAAGCAAACCCGCACCCCTTCGCTACTTTAAGCAAGCTCTTGTTAAGTCGCGAAGTATCTGCCGAGCAAAAACAGTTATCAGAAATAAGCAAATCAATCATTAAACGTTCTAGTTACAAATAACGAAGAGGAAAAGTTACTTGATACTTACTCGGGTCCCCTCTATGTATCGGCACTTTGAACATACCACACTCCCTTGGAGGATACCGATAATTACCCCGAAACTCAACATAATTGGAGGCCCATTTCTTCGAGTCATACATTCCCTCAGGGACAATCTTTTCCATCTTTCTTCGGGAACACAAGTAGTATCTGGAATACCTTATATTCTGAGATATCATGTAGTTCTTGAAAAGATGGTGGGCCTTGAGGTGGAATGTCTCCACCTCGGCAAGTTTGATCACCGAGTGGATGATGTGATATGAGGTCACGCTCAACTGGCATGGTGTGAGCTTAAATTGGTGAAGGATCTGTCTCAGTACCCTGTGCATCGGGAACCGAAGTCCTCCCTCATCTATCGCCATCAAGGGAACTGTGATGTGCTCGTCGCTAAATTGTATCCGGGGCCCTTGGATTGTTGAAACTATGACATCATTTGGGATCTCATAGGCCTTTCGAAAGAGGGCAAGGCCTTTTGGGTCTTGGAAGCACTCCCAGTAAGGGCAATGGTCTTTTCTCATTCGATCGGGGATGATGTCAAGATCCAAGGGGATAATTCTTCTCCTTTTCCTCGGCACTTGGGAGGACGATTCACCAATGGCGCCAGTCTCCCCCTCTACTCCGCTCGACAAGGCAGCGGGCGTCTCCCTCTCAGATTCACCCTTGTCGGATCCTCCTTCGGCATCATCTTCCTTCTCCTCGTTCGGTTCTTCGCCCCCTTTATATGAGGGCACCTCGTCGAGGTTTACGATGTCACTATCCGGCCCCATTGTTCGGAGGGGAATTCGATCCCTTCGGGTTCTTGGCCGCTCCCTCTGGTTCGGTAACTTCGAGCGGGATGTCAAATTGCTTCGAAAATCTGGGGCTTGATTCTACGGAGGTGTGAAGTGTTACTCTCCATCGAGAGGTATGATTCACCCAATGAAGTTGACTCCGGTGACTCCAACCTAAAACACAAGTGCAGGGGATAAGACCGTTAACGAGTTGCATGGTCAAAATTCCTAAAGTGCCTACTTTCAGTGTTCTAGTCTTGTCGAGCGTTATCTAGTGTTCCCTAGCGCTCTCGAGCGACGATGTGTCACATTAGGAATCTGAGCATGGGACTCTATTATGCGTTGGAATGGCCTCAGAGTATCATTTGGGCTCCAATGTGTCTCGGAATTTTGACACCCTAAGTTTTGTTCGGAGGAATCATCTTGTAATTTAAGTGAATGTCTTCCTTCAGAACATAGGTTGAATTTGTATTGGTGTTCGAAAGAACACGGGTTGAAGATATACATGAGCTCGGAAGAACACATGAGCATCTTCAACCGTTATCTATAGTACTCAGGGGCGATACCGGTCGAAGCGGAAGAGAAAACCCTATTTTTTAGGCCAAAACATGCATACAAACCATCAAAATGCAGAGAAAAACGTTGGGAATCAAGAAATACCAAAAAAAAAAAAAAGAGGAATATGGGATCAAACAATAACAATCTTTGAGATTCAGATGGTTTTTGGAGATGAACAGCGTTCTGCAGTTGGAGAGATCGAAGGTTGGGAAAGAAAAAGTGATTTTCTCTCTCCCCTCTTCGCCTTTTATACCTAGGGTGGAATTCGAAGCGATTTTAAGCCCCCAACCGTTGGATTTGAATGGGAGATTGACGGATCGTTCAATGAATGACACGTGGTGACTGATAGGACACGTCGTACCACTACCCAATGGCATCGTGACGTATGGCACGATTTGGAATCGGCAGTTACAGAAGCATTAAATGCAAGCCTATACTCGGCAGGCACGAAGCTCGGCTTAACGTTTTTGTTTGGAAAAGTCTGATAAGACAATATCTATGTTCAGCCACCATAATCAACTCCTCCTTCCCTTTCGAGCATGCAAAGTAGGAGTTAAGGGGCTATTGTAGTGGGTTGAAATATCCGAAGGTTCAGAGGGGTGACCTTGTGAACCCATCATTCAGTTGTCTCAATTTGTTTATAAGTAGAAAAGCTTCATGACACGTCATGCCACACGTTTCCCGAACGATAGACGGGCTTAAGACGACTTACTGAGCTTCAGTAGATCTCCGAGCGAAAGAATTCATGTCTTGCTTGGTATATCGTTCCATCGCTCGGATGAGGAGTTTTTGCTTTGCAGATCCGTTTATGTTTGGCAGAAGCCTTTTGCGTTTGGTGACTTGGTCACTCGAGAATGGCCCTCGGATGTGGTTGTTGGGAACATTCTAGAAGCTTCATTTGACAAGCACGTTCACCTCTTTGATCACTGATGAGATGTCTCTACACGATGTGACACCCCTAACATTGACTAATGAGGCTCAGCAATTCTCGAAGGGCAGCGTTCATTCAATGCCTCTGACACATGACATCATCCGAGCGTAGCATCGCGCATGCACGACACCTCCACCTTGCTTAGCACTCAAAACCTTTGCCTATAAATAAGAGAGAACCCCTTTTAGGGCAAGCATCTGAAACTTCTCTACCACACTCTTCTTTCCCCTAGCAAATATTTCTTACTATACTTCTTTTTCCTTCTGCAAATTTTGACTTGATCGTCGGAGCTGCTCTCGGAGGAACACCCCCCTCCGGTTTGTAAGTACTTGAAGGACGACGTCACCCCTCTACAGCTCAGCAACAAGAAGAAGGGATTCAGAAGGATCAAGGTGAAATCAGCCCCCACAGTTGTAATGCCCCGAATTTTGGGTACGTTAAATAAACATTTTATTGATAAAACTAAGTAGAGTCTGACTCATTATTACATCATAATTCTCACAAGAGTATTTTTATTCAACAAAAGGAGGGGAACTAGGGTTCCTATCTACTGCACCGCCTGCTTCTCCATCCTAGCCAGCTCCTCGGCTCCAAAAGCCTCCAAGGTGTATAGCTCACCCTGTTCATCTATAAGGTCTAACACATTATACCAGTGTCGCCACCAATATAATATGTTAGGGTCACCAAAGGTAACACCGTGAGCTACAAAAGCTCAATAGAAGAATCCACAACTGCTAACCCTTAACTTACAACAACAGATCATAATTTAATGATTCCAACATAGAATGTGCATAAATAACAATAGTTGACAATTACACATCCACATTCATTATTCAACTAACGTTGTTGTCCACGAATTTCTGAGTTTCTCCTACGCGACTTGTTGTAGACTGTGTCACCATTTTTGCCCTTCAATTACCAAATCAATATTTTGAAAAGCATTCCAACCCTCGTTACCAATGAGGCTACCACGTCCGGCTTCATTGGCAACACACGCAATGGGCTACCATGTCCGGCCACACTGCGGTTTCGAACATTTTCCTTTCTTGGCTCCTTTCCGCAGATAACTAAGTCACACCTCCAATGAGACTACCACGTCCGGTCCTATTGGCAACACACACCACACAATGAGCTACCACGTCCGGCCACATTGTGGTTTCAAAATACATCTTTTTCATTAACCACACCCTAGGTGCCATGTTTCTAACTTTTTTGATTTTCGTGTCTTGTTTGCATGCATAGACTTCGCGGTAGGACTTCTTACGTAATCAATCATCATTCATTGTAATCTTGAACCAAACTAGCAAGATCATCCAACTCTATATTACTTGTCATGCTCAATCATCATTTAAAGAATAACGCCACATGTACGGGCGCCTATGGAGTGGTAACCACTTATGCTTTCTCATACAACCACAAGTAATGCAAGAAAACATGTAAATGAGCTCATAACCATCTTAGAGATCAAAATACGAATACTTCTAGTCAGACATTAAACTCTTATCTTTCAAAGTCTGTTCTTTCTTCTTTTGTGGGAAGTTCAAAACAACATATGTTTATTGAAGTAAAAGTCGTTTACTCAACATGTTATTACCACCATTAGCCAAACAAGTATACTAACTATCATGCATTCCAACATTTTAAGAAAAAGACTAACTTCTAGTTACACTTTAGAGATAGTAAGTAGAGATATTCTACATATATTTCAATCATACACATAAAATAGA
Source organism: Rhododendron molle (assembly GCA_025413875.1). Lineage (NCBI taxonomy): Eukaryota > Viridiplantae > Streptophyta > Magnoliopsida > Ericales > Ericaceae > Rhododendron > Rhododendron molle. Next base: position 26,574,497 of record CM046391.1, read on the forward strand.
TATACTTAGAGATAGGGAATAAGGACATTCTGCTATACTTAGAGTTAGAGTGTATAAGAATATATTCTACCATTCTTCTTGGCGGTAGGTCGGTTTTGAGAATCAGTCGTCGGTTTTGCAAATCGGCGGCATAACGGCTGTAGGGAGGTAATCCCGAACAGGTACAAAGAAAGGTCCGAACATATGGTATGAGGGGCCCAGGACCAATAAAGTCGGAGTGCCCGCCGTGCAGTACGGTGAACGGCAGTAGGACCAGGGACACGAGAGGTCCCAGGTCCAAAATACCTGAGCAGGGGTATGGTCCAGAGAGCAAAGGTAGTCGTTGGACTAGTCGCATGGAAGATGGTCCAGTGATACGAGAAATCATTGGTCCAGAGGGCCTGTTCGGCAACGAGAAGGCCGACCAGGAGTAGCAATCTGGAGGAGGTGCCAGGAGGCACTCCAAAAGGGTCCAGAATGGAAATACCCAGTGGGGAAACAAGATTTGGATGAGATACCCAACGAGAATGGGGTGAACGGCCAGCTTTGGAAAGAGTTCCTAAAAGGTCTAAAAGGAAATATGCAGTTAGGGGAATGAGAATCCCTGATATTCTGGGTTCCCTTTACAAGAAAGGAAACTTAGGGCAGCAAGATGGCTTGGACAGCAAGTAGACATGGGTCTATAAATATGAGGTAAACCTAGAGGTAAAGGTACGCAATTCCTGGCTATTGGCTTATTACTTACTGAGAATTAAGGTTTCACTAGTACGAGATACTAACTTTGGCATCGGAGGGCCTTTGCCACGAGACGGCAAAGGTGCGCTCACCTTTTGTTTGTTTTGTAGGCTCAATTCCGGTGGTGTGCTAGGGTTCCGGTGTAGAAGCAAAAGTAGCCGTTACAGTTTGGTGCTGTTCGAAGGCCTGTTTCGTTTTCCTGCACTTATAATTGGCTCCGTCTGTGGGAAACGAAAGAGATCCCTTTGAAAAAGCGACCATGGTGGAAGAAGATCCAAAGACTCCACGTGATGCAAACAATCAGCTGGGTGGGGGAGGTGACAAATCCCCACCAGATCCTCCGAGGAAGCCCGATGGTGGGCGTGCGGGGAGGACCACGAGCAAGGACCGGCCCCTGGCAATCCATGGCGACTCCAGAAACAAGGACGGACGGACGACCACAGGATCCACGAGAAGGAGTAAGTCCTGCCGTGGGAGGGAGTCAGTGGCACGTTCGAAAAGCGTGCACAGCAGGGAAGACATCCTGGACAAAAAGAGACAGGAAATAGAGAATACGCCCGTCTGATTAAAAGACGAGAATATGAGATTCAACAGCAATGGATACGAGAACATTCGGAGGATTAGGCTTTCACGAAGGAAGTCCGTAAAAGAAAGGTTGGATATGGCGGCGCAGAGAGCTTCTTCACGAAAAGAAGAAGCGGAGCCTCACTCCGAAACGACCAAAGGCTTCTTCACGAAAAAGGAGAAGCAGGAGTAGGAGCTCCTCCCCGAGGAAGGAGGGAGCAGGAAGCACCACAGGGACAGGTACGAGAGACCTGATTCCGATTGGGAAAAGAATAATGCAGAAGGTATCGGAGGAGGGGACCATGTTTGCACGAGAAGCAGCACGGAGAGCCTTAGCAACATAGCAACTTCTCCTTTTGCAAAGAGATTGCAGGAGGCAAAGTTGCCGAGCAGGGTTAAACACGGGACGTTTATCTTGTACGAAACGAATGCAGACCCGGTGGCACACATACAGCATTACCAGCAGGCGATGTTTATGCACGATGGTGATGACGCAATCATGTGCAAGATGTTCCCATCTAGTTTGGGAAAGGTGGCCCCGTCATGGGGTCACATGACGGAGGACTGCGAGATGTTCAAGCAGCACCTTGATGACCTGGTCTCACGAGGGTATTTGAAGGAATTCATTCAAGAGGAGCACAAGGGTGCCGAGAGGGCAATGGAGCTAGATTACGAGCAGAATCCAAGGGGCGTGATCCATATGATACATGGATTAGCCACACCTTATACGAGAAATGAGGTGAGGTTGCTCCAAAGGCAAGTAAAACACGACCAGCACGTGATGCGGTTGGGAAAGAAACGAGGACGTGAAATGGAAGGATGCAACGAGGGCATAACCTTCACGGACGAGGACCTGGGGGGAGTCCAGGTGCCACACAATGACGCTCTTGTGATAACCCTACGAATTGGGGAATATGACATGGAGAGGATCCTGGTGGATTCAGGAAGCTGCACCGAGGTGCTTTATTACGACGCGTTCAAGAAGCTGGGATTGGCACAAGCAGACTTGGTACAATCAGTAACTCCGTTGGTTGGGTTCAGTGTAGGGGCAGTCTAGCCATTGGGCAAGGTGACCCTTCCTGTTCAGGCAGGAACAGTGGTGCTGAGAACCGACTTTTTAGTGGTGGACGTGCCATCTTCCTATAACGCGATTATAGGAAGGACTTGGTTGCATAAGATGAGGGCGGTTTCCTCCACCTACCATCAGATGGTAAAATTTCCAGGATCCACTGGAATCGAGAAAATAAGGGGGAACCAAAAGACAGCCCAACAGTGCTTGGTTTCCATAATCAAGAAAGCACCCAAGGCACAGTTGGTGCAAACCGTCGAGGTTACTAATCGGCCGACCATCGAGGATGTCGGAGGGAATCCAGCCGAGAAGGTGGTGGAAGGATTGAAGAAAATCCAGATCAACGAGAATGATCCTGAAAGGTATTTCCTGATTGGGGAAAACCTGTGCAAAGAAGAGGAGGAAGAGTTGGTGAAATTTCTCAAAGAGCACGTTGATGTGTTTGCTTGGGTGCCCGAGGAGATGCCTGGGGTGGATGCAAACGTGATTTGCCACCACCTGAATGTGGACCCACAGCACAAACCGGTGATGCAGAAGAAAAGAAGATCTGCCGTACAGCATGTGGACGCTGTTATCGAGGAGGTCGACCGTTTGCTCGAAGCAAAGGCGATCCGAGAGGTATACTACCCCGAATGGTTGTCTAACACAGTGGTGGTAAAAAAGAAGAGTGGGAAATGGCGGGTATGCGTCGATTTCATCGATCTAAACAAGGCTTGTCCGAAAGACAGTTTTCCCCTGCCCAGGATAGATCAGTTGGTGGATGCAACAGCTGGGTATGGGCGTATGAGTTTTCTCGATGCTTATTGAGGATATCACCAGATAGCTATGTACGGCCCCGATCAGGAGAAGACGTCCTTTATCACACCACGGGGGTTGTACTGTTACAATGTTATGCCATTTGGTCTGAGGAATGCTGGAGCAACTTACCAGAGACTAGCAACGATTATGCTAAAGAAGCTGCTCGGCAAGACCATGGAGGTGTACATAGACGATATGGTGGTGAAAAGCAAGGAGAAACGGGACCACATCGTTGATCTGAAAGAAGCTTTTGAGATACTGAGAGAGTATAAGCTGAAGCTCAACGGCTCGAAATGTGCATTTGGTGTAAGTTCTGGGAAGTTACCGGGTCACTTAGTGACCATTAGAGGGATAGAGGCGAATCCCGATCAAATAACAGCTTTGTAGAAGCTGCAGAGTTTGAGGACCACGAAGGAGGTCCAGCGGTTAACAGGGATGGCGACAGCCCTTAATAGGTTCATAAGTCGTTCGAGTGACAAGTGTAGACCTTTCTTTTAGTTGTTAAAAAAGAGAGAACGTTACGAATGGGGAGCAGAGTGTGAGCAAGCGTTCCAAGACCTGAAGAAGTACTTGGCAACAGCCCCACTTCTGTCTACTCCTGAGCCTGGCGAGGTCCTAACCCTGTACTTAGCAGTATCCGAACATGCTGTAAGTGCAGTCTTACTGAGGAACAAGGGATCCGAGCAAATCCCTGTCTATTACGTGAGCAAGACGCTATTGGATGCAGAAACGAGATATCTGCCTCTTGAGAAGTTGGTCCTGGCACTGAGGACGGCAGCTAGGAAGTTGCCCCACTACTTCCAAAGTCACAAAGTGGTTGTTTACACGGAGTTCCCGTTGAAGTCATTGCTCTGAAAGGCCGATTTCTCGGGACGAATATCAACTTGGTCGGTGGAATTGAGCCAGTATCATATTGATTATCAGCCACGTACGGCAGTCAAAGGGCAAGTTTTGGCAGATTTCATGGCAGAGTTCTCTCCCATAGTGGCTCCACGGCCTCCTACAAGAAAGGAGCAGTTGGACGAGCCGTCAACCGAGAAGCGAGGGGCATCCGCCGAGCAGGACCCATTGGAATGGAAGCTTTTTGTAGATGGATCCACATGCAACACCAGATCTGGAATTGGAGTGGTGCTTTTCCCTCCTGAAGGAGTTATGATCGAATTGTCCCTGCGCCTGGGTTTCAGCGCGTCGAATAACGTGGCGGAGTACGAGGCATTCCTGGCCGGGTTACGGAGCGCAAGAACCTTGAAAGTAAAAAGAATTCGAGTATTCTGTGATTCACAACTCGTGGTGAATCAGCTGTCCGGGGAATATGAGGCCCGGAGTGAAAAGATGGCAGCCTACGTGGAGGCAGCCAAGGATTTGCTTAATACCTTTGAGAAGATACACATCGAGCAAATAAGCTCTGGACAGAACGCCCATGCCGACTCACTGGCTTGGTTGGCAGCGGCTGTGCCAACAGAGTTCAAGAGGAAGGTAGCAGTGGACTATCTTGCTAAGCCAAGCATTGGTAGAAGTGTGGAATTGGTCCTGGACGTGAACCAAGGACCAAGTTCGATGGATCCAATAGTGGAGTTCCTACGAGATGGGACACTCCCCACAAATAAAAAAGAAGCTCACAAGATAAAGACGAAATCTACAAGATTTTGGCTATCACCAGAAGGGAAGTTGTACAAAAAGTCTTTCCTTTGGACCGTGCACACGCTTTGTGTGCACCCGAGATGGTGCAGAAATTCCTCCATGAAATACATGAGGGAACATGTGGGAGTCACGCAGGTGGGAGATCCATTGCTCACCGTGCAATCACCCAGGGTTACTGGTGGCCGCACATGCAAGAAGATGCAAAGGTGTACGTGAAAATCTGTGAGAAGTGTCAGAAGTTCTCACCTATGATCCGAACACCACTGAGGATCTGGTACCGTTGACGAGTCCTTGGCCATTCGCACAGTGGGGATGGACATCGTGGGTCCCCTCCACAAGGCTACCGGGAACAGGAAGTTTGTTGGTAGCAATGGACTACTTTACCAAGTGGATTGAAGTAGAACCACTGCAAAAATCACAAAACCTATGATAGAAAGGTTCGTGTGGAAGAGCATCATCACTCGATATGGGGTTCCTTATTCCTTGATCACTGATAATGGTCGCAGTTCTGGAAAAAGTTCAAGGCTTTTTTGCGCCCAAAGTATGGAATAAGGAACTACTATTCCACACCGCCATACCCTCAAACAATGGACAGGCAGAGGCGTCCAACAAAACTATACTTGATGGGATCAAGAAAAGGTTGGACAAAGCAAAAGGCAAGTGGCCTGACGAATTGCCACTGGTCCTGTGGGCACACCGAACAACTCCTAGGAGGTCTACGGGAGAGACCCCCTATTCGCTGGCATATGGAACAGAGGCTGTGATTCCATTGGAGGTTGGTTTGCCGACCAACAGAACCACACTGGTGGAGAGTGGGGCAATGACAGAGCCCTGGAAATTGAGCTGGACCTCGCCGAGGAGAGGAGAGAACGAGCTCTGGTGCACCTGGCTTCGTACCAGGAGCAATTGATGAAAAGTTACAACAAGCATGTCCACCCACGAGAGTTTGGTGTTGGAGACCTTGTGCTACGAAAGGTGCTCGGCAACACCAAGGTGGCCAACGAGGGCAAGTTGGGGGCCAATTGGGAGGGCCCGTATCGAGTAACAGAGGTTGTGGGCATTGGGGCATATCGATTGGCAGACCTGGACGGGAACCCGGTACCAAGGCCCTGGAATGTTCACAACTTGAGGAAGTTCTACGTGTGAAGAACTTCGATTTCGTTTCTATTCTGTTTTAGATGCACATCGTGATTGTGTGGGAATTACGAATATAATTCCTTTGTGTTTTCTACTAGTTGCAAGGGGTACGCGTAACGCCCCCTTGAGTTTTGCGAATTATGAATAAAATTCCCAAATTTTGGTAACAAACGCTATTTTTTACGAGTTTTTCATTTATCATGCTTTAAATACGAAGTCAAGCTATGTCCTTAGTCCTTACTTCGTATTGGGGAGCAGAGGTGTAGGGTAACTAAATGGAATTTCGAATCTTTCAAAATTTTACCAAGTACGAATATACTTGTCTGTCTGCTCGGGTACGAATACACCCAGAATTGAGCCAAGTACGAATATACTTGTCTGTCTGCTCGGGTACGAATACACCCAGAATTGAGCCAAGTACGAATATACTTGTCTGTCTGCTCGGGTACGAATACACCCAGAATGCATACGAGGATATGCACACTGCTCTCAGATTCGAATATGTCTGGGATTATTTCAGGTACAAATAAGATTTGATTACTTGTACGGGTGCATCCCCACATGAGCTTGTAACTTAACCTGGGTATGAATAAACCCAAAATTACTAAATCCAAATACGAGCACATTTGGGTAACCCAAGTACGAATATACTAGGGGAAGTTTCCAAGAATGAAACATATGGGCTGCATACGTAAACATGCAGTAATATCTAGAGTTCGAAAAAGCTTGAGGGTTGCTCGAGTTCAAACAGACCCTGAATACAAACAACTATACGTGTTGAAAGCTGCTAAAGCAACTGAGCGTTACTCTAAGGTACGAGAAACCTGCAACACAGTAAGTGAATACAGCGTAATCATCAGCAGGCACGATAAGGCCTGGGGAGCATACGAGGAATATGCATCAACCTAAGTACGAAAACACTTAGCACAAAAAGATACTGGCAATGGGACGGCCACTTGCATTCAAGAAAGGCCACGAAGGGCCAAGTAAAAATTGTACAGACCACACAAGGCCACCAGAAACATTCAGGATGGCCACGAAGGGCCAAAACCAGCAGAGTTAAAAATGTATAGAAATATATCAGTGCCACGAAGGGCAAAACCAATGGCCACGCAGGACCAGTCAAAACTGTGCAAGAGTTCCAGTTGTTACCACTACAAAGAGTCCCACTTACTCTTCGTTCGTCAGGTCTTGGATGACAGGCGGGGAGGCTGGAGCAGTGGTGGAGGCTGGAGCAGCAGCAGAGGCCGAAGCAGTAGAGTTTTCCACAGCAGCGCTTGGCTCAGATGGACCACCATCGGCTTCCTTTTGGCCGAGGCTGGTCACTTCTCCAGTCTGTTCGACGCTAGCGCTCTGCTGTTCGGGGATGTTGGCGTTGAGCTCCCTATCCAGACTGTCTTCTTCCTCTACAACTTCTTCCTGTTCACCAGCAACCACCTGGGTGCTAGGAAGGTCGATCTCGGTCCAGAGAGGAGAAGATTCTGCCGTACCAATCTTTTTAAGGCAGGCCAACCAGCCAGCCTCGAAGACCTGGTCCTGGATCCCGGGCATCTGGTCCGTGTAGCTCTCAGTGGCCACACGGATTCCCTCATTGTAGCCCTGCTGATAGGCTGTCTTGGCCTCGTTTTTGCTCGCCTCCAGCTCCGTCAAGGTCTGGTTCAGGCTGTCCTCTGCACCCTCCAGCTTACCCCTAAGCTCGTCCGCAAGCCCGCGGGCCTGATTTCTCTCTCTCTCCAGCCTGACAATGGTGTTTTGAAGCTTGGCGTTCTCACTGGCAAGCTTGACACGCTGGGGCTCGGAGTGTCCCAGTTTCTGGGCCATGGCCACCATTTTTTGCACTGCCTGGGGTTATCTTTAAGTTAGACGGATGACGGGGATGTGCAGAGTATCGTTGTCAAAACTCTCACAGATGGCGTTTTCTGCGGCCAACGAAGTGGCCACGTTGTCTGGGATCTCGTAATGAGATTTGAATTCAGCCATCCTTTGGGGTGTGTCACAGTGCCTACGGAATCGACCCATAACGAGACTGTGGGTGTGGGTTTTCTAAGGAACAAATTGGGCACGAAAAAAACCCTAAAAGAAACTGTGGAGATCCTAAATCGACGAAGAAGACAGAATGGAGAAGGGGAATAGAGACTTACGAACAATAGACGAGAGCCCTAAAATTAGAGAGGAAAGAGACCCTGAGATGTTGAGCAGAGCTTCAATGGCGGGAGCGCTTGGGCGTGCTTTCTGCAGAGGGAACTGAGGTGAGAGAAAAGGTGGATTTGAAAATGGGACGAAAACCCAAGTATACCCCAGTAAAGGGGGTGACATATGAGAAACGTCACCCCAGACGCCGTTTGGGCATTCCGTTTCCCAAAACGCTTGCTCTCATTGAATATGGGCAGTACAGGGCACGCCGCGTGTAAAGGTGTTAGCTGGAAAAGCCTGTCTAGACCAAATGACGAGACGTTTGGGTTAGGCTAATGATGAGTTTGCACCAAGTACGAGAAACATGGGGGCAGGAGCAGAGGACGAGAACCTTGCTCGGTGTTCAGAAGCTTTGCTCGTCATATTAAGAGAAAATACCGAGTAAAGCTGGGGAGCCATTGTAGGGAGGTAATCCCGAGCAGACAAAAAAGTAAACCATATGGTATGAGGGGCCCAGGACCAATATAGTCGGAGTGCCCGCCGTGGCAAAGACGGGTGAGCAGAGGACCAGGGACGCGAGAGGTCCCAGGTCCAAAATACCTGAGCAGGGGTATGGTCCAGAGAGCAAAGGTAGTCGTTGGACCAGTCGCATGGAAGAGGGTCCAGTGACACGAGAAATCATTGGTCCAGAGGGCCTGTTCGGCAACGAGAAGGCCGACCAGGAGCAGCAATCTGGAGGAGGTGCCAGGAGGCACTCCAGAAGGGTCTAGAAATGGAAATACCTAGTGGGGAAACAAGATCTGGAGGAGATACCCAACGAGAATGGGGTGAACGGCCAACTTTGGAAAGAGTTCCTAAAAGGTCTAAAAGGAAATATGCAGTTAAGGGAATGAGAATCCCTGATATTCTGGGTTCCCTTTACGAGAAAGGAAACTCAGGGCAGCAAGATGGCTTGGACAGCAAGTAGACATGGGTCTATAAATATGAGGTAAACTTAGAGGTAAAGGTACGCAATTCCTGGCTAGTGGCTTATTACTTACTGAGAATTAAGGTTTCACTAGTACGAGATACTAACTTTAGCATCGGAGGGCCTTTGCCACGAGACGGAAAAGGTGCGCTCACCTTTTGTTTGTTTTGTAGGCTCAATTCCGGTGGTGTGCTAGGGTTCCGGTGTAGAGGGAAAAGTAGCCGTTACAGTTTGGTGTTGTTCGAAGGCCTGTTTCGTTTTCCTGCACTTACAACGGCTCCGAATTGCTTTGAAAGGAAGACGAATGGATTTTCTCTTCCTAGAAACAACTTTGCTAACTAAACTAGGCTACTTTAAAGATCTAGGGGTGGTTTTGGAGGTGGTTTGGTGGTAGCTCTCAAAAACTTCAAAGAAAGTTCAAAAACCTTGAACTTTGGAACCTAGAAAGCTTAGAATTCCTAGAGAGAAGTTGGAGCATATGGAGAAGGTGTGAGTTTAAGCTTGGAATGGCCTCCTATTTATAGGCAATGCATGCCTCTCTCCCTCTCCCGCCCGAAATCTCTCTCTCTCTCTATAACTCTCTCATCTTTTCTCACTTGTCAAGCTTGATGGGTTAGGTTCTAGGGTTGCTTGCATATCTTCTACCTAGTTCTAGGCATGCATGGCTAGATTTGGTACTTGGAGTGGTTTGGAAGGATTTGATGGAAGAAAGAAGGGATGGTTCAAAGATTGGGTTAGTAAGAATGTAAGAAAATCATGTACTTTCCAAATCTCTTTCATATCTTTCCATCTCTTTCCTTTTCACTAGAACAAGGTACATATATATATATATATAACTTGAGTTGGTAGAAGAGAATCTAATGTGACTTGTTCTTCACCTTAACATGGTACAACCATTGTAACGACCCTGATTTTTGGTCAATAAAAATTTCGCTAAAAATTTGAATTTTATTTTACTACTTGGATTTCATTTTTAACATCCAAAAATCGGTCGTTATTGACTTAATAAAAATTTTGTTGAAAATTCTTTATTTGTTTTATAAATCCCTTTTAGCGATTAATAATCCGTCGTAATTAGGTTTAATGACTTAGGAGATTGGTATTCATCGCCCGGGCATTAAGGTCATTTTCTAAAGACGAGTATGCCTATTAAGACCTTGGTATAATTTCTTGGCAATTGTAGTAAAATCCTAGAATTATATTTCTCGGCTGGAAATCCTACATGGCAACCGATTAGTTAGCAACCCTAACTACCATTTGGCTTAGTTACATTTCCCTAACCTAGAGTGTTCATCGATGCCGAAGTGGTTAGTAGAAATTTTTGGTCTTTGCCTTGACCGTCGGCTTGACCGCCTTGCTTTGGCTTGGCTAGGCTGCCTAGGCATCGGTCATTTATTAGGCTGCCTCGCCCGAACATCGGGTCTCTGTCGAGACTGCCTCGCCTTGGCATCGGCTCATTGTCCACGCCTGCCTTGGCGTCGGCTCATTGTCGAGCTGCCTTGTCTTAGCGTCGGCTCGCTGTCGCGCTGCCTTGCCTTGGCGTCGGCTCATTGTCGGTGCGCCTCGCCTGGCGTCAGTCGCTTTGTCGGGTTGCTCACCTTACTGGCGCCATCGGGTTACGCCTTGGCGTTGGGTCGCGCCTTGCTTTTGCCAAGGCGTTACTGGGCTACCTTGGCGCCATCGGGTTACGCCTTGGCGTTGGTCGCGCCTTGCTTTTGCCTTGGCGTTCTTGCTTTGCTCACGCTGCTGGCCGCCAGCTACGGTGCCTGCTGTTTGGCCCGGGCTACTGGCCACCGCTGCTCTGCTTGCCGCGCTTTATTACCGCTCAGCCACCGCTGCTTTTCTACCAGTCGCCTTGGCCTTTGTTTGCCAAAGCTGCTTTGGCCACCGCTTTTCTACCAGGCTGCCTTGGCCACGCTCACGCCTTGCCTTGGCGTTTGGCACCGTCCGGCTTTAATATTCCGTTATTGGGCAATTTCCTACTAAATAAAACCAAAATACCACTCGAGCAATGAAAGCCTAGATTAAGTATCGTTAGTCTTTAACCGATTAGTTAGAATAGCCTAATGCCCATTTAGCCTAATCACTTCTCCCTAACCCTAGATGGACCATTTTACCCTTTTTGTCTTTATACATTGGACGATAAGAGCTAGAGTAATATTTAGCCATTGGACAATAGCGTTAGAGTTTCCTTTACCCATTGGTCAATAGGTAAACCTTGGTTAATCTTCCTAAGTGCGAGATTAGATTAGTTTAGTGCTTAATTACAAAGTATTATACTTTTTGGTATTAACCGTTGGATAATAACCATTAGGAGATTCTTTACCCATTGGGCGATAGAATAGAATCCTAGCCATCATTACCCATTGGTTATTGACCGCTAGAGAAACCATTATCCAATGGATAATAGTTAGTCTTGACAATCATGTACTTGTTTGATTTAAATATTAGATTTGGCATGTGTGATAATCCATTAAACTAAGATTAGTTCATTAGTATATTATGTTAGTACTTAGTACTTTGGATGAAGTAGAATACTTAATTAGATATTGTCATGTGGTATATCTAGCCCAGATTGTGTGTACTTACTTGTATATATATATTATGTGTACTTGTATGTATATATATATGTGTATATATATATATATATAATATTGAATTGTGCATGTGTGCATTAGAATATTTTAATTAGAAAATCTAATTTACTTGAAAATGTGGATTTTATTAAAGACCCAAAGTACATATACATATATTAGTATATTGTATGTCTTCCATGCAAGTACAAGTGGGAGAGAGAGAGAGAGAGAGAGAGAGAGAGAGAGAGGAGAGAGATCCGAGAGAGAGAGAAGGAGGGAGAGAGAGAAAGAGAAGGAAAGAGGGAGACAGAATTGTACCTTGATCCTTGACCTTCTTGATGTACCATTGCTTGATTTCTTGGTGATTACCTTCCTAGCAATCTATGACCTAGTTGTCCTAAATTCATTTCTTATTAGGGAAATCTTGTACAAACCCTTGCTAGCCAAAATCCTTACTCTTTCAATCCAAATCCTTGTCCTTCCATATCTATTATATATATAGTTATATTTATATATTGTGTACCAATGTACCAAGGAGGAGAGAGAGAGAGAGAGAGAGGAGGAGAGAGAGGCCGAGAGAGAGATTGAGAGAGAGAGAGAGAGAATGTGATGTATGTGCAAGTTGTTTGACCTTGCTTGGTCATCCTTGTCCTAGTTTGTGTATGCTTCAAGTGAAAGCATAACCAATGCCATCCAATCTTGTCCTTCCTTGTACAAACCCCATTAGAATACTTGAATCAAATCTCCTTCCTTGCCAAATCTTCCAAAATCCAATCCAAAGGACATATCCATAGCCATGCAAGCCTAGGTTTAGGTTGATTCTTGCAAGAAACCAAGATTTGGTGGGATTAAAAAAATTGGGAGAAAGAGGGAGAGAGAGGGCCAGCCAAAGAGAGGAGAGGGGAGAGCTCTTGCCTATAAATAGCAAGCCACTTCTTCATTTGAACTCACACCTTTCCATTCTCCAACTTCTTTCTTGAAAGCATAACTTGTTCTTGATGTTCTTGGCTTGTTCTTGAGTTTCCTTTCCATCTCCGCCACTAAACCACCATACGACCACCACCTCGATCCTAAAGTAGTAGTAGTATAGGTTACGATCTAGTTTCGAGAGAAACCTTTCTCTTTCGAAGCTATCGGAAGCTTATCATAAGCCGTTACTCCATTCGTTCACCGACTTTCTTCCCGTCAATCTTTTCGTAGTCTTCCTACCGCCAAGAAGAAGGTAGATTTTCCGATCTACTCTTCCTAAAATATAGATAAGATGTGTGTTGAGCTTTTTGAACTATTTTCGCTAATGGAAATAAAGTTAGTTGTATGAATTAGCTTGTAGAACTTTCTTACCAAAAGTACGTAGTTTACTTTGATCTTGAGAATAATTGAATGCATGGTTTATAGAATCTTCCCAACGTGATTAACTCGTCAATAAACATATGTTGTTACGATTTCGTTTAAAAATAAAGTGTTGTTTCAAAACGAAGTATTCGTATTTTGACCTTTTCAAGGATTGTGAACTTGATCGCATGATTGCTTACCTTACTTGTGGTTGTAAACAAGCATGATTAAATAGAGTTGGATGATCTTGCTAGATTACTTTAAAGTGATTCGTCCCGCCGCGGAGTCTATGCATGATTACGAGACACGAGAACCGAAAAATAGAAACATGACACTTAGGGAGTGGTTGATATGGATAAAAAGGATTTTTTTGAAACTACATAATGGCCGGACTTGGTAGCCCTTTGTGTGGACTTGCGAAAACCGCAATGAGGTCGGACTTGGTAGCCCATTGTGTAGATTGCTAACGGAGCCGGACGTGGTAGCTTCATTGGTAATTGGGCTTGGTTATCCGCGGAGAGGAGCCAATGCAAGATTTGATAACGTGGCCGGACTTGGTAGCCCATTGTGTAGATTGTTAATAGAGCTTGAAATGAAATGGTGACACAGTTTACGATGAGTCGCGTAGGAGAAACAAAGAAAGGCATGACACCAACATAAGCAAGATAATAAATGCGGATGTGTCATTGTTAATTATGTTGTTGAATGAGCATGTGTAATTACCTATGTACCTTCGTGATATAAGTTATGGGTTAGCGGGTTGGATTATTCTATTGAGCTTACGAGCTCACGGTGTCGACTTTTGGTGACCACGACTATACTGGGGGCGACGCTGGTATAATGTGTCAGATTTTATAGATGAGCAGCAGGAACAGTACACCTTGGAGGCCTTCGGAGCCGAGGAGCTTGCAAGGATGGAGGAAGAGGCGGAGCAGTAGTTAACCTTAGATTATTCCCTCTTTTGTTGAATAAAAGTACTCTTGTGAGACTTATGTTGTAATAATGAGCTAGACTCTCCTTAATTTATTCAATAAAAATGTTTATTTAACGTACCCAAAATTCGGGGCGTTACAACCATATTTCTCTCTCTCTCTCTCTCTCTCTCTCTCCCTTTCTCTCGGCCTCACTCTCTCTCTCTCTCTCTCTCTCTCTCTCTCTCTCTCTCCCTCCTTAGTAATATATGTGTGTGTGTGTGTGTGTGTGTGTGTATATATATATAAGTACACTTAGGTACTATGTAATCTAATAAGACTTCAAGTGTCAATTTAAGAAAGATATGGTCAAGATTCCCTAATAAAATAGTCTAAGATGTAAACGCACCTATATATAATTATATTAGTATACTTAGAAAGTATAGGGTAATAACTTTATACCTATTTTTAAGCATACAAGTACATAGAAAATCTAAGAAATTTACTTGTTTTATTTATCTAAGTACTTATTGGCAAGATTAACTTTTATTACCCAAGGGATAAAATTTTCCCTAGTAATTATTGACCAATGGTTAAAGAAGTGAGGGAAGATATACTTGAATAAGGTCTTGATATGACGAGGTTTACAATAAACTATGAGGTACATATGTCTATATATAATCTTATATGTGTACTTTAACAAATCTAGAAAAGTATCCTTGGTAGAAAGTCTAGGTTTTCTATTGTCCAAAGGATAAAAGTTTCCCTGACATTTATTATCCAATGGGTAAAAGTTATAAGCATGGTCTAGGATTCCTTAGAAATATAATTATAAGCTATGTGGTACATATACCTATATATGTAAACATATAGGTGTACTTAGCAAATCTAGGAAAAATAACTTTATAAGGTACATGTACTTCTATATAAAGTTATTTGTGTACCTAGGAAATCTAATAAAATACTTTATAAGGTACATATACCTATATATAAGTATATAAGTGTATTTAGAAAGTCTAGAAGGGTACTTTGGTGGTCAATGGCAAGTCTAGGTTTTCCATTACTCAAAGGATAATATTTTACTAACTATTGTTCAATGGGTAAAGAGGAAACGGATCTGGTTTGACTTGTCTAGTCAAGTTTGGATACTATGGAGATTCTTGCTACTATTACTCAAAGGATAACCATTTCCCTAGCAATTATTATTCAATGGGTAAAGAAGATAAATGAGGAGATATACTTGAATAAGGTCTTGAAATGACTAGATGTCCTTTTAGGCATTTTTATAATAGACTATGAGGTGGTCAAACAAAGTACATTAGTCTTTCAAGTACATTATTAAGGAAGTACAAGAATATCTAGGGAAATCTTTAGGAGATCTTGTATACTAGTATTTAGACAATAGGCAATCTTATTTCTATTATCCAAAGGTTTGAACTTTTCCTACAATTCCTTATCCAATGGTTAATATCTACCCTTCAATTTGTTACCTAGTGGTAAAAGAGTGATGGTGATGTCAAGATTATTCTAGACAGGACAACACATAGATTTGGAGAGGTATATAATATAAGTTGTGGAAAGTATAGTGGCTCATGGATTGAAAAATGTACAATGACATATATATATCTAGTCATCTTATTAACCCAGGGATAATAATTTCTCCACATTCTATTATCCAATGGACAAGGTAAACATGTCACACTATTCATGACAAGTCAAAAGTACAATGATTTGTAATCAAGGCATGCTATTACCTAATGGATAATATTTTATCTAGTTTCTATTACCCAATGGATATATATAAAAAGGTTTAACTAGGGTTCATCTAGGGTTAGGGAAAGGTAACTAGATAAATTGGTAGTTAGGTTTCTCTAACTAGTTGGTTATAAACTAATGCTACTTGCCAAGTAAGATTTCAAGCCAAGAAACATAATTTAAAGATATCATTTACTCACTTAAGAAAAAGCAGAAGTGTTTTTACAAACATACTTGTCTTTAGAAAATGACTATATTTTCCGTGGTTAAAAGATTCAATTTTTATAAGTTTCAAATTTAATTATGACGGATAATTGGAAATTAAAAAGAAATTTTAAAAGCAAATTCAAGTAATTAAAAATAAAATTCAAATATTTAACGAAATTTTTATTTACCAAAAATCAGGGTCACAACAATAACCATATAATAACTGCATGATAAAATAAATAAAAAACCATATATATAATAACCTAACCGTAAGAGCTCACAGAAAGGCTAGCGAAGAAAATGAAAATTAGATTCAAACGCTTCTACTTATATATTTGAAGATAACCAATTAACAAAGTCTTTAATATATGTGGAACAAGGTACTGTCTTCGTCCCAAATTGGATGTTAATTTTTGATATCCGTGTCAATTTCAATTCATTATATCTTTCAATATGGATCTAAAAAAAAGCAATATGGATCTTGTTTGATAGTTCTCAATTAGTTCTATTATACAAAGTTTCAAACTCATGAAAAACATTACAGATTGAAAGATATAAGCGATAAAAAAAGACACGACTTTCAAAAATTGTCATTCTTTTTGGGACGGAGAGAGTATTAAATTAGTAATAAGTTCTAAGGAGAATTTGTTTGCAACCATGGAAGCTACTACGGATCCGATGATGAGAGAGATGGTGGAGAGGGGCTAATGACGAAAAAAGGCAAGAGGGATGAAGAGAAAAGGGTTAGTTGGTAAGCTTAGGTGGCTACATACTTGCATGTACTAAAAAAATCATGATTTCCAATTTTTAGCACGAACACAATAACATATACAACATTTGACACAACATGCCTATGTGACAGTATTCCTTACTGGCAACTAGATGAATTATTAGTTTTTACAGTAAAGTCTACAACTACACCCCAACACTAGAAACTTTTATTATACTGGGAATATCAATGGTGTTGGTATCCCCTCCGATCCGTTTCTAATTTTTTGGTCATTTTCCGATCAAATTTGGATAATCAGTTCTATTCATTTTGTAGTGTTCGACAAGAACCTTAAAATCATATTCATTGAACTTTAGTAGATACATGATTGGCACATGTGAGAATTTAAAAAAACCAAAACTGAGACCAGAAACACACTGAATTGGAACCAAATTTTGATTTTTTGTTTTGCAATTTTTACATGTGTCAATCGTGTATCTTCTAAAGTCCAATGAACATGATTTTTGGTATGATTAAAGTTCTCGCCGAACTCTCCAAAATGAAAAGAGCCAATTATCTAAATGTGATCGAAAAATGACCGAAAAATTAAAAACAGACCAGAGGGTATACCAACACCCTTGGTATCCCTGATACACATAGAAGTTTCTCCCCAAGCACACACCCATTTATACACCCACAAGCTTGTGTATGAGTGTGTAAATAAGAGTGTAATTTGGGTGTGATTGTAACTGGTGGTGGCTCCAGGATTTTAGATCAATGGTGACATATATATAACGATTTGTTTTGGTATAGGAAACCCTATATAAATGAATTTTTTTTATTATTGAAAATGAGTTGTGCTTAATTTATTTTGTTTTCCTGAGTTATGTTATCTACATACTCACAAATTTAAGGGATTTTTTTTAATTTTGACTACCCATGAACAATTCAGTGCTAATAGTATGAAAAATTATGAAAGAAAAATCAAATTATATGTAAATTTCGAGCTCAGGGGGTCGCTTAAACCCCCTCGAATGAATGTGGAGCCGCCCTGGGTTGTAGCATTTTTGTAGTTTTTAATTAAGCATCTTTGTGTAAAAAGTTGAGCATGTTGTATCTTAGACTTTGTTTGGAACATGGAAAAAAGAAAGGAAAGGAAAGGAGAATTACCAAAAAAAATTTCCCTCCACTTGTTTGGTTTGGAGAAAAAGTAAGAGGAAAAATAAGAAAATAAAGTTTTGAGCACAATATATTTTCTTCAACGTTTTCCTCACTTTCTTTTTCTCAACCATTTCCCCTTCTTTTCTTTTCCTTTCTACTAGTTTCAAACGGACCCTTAGAGCATCCATAATGATAATAATCAAAATCAATAATCAAAATATGTCACGTCAGCATTTTATTATCCATTTAGTTCATAACCAAACTTAAGAACTTTTATCTTCACATTGGTTATTTTTGCATCCATAACAAAAAAAATCCTCACAATACACAATGCACATTTGTCCAATTGCAAACGAATTCCAATCACGCACCCGACTACACCAAATTATTTGTCTCAATGAGACAATTCTAATGTGGGGTGTTATTGAGTTATTGAGTTTTCGTTAGTGGTAAAAGTTGTTAAGTTTTGTTATGGAATGAGTGAAATTTTGGTTATTTGCTAAAGAATTGTAACTTTGCTTATTACAATGTGGGGTGTTTTTTGAGCATTATTATTAAATTTACTTATCCATACCTATTTGTTTATTACAATGGAGATGCTAAGAGCATCCACAATGGGTTTGTTAACTAGTGTGTTAATTGTGTGTGTTAAAACTTAGCAAACAAAATTATATTTTTTGTAGCACAATGCATGTGTGTTAGAGTGTGCTAGATCTAATAGTGTGTTAGCATGGTTATTAAGTTTGGCAACTAAGGTAACAAACGATAAGTGGGTTCTATCTCCATAAATTCAACCTTTAACCATAAAACACAAATGTTCACACTACTTTCTTTTTTGAAAACTCACGAGTTTTGCAAGCATATGTATTGGAACAACTAAATTCATCATCTTTTGCATTGGTTGTGTATAGGCCCGGGAAACAGTAATTTGATTGTCATCGGATGAACTTTCAGTACTGAAAGAAGAACTTGAAGGAATAATTGAATTCATCAATAATAGGATTATATGCAATGAAAAAGACAGAAGCTGCAGGAATTTAAGCAAAATGGAGAAGGAAATGGGATTTCATGCAAGAAATTACAACAATGAGTTTTGAACATATTCTTATAAATGGGATGTGGAGTGGGAGGAACATGAACGTTGGCCGTTCATTCAATACAGAAAAATGACGTTGGTGATATCGCCGTTGTAAAAGTTTTTATTATAGCCGTTTTTTTGACATTATTTTAAGAGTTAACACACTCCTAACTAACCCATTGAGATACGTATATATATCCTAAGTCCTAACACACTCCTAAGTTAACACATACTTGTGAGATCCATTTTTTTATCTTTACACATATCTTAACAAACATTTTGATACACAAATATAACACACCCATTGCGGATGCTCTTAGCAGTTAGCATTCTCTTTCAAAATAATGTCTTGTGATTAAAAAGGAGAGAGAACCTTCCGGGGGTTGTGAGATGAAAGTGGTGTGCATTTAGGAACACCCCCCCAACTTGGTCAACTGGTAAACATGAGTAAACCGACGGGATTGTTTCTTAACTAATGTTAACCACTCCGACACCTAAATTACAGTTGTGTGTGCAATAGCAGCCAGCTCTCTCTCTCTCTCTCTCTCTCTCTCTCCATCTTCTTCTATTTGTCGCCTGATTTTCAAACCCTAAAGTCTCGTCTCTTCAGATTCTTAGCTTATGCAGAGTTGACATTTCGGTTTCGTTGCGCTACGGTTATGTCGAAAAGCAGGCTTGATTCGGAGTTTCTTCATTTCAATTTGATCTCTTCGTATTTCTGCTCAAGGTAATTACTTTGTGCATTGCTAATTTTCAGTTCATAGCCTTGGGATATCGAGCTAGCTCTTTTCGGTGGATCTTGAAGCTGCGATCATTCTGAACCGTTACAAACTCTGCTTTTTTATGCTTAGGTTTTGTTTTTCTGCTTTAACTTTTGAGATTTAAGCTGATTCATTTAGATTTAGATGTTAAATTTGACTATTTAAGAGCCTCAGATCCAGGGCAGGGCTGTCCCTCAGGGAGCGAGGGACGCGAGCGCCTTGGGCCCCCAATTTTCTTTTTAAATTAGGGCCCCATTTCATAGGTTGTTATACTAGGTATAACACAAAATCCCATTATGTTAGCGCAATTACTATTTTGTCGCTGAAGATGTAAGAAAATTCATTGGTAAGTGATACTTTTGTATTCTTGTAATGATCAATCCTTTTGAAAAACTTAACCTACCTGATTATAAGTTTTCCTTATTTCAAATTGATTTATTGTTTATTTTGTTTGCTCGTAAAAGCATGTAAGGGGCCCCAACCTTGAAGTTCCCTTCGGGCCCCCAAAATGTCAAGGAAGGCCCTGCTCAGATCTTCTGTTGTTTCTCGCTAGTGTTGAGCTTGAACAGCGATTCTTTCTTCTAAATGTTGTTTCTGTTTTACTGATTGAATTAGATTGGGTTTTATAATTTTCCATTTTTTTTTAACGCACATGTACACCTATAAACTCACATAATTATACATAGAGTTAGCAATTGAAATACTTGTATTTGACTATCTGGGTCAACACAGAACAAACCAACGATTTTTGGGCACAAATTTTCAGGGAATTCTCAGCATATACTCCTCCGATGAGGAACACAGATGGATGTTATCGGTTCTCAGTCTTTGGCGTTCTCTTCTTAGCCTCTGTGGTGCATTTAGTTTCAGCTGCAAATTATGTGCTAGCTGAAGATATTCTACTTAACTGTGGGGCTTCTTCGCAAGCTAATGATTCTGATAATCGCCAATGGACTTCAGATATTGGGTCAAACATTTTTTCTGCAGTTGGGAGTTCATCTGTTTCTACTGCTGCTACCCAAGCCCCTTCTGTTCCTACAGTCCCTTACATGACTGCTAGGATTTTCCAATCCAATTTTACCTATAGTTTTCCGGTAGCTTCTGGTCGTAAATTCGTCCGTCTGTACTTTTATCCTGCTTCTTACTCGGGTCTTAACGCATCAAACGCCATCTTCTCTGTTACTGTGGGGCCATACACCCTTCTCAAGAACTTCAGTGCATCCCAAACAGCTCAAGCCCTAAACTATGATTTTATCGAGAAGGAGTATTCTGTCAATGTGCCCAATCAAACCTTGAACATAACCTTCATACCTTCCTCTAGTACTTCAAATTCCTATGCTTTTGTGAATGGGATTGAGATAGTTTCGATGCCTGACATGTATAATACTGAAGGTGGGACTACCATTCCCCTTGGGGAATCTGTGGCATTCTACATAGACAACAGTACAGCTCTTGAAAATGTTTACCGGCTGAATGTGGGCGGAAATGACATTTCCCCCTCCGCTGATACGGGCTTGTTTAGGTCCTGGAGTGATGATTCCCCGTACATATTTGCGGCAGCATTTGGGGTTACAATATCCACAAGTCCAAACACAATTGTGTATCCTTCGGGCATGCCCACTTACATTGCACCAGTTGATGTCTATGATACTGCTAGATCAATGGGTCCAGACCCTAACATCAACCAGAACTATAATCTGACTTGGATATTCACAGTTGACTCAGGGTTTTATTACTTTGTGAGACTGCATTTCTGTGAGCTTGAGCAAAATATCACAAAAATTAACCAAAGGGTGTTTAATATCTACCTTTATAATCAAACTGCTCAGAGTGGGGCAGACGTGATTGCCTGGGCACAGAACAATGGAGTTCCAACTTATCAAGATTACTTGGTCTGGGTTCCCACTGGGGCCCCACAGCAAGATCTTTGGCTTGAGCTTCATCCAGACATTGCTATGAAGCCCCAGTACTACGATGCGATCTTGAATGGAGTGGAGATATTCAAAGTAAATGATAGCTCTGGAAATCTTGGCGGTCCTAATCCAGTCCCAGCTCCAACACAGGACACAATTGACCCGTCATTGGCTAATCCGTCCAGTTCAAGTCAATTTAAGAATCACGAAGCAATCATTGGTGGAAGCATTGGTGGCGGTATTGCTGCATTGGTTCTTGTTGGTTTAATGGTTTGTATTGTTTCTCGCCGTCGAAGGCAGGGGAAGGACTCAAATCCAAGTGATGGACCATCCGGGTGGCTCCCACTTTCTTTATATGGCAATTCACACTCTACGAGCTCTGGAAAGTCAAATACCACAGGAAGCTACACGTCCTCCCTCCCTTCAAACCTTTGTCGCCACTTTTCATTTGCCGAAATCAAGTCTGCTACCAACGATTTCGATGATTCTCTACTCCTTGGGGTGGGAGGTTTTGGCAAAGTTTACAAGGGAGAAATTGATGGTGGAATAACTAAGGTTGCGATTAAGCGAGGGAACCCCCTCTCTGAGCAAGGTGTGCATGAATTCCAAACAGAGATAGAAATGCTGTCAAAGCTTCGACACCGTCACCTTGTTTCGCTAATTGGTTATTGTGAAGAGAACTGTGAAATGATCCTTGTCTACGATTACATGGCTCATGGAACCCTAAGGGAGCATTTATACAAGACTAGTAAGGCCCCATTGCCATGGAAGCAGAGACTTGAGATATGCATTGG
This sequence comes from Rhododendron molle, assembly GCA_025413875.1. Taxonomy (NCBI): domain Eukaryota; kingdom Viridiplantae; phylum Streptophyta; class Magnoliopsida; order Ericales; family Ericaceae; genus Rhododendron; species Rhododendron molle. The sequence continues at coordinate 26,596,717 of CM046391.1, forward strand.
CGCCGCTCGCGGTTTACACTATCTCCACACTGGTGCCAAGCACACTATTATCCACCGCGATGTTAAGACAACAAACATCCTTTTAGATGAGAAATGGGTGGCAAAGGTTTCTGATTTTGGCTTGTCAAAAACGGGTCCTACATTGGATAACACTCATGTTAGCACAGTTGTAAAGGGTAGTTTTGGGTACTTGGATCCAGAGTATTACAGGAGGCAGCAGCTGACCGAAAAATCTGATGTTTACTCGTTTGGAGTAGTGCTTTTTGAGATATTGTGTGCTAGGCCTGCTTTGAACCCAACGCTTCCAAAAGAGCAGGTGAGTTTGGCAGAGTGGGCTTCACATTGCCAGAAGAAGGGTATTCTTGATCATATTCTTGATCCATATCTGAAAGGGAAGATTGCTCCTGAGTGTTTCAAAAAGATTGCTGACACAGCGATGAAGTGTGTGGCGGATCAGGGAATTGACAGACCATCGATGGGTGATGTTCTGTGGAACCTTGAATTTGCTCTACAATTGCAGGAGAGTGCAGAGCAGAATGGAAATGGATTCGGTGGACTAGAAATCGAAGATGGGTTTGATGTATCCGCTGTTGAAGGAAAGAAGGATCTGAACGCGTCTCCTGGTTTTGATGGTAATGTCCTGGATTCAAAAAGCAGTGGGATGTCGATGAGCATAGGCGGCCGGAGTCTAGCTAGTGAAGATTCTGATGGGTTGACACCAAGTGCTGTGTTTTCACAGATTATGAATCCTAAAGGACGTTGAGATCGAACCCTTGGGATTTGCTGCTGGATGCTGATTTTGAGTAAGCAATGTGCTTTGAATTGTTGGTTAACCTCTGAAGTAATTTTCTTTCTGTTTTTCCTCTTGATTCGTTTACTTAATAATATGTTTTGATCAAATCCGTAGCATTCCTTAAGTTGTACCAAAGATAAATTGTGCAATGATTTGTTGTACTCAATACCAGGATATGAGAGTATTTTCATCTGGGTTTTCTCTTTCTAGAGGGAAACTTATTCATAGTGGAGCGTCCGTGCAATCTCGGCCGTCCAATAGTGTTTTGGACGATCCGAATTAAAAACCATCTGTTAACGGTAATAGATCTAACCGTTAATAGATTGTTTTTAATCCGGATCGTCCGAAATACTTTTGGACGGCCAAGATTGAGCGCCGTAAAACATATTCACAGCTTCTCAGTAAATAGGTTTTTCTCTTTCTGTTTTATTACTGTATAAATGGTGAAAAATGCCGGCTCTGTTGCTTGCTGTATGGGATAACAAGGCGATAATTAACCAACTTTGCCTAGTGTTCATGGGGATGGGGGTACGCGTCCTTTGACTTTCATGAAATGGGTTTTCTTGTACTCTTTCATGAAATGGTGCAAAATCTCTGTCTCTCTCTCTCTCTCTGAGAGCTGGCATGACGGTGGTAGGCAATAGTTGGGGGAGAGCTGTTTGTTGATGGGGTAACGCGCTTGGTAACGTGCTTTGGAATACTTCAATTCTACTGTATATAGTCAATGTAAAACAGAAGCAACTAGGCTGGAATGTAAACATAGGCTGGAAAAAATATATAGTGTGGCCATGGCCGCGTAACCGAGGATGGGATTATATAAACATAGGCTTGAAGGTTGTGAGCCAATTATCCTTTAATTGACAATAGTAATATCCAGTCAACAGAAGAAGATTGATGATAAGAAAATAATCCTTCTTTGTCGACCGTATATAAAATGCTCCTATACAGTGCGAGTTCACGCTATATTTCACGCTATATTTTTTGTCTTTCAAACTGACACCAAAATGCATTTTTTTTTTTTTACTAAAAATACAAAATACCATGTAGTTAAGAGAAATAAGTTGTTTTGAATAGCGGGTATTTTTGGGCTAAATACCGAAAATACTAAAAATACCGTCTTGTCAATACTCAATAATGTGAACTCACCCATATTACACGTTAAAAACACTCTTTTCTTTTTTTGTAGTTTTAGCTGTTTAATTTCTTCTTTTGTTTCTTAAGTGTTAGTGCAGAACACGACCTGTTAGATGGAGCACTTAATTTTTTGGAGGTTTTGTTGGTGAAAAGTATTGTATATTATTATCGTACCTAAATCACATATTCTTTTAACATATTGTTTACACCATAATTTGGCCCAATGCAATCGACTAGGCCATATGGTAACACGATTGTCCAATATGATCGATTGGGTCATAAAGCGACACGTGGCAACAGTAAAATGGACTGATCTTTAATAAAATATTATGCAATGGTTATTGACAGATGTGTTGACGGGTAAAGAAATAATGTCTAAAATGCAAGACACGTGTCCATCAAGGAAGTTACAAGCAAATCATGGACTAAGCAGTTGACAAAGGCAGTTGAAGAGGACGACTACAAGCGAAGATTCAGGAAGAGTAACCGCCTGATTCAAATTTCTGGAGGGAATGCTGCCAAGTTTGAATCCCTAATCGAAGTGAAGCCTATAAATACAAGATGTAAAGACGAATTTCAGTCCCCCACTCAATCGCCCAAAGGCTTCTACTTTTTATCTGTACTTTACTTTTCCTGCACTAGGAGTAGCTTGTAACTTAAATCGTCTACTCGGCTATTTGTTGTAGTCGACTGACTTCTACTTTGAGAAGTAATAAAGTCCATTTTGTTACTTTTCTTCCATCTCCATTCACTTCACTAAGTTTGCTTCCAGAGAAGTCCTGAAACACGGCAGGAAACCAAACTCCGCCACCACAAACACCCATATTCCAGCACTCACCCAATTACCAGTCGATTCGTCGACTACGATCAAAATTTAGACAAACAGTTTTGGCGCTAGAAGGAGGGCTACTTACTAATTTGGAAGTAATGGCACCAACTACAAGAAAGCAAGGCGACCGTCCAACAGAGTCTCAAAACGAAGGTATGGAGACTCAGAATGACAGCGGAACGCATCCTGAACAAAGGATACCAGAGACTGGCCAAGGAAATGGCTCTAATCCACCGATCAATGTACAAAGCCTCACTAGGCAGTTGGCACAAGTCTTGTCTAATCCAGAAGACGAGGCGGCACAAGAATTGATTACCCTATTGAGAAGGGTAGTTACTCCTCCGTCCACTGTGGACGTTGATGTAAATGGCGTAGTACATGAACAGATTACCTCTGTTGATACGATCAGACGAACCCCTCCACAGGTATATTCAAATCCTACGTTTGAAACAAATATTGGTATGCATAATCAACCCATTGTTGGGTCGACTGCTGTTAGGGCTACTGCTAGACCGACTAGTTTCTATCAAAATATACCTTCCACATATGAAATCGGGAATGGAAGTGGTTATGGCCAGTGTAATGGTCTCAATAATCTCAATCAGAATTCCCAGCAAGATTTTGTAGGGGCCAATATCATAAGTAATGGCCGATATGTGACTGTGCCAAACAATGGCAACAGTAACCGTCAGAATATGGGAAATGTTACTCAAACAGTGCCAAATTATGGCAATGGTAACGGCCAGTATAATCAAACTTTGCCAAACAATGGCAATGGAAATGGACAGTTACCAAATAATGGTAACAATAATGGTTTCTATGCACATACTTTGCCAAACAATGGCAATGGTAACATTCAAAATATACCAGCATACGTGCCGCAAACTGTTCCAAATGTTTGTAGAAACCTAGATCCCGTGAACGTAAATAGGGCACAGGATTTTGTGAATATCAATAGGACTCAAATAATGGAAGTTATCCAAGATATGTATGGTCCAGGGCTACGAAGGGTTGAAAAGCCCATGTTTAGAAAACCCTATCCTTATTGGGTTGATAATATTCCTTTGCCAAGAAATTTTAAAATTCCTGAACTGTCACTCTTTAGTGGTACAGAAAATCAATCCACAATAGAGCACATAGGCAGATTTTGCCTTCAGTTAGGTGAATTTGGTCTAGACGATGTCATGAAATTGAAACTGTTTCCACATTCATTAACTAAAACAGCGTTTACATGGTTTATTAGTTTGCCTGCCAATTCTATTCACACGTGGCAAGATATGGAAGAGCAATTCCATGCCCAGTGCTTTAGACATGAACCGGAGGTTTCAATTGCTGACTTGGCTAAATTAAAACAAAAGCCAACTGAGACAGCAGAGCAGTTCTTGACCAGGTTTAAAAGGTTGAGAAATCAATGTCATTGTAATGTGCCCGAAATTGAAATAGTTAGAATAGCCCAAGATGGGCTTGAGTTTAACTTTAAGAAACAATTCAATGGATCTAATTTCAAAGATCTATTTGAACTTTCTATGAGGGCTGCACAGTTTGAAGCCATCCTCCAAGAGGAGGAGCAGTTAAAAAACACATCTCTGGGTACATACTATCAAGATGTTGAAGGAGACATTGAAATTGATGTAGCACAGGTTATTGGAAAAAACCCAATAATTTGTGACACGTTAATTAAAACAGAAAAACCAATGAACATGCCTTCTTCCCAACCAAACAGGCGTGGGGGGCAAGCAAATTATAGGCAGTACTCCTTTGACTTAGCACAAGCTGATCAGATATTTGATGAATTACTGAAACAAAAGTTCATCACATTAAGTCCTGGACATATCCTTCCTTCTGACAAAGAGAAAAAAGGAAAAGAATATTGTAAGTGGCATAATTCGTTTAGACATAACACTAACAATTGTGTTACATTTCGTAACTGTGTGCAGGATCTGATCCAGAAAGGGTTGCTGCAATATGCTAAGGGCGACAAAGATGCAATGGGTATTGATGCAAACCCATTTCCCAAGGTTGAAGTTAACATGGTGACAGCCGGCCTGGCTAAAAGGCTGGGATCGACTGTTGAGAAGAAGAAACAAAGAGAAGAAGGTCAAATGGAGACCGATGAAGAGTCCCATTACCCAAGGTTCCCCAATGATTATCTGTGTCTCAGGTGTGGACGAGAAGTCCAACATGGGGAAGCAATCATAGCAGAGAAGGAGCATAGAAGCGCCTTCTCAAAATCTGGACTCAGATTCAACACTATGGGTGGCAATGATCTCCAGATCTATGTTGGTGCCAAATTGATCTATGAAGGCATCGATCCAGGACTCTTTAATCGAATAGAGTCAGAGCATTGTTACGGACCGGATGATGGACCTTTCCTGTTTAGAGGTAACCCAGTTGTGCCTGCAAGGCCTGGAGTACCTTCCCGCCGTGATCTTGAAGCGGCTGGATACCAATTTCCCAGTCGAGGGAGATACCCAAACCACAGGGGCGCTGGCCCCAGGAGAGGCATCGGACCAAGAGGTGGAGGTCCCTACGGATATGGGGGGCACCAACCCAGAATGGTCATACCTCCTAATCATGATCATGAAGAGTGGAGTGAACTCAGCCATCCCAAGTTCCCAGCGGATGGGTGGTATACTAAGGTGTCGACCTCACAAAAGAGAAGGCTTCAAAGGAAATTTGCAGCCAGGGCTTACAGCGATCCATGGGTGCATGTTTTGGAACCCAGAGAAAGAACAGAGCCTCCTAAGGCTTCAAACATGGTGTGGACACGAGGTCAAGGAGAGACTAGCGTTCAGAAGCAGTCAATCCCCAAGCATGGGGGGCAAGACAGCAATAATGAAGCTTCTTCCAAGTCAATTGCCCAGCCAAAAGGGAAAAAAGAATTGAAGCAGAGTTTGAAGAAAAAGATGGAGGAATTCCAAAAGTTGATGGAGGCAGACGATGATGACCTCATGGATGATGGTTCAGACCAAGATATAATTAAAGATGCTTCCCCATCCCCACAAAATTCTGCAACATTTGGAGAGAGTCTGGCCGCAATCCAATTCGGGTCAGTACCTACTAATCTCCAATGTAACATGATTTTAGTCTTGCCTAAACATTTTAAGGCAAAGCCGGATCAACCTATGGAATTGGTAGGAGATGTGGAAGATACAACACAGTCGACTGTGAAAATAGTAGAAAAAGAAGAGTGTTCTAATTCACAGTTAATTGAACTAGATGTGGATAAGAAAGGAAACAAAGTGGTTGTCCTTAGATCTCCTGATGATGCCTCAATAAGGCATCTCAAACCGCTGTACGTAAAAATTAATATGAACGGCCAACCTGTTTCAAAAGTGCTAGTCGACAACGGGGCAGTAGTTAATATTTTGCCTTCACGAATGATGAAACTGTTAAACAAAACAAATGAAGACCTAATACCAACTGAGGTTACTGTTGGTAACTTCGCTGGAGGGTGTTCTCCTGCTAAAGGAGTTATATCCCTTCAATTGCAGGTTGGAACAAGAAAAATGAATGCAACATTTTTTGTAATCGATTCATCATCCAATTACAATGCCTTGTTAGGCAGAGATTGGATACATATAAATGGTTGTGTACCATCTTCTTTGCACCAGGCTTTGATCTTTCTGAAGCAAGGAGAGTCAGCAGGAATGGAGGTCTTTTGGGCAGACCAGCAGCCATTCAAAGCAGAAACCAACAATGTTGAAGCAGACCTTTATAAGGAGCATCTTTGGCCTTTGAAGATAGAAGATGCAGAAGTCAAGTCTGCTGGAGTTGATGCTACTGAGAGTCAATTCCTCGCCTACATTAAGGAAAGATTCCAGGAGTTAAGTAAGGATTGCATCAGGCCTAACATTATTACAAGGCCTGCCGAGAAGAAACCACAAGTTTTTGATGTTTAGAAACATGTTAAATTTGGGGAATGAGGAGTTGGCTACTGTTAAAGCCACTTTTAAAAGACTATTTTCTTTTCTTGTTGATAGGAAATTGCAGGCAGACGAGCCTATTTCTTGTAATTGGGCTGAATGTGTTTTTGATGATAGTCCACTAACTATGAAAGAGTTAGGATTAGCAGATCTAAAGCCTGCACCGGCTAAGTTAGACGATGACAAAGCCCATGTTAAAGATCCTACGGAAGAAGTAAACCTAGGGACTGTAGAAGACCCTAGAATTACTTATGTCAATGCTACTTTGCCTGACGAAATAAAGGAAAAGTTTAAGTATTTGTTGCTTGAATTTAAAGATTGCTTTGCTTGGAATTATGACGAAATGACTGGATTAGATAGAGCATTAGTAGAGCATAAAATTCCTATTAAAGAAAATTATGTACCTTTTAAACAGGCACCTAGGAGAATGAAAAATGACGTCCTTCCTCAAGTCAAGAAGGAAATGGAACGTTTATTTGAAGCTAAATTTATCCGACCAGTAAAATATGTTGAATGAGTTTCAAATGTTGTTCCAGTTCTGAAAAAGAATGGAAAAGTCAGGGTGTGTGTGGACTTTAGAGATCTCAACACAGCATCACCCAAAGATGAGTACCCGATGCCTGTTGCTGACTTACTAGTCGATGCATCGGTAGGTTATCAAATGCTGTCCTTCATGGACGGCAATGCAGGTTATAATCAAATATACATAGCAAAAGAGGATACCCATAAAACAGCATTTAGGTGTCCTGGGTATATAGGAACATTTGAATGGGTAGTTATGGCTTTCGGTTTGAAAAATGCAGGAGCAACCTATCAAAGGGTCATGAATTTAATTTTTCATGATTTTCTCCATAAGTTTTTAGAAGTTTATATTGATGATGTTGTGGTTAAATCTAACTCAGTCGATGAGCATTTACATTATCTTAGGCAAACCTTAGAACGGATGAGACATTATGGTTTGAAAATGAATCCCTCAAAATGTGCATTTGGTGTTACAGCAGGTAACTTCCTAGGGTTTTTAGTGCACCAAAAAGGGATTGAAATTGATAAAACCAAAACTGATGCTATTTTTAAAGCATAGCCTCCAACTAATAAAGAAGAATTTCAACAGTTCTTAGGAAAAATTAACTTTTTGAGAAGATTCATTGCCAACCTATCTGGAAAAACAATGGCATTTTCCCCGTTATTAAAATTAAAGTCAGAAAAAGATTTCAAATGGGAACAAGTACATCAAGAAGCTTTTGATAAATTGAAACAAGTGTTGGTAACACCTCCTGTTTTGGTACCTCCAATAAATGGAAGACCATTGAAGTTATATATTTCAGCAACGCACAAATCGATTGCAAGTTTATTGGCACAAGATAATGATCAGGGCCGTGAACAGTCGATTTATTATTTGAGTAGAAGATTGAATGAATGTGAGACCAGATATTCGTCTGTTGAAAAGATTTGTCTGGCTCTATATTTTTCTGCGATTAAGTTAAGGCATTATTTGTTACCAGCTAAGGTACAAATCATTGCTCAAACAGATGTAATCAAGTACATTCTGTCCAGGCCCATTTTGAGGGGCAGGCAAGGAAAATGGATATTAGCTCTAGTCGAATATGATTTTGAATATGCGCCTCAAAAGGTAGTCAAAGGGCAAGCCTTGGCTGACTTCCTAGCCGAGCATCCAAATTTACCTCTAGAGGAAGATACTTTTGAGATACATGTAATCGAGTTGAAACCATGGGAATTGTCCTTTGATGGTTCAAAAACAGATATTGGGGTTGGAGCTGGTATAGTTCTAATATCACCAAAAGGGGAGATGTTTCAATTCTCTTTCCAATTGGATGAAAGTAGAATATTGACCAATAATCAAGCAGAATATGAAGCCTTAATTATAGGTTTGGAAATAGCAAAAGAATTAAATATACGTTGCCTAAAAGTTTCTGGTGATTCACAATTGATCATTCGGCAGATTACAGGGCAATACAAGTGCAACCATCCTTTGTTAAATTTACAATTGCACAAAGTCAAATGTCTTGTGCAAAGTTTTGATGAAATCTCTTTTCATCATATATTGAGGATTGAAAATGGTGAAGCCAATCAAATGGCTCAAACAGCCTCAGGAGTTAAAATTCCTGAAGGGGTTAATGAAAAAGTAATTAGAGTTCAAAGACGATTTCTGCCTTTTTCAATGGAAAAGGAAGACAGTCGAGTAGACGCATTGGTCATTGATATCTCTGAAGATTGGATGAGTCCAATAAAAAATTATTTAGACAATCCCAACGTAAAAACAGAAAGGACAATTAGATGTAGATCAGTTAGTTACGTCCTGTTGGGAGATGATTTGTACAGGAAAACATCTGATGGTCTACTGTTGTTGTGTGTGGGCAAAGCTCAGTCGATGAGAGTTATGGGTGAAGTTCATGAAGGAACTTGTGGTTCTCATCAGGCTGGTGATAAGATGAGATGGCTAATTAAGAGACATGGGTACTATTGGCCAACCATCAGGGCTGATTGTATTCGATATGCTAAGGGATGTCAAGAATGTCAAAAACATGGACCTATTCAAAGGATTCCTTCACATCAGTTGCAATCGATTATCAAGCCTTGGCCGTTCAGAGGTTGGGCTATCGACATGATTGGTGAGATTCACCCAGCATCTTCATTGCAACATCAATTCGTCATAGTGGCAACTGATTATTTTACCAAATGGACTGAGGCAATACCTTTGAAAGGTGTTTCACAAAAACAGGTAATCGATTTTATTGAAGAATACATTTTGTGTAGATTTGGAATTCCTGAAACTATTACTGTTGATCAAGCTTCTGTGTTCAACGGTAGAGAAGTCATTCAGTATACACAGAAATATGGAATACAGGTTGTAAATTCCACTCCGTACTATGCTCAAGCTAATGGGCAAGTTGAATCAACTAATAAGATAATTAAAAATACTTTGTCTAAAATGATTGATGACAATCCAAGAGAGTGGCATGATCTTTTGCCCAGGGTATTGTGGGCATACAGAACATCACAGAGAACTAGTACAAAAGTTAGTCCTTTTGAACTCGTTTATGGTCATGCAGCAGTTTTGCCAGTCGAGATTAATGTGCAATCGTTACGAGTGGCACGTCATTATGATTCGAGCCTACAATATGAAGAAGCTATGTATTTGGATATTGATAGCATAGAAGAAAGCAGATTGAATGCTTTAAATCATATGCAAGCTCAGAAGAAGAGATTAGAGCGAACCTACAACAAAAAAGTTAAAGAAAAGTCATTCGCAGTCGGAGATTTGGTTTGGAAGACAATTCTTCCAATCGATGCAAAGAAAAAGAAAGGCATATTTGGAAAATGGTCACCAAATTGGGAAGGTCCATTTCGTGTTGCTCGGGTTCTGCGAGCAGGTGCATATCACCTGGAGTCCATCGAGGGGATCTCACATGAAAGATCCATAAATGGTAAATATTTGAAACACTATTTTCCCTCTATGTGGGAGAATATGAATTAAAAAACGCTTATATTAATAAAAGCTACCCATGGGTAGGGTAGCAGTACAAAAGACAAAAACAAAAGATCCCAACTGGGATCTAACAGAAGAAGACAAAAACAAAAGATCCCAACTGGGATCTAACAGAAGAAAAAGAAAAGAAAAGATCCCAAGAAGGATCTAAAAGAAAATGAAAAAGATCTCAAGGGAGATCTAAAATAAAATACTACTAAGCACCAGGAGGGCTCCAACGAGAAGGGGCCTATTTCTTAGGCCATTCCTTCCACTGACCGGAGGTGCCACACATGGAGGTCCTGATGCTGTCCAGATCGGCTGCAGCCGGACAGTAGTCGATGGTGTCCCAGTTGATCACCATCAGTTTAACAGCCGATTCCATTTTCTCCAAGCGAAGGGCCATCCCTTCCACTCTATCATGGATGGCCTGGATCCTTCTTTTGCACTCGTTATGGTCCTCCATAAGGACCCACTTCAGTTCATCGGCCAGTTGCTTGATACGGTCAGGGGTGATTTGAGAAGAAAGTGGAGGAGGAAGGTTGTGCTCGGGAAGTTTGCCCGCCATTACTAAATTTGAAGGGATAGTGAGACTGCACTATCTCAGAGTTCATATTTATAGACCAAAAGGAGGTTTAGAGACGTGCATTATGGACGGTTAATCCCGAGAAAATCTAGCAACGTGGCAAGTAATGGGACATGTATCCAGTTGCCATTTCGAAAATCGAAGAGACAACGCCTGAAGAAGTAATGATTCACTTCTGAAACGGCGTCTAGTGTTGTACTTAAACCGTCATTAATTACTGTGCATGCTCCCCAAAGTAAAGGGGAAACGTCAGTACATGATGTAATGATGCGTGCTTAAGGTACAGGGTTAAGCATTGTGAGCTCATTCTTCTATTAAAAACCCAATAATAAGGGTATTGGGCCATAAGAAGTCCACTTAAATTTTGGCCAATCAGAATTTTATCAACTGCAGCAAAATAGAAATTGGGTATAATTTGAATGTTTTTATAAAGTTAACCTAGTCGATATGTAAAAGTTATAATATTGAAATACTATCAGAAGTGCTACCAAAAAGAAGGCGAAGGTAATGGCTACTTTCAAGCCAAAGAACCATTCATTCAAAATTAGTCTTTCATAAAGGCCAAATATGCACTGGCACAGTACTTAGAATTATGTACCGTTAGCACAGTCGACCACTTTAAAAGAAAGTCATAGTCGACTATTGCAAAAGGAAATCAGTTACAAGCAAAGGAAACTTAAAAGTTTCATAGTCACAGTTAATCATCACAAAAGAAAGTCAATCACGAATAAAGAAAGACTTGAAAGTCTCCCATTTGGCCACAAGTTCATCTCGTTTCAGGCTGTTCCTCTGTAAATCTACTTGTGCAGCTGAGACATGAACTGAAACTCCTTTTCCCTCTTCTGCCAGACGTTTGAAGTCAGTGTCAAGTTGGCTGGCTGTCTGCAGAAGACCCTCTTTTTCAGTCTGTAATTGAGCTAGTCGACGCAGCAACTCTTGCTCCTCTTGATCAATGACCACAAGTCTTGACTTTAAAGTCGAAGCCTGCTCGTGCATGGTTGATAGCTTGACTGACATGCCAGACAGATTATTAATTAGCTCCTGTTTCTGCCTAATCTCCCCTTGATAGTATCGGAAAAGGGTGAAGTCATCATTTAGTAAGGAGGCAAAGTTCTCAAGAGCAACTTGTTCCCTGAGGGGGAACACATGCCTTTGAGTCAAGAACTCAACACAGGTGGAGAATGCTATGGACTTTGTAGTCACTAGCTCTTCATAGGAAAATTTTAGGAAATCAAAAAAGCTTTGGATTTCCTTTTGTGTATTATCATCATACTGAAGAAAGGAGAAAGAGCTGCTAGATTCTGACACTTCGGTGAGAGATCGAAATGCCTGTGAGGTAGTCTTCATCGCCTCCATCAGTTGGTCCAGTGAATTACTAGACGACTTGGCTTGTTCTGAAGTGTCTGTCTCAATTATAATAGGTCCAGCTTTGTTTACTGACCTAGGTGATGCCTCAACAGTAGGAATTATTGTAACAGCCAAAGGTATAGGAGCAGGTATGATTGGCACTGGAATAATTGGGGCAGCTTGATTGCCAGTAGGACTAGAGGCAACATCCTCCTCCTGGTTGGAAGCAGCAGGGGCTTCCTTCATATGAACAGGACCCTTTATGGGCTCAACTTGTAAATTCTTCTCAGCCAATTGGAGCTGAGTTGTGTCATATTGGCCTTCCAAAACAGGCACATTTACCAGTGGAATAATATCTAAGTTTTCCTTGACTACTTCCTGTTGCTTCATTTCAGCAGCTTGAGGTTGCTTAGGGATTTGAGGATCAATGCTCATCATGTCTGCATTTGTTGGGATGCTCTGATCTGGTTCAGCATTGACGAAATCAGGCTTTTGGCATGCTGGATCAACATTGAGCTCAAAGATGAGCTCATTCGGTACTGTACTTGTACCCTCATTGACCTGCATGAAAGGATCATCATCTTGCAATAAAAGGTTCTCCTGACACGAAGGATTGCCCTGCAACTTCAGTATCTCTTCAGTTTGGTTCAGGGGATCAGAAACAGCAGTATCACCAAAGTCAAATTGGTCAATTGCAAGTTCGATATCTACTGTTTCCCCACTAAATGAGATGACTTGGAGGATTTTCTTTCATCATCTTCATCTTCAAAGGCATCCACAATCTTGGTGCCTTTCCCTTTCTGCAATTAAGAAAAGGAGAAAAATAAGAATGAAGATAATCGATTACAAGAAATAATGAGTAACAAGTATACCTTGATTTGGTGGCTTGATTCCTCTTTGACTGCCTCTTTGAGGTAGGAACTTCATCAGGCACAACCTGTTTCTTAGGTCCTTCAGTAATACAAAGACTTTTAGAAGTCTTTTGGTCAGTTGATTTAGCTCTTAGAGTCCTCTTCTTTGGAGTCGACTGTGGGCTTTCGACCACTTTTGCTTTCCTTTTCTTGGAGCTCTCAATTGGCACTGAGGATATGGGAGTGACTGCTTCAGCCTGAGGAACAATGGCTTTAGAAGCCTCTTCAGGCAATCGAGCAGCTTCCTCTGATTTGAAAAACATGTCAGTAATGTGATGATTGGGACAAAATCTATTTAATAGTAAAATTAACTTACCAGCTTTGTCTTGAAGAGATTTATACTCTGGATCAAGCCTGTAAAGGCAATCTTTGAGTGGTGCTCCAAAGTAAATGGCTTTCATGGTCGACCACCATTCATCGAAAGCAGCAGTAGTCCCATCACTGACTTTAAAATCTGAAAGCTTGAAAGCTTTCACACGATGGTGAAAATTACTAACCATCATTGAAATCAGTTGAGCATCCTTTGTCTTTATTGATAGCCTGCTTGCAGACATCTCAGTGATATCTGGATGAACAAAAGGCATAGGCACACCTTGTACCAACCCAAATTGACGAGCAAATTGACAAGGGGAGTAGTTCTCATAACTACAATTCCCATAAGGGGTACTATTCAGAGCAAAACCAACTGGGATGAGCCGGGGTAGAAGGATGCTTGCCCAAAATAACCGTTTGGCATGTACCATTCTCTCTGTCAGTTGAGGAGATGCCATCGGAATGTCCCCAAAACTTGGCCTTAGCCTTTCAGAGGCATATTCAAACTTGTCAAAAGGATAGAAGTTGGGCCAATTGTCTTTCTTGTCCTCATAAAAGAAGGTAAAATACCTCTGAAAGGAGGATTCTTCTCTGTGAACGCTCAAGCCTAAAAAATATTCAGCGTAACTACGACACGTTTGCATTTGTGGATCTTCATCGGCCCTAAGGCGATTGTTCATTTTGGGCCTAAGTTGAGGAAAATATGCATATAGCCAGGCCTGGAAAATCCAAAAAGGACCACCACAAGAGGTTGCAATTTTCTTTTCAACAAACGTAAACATCCCTTTATATAGGGATCCAAGCACAAATGGCGCTAAGGCCAATCTTTTCGCCTGTGCCATACAGATGGCCAGGTTAACATATTCCTTAGTCACCTTAAGTCCGGGGACTGCCAAAAGGAATCTACAAATCCAAAAAAGGTAAAATGCTATTTTCTCATGAAAGGCAGGTGCAGACGCTTTTGCTTTAAAATAGGTCTGCAACCATTTAGAGTAACTCACCCCTGTAGATGGAATCGTAAATGGGGGATCTTACGCATCAGGGGTAAGAAGAGCATTTACCTCACAGCCCAAGGAAGAGAGGCCAGTCAAGTGAGATATATCCAAAATAGTTGGAGACAACAGACCACAACGAAGGACTAAAGTATTTGACGATTTGGACCAAAAGCAAGCGGCAGCAGCCAAAAGCTCAGAGTTCATCTCCAAGGGGAACTGAGAAAGTTCAATGGTTTCACGAATCCCCATTGTCTTCCAATCCGCGAAAAGAAATTTCGTCATGCGTCTTACCCAGTCCACCCATCCCAATTCAACAGTATAGGGCCAAGAACGAAGACCTCATTCTTACCCCAACCAGCCCACTCAAGGGATGAATGTTGCAATAAAAGAGGATCACGCTCTATTACGGGATAAACCTCTGGGAAACCGTCTGGCATGGCCGACGAAAAGACCGGACCCAGCATACAAAGAGAACTATTATTCTCATTGTGAATTAAGACCTGTGGGTTTTGACTAACGTGACCTCGGTACGACTCTGGGAAGCGTGGAACATCATCTATGGACGATTCTGAAGAAGGGTTTTCAACGAGGGTGTTGGAAGCTTTCAATTTGTTCTTCGGAGCCATGAGAGACGAACAGATTTTGAGAAGTTTGTGATGGAAAATTTCGTGCCCTAAAAATTCAAAGTGCTCCGCTTTATATAGGCGGTGATACTCAGGGATTATTTACCAAAGTTAATTCTTAACTCAGGTAAATAGGGGGGCATTGTTTACACCATAATTTGGCCCAATGCAATCGACTAGGCCATATGGTAACACGATTGTCCAATATGATCGATTGGGTCATAAAGCGACACGTGGCAACAGTAAAATGGACTGATCTTTAATAAAACATTATGCAATGGTTATTGACAGATGTGTTGACGGGTAAAGAAATAATGTTTAAAATGCAAGACACGTGTCCATCAAGGAAGTTACAAGCAAATCATGGACCAAGCAGTTGACAAAGGCAGTTGAAGAGGACGACTACAAGCGAAGATTCAGGAAGAGTAACCGCCTGATTCAAATTTCTGGAGGGAATGCTGCCAAGTTTGAATCCCTAATCGAAGTGAAGCCTATAAATACAAGATGTAAAGACGAATTTCTGACCCCACTCAATCGCCCAAAGGCTTCTACTTTTTATCTGTACTTTACTTTTCCTGTACTAGGAGTAGCTTGTAACTTAAACCGTCTACTCGGCTATTTGTTGTAGTCGACTGACTTCTACTTTGAGAAGTAATAAAGTCCATTTTGTTACTTTTCTTCCATCTCCATTCACTTCACTAAGTTTGCTTCCAGAGAAGTCCTGAAACACGGCAGGGAACCAAACTCCGTCACCACAAACACCCATATTCCAGCACTCACCCAATTACCAGTCGATTCGTCGACTACGATCAAAATTTAGACAAACACATATTCATTTCCCCTAATTAAAATAGTACTTTTTTTTCTTCAAATAAATACTTTTGTTTTGAATTAAAGGTGATGTATTGTGAGAAAAATGATCTGTCTCATAAAACGAAAAATAGGTACTTAAAAAATAGGCAGCTGATTTTGCCACTCCCGTATTTGTTAATGCCACCCCCTTCTTGTTTTTATTAGATGAATTTACTAAAACACCCTTGATACAAAATAAAGTGCAAGGGTGTTTTAGTAAAATTGTGCAAGGGTATTTTAGTATATTCACCTAATAAAAATAAGAAGGGGAGTGACATTAACAAATAGGGGAGTGGCAAAATCAGTTGTCAAAAAATAAGAGCCGGTAATTAAGCAATCGTCACATAGGATTCGACTTTGAATCAGGGTATTGTGAAGAGTTAAGGATGGTATTTCAAAACAATAAGTATTTCCATAAAAATTGACTCCGTAATTCATTTATCGATAAAAATAGAGTTCGAATTATAAAATCGGAACTATTTCATCGGAGCAGCAAATAGGAGCAGTTATCTTTTGGAAAACATTAACTATGGAACAAGTCATCGATCGTATTTCTGCATTCAAATGTTTATCTCGAATTAAGTTAGCCAATCTTATTATTTTGTGTTTGCATTTTACAGTATTTTATAACTTTGTATCCTACTCAAGAGACCGACTAAAATTTAACAGGGTCAATTTCGCCGTCCACTAGCGGACGGCATATTATGTTTACATTTAACAACATGCATAACTATTATGTTGCAGATTTGTTAAAGTGTCCTATCGAAACCGCAATCACGAAAGGTTTTTTTTTTTTTTTTTAATAGTGTAGAAAATAATTAAGTCAATAAGTAACCTATACCCTAGAGGGTGACATGAATTTTTTTTCTTTGATATTTTTCTACTTTTTGGTCGAGCGAGAGAGAGAGTGCGCATGACTACACTTGCTTAGTATACACAAGCGTTTGTGTTTGTATAATGTACGGGAGACGAATCTATACGTTTTGCACTATTAAATATAACTACAACAAACTACTTTATGGATACAAACCAACTACAAAATGCAATCAACGCTGGCTTCATCATACCTAATCTTATAGGAAAAAGAAAAATAATATATTCGGGATTCGGTAATAATCCCGCAAAAGGAGGATTATTTGGGCGGGTTTGATGGATGACAGGGATGGAATAGCGATTGGATGTTACACACCTCCTTATTATGGTTTCGATCACCGCGTATTTTACAAGCCGTTGAGTGGGAAAATGTTGGCCTTGTTCGTTTGCAAATTTAACTTTGTTTTCCAATCATTATCCTATATCTTTCTCGAATCATTACCCTATTTCTCCAATTATTAATTTCATTTCTCTCTCTATCTCTCTCCACTCATTACCTATCTCTTCAATCGTTATCCTATTTCTCTCTCCACCCACTACCAAAACTAAAATACCCAAAGTTGCTAAACGAACAAAGTCGTTGTGTTTTATGAAAACTTAAGCTGATATAAAAACAAAACTCAACAAATGAATCTGGCAGCTATAGCTTAAGTGAGAAAATCGTCTACAAGATGGCTGTGAACACACAGAAGTCTTTTAACCTTTTGCACTTTTGTGATTGATATGTTAATTTGGCAGATAATTTTAGGAAATGATTTTCAAAAATTTGACCCGTAAATTTAATATGGACCATTTAAAATTTGATCCATAAAATTTGACACATAATATGAAATCAACTTCTGTAGATGGTGGGCTTTTATTTATTTATTTATTAAGACTTCTAAAAAGTTAAAAACTATTTAAAAGTGAGGCTTGTGCTGTTTTTGGAAGGAAGATATCTAATTTTGTTGGCTGGCATCTTTTCAATCTCACAAACTAGTTCATACTGTATTTTCCTTATTTGGCTTTCTAGTATTAAAGATAAATGAATGGAACCGGTGGGAGCAGAGAGCGGACACTATAGTTTTGAAATTTTAATAGTGACTGATGGGTCCAACACCCACGCTAATTTCATGTGACTTTTTTTGTATTTTGTTGTTCTAGTTGTAATCTTTTTTTCATAATAATATAATTAGGATGATTTTCTGCCCGGAAAAAAAAATTGGAAAAAAAGTCTATAGCGATTATAGATGCATTCATCATTTATAAAGGAGTGGCACATATCACAGTTATCACTGGTTGACGTTTACCTAGTCTTTTTGTCTCCCCACTCTATAACCATGTTCATCTAAAAGTACTAGTGTAATTCTCGTGCTTCGCACGTTTTTGCGTGCTCATTGTGTAATTGGTAGTTAGGAAGTTAATATAAGTACGTTGTTTGTTCATGTAGTGATAAGTAGTAGAAAAGGAACAACACAAAAATGAATGTATCTACTACTGTTGTGTCCAGAAATACTGCGAGTCATAGGTCTCACGGATGATTTTCTTATAGCACTCATCCGCTTCCTTCATATTGCCACCCTTTCTTGGTCTTTACTAATTCATGTCAAGACTAAATAACTACTAATAAATTGAAGTAGCCATCCTGCCCACCCATTTAAATGCCAAGAAAAACTTGCTACCTGCTAGTAAGAGCTCACCTGGACAAGTTGTTTAGAAAACGATCTCTCCTTCCCATCAATTTGTCTGCTCAAATACAATTTAATTTCTTTCCAAGGGGAGAAAGAGTGTGTCTCATCTCTTCTTCAATCAAAATGGAACTGTAACAATCCTGATTTTCGATAAATAAAAATTTCGTTACATATTTGAATTTTAATTTAATTACTTGGATGTGCTTTTAAAATTCCTTTTTAATTTCTAATAATCCTTCATAATTAGATTTGAGACTTTTAAAATGATATCTTTTCGCACCGAACAATCTAGTCATTTTCTAAACACAAGTATGCTTATAGAAGCACTTGTATATTTTCCTAATAAATGAAATAAGGTCTTAAAATTATATTTCTTGACTAGAAATCCTACATGGCAAGTATTTCTAACCAATTAGTTGGAAAAACCTAACTACCAATTCATCTAGTTACTTTTCCCTAATTCTAGATGAGCCCTTTCAACCCTCCTTGAACCTTATTAACATTTCAAACCCTAATGGAATCTTTTGGACCAAAGTAGCTATAGTAATCATTATACTTTCATGACTAGTCATTTCAAGACTTTACTTCTCATCATTGCATCTTCCAAGCATATCTTTATCTCTTTACCCAATGAGTAATATTTCGTAGGGTAATTTGTGTCCTTTGAGTAATAGAATAAGTTTCCAACCAATTAGCTAGAGAAGCCAAGTACCAATTGACTTAGTTACTTTTTCCTAGCATTTAAGAATCATTGGACAAAGATAGCAATCATTATGTTTTCTTAAATCACTTTCCTAGAAAGTACACTATTCTTTCCATTGAAAGGTCACTTTCAAAAAGATATCTCTTCCAAGAATATTCCTTTTTATCATTTTCCTCTTAAACCATTAGACAATATTTTGTAGGGAAATCTTTATCCTTTGAGTAATAGAAGTAAGGTTAGCATTTATCCAATGAGTACCCAAACTTGACTAGACAAGTCAAACCAAATCCCATCATGATACTTCCAAAAGTAGCACTCATGACATAGTGTAATCATGACTAGGATCACTTTCTAGGAAACTATTACCCATTGGATCATGTTTTTGTCTTTGAAAGCTTAACATTTAATCATGACTTTCCTTGGACCTATTAGGGCTACTTAGACCTAAGTACACCTAATATATATATGTATAGATATATGTATGATTGATAGGGGAAGTGTTATCCATTGGGCAATAACTAGTCATTAAAGAACCTCACCTTTAATCAATACTTTTTCCCTGGCTTCATAAGTCTACCTTGACCTATACACCCTTATTCTTTCTCACACATATACATATATATATATAGCACATAGGAGAGAGAGAGGGAGAGAGAAGCGAGAGAGGAGAGAGAGGCTGAGAGAAAGAGGGGAAGAGAGAGAGATGCGTGTGCATGTTTGTGCTTCTGTTTGTACACTTACACAAGCTACCAAATAGCTTTGAGTCTAATTGACATGCCAACCCATTTCTAGTCAAATCTAACATATAATCCTAGCCTTTAAGCATTCTAAGACCTAGCCCTAATTACCCTAGGATTTGACTACAACCTAGACCTAGGAATGACTAAACATGGAAGGCTATACTTTAGCCTAATCAAACCCTACCTTAGGCTTGTAAGACTTGCCAACCTAGACCATAATTACCTAGATTCAACTAAGATCCTACTTGGTTATTAGCCTTAAGCCTAAAAAGATTGGACAAGACAAGTCATGGAAGCTTGGCATGCTTTCAAGCATGAATTGATAAGACCATGGAGCAAATCTATGGGAGAGATTGAGAGAGAGAGGGCCTGCCATTGTGAGAGGGAGAGGGAGCCAAGTTTTTATAAATAGCACCTCATTCTTGCCATTCAACTCACACCTTCATCCTTCTACTTCTCTCTCTAGAAAATCCTTGTGTTCTTACATTGTTCTTGCTTGTTCTTCCTTTGTTCTTGAGTTCTTCAAGAAACTCATCCAAGGCCGCCACTAAACCGCCACTCGACCATCCTTTTGATCCAAAAAATGTAGGAAGTTTAGTCAAGATTTAGTTTCGAGAGAAATCTTTCTCTTTCGAAGCTATCGTGAGCTTACCATAGGAGACCGCCCATTTGATAGCCAACTTTCTTTTCATAGTTGTCACTACCGCCAAGAAGAACAGTGTAGACACCCCAATTTGGCCTAACGATTATTTCAAGTCCCACCTTGGGACCATCCCGATGATACGGATCCGATGATTGCTGATTACCTTCTTGTGAAACCCATGGACTTATGGTAAGAACTTTGAGCCACTTAGAGGACCCAATCCATAGCCAAATAGCCTTTCAGACAGAAACATAGTGTTCTAGGAAAATCTATCGGTCGGCCGTAACATCGATCTCATGGCCTTAACATCCATTCCTCACCCGAGCAACCTGTTGCTAAGCAAATCTCCCTGAGAGATCAAAGCCTCGGCCGCCAGATCAATGGCTTGGTCGCCCAAACCATTCCTCGGCCGCCAGTTCCTTTCTACGGCCGCCAGTTCCTTTCTACGGCCGCCAGATAGACCTTTTTCCAGACTCTCGAATGTTCTGTCGGTTGTTTGATCCAACCATGATACCTTTCCGATGCGTTTGGGCTACGTTCAGAGATCACAACGGGAGTTCGAATTGCATTGCAATTGCAATCGCGTGATTTGATTGGACCGAGTGAGTCATCAAAATTGCCTATATATAGAGGCCTTTGAGATTCACACCCTCATCAGCCACGAAGCTCTGCCCATATACTCTCTCAAATCCTCTCTACGAAAGCCCTAACCTCCCGAAGGCAGCCATCCATCCGACGATCAAACCCCGGAGTTCAAACCCTAGACCTAGGGTCTCGTTCAAGGAGCAATCAATCAGTCAATCCCCATCGATCTGAAGCAATCAAGCAACTGAGGGATCAAGGTGGTGAGGCCCAGTGGCCTCTGGTTTGTTTTAATTTCTGTTCATAATATTAATCGTAGTTTTCTGATCATCTGTTAAACTTTCTGTCTGGTGTGAGGAAGAACACCAGTCGGGGCTTCGATGCCTCGATCGGTACATTGAATCAGCATGATTACTTGGTCGTGACATCCATTCACCGGCCGAGTAATCGATCTGCTGGCACAGTTCTATTTTGTTCTGCTTTCTGACGCATGTTCATTTATTGTCTCGGCTCACCTTATTTACTGTTTAAAGGCATAAAAACAGATTACGTGTTAGGATTAATAAAGCATCTACATGTCTTATGTTGAATGATTATGGGCTAGCCTCATGGCTAGGCAGAGAGGGGTGCCTAACACCTTCCCCTTACTGTACCTTCGGCTTCCGCATCTAGAATCTCTATCTATTTTCCTAGTTTTAACAAACTAGGTGGCGACTCTGTTTTGATGATAACCGCTATCATGTGGCGATGTTCCTAGCCATGGGAATGTCCATGATTTTGGTTTATGAAGCAAGAAACCAATCGAGCAAAACAAACATGATCAAACTGTATGGTGATGCCCCGCTCGGGAGGTGTCTACAGTTTTCTGGCGACTCTGCTGGGGATATGAGAGCCATAACCAAAAAGTTCAACATAAGACTAATACATGCCTTATTTAATTCATTTATCATATGCATCATGCAGGCAAGCCTCGTTGAGTTCACCTAATATCTCGGCATGACACGGGCTATGCTAAGGGTTCCAGCAAACTCCACAATCACTTGTACCTTTTGGTATATCAAAAAGGGAATCACCCAATCGCCACCTATGATGGGCTGGTAAAAGGACTGGTGCCCTTTGACAATGGAGCACCTTGAGACTACCTAAACTTTACATGTATTGGAAAGCCATAGAACTTATCAAACTAAGACAGGAACCTGCAGGTTAGGAACTTACTTGCATTTTGCTTCCAAGTTCTTCCTCACATCTTGTATCATATTGTATTAACTCTTTCTGTGCAGAAGGGTTGGGATTTTCAGCCCAAATCCTAACCCTAAAACAACAGCCAAGTACTAACTTGCAGGTATTTTACTTTTAAAAGCAGGCACAACAGTGCTTACGTCGAAACCTTGCCTTCAAATATAAGGTTGAAAAACCCGAAGCGTAGGGCTAGGTCGTTGCTCGCATAATAACCGGAAGACCGGAATCGTTCCCACAGAGAATTCGATAACAGCTTGATTCGGATTAAAGGTTTTATGGTCGGTTTGTGGCGTTTAAGCCCGCCAACTAGGTTTTGCTTTGAAAGTGGAAATGCTACGGAAAAAGACTAGAAATGTGCTTAATAAACTTAAAGAGGCAAGTCTAGGGATCTTCTAACCCTTGACAAAGGCCATTACCGGTTCTCGATTATAACTCAGACGAGAGTCACGACCACATGCTCACGCCCGGAAGATTTAGCTTTATTGACTACATTTATCAAAAGAAGTGATTTTCCGAAGGCGAACCAACTTGCTTTTAATATTTATCGAAACCAAAGAAGGCCACCAGGCCTCGGGAGGCTACTTGCCAAGACCGCTTGACTAAATACCATGCCGAGGGGTTAACACCCCTTTGTTTAGACCAAAAATGCAAGTTAAGCCCTATTCCAAAAAATCATGCTTTAAAGTCCGGAGGCTCGAGAACCAAATAACCGCCTAAGTCTTCAGGAAAGATTATCCCGAGACTTAGCCTAAGGACTACTCACTCATAGCTAAAGCATAAGCGGAAGCATAAAAGCAAGACATAATTTTTAACCGATAGAATCGAAAACAAACTTGATTTTTATAACAACCTTAACCGTGGCTACAACATTAATAAACGAAAAATTAACAAACGCCTTAAACTTGAATTAATGAAGGACTTAGTCTAAAAAGCTTGAGAGCTTTAATGGAAATAAGAACAACGCACTAATCTTAAAGTGGTAGAGACAAGAGTGATAAAGAGGAGAGAGGGAGGGGGTATTTATACAAAAAGACCTCAACCTCTCTCCAAAATATCTGAAAAATATCCCAGAAGTAGAAAATATCCCCTAAGTAGAAAGTTGAAAAAGTAGCAAAATCGTGCAAAATATCTGGAACATGAACCGGTACAAGCAAAAAGCCCAACCGGTTCATAACCTGCAAAGTAGCCAAAACAAGCCTGGACTGGAGCACATGAACCGGTACCGGCAAAAAGCCCAACCGGTTCATAATGGGCAGTGAGCATTTTTGGCTTGGCTGGCCCGACGCCTTGGCTAGACTTCATTACACACCCGATGACGACCCGACGAACACCCGACAGGCAGCCCCCGCTAGGCGTTGAGCACTTGGATGCTTCCTCAAGCGATCCTTGGAGTTAAAAGGCGTCTTTATGCCACGATTAACCTGAAACTAGGCATAAACAACCTTATGCGCAAAATGGGATAAAATGATAACTTAGGGAATAAAACGCTAGAAATTAGAGGACTTTACGCCCCAAGATTATACAATCTTAGGTGCGGATCACGCCCCCCAACTTGAACGTTGCTAGCCCCTAGCAACCAAAAACAACTTTCTACAAGAAAACTAAGTAATCCTTCCGGAAAAACAACTACGGCACATGCTTGAATAAATCTAATTAGCAAAAGTTCAAAACTAATTCAAAAGTACCACAACAATTCGCAGCATGCCTCTCGATGAGCAACTAAACATTAAGCATGTAAATAACAAGCATCCAACGCACGTGTCCAAGATCAAAAAGAGGATACGACACGACGAGTTATCTTTTTATGCAAAAGTAACCATATCCCATGAATGGTGCTCGGAAATAGGTTTGGTGAACAAAAATACCATGCCTAAATATGTGGAGAGCACCAAATGATAGAAAACTAAACTACGCCAACGAATATTTACAAACGAAAAGAAACATATCATAAACTAAACATGCCAACATGTGAAAATTGAATCAAACCGGAATCAAGACGTACTAAAGATCAACTAAGGACTTTAAAGCTTGTAATGACCTTGGTTTAAACAAAAGAACGGTTAGCAAAATGGGTGGCGGCTATATACTAGCTTGGTTTATCTACCCTTGGCCGCCACCAACACTAAACTACCAAGTCAATGGCCACATGCCGGCCCCAACAAAAACTTCCTACTATTTACGAGTTCAACTACTAAACTAAAAACAAGATGAGATAGGTGGGCTGTCAACCACCATGCACCCCGACCAAGTAGAGGGATTTTTCAAAAACTAAACCACCGACTCTCTAATCGTCATCCTCCATAAATTTTTTGGACCTCCCCATTTCGATCAACAAAACCCACAAAACAGAACAACCAAAGAACAATGAGTAGCCCCTTACTACAACCAAACAACCACCTGCACAACAAAATTTAGCCCCCACAAACACAGCCCCAGCTAGTAATGAAATAAACCCCAATTTCAGTCCATAATTTCAGCCACTAATCAATGCAAAAGCTAGCAATAATTAAACCCCAAATCCAGTTCCAAAACAGAGCAACAACAAAAGCTCGCAACTGTGGCCCAAGGTTCCAAATGATTTTCGGATTTTTTTTTTGGGGTTAGGGGCGTTGGAAAATGATCCAAAATGGTTCAAACATGGATATGGGTCGAAAAAAATGTAGAGAAATTCGAAATCTGGAGGTGGGGAAAAGAGGGGTTTCGGATTTCTCTTGGGTTTGGGGATTTAGGGCTTCAATCCTGCAATTTTTCACACCAAACACGAAAATCCTTCACCATATGAGATAAACATGTTGATAAACGGAGGAGAATGAAAGGATTCGTGGAGAAACATTGGGATTCTCGGATTACCTTGTCCAAGGTGAATTTCAGACTGAAAGATGAGAAACCCAGCCTTGAAACCCACGAAATCTTTCTTGAATCTTGAAGGCTTGATAGAATTATGAAGATTGATGGAGGTTTTGGTAGAAGTTTGGGTTGATTTGGTAGGGAAATCACGGTTAGGAGGTTTTTTTTTTTGTTTTTGAAGTTGAACAGGAGGGATGGGTCTTGTATGGTTGTGGGGTATGAAAAAGAAAAGGGTTTTTGGTTTATATAATGGGGTAGGTGGGGTAGGAGAGAGAAAGAGAAAAGACCGAAATTTTTTTCCTCCTGTACAATATGAACCGGTTGGACCAAAAACATGTACCGGTTCATGTTGTTCAACAATTTTATTCCCATGTTCTGCCATGTACGAACCGGTTGGACCTTTTCCTTGTATCGGTTCATGTTCTCCAGAAATCTGATTTTTTTTCACTTTACTGTTCTGACCTCTGATCATACCCAGCACCTTTCAAACGTCCCCCGAACACCTCAAAGCAATAGAATCCCATTCCAAACACCCCTCCAAACTCCGGCTCCCTAAGTTATTGAATAAACGGTAGGACACGGACTAGGATACGAAATAGGACAAAGGGACACTCTTGTGGTTCAATCAATCAAATAATGCCTTGTATCACCTCTTAAGTACATCATAGATTCCAAAACGATTCAACAATGCTATTAAACACATTTAGGCATGACATCAGATGATTAACCTAAACTAAGAATGTACGATGAAAAATAACCGGGATATGGGTAAAACTTGCTCAGAACATACTCAACACCTAATTGCTCATCCTTAATCATGCTAACGAGTTGACATGTACACACTTACATAACATATTTACAACGAACTCTTGCCAATTAAGAAACATAAAGCATGTGTCGAGTTGTTTCAATCCATTAAAATTTGTAATAACGGAAGGATTACCTACTAAAAATCAAAAAATTTGACTACAAAGCATAATTAAAATATAACCATAAAAAGATATATAGCATAATTAAAATATAACCATAAAAAGATATATAGCAAAGCTATATATCCCTCCCCCCAACTTAAAATATGCTATGCCCTCATAGCATAGAGAACAACAGTATTGAGAGGGAAAGAACAAAAGATGTTACCCACGGGGGAATGTCAACCCCCTTATACCTCGACCAAGTTGGAGGCTTTTTCGTCACCGCCTCTGTTCGTCATCCGGACGACTTCCAAGATCGACTCCTTCGGCTCTTCCAACTGAACCATAGCTAGTCACACAGGGACATGGCCAAAGCTTTTTGGACTAACAACCGCGACACGTAATCGCACCCATACTTAGGGCTCCTGAATGCCTCAATCACTCCGACTTTAGACCCAAACCACCAAGGCTAGTGTGGTAGCACGTTCACCCTGCAAAAGACTTAAGCTCGAACTACCTACTAAGAGACAAATGACATTAGAACCGCCCGGCTCGTGTTATCCGGGCACCAACAAACACAAGTAAATAAACAAAGAACATAAAAGACACCACCCGATTTTCACGCAATCTCACGAGTCATACTTTTCTTCCCGAACCTCACCGGCGAGGCAAAACTCGGGTGGCTATACTAGACCGTCAAATTTGTTACATCATGCCCGAAGTAAAATTCACCGCCTGACCTCGCCAAGCAATTAAGCCCAGCGTTCCCGATGATCGAAACAAAGTGAGACAAGACAGGCAAGTCTCACCCAAAGACCTAAGCTGCCTCCGATAGGGACAATTTCGGAGAACATGGATCATTAACGGTAAACTACCACAAAGAGGGCTAAGTAAAGCCCGATACAATGATGCATTGGTGATATCTCTGAATGATAAAATTCCGAAACACAGAAAATAAGCAAAAACAACAAAAACGATATATACAAGATGCACACTATGAACAATATGTACAAACAGAAAGAATTTAATATCAGAACTCGGAGCGTCCAAGTCACAGATGGACTCCGCCAAACAATTAAGTCCAGCGTCCCCTAAGATCGTAACTAGGCAGGCACAAGATAGAGCCAAGTGCGGTAGTGGAGCACGGGAATACCAAGGCCGAACCTATGATCTATACCGCCCCCGTTGGGGCTAATCTGGTAGACGTGAGTGGTTCACTGTGAATTACTCCTATCAGAAAGGCTAATAAAAGCCCTATGTCACTGATATTAAAATTTGCCCTTCGAACCGGAGCTGGGCACACGATCCTTTTTTTAGTAGCGGCGTGCGAAGCTACATATACCTAAGTCAATGGAGGGTACCCCCTACAATTAAGTCAAGGGGCCGGGTCCGACAAACAGTTAAGTTCAGCGGTTACGCTTTCGCTCCCCGTGCAAATTAGGTTAATACAAACTAGACCGACGAGGTATCCGTGTAAACGGGATAGGCCAACACCTCATCGGGCTCCCCAACTTCAAAGCCACCGAGAAAAGGCTTAAGCCTTTGACCGTTCACCTTAAATGAAGAACCATTAGACATGCTTTCAACTTCGATGGCCCCATGAGGGAAAACAATTTTGACAACATAAGGACCGGCCCAACGGGACCGTAATTTACCAGGATGGAGATGCAAACGAGAGTTATACAAAAGCACTTGTTGACCGGGCACAAAGGTTTTAACCACAATATTCTTATCATGCTTAGCTTTAATTTTAGGCTTATAAGCTCGAGAGTGGTCATAAGCATTGTACCTCATCTCCTCAACCTCGGTGAGTTGAAGCTTCCGCCGGGCACCGGCCTTGGCCATATTGAAATTGAGCTTCTTGATGGCCCAATATGCTTTATGCTCAAGCTCCACCGACAAGTGACACGCTTTTCCATAGACAAGCCGATACGGTGACATGCCCAAAATTGTCTTGTAAGCAGTACGATACACCCACAAAGCATCAACCAAACGAGTAGACCAATCCTTGCGGTTGGGATTCACCGTCTTTTCCAAGATGTTTTTGATCTCCCGATTCGCCAACTCCGCTTGGCCATTGGTTTGTGGATGGTAGGCCGTTGAAACCTTGTGCACAATAGAATATTTCTTCATAAGGGCAGCAAATGATCGGTTGCAAAAGTGGGACCCTTGATCGCTTATGATAACCCTCGGCATCTCAAATCGTGCCAAAATGTACTCCCGAAGAAATTCAACCACAACCGCCGCATCGGAGTCGGAATGGCTTCGACCCATTTGCTCACATAATCGACCGCCAACAAAATGTAAAGATACCCGAAGGACGTAGGGAACGGCCCCATGAAATCAATACCGCAGCAGTCAAAAACCTCGATAATCAAGATTGGTGAAAGGGGCATCTCATTCCGTTGCGTCACACATCCCAACAGTTGACAGCGAGCACAACCCCGACAGAAGGTAAAGGTATCTTTATACAAATTCGGCCAATAAAACCCGCATTGTAAAATCTTGGCAGCAGTCTTCCAAAACGAGAAATGGCCGCCACAAGCCTCCGTGTGACAAAATTTAATCACACTTTGTTGTTCGGAGTCAGGCACACAACATTGAACCAGTTGGTCGGCACAATACTTGAAAAGATACGGGTCATCAAAAGAGAAACGCTTCACTTTCGCCAAGAACCGACGCTTCTCTTGTAAATTCCAATGGGCCGGCATCAACCCGGTAACCAAATAGTTCACAATATCGGCATACCATGGAGCCGTAGAGATTGCAAAGAGCTGCTCATCAGGAAAAGAGTCACCGATTGGGATGTGAGAGGTGTGGTCCTCAAATTCCAAGCGAGACAAGTGGTCGGCCACCACGTTCTCGACACCCTTCTTGTCTTTAATGGTAAGATCAAATTCTTGTAGGAGTAAGATCCACCGGATCAATCTCGCCTTGGCATCTTGCTTCGTGAAAAGGTACTTTAGGGCGGAATGATCGGTGTACACGGTAATCGGAGCTCCCACTAAATAAGACCGAAATTTGTCAAGTGCAAAGACAATAGCCAATAACTCCTTCTCGGTGGTTGAATAATTCATTTGGGCCTCATTTAATGTTTTGCTCGCATAATAAATGACATACGGCTCCTTGCCTTGGCGTTGGCCCAAAACGGCCCCGACAACATAGTCACTGGCGTCGCACATAAGCTCAAAAGGCAACTCCCAATCCGGAGACCGTACGATAGGCGGGGAGGTGAGACTTGACTTTAGCTTGGCAAAAGCGGCCTCACAAGCCGGCGTCCACTCAACGGTACATCTTTAGCAAGCAAATGGCATAGCGGGTGAGTGATGGCACTGAAATCCTTTATAAACCGCCGATAGAAGCCGGCATGCCCCAAGAAGGAACGGATATCCTTCAAGCACTTCGGAGTCGGGAGATTCCCAATCAAATCAATTTTTGCTCGATCGACTTCAATCCCCTTCGAAGAAACGATATGGCCAAGCACAATGCCTTCGGTTACCATAAAGTGACACTTCTCCCAATTTAATACTAGGTTCTTCTCCTCGCACCGGGCTAAAACGAGCCCCAAGTTGGCAAGACATGCTTCAAACGAATCACCGAAAACGGAGAAGTCATCCATGAACACCTCTATGATCTTCTCCACCATATCACTAAACGAACCCATAATACACCTTGAGAAAGTACCGGGGGCGTTGCAAAGCCCGAACGGCAGACGACGATACGCAAAGGTCCCGAATGGGCAAGTGAATGTGGTCTTCTCTTGGTCCTCCAACGCCACTTCAATTTGATTATACCCTGAATACCCATCCAAAAAACAATAAAACTTGTGGCCGGCCACCCTCTCTAAGATTTGATCTATGAAAGGAAGAGGAAAGTGATCCTTTCTTGTACTTGCGTTAAGCTTCCGATAGTCTATACACACCCTCCAACCAGTTTGAACACGTGTTGGGATTAGTTCGTCCTTGTCATTCCTCACCACCGTCACCCCGGACTTTTTAGGCACCACTTGAATCGGGCTCACCCACTTAGAATCCGCAATAGGGTAAATGATGCCAACATCCAACAATTTAAGCACTTCCGCCCGCACGACGTCCTTCATGATCGGATTTAAGCGCCGTTGAGGTTGGCGAGATGGCTTGACATCATCTTCCATATAAATGTGATGAGAGCAAAGAGATGCATCGATACCCTTTATATCGGCTATAGACCACCCGATGGCTTTTGAATGCTTCTTCAATACCGCTAGCAATTCTAACTCTTGAAGTTCACTTAGGCCGGAGGAGATCACCACCGGGTAAGTTTGACTATCACCAAGATAAGCATACTTGAGCGTGTCCGGTAGTGGTTTGAGCTCAAGCATCGGGGGTTCCACATAAGACGGAATGGCTCGCTTCTCAATGGGTGGTAGCTCTTCGATTTCGGAATCCACGGGTTTATACCACATGCCTCCTCCTCATCTAGCAAAGAAACCAAATATGCAACCTCGGGAGCATCAAGAAAATTGGCCTCGGCGGACGTAAGAGCCAATTCCAACTCATCCTTGCAAATGAACTCGTTGACATGGTCTTGAACAAGTGAATCGATCATGCTTACTCCGCAAACATCCTCATCGTCGCCCATTTGGCTTCCAATATGGAACATGTTGACTTACATCTTCATGTTACCAAAACTCATATTGAGCCGGCCATCCGAGCAATGAATCACAGCATCGGAAGTTGCTAAGAAAGGCCGCCCGAGAATAATTGGAACCGATGACTGAGCCGCCGGCACTGGGCACGTATCTAGAACCACAAAATCCACCGGGTACACAAATTTGTCAACTTGAACTAGAACATCTTCAACCACCCCCTTTGGAACACGGATACTCCGATCCGCCAATTGTAATGTCACCCGAGTCGGTTTCATCTTGCCTAACCCAAGTTGCTCATATATCGAAAACGGTAAAAGATTCACGCTCGCCCCCAAATCAAGAAGAGCCTTCTCCACAATCTTACCCCCAATAGTGATGGATATCGTCGGACACCCTGGATCATTATACTTGGGCGGAAGGGTTGATTCAAAGAGTGAACTCACTTGTTCGATCAAGAAAACCTTCTTTTGCACTTGGAGCTTACGTTTGTGAGTACAAAGATCCTTCAAGAATTCGGCATATGACGGAATTTGCTTGATAGCATCGAGCAAGGGAAGATTGACAGTCACTTGTTTAAGCACATCAAAAATATCGGCATTGAGATTTGGCTTGGCCGGCGTCTTTAGCCGGTTCGGAAATGGTGCTGGAACGGTGAAAGCTTGCGGAACCTTGCTATCCTTAGCCTTTCCTTTCTCTTCTTCTGTAGAGGCTGGCTTGGGAGATTCCCCATTTGGCGATGTCGGCTTAGGCTGTGGCGGAATAGGAAACAAAAGTGGCTACACCGGGGCTCCACTTGAGCATTATCCACCGTCTTCCCACTTCTCAAAGAAATAATGGCTTTGGCTTGCTCGGGAAGAGGCACCGAAGAGCTACCAATTAAGTGTTGTCCTTGTGGATTTGCCAAAGGTTGAGTGGGAAGTTTCCCTCTTTCTTGTTGTAATACACCAATAGCCGTTGTCAATTTTCCCATTTGAGTCCTTATGTCATTCATGGTCTGAGCGGTTTGCTCATTGGTGGTGATTTGCATTTGACAAAAAGTATTCATGGTATCCTCCAAAGACCGACGAGGTGGGGGTGCTTGTTGTTGCTGAAACTGATTTTGTCCTTGAAATGGGCCCGACGGTATGAATCCTGGCGGCCCTTGGATAGGAGGGAAACGTGGCGGTCCTTGAAGTTGAGGTTGCCGCCGATTTTGATTTTGGGCCGGAGGCGGAGCTTGTGGAGCCAACGAAGACCCTGCCTCATTTTGATTGCTCCAACGAAAAGCCGGATTAGATCTCAACCCCGGATTATACGTATTAGAATACGGATCCCAACGTTGGTTGAATGCGCAAACCTCTTCCACGGGAAGTTGACTATAGTGTTGTCGAAGGGTGGGAATGGTATGGCAATTGTCGGTCGAATGTCCCACTGTTTCACAAATAACACACACCTCCTCCACTTGTTGCACTTCCTTCACTTCCTTTACCGGTTTTGCTTGAATGACATCCAACTTCATCCTATCCAATTTAGTTGAAAGCTCATCTAGTTTAGATTCAAACATGGTATGCTCGCTCACTGAAAACTTGCCGGAGCCACCCGGTCCTTGATTCCTCATCGCTTGATCACCCGGATCTATAAATTCCCAAGTTTGAGCCCTTTCTGCCAAGGCATCCAAGAATTCCCATGCAGCATCCGGATCCTTGCCCAAGAAATCACCGCTTCCCATCGTGTCAAGAAGCTGCTTAGCTTGTTGATTACATCCCACATAGAAATAATTGATCACCAAGTACATCGGATAGATGTGGTGTGGAACGGCCGCAAGCAAATCTTTATACCGCTCCCAATACTTGTAAAAGATCTCCCCATCTTTTTGCTTGAAATTGGCAATTTGATCCATGAGAAGTTTGGTGCGGCTAACCGGAAAATACTTCTGAGTAAACACATCCTGAACCTCCCTCCAAGTATGCAAAGACCGAGGCTTCAAAGAATGGAACCATTGCTTCGCCTTATCCTTAAGTGAAAAAGGAAACAACTTCAACCGAGCTTGGTCTAATTGCCCCGGAGTTGTCACAAATGTGCTAACAATAGTTTCAAATTCCCGGATGTGAGAATACGGATCCTCTAGTTCACGCCCCCGAAATTCCGGTATAACCCAATGATATTCTGGCTTGAAAGCAAAAGCATTGGCGGTGGTGCAATTCGGAATGGCAATCGGTGACACATGCGGACCTCTTTCCGGTGTTAAGTAATCACGCAAAGTACGGGCTGCTGGTTGTTCGTCCTTTGGCCTTAACGGAGGTGATAACTCACGCGGTGGAGAATATGCCTGAAAAATAGTACGAACCCTTGGCGGAGAAACAGACCGATGTAGCCGATTTGAGAAAGGGCTACGATAAATGTTTAGCATACACCCTGCACAAAACTAGCTAACCAGACTAGAGGGGCTATGCCGCCGCCTTGATCACAAACAGTCTCGTGGGGTTATGCGACCACCACGGCTATAAAATAAAAATAATAAAAGGCAATTGACGCTCACTTTAGCTTCGTTACACCTCAAGTCGAATTGGTGGCTCGGTTAGAGGTATCCGCTAATTTGAGTTCAAATTCCTCAAAGTGAAAGAAAACGGATTACTTACAGTGGTTTGACGATCCTCAAAATAAGCTATAATAAGAAGTCCCCGGCAACGGCGCCAAAAATGCTTACGTCGAAACCTTGCCTTCAAATATAAGGTTGAAAAACCCGAAGCGTAGGGCTAGGTCGTTGCTCGCATAATAACCGGAAGACCGGAATCGTTCCCACAGAGAATTCGATAACAGCTTGATTCAGATTGAAGGTTTTATGGTCGGTTTGTGGCGTTTAAGCCCGCCAACTAGGTTTTGCTTTGAAAGTGGAAATGCTACGGAAAAAGACTAGAAATGTGCTTAATAAACTTATAGAGGCAAGTCTAGGGATCTTCTAACCCTTGACAAAGGCCATTACCGGTTCTCGATTATAACTCAGGCGAGAGTCACGACCGCGTGCTCACGCCCGGAAGATTTAGCTTTATTGACTACATTTATCAAAAGATGTGATTTTCCGAAGGCGAACCAACTTGCTTTTAATATTTATCGAAACCAAAGAAGGCCACGAGGCCTCGGGAGGCTACTTGCCAAGACTGCTTGACTAAATACCATGCCGAGGGGTTAACACCCCTTTGTTTAGACCAAAAATGCAAGTTAAGCCCTATTCCAAAAAATCATGCTTTAAAGCCCGGAGGCTCGAGAACCAAATAACCGCCTAAGTCTTCGGGAAAGATTATCCCGAGACTTAGCCTAACGACTACTCACTCATAGCTAAAGCATAAGCGGAAGCATAAAAGCAAGACATAATTTTTAACCGATAGAATCGAAAACAAACTTGATTTTTATAACAACCTTAACCGTGGCTACAACATTAATAAACGAGAAAAAGACGAACAACAAGTACTTACTTGAATTAATGAAGGACTTAGTCTAAAAAGCTTGAGAGCTTTAATGGAAATAAGAACAACGCACTAATCTTAAAGTGGTAGAGACAAGAGTGATAAAGAGGAGAGAGGGAGGGGGTATTTATACAAAAAGACCTCAACCTCTCTCCAAAATATCTGAAAAATATCCCAGAAGTAGAAAATATCCCATAAGTAGAAAGTTGAAAAAGTAGCAAAATCGTGCAAAATATCTGGAACATGAACCGGTACAAGCAAAAAGCCCAACCGGTTCATAACCTGCAAAGTAGCCAAAACAAGCCTGGACTGGAGCACATGAACCGGTACAGGCAAAAAGCCCAACCGGTTCATAATGGGCAGTGAGCATTTTTGGCTTGGCCTTGGCTTGGCTGGCCCGACGCCTTGGCTAGACTTCATTACACACCCGATGACGACCTGACGAACACCCGACAGGCAGCCCCCGCTAGGCGTTGAGCACTTGGATGCTTCCTCAAGCGATCCTTGGAGTTAAAAGGCGTCTTTATGCCATGATTAACCTGAAACTAGGCATAAACAACCTTACGCGCAAAATGGGATAAAATGATAACTTAGGGAATAAAACGCTAGAAATTAAAGGACTTTACGCCCCAAGATTATACAATCATAGGTGCGGATCAAATAGGTAGATCAAAGAGGCAACTTCAGCCAATTTTATACTCTTACAACACT
Organism: Rhododendron molle; assembly: GCA_025413875.1. Classification (NCBI taxonomy): domain Eukaryota; kingdom Viridiplantae; phylum Streptophyta; class Magnoliopsida; order Ericales; family Ericaceae; genus Rhododendron; species Rhododendron molle. Next base: position 26,631,504 of record CM046391.1, read on the forward strand.
CGAAGCTCCGTGAAACAGAGGTCTTTACAGCCATCTCGCCTGTCATCACCGCCTCTCAAAACACCTTCACCGAACGGTCCTAATCACTTCCTGGGACTTCGCGGTCGTCTTCTCAACAAATCCAATTACCTACTCGATCCCAAGCTTCACCAAGCAATCCTCATGCCTCTATCCTAAGGATGGCAGACAATGACACTATTATCGCCGAGCTCCGAGCCCAAATTGCCAATTTGCTAGCCGAGAAAGTAGCAAGAGATGCTGAAGATAAGAAAGACGAGGAAGAAGCGAGAAATCCTCGTGAAGTGGTATTGGTAGAAAGTTCAGAATTAACCAAACAAGTCAAGGAAATCAAGCATGCCTTAGCCCGTTCCCAAGGAGACCAAATCCTGGACTTTGAAGGACTTTGTCTCTTCCCTGATTCTCAACTGCCCGAGAAGTTCAAAATGCCAAACATTGAGAAGTTCAATGGAACTGGCAACCCTACCAGCCATGTCCGCCATGTTATCAACACCCTGAAGCCAATGGATCTGAATGATGAGCTCATCGCTCAGCTGTTTCAAAGAACTCTCACTGGGAGTGCTCTCGACTGGTTCCTCACCTTGGAATTTGAACACTACCACACTTGGCCTGAAATCGCCAATGCTTTCATCAAGCAATATGCATACAATGTCCAAGTGGAGCTAACCACTCAAGATTTAGAAATGACCAAGCAAGAGTCCAACGAAGACTTCGTCACTTTCGTGGCTAGATGGAGGGAAAAAGGCTGCCAAGATGAAGAACCGCCCCTCTGAGGAGGATCAAGTGAGGATAGTTGTCAAGAATCTGCAATCTAGGCATCTCAAGCATATCTATACACAGGCTATCACTGATTTCAAGCGCTTGCATGCTACTGGGCTGCAGATTGAAGAAGGGCTCAAACTGGGACTCATTGGGAAAGAAGAGACTCCTCCACCCAAGAAAACCTTCTCAACCCGTACATCTAATACCTTTGTCAACACCCTTAACTCAGCCTTACCACAAGACCCTTTCCAAGCTGGCTCATCCCAAAGTTCAAACCGGCCTCGCCGTTACTTTAACCCCCTCTATATGACCCCATCTCAAGCCTTAGCTATTCTAAGCCATCAAGGGCATCTCAACCCCCTGAATAACCCACCTCCTCAGCCACCTTATGGCCCAAGCTATGACGCTAATAAACAATGCACCTACCACCAGCATCCTGGACATGAGACAGACCGTTGTATGCGTCTTCGTCATGACATCCAAGATCTCATCAACAATCAAACCATAAAGCCACCCAAACCCAATGTACAAACCAACCCACTCCCTACTCACAATGCTGAGCCACCGCCTCAAAGCATCAATCTTATAGACTTCTCCAATAACTCCACATATAATCCTGCCCAGTATATCACCCTGAATACCCAAGCCAAACCGTCCCTCACCTTTCCTAAAAGAGATTTCCCTTGTATCAATGTAATTGACGATGGAGATTGGTGGCTAGAGATGGGCCAAGCTCTGCCAAGTGACTGGGAAGTTGGAAGGATTGAACCCGCTGATCCTTGGAACATGCAAGAAGAAGAAGTAGGGCATCTCACCCTAAGCAGCAGAGTATACAAACCTCCCAAACTAAGTGGAGAAAGTTCAGCCTCAACACGAGTAATGGAAGAAGAAGAAGAGGAAAGCCAAAGGATCGAACCTGAGGAAGACAAAGTGTTAAGACAATTGAAGAAAATCCAGGCTGATATCTCTATCTGGGGATTGCTTATGTCCTCCTACGAACATCGCAATTCCTTCTTCAAAACTCTGGGAAAAGCTAAAGTTCCCATTGACATCACTCCTGAAGATCTAGTATTCATAACAGCATCCAAAGCCCTGAAGCCCACAATAGCTTTCATTGACAGGGACCTGCCTCCTGAAGGCCTTGCACACAACAAGCCTCTCTATATTTCTCTCAAGTGCCTCACTAAATGGATCCCATTAGTCCTGATGGATAACGGGTCTGCTCTGAATGTGTGCCCTTAAAGGACTCTCGACAAGTTAGGAGTTGATACTGCTGATATACGCCCGTCCAACCAAGGTGTAAGGGGATATGATAATTCAAAGAGGAGAGTGGTTGGGTGTGTTACCCTTCCACTAGAAGTGGAGAAGATTAAGAGAGATGTGGAATTCCATGTAATGGACATACCAGCCACCTTCAACCTCTTGCTAGGAAGGCCATGGTTACATGACACTGGGGCAGTACCTTCCATTTTGCATCAAAAAGTCAAATTCGCAGCAGATGAGAAGGTCATCACCATATTAGGGGATTCATCAATCCGAACCCATTCCGACACACCTGTACAAGAGGTAGGAACCGAAGAAACTTTCCTTACCGGATTCAGCCTCGAAGAAGCAACCGCTATGCAAGCTCTGATGGCCGAAAGAAGCTTCTACATAAGCACCCCTGCCATACGGATGATGAAGAAACATAACTACTGTCCTGGGTTGGGTTTAGGCAAAAGATCACAAGGCATCCCGCAAATGATTGATCCTCCGCACAATCAATACGCCTTTGGTCTTGGCTACACCCCGACGGAAGCCGAGATAGAGAAGAAGAAAAGCATGGAAAAAGCTAAGGCAAGGGGAAGCAGGATCAAAGAAGAGAAACTCATGATCCCAAAAACACTCAACGGCTAGTTTATAAGAGAAGGAAAAGACTTCCCATTTTGTGGTTTTGCAGAAACATAGGAAGATGAAACTACCAAACAAAGGTATCCTGGAAAGCAAATCTTCTTTGATCAAGAATGGACTGACAGTGACGTGGAAGAGGAACCAACAAATCCTCCTCCCGTTACTCCAAAAGATTGGATTGAGGCGCTGGCTGAGTTTGACCTAAAGATTCTGTTTGGCAACGAAAAGGGTGAAGAAGAGTATAAAACTGTGAACGGCAAAGGAGCAACTCCCGAGATGCTACATTAACTGCATGACATGGCAAAAACATTACTTTTATTTCCTGAATCAAGCTAGGACATGTTTGGGCAATTTCTATAACTAAACTCCCATTTTATCTTATGCTTGGTGAATGATTCATCCTTCGAAATGCAATAGCTACACATTACGATCTCTTTGCCAAAAAAGGGGAATTATAAGAATCAAATTCTTTATGTTGCTAACAAAAAGAAGAAAGGGACGAACCCTGATTACTTAAGACTAAGTTTTTGTCAAAACTTAGAAAGATGATGCTATCTCTGTGAGAACACTTAGGGTTAGCTTACCTATTACGAAGGTACAAACACAAAAAGGAGATTCAGAAAAATATCTCTATCAAATTCCTTTCCAAAGCAAAAAGATATCTCCATCAAAATCTTCTCCAAAGATGCAGCAAAACTTCTTGAGAGAATATGCTCGTTAGGTGACCAAATGGCCCAAGCAAAAGTAAGAGCAAAGCCTGCTAGGGCAAGAAAATGCGAAACCGCAGCCTAGGGAAAAGTTAAGGCATTTAAAAGCTCGCTAGGAACTCGACCTCCATCAGGTAACCTAGGCAAAATCAAGAGCATGTGAGAAGAAAAACCAAGAGTGGAAACCCAACCTCAAAGGTAGTAATTTTGGAACTACGTTCATGGCCTGATTCCCTGATTGGGATACGTAGGCAATCTCACATTGAGATGCGGCCCAAACATTTGGAAATAAGGAAAAACATCGACATGTTTGTACTCAATAGCTAACCCTGCGTATTGAGCTCACAAAAGATGAGTTAGTCATTTTCCAAAGGATCGGCAAAAACAAAAGGTCGCGAGAATCATTACTCGTCCTCTCTGTCTCAAAAGTCATCAACATAAGGGACGAGATATCCCAAAAATCCCATAACATGGCAAAGAGATTGTGGAAGTAACAAAAGCAAATCAAAGACATGAATTTGATTCGAGCACAAGAGGGAAGAAATGCCACTTGGCTATTAAAAAAAAACAAAAGTCCAGCTTCTTTAGGAATTAAGAAGTAGCGGCCGAAGAATGGAATCCTCTGCCAAGTAATCCATTCCTCGGCCCATGTTTCAATCCTTTAACAATCATAACAGTTAAAGAGTTCAAACCATACAAATACCTCGAGATGAAATACAATATTTGTCCAAAACATGCTAAAGTTGCTTCATAAAAATACAATGTCATTATTTGTCTTGGAACTAACAAGTACAGGTACAAACAAAAGAGCAAGCTACTGCCTACGACCCCTCTTGGGTGCATGACTAAAAGAAGAAGGACAAAAGTGCTTAGGAACTTGAATGCTGATCCTCTGTCCTTCGACAGCATCTCCGTCACCAGCTCCGGCACCAGCTCCAGCACCCCTATCATCAACTCCGGCAGCTCTGTCACCAGCCCTAGTGCTCCCACCCTTACTGACTTCAGCACTCTGGGTAACTAATACCGTCAACACTTGCTCTGCTTCAAGCTGCAAAGAACAGAATATGGACATTCAAGTTCACATAGGATATGGGATGGAAATAGAAGAAATCAAAGGATACATACCGCAACTATCCGGTTCCGCTGCCGTCGAACCAAGGCCTCTGCACTCTGAAACGCACGCAGCCACTCCTGAACAACGTCAACAGGCACCTGTGGAAGAAAATAATCACATATAGGAAAGCTATAGAGACCAAAGCAAAAGTCTACAACGCTACCTGCTGAACTCCGGTAGGAAGCACGTAAAGCTGGGTAGCGCATGGGGTCAACGTCAAACGCTCCTCTTCTCCGTTGGCATTATGGAAAGAAATGAAACTGGGGGCCCATGGCCAAACAGGAGGAGCGGCAGTAGTGGTAGCAGTAGGTAGGGTCAGCAAAGCCAAACGAAAAGCTGAGTAATCTCCCTCCTGAAGAAAATCTACAGCTAACCATCTCTCAAGAGCAAGAAGCAGGCCTTCTCCTGTCAAAAGATGAGTAGACCTCATACCAGCTGGAGGAGGAAGAGGAACAAGCTGCAGCGCCTCCGAGCGTGGGAAGTACTAACTCGCCACCCTCTCCCCAAGATACCAAGCTCTCGAGAAAGGCCCCTCCAAAAGGAAGTGCTGGCTGTCCAAAGCCCGAGCAGAGGTCAACTCCAAAGGAGCGTCGTCAAGTAGGGTCCTCCACGGATCGAAGCATGCCTGCAATAAGGACATATAGCATTGAAGATAACAAAAATAGAGGAATCACATGGAAATCAAAAAAGTAGGTACAACATACCTGATCCACTGACAGACGATCCAAAACTCGTCTCCAAGCCAGCAGGTCCATAGCAGGTGACCTCTTCTTTCGAATTCCCTTCAACCAGCGGGCTGCCCGTGGAACGAACGTAGGTTCTCTATGCTTAGTGGGAGGAGGAAACTGTAACAGGTGCTCAAAAGCCCAGAGCTGCAAGCAAAGATGGAAGGCAAACATGAGTTGTAGAAACCAAAACAAATAAAGGAATAACCGAGAATACTAAACATATACCTCCAGAACACGGTGGTGCCCACCCAGTGATAGGCTAACGCCTCGCGAGCAAGCACTCAAATGACCGTACAATGTGGCCAAAGCAGGGGTCCCCCAATCAAACTTTGCTATGGTCTCCAAGTCCACCAAAGCAGCCAAGAACTGGACGTGCACTGAGTTCTCCCTATTGCAAAATAAGGTCTGTCCAAGGAAGTAAAGGAGGAAAGCTCGTACCAGCTGAGAAAGGGATACCTCCATCAAAATCCTCGCACGATCAAACTGCTCCCGAAGCCAGGTATAGGTGATATGACTGCTCTCTAATACGGTAGGAGTCTTCCCCAAAAGATACTCAAAAGCACCTCTCCGCTCATGAATCCGCGGGTCAATCGGAAGAGGGTCACCGCTAACCCTCAAACCAGTAAGCAAAGCAAAATCACCAGGCGCGATTGTCATTTCTCCAACCTTGGGAAGGTGAAAGGTGTTGGTGGTATCCCACCACCTCACCACAAGTGCTGTAGTCAGGCCCAGCTCCGCCTTCGGAAGGTGGAAACCTAGTATCAGCCGCTCAAAGTCGGCCAAGGCAACTACATCCCTGGCACTCTGAGTAAGCCTCTTGTACCACTCAAACACCTGTGGACCACTCCCCCACATACCACTACAAGAAAAAGTATGTTTAGTGACGAAAAAGTGGCCAGCAAATTTAATTTCGTCGCTAAATGGGTATATTTGGTGACGAAAGAATAAATTCGTCACTGTTTTGACAACTTCCGCGATGAAATTATTTCGTCATCAATTATAACAATTTAGTGACGAAAAAGATATTTTTGTCACCAAAGGCACCTATTTGGCGACGAAATAAAATTTTCGTCTCCAAAAGAGTAAAAAAGGAGACGAAATTATTTTTTGTCGCCAAAGATAACTATTCGGCGACGAAAAGAATATTTTGTCGCCAAATGAACCAATTTGGCGACGAAAAATATTTTTGTCTTCTTTTTACGTTTTCAGTAACAAAAAATTTATCTTTTGATGACAAAATTTATGAATTACGCTTTGTCACCAAATATATTTCAGGCATAACTCTTTGCTCAGAACTGCGATTGAGATAATTTAAATTGGGTTTGAACAATAACATAAAGAGCTACGACTTTAATGTTTATCAAAATTGCTAATTTTAATGTTTAATGGTTCAAAATGCCATTCAAAAAATATTTTAATGTTAAATGTATGTGTTATATATTAGATATTTCAAACATATGCAGAAAAGTTTGTGTGGTGTAGTTGGTTAAAACTTGCGTGCAAAACCTAAGAGACTCGGGTTCGAAACCCAGCAGGAGCAAGAAAGTGAGATTTTTTTCACATATAAGAATGTCTTTTGCGACGAAAAATTTCGTCATCGATGGGTCACCTTTGACGAGCCAAACGGAATAATTTGTGACGAAATTTTTTGTCGTAAAAAAAGCACAATAGGTGACGAAGAAAATTTCGTCACCAAGTCATTTTTCCGTGACGAAATTTTTCGTCGCCAAAAGGCACTATAGGTGACGAAAAATAGATTTCGTCACCAGGTAGGAATCCTCGACAACCTTTAATCGACAAAATTTTTTTCGTCACCTATATTATTTGTGACGAAAAACATACAATTTGTGACAATTTTCATTCGTCACCCAATGCAATTTTTCTTGTAGTGTACGCAGCTTCTCATTTGCCTGCAAATTGCGAGAAGAAATCAATACAATAACAAAAATGCCTAGATATGGGGCAATTCCTAAAGAACTCAGTTTCCAATTCAAATATCAATTACAACTTCATAAAGTCTAATACAAGCAAAATTGTTTACAGGAAAAATTACCTTCCGGTTGGTAAAACCAAAATGCTGCTCCGGCTCCCTATGCAGAACCTCAGACGAAACGTCACTGAGAGGAGGACGATATCGCAATGAACCACCACCCCCAATAATGTGAACCAAAGGGGCATACGTGGTGGCGTCAAACGGCGGCAAAGCATCGCCACCCACATCGGAAGGAACTTCGAACTCGGCGTCAGGAGGAGTGGGCTACGAAGAACCTCCTCCAACGGTAGGCGTGCGGCGGGCTGAACGAAGATTGCGGGTACTCGAAACCCCACCCAGAACCGTGGCCTCCACAGCCAATGCCTTGTCCGTATCCCTCGGAACGGCCATAGAAGATGAAGGAGCACCGGTGGTGGTGTCAACCGGAGGAGGAGGCGATGAGGAAGCCATGACAGCCAAGGAAAATGGCGGTTGGAACTGTGGCGGTCGAAGGAACGACGGCGGCAAACGGCGGTGGTCGATGAGGGGAAGGAGCGGAGATAATCGCTCGGTCGAAGGAGAGGAGGAAGGGAGTGATGTTTGAAATAAGCCGTGAGATCGAATGAACTTAACTTAAATTGATTTTCTGACTTTTGGCTTTCTCACGGCCGAAACATCGATACCTCGGCCGAGAGATCGATCTCCTGGACCCCTAACCAATCTCCCACAGCAGCACTAGATCTTGCTCGATGCAACAACTCAAGCCATTATGAAGTTTTGGGTCCATGGCCAACAAAACCAATAATCAAATCAGCCCAGGGGGCATCCCCAAGCAAGTGCAACGTGATCAAAACCAGCCTTAGGGGCATGCTCAAGCACAAGAAGGATTCAACACCACCAAAGATAAATTCACCAAATGCTGGTCACTTGGCCACCAAGTTCTAGCAAGCCCCGAACTCATTACCACAGTGGCTCTACGCCCATCTATCAACTCAAAAGGCTCTATGCCTATCAACTCAAGCGGCTCAAAGCCCATTATCATAGCGACCCCACGCCCGTATTCACTATCAACAGCACCGTCCTCAGTGGCTTCACTATTCAGCAGCTCCAAGCTCGCCATCATGCTTACTCATTCAGTAGCTCTATGCTCGCTACCTCCGCAGCTCTATGCCCGTATCCACATCTCAACAGCCTTGCAGCATTCACTGCCATCAACCTACCCAATAAGCTCTGCTCTATATCAGCTATCTCAGCAGCTCCGAGCTCAAAACCGCTATCTCAACTGGCTCGGAGCCGTAACCAACTCAACAGGCTCCTCACTTATTATCTCAGTTGGCTCCACGCCGTAGCCACTATCTCAACTGGCTCTACGCAATAATTATCCCCACAGGCTCTACGCCGTCCCAATCAAACAATCATCAACTCAGCGGCTCTAAGCCCATTATTTCTATGGCTCTACGCCTTTTATCGACTCAGCGGCTCTAAGCCCACCCTTCAGTGGCTCCAAGCCCACTATCTCAACTGGCTCTACGCCCGTCAACTCAAAATGGCTCTACGCCATCATCACTTCAACTGGCTCTACGCCATAAACAACTCTCAGTAGGCTCCATGCCACCCCAATCAAGATATCATCAAGCTCTACGCCTGAATGTTCAAAATCCAACATTTTGAATGCTCGAAGCTCTTCGAATGCCCAACCACTATGTACTGGATGCTCAAGTTCTACACTTGAATGCTCAAGCTCTATGCTTGAATGCCCAACCACTGCGTACTGGATGCTCAAAGCCTGTACTTTGAATGCTCGAGCTCTATGCTCTGAATGCTCAAGTCCGCAACTTGAAAGAAGCTCTAAGCTTATATCAAACACACACGCACAGGCCCGTGCACATATTGCATCAATTGCATCACCATTATCACATCGAGTCTGCATCATCATATCTATCTAACCACCATTATCATATACACATTTCTGCATATCTTTCATTCATAGGTCTATCCTGCAATCAACCGGCTCCGCACCTCGATTTTATTGATTGGTCCAGAACCTCGATCCCTTGGCTCTACGCCAAATTTTATGATGAGAAAGCTCCGTGCACAGACCATCAGAATACAACCAGCTCCGCGCTTCGATTTTGTCTTTCCAGGCTCTCGCTTTATGATCAACACCAGCTCTGCGCTTCGGTTCTAACTCCCAGGCTCTCGCCTTATGATCAATGCCAGCTCCGCGCCTCGGTCCAATCAAGCTCAAAATTCCAACACCTCAGGCTCTCGCCTCATGATTGCAACCGGCTCCGTGCCTCGGTTCCTTCATTCAAAAAGCCCCGTGCTCCAGTTATTGGCCCTGCGCCTCCCATATCTCAAAAAGAACGGCATCCAACTCATCTCCGAAAGATGGCTTGGGTTCCACCCCTATCTCAAAACTGGTGTCCAATTTATCTCCAATAGATGGCTTGGATTCCCCACCATTACATCAATTCCTTCCAGCTCATTCGCAAGGATAGGCTATTCTACCGAACTTCCCTCAGTTAAAGTCAAGATGATCAAGAAAAGGAAACACACCTGCCGTGTATTGATCTACCCAAAAATACTAAGGTAACTCTCCGCAAAAACTCCCCCGGCAGCCCCGCGCTCCTTCAACTACTCTCCGCCAAAAATCCTGGTTCCGCCTAGGTACGTCACACCATGGCTTTTAAAGCCCGAAGGTACGTCTTCTGTCTCTAACCCTCCAAACTTTTTACTTTTCCTTATTGGCTCCGAACTACGCTTGGTTTGAATTTCCCCTGTGGAATACGTAGACAGCCTCCTGGCCCGACCATAACAAAACCTTTTTTTTCAAAAAAACCCTTGGAATAGTGGTTGGACCAAATTGGGTTGCTTTTACAGCTTTGACTTTTACTCATACATGTCTCATGATCCGTCTGAGCTCAGTCAAAGAGGGGCATCTGTAGACACTCCAATTTGGCCTAACGATTATTTAAAGTCCCACCTTGGGACCATCCTGATGATGATACAGATTTGATGATTACTGATTGCCTTCTTGTGAAACCCATGGACTTATGGTAAGAACTTTTAGCCACTTAGAGGACCCAATCCATAGCCAAATAGCCTTTGAGACAGAAACACAGTGTTCTAGGAAAATCCATCGGTCGGCCGTAACATCAATCTCACGGCCTTAACATCCATTCCTCACCCGAGCAACCTGTTTCTAAGAAAATCTCCCTGAGAGATCAATGGCTCGGCCACCTTGTAAGAACTCTGATTTTTACTAAATAAAAATTTTGTTGTTAATATTTCAAAAACTCTTAATTAAGTTTTTAATCGTCGTTAACTGTCGATCTTTCCGTCGTTTCTAGGATTGAGTCTTAAGATCCCACATCTCGGCTGGAAATCCTATCTAGCAACCCTAGCTAGCTTTTAACCGACAATTCGACCTAGCAATCGTTTGACCTAATTACCAATCGTTCCTAAACCTCCGTGAACCCTATGAACCCTTGACTCGTGAACCTTTTGAAACCATTGAGTTTGGTAACCCTAGATTAACCCTTTGAACCGTTTGAACCTTTAAGCTATCGACCATTGGACAATAATGTTAGGATTCCCTTTATCCATTGGTTAATAGTAGAACCTTAGTTAACCTTCCTAAGTACGAGATTAGATTAGTTTAGTGCTTAATTGCCAAGTATTGTACTTTCTAGTATTAACCGTTGGATAATAACCGCTAGGAGAATTATAACCCATTGGACAATAGATTAGAATCCAAGCCACCTTTACCCATTGGTTATTAACCGCTAGGGAAACTATTATCCATTGGATAATAGCTTTACTTGCCAACCAAGCACTAGGTTATTAAAATAATGGATTTGGTCATGTGTGAAAATCCATTAGAATACAATTAGTACATTAGGGTTATTATTTAATCACTTAGTACTTTGAAAGTATAGGATTAGTTTATTAGATATTGAAATGTGACATATCTAGTCTAGATATTGTAAGTACATGCTTGCATATATAATATGTGTACTTGTATATATATATATATATAATTATATATATAATATTGTATATAACATGTGTGTATTAGAGTATTATATTTATAAAATCTATTTTACTTGAAAACTTAGATTTTATGAATGACCCAAAGTACTTATATATATATATATATATATATATATATATTAGGTTATATATATACTTTCAAGAGAGTACAAGTGGGAGAGAGAGAGAGAGAGAGAGAGAGAGAGAGAGAGGGAAAGAGAGAGAATGCCGAGAGAGAGAGAGAGAATCCGAGAGAGACTGGGAGAGAGAGAGAGTTCGGATGGGAGAGGGAGAGAGAGAGTGATGTGTGCCTTCCCTTGATTGACCATGCTTTGATCATCTTGTCCTATTTTGATATGCTTTCAAGTGAAAGCATGACCATTGCAAGCAAGATCTTGTCCTCTTTGTACAAATCCTAATTGTTTACTTGAATCAAATCCCCTTCCTTGATCAATCTTCCAAAATCCAATCAAGAGTACACTTCCATAGCCATGCAAGCCTAGGTTTAGGGTTATGCTTCCAAGCAACCAAGATTGGATGGAATAAAAAATGAGATATAGGAGGGAGAGAGAGTGGCCGGCCAAGGAGAGAGAGAGGGAGCCTTTGTTGCCTATAAATAGCAAGCCATTTCTTTCATTTCATTCACACCTCTTCATTCTCCAACTTCTCTCTAGAAAGTATAGCTTGTTCTTGTTGTTCTTGCTTGGTTCTTTCTTTGTTCTTGAGGTTTCTCAAGAGACTTTCTTCTGCCGCCACTAAACCACCACTCGACCACCACCTCGATCCAAAAGTAGTAGTAGTATAGTTTACAATCTAGTGTCGAGAGAAATCATTCTCTTTCGAAGCTATCGAAAGCTTACCGTAAGCCGTTACTCCGTTCGTTGCCGACTTTCTTTCTGTCGTACCTTCCGTAGCTTACCGCCAAGAAGAACGGTAGAGTGTCCTTACTCTCTACCCCTAAGTATATTTTGTATGCATGTTAAGTTGTAGGTAGACTAGCCTTTTCTTACTTCTCTAAGTATAGTTGAATGCATGTTAGTGTAAAGTATTAAACTTGTAGATCTATTTTCGCTAAAAGATACGTAGTTTACTTTGATCTTATGGCTACTTGATTGCTTGATCTCGTGATAGTTGCTTGCTTATGTATGAACTCGTCAATAAACAAATGTTGTTTTGGCTTTCCAAAAAGAAGGATGTATGCTTTTGAATTAAAGATAAAGTGTTGCTTTCAAAACAAAGTATTCGTATTTTGACCTTTTCGAGGAAAGTAAACTTGATCGCATGATTGCTTGCCTTACTTAGGGCTATGAACAAGCATGATTAAATAGAGTTGGATGATCTTGCTAGTTTAGTTTCAAGATTACTATGATAGTGTTGTACTTGTGTACGAAGTCCCGCCGTGGAGTCTATGCATGATACGAGACACATGAAATTGGAAAGTAGAGACATGACACTTAAGATGTGGTTGATATGGATAAAATACTTTTGAAACTACTTAATGGCCGGACTTGGTAGCCTTACGTTGGTGTGCGTTGCCAATGGAGCCGGACTTGGTAGCTTCATTGGAGGTGTGTGACTTGGTTATCCGCGGAGAGGAGCCAAGATGTGACACAATGTGCCGGACTTGGTAGCCATTGTGGCCAATAAGTTAGTCTTGGTAGCCTTTGTGGCAATGAGCCAGACTTGGTAGCTCATTGTTGTGCGACACAAGGTGCTGGGCTTGGAAGCTTATTGGTTGTGTGTGTTCACAATGTGCCAGACTTGGTAGCCATTGTGGCCAATGAGCCGGACTTGGTAGCTCATTGGTGTGTGTGTGTGTGTTTTTGGAAATGATGATAAAAGATGAGACACAAAACGATGAGTCGCGTAGGAGAAACACACGAAAAACATGACACCAATGCTCGTTAGTGAATACGCATGTGTAATTGCTATGTGTTTTTGTTTAAGCATGTTAAGTTTGGAAAATCGTGTCTATACTATCTTTGACTTGTATGTTAAGGGTTAGTGGGTTTTGGGTTACTCTATTGAGCTTTCAAGCTCACGGTGTTGCTTTATGTGACCCTGACATATTATGTTGGTGGCGACGCTGGTATAATGTGTCAAACTTCTTAGATGAGCAAGGAGAGCTGTACACCTTGGAGGCCTTCGGAGCTGAGGAACTTGCTAGGATGGAAGAAGAGAAGGAGCTGTAGATAACCTTAGATCTCCATCTCGTTTGTGTAATATAAGTACTCTATGAGGAGTTTGATGTAATAAAGAGCTAGACTCTTCCTTGTTTATCTAATAAAATGATTATTTAACGAACCCAATTGTGGGGGCGTTACACGCCCAAACCATTCCTCGGCCGCCAGTTCCTTTCTACGGCCGCCAGATCGACCTTTTTCCAGACTCTCGAATGTTCTGTCAGTTGTTTGATCCAACCACGATACCTTTTCGATGCGTTCGGGCAACGTTCAGAGATCACAACGAGGAGTTCGAATTGCATTGCAATTGCAATTGCAATCGCGTGATTTGATTGGACCGAGTGAGTCATCAAAATTGCCTATATATAGAGGCCTTTGAACAACGAAATTAATAGAGATTCACACCCTCATCAGCCACGAAGCTCTGCCCATATACTCTCTCAAATCCTCTCTACGAAAGCCCTAACCTCCCGAAGGCAGCCATCCATTCGACGATCAAACCCCGGAGTTCAAACCCTAAACCTAGGGTCTCGTTCAAGGAGCAATCAATCAGTCAATCCCCATCAATCCGAAGCAATGAAGCAACAGAGGGATCAAGGTGGTGAGGCCCAACGGCCTCTGGTTTGTTTTAATTTTTGTTCATAATCTTAATCGTAGTTTTCTGATCATTTGTTAAACTTTCTATCTGGTGTGAGGAAGAACACCAGCCGGGGCTTCGATGCCTCGGCCGGTACATTGAATCAGCATGATTACTCGGCCGTGACATCCATTCACCGATCGAGTAATCGATCTGCTGACACAGTTCTGTTTTGTTCTGCTTTCTGACGCATGTTCATTTATTGTCTCGGCTCACCTTATTTACTGTTTAAAGGCATAAAAACAAATTACATGTTAGGATTAAATAAAGCATCTACATGTCTTATGTTGAATGATTATGGGCTAGCCTCACGGCTAGGCAGAGAGGGGTGCCTAACACCTTCCCCTTACTATACATTCGGCTTCCGCATCTAGAATCTCTATCTATTTTCCTAGTTTTAACAACTAGGTGGCGACTCTGTTTTGATGATAACTGCTATCATGTGGCGATGTTCCTAGCCATGGAAATGTCCATGATTTTGGTTTATGAAGCAAGAAACCAATCGAGCAAAACAAACGTGATCAAACTGTATAGCGATGCCCCACTCGGGAGGTGTCTACAAACAGTAGAACACTCTTATACACTCTTACTTTAAGTATATTGTATGATGTATGCATGAGAAATTGAAAAGTGTTTTACTAAAGCTTTGAAAAGGAAGGGGAGTATGTTGAATATCCCGACTTTACATTTCCGGAAAAACATATGTTGTTTTGAACTTCCCTAAAGGAAGAAAGAATGGGTTTTGGAAATACAAACTAAAATGGAAGTATTCGTATTTTGATCTTAAGGATGGTTATGAACATGTATACGTGTTTACTTGAATTACTTGTTTGATGTATGATAAAGCATAAGTGGTCTCCACTCCAAAGGTGTCCATCCATGTGACACTATACTTCTAATTGTGTGTTTGATGTTTAAGCATGACTATGTGAAACTAAGGGAGTATTATAACATGGTATCAATGATATAGAGTTGGTTGATCTTGCCAGTTTAGTTTCAAGATTACAATGAATGATTTATGTGTACGTGAAAAGTCCTATAGCGGAGTCTATGCATTCAACGAGAGATACAGAAACTGAGAAAGTTAGAAACATGATACCTAGGGTGTGGTTAATGACAAGGTGTGTTTTGAAATCACAATGGGGCCAGACTTGGTAGCGCATTGTGTGGTGTGTGTACAAACGTTTTCAAAAAATCCAATGGGAACCCGAAGCAGCGGAACCATTGTGAGGATACTCGGGAACCCGGAGTGGCGGAACCAAGGGATGCATTGTGGTTTGGTTATCCGTGGAGATGAGCCAACGCAATTGTTTTAATGATTTTTGAAAACCCAAATGGGAACCCGGAGCGGCGACACCATTGTGGGATACTCAGGAACCCGGAGCAGCGGAATCGAGGGTTTTGAATTGTGGATTGGTTATCCGTGGAGAGGAGCCAATGCCAAATTCAATGTTTTTGTGTGCCAATGGAAACCCAGTGCGGCGGAACCATTGTGAGGATACTCGGGAGACCGGAACAGCGGAACCGAGGTTGGATGTGTAAAAATGGGTTTTTGAAATGATGATTTGGCATATGAAAAGTGGGAAAAGGTGACACAATCTACGACAAGTCGCATAGGAGAAACTCAGAAAATCATGAACACCAACATTAGTTTGAATAGCGAATGTGGATGGGTCACTGTCAACTGTTGTTAAATATGCACGTACTATGTGGAATCGTTACTTTTATAATCTATTGTCTGTAAGTTAAGGGTTAGTGGGTATAGGATTATTCTGCTGAGCTCTTGTAGCTCATGGTGCTACCTTTGGTGACCCTGACATATTATATCGGTGGCGACACTGGTATAATGTGTCAAACTTTGTAGATGATCGAGGTGAGCTATATACCTTGGAGACCTTTGGAACCGAAGAGCTGGCTAGGATGGAGGAGCAGGCAGAGCTGTAGATAGGAACCCTAGTTTCCCTTCTTGTGTAATTATGAACTCTTGTCGGAGTTAGGATATAATAATGAGCCAGACTCTCTTTAGATTTTCAATAAAATGTTTATTTAACATTCCCAAAATTCGGGGCATTACAGGAACCATGACTTCCTACCTAAAAAATAGATCGAAAACATAGTAATGTCACACTATTTCGCATTAGACTATATGAATAACTGATCAAACCAAAAAAAAAAAAACAATAATTGCAAAAATTATCTGCAGCAATAAACCTCCAAACCTAGGCTTCCAAACTTAACGTGATCAGATAAACCTCCTTGAGATGCTAAGGGTGCACCCAAAGTTCCAACATCTAAAATCGGATCAGCTGGAAGAGATGCTGAGGGTGAAGCTGATTCTATTGTCAATCTCTTTGTGTGTGTCATGGAAATAAAGCTGCAAGAATAAAAGAGCACGGTCTGTAGGATATAGGCTATTTATGTAGTGGTAAACTTGTCCTTGTGCTCAAAAATGAAGTATAGATTCCCTTGTTATTTCTTGTATATTTGAGATCGAGATTCACTTTGAGGGAGGTGAATTCGAAGTTATTGAAGGCTCGAATATTGTGTAAGAAATTCTTTGATTTTTCACTTTGGCCCTGGTAAAGTTCCAATAACTTGTTTGGAATATTGACAGAGTAAATTAAGCTGCACTTCTCCTCTCGAGAAACAGAAACGATCAGGTTCATTTGGGAATCTTTTTGCTGAGCAAAATACACATAGTGGTACATTGGGCAATTTATAGGGTTCAATTGGAATGGCACGATGCCGGAAATTGGATTTCTGCGTAGGGTGCCTTGCCTTCAGTAATGTCTTGGTTTTCTTTGATTCACCTATATAGAAGATAAAGATCGGTAAAGTTAAGTGGAAGCAATTGCTTTCAAAGTGGTTTAAATCTAGGAGTGTAGATTTTAGATTCATACGATGGATATGCGATGCTTCCAAAGTTTGATTGGGGGATTCGCCTAAGATAATGGCAAAGGTAATCAATTTAATTTAGGCAATTTTTTTTAATGTTCTTTATGGCTTAAGTATATATAAATATATATAGCTATGGAATGTACAAGTACCTCTTTCGTATGCTGAAGTTGGTATGGCAGATAGAAAGTTCCCGGACAGTAGTATTTATGGTTGTTGAACCGTTGAACTCTTTGAGATGGTATGGAATATTGGCTGGCAATGGCAGATTTTTGTTCCCCTTTTTAAGTGATTGCAATTCTTTTCTTCGTGCATTAAGGCAAGCTTTTTCTTCTTTTGAAAGTTTGAAATAAGGTGTACGTGCTTGTTTTTTGCTTTCCATGTATATTTAAATTCAGTCTCGTTAGATGTGTAGTTTGTTCAGTTTCGTTTGAATCTAAACAGATTGGCTATGTTAGGCAATGGAAGCATAATAGAAATTAGGGAGTATCAACATTGGTATGCATTTATGGCAAATAAGTATAACAACGAAGCATCAATTTGGCATGCATTTATGCTGAGAGAATATATGAGGTAGATTGGAAAGCTAACCTGATGAAGTAGCAACCTGTGAGACAGTTGGGAAGAAGTGAATGAGCTGCAATAGTTGTGCACACCTCTTCTACAAAATTTGGAGGAGCTTAAGATGCAGCAGCTTTATAGAATAGAATCTATTCATTTAACTATTTCTTGAATGAAAGAATCAATGCTATTACCTTAACTTCTGCACTCCCTCAAGCACACCAAGATGGAAGTTAAATCCAAGTTTTTATAGACTGAGTTAGAACCAGCAGTTAATATCTTAATGCTAAGAGGTATTTCCATGTGCGGCAAATGCAATGATGAAAGGAGCCCATAGTTTAAGACTGCAATTAATGCATAACCAAAAGAGCTGCATTTTAGTTATGGTTGCATTAAATGCAGCCGTCTAGAGGTACTTGAACAACTGTTGAACTGCACATGTAATGATTAAAAAGCAACTCAGTCGTATCTCTTTCCATCTTCTTGATCATATCTTTCGGATTTTGAGAATACATTAGGCTTGATTTCAACAAATTTAGGCTTCAATTGTACCATCTCAGTCATGATTTGAGGACATTCAGCCCGAAAAAGTACAGGTAATTGGAGTGAAATGAGCAAAACATGAAATACCTAAATTACCCACGGTTGAACACATGCAAAGACAAACTGGTGACAAAGCTTTAAAGGGCAAATAGGTAATTGCTCCACGTGCCTTGGCTTACCATCCTTGGTTCTTTTATTACGAGAGTATTGATTACAATAGCAAATTAATAGAAGAGAATAGTATGTTAATTGAATTCTAAAATGTAACATGCCGATGAATGAATCCAAGAAAATGTTGATGTCTATTTCACAGGAGAACAATAACCTCGTAAAGTACAAAATAAACAATCACCCAGAGCGACAGCGACATAAATTGCCAAGGGACACAATCTCATTAGTATAAGAATTTGTTCAGAATGTCATGTTCCTACGTTCTTATCACTTGTAGAAGTCGAAATTAGTATCCGGCTTCTTAACGTTTGTCTTGTAACCCTTCTCAAAGTCCTTGGGAAGTATTACATAACGGTTCTTGTGGACAACATGCATTCCTGCTTCTTGACATATACCTGCTATCTGCAAACATCAAAATATTCAACAGCTTAGATTCGCATAGTTGAGAAAAGAAAAATTGACACACAAGAAGCAACGGTTCTAATACAAATGGGCAAAAAATGACTCTCAGAACCTCTGGCTAAAAAAGAAAGCAAATTTGAAAGTACACAACATAGTTGCAGATATTAATGGGTTGAACTACAAGATATTCCACCCATGGTTGTGTGATGGATGTATGACAAGCTAAATTACAAACCATGATCTTTAGGAACTATTATCTTCCTAATTTTTGTCTGCTTTTTTTATCAAGTAAGTTGTAAACAAACCAAGATAAACATTTGAAAAAACAAATCAAATCAAGAACTACAGACTCTAGCATTTCGACACATGGATTGACATGCTTCTGCACAAGCAAACGCACCAAAGAACAATGCAGTCAAAACACACAAGTAAATGCAAAAGTATATGTATTCCTCACCACATCATAACATGAGTCTAGAGCAGGTCATAAGAAACAGAAAAAGGAAAGGAAATCATGAGCCCAATATCAAGGTACTTTTACCCAAATATCAGCAGATTTAAGCGGCAAAAATCAACTAACCTCAGCAGGACTTATTTTATCAGGTCGAGACACATAGTCCTCCAAGTCAACCTCATCACCCAAGTTCATCTTAGCAGTGCAAACCTATTTAGGAACAACCAATAATTCATGTCAATCAATAGCAAAGTCTGGCAAGATCCTCAGGAGAGAAAGAGAAAGAGCAAAAACTAGAGAAATAAAACACTAAGCTACTTATTTTATCAGGTCGAGACACATAGTCCTCCAAGTCAACCTCATCACCCAAGTTCATCTTAGCAGTGCAAACCTATTTAGGAACAACCAATAATTCATGTCAATCGATAGCAAAGTCTAGCAAGATCCTCAGGAGAGAAAGAGAAAGAGCAAAAACTAGAGAAATAAAACACTAAGCTACTGAAATGAAATTCAAGGTCTTCGAAATAGCATCTACTTTCAAGAATAAAAAGAAAAGGCAAGGCAACATATTCCTTCAAAACATCATATAAGCGTCTAGATTCTAAATCCCCTCGACTTCATCGCCTTCCACCACTTGAGCTGTTGCATCAATCGTGTCTACAGTTGTTCCCTGCTCATCTTCTCTAACCAAACTGATATCACCTTGATCATCTTGCAATTGACCATCACATGACTCACTCTGCAAATACGTCTCTACATCATCGATGCATGACTTTGTGTTCATATTAAAAGCATCTCTAGCAGTTGTCCTTAGCACAACATGCCACCCTTTGTCAAGGGGATCTTCAACATAAAATGCTTGTTGTACTTGAGAAGCTAGAACAGAAGGCTCATTGACATGTACCAATTGTGCAAAATTGACAATTGTGAAACCATGTTCATCTGGCCTTCTGTTTTTGCCTTCTGACATCCAGTCGTACTTAAACAACACAACCTTCCTCCCTCCAAAGTAACTCAACTCAATAACATCTGTCAAAATGCCATAGTAAGCTATATCACCAGCCACTAGATTATTGTCACTAGCACTTGAAAAACTTGTTGTTGTTGCAGTAACAACTACCCCACTATTATGAGATTTTCTTCTCCTCTCAGCTTCTCGTGTGTGGAACCTGAAACCATTTATAATATATCCTCTATATCTCTTCCCTACATCATCTGGACCCTGAGCTAGAGCTCTAAGCTCTTTAGAAATTTGTTCATCCTCTCCAAGTTGCAAGTCTCTATCCTATTTCGAACAACTAATAGATTTGAAAAAAATGCTTATCTAAATGGAATGAAAAAAAGTACTATCATCATATACTTACGTGGTTTCCAAACCATAATGCAAACTTTTCATTATGCATAGGTTGGATTTCCCATAAACGCAGATGAGGATTTTGATCTCTTATCATGGTCTGGTGTTGACTGCACGTTCAAATTAATTATCTAAGCAATAAAAATACAACTTTCTTATGATACAACTAAAAATAATTATTTTTGGTGAGTCTCTTACTTGGAAAATTTGTCTACCGCGTCACAATTGAACAACACATATTGATGTGCCTTCACTAACGTTTCTTGATCCAAGGTTTCTATCACTACTTTTCCAAATGGTCATCCTTGTGTTGAGAAAATATTCAACCTTGCAGCAGCATTATTACCCTCATCATCATTTCTACCCACTCGATTAAACCTCGTTTCAACATCCTCCAATTACATAGAGCAAAACGTCAAACACTCTTCTGCCAAATATCCTTCTGCAATGGAACCCTCAGGAAGATTTTTATTTCTCACATATGACTTCAATGTTGCTGAATACCTATTATTAGCAAAAGTTGGCAATACTAAGTGAAAACTAAATGAGATATCATGAAGAAACGAAAATGAAAATATTCTATAAGATAAAACAAACCTCTCTATGGGATACATCCAACGATAATGAATTGGCCTTGGTAAATGCATGATGATATTAAAAAATGATTGGGGGGGGAAAATCCTTTATAACTCACATAAGGCTTCGTTTAGTTGTCGGGAAAGTTGCATGGAAAATTGGTTCCTAGGAAAAGTGAAGTGAGATGAAGTAAAAGAAAAAGAAAATTATTTTTCCGTGAGTGTTCATTTGACAAAAGAAATTTGCAAGAAAAATTAAGGTTTAGTTGTTCATTTGTCAGGAAAAAGAAACTTATGGGAAAATTTTGTGAGTGTTCACTCATTTTCCTTTTCCCGCGACGCAAAATCCTATGTTTTTTACAGGATCACTTTTGCAAGAAAGTAAATCCTATAGGAAAACTTATAATGGTAAGTTCCACTATTTTCCTATCAACTGAACACTAGGAAAATTATGGGAAAGTTGATTTTCTCATACTTTCCCGTCCTTTCTTGACAACTGAATGGAGCCTAAGGTTATTGCAATTTGCTTCTCCAAACGGATCAAGTCAAGAGCATGAAGAACTTTACTGCACAATTCTCTAAAAAAATTGCACAATTTAATCAAAGGGGGCCGCACTTGCTTAGGCAATACTCTTTCCAATGCTAATGGGAGCAATTGCTGCATCAGAATATGATTGTCATAACTCTTCATCCTAGAAACATTATGATCTTTGTCTTGGAAAGACCTTGAAATATTCAAATATCTTTCACCTTTCAGTCATTGAAAAACATGTAGCAAGAAAGTATGTTCGACCTGATACATCTTCTATGGGATGAAGTTCACTTTTGATGCCCATATCTTTTAAATCTTGACGTGCCTTCCAATGATCCTTTGATTTACCAACCAAATTTAACAATATCGCAAGCACACTATCATAAACATTTTTTTCTATATGCATCATATCGAGATTGTGTCACAGTAAATTATCTTTCCAGTAAGGTAATTCGAAGAATATGCTAGGCTTCTTCCAGTTGAATGGCAACTTAGGATTATCCTTAACTAGCTTTCCATACTTAAATTGAATGCCTTTTAGCTGATCTTGTATCATAGACCCAGTTAAGCAACAAGGTGCTTTCCGACGTTCTTCCTTTCCATTAAACGACTTTTAATCTCGTCTAAACATATGGCTATCCTCCAAGAATCGTCGACGGTCCATGTAGATGTGCTTCCCACTATACTTCAACCAAGAAGAACATGTGTCTTTATGGCATGATGGACATGCAAGACGCCCTTTAGTGCTCCACCCAAACAAATTTGCATATGCAGATAAATTATTGATAGTCCACATTAAGGCAGCTTGCATCTTAAAATTTTGATTGGTTGAAGCATCAAGTGTATCTACTCTGACTCCCCATAACTCTTTCAGCTCCTCTATCAATGGTTGTAAATAAACATCAATGTTATTTCCAGGTGCTGAACGACCGGGTATAAGCAACGACATTATGAAGTATGGTTTTTTCATACACATCCAAGGTGGCAGGTTGTATGGCATCAAGATGATAGGCCATGTACTATGCACATTACTCATCATCCCAAAAGGATTAAATCCATTTGACGATAATCCAAGTCTAACATTATGTGAATCTATAGCAAATTCCTTATGTTGGAAGTCAAAAATCTGCCAAGCAGGGGAATCGGCAGGATGACGCATGCAACCATCTTTGGGGCGACCTTCATCATGCCACTTCATAAAAGATGCAATCTTTGATGACATGCATGAACAACCTTTGTAGCCTTGGTATCAACGAAAAATGGCGTAAAACCTTTCTGGGGACCTTTTTACACTTTTTTGCTGAGGTTCCTTCTGCTCCTTCATGATTGTCAACAGTTTTGTACCTCTGTTCATGACATACATGACATTCTATATCATCAATATGTTCTTTGCAGTACAACATGCAATTATTAGGGCAAGCATGAATCTTTTTGTACGAGAGACCCAATTCCCCCAACACTTTTTTCGCTTCATAGTATGAGTTGGGAAATTTCTCACCCTCTGGAAATACCATGTTGAATGTTTGAAGTAGCCTGGTAAATGAGTCGTTAGTCCATTTTCCAAGGCACTTATTGTGAAATAGTTCAATGAGCAATGAAAGATTTGAAAACTCTTTACACCCAAGGTACAAAGGTTTTTGGGCATCACTTACCAACGTATAAAATTTTTTAGCATCTGCATTCAACAACTCTACATTATTTGGCATGTCATCCATGCCAACATCTCTATTTGAGATCCCGAATGTATCATACAGCATCTCACACATGCTATTATTTGTGCCCAAGGCATTACTAGAATTAGTGGGAATCAGATCAGTTGTAGTAGATGACAAAGCTTCCCCATGAGCTATCCATTTTGTGTAACCCTTGATAAAACCGTGACATACTAGATGGTCTACTGCCTTCGATTGCGTCACCCATCTGCCATTTCCACACTTCACACATGGAAAAACAATTTTCCCATCGATACTTGCGTTTTAAACTTGCCATTTCCCTAAAAAACAAATCTCTAAAAAACATAAGTAATGCAAATCAGGTATGGAAAATTATGGCATCGTGCTACAAATTCCGAAAAAACAAATCCCTAAAAAGATAACAAAAAATTATGGCACGTAGTTAAACTTCATAATCTAGGTAAGGGCTTTCATATGAAATTGGAATGTATTTTTTACATGAAGGATAGCTTCTTATGTCTCATGTTAGGTGGACTTATACTCCATAAATTGATGGAGTTCTACAAGCTTCACAGCAATAAGATTCAGTAAAGCAAAACAAAAAAAACCGTTGGCTCTCTTAAGCCAATACATATATATATTCATGTAGAGTTGATGGATAGAAACAACATAAGTTAAGTTCCTTTGCTGACTTCTATTTCGGGACTCACTTAGTTATTTGTTGCTACTGGAAACTACAATCAAAATGCTGATCAGGGAAATCTCTACTGGTGCCACTACTCTGCTGTCAATTGCAGTGGTTTTGAATATTTCTGATGATGCTAGTACTTTGCTGTCTTTGGCTGAAGTTTGAGTGAAATTTGCTGACATGGTATGGCATGGAGCTCATGGCTATCCACTTACTTACATTAATGGATAGGATTCTGATTCTACTTTTATCAAGGCATACCTTATCTGGGAGTGGACTATGCTGCTGTTTGGGAAATCTTATTCGTGGAGCATTATGCTTATCTTGACTGAACCAATTGAAAATTGGGAGCTCTTTTACTTTGTTCTAAGTTTGGGTTGATCGCTTGTCAATCCTTGGGCTTCAATAGGATATGATTGTCGTGGGGTAGGGTTCCAAAATAGTTGGGATGTTACCTTCACGTTGTGTTGCTATCTTTTCTTGCCCTCAATATGTTGTACTTCATTCTCTCTGTCAATAATATTCCTTTTTATCTGTTCAGAAAAAAAGTTCCTCTTATGGTCAAGAATTTCATTGAACATCAAAATTTCGTACATAGGAAACTAAGTGAGGAAAATAGAATCTCCTTTTCCCCCATAAACAGAGATCCCCAAACCTTTAATAGTTTTTTGAAGGAGGCAATACTAATCGTAGGATACATACGGATTTCTATACAAAAAATTACGAGATGGGATACATATAGTTTTTCGAAGGATATGATAACAGATGCTATATAGTAATTTTATAAAGACTACGGGAGTGGTGTCCTGGGTTAAAAAACCAACAAAGAAAGGAAGAAATTTAACTGAGGTATAATCACATAGGCATAAAAAAAACTAGTGAAGTTCATATTATATTCTCTTGGAGTATGGATAAAGAAATACCCTTAGGTATAAGAAATAAAAAATAATGCAAACACATTCCCCAAGCATGACACGACAGAAAAAGAGAGTTCAAATACAGCCCCTCTCGCAAAAACTAGGAAAATAGTACTGCAATTCTTCCAAAAAGAGAGTTCCTGAGTTTGGTTGGAGAATCAACTATCCCAAGTGATCAGTCCCGTATCTGCAAAGGCGTTGAACAGTTTCTTCAACCCATAAGGGCTGCTGGTATTTGTAGACACCCCAATTTGGCCTAACAATTATTTCAAGTCCCACCTTGGGACCATCCCGATGATGAAATGGATTCGATGATTGCTGATTGCCTTCTTGTGAAACCCATGGACTTATGGCAAGAACTTTGAGCCATTTAAAAGACTCAATCCAGAGCCAAATAGCCTTTTAGACAGAAACACAGTGTTCTAGGAAAATCCATCGGTCGGCCGTAACATCGATCTCACGGCCTTAACAACCATTCTTCACCCGAGCAACCTGTTGCTAGAAAAATCTCCCTGAGAGATCAAAACCTCAACCGCAAGATCCATTCTTCGGCCGCTCAAACCATTCCTCAACCGCCAGTTCCTTTCTATGACCACCAGATCGACCTTTTCCAGGCTCTCAAATGTTCTGTCAGTTGTTTGATCCAACCACGATACCTTTCCGATGCGTTCGGGCCACGTTCAGAGATTGCAATGAAGAGTTCGAATTGTATTGCAATTGCAATTGTAATCGTGTGATTTGATTGGACTGAATGAGTCATCCCTTTGCCTATATAAAGGGGCCTTTGGACTCCGAAATAAAAATGAAGAAATCATCAGATTCACACCCTCTCAAGCCACAAAACTCTGCAGAAAGACTCACACAAACCCTCTCTACAAAAGCCCTAACCTCCCCGAAGGCAGCCATCCATCCAACGATCAAACCCCGGAGTTCAAGCCCCAACCCTAGGGTTTCATTCAAGAAGCAATCAATCAGCCAATCCCTATCAATCTGAAGCAATCAAGCAACTGAGGGATCAAGGTGGTGAGGCCCAACGGCCTCTGGTTTGGTTTATTTATCGTATTTGCATTTAATCTTAGCGTTTTGATTGGTCATTAACCTTTCTGTCTGGTGTAAGGAAGAACACCAGCCGGGGCTTCGATCCCTCGGCCGGTACATCAAATCAGCGTGATCGCTCAGCCGTGACATCCATTCACCGGCCGAGTAATCGATCTGCTGGCACAGCTTTGGTTTGTTCTGCTTTCTGATGCACGTTCGTTTATTGTCTCGGCTCACCTTATTTACTGTTTAAAGGCATAAAAACAGATTATGTGTTAGGGTTAGATAAAGCATCTACATGTCTTATGTTAAATGATTATGGGCTAGCTTCACGGCTAGGCAGAGAGGGGTGCCTAACACCTTCCCCTTACTGTACCTTTGGCTTCCGTATCTAGAATCTCTATCTATTTTCCTAGTTTCAATAAACTGGGTGGCGACTCTGTTTTGATGATAACCGCTATCATGTGGCGATGTTCCTAGCCATGGGAATGTCCATGATCTTGGTTTATGAAGCAAGAAACCAAACGAGCAAAACAAACGATATCAAACTGTATGGTGATACCCCGTTTGGGAGGTGTCTACAGTTTTCTGGTGACTCTGCTGGGTACATGAGAGCCATAACCAGAAAGTTCAACATAAGACTAATACATGCCTTATTTAATTCATTTATCATCTGCATCGAGCAGGCAAGCCTCATTGAGTTCACCTAATACCCGGCATGACACGGGCTATGTTAGGGGTTCCAGCAAACTCCACAGTCACTTGTACCTATTGGTATATCAAAAAGGAAATCACCCAATCACCGCCTATAATGGGCTGGTGAAAGGACTGGTGCCTTTTGACAATGGAGCACCCTGAGACTACCCAAACCTTACATGTGTTAGAAAGCCATAGAACCTATCAAAACAGGACAGGATCCTGCAAGTTAGGAACTTACTTGCATTTTTACAGAAGTTCTTCCTCACATTTTGTATATGTTGTTTTAATATCTCTTTCTGTGCAGAAGGGTTGGGGCATGAACTAAAAGCCCTAACTCTAAGTCTTTATAACTAAGCACTGAGGCATGCCATTGCCTGCGAGGTATATTTTTGGCAAGTTGAAAGCATCATTGCTTACTTCAACACTCCCTCTTTACTTAAAGCACCGCAAAGCATGGATTTCTAGAACGAAATCAAACACTAGCCGCCTCGTCGACAATTGAACTAGGGATTGCTTTAGCAATCTTTGCCTTGCGAGGCTAAAGGAAAAAGGTAGTGTAAAGTAGTAGAGCAGATTATGGATGATTGTATGCAAAGTCAAAGATACTATGGATAGAACTTGCAATACTTGTTTCTCCAAGGATAATTTAGCATGACAAGTGTGGGACTTTGTTTGCTATTCCCAAATCAGCCTTGCAACCCATCTTTCAAAATTCAAAATTTTGAGCATGCTTACCGCAACTAGCTGGTAAGATTTAAGAGTTTGTCAATGTGCTTGCAAATAATCAAGTGAATTTCAATTACCTCAATCACGTTTTGAGAAAGAATCTTCCCTAACCAAAAATTGAAAGAACTTTTAAAACTTTTTGCAATGCCTAGTCTAATCCTAAAATGACAAATTTTTCTGAAACATTCAAATAGCCTTTAGTACAGCGATGGACTCCGAGTCTACTTTCTGTTGTGGTCATATGCTCAACCTTTTCGGTTTGTCTCATAATATGGATTGGCTTGGATGTGGGATCTTAAGTGGCAGCAACGAGTCTTAAGAATCATCCATATCAAAACTGGCTGGCTATATATAGTATCCGATAAACTCATGTGTACAAACGAATTGCAATGCATGACTCATCCATGATCTGTGTAAGCAGTTGTGGTGCTATATGTATACATATCGTTTTGCTTGCCTCTTTCTAACTCTGCAGGAGCCAAACCAAAAGAGGAGTCCATCCCTCTCATATCCTTTCTTTGTTCATCGCACGCACCACCACTAAGGGCAGTTTGCATATTAGAAAATGCGCCACATGGACAATTAGTTTTGGATATCTCAACTTGAGCATGATTAGGTTTCTCCTTCTCTTAGATTTGGAGTTTGATCTCAAACGCGATGGTAATGGCTGACGAAAAAATTGAAGTTTAATCCAACCAAGTTTTGAGCAATGACAGCCATGGCCATCACGTCTTGGCTTAGATTTTAAAACAATCTTTTCGTACCTAGCTAAACTTTTGCCGCCATTTTGGCTCATGCTTTGCTTCTCCTAAAAAATTGATATCAGTTTGCTCATCATGGTTTCTGCCCAATTGTCACACTCAGCATGAAATGTGGGTCTCAAATTCAAGTCTCCTCGAATATGAACTACGAATGGCCTGATTCTCTGTTGGGATACGTAGGCACCTTTTGGTCGGCCACAATTTTGAAAATGTTCCCTCCTGTGCTAGTTTACTGCTATAGAATGCTCATGATAACATTGAATATTGAAAACAAACCTTAGGGATTTTAAAGTAATCTTATGGCATCTTTTGGAACACATCATAATCACTTGAATTGTCAAAAGCGCAAAACGAGTTTTTCAAAGCTATGACCCGCATCATTTCTGTTGAGCTAAGAAGGAGTTGACACATCTCTGCACCTTCACAGAGATCACTTATAAGCAAAACATGCTGTTGAAGATGAAGAAGGAGAAAGAAGAAAAGAGAGGAAAAATACAGAGAAAAAATGATGAGCTCGCTAGATTGAAAACCCGTAAGGGCGGTCTAGGAAAAAGTTAGAGCACGAACAAAGTGAGAAATTAGCTGTGTCTCCATGCATCTATTACGTGTCTCAAAAGATTGTCCTCAATCTTAGAAAATTCACTTGGATAAACATCGAAGCCCTTATGTAGACACCCCAATTTGGACCTATTAATTATCCTTAATTTGTGGCCTTGAGGCTCCCCGATGATGAAATTGAATCAAAACGGGCCTTGGAAAACTTGGACGATGCTTCTTGGACTTTTTCAAAACCAAAACTATCGTTTTTTCGGACACCCTAAGGGCAAAATAGGCACACATTTCAGCATATAAAATAACTTTGAATGAAACCAATTGGGTTAGAAAGAGGACTTAACGAGCTTTCCAACGCTTCGAAAAACACCCAAAACCGAGTTCGGGAGTGTCCGTGGCGCCTTTCTGAAGTTGGGCTGCCACTCCCAAGCGCTCGGGACCACTCTAGAGCGCTCGGGAGTGCCACTCCCAACACTCCCAAGCGCTTGGGAGTGCTGACAGACCAGTGCATGTTGAGCTCGGCCTTTGACCACCTTTTATCAAACTTTTCAAACCTGCACGAAACAGAAGCATGCCTGAGCCAGCAGGAATCTCATCATGTCATTTCTCCCCCCAAAAACCATTTTCCATTTGATTTTCTTTTATTTTTCAAGTTTCAAACTCATTTTTCACTCCCCTATATATACCCTCATGTTCTACCACACAAGGACCACGAAATTCACCAATCTCACTCCCCTGTTTTCAGAAAACCTTGGTGAAAACAGTCTCAAACATTTTCCAACTCAAATATTCTTCAACTTCCATCATCAAACAATTTTCAAAGGAAATCTAAACATCACTAAAGCAAATGAAGTCTTAGACTTCATTTTTCTACTGTTTTTCAGTCATCATTCAAGCATCCAAGTTCATCCAAGAGGTTTTGTTCAAGCACAAAAGGTATAAAATTTCATTTTTGTACCTAAAATCTACCATTTTTCTACTTCTGAGGGGGGTCAAGAGCTCATGCTTGTTCCTCATACTAGTTGTGAGTTCATTTTGTTGAATCTTAGTTGATTTGGCTTGCATGCAAGTCAAAAGGGATGCAAAGACATGTTGTAATTTTAGGACAGATTTTCTAAGCTTCAGTTTTTGTCATCTTTGGCCTTTTTAAACCACGAATTATTTTTGGGTTCCTTCATGTAAGTTGTAGATCTTTTTGTTGGGAAGATTTGGCCGCCGGAAACAACTTAATCGGATTTAAAATGAATTAGTTATGATTTTTTTTCTGCAAGCTGTCCAGTGTAGGACGAATCTGGAAATACCCATTTTGTTTTGAGATTCATGCATTTGTTTTGTAAAGAGAGTCTCTATATTTTCTTTTCTAGAGTTAGTTTAACAATAAGAGCAAAGGGTGCACAAAAACGTTTTTCTTAAAACGCTTACTGGAAACACTCTCGAGCACTCGAGAGTTCTCCCGAGCGCTCGGGACTTTTTCCAGTCCCATGCATGGCATTTTGGTAAGCAGTGAGCTGGGGGTGAGGTGTACTCTCAAATAAAATGGTTTTATTCTGGCATGCAGATATAGAAAATCGTTTTTCCTAAAACACAAGTGTTTCTTGCAAAAGTTCAAGTAAGAACAAGGTTTTCCAAAGTTAAAAATAAGATTTTCCCTTGTTAAAGACCTAGACAAGTGTGTCTGCATGATAAAATAAGATCATTTTCCATTTGAGAGTAAGCTAACATGCAGCTCACTCCCAAGCGCTTGGAACCATTCCCGAGTGCTCGGGAGTGCGTGCATGCCACTTCATTCCATTTTCCCCCATTTTGCTGTATTTTCTGACTTTCTGCATGCATGAATGTATCTATCTGCTTTTTCAAAGTTGTATATCTAATCTTGTCAGTGGCAAGGATGCATGGCTTGAGAGATTGAGGTCCTATCTCAGTCTGTCAAAACCTCTGTTGAGCCTATAACATGCTTAAATTTATTGGAGTTTATAGTTTAGCATTACTCTCTGTCTGTACTAACAAAAGCTTGTAGGTTGAACATGCAACACTCCCAAGCGCTCGGGACCACTCCCGAGCGCTCGAGAGTGAATCCAGTGACAGGGCTTCATTTTATCATAACTTATATATCTTGCATGGCCATTCTTCATCACCCTCTGTACATATGCACATGCATGCACTCTTTACGTGTCATAACTGTGGATACTTGCTAGTTGGTTTAATGAAACAAAATCCCTTTGAAAAATCCCGCAAACGTTTAGTAGAGACCGACATTGCGTCGGGCGAGGGGGGTGCCGTAAAACCCTTCCCCCCTCGTAACATGGCTTCCGAATCCTCAATGAATCTCTGGTTTTCAATTCAAATCAATCATTTTCAGAACAAAACGGTTTCTCGGGTGGCAAACCACAAATCCGAGTGGCGACTCTTCAAACTTTTTCAAATCGATTTTCAAAAAGGCGAGGCGATTCTTTTACGGGCCGTCCCGATCCACCCGGGGCTGTGGCAGTCCACAGTGGCGACTCCGCTAGGGACGTTTAATTGATACTTGAGAAAAAGTTGGTTTGTTGATAAAACGACCTGCTTTTCTTGAATATCAATTAAACTTGCGAGCCAAGCTTGAAAAACGTTTGTGGGATTCTCAAAGTTATTTTGTTTCATTGTCTATTTCTTGTGTATATATCTTGTTCAGCCCCGCTGTTGTGTTTCGGCAATCCTACTCGGCTTGCCGGTGATAGGGAATCCCGGAATGCTCAGCAACCCTCGACCATGATGAGTCATACCTGCCGTTTGAATCGTTGTTGGGTATACGCTCAATAACGGGAGGTATACTTTGACTCTAGTCCGGGGAACCCTCTTCAAGCCAAAACCGGCCTCTGTACATGTGTAGAAAGTAATAGAACCTTCCAAACTAGGACAGGGACCCGCAAAGTAGGACTATGTGCTATATCCTGCCTACATGTCACTGTCTTTTTCATCTCACCGTGTATCTTATCCATGTCATGCCATCATGCTGTCTGTTTCAAGTGTTGTGCTTCTTAAGCTTGCTTGCGCGGTCTGTAGAAGGTTGCCGAGACCCGATGAAGAGTCGTGCACTCTAGTGTACGTTGTCTAAACTACATGAGTCTTTGGAACAACGAGACTTTGGGAAATCAAAACTTACTAAGTCCTTGACTAATGCTTAATCGAAGATTCAACAGAGAATAAGGAATAACAGGAAACGACGACGTGATGCCACTTTACTTACACCACTTTGGCTAATGGCACCATGCCACTGACACCACTCTGGTTGTGGTTTCATGTCGTCTATACTAAGCTATTCCAAGTTCAAAATTGAGACATCGAATAAGGACTAGTTGAATACTTAGTTCGTTTTGACATCTCTTAGAACTTGTTCAAAACAAAGGATACACCCTAAAAGAAATTCTGAGGAATAAGGCAACCTTCGAAAGACCATGATCTTGTCCCGCTTGCACGTCGCACCTTGCATCTTATGCCGTCCGTTTGCTTTTGGGTAGAACTCTTAGACTCGCTCGCGCGGCTTGTTTAGGATTGCCTGGACCGATGAAGAGTCGTGCTTTTTAAAGGCACGTTGTTGAAATTAATTAGTCCTTGGAATGATGAGGTTTTGGGGATATCAAAATTCATTAAATCTTCAATACATTTTTCAAAATCATGGATTCAATGAAAATCAACGAAACAATTAGGCTACTATGCTGTGATACCCACACCACTCAGGTTAGAGTGCGAAGTCACTTACACCGTTTAGGCTAATGGCGCCATGCCACCTACGCCACCTCGGTTACGGTATCATGTCATTTACGCCAAACGGTTCTTGAAATCAAAACAGAAATTTCAGGTGAAAAATGTTGAAGCCTTAATTTGCCTTGATACCTCCCAAGTCTTGTTATTCCTAATCAAAGGACACATTCAAAAGAATCTCTGAGGACTAAGGCAATCCTTCATAGATTGTCATTTCTTGAGTCAGGGTTCAGGAGACCGTAAATCCATGGAGTTTGGGATAACTCCAGTGTTCGCCGTGCTCGAACGGCTCCCTTTAGCCTTAAGTGCATCTTCTAGCAGTCTTATTGCTCTATCTCGGATGGCCTTAGATAAGGAGATTGGCTCTGATTCCCAACGTGTGGAATTTAACCTGCCTGACATCGACCTACCCGTGACTGTTGGAACTATCCGTAAAGTTTGATCCCTTGAGTCGACGATGACAATACGTGAATAACAATTCTTTTATTGATACACATTTTTTTCAATATATCACAACAGGGGCATATTCTGAGTTCACTTTTTTGCGTTATTGTCAGCACTGGGCCACCCATCCTACACAAAGCTATACCACCTTTTCGACTACCTCAAAATGGCAGGGCAAACAGAGTTGGTTGAGCTAAAAAAGGCTATAAAGGAAATGAGTCAGAAAATGGACAAGCAGATGACTCTATTGCAAGGGCTGGTTGACCTTTTCGCCTCCGCCATGTTGAATCCGGATCTGGGACTAAATGCTGATGAAGCCAAGATCAAAGAAACTCCACAAACCTACCACCCTCCTGCAGTTAGAATCAAGCCATGCTTAAAAGTGAAGCTCTCTGACATGTTCAAAGGCATGGTTGAATTCCATGATGCCAGAACTCACTCAAATGAGAATGTTGGACCTTTGCCTGAAGTTGGTGCTGAAAGGCAAGATGTGCACATTGATGAGATCAACCCCAAAGGCAAAAGAGTGTTATGCAGTTGCAAAACAAGCAAAGCTTTCGCCAGAGGCCCACTCGGCACCACCAAGAACCCTCAACCCAGCTGCAAAATCCCACCAAGGATCTTCTCCCGCTTTCCTGTACCTCTGTCCTCAGTTTATGAGAAGCTCCTCGAAGCCAGTCTCATTGAGCCACTCCCTCCAACTCCCCTACCTCAAAAGCTCCCGGCATCCCACAACCCAAATGCCTTCTGCGCCTTCCACCAAATGCCCGGTCACGCTACCAATAACTGCTTCCGTCTCCGCCATAAAATCCAAGATCTTATCGATAATGGAACCATCTCACCTCCACTTTCAAAGCCAAAAACTATCATAAACCTTCCACCAAAGCACCCGCAAAACCCCCGTGTCAACCTCATCAATCTGAACCCAATCTCGTTCGACCCTAGCCAATACATCATACCCACAACCGAGCCAAAACCCATTGTCAATATACCTGAGGAAGTCGAGATTTGCATGCTTGAGAACATAGACCTGGTATGGGAGTCAACACCTGATGGGTGGCGATTGCTTGGGATATCCTCTGATCTTTGAGGAGTTCAAGGTTGGACCAGCTAGTGAATCAATGGGACATGGCTCATTTGGACAACTTCTGAGCAACCAAACCATCAACGGGATATTCAATGGCATAAAAATCCATCCCCACCAGCGCATTATAGACAATTGGCCACCAGAATCCATTGTTTCAACCCCTAACAAGCTCGATACCTCAATAATAATCTCCAAGGCAACGCAGGATCTAAAGGCGGATCAAAATCCAAATGATGCCCGAGATAGTGAGAAAGGACCAAAACCATCCCAATGCCATACCTCAGATCTGGAGAAGAATGGTAAATGCAATGAAGCCAATCCATGATTGGAATTTCTTACGAGTTGGGGAAGTTTTTGGGTTTCAAGTCGAGTCGAGTCTTTCAATTTCGAGTCAATTTGTACCTCGAGTCTTTCATGCTTTCGTGTCTGTATGTTTTCAAATTCAAGTTTGTAGTCAAAGGGAAAAAAAAAACAACAACAAGAGAGTCAGTTTCGTAGTCCCGAACTACGTTATGACCTGATTCCTTTGCAAGAAGGATACGTAGGCAGCCTCATCCTGAGGCCCGGTCATGTTCATTCGAGTCAATCCCAAAATTCGGTCACGATATTTCGAGTCGATCCTTCGTCGGTCTGTCCCGTCTTTTGGAATCAATCTCAAGCTCCTTGTGTCGAAATTGTGATAATAAACTCACGTTTTGTGATAATCCCTTAACTTGGAATTGGTTTTCACCATCAATTGAGGAATCAAAACACGAGACACTTTGCCATTGCGAGAAGAAGAATTTCATGGGACCACTCCCTGGCACTGTCAAGAAGAAACACCTTGCCCCGAGAAAAAGCTCGCTAGATCAAAACCTCAAAATGTGATCTAGGCAAAAGTTAGAGCACACAAATCTCTTAACTTGCATCTAGGATCCAGTTGTCAAGTTGTGAAATTCAAAATGAAGAAAGGCATTCTTTTCTTTTATCAAACGCTTAAAGATATATATCCATTGATACCCCCTTTGAGCCTAAATCAATTTTTTTGAAAGAACCCAGCGAGGCAGCTATCCCCCACACCGGGGTGAAATGAGGAAGACGAAAGTGCCAAACACATGGTTATTATCGGCGCATCAGAATTCAAAGCATGAAAGTGCCAAATACATGGGCATAGTGAGATGCAAAACTTTGAAGAAAAAAATCAGAGAAAACTCAAAATCAACGAAAGTGCCAAATACATCGGCACAACAAAAGTGCAAAGCAGATCAAGTGAAAGAAGGCGCCCATCAAAAGCAAAAAGGGCACGAAAATGTTCAAGATAGCTGCTAGCTCTCGAAACCCAAAGAAAATGAAAATTTTGAGCCTATTTTCCTTCCTTTGTTAAGCCAAACCTTGGCCACGTTACAACCCGGATAAAGTCCTTTCAGTTTGGAAAACACAACTTGATAACAAAAATCCTAGACAATAGGAGGAAACAAGAAGGAACGGCAAGGCAAGACATTTCGTGAATCCTGCAAAATCCAAGCTGGGGCATTTTCAATATCCATGGGTTGTCATCAGCAACCTAGGGTACGGTTCGTGGGAAAAATTCTCGTGTTTTGACAAAACAAGATCAAAGAGAATCCTGAATGAGCATCACTTGATGGAGCTAAAACAATTTCAAAACCCAGAATGGGAAAATCACCAAAACTTGATTTTATCATGACAATTTCAAACATCAATTGTGGGGCATGCTTGCCACTTTTCGAACCCTCAAATAATCAAGTTTCTCATCGAGTCAAATCAAACTCCTCGTCCAGTCAAGATCATCATGGAGAGTCAGTCCTCTAATAAATGGTCTTTCTTGTCTTTTCAGTCATCTAAACCTTGTCCAAATTCACACAAGGTCATCTGTCTAGTCAAGTCATATTGATCTTGAGGTCCCAACTCGTGAAAGAAATTCCAATACATGGAAGGACCCGCGCTTGCACTCAAGACAAAACTGGTTGCCGAAACTATCAGTGGAATCAAGGAATAGAATCAGAACTGAGATCTGTCACTGGGCATGCACATCAGGCCAATGTCATCGATCATAGCAAGCACATCAAGACTGGGGCATGAATGCTCAAAACTCAAGCCCTAATCAAAGTCAAACTCAAACCAACTCCAGCTCAAACCCAATTTCCATCAAAAGACAAACTCCATCCCAAATCCCAAGGTCCTGAAAATACCAGCCCGCTGGCCAAAAACAGTAAAGCAGAAAGGGTACTCAGACATGCCGTTTGTTGTTTTTCAAATAAATAAATAAATAAATCAACGTTGTTGTCAAATGTCGAAACAAGGGTCTCACTTTCTAGCCTCGACCTCTTATGGTCGCCTTTATCTATCATATTTGTCAACACGACTGCTCGTCTTCTGCCATAGATTTGGCATCATCCTCTTGGACATCATTCAATCATCTTTTGCCATAGATTTGGCACCGTCCTTTGAGACATCATCATTCATCTTTTGCCATAGATTTGGCACCGTCCTCCGAGACATCATCATTCAATCATCTCCTGCCATAAATTTGACATTGTCATCCTGGACATCATTCAATCGTTTTCTGCCATAGATTTGGCGCTGTCCTAAGGGACACCTTTCAATCGTTTTCTGCCATAGATTTGGCGCTGTCCTGAGGGACACCTTTCAATCCTCTCCTGCCATAGATTTGGCACTGTCCTGAGGGACACCTTTCAATCATCTTTTGCCATAGATTTGGCGCTGTCCTGAGGGACACCTTTCAATCCTCTTCTGCCATAGATTGGGTGTTGTCCTGAGGGACACCTTTCAATCGTTTTCTGCCATGGATTTGGCGCTGTCCTGAGGGACACCTTTCAATCCTCTTCTGCCATAGGTTTGGCATGGTCCTGAGGGACATCTTTCAATCGTCTTCTGCCATAGATTTGGCGCTGTCCTGAGGGACACCTTTCAATCGTTTTCTGCCATAGATTTGGCGCTGTCCTAAGGGACACCTTTCAATCGTTTTCTGCCATAGATTTGGCGCCGTCCTGAGGGACATCATTCAATCATCTGCCGCCATAGATTTGGCGCTGTCCTGAGGGACATCTTTCAATCAACTTCTGCCATAGATTTGGCGCTGTCCTGAGGGACACCTTTCAATCGTTTTCTGCCATAGATTTGGCGCTGTCCTGAAGGACATCTTTCAATCGTTTTCTGCCATAGATTTGGCGCTGTTTTGAGGGACACCTTTCAATCATCTTCTGCCATAGATTTGGCGCTGTCTTGAGGGACACCTTTCAATCGTCTTCTGCCATAGATTTGGCGCTGTCTTGAGGGACACCTTTCAATCGTTTTCTGCCATAGATTTGGCGCTGTCCTGAGGGACACCTTTCAATCGTTTTCTGCCATAGATTTGGCGCTGTCCTGAGGGACACCTTTCAATCCTTTTCTGCCATAGATTTGGCGCTGTCCCGAGGGACACCTTTCAATCCTCTTCTGCCATAGGTCTGGCATGGTCTCGAGGACATCTTTCAATCGTCTTACGCCATAGATTTGGCGCCGCCTTCCGAGGGACACCTTTCAATCGTTTTATGCCATAGATTTGGCGCCGCCCTGGGACACCTTTCAATCGTTTTATGCCATAGATTTGGCGCCGTCCCGAGGGACATCATTCAATCATCTCCCGCCATAGATTTGGCATCATCCTGAGGACATCTTTCAATCAACCGCCATAGATTGGCGCCGCCCGAGGACACCTTTTCAATCAAGCCGCCACAGATTTGGCACTGTCCTGAGGGACACCTTTCAATCCTCTTCTGCCACAGATTTGGCGCTGTCCTGAGGGACACCTTTCAATCGTTTTCTGCCATAGATTTGGCACTGTCCTGAGGGACACATTTCAATCATCTTCTGCCATAGATTTGGCACTGTCCTGAGGGACACCTTTCAATCCTCTTCTGCCATAGATTTGGCGCTGTCCTGAGGGACACCTTTCAATCGTTTTCTGCCATAGATTTGGCGCTGTCCTGAGGGACACCTTTCAATCGTTTTCTGCCATAGATTTGGCGCTGTCCTGAGGGACACCTTTCAATCGTTTTCTGCCATAGATTTGGCGCTGTCCTAAGGGACATCTTTCAATCAACTTCTGCCATAGATTTGGCGCTGTTCAATTATTTGCTTGCATGACTGCATGTTTTCATTTGCCCCAAAGAACTACGCTGGTCTGATCCTTAGAAACGGGGTACGTAGGCAACTCGAAAGAGCACGACCTCATGTTTCGAATGCTTGTACATCTTTACTTGCATTTGATTTTGGATTAAAGATTGAGTAGGGCTCGAATTAGGCTGTCTCAATCTTTGGATGTCACTCGTATCCAGACATGATGCCGAGCGCCATCCAAAGAGGGGCAACTGTAGACACCCCAATTTGGACCTATTAATTATCCTTAATTTGTGGCCTTGAGGCTCCCCGATGATGAAATTGAATCAAAACGGGCCTTGGAAAACTTGGACGATGCTTCTTGGACTTTTTCAAAACCAAAACCATCATTTTTTCGGACACCCTGAGGGCAAAATAGGCACACATTTCAGCATATAAAATAACTTTGAATGAAACCAATTGGGTTAGAAAGAGGACTTAACGAGCTTTCCAACGCTTCAAAAAACACCCAAAACCGAGTTCGGGAGTGTCCGTGGCGCCTTTCCGAAGTTGGGCTGCCATTCCCAAGCGCTCGGGACCACTCTAGAGCGCTCGGGAGTGCCACTCCCAACACTCCCAAGCGCTTGGGAGTGCTGACAGACCAGTGCATGTTGAGCTCGGCCTTTGACCACCTTTTATCAAACTTTTCAAACCTTCCATTCAAACCTGCACGAAACAGAAGCATGCCTGAGCCAGCAGGAATCTCATCATGTCATTTCTCCCCCCAAAAACCATTTTCCATTTGATTTTCTTTTATTTTTCAAGTTTCAAACTCATTTTTCACTCCCTTATATATACCCTCATGTTCTACCACACAAGGACCACGAAATTCACCTCTCTCACTCCCCTGTTTTCAGAAAACCTTGGTGAAAACAGTCTCAAACATTTTCCAACTCAAATATTCTTCAACTTCCATCATCAAACAATTTTCAAAGGAAATCTAAACATCACTAAGACTTCATTTTTCTACTATTTTTCAGTCATCATTCAAGCATCCAAGTTCATCCAAGAGGTTTTGTTCAAGCACAAAAGGTATAAAATTTCATTTTTGTACCTAAAATCTACCATTTTTCTACTTCTGAGGGGGATCAAGAGCTCATGCTAGTTCCTCATACTAGTTGTGAGTTCATTTTGTTGAATCTTAGTTGATTTGGCTTGCATGCAAGTCAAAAGGGATGCTAAGACATGTTGTAATTTTAGGACAGATTTTCTGAGCTTCAGTTTTTGTCATCTTTGGCCTTTTTAAACCACGAATTATTTTTGGGTTCCTTCATGTAAGTTGTAGATCTTTTTTGTTGGGAAGATTTGGCCGCTGGAATCAACTTAATCGGATTTAAAATGAATTAGTTACGATTTTTTTTTCTGCAAGCTGTCCAATGTAGGACGAATCTGGAAATACCCATTTTGTTTTGAGATTCATGCATTTGTTTTGTAAAGAGAGTCTCTATATTTTCTTTTCTAGAGTTAGTTTAACAATAAGAGCAAAGGGTGCACAAAAACGTTTTTCTTAAAACCCTTACTGGAAACACTCTCGAGCACTCGAGAGTTCTCCCGAGCGCTCGGGACTTTTTCCAGTCCCATGCATGGCATTTTGGTAAGCAGTGAGCTGGGGGTGAGGTGTACTCTCAAATAAAATGGTTTTATTCTGGCATGCAGACATAGAAAATCGTTTTTCCTAAAACAGAAGTGTTTCTTGCAAAAGTTCAAGTAAGAACAAGGTTTTCCAAAGTTAAAAATAAGATTTTCCCTTGTTAAAGACCTAGACAAGTGTGTCTGCATGATAAACTAAGATCGTTTTCCATTTGAGAGTAAGCTAACATGCAGCTCACTCCCAAGAGCTTGGAACCATTCCCGAGTGTTCGGGAGTGAGTGCATGCCACTTCATTCCATTTTCCCCCATTTTGCTGTATTTTCTGACTTTCCGCATGCATGAATGTATCTATCTGCTCTTTCAAAGTTGTATATCTAATCTTGTCAGTGGCAAGGATGCATGGCTTGAGAGATTGAGGTCCTATCTCAGTCTGTCAAAACCTCTGTTGAGCCTATAACATGCTTAAAT
Organism: Rhododendron molle; assembly: GCA_025413875.1. NCBI lineage: Eukaryota > Viridiplantae > Streptophyta > Magnoliopsida > Ericales > Ericaceae > Rhododendron > Rhododendron molle. Next base: position 26,671,580 of record CM046391.1, read on the forward strand.
TTATTGGAGTTTATAGTTTAGCATTACTCTCTGTCTGTACTAACAAAAGCTTGTAGGTTGAACATGCAACACTCCCAAGCGCTCGGGACCACTCCCGAGCACTCGAGAGTGAATCCAGTGACAGGGCTTCATTTTATCATAACTTGTATATCTTGCATGGCCATTCTTCATCACCCTCTGTACATATGAACATGCATGCACTCTTTACGTGTCATAACTGTGGATACTTGCTAGTTGGTTTAATGAAACAAAATCCCTTTGAAAAATCCCGCAAACGTTTAGTAGAGACCGACATTGCGTCGGGCGAGGGGGGTGCCGTAAAACCCTTCCCCCCTCGTAACATGGCTTCCGAATCCTCAACGAATCTCTGGTTTTCAATTCAAATCAATCATTTTCAGAACAAAACGGTTTCTCGGGTGGCAAACCACAAATCCGAGTGGTGACTCTTCAAACTTTTTCAAATCGATTCTAAAAGGCGTGGCGTTTCCCTTCGGGCCGTCCCGATCCACCCGGGGCTGTGGTAGCCCACACCTTAATTTCTTGGTAAGGATCCTTGACACTTTGTCGTGTATTTCAAGATGAAGAAAGGCATCCATTTCTCTATCCTAAACACTTATCCCTTGCCAGCCACGTCGAGCCTCTGGATAATTTCTTTGAAAAGCCTCCTAGGCAACCATCCCCTACACTGGGGCAAATACAAAAAAAAAATACCAGGAAAGATGAAAGAAAAATCAATCAAATAATGAGCACCCCGTCATACATGGGGCATTTTGAAGGAAACATTTCTTCCAGTACATACAAAGGACATTTTTGAAGAAACCAACTCTTTCACGCAAAGTGAGGCAAGAGACAACAAGAGTTGATAAAAATGTTGAAGATGGCTGCTAGCTTTTAAAACCCAAGCGTGAGTAGAAATTAGGTTTGAGCCTTTATATCCACTTCTTTCTCAAGCCAAAACCCAAGCCTACATTATGGTCCATAATGAAGTCCTATCAGATTGTGGAACACGACTTAGTAGTAAGGTCCTAGACGCTAGGGGCATCACCAATGTGGAACTCAACACGAAGGGCAAGAATCCTGAAATTTGCATCATCTTGGCGAATCAAACAACATGGAGAGTTACGTGAGACAAGAGGCATGGCTATGTTCCCCTTTATGCATTTCTCTCAAAAGTATCCAACCTCTTATGTGGGTCTCAGTAGGCGCTTATAAATCCAACTCAAGTCAACCAAATTAAGCTTGAAGCAACAAACTCACCTAATTGACTAGGGGCATAGGTTTGCAAAATAGTTGTATGTCCTTTGATGATTAAATGACGTGAGTGTGGAACATGGATGGAGTGATATGACTTTGAAATTCTGGAAGGAAAAGCTTTCAAAGATGGTTTTATCCTAAGTATTCTTAACACAGGAAATACAAGTGCAGACACTTTTTGCAAATTTCTGAGGAAATAACATGGGTCTCTCATTTCATGAAGAGTGCAGCAATATGGTTCCTTGACCAAACAATGTTTTTCAATAGTGCCGCTAGGGCATTGCGATCTTTCAAAACACCTGGCTAGTATAAGCAATAAGCCATTACCAAACACGCCAAAGTTGAGATGTCCAGAATGCATTGCGGATTCACATGCGTATCATTATCACCCTGCCTTTTGCATTAATCTATTGATCCTAGCATTTCATGTGTATGTCATTATGGCTGCTTAATGGAAGTAGTTGTCTTGGTTGCGCGAGCTAACCCCAAATATAAGGTGTTCTTATGCTCAAGTAAGGCAGGTTCATCAAGGCATCATGGCCATACAAGGAATAAAGGGCAACAAAAGGGATGCACTGTAAAGTCTACCTCCCTGTCAACACACTTGAAGAAAGCTCAGCCTGAGAAGCATCATATCCTGGGGAACACCTCAACTCTTTTGTGGAATGCTGTCACACAGCACTGTCAAGGGCACGCCAAGATCTCTGCCGAACAGAAACATTGCAGTCACATTCATTGCTATTTACATTGCATGTTTGCATGCTAGGGGCAATTAGATCATTGTCATCATGCACAATTGAGCTAGGGTCAAGCATTCATGGCCTAAACAGGGGGCTTGCGTTTCTTTTTAAATATTCAAATTAACATGCCTATGTGTTGCATTGCAAACCATGTCACCCAAAATCGTTCAAGCTCTTGAACTAGGGTTCTTTAAGGGTGGTGGTCCTGCCCCTAGCAGTCAGCATAAAAGGACTTCGACCCATGGTCGATTCCAAGCCTGTTGCATGTTGTTTTCCTATCCATCACTGTTTTCTAAACTATTCAAATGTGGATTGCAGGATTCTCCTGGATTTCGATCCTTAAACCGACCATACCGGACTTGGTATCTGTAACCGATAAAGCCAAGTCAAAGAGGTTGAAAGATAGCCTCGTAACTAGTCCTGAGCAAACTCTACAATTGGCACCATGTCAACAACATTAAAGTGGCTTCGCACTTCACATCTCCATAGCTTCTTGCTTCGTGCTATCATCAAGCAAATCGAGCAGCTCTACGCCAACCAGCTCAGCGGCTCTATGTTCACAATCATTTAATGGCCTAACTCACCTAGCAGCCTCAAGCTCATCACTCCAACAGTCAGGCTCATTTAGTAGCTCCAAGTAGCCACCTGGCAACACCATGTGCTCCTTGCTCTCCATCTCAGACAGCATCATAACTCAGCAACTCTCTGGTACTCAACTCAGCGGCTCAAACGCCCATGAAAACACCGTTTCTGCAAGCATCATACCTCTTGCATCATCAGGTCACTCAGCAGTACTATGTGCTCACTTTTCAAGCCGTTCAACAGTTCTATGCTCATCCTCGAACTCCGAGCAACTCTACACTCAGGCCTCGCCATATGCACAGCCTTGCGCTTAGCAGGTCCCATCTCAACAGTGCGGTGCTTACTTTAGCTGCCCCGAGCTCACACCTTGAAGCTAAGCAGCCTCGCCATGTCCAGGCCAACAAAACAATCCTGCGGTTTTCACTTAATATGTTGAGTGAACAGCCAACAAGAAAAAGCACTAGGATAAAGCTTGCAATACCCTAATGCACACTTCAACCCTTCAGCCCTTCAGAAGGCATCTATGTGGCTAAAATCCTTCAAAAAGGGCATCCGTGTTGCTAAAGCCCTTCAGAAGGCGTTTATGTTGCTAGCTTCCAGAAAGCATTTGTATGGCCAACTTCCAGAAAGCATTCAGCCTCTGGAAGGCACCCCATTAATGGAGGCGATGGAAATCTCCCAAACAAGGTGCATCATCCCATCAGGCGAGGCGATGGAACCTCTCATGGCACCAAGTTAAAGAAGGCAATGAAAATCTCCGAAAGCAATAATGATCGACAGGTTTCGCCCAAAAGCATTTAACGGGCCTTATGGCATTTTGGGTCAACAAGTTGACAAAGTCAACATGGGATTATGGTCAGATTAGCCTTGGGAGGTATCCCAAGCATTAGGAAACTAGCCTTAGGGGCACCTCAATCACGTGGAATTGATCCTATGACTCATGGCGTTCGCACGCCCGATAAATCAACCTCTGAGTTGCTGCATCCTTCTGCAAAATCTCCCCTTTCAAAGACAATCGATGTGAATCCAGGCACCAATAAAGCATTCACGATATTCTGGGCCCACGGCCAATAGAATTTATAATCAAATCCAGCCTTGGGAGCATCCCTAAGCGTGCATGATATCAAGCACCAGCGTCAAAAGCCTTGCATAGGTTGTCAAATGTTTGCCAGAAGCACTCAATCTAGCCTCACAATCATTCTGAGCATGAGGAAACTAGCCTTGGGAGCATTCCCAAGCTTGAGAAAGATCAAGTATCAATTAAAGCCTTGCAGGGGTTACCAAATGCATGCAACCTAGCCTTGGAGATTTTCTCTAGCAAGTGAAATAGCCTTGGGGGCAATCCCGAGCATATGGAATCTAGCCTTGGAGATGACTCCAAGCATATAGAATATACCAGCCTTGAGGATAATCTCGAGCATGTGGAAATTAACCTTGGGAATATACCCAAGCGCGAGGAATGATCAAACACCGGTATTAAAGCCGCATTAGGACTTTTTCAAAGCTCTCTCCATAGCTCTAAACTCACCAACTCGGCAGCACCACGTGCTCATTGCCTCAATAGCTCCGTGCTCACCTCAACAACCTCGGGCATACTATCTCAGTCATTCAGTAGCTCTGCAACCAAGCCCCGAGCTCATGGTCCCAGCAGCCCTGCGCTTACTATCAACAGCACCATGCTCTTTGCTTCAAGCTCCATATACACCATCTCAAATACCTCAGCAGCACCACGTGCTCACTATCGCCAGCAGCTCTATGCTTGCTACCTCAGCAGCCCTGTGGCCAAGTCACTCAACGGGCCTACGCCTAAAATCATCCAACGGCTTCTCATTCGCTATCTCATTTGCTCCACGGCTCTACACCACTACTCATCGACTCCAAGCCCATCATATCAACAGGCTCCATGCCAATCCATTCTGCACACTACTGAGCAGCTCTAGGCTCGCTATCAACAACAACCATAACTATCCTAGCGGCTCCAAAAACGCTACCCAGCGACCTTATGTCCGTTGTCTTATCAAATCCGCTACCCGGCGGCTTTACGTCCGCTATCTTATCAATTCAGCAACTCCAAGCTCACCACTATCAAGCAAATTCAACAGCTCCGAGCTCACCGCTATCAAGCAAATTCAGCAGCTCCGAGCTCATCACTACCAAGCAACTCAGCGGCTCTATGCCTGTTATCAACTCAGCAGCTCTAAGCCTACCCCTTAGCGGCTCGAAGCCCACTATCTTAACTGGCTCGAAGCCGTAACCAACTCAACTGGCTCAAAGCCATAACAGCTATCTCAGCAGGCTCCGCGCCACCCCAATCAAGACAATTCTCAAGCTCTACGCTGGAATGCTCAAAATCCAAAATTTTGAATGCTCGAAGCTCTTCGAATGCCCAACCACTGTGTACTAGATGCTCAAGTTCTACACTTGAATGCTCAAGCTCTATGCTTGGATGCCCAACCACTGCGTACTGGATGCTCAAAGCCTGTACTTTGAATGCTTGGATTCTGCCATCCGAATGCTCGAGCTCTACGCTCTGAATGCTGAAGTCCAGAACTTGAAAGAAGCTATAAGCTTATATCAAACACACACGCACAGGCCCGTGCACATTTGCATCAATTGCATCACCATTATCACATCGAGTCTGCATCATCATATCTATTCGCATCTAACAAACCTTATCATAGATACATGCTATGTTTTGCATCTATCACTCATTCGTAGGTCAACCCTGCACTCAACCGGCTCCGCGCCTCGATTTTTATTGATCGGTCCAGAACCTCGATCCTTTGGCTCCGCGCCAAAATTCATGATGAGAAAGCTCCATGCACAACCATCAGGATATAACCAGCTCTGTGCTTTGGTCCCATCTCCCAAGCCCCGACCTTATAATCAACACCAGCTCCGCGCTTCAGTTTCATCCCCCAGGCTCTCGCCTTATGATCAACACCAACTTTGCGCTCCGGTTTCATCAAAAGCTCTAAGCCTATAAACCGGCTCCGTGCCTCGGTTCCTTCATTCCATTGCTCTGTGCTTAAGTCATTGGCCCTGCGCTTCCCCATATTTTAAGAAGCGGCATCCAACTTGTCTCCGGAAGATGGCTTGGGTTCCACCCTATCTCAAAACTGGTGTCCAATTCATCCCCAACAGATGGCTTGGATTCCACCCCAATTACATCAATTCCTTCCAGCTCATTCGCAAGGATAGGCTACTCTATCGAGCTTCTCTTAGTTAAAGTAAGGATGATCAAGAAAAGCAAATACACACCTGTCATGTACTGATCTACCCCAAAATACTAAGGTAACTTTCCGCAAAAACTTCACCGGTAGCCACGCGCTCCCTCAACTACTTTTTGCCAAAATCCTGGCTCTGCCTAGGTACGCCACACTACGGCTTTTAAAGCCCGAAGGTACGTCTTCTGTCTCTAACCCTCCAAACTTTTTCTTTTTATTGCCCTTCCGAACTACGGTTGGTCTGAATTTCCCCTGTGGAATACGTAGGTAGCCTCCCGACCCGTCCATAGCAAAACCTTTTTTTCAAAAACCCTTGGAATAGTGGTAGGACCAAATTGAGTTGCTTTTACAGGTTTGACTTTTACTCAATCATGTCTCGCGATCCGTCTGAGCTCAGTCAAAGAGGGGCATCTATAGACACCCCAATTTGGCCTAACGATTATTTGAAGTCCCACCTTAGGACCACCCCGATGATGAAATGGATTCGATGATTACTGATTGCCTTCTTGTGAAACCCATGGACTTATGGTAAGGACTTTGAGCCACTTAGAGGACCCAATCCAGAGCCTAATAGCCTTTCAGATAGAAGCACAGTGTTCTAGGAAAATCCATCGGTCGGCCATAATATCGATCTCACGGCCTTAACAAACAGTCTTCACTCCAGCCACCTCTTGCTAGAAAAATCTCCCTGAGAGATCAAAACCTCGGCCACAAGATCCATTCTTTAGCCGCTCAAACCATTCCTCGACCGCCAGTTCCTTTCTACGGCCGCCAGATCAACCTTTGTCCAGACTTTCGAATGTTCTGTCAGTTGTTTGATCCAACCACGATACCTTTCTGATGCGTTCGGGCCACGTTCAGAGATTGCAATGAAGAGTTTGAATTGCATTGCAATTGCAATTGTAATCGTGTGATTTGATTGGACCGAGTGAGTCATCCCTTTCCTATATAAAAGGGCCTTTGGACTCCGAAATAAAAATGAAGAAATCATCAGATTCACACTCTCTCAAGCCATGAAACTCTGCAGAAAGACTCACACAAACCCTCTCTACAAAAGCCCTAACCTCTCGAAGGCAGCCATCCATCCGACGATCAAACCCCGGAGTTCAAACCCCAACCCTAGGGTTTCATTCAAGAAGCAATCAATCAATCAATCCCTATCAATCTGAAGCAATCAAGCAACTGAGGGATCAAGGTGGTGAGGCCCAACGGCCTCTAGTTTGGTTTATTTATCGTATTTGCATTTAATCTTAGCGTTTTGATTGTTTGTTAACCTTTCTATGTGGTGTGAGGAAGAACACCAGCCGAGACTTCGATCCCTCGGCTGGTACATCAAATTAGCGTGATTGCTCGGCCGTGACATCCATTCACCGGCCGAATAATCGATCTGCTGGCACAGCTTTGGTTTGTTCTGCTTTCTGATGCACGTTCGTTTATTATCTCGGCTCACCTTATTTACTGTTTAAAGGCATAAAAACAGATTATGTGTTAGGGTTAGATAAAGCATCTACATGTGTTATGTTAAATGATTATGGGCTAGCCTCACGGCTAGGCAGAGAGGGGTGCCTAACACCTTCCCCTTACTGTACCTTTGGCTTCCGTATCCAGAATCTCTATCTATTTTCCTAGTTTCAATAAACTGGGTGGCGACTCTGTTTTGATGATAACCGCTATCATGTGGCGATGTTCCTAGCCATGGGAATGTCCATGATCTTGGTTTATGAAGCAAGAAACCAAACGAGAAAAACAAACGATATCAAACTGTATGGCGATACCCCGTTTGGGAGGTGTCTATAGTATTGAAGGAGAGGTATTCGATTCATTGATTCTCGACTATGTTCCGTGTGGGCAGAATTATCCATACGTATAGACATTCGATAACTTAAGGTTCACTAGAATCACTACCCACTACATTGATGGATTGTAGACACCTCCCAAATGGGGCATCGCCATAAAGATTGATCACACTTGTTTGGTTCCACTTCATAAACCAAGATCGTGGATATCCCCATGGCTAGGAACATCGCCACATGATAACGGTTATCATCAATACGGGAACCAAGAGTACAATAAGGGGAAAGTATTAAGCACCCCTCTTTGCCCAGTCGTGAGACTGGCCCATAATCGTTCGACATACAATGTATATTTGCTGTATTTAATTCTAACACATAATCTGGTTTTTAGCCTTTAAAATTTGATAAGGTGAGCCAGTACGATAAATGAAAGCATGCATTAGAATAAGTAGAAAACAAATATGTCCCAGCAAATAGATCCCTCGGCCGGTGAATTGATGTCACGGCCGAGGAATCCCATTGGATCGATGTATCAGCCGAAGGATCGATTCCCCAGCCGATGTTCTTCTTCACACCAGAATACGAACAGTTAATAGAAAGAACAAATTAAAAGTGAGAGACGGAAATTAAATCAAACCATAGGCCCCTGGGTCTCACCACCTTGATCCCTCAGAGATTGATTGCTTGGATTGCGATTGATTGTAGATAATAGTGGTTGATTATAGTGGTCAACTTCACAAAACCTTAGAACAAAGTGAGTTATTTGGGGGTTTTTACTCTCGGATGCGACTACGCACGAGAGGTTAGGGCTTTTGTAGAGGATTGATAGGAGATGATTTCTGTAGAGTTTGGGGGCGGATCATGGAGTGGAGAGATGTGTATTTCGAAGCTCTAGAGGACCCCTATTTATAGGGTTTCGAAGGATCGATCAAACGGACGAGATTAACCCAATTGATATGGATGTTTAGGGCTTCAAGACCTCTATGGTATGTGTGGCCCCGAAGTAATGGTTCATGGCTCTTAGGATTTGGGCGAACGGATCGCAAAGCTGTTGAACATTCCAGAATCTATAAAACAATGATCTGCTGGCCGCCAAATGGATGTCTCGGCCGCTCAATAGATTTCGCAGCCGTGAAAAGGATTCTTCAGCAAAAGCCAAACTTCGCGGGCTAGCTCCGGACGCTCCCGAACTCAGGTTTGCGTGTTCTTTGGACCTATTGGAAAGCTTGTTAAGTCTACTTTCTAACTCAACTGGTTTGGATCAAATATATTTAGTACATCAAAAGATATGACGATTTTATCCTTAGTGGGTCAGAAAATGGATTGTTTTGGTAAAATTCTCGTATCTCCCTTGTTTCAAATTGGTTTAAGGCTTATTATATATCAATAAAGAGGGTTTTGAAAGTACTACAAGATGGCGGAATCCAACCACAAAAATAAGGAAGTTTAGTTTATGAAAAATGGGCTGAAAGCAGGCTTAATTGAAGATTGACGATGCTACCAAGGCTAAAACACGTGTTAACACATTTCTATCCACTCTAAGTGTCGTTTGGCACTCCTATCACCTATTCTAAAGCGTTCCTTAATCCCTTAAGAGTTCCACAAAGTTTCTAAGGCTTTTATGAAATCAACCACAACAACCACGTATCCTATTCCTCATTGGCATGGTCCCTAAGGTGGGACTTGAAATAATTGTTAGGCCAAATTGGGGTGTCTACATGGATCACAGGGGAAAACCTACTATGGACATCGTTACATGATTTCATTAGTATGCAAATTAATGAGAAAAAAAATTACAATTTACATTGTGTAATTGCTCAACATAATATCCTTCTGGTAGTACTTTCTTCTCGTTCAACGCGACTATCGCCATTGGCGAGTCTGCGACCAGATTTACCCACATTATTTGCAAAAATATGACCTAAATCTATGAAATGTCTCGTATCCCGCAGCGACAAATTGTGCTTTAGAGAAAGCTTCAAAGAAAAATGAGAAACGAGATGCAGATAAAGATGGAAGAGTGGTGTCGTTTTCTTCCAATCGTCAGGACTCTCGTGCAATCAATATTTGAAATCAAAGGAACACCTACTTCTACTGGCTTCCTTAGTTCACTTTCAATTCATCATAGTGGCATTAATGAGAAAAAAAGAGGTCTCACGATCATGAAGGAATAGATCGACCTATCAGGACTCCTTTGAGTAGCTGGAAACTTTGGAGGAAGCTATATCAATTTGGAGTCCAAACTGTAAACGACGTTGTGGGCAAAGATGCCCTATTAGAAATGTTGGTTTTAAACAAAAAGGTTTAGCACAAAACGGCGTAGTTTTATGTCTCCAAATAAGTGCCCAATTAAACCCAGCTTTTTAAGACACTTTCAACTACCCTATCATATTAAATTAAAATAATAAAAAGTGTTAACTTTAAACATCGGTTTTAAACTAAGAAGTTTATTACAAAAACGGCATAGTTTTATGTCTCCAAATAAGTGCCCTATTAAACCCAGCTTTTCGAGCCACTTTCAACTGCCCTATCATATTAAATTAAAATAATAAAAAATATTAAATTTGGTGTCTAGGCTGACTGCCGCTATAGGTCGAATCAAATGGGGCACTTTATGAGATGGTGCCTCGTTAATAATTTGATGAGGCGGTGTTGGAAAAATGCCCTTTTAAAAGTGCCCCTTAATCTCCATTTTGTTGTAGTGTTGGAGGTTTCGACAAGAAATGAGATTAGGGTTTCAACTGGGATTGTTTGCCAAAGAGGTGGGAGGCAGATCAACAGTGGGAAGTTCTATTTGGTGAGTTGGGTCGAATTGGTCAAGTGGGTTTCGGCGACAGGGATGTGGTGGATCTCTTGTTTCTTGGAAGTTGGGGCGAAGATAATTTCATAGAGGTATAATGATCCCAGAAGTTGTGATTTTGCTGAGAGCTTCTTGGAGGTAGTTTTTATCATGCTTTAAAAAGTTATATTTTGTGTGTGTGCTGAGGGTGCAAGGGGGATGCACTCGGCTCCCTCCCCTCACTAAAAATTTTAAAATCTTGTTGCTCTTGCCAAAGGTGCAAAAGGGATGCACACAGCTCTTTTCTCTCGCAAAATTGAATCATGACTGTCTTGTTTGGTAATTGTCTGATAGGTGTCGGGGTTCAGATATATTGTAGACACCTCCCAAATGGAGCATCGCCATACAGATTGATCATTGCTTGTTTGTTTGGTTGCTTGCTTCATAAACCAAAATCGTGGATATTCCCACGGCTAGAAACATCGCCACACGATAGCGATTATCATCAAAACAGAGTCGCCACCTAGTTTATTAAAACTAGGAACACATATAGAGATTCCGGGTACGGGAGCCAAAAGTGCAATAAGGGGAAGGTGTTAGGCACCCCTCTTTGCCCAGTCGTGAAACTGGCCCATAATTGCTCGACATAAGACATATACTTGCTTTATTTAACTCTAGACACGTCATCTGATTATTAGCCTTTAACAGTGAATAAGGTGAGCCAGTACGGTAATCGAAAACATGCATCAGAAAAGCAGAATAAAGCAGATCTGTTCCAGGGAGATGGATTCCGCGGCCGGTGAATGGATTTCACGACCGAGGAATCCTCCTGGATTAATGTACCGGCCGAAGGATTGATCCCCCAGCCGATGTTCTTCCTCACAGCAGACAATACGATTAACAGATAGTCAAAATCCTACGATTAACATGCATATACTGAAAGTAAAACGAACCAAATGCCCCTGGGCCTCACCACCTTGATCCCTCAGTGACTCGATTGCTTCGGATTGAATGGGATTGACTGATTGCTTCTTGAAAAACCCTAGGGTTAGGGTTTGAACTTTAGGGTTTGATCGTCGGATTAGCGGTTGCCTTCAGGAGGTTGGGGCTTTTATAAAGGGGATTTGAGAGAGTATATGGGCAGAGCTTCGTGGCTGATGAGGGTGTGAATCTCTATTCATTTCGTTGTTCAAAGGCCTCTATATATAGGCAAAGGGATGACTCACTCGGTCCAATCAAATCACGCGGTTGCAATTGCAATTGCAATGCAATTCTAACTCTTCATTGCAATCTCTGAACGTGGTCCGAACACATCGAAAAGGTATCGTGGTTGGATCAAACAACCGACAGAACATTCGAGAGTCTGGAAAAAGGTCAATCTGGCGGCCATAGAAAGGAACTGGCGGCCGAGGAATGGTTTGGGCGGCCGAGCCATTGATCTGGCGGCCAAGGCTTTGATCTCTTAGGGAGATTTGATTAGCAACAGGTTACTCGGGTGAGGAATGGATGTTAAGGCCGTGAGATCGATGTTATGGCCGACCGATGGATTTTCCTAGAACATTGTGTTTCTGTCTGAAAGGCTATTTGGCTATGGATTGGGTCCTCTAAGTGGCTCAAAGTTCTTACCATAAGTCCATGGGTTTCACAAGAAGGCAATCAGCAATCATCGAATACGTATTATCATCGGGATGGTCCCAAGGTGGGACTTGAAATAATCGTTAGGCCAAATTGGGGTGTCTACAGATGCCCCTCTTTGACTGAGCTCAGACGGATCGCGAGACATGTTTGAGTAAAAGTCAAAGCTGTAAAAGCAACCCAATTTGGTCCAACCACTATTCCAAGGGTTTTTTTTTAAAGGTTTTGTTATGGTCGGGCCGGGAGGCTGCCTACGTATTCCACAAGGGAAATTCAGACCAATCGTAGTTCGGAGGGCAATAAAGAAAATAAAAAGTTTGGAGGGTTAGAGACAGAAGACGTACCTTCGGGCTTTAAAAGTCGTAGTGTGACGTACCAGGGCAATGCCAGGGTTTTGGCGGAAAGTAGTTGAGGGAGCGCGGGGCTGCCGGGGAAGTTTTTGCGGAGAGTTACCTTAGTATTTCTAGGTAGATAAGTACACGGCGGGTGTGTTTGCTTTTCTTGATCATCCTTAGTTTGACTGAGGGGAGCTCGGTAGAATAGTTCATCCTTGCAAATCAACTTGATGGAATTGATGTAATGGGGTGGCATCTAAGCCATCTATTGGAGATGAATCGGACGCCGATTTTAAGATAAGGGGTGGAACCCAAACCATCTTCCTGAGATGAGTTGGATGCCGTTTGAGATATAAGGGGCATGAGGCCAGTAACTAGAGCACAGAGCGTTTGAGATGAGGGAACCGAGGCGTGGAGCCGGTTGCAATCATGAGGCGAGAGCCTGAGATGTTGGAGCTTTGAGCTTGATCGGACCGAAGCGCGGAGCTGGCATTGATCATAAGGTGAGAGCCTAAGCTGTTGGGACCGAAGTGTGGAGCTGGTTATGATCATAAGGCAAGAACCTTTAGAGTTTGACGAGACCGAAGCGCGGAGCTGGTATTGCTGAGTTGCTTGTAGCGAAGCACGGAGCTGATATTGATCGAGAGTCTGAGTAGTCGGATAGATTAAAGCTTTGAGCTTGATGTGATTGATTTGAACCGAGGCGTAGAGCCGGTTGTGTTCTGATGGTCTGTGCACAGAGCTTTCTCATCATAATTTTTGACGTAAAGCCAAAGGATCAAGGTTCTGGACTGATTAATAAAACCGAGGCATGGAGCCGGTTGAGAGTTTTGAGGAGTTGGATTGAACCAAGGAGCCGGTTGCATTCTGATGGTCTGTTTGCGGAGCTTTCTCATCATTATTTTTGACATAGAGCCAAAAGATCGGGGTTCTGGACCGATCAATAAAACCGAGGCGCGGGGCCAGTTGACTGCAGGGTTGACTTGCGAATGAATAAGAGATATGCAAAACATAGCATGTATGTGTGATAATGTTTGTTAGATGTGAACAGATATGATAATGCTGATAGTTATTCAGACTCGATGTGATTGATGCAATATGTGCACGGGCCCGTGCTTGTGTGTTTGATTTTAAGCTTAGAGCTTCTATCAAGTTCCGGACTTGAGCATTCAGAGCGTAGAGCTCGAGCATTCGGACGGCAGAATCCAAGCATTCAAAGTGCATGCTTTGAGTGTCCAGTACGCAGTGGTTAGGCATTCAAGCGTAGAGCTTGCGCATTCAAGTGTAGAACTTGAGCATCCAGTACACAGTGGTTGGTCTTGAGAATTGATAATTGTTGCTGATTGGGACAGCGTAGAGCCTGTTGAGAGTTGTTACGGCTTTGAGCCAGTTGAGTTGGTTACGTCTTTGAGCCAGTTGAGATAGTGGGCTTAGAGCCGCTGAGTGGTGGGCTTGAAGCCGCTGAGTTGATAACAGGTGTGGAGCCGTTGAGTAGTATCGTGGCATGGAGCCAGTTGAGATAATGGGCTTTGAGCCGCTGAGTTGTGGGCTTAAAGCCGCTGAGTTGATAATAGGCGTGGAGCCTTTGAGATAATGGGCTTAGAGCCGCTGAGTTGACGATTGTTGATTGGGGCGGAGTAGAGCATGTGGGGATAATCATGGCGTAGAACCAATTGAGCGAGCGTAGAGCTGCTGATAGTGACGGCATAGAGCCAATTGAATTGACAGGCTTGGAGCCGCTGAGTTGCATGAAGCTGCTGAGTTGATAGGATAGCGGGCACAGAGCCGCTGAATTAACGGGCTTAGAGCCGCTGAGATGGTCGGCGGTGATGTTTTTTTGAAATGGTGGGCTTGGAGCCGCTGAATGAGCTCAAATCTGTTTGATGATGCTGAGATGTTTGATAAGCTTAGAGCTGCTGGGTGAGCTTGATAGTGATAGGCGCGGAACTGTTGAGTTGATAGGATAGCGGGCACAGAGCCGCTGAGATGGTGGGCTTGGAGCCATAGAGCTGTCATAGAGCTGCGTTGAGTGATGGTATGGTGTTGCTGATAGTAAGCATAGGGCTGTTTGAGATAATGAGCTCAGGGCTTGGTCATGGAGCTGCTAAGTGATCATGATGGTGAGCACAGGGCCACTGAGTGAGCTTAGAGCTGCTGATAGTGAGCCTAAAGCTGCTGGGTGCTAGCGAGTATGGGCATAGAGCCGCTGAAGCTGTTGGATATGGAGATGTTGGGATAGCTTGCTGAGTGACTTGAGTATGGAGCTATTGAGCACGGGGTGCTGTTGAGGCGGGGGAGCCATTGACTGGCTTTAATAGTAGAGATCATGTACCTGTTGAGTGACTTGATGGGGATGAATAGTAGAGTCATCAAGTGTCTTGATTGCTGTAGGCGTGAACATGGAGTTGCTGGGCGACGGTGAGCTTAGAGCTGTTTAAGTGATGGAGCATAGAGCTTGGTGATTGTTGTCGTACTTCCTGAGTACAGTAACTGGAGTGTAGAGTCTGAAGGATCTTTTGGGTTTTGCGAGCAAGAGTTCACAGTCTATAATCCTCAGTAATTGCGAACTTGCTGCTTCAGAAAGAGCTCAGAAAAAGTCCCGAAGCGGGTCCAACATTGGTGCTTGAGATTCTTCATGCTTGGGGATGCCCCCAAGGCTAGATTTCACATGTTCTCTAGTGAATTCCACATGCTTGATACTCCCAAAGCTAGACTGCTTACATGCATTTGGTAACCCCTGCAAGGCATCGGTCATTACTTGATCCTTTTTAAGCTTGGGAATACTCCCATGGCTAATTTCTTCATGCTCGGAATTAGGCCTGTGCAAAAAAACCGCTGACCCGCCAACCCGAACCGACCCGAAGCCATTCGGACGGTTCCGATCAAGGATTCGGACGGCCCTCGGTTTGCTAGACGTAAAATCTTTGATTTTCGGTTTGGCCTTCGGATGTAGAGAATCTCTACCCGTCGGACCCGAACCGTCCGATTAAAAGGATCTACACGTGGCATAATCCCCAAGGATGATACACCTTATCAATTCTCTCTCATATCACATGCCTTTTCAGATTGTTGCAGCGTGAAAAGTGGATCTGGGATAGGTACTACTTTTCTCTCTCTCTTCCTCTCTCCTCTGCAATTTCAATTTCGGGCAAATGACTCCTTCTCTCTCCTTCTCTTTCTTCTCCTCTGCAATTTCTATCCGATGACGGCAATAATCGACGGCCAAAAAACCTCTCTCTCTCAAACTCAGACTCCCTCTCTCTCACATCTCACCCAGCTTCCATAACCAGTGAGACGGAAGAGATCGAGGCCGAAAGTCATCGTCCAGAGTCCGGACTACTCCAAGTGTCCACGATTACTCCCACCTCACAATCCGTATATTTTCTGCATTTTTTTGACTCTATTCCTTTGATCTGCATTTTTTTGCTTCGATTCTGCATTTTGTTTAGCCCTCAATGGTCAAACCCAACGGACCCGAACCGATGAAAAGCATCGGTTTCCTGGACGGTTCTTCCACTTCCACGGTTCGGTTTCGGTTTAGAAATTTGCCAACCCGACTACTCAGGTCGGGTGGCGGGTTCAGGCCAAACCCGACCCGCCCCGACCCGTGCACACCCCTACTCGGAATGATCTTGAGGCTAGACTGAGTGCTTCTGGCAGACATGTGACAACCTATGCGAGGCTTTTTTATTCATATTGATGCTGGTGCTCGATATCATGCATGCTTGGAAATGCTCATAAGGCTGGTTTACACTCCATCACAAATTCTATTGGCCGCGGGCCCAGAATACCATGAATGCTTTATTGGTGCCTGGATTCAAATTGATTGCCTTTGAAAGGGAAGATTTCGTTGTCCAGCAGGAGTTAAAGAATCGATTTCTTTTTGCACATGCTTGGAATTGCCCCCAAGGCTAGATTTAGTCACATTCCACTTGCTAGATTTTTGCCACATCTCATTTGCTAGATTTAGCTACATATGCTAGATTTAGCTACATTCCGCTTGCTCAGGAGTGTCCCCAAGGCTACTTTTCACATGCTTAGGATTGCTCCCCAAGCCTAGTTCTGACCATTTTGACTCATAAAGCTTGTTAGATGCTTTGGGTGAAGCCTGTTGATTATTGTTGCCTTTGTTGGGGAGATTTCCTCTACTGTTGGGAATGCCTTCCGAAGGTTGAATGCTTTCTAGTGACACAAACATCTTCTGGTGGCTAAAAGCTTTCTGCCAGCTGGCAACACTAAGTGCTTTTGGGAGGTTTGAGCGCTTTCTGGAAGCTAGCAACATAAACGCCTTCTAAAGGGCTTTATCAACCACGGATCTCCTTTTTGGAGGATTTTAGCCACACAGATGCCTTTTGAAGGGCTAAAGTGTGCACTAGGTTATTGCAAGCTTCATGTAGGTGCTTTTTCTTGCTGACTGTTGACTCAGAACTGCATAAATGTTCACTCAATGCATTAAGTGGGAGCCACTGGATTGTTTAACTGGCCTAGAAGCGGCGTGGTTGCTTATCTTCAAGATGTGAGCTTGGGGTAGCTATAGTAGGTGTTGTACTGTTGAGATTGGACCTGTACTGTTGAGATTGGACTTGCTGAGCGTGAGGCTATTTTAATGTAGAGTTGCTCGGAGTTCATGAAACCCGACATGGTCGTGAATATGTGCATGGTGCTACTGAGGAGCAAGTGCGACGCTTCTAAGTTATGAAGGCAGTGCTGCTGACGTGGAGATGAAAGCGCGAAGCAAGGAGCTATAGAGATGTGGAGTGCGAAGTCAGTTTAATACTGTTGACATGGTGCCAATTGTAGAGTTTGCTAGGGCTATCTTTTAGCTTCTTTGACTTGGCTCTGTCGGTCATATATACCAAGCTTGGTATGGTCGATTCAAGGACCAAAATCCAGGAGAACCCTACAATTAACGTTTAAACAGTTTAGAAAACATTAGTGGAGAGGAAAATAACATGCAACAGGCTTGGAGTCGACCACGGGTCGAAGTCCTTTTATGCTGACTGCTAGGAGTAGGATCACCACACTTAAAGAACCCTAGTTCAAGAGCTTGAACGATTGCGGGTGACATGGTTTGCAACGTGACATATATGCATATTAGTTTGAGTATTAGAAAGAAACACAAGTCCCCCTGTTTAGGCCATGAATGCTTGACCCTAACTAAATCGTGTATGATGACAATGATCTAATTGCCCCTAGCATAGAAACTTGCAATGCAAATAACAATGAAGGTGAGTGCGATGTTTCTGTTTGGCAGAGATCTCGGTATGCCCTTGACAAGTGCTGTATGCCAGCATTCCACAAAAGAGTTGAAGCGCATCTCTGGCTGAGCTTTCTTCAAGTGTGTTGACAAGGAGGTAGACTTTGCAATGCATCCCTTTGTTGCCCTTTATCCCTTGTATAAAGATGATGCCTTGATGAACCTGCCTTGATGAAACTGCCTTGCTTGAGCATAAGAACACCTCATACTCTTGGGTTAGCCCGTGCAACCAAGACAACTACTTCCATTAAGCAGCCATAATGAAATACTAGGATGCAAACGATAGGGTGAGAATGATATGCATGTGAATCTGCAATGCATTTTGAACATCTCAACTTTCGTGTATTTGATCAAATACTTCCCCTTACCTTAGGGAGACTGATAATGACTTGTTGCTTACACTAGCCAGGTGTTTTGAAAGACCGCGATGCCCTAACGGCATCACTGAAAACATTGTTTAGTCAAGGGACCATATTGTTGCACTCTTCATGAAATAAGAGACCCATGTTATTTCTTCAGAAATTTGCAAAAAGTGACTGCACTTGTATTTGGTGTGTTAAGAATGCTTAGGATAAAATTGTAACGCCCCTGATTTTTGGGTACGTTAAATAAACATTTCATTGATAAAATCAAATGGAGTCTGGCTCATTATTACATCATAACTCCCACTACGGTTCCATATTTATACAAATGAAGAGTTCTAGGGTTCCTAACTACAGCTCCGCTTGCGGCTTCATCCTAGCCAGCTCCTTAGCTTCAAAAGCCTCCAAGGTGTACTGTTCATCTTGATCATCTACAAAATCTGACACATTATACCAGCGTCGCCACCGATATAATATGTCAAGGTCACCAAACGTAACACCATGAGCCACAAGAGCTCAGCAGAATAATCCTATACCCGCTAACCCATAATTTACCAATATCAGAGTAAAAGAGCAGCATACCAACTCTAGCACAAGCAGCGGAATAACACATACATGTTTAACAAGGCAAATCATACATCCACATACACTATTCTATCGTTGGTGTCGGTGATATCTGAGTTTCTCCTACGCGACTCATCGTAGACTGTGTCACCATATTCATCAATGTTTCCGAAATCCTTTTTATTATCCAAATCAACATTTTGAAAATCACATATAACAAACCCAACCTCGGTTCCGCCGCGCTGGGTTCCCGAGTATCCTCACAATGGTTCCACCGCGCCGGGTTCCCATTGGCACACAAACTTGCATTGGCTCCTCTCCGCGGATAACCAAGCCACACACCCAACCTCGGTTCCGCCGCGTCGGGTTTTCGAGTATCCTCACAATGGTTCCGCCGCGCCGGGTTCCCATTGGCACACAACACACACACTCACATAATGCACCCACATTTGGTCATTATGTAGTTTCGAAAATATTTCATCATTTGTAACACGCATTCCCACAATGGGCAAGTCCGGCCACATTGCGTTTTCAAAACACACCTTGTCTTTAACCCTTTTTATCCATATCAACCACACCCTAGGTGTCATGTTTCTATTTTCTCGATTTTCGTGTCTCATTTTCATGCATAGACTCCGCGGTAGGACTTTCACCCATAATCGACTTAAATCATTCATTGTAATCTATCTAGCAAGATCATTCAACTCTATATTACCTAATCGTACTCAAATTATTACTAACGAATAAGGCTACATGTAAGGATGCTCTCGAAGAAATCTTTACTTATGCTTTCAAACATTCACAAATACTCAAAACATGCCTTAAAGCTCGTAATCAATTCAAAGATCAAAGTATACTCCTTTCAAACTAAGTTGGTACTTTATGAAAACAAACATCGTTTTTCTTTCGTGCATTTCACACCTTTAAAGTAAGTAGAAAGCTTCATATGCTTAAGATTGAAGAGTAAGGGATAAACGACTTAGAGTTAGAGGTATAAGAATATTCTACCTTGATCCGAAACTAGTCGGGATCGAATAAGCTAGTTGAAAAGTTCTACGGTGTTGAAACTCGCAAATCTGGACCGGACTTCGGATGGCCGTAACTTGGCCAATATTTGGCCGAATACGATCATTCTTGAGTCTAAACCGAAGATCTCAAAATTTTCTACAACTTTCGTGGAGGACGTTATTCCTAGAAACGACTTTCGCTCGGAGAAAAATGGGGATAAGAAAGTGGACAGTGAGCTGTCTGGAATGGAATTTCCAGATTTTTCACGGAACTTTGGAGGTCGATATCTTGGTCATCTCTTGACCGTTTAGGGTGATTCTTGGGTCTAAACTGAAGCTCTCGAAGTGCTCTACAACATTATCGAAGGAAGTTGTTGCTAAAAACTGGCTTAAGCAGGAGAAAAATGGGGATTTATGAAGGGCAGTAAGCTGACTGGAAAATAGAGAATGGTTTCTAGAGAGAAGTTGGAGCAATGCTTTGAGGTGTGAGTTCAATGACAAGCTTTGGGTGCTATTTATAGGCAAAAATCTGGCCTCTCCTCTCCCTCCATGGCCGACCCCCCCTCTCCCTCCATCTCTCTCATTGATTAGCTCCATTGTGTTGTCATTTCATGCTTGAAAGCATGCCATGCTTCCATGGCTTGTCTTTGCCCAATCTTTTAGGCAACCTAGGTTATCATGAAGGGTTTCATGGCTGGTCTTATCCTAGAAAGGGTTTTGCCTGGATGAAAGTACAAGAATCATAGGCTAGGTAGTACTTTGGAAGACTTGAAATGGTTGTAAGATAAGGTTTAGGCCTAAGGCTATTTTTTGTTAGCTTGTGTAAGTAGTCAACCCATGCACACACCTCACCTTTCTCCTTCACCATCCGGCCAGCCCTCTCTCTCTCTTTCTTTCTCCTTTGTTGATCCATTGAATTGTCCAATCAAGTCTTTCATGTATGCCAAGACTTGTCATTTTCATTTCTAGGCTTTCATGAGGGGTTTTTGGCCTTGTTCTAGGTTATCATGAGGGATTCTATGGGTTGTCCAAATCCTAGAAAGGTTTTGCTTGCAAAAGCACAAGAAAGAAGTAATAATGGTTGTACTTTGGTTGAGCAAAGACAAGGAAGATGACTTGTCTTGTCATCCTAATTGGAAAGACTTATATCCATTAACCAATGGATAAGAATTTTTCTAGCATCTATCGTCCAATGGATAAAGATTACCCTAGCACTTATTGTCCAATGGATAAAGATTACCTTAGCACTTATCGTCCAATGGATAAAGACAAAAAGGTTCAAGTGGTCTAACTAGGGTTAGGAAGAAGTGATTAGGCTAAATGGGCATTAGGCTATTCTAACTAATTGGTTAAAGACTGACGATACTTAATCTAGGCTTTCATTACTCGAGTGGTATTTTGGTTTTATTTAGTAGGAAATCGCCTAATAACAAAATATTAAAGCCCGACGATGCCAAACGCCAAGGCAAGGCGTGAGCGTGGCCAAGGCAACTCGCTAGCAAAGCGGTGGCCAAGCGATGGCCGAGGCAGCCCGCTGAAAAAGCGGTGGCCAAGGCAGCCCGCTAGCAAAGCCGTGGCCAAGGCAGCCCGCTAGCAAAACGGTGGCCAAGCGGTGGCCAAGGCAGCCCGCTACCAAAGCGGTGGCCAAGGCAAGGCCAGAGCAAGGCAGCCCAGCAACGCCAAGGCAAAAGCAAGGCGTAACCCGGCGCCGAGGCAGAACCCGATGGCAGCCAAGGCAGAGCAACCCGACAGCGACCCGACGCCTAGGCGAGGCAGGCCCGACAGTGACCCGACGCCAAGGCAAGGCAGGCTCGTCAGCGAGCCGATGCCAAGGCAAGGCAGGCCCGTCAGCGAGCCGACGCCAAGGCAAGGCAGGCCCTTCAGCGAGCCGACGCCAAGGCAAGGTAGGCCCGACAGCGAGCCGACGCCAAGGCAAGGCAGGCCCGACAGCGAGTCGACGCCAAGGCAAGGCAGGCCCAACAGTGAGCCGACGCCAAGGCGAGGCAGGCCTAACAGAGACCCGATGCCTAGGCAAGGCAGGCCTAACAGCGACCCGATGCCTAGGCAGCCTAGCCAAGCCAAAGCAAGGCAGTCAAGCCAACGGTCAAGGCAAAGGCCAAAAATTTCTACAAACCACTTCGGCATCGATGCATCACTCTAGGTTAGGGAAATGTAACTAAGTCAAACGGTAGTTAGGGTTTGCTAACTAATCGGTTAAAACTATACTTGCCAAGTAGAATTTTCAGCCGAGAAATATAATTTAAAGATATTATTTACTTACTAGGAAAAATATACGAGTATGTTTACAAGTATACTAGTCATGGGAGAAGGACTAAATTGTCCGAAGTAAAATGATTCAATTTTTCAAGTTTCAAATCTAATTATGACGGATTACTAGAATTTCAAAGAAATTTTTAAAGCGATCCAGTAATTAAAATAAAATTCAAATTTTTAACGAAATTTTTATTTACCAAAAATCAGGGTCGTTACAACCTATCCCCCTTAAAAATAATTTCGTCCTCGAAATTGGTGCTTGTCTAGCGATTTGACAAAGTCGCTATACTGGCCCTTGAATCGTCGTCTATCCCCCTTAAAATAAGCAAGTCACTCTTAAGTCGCAGGTTAGGCGTAGGTTGGCTATTTCTAGTCCGCACTCGCTACTCACTTAGACTAACAACTATACTCTCCCGAAATGGTGATGATCCTCTATTACTCGAACTTAGGGGTTTTGTTACTGGTGTTAGCATGCAATGAACGAGATAGATCAAGCAACTAAAATTTTTTTTATTATAGAACAAGGTCATTATATTACACGCCTAACGGCATCATCAGATACAAGAAAATGAATGTAAAAGCAGAAAATAATGGCTAGGGTGCCATTGCTACGCCTCGAGCCGCCATCGATCGTCGAAAGCTTGGAGCGCACGGCGTTCGTATTCCGTTGCGAACGCCGCGAGTGCGACGGCCACGACGGGAACCCAGTACCAGAAGGTGGTGAGGCGGTTGTTCCTATCGAACCACCGTGACATGCCCAAAGTAAGCACGGCACAGAACAGGACGAAGGTGAAGGGCAGCAACTGTAGTGCTTGGATCATCGAGGTGAGCTCGATTCGCTCGATCTCTCGGAACTGGGCGTCCTCCGGGAATCCTCGTCGGTAGATCGCCATGGCTCGGTTTGATTGGATAGTGGTTTGGAGGGGTTAAGATGGTAAGAGAGATATGAAGAGATGAGAAGAGGGGTGAAGAAAAGGGGAGAGGAGTGGGGTATATATAGGGTTGGGTGAGGGGTGTGGAGGAGGGAAAAGTTTGAATTTAAATTTTGGGGGGAGGTTGAGGGTGGCGGTTTTCCGGGTCCCCCCTTTTGGGTTATGGCCGACACTTGGCGCTCTCATCGAACTCAAATAAAATGTCAAATGGTAGTGTGCTACAGTACCCGTAACAAGGAAAATTTTATAGATAAGCAAAAAGATTACTATCATTTAGCAACTTGCGTCAACTAAAATAATTGTCCTTGTAGTCAAGGTTTCATTTACTAAAGCAAAATATTGAATAGTACACAACAGTACTCTTTATCTTAAGAAAATAAGCTTTTCATAGATAAGCAAAGGATTACAAACATAAGCATAGAGTTCTATTACAAGACAAAAGATAAGACTTAACGGTGTGAAGGTTAACTACAAGCATGCACATAAACAGTGATTTCACGTACGAAAAAAATACATACTTTCATTACTTAAACAGAACAAGTACAACATAAATGGCTAATATTAGCCTCACGTTTATATGTACACCAAAAGCCCTACTACTTCCTATTTTACATTAAAAGTCTAAGCAACAGAGATCCTAGCTTAACAATCCTAATCCCAAAGGATTACAACTATTGCTAGATTTATTTAGGTACGCCTAAGTAGCATCCTTGGCCTTACAGGGTTTGTCACGCCCTCGATTTTTGACAAAAATAGAAATAGTTTTTCATAAATAAAAATCCTCACATTATCTTATATGATACCCCAAAAGAGTTCATCATGTCCTAGTCCTTAAATTACAGTTCCAACTCTAAGAGTTTGAATATATTACATCATTAAAAGATATAGAGTTAAGGTTCCATTTCAATCCCAAACATGTTTTACAAAATGTCAACGAGTCTCCTTTACCACCTCTTCCGAAAATATGCTCTAGAATGCATGCACTTCACTCCATGCTACTGCTCCGGGATCATACCTGAAAAATGATAGGTTGAGCTACACTAGCCCAGTAGAGAAATCTACACAACTATTATATGAAAATGGACGACTGGTAGAATGAATAACTGAAGCAAGGTGTGGTATATCAAAGGGGGAAACAAAACACGGCAAGAAATTATCCCAACGTCGACAACGTTATTGAAACACCCTGACTACATGCCAAGACTCTAGATTAACTACGAGAACTACTATCTATACGACTTTCTCATGACTGTCACAGCCCCTCATCATTCTTTCAAATCACCAATCCGATGTCTTGACTTATGAAACTACCATAATCAAGAATCACAATGCCAATGTCTTTCATACCATTCACACTTTCACAAGGATAGCCCATTTCCATTCACATCTGTCACCATTTCCTTTTCGTTCTGTGTCACGAGCAAAAGCTCCTGTCGGGCCATTTACGGAGTCCCGATACTCCCCACTAGCACCTCTCTCACTAATGGAGCTAATTCAAGTCACCATGCCACAATTCCTCAAATACACTTAACAATTTAGTCATTCATCTCAATCACGTATAGTGAAATCACAATGAAAGCTTATTCACATAGTAGTAGTACGGATAAATCCCACTTCAATCAACTTGCTATCATTACGCCATTAATCTTTCATATAAGTATTCACATACTGCATATCAAAGGTAGCTACTTACAATGATTCATATAGTTTCCCCTTGCAACTCTGTAAATCGTGCACGCTACGCGAAAGATGTATCACACATCAAACATAAGAGAAATGTCTCATGTATCCACGCCTAGCGTTGTTTAACTTAAAGGAGTGTTCTACGTATTCATTTTTCACATCGTATGTCAACACATACAACTTTCGCCCACCTATATTCCTTATGTTCTCTAAACCCTCGTTTAGATATCAAGAGGCTCCTACAGAACCCAACGACCACTACAAGCCTTAAGTATACCACTAGCCTCGTCAAACCATTCAATGAAGTACTCAGGAGAACCTAAGAACATCCGTGTCTCACCCGCACGATTCTAAGGAAAAGAATTTCCCAACATATACGAACCAATCTATCTTATTTTGGCTACCAAGTCTTATCGATTAAGAAATAGGAGATGAGACCTCTGCCATTGGAAAGTAGACCTTCCGTACATCAATTTCGATATAAAATTTGTCCAAAACGGAGTTCGGATGAAAAAGTTATGCCCATTCGAAGTTTTTCAAAAAAGCATATTTTTGAATACCTACCGGTAGGAGACCAAAATTTCCCAAAAATGACAAGAATTTTTCCAAAAGTGACAAATTTTTGAATACCTACCGGTAGATATTTAATACCTACCGGTAGGAGACCAAAATTCCATAAAAGTGACACTACTGGACATCGTTTCTACTGGTAGGTCCGAGATTCCTACCGGTAGGAATTAGGCTTTCAGTGCACGATTCCCAGATTTGCAAGAACTCCTCCAACAACAAAATCAATAGTTTTGGGCACAATCTAAGTACCAAATCAACGCATAAACATATAATAGAGGTGAGAAATCCCTACCTCGAAGTCGAAGAACGAAACCCAAGCTCAACCAAGCAAGCCCTAGCTCTGAAAAAACCTTGAATCAACCGAATACTCTTTTCCGAGCTAAACCCAATGAAATACGAGCTCAATATCACCTGTGGAAGGTGGAATGAAGGCTAATCTTCATGGGTTTTGAGTTCTTGGGTGAGATTTTGTGAGAATGTGAGAGTGAGAGAGAGCCGGGCGAGAGAGAGAACCGAGAGAGAGAGAGATCGGGAGATAGAGATAGAGTGGGAGGAGTATTTTACTCCTCTACACCCACACCCACACTTATATATATACTAACACAAATTTTAAATTGCACTTACACCCTTCCACTTACAATCCCATCACATTAACCCCAAACCAGATAGATTCAACAAATTCCACATTTATTCGATATTTTAACGTTAATAAAACCTTTAAACGATTTTTTTGAAAATACGGGTGTCTACATCCTACCCTGCTTAAAGAAATTTCGTCCCGAAATTTGCGTAGAATAGACAAAGGCACCCCATTGATGAATTTCCCCTCCCAAGGACGAAGCCTACTACACAACGCTTGTATCCTCCTCCGTGTCCAAAATGCAAGAAAACTCTATAATGCCACAACTAATTAGCTTAACTTCTTACCAAACAATCGCCATGTTCCGATTTTCATACATATCAAATCACAAAGTTATTCGTGTAAATCATAATCATGTTACCAACTAATTCCAGTCTCGTAAACCGCATCCATTCTCATTACTTCCGACTAACCAATTTCGGTTCCATGGACCGTGTCCAAACACAAATGATAATTTTTTTAATGTCGTAATTCAACAACCTTCTCAAGCAATACATAATCAACAAGTTCTAAGATTTACTCATCCACCCCAAGATTTACTAGATTCTTCTCGTACGCTTACAGGAAAATCAACTTTCATACACTTCTTTTTCACCTCATTTCTTTACTTTCCGATTTACTCACATTACCAAGACTCACACAAGTAGAGCTCTAATAGTCATTAATGCTAGCACAAGTCCCTTCAAAGACAAACGCCGAGCAGATGCTAAGGTGTCCGATACGATGAAGTTTAAGCTAAACAACGATCATGAATTTCCAACTTACATTTTCCAAAGCAATGGTGAAATGTTAGTTTTGACAAAGATTTGCCCCATTGAGAGTTAGTTCGAGTAGTTACAAAACCATTGAAACATGCCCAAGTGGCAAAATTCTATAGAATTTGAAAGGAAATGTTCATTTTAGAAAGACATTATCAATAATCAATTACGAACACCTCACTTGGTCATTTGAAAATAATGACAATTTTGACAATATAGAAATGAACTATAACGTAGCCGACTCCAAGTCTGTACCGTTATAATTTTTGAAAACGAACTATGCAAAGATTCAATTTTCACATAGCATTATCCCTTTTCTAAAAAATCTTGAGTTCAAAAGAAGTACATTCGTAACAACCCTCGAAACAAAGGTCCACTAATCCACGGGTCTCAACGAACTTACTCAACGCTCTAAGTAAGAAGCTCGATCCATGTTTGATGAGTCTACAACGTCCAACTAGTGTCGCCTATTCAACATCTTACAAGGAACTAACTAAGCTATCAAAAGCCTCAATAAGGTCATAATCTAAGAATTGAAGACATGCAAAATCGTCATCAAATTACAAAGTACGACTGAACAAGAAGTTAAGACTAGAGATTCCAATTATCGCATAACATTACATCTAGCTAAGAGGTCCAATTGCCCACACAAACACCTTCAATCAATTATCTATCTAGCATGTAGCAAGTACCCACACATTATATCATTATCTATCCAGCACCACATTCCATAAACGAATCTCACACGATACACGGCACACTAGTTCTAACATGTAAGTTGAAACTAAATAGCAACACATTTTATACACCAAATACCATAATAAGTCAATCAATTACAGGCTCACTGCACAATTTATTGAGGCTACATTGTACTGAATACGTCTACACGTCAATGGGTTCACACAATACCCAGCGGGCTCACACAGTACCCAACACATCAACGGACGGGCTCACACAGTACCCAAAGCAACCACAGGCTCACACAGTGCCCAATACAACAACGGGTTCACACAGTACCCAACAGGCTCACACAGTGCCCTGCACACTACGGGCTCACCCAGTGCCCTATACACTACGGACTCACACAGTGCCCTATACGACAACAGGCTCACACAGTGCCCAAAATACCACAGGCTCACACAGTGCCCAATACGACAACAGGCTCACACAGTGCCCAAAATACCATCACGGGTTCACACAGTACCCTAAATAACCACGGGCTCACACAGTACACAATATAACAAATAACCACGGGCTCACACAGTACCCAATATAACCACGAGCTCACACAGTGCCCTGTACTTCATAACTTGTGGCTCTAAGAAGCCCAATAGTAATCAAATTCATTGCAATCTCATAAGGTTTTACACGATTTCTATCCATTTTATTAACCTAGAATACTCTCATTCAGCTACTTTAGTCAGCACATTTATGTAGGTCTCCATCAAACAATATCACATAGATCGCTCCACAGTGTTAATCGATACTAATATGGACCACAGATTTTCATTATAGCAGTTATTCAACAATCAAGCATCTCAAATATGTATAAGTATTCGCAACTCAAACATGTAAGTTCACGCTACCTCGCAATTCGGTATGAGACGTATGACCCGACTCTGTGGATCTCTACATGCTCCCTCCGCTCGTCGGTTGGGGACAATCTACCGCTAAGTGCCCCGGATGACGACACCGATAGCAAACCCGAGGTGGTCTTTGACCATGATATTCCCTCTCCTGAGGACAGTTTACTGCACGATGGCCCACTTGACGGCACCGATAACACACAATCGTTGACCCCGATGAAACTCCTGACGTTCTGGTAAGATTAGGTGGTTCTGAACTATGCTGTCCCGAGGTGGACCGAAACTGTTCTCTTTGTCTTTTCCTGGCTTCCAAACGCTTTTATAGATACACTATTGTCAACGATTTGTTGTCTCTGTCCCCGTACTTTCTCCTCCCCTGGTGTTTCCTCCGTATACTCAATACTTCTAGCACACTCGACAATGTCAGAAAACCTTCCAATTCGTTGACCTACCACAAACTTCCTGATAGACGGGTCTAGCCCTTTCTCAAAACGCCTACACTTCCTTTCCTCTAACGTCACTAATTCTGGTGCAAAACGTGATAAAGATTGAAATTTTATAGCGTAATCAGAGACGGTCATATTTCCTTGCTCTAACTTCTCGAACTGTCCTCTAAGTTTCTCACGATACGTATCTGGAAAATATTGATTCTCAAAGAGTTCTTCAAACTCAGCCCAAGTCAGGTTCTCTACATTTGGTTCACTTGTTTGATTAATCGCCCTTGCCATTCTCCTAGCATCTCTTCTTGCTCCTAAAACTGATTCCCACCACTCATTCGCCTCACCGACAAGTTGACAAGTGACTATACTCACCCGCAGGTCGTCCTCCGTAATCTTAAGCGCATTAAAGATCTTACGAATTTGTGCAAGCCAATGATCGACCACAAGAGGATCGCTACTCTCCCCATCGAACTGAGGTGGATTCCTACGGCTAAACTCTCGCATGGCAATTATGGTCCGACTGTTCGCGTTATCCCTAGGAGGTGGTTGCAAAAGATTTGTTGCTGCAAGTGCTGCTACAATTTCCCTAGCGAGCTGATTCTGTCCTGCCCCCATTCTCGGATTCCCAATCCTACCCCATCTATTCTCATGTCTCGGTGGCATCTTGCTACAAAGAAACAATAAGGAGATCATCAACAACAAACATACTACAAACTTCTAACTCGACCAATCCGGTCTAACGACTCTACGCCAACCTATGATAACATAAATACAATGCCACATAGATGAATGAATGCCACTCACACAGGTATGCACAAGCTTTGTTAAAATGCAGCGACTTTAAACCCATGAGACTAAAAGTTTCCCCATGGTCTCGAGGTATTCTAAACCTATGCTTTGATACCAAGTTGTCACGCCCTCGATTTTTGACAAAAATAGAAATAGTTTTTCATAAATAAAAATACTCATATTATCTTATATGATACCCCAAAAGAGTTCATCATGTCCTAGTCCTTAAATTACAGTTCCAACTCCAAGAGTTTGAATATATTACATCATTAAAAGATATAGAGTTAAGGTTCCATTTCAATCCCAAACATGTTTTACAAAATGTCAATGAGTCTCCTTTACCACCTCTTCCGAAAATATGCTCTAGAATGCATGCACTTCACTCCATGCTACTGCTCCGGATCATACCTGAAAAATGATAGGTTGAGCTACACTAGCCCAGTAGAGAAATCTACACAACTATTATATGAAAATGGACGACTGGTAGAATGAATAACTGAAACAAGGTGCGGTATATCAAAGGGGGAAACAAAACACGGCAAGAAATTATCCCAACGTCGACAACGTTATTGAAGCACCCTGACTACATGCCAAGACTCTAGATTAACTACGAGAACTACTATCTATATGACTTTCTCATGACTGTCATAGCTGTGGGGGGCTGTTTTAACCTCGAACCTCTTGAACCCTTCTTGCTTGCTGAATCGTGGAGCGATGACCTGTAACGCCTTGTACCTGCAAACCGGAGGGGGGTGTTCCTCCGGGAAGAAGCTCCGACGATCAAGTTAGTATGCGGAGGAAGAAGTTTTGGTATGAAAATATATGTAAAGAGAGAAATTTTTCGTGTGTGGTTACTCAGAACAGATCCCCGTCTTAGGTGAAGTACTCCTCTATTTATAGGCGTGGGATGGAAGCGGTGAGTTAGCCGAGCGTAGGCTACACGCGCACTTCTACGCTCGGCTGACGTCACATGTCAGGGACATTAATGAGGGCCGCCTTCAGAAGATCTTGCCGTGTCACAGTGACTAATGTCAGGCCTGTCGCTATTGGCCAGAGATGTCACTTCGTATATCAGAGAAGACATCTTGCGTATCATCGAAGACTTCTAGAATCGGCCATAAGTGGAAAGGATCTAGAATGTTCCCACAGAGGCGGTTATCCGAACAATACACGTCCAACCGAACCGAATCGTCTGTCCGAGCAACAGTAGTTGTGAAGAGGAAGATGATCCGAATAAACGGGTCACAATTCTTCCAATAGGGCTTGTGTTCTTCGGACAAACAACCCTGAAACACACGTTTGTTCGGACAATAATACTTTTTGAACGTAGACGAACTGAGACAGCTGAACGATGGCCCAGATGGGTTGATCCTTTTGAACCCTTTGGACTTCGGATATTTCGGCCCACTACAATAGCCCCTCAACTCCTGCTTCCCATGCTCGGCATAGATGGAGGAGTTGAATCATAGTGGCCGAACGAAGGAATTCCAGAGTTAGTAGTCCGAACGCCAATAATTTCCGAAGCTCAGAAGTGACAGGTTCTGAGTTAGCATTTAATGCTCCTGCATCCGCCAACTTCAAGTTTGCCACGCGTCGCAAGACCATTGAGCGCTGGTTCGGTGCGTGCATCAGGATTCCACGCGTCGAACATCCAACGATACATCAATCTCCCGCCAAAAATCGAACGGGTAAGGTTCGGCGCCGGTCTGGGTTCTGCCCTAGGTATAAAAGGCGACGGACGGAGAGAGAAAATCACTTTTTCTTCCTCCGTTCTTGATCGTTCATCTGTTAAAACGAGTCTCCAGCCAAAAAAACCCAACAAAAATCGAAGATTTTGAGTATTTGATCACAGATTTCACTTCATTTTTCAGGTATTTCTTGTTTCTCTATCTTTTTCTATGCATTTTGATTGTTTTTTAACATGTTTTGGCTTAGAACGGGCTTTTTATCTTCTATCTCGTCTGTAACGTTTTCTGGAATTCCAGAAATGGTTGAAGATGTTCTTGTGTTCTTCCGAATGCATGTGCATCTTCAACCCTTGTTCTTCCGAACAACAAATAAGGAATTCAACCCACGCTTTCCTTCGGAATAAGCTATAGGGACAGTAACCGAATGACAACTCCGAACAAAGGTTCAACAACTTAGACCCATAAGAATTCCTGACAAATCATCGCTCGGTATAGTTAAGCCGTATACGATCCGAAGAGTCGTTCGGTAGCCTAGAATCACCGTACGTAGGCACCTTAGGATCCAGACCTCGCTCTTCGCTAACGGTCTTCTCCCGTGCACTTGTCTTTAGGTATGGATTCGCCGCCTGGAGCCTTCGGCCGAAGGACAATCGACCCCATGATAGCTGAGATCATCAGATCTTCTGCCCGCGGCTATCGCGTTCGGAAGGGGAGCAAATGCCACAGGGGGTCCCTGGGGTTGATTTCCCCGTTCAAGTGACCCCACTCCGAACAATGAGCCCACCTACCGTCCGAACGGCGAGTCCACCTCCCGTGATTGACATTGAGGAGTCCACGGAGAAAGGACTGAGGATTTACGCAACGAGGGAGAGGAGGGTATGGAAGCTGAATCCGAGCGTCGCTCCACTCACGAGGACGCAGTTGCAGAATCCTCGGGCCAGGTAGAGGGGATAGACGAGACGGGGGCCTTCGGTGAATCTTCCACGCAGCCACCGAAGATGAAAAGGAAAATCGTCCAGTTAGACCCTGACGAGATTCCTGAACGAAGATGGAAGGACCCCTGTCCGTACTGGGACTGCTTCAAAGATGCCGAGGGCATTGCTCTGTTCCGAGAGACCTACGACGTTCCGGACAACGTCGAGATAATGCCCCTTGAAGGCAACCGCATCTTATTCGGTGATGATTTTATTACTGTTCCCCTTATGGCCATTGCCGAAGGTGGACTTAGGTTTCCCATCCACAGAATTACTTGGGAAATCCTATTTCGGTTTGACCTTGCCCCCTGCCAACTGAGCGTGAACTCTTACCGCATCATACACTCCATCATCAAATTGGCCGAGGTAAAAATGTTCCCCCTCGAGGCCCATCACATTTTTGAGAATTACCTAATGTCCAAGAACGTTAGATATTCTCGATATTTTTTGTGTTCCCGAAGGAACATGGTAAAAATTATACCGGAGGGAATGTATGACTCCGAGAAGTGGGCTTCGGACTATGTCGTAGTCCGGGGCAACTTCGAATTTCCTGCCGGCGAGTATGGCGTGCACGGCATTCGTACACAAAGAGGAGAACCGAGTAAGTAATCTTGTGCGTTTTTTTTTTTTTTTTTTGTTTCAAGGTTTATTGCTCGGTAGATCTATTTCTGTATCCTCTTTTTACTGACGATCTTCTTTTATTCGGCAGACGTTCCAAGACTCAATAAACAACTCCTCCGAGCAGCACAGGGTTGTGGGCTTGCAGCTTCACTCCTAACGATCCCAAGATCCGAAAGAGACGCCCCCACAATCCTGGGTTACGACCCAACATACGGCGGCCGAATCCGAGGGGGCTTGCTTGAATCTGACACCGAGGATCTTCCCGCGGAACTTCTTCCGAGCGTCGAGAAGCCGCTGAGAGGAACTATTCGGCAGCCAACATCCGAAGAGCCAGAGGGTGTCTCCGAAGAAGTTTTAGGAGAACAAGGAGAGATGGCTGGTGCTCGTGGAGTAAGAGCGGTCCTGCAGGAAAAGCAGGAGAAGAAGAAGAGGGAAGAAGCAGAGAAGAGGAAGGCTGCCGCAGCTGCTGGTGGGTCCAGCTCGGCGCCGAGCCCCAAATCCCCACCGAAAGAGATCCCACCCTCTCTCTCCCAGAAACGTCCGCCTACAGCCCCCACATCTTCACAGGAAGCTCCGGCCAAGAAATTCAAGGTCACTGCTCGGAGGGACCCGTCGGCGGCTAAGGGCTTACCGAAGGACGGCGCTGAGGGTGCTGAAGAGGCCGAAGAAGGTGAGGGTGCTCGGGAGGTCGGTCCTGCCTGGGCCCCGAGCTTCATTACCCAATCGAAGAAGCAGGTCCTTGAGACCGACAGTCTCCAAGAGGACTCCTCAATTGCCTTTGCCCTCCATGCTGGCCTTGCACTGCCGAAGGACATCCCCTGTGCACCAACGTTGAAAACTGCTCTCGCTGATTATTTCTATCATGCAGGCAGGGTAAGTATTTTTCTTCGGCTTTAAATTCCTTTGTGTTACTCGTACGTTCTGTGCTACATGAATGTGTGTTCGGCTTTTGCAGGCCACGCAGTCTATTATGTCTGCTCAATTCCATTTGCTTGACAACGAAAAGCAAATGAAGCTGCTGAGGCAAAAGGCCGTGCATTACCAAAACGCGGCCGAAGCTCTGAAAAAGAGATTTGATCAGTCCGAGGCCGTGCGCCAGTCGTAGGAGCTGCAGATTGCTAATCAAAATGATTTGATAAAGGGTCTGCAAGATGCTGCCGAGCGCACCAGGGCCGAGGGAAAGGATGAGGGCTTTGCTGAAGCCAAGAAGCAGATGGAGGAGGAGATGAAGAAGCTACTCCAGGAGGAGTTTGACCGAGGATACAAGCTGGCCGAGGAGAACGCCGCCGAGGAGGTGCTTGCGATCATGAATGAGATAAAAGAAGAGCAGCACGTGAAGAGCTTCACACTCGGCGTGCACAAAGGTTTTGATGAAGTTGGCCTCGACTCGGACGACATCAGGAGGGGCATGATCGAAGCACCACCCCTACCTGCTGACGAGGACGAGCAGCCTGTGAGCAAAGAGACTGATGCTGAGAACGTTGAGGCTTCAATCCCCGAGTCCAACATCCCCACTCCCGAAGCATGAGACATTTCCTTTATGTTTTGTTAAGAACAATATTTTGGAACGGTCGACGCCGAACAATAGGCTTTTGTCGAACCGTAGTTTGTAACTAATACAGGTGAGGATGGCAAGGAACGATCTACCACAGCCATGCCTCAGTACTCGTTTGATTTGTTTTGCAAAGTTTGTTTAAGAAATTTCCCAAGTCTTTTTATTCGGATAGCCAACATCTATTGCAGTTAATGTTTCGTTGTTTTGTACGTTGTTTTGTACAGAATCAAGGCGGCTTCACTTGAATACGAACATTGTTAAAAGCCCAGAATATTTTCCGCCGAACAAACGTGTATGAACATAAGTAGTCAGCAATTTTCCCTGAAAGCTATCTGATCGAACTGTCAAGGTGTTTTAGCTCGGATTGAATTGTAGTTTCAATGTTTGGATAGCATACGCTCGGACTATGTATTATACGTTGGGTTTTGTACGTTGAATTTACACATGTAAAAATTCACACATTTACACACGTACATAGCCCCCTGCCTTAGTGAATGGCGTGAGTAAAATACAAGGCAGCACTAAGGCAGAAAGTGGGTAAACACAGAGAGAATACCGAGCCCCAGCACATGGGAACGAGGAAGCAGGCTACGAGAATTACGCCACACCAACCGAACGAGTTATTGACGTTTATACCGAAGCCCAAAGGCGGATCCAATACGCCGAACGTAAGGGAAAAGGGTGGAAGTGCCAAAAGACCGAGTAGAATCCGGGCTAGATGAAATACCCATGAAACCAAACGTACCGAGTAAGAAAACGATTGAAAAAGTACCATCCGATTACCAAAACGCATGAGGGCTTACAAACCGAATAATCACAAAAATAAGAAACAAAGAGCAAAAGCGAGAACTGGAGAACGCCAATTCTATCCATGGAACTTTCGAAGTTTTTGAGCGTTCCAAGGGTTAGCAATTGGTGTTCCATCCATCTCAGCTAGCTTGTAGACGCCATGACCAATCTTTTGGACTACCCTGTAAGGGCCTTCATAGGGATCCTTGAACTTGGTCAATTTGCTGGCTTCGACGACCATCCGAAGAACCAGATCGCCAACTTGAAATGGTCTTGCTCGGACATTTTTATTGTAGCACCGAGCAACCTCTTGCTGGTAAGCTTCATGATGCAGGTTGGCGGTGTCCCGAAGTTCTTCGGCGAAGTCCAGCTCCGCGCCCACCAAAGCGTTATTATCCACAGGATTGAAATTTTCGGATCGAGCCGTGGGCACCAATGCTGCTAAGGGAAGAACAGCCTCCATTCCGTAAGCCATCGAGAATGGGGTTCGGCCGGTGGATCGCCGAGGAGTTGTACGATAGCTCCATAGAACTTGGGGAAGCTCCTCAACCCATTTACCGAGCTTTCTGGTCAAGCGTCGCTTTAGCCCCCGAGTGATAGATTTGTTGGACGCTTCGGCTTGGCCGTTGCCTTGTGGGTAAGCGACCGAGGAATTGTGAATCTTGATATGTTTCTCGGTGTAGAAGTGTTTGATTGCGGCGGCAACAAATTGGGAACCATTGTCTGAAATAATTGCATAAGGCACGCCGAACCTGGAAATGATGTGCTTCCAAATGAAACGTTCTACGTCCCCCGCGGTCGTCTTGACCAATGGGGCGGCTTCCACCCATTTAGTGAATAGATCAGTAGCCGTGAGCAAGTACTCAAATCCGCCAGTGGCCTTCGAAAGTTTACCAACGATGTCAAAGGCCCAAACAGCAAATGGCCATGGGCTCGTAATCATCTTGAGGGGAAAAGCAGGTTGATGGATGAGTGAAGCTTGCAACTGGCACCGAACACAACGCTTTACATATTCTTCGGACTGCTTGACCATTTTCACCCACCAGTACCCTTGCGTTAAAGCACGTTGGGCCATTGTTCGGCCACCCGAGTGAGCCCCACAACTACCCGAGTGCAGCTCCTCCAAGATGCTTTCCACCTGATCCTCATGTACTACTTTCAAATCCGGTCCGGTGAATGTTCGGCGATATAAATTATTGCTCGGATCTAAAAAATAGTTGGCTGCTCGGCACCTGATTTTGTGCGCTTCCCGTTTATCCACTGGCAAAACCTGATCCTTGAGGAAGGCAATGATGGGGTCCATCTGACTAGGACCAAGGGTGATAGTGTTAACCATGCATAGGGCTGATTCGAAGCTCGGCGATTCCACTTCGTCAAATACAATGGTGCGACCGCCTGAGGTCTTGTATGCTGAAGCAAGACCCGCGAGGGCGTCAGCATGAGCATTGTATTCCCGAGCAATCCATTTTATTTCCACTCGACCAAATTGTTTAAGGAGGGTAAGGACGTAGCTGACGTAGGCATTCATACGCTCGTCTTTGGCTTGGTAGTCATTGTTGAGATGCCCTACGATCAATCGTGAGTCACAAAAGACGTGAACAGAATCTGCCCCCAACCGAAGAGCGAGTCGCAGCCCCGCAATGAGAGCTTCGTATTCGGCCTCGTTGTTCGTCGCTGGGTAGCCAAGTGATACTGCACTTTCATGAACGGTGCCAGCCGGAGAGGTGATGACAATGCCAGCCCCAGCTCCATGAATGTTAGAGGCTCCGTCCACCGTCATTCTCCAAGCATCACTCGAAAAGAGCTTCCCCTCGCTTTTCGGTTTCTTTGTTCCCAAAGTGAACCGAGCACGACGAGATTCAGGGGGAGGGGAATTCCACTCAACGAGCTTCTCGGCCTCGGAGCGTTTCGCTACCTCGACCGCCATTGTCAGCTCGTTTTCCTCGTCGCGCAAACCAGGCGTTAGCTCGGCAAAGAAGTCTGCCAATGCCTGTCCCTTAATGGCGGTCCTTGGCTCGAATTGAATGTCGTAGTTGGCCAGGTCCTGTGAAAACTTGAGGATGCGACTAGAAGAGTCAGTCTTCCGAAGCACAGCCTTGAGAGGGAACTCGGTGAGGACCACAATCCTATGGCATTGAAAGTACGGCAATAGGCTCGTTTTGGCTGACACGAGCGCTAAGGCCAACTTCTCCATAGGCAGATACCTCGTTTGAGAATCCGTCATCGATTTGCTGGAAAAGAAGATGGGCAAGTGATCCGTTCCTTCCTTCCGAACAAGAACAGAGCTGGTAGCGTGATCCGAGACCGCCAAATACAAGTAAAGATCCTCTTCGGGCAAGGGTGTGACGAGGAGTGGAGCTTGCACCAGGTATGTTTTCAATGATTGCAAAGCCACATCACATTCCTCAGTCCACACAAACCTGCGCCGACTGGTCTTTATTGCTTGGAAAAAGGGTCTGCAAATATCTCCGGATCGCCGAATAAAGCGACTCAGTGCCGCTACCATTCCGGTTAGCCGTTGCACTTCCTTAATGGTTGTTGGAGCTCGGAGATTCCGAACGGCGGTCAGTTGAGTCGGATCGGCTTCAATTCCTCGTTGACTGACCATATATCCGAGGAACTTACCCGATCCAACTCCAAACGCACACTTCTCAGCGTTCAGACGAAGCTTATATTCCTTGAGTATGGCAAAGATCTCGCCAAGATCCCGAAGGTGATCGCTACCGAATTTACTTTTACATACCAAGTCGTCGATGTAAGCTTCCAACGTCCTGCCGAGCTTCAGGAGAAACATTTTGGTTATTGCTCGTTGAAACGTTGCTCCGGCGTTCTTTAGTCCGAAGGGAACGACATTGTAGCAGTAAATCCCCCGAGGAGAGATGAACGCCGTTTTCTCTTGATCTTCAACTGCTAAAGCAATTTGATGATACCCTCGGTAAGCATCCATGAAGCTTAGTCGCTCGTGCCCTGCCGTTGCATCCACCATCTGCTCAATCCGAGGAAGGGGAAAACGATCCATCGGACAAGCATCGTTATTGGTGTAATCAACGCAGACTCGGAGCTTGCCATTTTTCTTCGGTACAACGACCGGGTTTGCTAGCCAGGTTGGATATAGGATCTCTCTTATAGCCCCAGCGTTTAACAACTGGTCTACTTCGGCCATCACTGCGTCCACATGTTGTGCTGCTGAACGACGAACCTTTTGTACAACAGGGCGTCTGTTCGGATCAACATTCAGGTGATGAGCAACAAAGGCTGGATCCACGCCTGGCATCTCGTTGGGAGTCCAAGCAAATACTTCGATGTTCTCTTTAAGGAAATTGAACATCTCCATACGCTCGGATTCGACCATCGAGCTGCCGAGGAGAAAGTACCGGCTTCCATCCGAAGTTATTGGCATTCGAATCAGTTCTTCGGCCGACCGTTGCTCGGCTGGTAGACCCACATCTTCAAGGACGGGTACATCCGCTGTGTCGATGCACTGTACCTCTTGCAAGCACTGTTTGTTCGTCACGGTGCTAATGTAGCACTTCTTGGATTGGACTTGATCTCCCCGAAGGCTCTCTTGCCTTCCATTCCAGCCTGTGAACTTCAGAACCTGGTGAAGGGTTGAAGCGACTGCCTTCATCCCATGTAGCCAGGTTCGACCGAGGATGATGTTGTAAGGGCTAGGTGAATTAACCACTACAAAATCAACATCAATCACTCGGGAGCCGGCTCGCACGGGTAGGGTTGTCAGCCCAAGGGGCCATACGGGAGCTCCGGTGAAGCTGACGAGCGGGGTGGTTGCCGTCCGAAGCCGATCAAGAGATAGCCCAAGGCTTTTGAACGTGGAGTAGAACATAACCTCCGCCGAACTTCCTTGGTCAATCAATACTCGTTGAACTGTAGATTTGTCAACGATTATGGTCACGACAAGGGCATCGGCATGTGGTGTCTGTAATCCTCGCAAATCTTCGGCCGTGAAGGTGATTGTTCCATCTAGGCTCGGATCCATCCATTTTCTCTTGGATGAGGCGCCCACGTTGCATACTGATAAAGCAACCTCGGCTTTGTCGATTTCCAAGCGCAGTTCTGCAGCCTTTCCTTCGGTGACGAGTCCTTGTATTATCCCAACGATGTTGCCCGCTGGAAGAGGAGGAGGAGGAGGGAGTGGATTGCGCCGAAGGTCGATCCATTGGTTGAGATGCCCAGCTGCTGCAAGCTCTTCCAGGTATCTTTTGTACGGTTGGCATTGGGTGGTATAATGCCCTCGTTCTTTGTGAAACGAACACAATCCAGCTCCTGTGCCCGCCGTTCCGAGGAATCCTGTAGGCCAGACGAAGAATGGCATCTTGCCGATAGTGTGCAGCAACTTGTAAATTGGTTCCGTGAAAGCTGTTCGCTTGGCCACATACTCATCCGGCCTGGGTTCCCTCTTCTCCTGTGGCCACGGCTGTTGGTACGGGGTTTGGGGCGGTTTACACTTGTTGCTCGGTTTTCCTGACCCGGTTCCTCCGCTGCCTTGTCCGTTTTGCCCGTGCCGAACGCTGGCCACCTGTTCGCTGAAGCCTGGGTCTTTGTCTCGGCAGTCTTCGGAGCGTTACGCTCGGCCACTGCTTCTTCGTGTACACAATCCTTTTCGATAATAACCATCAGGTCCCCCATTGTCTTCGGTGGGTTTCTAGATAAATCTCTGAACATTGCCGAAGTTGGATCCAACCCATTCATGAATGACTCGGCAGCCACGCCTTGGTCACAGTCGGGGATGAGGTTGTACACTTCCCAGTAACGTTCGGTGTAAGCCCGAAGCGTTTCCCCGGCTGCTCTTCTCATGTTTACCAACATCGAAAGCGTCTTGGGTTGAATGTTGCTTGTTACGAACCTCTTTGTGAACTCCAATTCCAGTTCGTTGAAGCTTTTGATGGATTTTGGTTTGAGCTGGTTATACCACAACATTATTGGCTCACCAAGTGTAAGGGGGAAGATCTTACACATGAGTGCGTCAGAGAAGTTGTGGAGGCTCATAGTCTGCCGAAACCGACAAAAGAACGCCACAGCATCTTCTTTGGCTTCATAACGTTTGAGCTTCGGCATGGTAAAGCGCTCCGGCGGTCGTTCTTGCTGAATGGCGTCAACGAACGGGGATGCTTTAGCTTTTCCGAGCTTTGAGTTGTCCATTGTCACCGGAGCCTGTAGGATTATTGACTGCGGAGCGGGCACTTCAGGATTTTCCCTTGGCTCTCGGTGACGGCGTCTTGGCTGGTCGTTCGCCTCATTGTGGTGAGGTCTGCCCCCTTCTGACCGCTCCGGCCGTTCTCCTCTTGAATCACCCCGCCGAGCTAACCGCGGATCCAATTCTCCAACCGGTTGATACACAATAGGTGCCCCAGTAAATTGATCATATAAAATAATTGTATTTCCATTATCCGAGCGTTCTCCCCTGCTCATCGTCCGGCGAATGCCACGCGCTCCCGCTGAATGTTGTTTGTTGTGTTGAAGCTCGGTCGTGGATCTAGACCGTTCGGTTCGTTCGGTGTGACCAGCTGGTTGACGCTCTGGGAGGACGTTTAAATCCATTGGCCTCTTGCCGTCTGCGCGCTCGTGATACCGTCTGGAGACGCGCTGTGTTCTTCCCGAGACGTTTGTTCGGTGAGAGTGTGCAGTGGAATTTGTTGCCGAAGAACGTGAACTCTCGGTCCGAATGATGCTCGCCACACGGTGCCGAGATGAGTTCGGCTGAATTCGGGACGGGTGTTCCAACCTATCAAAGACGGTTCTTCGTTCGGATACGGCTAGCTCGGAAGTTAATGTTTTTCGTGATTTTCTGCTCCGCTTGTGCGATTTCTTCGGCCGGCTTGGTTCGGCAACATGACTAGGTGTTGGCCTGACGATTGTGCCTTCATCCCGCTTTTCTAGACGTTGCTGTAGGAGTGTTATGACTGCTGCTTGGCGTTTTTGTTCCGCCAGAGCGATGTCAAGCTCGGTTTGTGGAAATGATAGTTGACGAGCAACTGGCACCACGGTCCTAGCAGTTTGGCCGGGGTCGTTATTTATGGAGCCGAACCCAGCCAAACCGAGGGTGAAGTTTTCCGGACCAGGTGGTGGTAGGCGTTGGGTCATCTTTGGGTGGAGAAGAGACTGGAGTTAAGAACAGGCCCACACTTCGCTAGGAAGAACAAAAAATGTGTTTCCTTCCCCAACGGAGTCGCCAATTGTGGGGGGTTGTTTTAACCTCGAACCTCTTGAACCCTTCTTGCTTGCTGAATCGTGGAGCGATGACCTGTAACGCCTTGTACCTGCAAACCGGAGGGGGGTGTTCCTCCGGGAAGAAGCTCCGACGATCAAGTTAGTATGCGGAGGAAGAAGTTTTGGTATGAAAATATATGTAAAGAGAGAAATTTTTCGTGTGTGGTTACTCAGAACAGATCCCCGTCTTAGGTGAAGTACTCCTCTATTTATAGGCGTGGGATGGAAGCGGTGAGTTAGCCGAGCGTAGGCTACACGCGCACTTCTACGCTCGGCTGACGTCACATGTCAGGGAATTAATGAGGGCCGCCTTCTGAAGATCTTGCCGTGTCACGGTGACTAATGTCAGGCCTGTCGCTATTGGCCAGAGATGTCACTTCGTATATCAGAGAAGACATCTTGCGTATCATCGAAGACTTCTAGAATCGGCCATAAGTGGAAAGGATCTAGAATGTTCCCACAGAGGCGGTTATCCGAACAATACACGTCCAACCGAACCGAATCATCTGTCCGAGCAACAGTAGTTGTGAAGAGGAAGATGATCCGAATAAACGGGTCACAATTCTTCCAATAGGGCTTGTGTTCTTCGGACAAACAACCCTGAAACACACGTTTGTTCGGACAATAATACTTTTTGAACGTAGACGAACTGAGACAGCTGAACGATGGCCCAGATGGGTTGATCCTTTTGAACCCTTTGGACTTCGGATATTTCGGCCCACTACAATAGCCCCTCATCATTCTTTCAAATCACCAATCCGATGTCTTGACTTATGAAACTACCATAATCAAGAATCACAATGCCAATGTCTTTCATACCATTCACACTTTCACAAGGATAGCCCATTTCCATTCACATCGTGTCACCATTTCCTTTTCGTTCTGTGTCACGAGCAAAAGCTCCTGCCAGGCCATTTACGGAGTCCCAATACTCCCCACTAGCACCTCTCTCACTAATGGAGCTAATTCAAGTCACCATGCCACAATTCCTCAAATACACTTAACAATTTAGTCATTCATCTCAATCACGTATAGTGAAATCACAATGAAAGCTTATTCACATAGTAGTAGTATGGATAAATCCCACTTCAATCAACTTGCTATCATTACGCCATTAATCTTTCATATAAGTATTCACATACTGCATATCAGAGGTAGCTACTTACAATGATTCATATAGTTTCCCCTTGCAACTCTGTAAATCGTGCAAGCTACGCGAAAGATGTATCACACATCAAACGTAAGAGAAATGTCTCATGTATCCACGCCTAGCGTTGTTTAACTTAAAGGAGTGTTCTACGTATTTCACATCGCATGTCAACACATACAACTTTCGCCCACCTATATTCCTTATGTTCCCTAAACCCTTGTTTCAATATCAGGAGGCTCCTACAGAACCCAACGACCACTACAAGCCTTAAGTATACCACTAGCCTCGTCAAACCATTCAATGAAGTACTCAAGAGAACCTAAGAACATCCGTGTCTCACCCGCACGATTCTAAGGAAAAGAATTTCCCAACATATACGAACCAATCTATCTTATTTTGGCTACCAAGTCTTATCGATTAAGAAATAGGAAATGAGACCTCCGCCATTGGAAAGTAGACCTTCCGTACATCAATTTCGATATAAAATTTGTCCAAAACGGAGTTCGGATGAAAAAGTTATGCCCATTCGAAGTTTTTCAAAAAAGCAGATTTTTAATTACCTACCGGTAGGTATTCAATACCTACCGGTAGAAGACCAGAGTTTTTCCAAAAGTGACAAATTTTTGAATACCTACCGGTAGATATTCAATACCTACCGGTAGGAGACCAAAATTCCATAAAAGTGACACTACTGGACATCGTTTCTATCGGTAGGTCCGAGATTGCTACCGGTAGGAATTGGGCTTTCAGTGCACGATTTCCAGATTTGCAAGAACTCCTACAACAACAAAACCAACAATTTTGGGCACAATCTAAGTACCAAATCAATGCATAAACATATAATAGAGGTGAGAAATCCCTACCTCGAAGTTGAAGAGCAAAACCCAAGCTCAACCAAGCAAGCCCTAGCTCTGAAAACCTTGAATCAACCGAATACTCCTTTTCGAGCTAAAGCCAATGAATTACGAGGTCAATATCACCTGTGAAAGGTGGAATGAAGGCTAATCTTCATGGGTTTTGAGTTCTTGGGTGAGATTTTGTGGGAATGTCAGAGTTAGAGAGAGCCGGGCGAGAGAGAGAGAGAGATCGGGAGATAGAGATAGAGTGGGAGGAGTATTTTACTCCTCTACACCCACACCCACACTTATATATATACTAACACAAATTTTAAATTGCACTTACACCCTTCCACTTACAATCCCATCACATTAACCCCAAACCAAATAGATTCAACAAATTCCACATTTATTCGATATTCTAACGTTAATAAAACCTTTAAACGATTTTTTTGAAAATACAGGTCTCTACAGGGTTGCTAGGACTTCATCTTCCTCGGGTTCATCCTTACTTCCACCAGTTTCTCCCTCCTTAGTCATCTCATTAGTAATCTCCTCATCTCCGGTTTCTTCTTCATCATACATGAAGTCTTCCATCGGGGGTAGGGCTCCGAAAAACCCATAAAAGGAACATAGGATGGGAAACATCACAGGAAACCAGGGGTCATCCTCTACGGGAGTGGTGGTATGACGCTGTACTCTTTTGAAATTGTGAATTTCTGCGAGTATAGACAATGTAGTCAGGCTTCTCCATCAGTTCGATGGTCATAGTTTCTAGGGTGACCTCGAGTTGGTGGGCTCCAACTATCAGGTTGGCTAGGTGATCCATCTACAAGAAGAAGTTTTAACCTCAATTAGTAACATTTTAAAACAAAGTTTGCTAATGCTTATGGACACATTGAAATTTCTATGCTCCACATTCGATTCTTGATTTAAGTCATCATCCAATTGTTCGGGAATTCCCAGCTCGGTGGTACTGCCAATTTCCACACCTTGCTTCAATCCGAAGATTGTTTTGTCAGAATTCCACCCAATTTGGGACGGTAAACTTAAACTCAAGTCTCGTTTGTGCAACGGTCAAACTTATCTTATAGGCTACCCATTCTACCCATGGCCGAGTGTTGAGCCTAGAGCTCTGATACCATTCTGTAACGTCCCGCTCCATCTTTGTACAATATTGTCCGCTTTAGACGCCCAAAGCCCATAGACTTCC
This sequence comes from Rhododendron molle, assembly GCA_025413875.1. NCBI lineage: Eukaryota > Viridiplantae > Streptophyta > Magnoliopsida > Ericales > Ericaceae > Rhododendron > Rhododendron molle. The sequence continues at coordinate 26,715,841 of CM046391.1, forward strand.
CAGTAGGTCACCCATCCCTGGACTACCCCAGGATGAGCACGCTTAACTGTGAAGTTCCTATGCGCTTTGGCCCGCCCTCACGGCTTTAAAAGGCCTTGTACAAGTAGGAGGGGTCTTTTCTTATAAACCATGACTTACCCTCTCCCGTCCGGACGGAGCCTGCTTCCTGCAGTACCGCCGGCCACCGGAAAGCGGGGTCTCACAATCTACCCCCCTTAGGGATGCAACGTCCTCGTTGCACAGGCCCAGCAACCTCCCCTGGGGTCCATGGTAGCAGAGTGCATCCTACTCACCACTTTGCCTAGGGCGGGGCTCTGATACCATTCTGTAACGCCCCTGATTTTTGGGTACGTTAAATAAACATTTCATTGATAAAATCAAATGGAGTCTGACTCATTATTACATCATAACTCCCACTACGGTTCCATATTTATACAAATGAAGAGTTCTAGGGTTCCTAACTACAGCTCCGCCTGCAGCTTCATCCTAGCCAGCTCCTTAGCTTCAAAAGCCTCCAAGGTGTACTATTCATCTTGATCATCTACAAAATCTGACACATTATACGAGCGTCGCCACCGATATAATATGTCAGGGTCACCAAAGGTAACACCATGAGCCACAAGAGCTCAACAGAATAATCCTATACCCGCTAACCCATAATTTACCAATATCAGAGTAAAAGAGCAGCAAACCAACTCTAGCACAAGCAGCGGAATAACACATACATGTTTAACAAGGCAAACGATACATCCACATACACTATTCTATCGTTGGTGTCGGTGATATCTGAGTTTCTCCTACGCGACTTGTCGTAGACTGTGTCACCATATTCATCAATGTTTCCGAAATCCTTTTTATTATCCAAATCAACATTTTGAAAATCACATTTAACACACCCAACCTCAGTTCCGCCGCGCCTGGTTCCCGAGTATCCTCACAATGGTTCCACCGCGCCGAGTTCCCATTGGCACACAAACTTGCATTGGCTCCTCTCCGCGGATAACCAAGCCACACACCCAACCTCGGTTCCGCCGCGTCGGGTTTTCGAGTATCCTTACAATGGTTCCGCCGCGCCGGGTTCCTATTGGCACACAACACACACACACTCACATAATGCACCCACATTTGGTCATTATGTAGTTTCGAAAATATTCCATCATTTGTAACACGCATTCCCACAATGGGCAAGTCCGGCCACATTGCGTTTTCAAAACACACCTTGTCTTTAACCCTTTTTATCCATATCAACCACAGCCTAGGTGTCATGTTTCTATTTTCTCGATTTTTGTGTCTCGTTTTCATGCATAGACTCCGCGGTAGGACTTTCACCCATAATCGACTTAAATCATTCATTGTAATCTATCTACCAAGATCATTCAACTCTATATTACCTAATCGTACTCAAATTATTACTAACGAATAAGGCTACATGTAAGGATGCTCTCGAAGAAATCTTTACTTATGCTTTCAAACATTCACAAATACTCAAAACATGCCTTAAAGCTCGTAATCAATTCAAAGATCAAAGTATACTCCTTTCAAACTAAGTTGGTACTTTATGAAAACAAACATCGTTTTTCTTTCGTGCATTTCACACCTTTAAAGTAAGTAGAAAGCTTCATATGCTTAAGATTGAAGAGTAAGGGATAAACGACTTAGAGTTAGAGGTATAAGAATATTCTACCTTGATCCGAAACTAGTCGGGGCCGAATAAGCTAGTTCAAAATTTCTACGGCGTTGAAACTCGCAAATCTGGACCGGACTTCGGATGGCCGTAACTTGGTCAATATTTGGCCGAATACGATCGTTCTTGAGTCAAAACCGAAGATCTCAAAATTTTCTACAACTTTCGTGGAGGACGTTATTCCTAGAAACGACTTTCGCTCGGAGAAAAATGGGGATAAGAAAGTGGACATTGAGCTGTCTGGAATGGAATTTTCAGATTTTTCACTGAACTTTGGAGGTCGATATCTTGGTCATCTCTTGACCGTTTAGGGTGATTCTTGGGTCGAAACTGAAGCTCTCGAAGTGCTCTACAACATTATCAAAGGAAGTTGGTGCTAAAAGCTGGCTTAAGCAGGAGAAAAATGGGGATTTATGAAGGGCAGTAAGCTGACTGGAAAACAGAGAATGGTTTCTAGAGAGAAGTTGGAGCAATGCTTTGAGGTGTGAGTTGAATGACAAGCTTTGGGTGCTATTTATAGGAAAAAATCTGGCCTCTCCTCTCCCTCCATGGCCGGCCCCCCCTATCCCTCCATCTCTCTCATTGATTAGCTCCATTATGTTGTCATTTCATGCTTGAAAGCATGCCATGCTTCCATGGCTTGTCTTTGTCCAATCTTTTAGGCAACCTAGGTTATCATGAAGGGTTTCATGGCTGGTCTTATCCTAGAAAGGGTTTTGCTTGGATGAAAGTAAAAGAATCATAGGCTAGGTAGTACTTTGGAAGACTTGAAATGGTTGTACGACAAGGTTTAGGCCTAAGGCTATTTTTTGCTAGCTTGTGTAAGTAGTCAAGCCCATGCACACACCTCACCTTTCTCCTTCACCATCCGGCCAGCCCTCTCTCTCTCTTTCTTTCTCCTTTGTTGATCCATTGAATTGTCCAATCAAGTCTTTCATGTATGCCAAGACTTGTCATTTTCATTTCTAGGCTTTCATGAGGGGTTTTTGGCCTTGTTCTAGGTTATCATGAGGGATTCTATGGGTTGTCCAAATCCTAGAAAGGTTTTGCTTGCAAAAGCACAAGAAAGAAATAATAATGGTTGTACTTTGGTTGAGTAAAGACAAGGAAGATGACTTGTCTTGTCATCCTAATTGGCAAGACTTATATCCATTAACCAATGGATAAGAATTTCCCTAGCATCTATCGTCCAATGGATAAAGATTACCCTAGCACTTATTGTCCAATGGATAAAGATTACCCTAGCACTTATCATCCAATGGATAAAGACAAAAAGGTTCAAGTGGTCTAACTAGGGTTAGGAAGAAGTGATTAGGCTAAATGGGCATTAGGCTATTCTAACTAATTGGTTAAAGACTAACGATACTTAATCTAGGCTTTCATTACTCGAGTGGTATTTTGGTTTTATTTAGTAGGAAATCGCCTAATAACAGAATATTAAAGCCCGACGGTGCCAAACGCCAAGGCAAGGCGTGAGCGTGGCCAAGGCAGCTCGCTAGCAAAGCGGTGGCCAAGCGGTGGCTGAGGCAGCCCGCTAGCAAAGCGGTGGCCAAGGCAGCCCGCTAGCAAAGCCGTGGCCAAGGCAACCCGCTAGCAAAATGGTGGCCAAGGCAGCCCGCTACCAAAGCGGTGGCCAAGGCGTAGCCAAGGCAACGCCAAGGCAAAAGCAAGGCATGACTCGACGCCAAGGTAGAACCCGATGGCAGCCAAGGCAGAGCAACCCGACAGCGACCCGACGCCTAGGCAAGACAGGCCCGACAGTGACCCGATGCCTAGGCAAGACAGGCCCGACAGTGACCCGACGCCAAGGCAAGGCAGGCCCGTCAGCGAGCCGACGCCAAGGCAAGGCAGGCCCGACAGCGAGCCGACGCCAAGGCAAGGCAGGCCCGACAGTGAGCCGACGCCAAGGCGAGGTAGGGCCGACAGTGAGACGACGCCAAGGCGAGGCAGGCCTAATAGAGACCCGATGCCCGGGCGAGGCAGGCCTAACAGCGACCCGATGCCTAGGCAGCCTAGCCAAGCCAAAGCAAGGCAGTCAAGCCAACGATCAAGGCAAAGGCCAAAAATTTCTACTAACCACTTCGGCATCGATGCATCACTCTAGGTTAGGGAAATGTAACTAAGCCAAACGGTAGTTAGGGTTTGCTAACTAATCGGTTAGAACTATACTTGCCAAGTAGAATTTCCAGCCGAGAAATATAATTTAAAGATATTATTTACTTACTAGGAAAAATATACGGGTATGTTTACAAGTATACTAGTCATGGGAGAAGGACTAAATTGTCCGGAGTAAAATGATTCAATTTTTCAAGTTTCAAATCTAATTATGACGGATTATTAGAATTTCAAAGAAATTTTTAAAGCGATCCAAGTAATTAAAATAAAATTCAAATTTTTAACGAAATTTTTATTTACCAAAAAATCAGGATCGTTACAAAAATCATCTTTGAAAGTTTTTCCTTGAGGATTTCAAAATCATATCATTCCATCCATATGTCCCACACACACGCCATTCAATTGTCAAAAGACACAAACTATTTTGCAAACCTATGCCCCTAGTCAATTAGGTGAGTTTGTTGCTTCGAGCTTGATTTGGTTGGCTTGATTTGAATCGATAAGCGCCTACTGGGACCCTTATAAAAGGTTGGATAAAGGGGGACACATCCATGCCCCTGTCTCACGTGACTTTCCATTTTTGTGTGATTTGCCAAGATGATGCAAACCCTGGGATTCTTCCCCTTCGTATTAAGTTCCACATTGGTGATGCCCCTAGTGTCTAGGACCTTGCTACTAAGTTGTGTTCCCCAATCTGAGAGGACTTTGTTATGGACCATAATGTAGGCTTGGTGTTTTGGCTTTGAGAAAGAAGCGGATGTAAAGGCTCAAACCTAATTTCTACTCACACTTGGGTTTTAAAAGCAAGCAGCCATCTTCAACTCTTGTTGTCTCTTGCCTCACTTTGTGTGAAAGAGTTTTTTTCTTCAAAAATGTCCTTTGTATGTATTGGGAGAAATGTTTCCTTCAAAATGCCCCTTGTATGACGGGGTGCTCATTCTTTCATTGATTTTTCTTTCATCTCTCATTATACTTTTTGTGTTTGCCCCAGTGTAGGGGATGGCTGCCTAGCAGGCATTGCAAAGAAATTATCCAGAGGCTCAACGTGGCTAGCAAATGATAAGTGTTTGGATAGATGAAATGAATGCCTCTCCTCATTTCGAAGCACACGACAAAGTGGCAACGATCCTAACCAAGAGATTATGGATTTCGATGTTTAACCAAGTGGATTTTCTAAGATTGAGGACAATCCTTTGAGACACATAGTAGATGCATGGAGACATGGTTGATTTCTCACTTTGTTCGTGCTCTAACTTTTGCCTAGACCGCCCTTACAGGTTTTCAATCTAGCGAGCTCATCATCATTTTTTTCTCTTTACTTCTTTCTCGTTTCTTCATCTTCAACAACATGTTTTACTTACAAGTGATCTCTGTGAGGGTGCAGAGATGTGTCAACTCCTTCTTAGCTCAATAGAAATGATGCGGGTCGTAGCTTTGAAAAACTCGTTTTCTGCTTTTGACAATTCAAGTGATTATAATGTGTTCCAAAAGATGCCATAAGATTACTTTGAAACCCTTGTGGATTGTTTTCAACGTTCGACGTTATCATGAGTATTCTATGGCAGCAAACTAGCATAGGAGGAAACATTTTCAAAGTTGTGGCCAACCAAAAGATGCCTACGTATCCCAACAGAGAATCAGGCCAGTTGTAGTTCATATTCGAGGAGACTTGAATTGGAGACCCATATTTCATGCTGAGTGTGACAATTGACCAGAAACCATGATGAGTAAACTGATATCAATTTTTTCAAGAGAAGCAAAACATGGGCCAAAATGGCGGCGAAAGTTAGCTAAGTACGAAAAGATTTGTTTTAAAATCTTAGCCAAGACGTGATGGACATGGCTGCCATTGCTCAAAACTTGGTTGGCTTAACTTCAATTTTTTCGTCAGCCATTACCATCACATCTGAGATCAAACTCCAAATCCAAGAGAAGGAGAAACCTAATCATGCTCAAGTTGAGATATCCAAAACTAATTGTCCATGCAGTGCATTTTCTAATAGGCAAACTGCCCTTAGTGGTGGTGCAACCAAATGACACACAAAGAAAGGAAATGAGGGGGATGGACTCCTCTTTTGGTTTGGCCCCTGCATAGTTAGAAAGAGGCAATCAAAATGATATGTATATATATAGCACCACAGCTACTTACACAGATTATGGATGAGTCATGCATTGTAATTTGTTTGTATGCATCAGTTTATCAGATACTATAGATAGCCAGCCATTTTTGATATGGATGGTTCTTTAAGACTCGTTGCTGCCACTTAAGATCCCACTTCCAAGTCAATCCATATTTATGAGACAAACCGAAAAGGTTAAGCATATGACTTTAACAGAAAGTAGACTCGGAGTCCATCGTTGTGCTAGCGGTTATTTGAATGTTTCAGAAAAGCTTGTCATTTGAGGATTCGGCTAGGCATTGCAAAGAGTTTTGAAAGTTTTTTCAATTCTTGGTTTAGGGAAGATTCTTTCTCAAAACGCGATTGAGGTAATTGAAATTCACTTGATTATTTGCGAGAACATTGACAACCTCCTAAATTTTACCAGCTTGTTGAGGTAATTAAGCATGCTCAAAATTTTGAATTTTGAAGGATGGGTTGCTAGGCCAATTTGGAAATAGGAACCAAAGTCCTACACTTGTCATGCTGAATCATCCAGGGAGAAATAAGTATTGCAAGTTCTATCCATAATATCCTTGACTTTGCATATAATCATCCATAACCTGCTCTACTACTCTACACTCCCTCTTTCCTTTAGCCTCGCAAGGCAAAGATTACTAGAGCAACCCTAGTTCATTTGCCGACGGGGCGGCCAGCGTTTGATTTCGTTCTAGAAATCCATGCTTCGCGGTGCTTTAAGTAAAGCGAGAGTGTTAAGTAAGCAATGATGCTTCCAACTTATCAAAAACATACCTTGCAGGCAATGCTATGCCTTAGCTATGAAGACTTAGAGTTAGGGCTCTTAGTTCATGCCCTAACTCTTTTGCACAGAAAGAGAGGTTACAATGATACAAGAGGAAGAACTTTTATAAGTAGATGCAAATAGGTTCCTAGCCTGTAGGTTCCTGCCTTAGTTTGATAGGTTCTATGGCTTTCTAACACATGAAAGGTGTAGGTAGTCTCAAGGGTGCTCCGTTGTCAAAGAGCACCAATCCTTTCACCAGCCGATCACAGTCGGTAATTGGGTGATTCCCTCTTTGATATACCACTACGTACAGGTGACTGTGGAGTTTGCTAGAACCCCTAACATAGCCCGTGACATGCCGGGATATCAGGTGAACTCAACGAGGTTGCCCGCTCGATGCATATGATAAATGAATTAAATAAGGCATGTATTAGTCTTATGTTGAACTTTCTGGTTATGGCTCTCAATTCCCCAGTAGAGTCGCCAAAAATTGTAAACACCTCCCAAATGGGGCATCGCCATACAGATTGATTTTTGCTTGTTTGTTTGGTTGCTTGCTTCATAAACCAAAATTCTGGATATTCCCATGGCTAGAAACATCGCCACACGATAGCGGTTATCATCAAAACAGAGTCACCACCTAGTTTATTAAAACTAGGAACACATATAGAGATTCTGGGTACGGGAGCCAAAAGTACAATAAGGGAAGGTGTTAGGCACCCCTCTTTGCCCAGTCGTGAAACTGGCCCATAATCGCTCGACATAAGACATATACTTGCTTTATTTAACTCTAGACACGTAATCAAATTATTAGCCTTTAACAGCGAATAAGGTGAGCCAGTACGGTAATCGAAAGCATGCATCAGAAAAGCAGAATAAAACAAATCTGTTCCACGGAGATGGATTCCGCGGCCGGTGAATGGATTTCACGGCCGAGGAATCCTCCTGGATTAATGTACCGGCCGAAGGATTGATCCCTCAGCTGATGTTCTTCCTCAAAATAGACAATACGATTAACAGATAATCAAAATCCTACGATTAGCATGCATATACTGAAAGTAAAACGAACCAAAGGCCCCTGGGCCTCACCACCTTGATCCCTCAGTGACTCGATTGCTTCGGATTGAATGGGATTGACTGATTGCTTCTTGAAAAACCCTAGGGTTAGGGTTTGAACTTCAGGGTTTGATCGTCAGATTAGCGGTTGCCTTCAGGAGGTTGAGGCTTTTATAAAGGGGATTTGAGAGAGTATATGGGCAGAGCTTCGTGGCTGATGAGGGTGTGAATCTCTATTCATTTTATTGTTCAAAGGCCTCTATATATAGGCAAAGGGATGAGTCACTCGATCCAATCAAATCATGCGATTGCAATTGCAATTGCAATGCAATTCTAACTCTTCGTTGCAATCTCTGAACGTGGCCCGAACGCATCGGAAAGGTATCGTGGTTGGATCAAACAACAGACAGAACATTCGAGAGTCTAGAAAAAGGTCGATCTGGCGGCCGTAGATAGGAACTAGCGGCCAAGGAATGGTTTGGGCGGCCGAGCCATTGATCTGGCGGCCGAGGCTTTGATCTCTCAGGGAGATTTGCTTAGCAACAGGTTGCTCGGGTGAGGAATGGATGTTAAGGCCGTGAGATCGATGTTACGGCCGACCGATGGATTTTCCTAGAACACTGTGTTTCTGTCTGAAAGGCTATTTGGCTATGGATTGGGTCCTCTAAGCGGCTCAAAGTTCTTACCATAAGTCCATGGGTTTCACAAGAAGGCAATCAGCAATCATCGAATCGGTACCATCATCGGGATGGTCCCAAGGTGGGACTTGAAATAATCGTTAGGCCAAATTGGGGTGTCTACATATATTATTGTTGAAAGATATGATGGTGCAACCCAAGCTTCGTGTCATTAGCCGTTCTGGTAACGTGGTAGAATCACAGCAGGAGCGTGCTTTTTCCGCGGCTCCCACATCCAATAAATCCCTTGAAACAGAGAAGGACACGCCACCTCCTCCTTTGCGTGGTCCGAAATTCTGGTTTCGGGCACCCTATCTTGGTGGCGGTGATAAGTTGTGACATTTGGTAGAGGCGGATGCAGATATTGGGAAAGTGGTTGACAAGCCGTTGTTAGGGTACAAGGAGGTTTCAATGGATGAGGGTTGTTTTACTTCTCCCAAGTCAGCTCTGAGGTTTCAGGTTGAGTGTGGTGAGTTTCCACACTGCTTGTCTGCTTACAGGAATTATGTTGTTCCTCCTACTGCGTTTGCAATTTGAGTGGATGACATTTTGAGGAATGCCACCTTCGCGGAGTTACTACGAAAAGCCGATGTCCATCGTGCTATTTTGAACAGCTTGCGGTTGGTTGTTTTGTGGGAGCGGAAATGGATGGATGTTTTAGTGTCCCAATGGAGTACGGAATCTCATACTCTTCCTGTGGCTTGGGGTGAGATAGGACGCACTTTGGAGGATGTGGGATGCCTGCTTAGATCGCCTATGTTTGGAAAAGTTAATGCGTCTTTCGGGAGGCTTTCTCCTTCGCAACAAGGTGTGGTTGATGCACTATGGAAATCTATTCGCCGGGAGAAAGATCATGGTGGAGTGAAGAATACGTTTACTGAATGGGCATGACATTGGTACAAGGATCTGGGTTCTTCAAAGGCCAGTGGGGAATCTCATGTGGTAACAGATGGACCGGGATTGAAAGAACAAGCACACTTGGTGGCATTCTTAGCCTATTCGCTAACTTGGTATATATTTCCTAATCCTCCCAAGGATGGGGTTGACACGACCTTGTTTGAGCTTGTGGCAATCCTTGCTTCTAGGGAATCTATACCATTGGCTCCATTATTTTTGGGGTCTTTGTTCAAAAAATTAGACATGCTTCACGACGCAGCACGATGCTCTAAAGGGAAATATGATTTGCCAATTTTTGAGGTGACCAACTTTCTTCATATGTTCTTGTTTGAGCAGTTTCCTAGGGTTGTACCCGAACCAAATGACTTTAAGGCGGATGATGGTAGAGGGGAGGGGGGCCATACCGAAATGTATGTCGGTCGGTGCGATGGTCAGGAAGTGGCGTCCAAGATGTTCGGGGTAATATTGACGATGTTATTGTTGTGGAGGAAAAATTTGTTGCTCGACTGTATGTGAACACGCCGAAGGGGGTATTTCCTTTCAACGTATACTCAGAGGAGGATGTGTTGGCCTTTGTGAATAAACATGATGCATCTATGATGGAGCTTTTTAGGATGGGTTGCATGATGAGAGGGGAGTTACCATACTTTGTGAATAGGAGGTACAGTTTTATGACTTACGATCCGATGAGAGTTGCACGCCAATTCAGGTTTGATCAAAGGGTGCCAAAATCAATCTTATCATTGGGGGTTATGGGAGATGTGTGGAAAAGGTTCATGGAGTCAACATTCCTGGCGGAGCTTAGGTCAATGAATATGATCACTTTACCTAGGGCTAAAAGAGTGGAAGGATGTTCTAAACTCTATAGGAAATATTGGAAAGATAATGTGGAATGCTTCATGGAGTATGTGAATGGTGTTCCTGGGCCTTTGAAAGTGGAGGATGTAATGAGTCAAGATGTTGAGTTGTGCCTTCCAAAAGTGAAGGATTCGACCATTACATTGTTTGGGGCCCGTTCGCCATATGTTAAAGAGGAGGTATTGGGGAGGGTGAAAGAGCATCTCAAAAATATAAACGGTATTTTGGAGAGGGGTGTGGGAAGTCGTGTATCTTTGAGTGGCCGGGATGGAGAGGGTCGGGCGGAGGGGTACGATTGAGTGGCAAGCAAACTTTAAAGAGGCCTGCGAAGGATGCTGTGGAGGTAGCCAAGCCGAGCAAATGAAAAAAGGTAAGGGGTTTGTTGCCTTCTCATGTTTTTAAATTTCTTTATTCTTGCTAAATTTCTGGTGTAATCATGTTGTAAGGTTTTAGTAGTTGGCGACTGATGCTTTTCTCCCCCCGCCCCGCTTTTTGTAGACGAGAAGAGCTCGAAGGCGGTTCAATCCGATGTTGTGGAGGAGGTGGTAAATGCACCACTAATGGAGGTCTCGAAGACAGAGACAAGAGGAAGTGGCAAAAGCACCACTAGTGGAAGTCCTGGAGACGAAGACTGGAAGAGGTTTGGAGGTGCCTTCGGATTCTTTAGAGGCGATAGGTACTTTCGATCAGAATGCGGCAGTGCACGGAGTTATGAAAGATATCTGGGGGGATGAGGGGTTTCCTTCTGGGAGAGTCCCCCATCCATGGAAGGGTAAGTCACACTGCCAAATGCGTTCATTAGATGTGGTGCAAAGTGAGAAAGAAGAAAACGAAGAAATGGAAGAGGAAGAGGGGAGTGAGGATAATGATCATGGTGATGAACAAAGGGATGAAGAGGAGGGTGAAGATAATAACCGTGATGATGACCAAAGGGATAAGAAGGAGGGTGAGGAAGAGGCTAGTTTAGTGGAGGACCGGGTGGGATTTAGCCATGTGGAGGAAGACGGTGGTGGCAAGGCAGTTGGGCAAAATTTGGCACCGTCAAGCTTGCAAGAAGAACGAATGAGTGTAATCCGGCTCCTTTGACATCTGAGATAGAAATGCATAATAGTGACTTTATGATAGCGCGCTTTACCGATGGGGTTGTCGTCGTGACTTTGGAGACAAAGGAGAAGGTGATGTTAAAGCCTAGTTTGTTGTTTGCCAAGGCTCAGGAGGAGCACCGACCTTCACTGTCCGACATCTTTTTTTGAGTGGCTCAGTACCTTTGTTTGGTTTGGCAAGATGGTACCTTTTCTAGGAGGTTAGCCCTAGTTTCCTTGGTATCTTTTATGGAATTGCTAGAGGATGTAAGTTTGCCCGATGCTACTCTTGAAGATTTTGCATTTGTGTATGGTGGTCTGGATGTGTTGGGAGGTTATCAATTGGAGGTTAACTGGCTCCATAAGAGGATAGATCAGATGGCTTTACTTCTTAAGCTCCCGGCTTTGCGGGATCGATTGGAAAAAATAAGCAAAGAAATGGAGGAGGTTGAAGTGGCGGCGATGCGGTTGAGGAATAGGAAGAAAAAGCTTGAAGGTCGGATAGCCGATCACGAGAGTGCCAGCTCGGGAAGCTTTGACAGGTCTAGTTACGCCGGTCAAGGTCTAAGGCGATGAGGAAATATTGTGTGCTCGGGCAGTTAACTTTTTGTTTTGTTTATGCTCGTTTCCTTTATAATGTCTTGAACTGTCATGTTTTTGGAGCATTAGTGGTGGTAGTAGTGATCTTCATATGTAATGAACTTTTGGTAGCGAAAAATTTGGAGGAAGAATCCTTTGGTAGTTTGCCTTTCTTTTTTGTGCTTCCACTTCTCGTTTTGTAATAGACTTTTGGTAACGAATGCATGGAATATCCTTGTCTTGCAATCTCTGGTCTGTATTTGTCACGCCCTCGATTTTTAACATAAATAACAATATCATTTTAAATGCAATCCTCACAATAGTACATACGATACCCCAAATTACAATACAGTTCCCGAATCTCACCAATCTCTTTAACTGATATAGTATTCCGAAATAGAGAAAATAGTACAATGCAGTTGATTTACGAAGAAAGACACAAGTACTCTAAAAAAAATAACTTTAGCCTGTGATGTCTGCATACACTTCCCACTCTCCAAGACTGTGTCCCTGTAGTGTACCTGAAAATGATAGAATGAGCTACACTAGCCCAGTAGAAAAATCTATACACAAGCTATATGAAAATGCGATGAATCATGCACCTAGACTGAGTGAATGCAACGAGATACCACAAAGAAACGTGAGTTTTCCACCACAAACGAGCATACTATAACCAGTGGATCATAATTTCATAAAGGTATTCCTAACAGCTCATACGTCAAACTAGAAGCATAAACCAACTCGAATTATCCTAATTAGACCACAACTTATCCTCAACCGTCACTTGTCCATCGCTATGCAAATACTCCATTCCGCTCGATCTATACGTATATGTAATGATCACGCATCAATAGTAATATGTGAGCAACAATTTATATGCACAACGAACCCCAAGATGCTAATGACAACGAGTATATCTCTTAGCAGAATAAAACGAACATATCACTGAATTTCCTTTTAGAACATAATCAATTTGTCTTGTATTTCTCAAGTATTCCATTCAATTCCGGGCATTTGGGACCCTGTGAATCCACTAAAATCCTTTCATTCAATTCCGGGCATTTGGGACCCCGTGCGTCAACTAAAATCATTTCATTCAATTCCGGGCATTTGGGACCCCATGCGTCCACTAAAATCATTTCATTCAATTCCAGGCATTGGGACCCCGTGCGTCCACTAAATCATTTCATTCAATTCCGGGCATTTGGGACCCCGTGCATCCACTAAAATCATTTCATTCAATTCCGGGTATTGGGACCGCATGCGTCCCATTTCTGGCATCACACCTTACGGTGGATCCGTGGCTTTCTTCGTGTTCGTTCTGTCGTCTCAATTTTTGTTTTACCTCTCACATTACTTAATAACATCATACTCAACATACAACAAGTTCATAACATTCATCACAACATGCCACAATGCCCACATAATCACCTGAATACCTAGACAACGAACGGGTACCGTAATCATCTAAAATCGACACATGAGCATATCCTGATTTCCAACAAAGCAGTCCGTGTTCGAATATTCATTAAAAATCGCATACTTAATATTTTTCAATAATTTCAACGCCAAAATATCACCAACTTAACAATCTTAAAAACCCATAAGGACCAATACCCAATGGGTAGCTTAACCATAACAAACGATAAAAAACGCAGCTCTATACGCTGCCCAAATTTCCAGATTTCAGTTCAATCTTCTAAAAATTACTATGTAGACACCCCAATCTGGATCGCCTGATCGTTTTACGGCTTCTTGTTTCCCCGATGATGAATTTGGATTAAGAATAGACTTGAGTTTGGAATGGTTTGAGCTTGGTGAGTGTGGAGCCCTTCTTGAACCTTTTTACCCTCAGAAACCCTAAGTCAAAACCCTAAAGTTAGGGTTGACCCTCGCGCGTGGGTTTGGAACCCTCACGCGAGTGTTCTTTGCCAGGTGTGGGTCAAAGTCAATCTGTTGACCGTTGACCCTCGCGTGACATTTAGAACCCTCGCAGTATTTGGAACCCTCACGCGACGGTTCTCTCCTGTCCCCATCTTAATTTCCAGCCGGATTTTGTGATGATTAGGGGTCTATTAAGCCTGTGGAACCCTGTTTTCCACCAGAACAGCTGTTGTAGACTGCATGGTTGGCTCTTCCCAACACAACCACTCCTTGCACCTTGTTGGAGGCCTTCTCCACCAAGTCTGATTGACCAGCCTTGTTGGTTGATTTTTGGGCCATGTCTACCTCTCATGCATTTCCCTATAAATACCCTCCATGCTTCCAATAGCTAAAGGGTTACAAAAATTGCACTAATTCAAGCACAAAGCTCACAAAACCTCAACCACTCCAGTTTTTTCTCTCACTCTTGTGTTCTACATACACTCATTTTCAAAGCTACACCACCTTGTTCAAACCAATCCAACTCAAGCAAAAGGTATAAACATTTACCTGCTTTCTGTTCTGATCCCTGAGGGGGGCTGTCAGGGCCAAGGCTGGTAATCAATACCAATTCAAAGTCAGCAAAGTTACAAGAGGCCTACAACTACAAACCCTCGCGCGACTGTTCTTTACTCTCACGCGACAGTTCTTGTTTGTGTGATGATGAACATCGTGGGGAAGGGTATCCTGGTTTTGAGTCCTTCATACTTTTATTAATGCTTTTAAGTATATTAGGGTTGTTAGATCACCGTGTTGCATGAAAAAGCCATAGTTAGCTTATTTTGCAGGTATCATTTAGTTTGGAATGCCTTTGGGAAGCTTCTGAGTATTTTAGAGCCCCAAGCATGCAAAGCAATTCCTCGACGTCCCAGGAACACTCGCGTGATGGTTCTTTATCCTCGCGCGATGGTTCGTCATTTTCCAGGTAATTGCCCTTGCTTGGCAACTAAGGCTCAAGCCTTTGTTTATTCACCCCCACTTGTTTAGGGTTGCCTTTCAATTCATTTGGTTTCGTTTATCTCAAATTGTAATAATTATTTACTCTCCAGTACATATTAATCGCTTGGTTTGCCCCCTGGTGAGCACCGGTCCTTCCAGAGCCCGGAAGGGGATTAAAATTCAACCTGTGGTGGGAACAAACACTCGCGAGGGTTTAGAATTGTTGCCCTGATGGTTCTTTGCATGCACACAGATCCATGCATGCAAAGTTGGCCATGGTGTTGGCATGCCTAAACCTTGTGCAGGTGTTCTTGATGTTCTGATCAGAAGGTTGGGTTTTATCCCATTCTTTTTTTCATAGTATTCCATCCATCCAAGCTCAAATATAACACATCTTGCAAACATGTTACAGTTTTAATCCCCGATTAACTGTTCTCCCACCCTAATTGGCTTAAAACTGGTTAAAGAAGAATTCGAATCACAAACATTTGCAAAATGCCTAAGTAGAGACCGATCTCGGATTGGGCGAGAGGGTGCCTTAAAACCCTTCCTCTCGTAACCTGGCTCCCAACCCCAGATATGGTTATGACGGATCGTTTCCTTCACTTTTCAAATCAAACAGTGGCAGGTGCTTCAAATACGGTTCCTTGGGTGTCGGACCTTCAAACCAGTGGCGACCAGATTTTTACGGCGCCGCTTCTCGCCGCTCCCTCGATTACATGGCCCTTGCCGGGAACGAAATTCGAAGGCTCGCTTTGGAACTGAAATTCCAGTGGCATGCGCCACAATGGCGACTACTGGGATCGAACCGAACTAATATTAATCTGTACTTAGAGTTTAATACACTTGTGAACAATTTCTAAAAAGTCTGTCAACGGTGAGTTTCGCGCCGCCGAAGGTTGGAATGGTGATTTAACAGGACCTCGTGTCCGGCCAATCCAATCTGGGACTTTTTCGATTGTTCATTTGTGTAGTTTCCTCTAAAGATGGACTAAATAAAGTGAGCCGAGCTTGAAAAGGCATTTTGCGATATTGTGATTCTTCTTCTTCTTAAATCAAATTCTAGTTTTCATTTGCATCGATGTGGGATAAGCCTCGTTGGATCGTTTTGGCAATCCGGCACGGTTTACCGGAGTCCGGGGACCCCGAATGACCAACAACCTTCGATGATGATGGGTCATGCTGCCGTTTGACTGTTGCTCTGCGAATCGCGGGCAACGGGAGGTATATCTGTGGCCCTAGTCCAAGGAACCCGTTACAAACCAAAACCGGCCTTTGCATATACAAAGCATTAGAACTTTCCAAACTAAGACAGGTACCCGCAGGGTAGGATCTATTTGCATCACTCCTACTGTCTATGTGTTACTGCTTTCCATATCGCATGCTCTGCTCATTCATATCATTCTGCGTAGAAGCATGCTTTAGGGCGACTTCTAGGTTCTTGTTTAAAGACAAGTCTGTCTTAAAGTTACAAGGGACACTACGGGCCCGATGAGGAGTCATACATCCAGATGATGTATGTTGTCAGCTTTTTCAAATCCTTAGAGCACTAAGGACTTTAGGAAATCAAAAGTTTCCTGCACCTTTGTCTATACACCTAATGAGGGTTTCAAACAGAAAACTAGGAACAACAAAGAAACATGCCATGATGCTTACACCAGTCAGGTAACAAGTGCCTCGTCACTTACACCGCCCGGCTAGCAGCGCAGTGCCGCTCATACCGTTCCTGGTTATGGTATCATGACATGCACACCGAGTTGTTCCAACTACAAAGTTGAAACCCCAATTAGTGGAATGGCTGAAGGTCTAGGGTTCTTTTGACATCCTTAAGTCTTATATTGGCTCAAACAAGGACACTCCTCTGAAAAGAATTCTGAGGATTTTTGGCAGTGTTCCGTTAAACTCAAGACAGACTTGTCTTTTGGTTCTAGAGTCTAGGGGACACGGACGACGCAAGCCGCATTTACGCTTTAGTCTTTTATTTAGATTAAAGTAGCAGCAGGACCCTTATTCTCTTTTCTCTAAAAGCAAAAGAATTCTGAGCCATTGCACCTCCAAGGAAAGTATCGAGGCAAGATTTTAAACCCGCTTGGGAACGTCTGCAACGAAATCCGGGTCAAAGGCTTGTTAGGTTGCAACCCCAATCAGTCACAACGGAAGACTCTCCGCTTTCTTCATTGGCCGCTTTACAGGCAAGCTCACCATCAATCTTCGAAGAACCAGTGACCCCAGCTCCTTCTTTAACTGCAAGCACTCCTGGAAATCCCAACATGGCCAGAACACCGCCTCATCAGCCACTCACTATTGAAGACATGCTTATGAATCTCCAGAATAGTATCACTACGATGCAACAGAGATCGGCACAGACTGATGCCAACATTACCCGTCTCAATGACCTTATCAACACTCGTCTTCCGCCTCCACTCGAGACCGAAGACGAGGACGATGAGGGTAACCAGGAGCAGCCTGTTCTGATCCCAGACCCGAATCACGAAGGGCGTCTCATTGTTCAAACCAACCCTAGGGGAGTTCATGTACCTGCTATCAATACAAATCCTGCAGGCAATACCATGAATCCGGACATAGTTGCTCTTACGGCCAAGATGGCCCTTCTTGAGGAATCCATTGCCAAAGCAGAAAAGGTCAAAGCTGGAGGGATTGACCTAGATCGTCTCTGTTTGTACCCTAATGCCAAGCTCCCTGAGAAATTCAAGATGCCCGACTTGGCAAAGTTCGATGGAAGTGGTGATCCACGGACCCACCTCTACAGTTACCATGCTGCTATGAAGCTCCTGTCAGTTGAGCCCGAAGCCATGTCACAGCTTTTCCCCAAACCCTTTCAGGCCCTGCTTTTCACTGGTTCTTGTCACTCGACATAGCCAAGAGGAGGACTTGGGAGGATATTGGGGCTGCGTTTATTTCGCAGTATAGTTATAATTCCCAACTGAAGATGACCATACGGGAGTTGGAATCTACAAAAATGGAAGCAAAGGAGACCTTTGCTGACTTTGTCAAGAGATGGAGAGCCAAGGCTGCATTGATGACTGATCGCCCCAGCGAGAAAGATCAACTTCGCATCATTTCTCGGAATCTCCAACCGGACTATGCTAAGCACCTGGTTCTTGCTCAAGCATCTGCAAACTTCGAGACCTTCTTCGATTCCGGCTTGGCCATCGAGGATGCTCTGCAGAGTGGGATACTGTCAAGAGGGGAGGTTTCTAACCCTCCGAAAGCAAAGCCTCGCGCTTACTCTGGAAACACCAATGCTCTATTTGGGAGTGGGACTCACTCGAATACAGCAACCAGCGGCACAAACACCACTTCTTCCAACACTGCTAACCACATCTCCGATGTCAATCAAGTGCAAGCACCACAAAACAACCGGCCCCGCGGTCAGCCCCGCAGCTTCTCTGCAATTGAGGCATCCCTGTCCTCGGTTTTGGAGAAATTGGTTAAGTCTGGGCACCTGAAGCCACTTGATCCAATGCCTTTACCCAAAAATCCCCCGGCAAGTTTCAAACCCAACCTGTACTGTGCTTACCATCAGGGAGCTGGTCATCTTACAGACTCTTGCTTTCGCCTTCGACATGCGATTCAGGATCTCATAGATGACGGGACCCTCGAGGCACCACCTCCACCGTCTCAAAAGCCAAACATCCTCTCCAATTCCTTGCCAAACCACAAAGCTGTCCCTCATATCAGCCAGATATCCCTCAGCTCCACTCAAATCAACCTCAACCCTGCCTCATTTGACCCCACTAGCCATATAATCCCTGCAGATCAACCCAGGCTGGTTGTATCTTTTCCACCCGAGCCTTTTGCTGAAGTCTCGTATTTACGAGTAGAGGAAGGCCAGGTTACTGATACTGACGTGCCTCTAGCACGTTTGCAGAATGGGGCCTTTGTGCTGACTGCATCTGCAGTGATCTTTCTCACCAGCCAATCCCTGCCGTGCAGCTCAGTTCTGCCTCTTGATAGTCCATACTTCACTACAACGGACCCTAACCCATCCCTCTGTTTGACGAACCGGTTGCCATTCAGCGCCCCTCCTCTTGAGGCTGACATGCAAGCCATAAGTTGGGCCATCGCCGACAACATGGATTATGCCACTCCGATATTCAATGAGTGGTCAGCACTCCAACTAGATGGTTTCCCACAGCAGCCTGAATATCTTCCATTTGACCAAGCCTGGTATGATGGATGGATGGCCGGCCATGAAGCTGCTATGATCGATCCTTTGGACGAATTCTCCCTTTACATGTTGTTCCATCAGGCTGAACCTATTGTCCCTCAAGAAGAGTATAATTGGGACCCTGAACCGATCTGGCAGGATCCTGTGGTTTTGGATCCTAACCCTCAGCAAGGTTATGCTATACCTGATTACCTACAGCATTACGTGGAGGATGACCTTTTTCAGGAAGAGCCTCGTGTCTTGGGAGATCATGTTTCTACTTTCAATTTGGTCTTCGACTCGGTCTGTGATGTTGATCACGACCCTTGTTCTTACATCACTGATGAGAGACTTCCCCGCCCTGTGGTTCCATATCCGAGCAATAGAGACTGCAGTATCATGGTGACTGATCTTATTCCTCCTGCTAACCTGTGGGACGTTGACGAGGTCGTCGATATCCAAGTAGGGAATGAAGTCTGGGCAGTTAACCGCTCGCAGAGGGTGGACTGTGGGACGTCCCGTTTATGGCCAATCCGGAGCCCATTACCGAAGTGGCGACGGTTGTTGATGTGAATTTCTGGGACTCACTTTTGATGAAAGACCTGGCAGAGGACTTGGGGTTAGATATGGAGGTACCGAAATCTGTAACGACCGCTGATAAGGGGAAGCGTAAGCTGGGGGAAGTCCCTGCTGATCTCTGGGATGTGAATGAAGATCCTCAAGTTGTGCCTACTTCAGGAAATGTGCATAATGTTACGAGGAGTGGACGAATTTTCCAACCTGCAAATCTGCAAGTTGGGACTTCCTCTAACCCTTCTAACCCAAGGAAGGAGCCCTTTCCTGGGACTACGCCACTCGAATTACCAAGTACGGATCTTATCCGGAAGCAATTGGAGCGAATTCCTGCCGCAATATCCATCTGGGGACTGATCTGTTCCTCCCGAGAGCACCGTCAAATGTTATGCCAAGCTCTCGCCTGTCTCGAGATTCAAGCTGATGTCACTCCTGAGGCGATGTTATCTCTCATCCTTCCTCCTACTTCCAAGCACACCGTCGTCTTTACTGACAAGGACTTACCAGTCGAAGGGGTTGATCACAACCGTCCCCTCCATATTACAGTTAAGTCTCGCGGACTCTGGGTCCCGACTGTCCTCATTGACAACGGCTCAGCCATTAATGTTTGTCCAATGAGGGTGGCCTACCGATTGGGTTTCGCCAAAAAAGACTTTGCACCTTCTAACTTGGCCGTCAAGGCCTATGACGGTACCCGCCGTATGGTCGAGGGAACTTTAATGCTCAAGCTTGATACAGAGGGCTTTGAAATGGATGTTGACTTCCACGTAGTTGACATTCCTGCCACTTTCAACCTATTGCTGGGCCGGCCATGGCTTCATCGGTCAGACATCATGGCTGTGCCATCAACTCTCCACCAGAAAGTCATGCTGGGACTACCTACTGGTACTGACCATTTGCGGGGACTCTGGTATCCGCCCGCTTAAGGAAGATGGGACTCCTGTTTTGGGTATTATGCATGGTGAAGAAGATGTTGACCTTGGGGGTTTCTCGTTCGACACTTCTGGGTCTGTTTTGGCTATCAATGTGGATGGGGACTTTCTTATCAGCTCTGTTGCAATGGACATTATGCTAAGGATGTCTTATTTTCCTGGTCTGGGTTTAGGGGTTCGTCAGCAGGGAATCCCGGAGTTCCCTGTCTTTCCTTTTTGTGAGGGGCGTTTCGGTTTGGGGTATACTGCCTCTGCCAATAATGCCAAGAGAAGGAAACACACGGGAAAACCTCGTACTCTCTATGGCAATCCTGACAGCTACTTCGTGCGCGAAGTCGGGAATGCAGCTTATACTGGACAGGCGGAGCCGTTTATCAATCCTGAGACTGGAGAGCTGCTGCCAGGTTTCGAGGTTTTTGCTAATGACACCTGGTCATCAACTGATGAAGAGCCAGAGAAGGCGGAATTCAAGAGGAAGCTCACTCAACCAAGGTTGAAGTTTGACTGGCTGGGGACTTTTGATCAGGGGAGCTTGGAGCTGTTATTCCAGGAGTTCTCCCAAGCGGGTTTAACTGAGAAGGTTGAGGGAGCTGAAGTGTTCATGCTCGGGTCAGATGTTCTGGAGGATCCGACATCGCTCATTGTGGAAGCTAAGGGCAGTCTTAAAAATTGCATTTTCAAACCACGCTTAACTTGCATTGACGACACTTCTGAGTCTGTGTCTGAGTCAGAGTCGGAGTCCAGTGAGTCGTCTAAATCTAGCTCTGAGTCGGAGTTTGTGCCTCTGGGCCCTCCACGTCATAGCTTCTATTTTGAGTTTGATTCACTTGTACTTGGCAACCCTGAAGGGTTTTGTGAAATGAATGACGCATCTTCTGACTACTTGCATGATCTTTATATAAACTGTGTTGACCCCGACGATGAAGGGATGGATTTCGACGGGGATATTCCCAAGGAAATCCGTGCCCTCATCGACAGGGAAGACGAAAGGCATGCTTAGTTAAAAGAAGAAATAGTTTCTATAAACTTGAAAGATGAGAACGATCCCTAATGGTTCAAGTGGGCTCAACACTTTCACCAGGAAGAGCATCGTGACTTCAAAGACTTGCTCACCGAGTATAGTGTGTCTTCGCGTGGTCTCATCAAGACATGCCGTATTGATCCCGAAATAGTGGAGCATCGGATCCCTTTGTTGCCAGACGCTAAACCTGTCAAACAGAAGCTCAAGTGGATGAGGCCGGATTGGGTATAGAAGATTAAAGAGGAGGTTACCAAGCATTGATGCCGGTTTTCTCATGGTTTCTCAATATCCTACTTGTCGCCAACATTGTTCCTGCTCCTAAAAAGAATGGGCAAAGGATCTGTGTTGATTTCAGGGACTTGAACAAAGCAAGCCCCAAAGATAATTTTCCTTGCCACACATCGATGTGCTTGTGGATAATACGCGGGGCATGCTTTGCTTTCGTTCATGGATGGATTTTCAGGCTATAACCAAATTCTCATGGCACCCGAGGATCGTGAAAAGACAACGTTCATCACCGAGTGGGGGACTTACTGCTATTTGGTCATGCCGTTTGGGTTGAAAAACGCCGGACCTACTTATCAACGGGCTGCCACGACCATTTTGCATGACATGATACATAAGGAAGTGGAGGTCTATGTCGATGACATGATTGCCAAATCAAAAACTCGAGAAGGACACATTCCTGTGCTAAGGAAGTTCTTCGAGAGGCTTCGTAAATTTCGCATGAGGCTCAACCCACAGAAATGCACCTTTGGGGTCACAGCGGGCAAGATGCTTGGCTTCATGATTACTACCCGGGGTATAGAAGTCGATCCATCAAAAATCAAGGCAGTACTGGAGATGAAGCCACCGGTATCTGAAAAGGGAGTGCGAAGCTTTCTCGGGAAGGTTCAATTCATCAGCAGATTCATCGCCAAGTTGACCTTAACTTGCGAGCCGATGTTTCGTCTACTCAAGAAGAACACGCCGTTTGCATGGTCCGACAGATGTCAGACAGCTTTCGAGTCTATTCAGAAATACCTTCAGAATCCTCCGGTCTTGATGCCGCCAGTGCCTGAAAAACCCTTGATACTTTACTTGTCTGTCAATCCCTCTTCTATGGGTTGCTTGCTAGCTCAGGAAGGGGATAAGGGTGTCGAGAAGGCCATTTACTACTTAAGCAAGAAGATGGTTGGGTGCGAGGAACGCTACACCGCTTTGGAGAAGACATGTTGGGCTCTTATTTGGGCTTCCAAAAAGTTGAGACACTACATGCTGGCTTACCCAGTGAAGTTGATTTCTCGGATGGATCCTCTCAAGTATCTGTTTGAGAAGCCAGCACTTATTGGTAAGTTAGCACGTTGGTTGCTCTTGCTGGCTGAGTTCGATCTTGAGTATGTCACAAGGAAGTCAGTTAAAGGCCGTGCTGTGGCAGAGTTCTTAGCCGATCATCCCGTCGATGGGCCAGAAGACTCAAACTTTATGTTTCCAGATGAAGAGGTCCTAACGATAGTGGACGACGTGTGGACTCTTTATTTTGATGGGGCGGCCAACCAGAAAGGATATGGGATTGGCGTCTTGCTGATAACGCCTGACGGTTCTCATATTCCGCTTGCATTCAAACTCAATTTCGATGTTACAAATAACCAAGCCGAATATGAGGCCTGTATTGTCGGCATGGAGGCAGCTTTAGCACTTGGAGTTGAAAAGCTCGAGATTATTGGCGACTCTAACCTTGTTGTATCTCAGGCCAACGGGGATTGGAAAGTTCGTGAGGAGAGATTGAAGCCATATCATCAGGACTTGGAAGATCTTATTCCTCATTTTAATAAAGTGACTTTTACCCACATTCCCCGCTTGAAAAATCAGTTTGCCGATGCTTTGGCGACTTTGGCCTCCATGGTTGAACTCCCGTTGGGCGTTAAGCTTCGCCCCATCTTGATTGAACAGCGGGACTGCCCCGCTTACCAGTATGTTAGCTCCATCGACGATATCAATGATGGCTTACCTTGGTACCATGATATATGGAACTTCGTTGAAAGGGGCGAATATCCAGCTGAGGCATCCAAAAAGGATCAGCTCGCATTACGAAGGCTAGCAGCCCAATACATCATTTGCGGAGGGAAGCTTTACAGGAGGTCCCATTGTGGGATGCATAAGCTGTGTGTCAGTGGTGCTGAAGCCACCAAAGTAATGGAAGATGTTCATGAAGGGGTCTGCGGTCCTCATATGAGTGGTGTCATGCTTGCTAGGAAGATTTTACGGCAGGGTTACTTTTGGTCCACTATGGAATCACAGTGTGTGGATTATGTTCGCCGTTGTCACAGGTGCCAGATCCATGCCAACCTTATGCACGTTCCACCTTCCAAGTTGTTTGGCATGACGTCGCCTTGGCCCTTTGCCGGTATGGGGTATTGATGTCATCGGCATGATCAGACCGTCTGCTTCAAATGGTCACCGTTTCATCTTGGTCGCGATAGACTATTTCACTAAGTGGGTGGAGGCCGAATCTTACAAAACCTTGACTGCCGTTCAGGTGGCACAATTCATCAGGAAGAACATTATCTACCGATACGGTGTTCCACAGGCATTTGTTTCGGATAATGGAGTTCACTTCAAGGGCAGAGTTTTAGAGCTCTTCGATGAGTTCAAGATTCAGATACACCATTCGACGGTTTATCGCCCGCAGGCCAACGGGGCAGTTGAGGCTGCCAACAAGAACATCGAAACGATCATCAAGAAGTCTGCGGAGTCCGCCAGAGACTGGCACGAACAGCTACCTCTAGCTCTTTGGGGGTATCGAACATCAATTCGAACGTCAACAGGGGCTACTCCCTACTCTCTGGTTTATGGGATAGAAGCGGTACTCCCAATTGAGCTTGAGGTGCCATCTTTGAGGATCATGGTAGAATCAGAGCTCGCTGAATCTGAATGGCTCAGCGGGAGGTTTGTTGAGCTCATGCTTTTTGATGAGAGGAGGCTCCGTGCCTTGTATCATGTTCAGGGGTATCAGCGTCGGATTGCTCGGGCTTTTAACAAGAAGGTAAAATCTCGCGACTTAGTCGAAGGGGACATGGTCACCAAGGAAATCCGGGCTCCCATCTTTGATCTCCGCGGTAAGTTCCGTCCGAAACGTTCAGGGCCTTACCTTATCAAGACTATCCTCTCTGGGGGAGCGGTTCAACTTATGGATCTGGACGGCAATGAGTTCAACACTCTAGTCAACTTGGATCAACTCAAGCGTTACTATCCCTGAGAGAAGCTCGCTGGGCCGAAAACCACAAGGGTGGGCGGTTCCAGGCAAAAATTAGAGCATGCCCGCTAGACCGAAAACCTAAGGAGGCGGTCTAGGCAAAAATAAATAGGCGACAATCAAAAGCTCGCTAGGCTGAAAACCCGAATGGGCGGTCCTAGGCAAAAGTTAGAGCATAAAAGGAGAGTCAAAATACACGAGCGAACCTTAGCCTGAACTACGTTTTGACCTGATTCCTTGAAAAGGATACGTAGGCAATCTCTCTGTGAGATTCGGTCATAATCAATCAACTTGATCCAGGGTTTCTTTTTCCGAAGGGTGTGGTCAATGTATGGCGTTGTTCAAAACTTGGACCCAAAGGGGAAAATTCTTAATCCCTCGATTTTATTTCAAAACTACTACTTCTATTACACAGGCTGAGCAGGCTTTCAAAACAGTTAAAGCATAAAAACAGAATGAAATGCTAAGCTGCCCTCACGGGCTCACAGTTTATTCGAGATCATCAGGGTCACGTCGGGAGTCAGTCTGCATTTTGTCTTCTTTTAATTTCTCTCCTTAACCATGCTATGTAGCGTTTGGTTAGCTCTGTGCTAAAATCTGGATCTGGTCCGCCGAGCTCCCTCGAGCCCTAGTTGCGTTCATACCCAAGTAGGTTTTGTGCAGTAAAGGCAGGAACATGGAAGGTCTCCGCTCCGATTCTGTGAAATCCTTGGCTTATCCCGAATTGCCGAAGGATACGGCCAGGAATGTAGAATGTGAAACTAGACAGACCAGCAATCACCACTCTTTCATAACCTGCAGATTTCACGGTCATATCCGGGATATTCAACTCTCCGTGCCTCTAGGTGATTTCCTCTGATGGTAGCTCGTTCATGAATCGAAACCACTCCTCTGTGGGCATCTCTGGGTACAACATCTCTCTTTGGTGCATTTGCCCAGGTAAGTGGGGCCAGTTCGCTTCTGGGGCTGCAATCAACCCGAGCTTGTCTGATAACCACAACTGCATGGGTGACAAAGCAAGTAAGGAGCCACATAAGACTTGAGCGGAAAAACAAGTAAGGAGCTCTGATATAGCCTTAGCCGAGTGTTGAGGTAAAAACAGAATGTCTGAAAACCGGAAAAAGGTGAGCTGAGTGAGAGTTTACCTGCAATAGCAACGGACTGCCACCAAATACCATGGTTTGCCCGTTTGCTACTAAATCTAGCCCCATGAGTGTCTCGGCGAGAATCATTGGCACCACGTTCCTTCGATCGCCCAGCTGAGTGGCCACGCTCACCAGAGAAGATTTGACTTGTCCAGTCGGGGATACCAAGAAGTATGCGGCCAGCACGCTAATCAGCAGCGCGAATCGACGGCGAGCTTGCCAAACCAAGTCGCTGGTATCGCCTTCAGGCCCGTACCATTCCATCAAGCGCATGATGTTTATCTGCTCGCCGCTCAGCAGGCTTTCAGCTGCACCTGAGGTGATATTCAGGCTGGTTTTTAGAAGTTTGGACATGCTTGTCCGGTATGGTGGTACGACAATCATATGGGAGGTGAAGCCTTGGAGGTATGCTTGGAATTCTTCCACAGTTGGGCACAGCTCGTTGTCTCCAAACCTGAACACATGAATACTCGGATCCCAGAACTGCACAGCTGACTGCAAGATTGCAGGGTGAAGCTGTATGTTTCGGAGGAAACGGACCGCGGCCAGCCCATGCGCTCGGAAAGATAGCCAATCGGTTGCAACAAAGGCTTCTAGCCATGGATCAATTAGAGCTGGAAGATGGTTTGCCATTTGCTTGTGGTTTGCAAAGTTTTCTGTGGGAGAGGTGCCTTGAATGCCTCCGAGAAGTCCTCTTTTATAGCCAAATGAAGGGGAAAATATCCCTGTGCCCATGCAGGATGTCAGGCAAGGTGGCATAATCTTACACCCAAAGGGCTCACTTATTGGGGTATCCCTGAACTTCATTTCTCTGCTCTTCCCTACTTTTTGAAATCCAGGACGACCAGAGTAATGTAAGGACCCACGTTCCTCTACCTTTTTTGAATCAAAGCTGGCAGTTTTGACTGGGATGAACCCTCGCGCGACATTGTGGAATACTCACGCGACGGTTTGGCCTCTTTTGGCCAGAAATGAGCAGCCTACTGACTTTTGGAGGGTGGTTTTTCGTATTTCGACTCGAGTCAGTTTTCGGACGCTGAATGTTTCCAGCAGGCCATTATGGAACCTCATGGTCACATGGAAGTCTCGTTTGCATAAATTGCATTTTTCGATGATGGATTTCGGGCTTAGAGAAATGGTGTCGATTCTTGGTTAGCATACGAGTGTTTATTTCATTGAACGAGCCAGGCTTAAAAGCCATACAACTTACATAATAAGCATGCAAAAGGGTGGAACGTGGCTCAGACAGTCCAACGACCTAGAGCTTACTTCTGATACAAACTCGGTTTTGGTGGATTTCAGAAGTATCCCCCTAGTCGAGCATAGACTTCTTTGCGAAGCCATTTCACGTAACGGCTCTCCAACCATGTAATGGGATCAGGGAGAGCCTCCTCTAGTTCTCTGTTAATCCAGCTGTGCTCATAGGCTTGCAGGTTATGGCTATCAAATGTGGGAAGCCTGAAGCGCTCCTTCCCAAAGCACCTGCTTTCTTGGTTTCTGCCTAACTGTCGAAGCGTCCGTCCTGGTATATAAAAGGTGAAGCTCGTCAGCCCAGCAAGGATCACTCGTTTGAACCCCGCGGATTTTACAGTCATCGCCGGCAGGTTCAGCCATGGGCATCTCCAGACTATGTCTTCAGATTGCATGTCATTCAGAAAGGCATACCATATATCAACCGTCAGTTCAGGGTACACCATCGGTCTCTCGACCAGTTGCCTTGGGAAATCTTCGAAGCTGGCCTCCGGAGCTTCAAGTACACCCACCTTGTCTGAAAGCCAAAGCTGAGCGTAAAAACAAGCACGAAGTCAGATACAGCCAGAGTGAAAAAACAAGTGAGGTTTGTCCAGCGATCCTAGCCTGAGCGCGAGGTAAAACGAGAAAGTGTGTGCATAAAGAAAGAGTGAGTTGAGTGAGAACCTACCTGGAGCAGGAGAGGACATCCGCTGAACCAACTTGCTTGACCGCTTTTCACTAAATCCAAGCCTATGAGGGTTTCCGCTAGAACGGCGGGCATGATGTTCTTTCGAGCGTCCATTTGCAACGCCATGCTCACTATGCTTGGGCTAACTTCTCCGTTAGCAGGGATCAGCATGTAGGCAGCCAGTGCGCAGACCGAGAGCACGAAGCGTCTGTGGGCCTGTCCAACGTAGTCTCCTAGGGCACCTTCGGGACCATACAGCTCGATAAGACGGATAATGTTGAGATTGCCATCTTGGATTATGCTTGCTGACAGTTCTTCGGGAATGTTGAGTTTTGCCTCTAAGAGTTGGCTCATATCCTCCTGGAGCGGAGGAATGGCGAGGACTTCACATTCAGTGAACCCTCGAAGGTAGGTTTGGAACTCCTCCACTGTCGGGCACATTTCGTCATCGTAAAAGCGGAAAACGTGCATGACTGGATCCCAATACACCAATGCAGCTTCGAGAAATTCAGGTCGTGCCTCCATGAATCGGAGGTCACGAATGGAAGATAGGCATTGGGAACGAGGGCTTTCCCAGTCGATGGTTTCGGGACGGGTCAGCCACGGATCAAGTATGGCGGCTAACGGATTTTCCATTTTAGGTAAAGTGGGTACTCCTGGATTTCAGAGGAAGGAATGCTTTTGGCATTGCCATGTATACCATGCCTTTATAGGCAAAGTCTCTCAAAATATCATCCTCGGTTCTCATACCAAGGGTCAAGATTCATGAAAAATAGGGACACCTTGCCATATAAGGACACACAAATCTGCAAACTGCAGGATGGTCTACAGGACGTTGGTGGTTGGTGACAGGGCCTCTGGTGCCTTCAAAAGTTGGTTTGGTCAAAAGAGGGTGGCCTGACAGGGACAAACACTCGCGCGAGCATTCGAGAACCCTCGCGCGCGACCAAACACTCGCGCGACTATTCTGAACCGTCACGCGATGGTTCTCCTGCAATATTGACAGATTCTGGCAGCTACTGTCCATTTTTGGTCGTTTTTGGTTTCAGAGGGTCTTTGGCACTTTTGTTGGTTCCAGCAAGTCATAATGGGTATATATGACTGTGTGCAAGCATCGGATTCGAAATCTTGCGCTCAATGAAGATTTTGGACCCTCGGCGGCCCGTTTCAAGCTAAAATCGAAGTTTTGGAGGTTCGAAATCCATTCTGGAGGGTTTTGCCAGGTTCTTTCATACCGCACAGGTCATATGGAGCGTATGTGACTATACGGAGGTGTCGGTTTCAGTCCGGGACATAATTGAGTCTTGTTTCGCTGTCTCGTGTCCCTTTCATGTCCCTTTTGTGTCCTTTGGACACTTTTTGGTATTTTTCCCTTTCCGGGACGTTTTTCTCGATTCCGTCAACTTGTGCAAGTCACGTTGTGTGTGCTTGATGTTATGGAAATATCAGTGTCAATCAAAGTCAAGTATTTCAACCCAAAGTTTCATTAATTTGCCGTATCCTCGTATCCTGGCTGTGTCCTAGGGTACATTTTGCGTTTTCCTTCGAGCTAGTCACTCCTGTACATATATCTGTGTCTGTGGACAGTCTCGGTGTGTTCAATGCAAGTTTGGTATTAGTGGTGCGTGTTTTACCTCTTTTATGCATATAAAGAGCAAATAAACCAATGAAAATGCAAATTTTATAAACTAAAGGTACTGTGTCAGACCAAATCAAAGGAAAGTACTGTATCTGTGGTGATCCGGCCGATCAAAAACCATCAAAAACTATCAAAAGTAGTGCGGGCACATCCGCCCATCCAGCAAAAAGGCGCGCAGGCCTCCAGAAGCTAAAACAAGTATCAGAGTGTCTAGGGCACATCCGCCCTCTATCTACCTACTTGGGCACGCAGGCCCCAAAAGTAAAGTAAAGTGCAGAAAATAAAGAGGCTCTCAATCTCAATCCTCGCCTCCAAGCCAGTCTTTCAGGCCCGTACGGCCACCATCATCATCACTACCATCATCATCGTCATCAGCTCCATCCTTGGGCTCCTCCCACCGGATCATCAACTGAGTCATCAGAATCGCTACGGGCAGATGAGTGCTCCTCCTCCTCTTCTTCCTCTTCCTCGTCTTCCTCCTCATCTCCGTCATCTTCCTCCTCGTCCTCGGAAGTTGGGAGCAATACCAGCTTGGGTCTCTTTGGGGCTCGATGCTCCTCCGATGATGGTCTTTGGCGCATTGCAATGCGGAATCGCTCCTCAGCACGTGCCATCGCCTGTCCAACTGGTTCTTTGCCTGCAGCAGCTGCTTGTGAACTCCTTGTTTGTCGCTGTGGTGTGGCTGCCGGTATAGGAGTCCTGGCTGCTAACTTCTTCTGCGGAGGAGACCGTGTCCTCTTGCTCCTAGAAGTCGCCCGTCCCTGTGCCTGCATTATCATGTTATGTAAAGCATTAGAATACATTGTGCATATTGAGTATTGCATATATCAAGTGTTTGAATGACAGGTACATTTTATTGTGAGCAATATAAAGCATATGTATCGAAAACAGAGGTACATCATCAAATATCAAAAGCGGGAATGTATCGTTGTATACCTGAGGTTTCGTGCCAGCAGCTCGCTGAGCCTGTGGGGCAGTAGGTGCTGGATAGCGCAGCTCTAACTGGAAGCCGCCAGCTGCCTAACCAAATTCTCCAAAGCCAGCATACGGCGAACAGCTTCATTCACCCACTCAGCGGGCGCCTACAAAGGCAATTCTGTATCATCAAACAT
This sequence comes from Rhododendron molle, assembly GCA_025413875.1. Taxonomy (NCBI): domain Eukaryota; kingdom Viridiplantae; phylum Streptophyta; class Magnoliopsida; order Ericales; family Ericaceae; genus Rhododendron; species Rhododendron molle. The sequence continues at coordinate 26,746,304 of CM046391.1, forward strand.
ATTCAATATTGGCGCATGGATTAAAGTATAAACAAGATTCATACCGGCACAGTCACAGGCGGTGGCTCGACTCTGGCAGGCACTAAATGTATCTCAGCTAGATTGCCTTGTGCATCCGTAACGGGAATTGTCCATGACATCTCCGGGGGTCCACCTCTCACAGGAACGCCTGCATGATGCCTGACTCGGCCTTCGCCGCCTCTTGCTCTCTCTCCGGCAGCTCTCCTCTCCTCGGCAGCCCCGCGTGCCTGACTCCGCACGTCTTTGAAAGCCCGAACACCCAATGGCCTCGCCAAGCGGTCTCTCTGGTACTCCGCATAGTCCATCTCTGGGCGAAGGTATCGTGTCAGCTCTGTATCAGGCCGTGTGAACCTCTCCAGCTCAGCCCGGGTGTATGTACTCGTATGTGAAGCTCGGGGTGGAAGTCGCCCTGGCACCTGGAACGCGGTGTAGCCAAGCGACTGGCATGACACCCGGTCTCCAAGGTACCACTGCCAGCCAAAGGCCGACTCAAGTAACACCCTGCTGGCGGTAATGACCCTGCTCTCGGCCAGGTACTCAGGCTTTGCTCCAGCCATTCTCCAAGGATTCCAATTGACCTACACACAGGTCAACAGGCAATTAAGGCAATTGGTCAGCGGCAGCGTTAAAGCAATTCATAGTGTTTTAATTATGAGGGTTTTATGGTATACCTGCTCGACCTTGAGCTCATCCAAATACAGTCTGAAGGCGTTCAGTTGGCCTCTACCCTCCTTCGGCCCCATCATCTTCTTACTCCACTTCAGCGCACGAGGGAGAACGCTCAAGTCGGGATGCTTGCACTGAGGCGGATACATCCGCAAAACCTCGTAAGCCCAGAGCTGTTCAAAGTTAAGCAAACGTATTCATCAATCACAGGATATTATGATATGTATGCAAACAGGCTATGGAAACAGATCAACAAACAATGCAAGTAAATAGAAGTTGTGCTATGTTACTTTACCTCCCAGATTCTCCAGTAGCCAGCAGTGCTCTTCCCCGTCCTCGACGAGTTGCCCATGAAAGTGTAAGCAGTAGCCAGCGCTGCTCCACCCCAGTCAAAGCGTGAAGCTGTCCTCAGGTCTCTCAGGGCCGGTAGATAAGACAAGTGTACTCTGCTACGCCTGTTTGGATACAGGGTAGCACCAAAGAGATACAGCAAGTATGCCCTGGCCATTTGCTCCGCCTCCCTCTCGGTAGTCACCTTCTTCTTCAGGTATTTCTTCAATTGCTCATACTTGGCCATCCCCTCCTCAATCTTGGGTGCATCACCCAGAAACCACTCCAGTGCAGCCTGATCATTCTGAATGTTTGAATCAAAAGGAATGGGCTCTCCTCCAACTCTTAGCCCCGTGATCGCTGCAAAATCTGCAGGCGTCACGGTCATCTCTCCAGGGGGGAGATGGAAGGTATTTGTAGTGTCCCTCCATCTCTCTGCAAGCGCTACCAGCACGGCATGGTCAATCCTGCTCCTAGTAAGAGTCCGTATAAACTCCCCAAAGCCTGCTGCATTCACCAAGTCCCTCACCCGCTGAGGTAAACCCTCATACAGTGCCAGTGATCTGCACGCACCCCCAAAGCCCCGGATGTCTCTCTGAACTGCACCCTCCTGTTTCAAATACACAAACAAGCAACAGGGCAAATGTTAGCATGCATGGCTTTCATTTTTCAAGTTCTAGGTAATCAATTCAGGGGCGTAACGACGGTTCTTTGGTTCATGTTTTCGGCATGGTTATGTCATCAGGCAACAGGGCAAATGTTAGCATGCATGGCTTTCATTTTTCAAGTTCTAGGTAATCAATTCAGGGGTGCAACGGTGGCTTTTCAGTTCATGCTATTGCATGCATGGGCTACCCGGGTTATATCATCATGTTTCTGGCTTAGGTGTAGGCGGTGTTTGGATGGTTGGTTCAAGTTATTATTCTACGTTGCATGCGTTTTACATGGTGTGCAATTTAGCGATTCTACTACAAGGGTTATGTCATGATTTTCTCTGCAATTTACTGAACTATGCTGGGAAGTAGAAATTGAGGTACAAAGGGGGTTGTCAGGATTTACCTCGGCCCAAGTGTTCGCAATGTGGATCAGAGGGTCTCTCAGCACTGTTTCGTCGTCATACTCTAACCGCTGTGGCATGTATGCTGAAATACCTGATGGCACAAATAGATGTGGCATAGGGGGCACGTATGTCTCTGATGTATAGTTCGGCCGGCCCATGGTTCCCGCCTCCGCCACAGCTGTCACCCTGGGTCCCAATGCCTCCTCGGCAGCCCTTTCCTCGGACTCCATGTCTCTCAATGGCTCCTCTCTATCCTTCCTCTCTCTCTCGGCCCTCTCAGCGGCCTCGGCAGCCTCAACAGCCCGTGCCCGATCCTCCTTTGCCTTCAGAACGTACTCACCAATATCAGGACGCTCCTCCAAAAGTCTCGCTAGTATCTCGTCGGGCGTATGCTCGGCAATCTCGTCAAAAGTGATGGGTATGTGACGCGACGATGTGGCCGCTGTCACCGGAGGTCTGAACGCAATGTCTTGTTCACGGATTTCAACAGGGGGATCCTCCGTGGTCTGCTCTGTCTCGACAAGCTTCTCCTCCGCAATAACGGCGCTTTTGCCTCTCGCCGGATCCCTCGGCGGAGACCCGTTCGGCCCGGGATCGCCACCCATGGCTCCACCACTGCCCGAACCACCGGAACTGCCACCAACCATGGGCGAACCTTCGGTCACTACGCCCGGGCCTTCTGCTTCAGAAATGGACCCCACGGCCCCAGTAGGAACCCTCGCGCGAGGATTCTCCTCGGTCACGCGAGGATTCTCTTCATCACCAATCTCCTGCTGCTGGTTTACTCCGCCATCGCCGCCGCCTGCTACCACTGCACTGGTACCCGCGGCTTCCTCTGTCGCCGTCTGATCGCCCGTTTGGATCTCCAATGGACCTCCTCGGTCCTCTACTCGATCAACCACCTCTCCCTCGCTACCACTGTTCCCATGCTCTGCCATGGGTAACGGATTGTGATGTGATTTCGTGGTTTTGGGGCGAAGATCAAGGGTTTTTGGAAAGTATGAGAGAGTAAGAGGAGTTTGAGAGTTTTTGAAACTGCCACAAGCGGTTTCAGAGACGTCCTCGACGTATATGGAACGAAAACAAGCACGGGCCGGGTCTGGGCCGATTCAGATCCAAGCCCTCAGAAACAAACCATCACGTGATGGTTCATAACGCGCGCGCGACGGTTCTTTTGGGCTTCAGGCCCATTACCCCAGCAGTGCAAGACCAGTCATGCACATCTCTCTGTTATGGTACATGATGTGTTGTTATGCTTTTGAGGCATGTTTGGGAGTTATTTGGAAATAAGTCCGTCGAAATTCGAGTTATATTCCATCTCGCAGTTGGTCCCTGTGCACACCTGAGCAAAATTTCAATTTCAATTCAGCGACGATCCATCCGTCAATTTCAATTCGACGATCCATCCGCCCAATTTCAATTCAGGCGACGATCCATCCGTCTGATTTCAATTCAGCGACGATCCATCCGTCTGATTTCAATTCAGACCGACGATCCATCCGTCCAATTTCAATTCGGCGATGATCCATCCGTCCAATTATCAATCAAATGACGATCCATCCGTCCGATTTCAATTCAGGCGACGATCCATCCGTCCACTTCAAATCCACTGACGATCCATCCGTCCAATTTCACTTCGGGCCGACGATCCATCCGGCCCAATTTCAATTCGGCTGACGATCCATCCGGCCCATTTCATTCAATGACGATCCATCCGGCCCAATTATCAATCAATGATTTATCCTTCCACCAACTTTAGATCAACGGCAATCTAACTGTCAACCGGTGACGATCTATCCTTCTGATCATTCTTCGGTGCACGGTATTTTAATATATTTGCGCGTGTTTCATTAAATCGGCTTTTGGGCGGATTTAGAGGGTGTCTAGAAACCTTTGACGTTACCCGTACCAGTCAATGGTGCTTCGCGTGCCGTCAAAGGGGGACTACTGTAGACACCCCAATCTGGATCGCCTGATCGTTTTACGGCTTCTTGTTTCCCCGATGATGAATTTGGATTAAGAATAGACTTGAGTTTGGAATGGTTTGAGCTTGGTGAGTGTGGAGCCCTTCTTGAACCTTTTTACCCTCAGAAACCCTAAGTCAAAACCCTAAAGTTAGGGTTGACCCTCGCGCGTGGGTTTGGAACCCTCACACGAGTGTTCTTTGCCAGGTGTGGGTCAAAGTCAATCTGTTGACCGTTGACCCTCGCGTGACATTTAGAACCCTCGCGCGCGTATTTGGAACCCTCACACGACGGTTCTCTCCTGTCCCCATCCTTAATTTCCAGCTGGATTTTGTGACGATTAGGGGTCTATTAAGCCTGTGGAACCCTGTTTTCCACCAGCACAGCTGTTGTAGACTGCATGGTTGGCTCTTCCCAACACAACCACTCCTTGCACCTTGTTGGAGGCCTTGTCCACCAAGTCTGATTGACCAGCCTTGTTGGCTGATTTTTGGGCCATGTCTACCTCTCATGCATTTCCCTATAAATACCTTCCATGCTTCCAATAGCTAAAGGGTTACAAAAATTGCACTAATTCAAGCACAAAGCTCACAAAACCTCAACCACTCCAGTTTTTTCTCTCACTCTTGTGTTCTACATACACTCATTTTCAAAGCTACACCACCTTGTTCAAACCAATCCAACTCAAGCAAAAGGTATAAACATTTACCTGCTTTCTGTTCTGATCCCTGAGGGGGGCTGTCAGGGCCAAGGCTGGTAATCAATACCAGTTCTGGCCCTAAAGTCAGCAAAGTTACAAGAGGCCTACAACTACAAACCCTCGCGCGACTGTTCTTTACTCTCACGCGACAGTTCTTGTTTGTGTGATGATGAACATCGTGGGGAAGGGTATCCTGGTTTTTGAGTCCTTCATACTGTTATTACTGTTTTTAAGTATATTAGGGCTGTTAGATCACTGTGTTGCATGAAAAAGCCATAGTTAGCTTATTTTGCAGTATCATTTAGTTTGGAATGCCTTTGGGAAGCTTCTGAGTATGTTTCAGAGCCCCAAGCATGCAAAGCAATTCCTGGACGTCCAGTCAGGAACACTCGCGTGATGGTTCTTTATCCTCGCGCGATGGTTCGTCATTTTCCAGTAATTGCCCTTGCTTGGCAGCTAAGGCTCAAGCCTTTGTTTATTCACCCCCACTGTTTAGGGTTGCCTTTCAATTCATTTGGTTTCTGTTTATCTCAAATTGTAATAATTATTTACTCTCCAGTACATATCAACTGCTTGGTTTGCCCCCTGGGTGAGCACTGGTCCTTCCAGAGCCCAGAAGGGGATTAAAATTCAACCTGTGGTGGGAACAAACACTCGCGCGAGGGTTTAGAATTGTTGCGCGATGGTTCTTTGCATGCACACAGATCCATGCATGCAAAGTTGGCCATGGTGTTGGCATGCCTAAACCTTGTGCAGTGTTCTTGATGTTCTGATCAGAAGGTTGGGTTTTATCCCATTCTTTTTTTTTCATAGTATTCCATCCATCCAAGCTCAAATATAACACATCTTGCAAACATGTTACAGTTTTAATCCCCGATTAACTGTTCTCCCACCCTAATTGGCTTAAAATTGGTTAAAGAAGAATTCGAATCACAAACATTTGCAAAATGCCTAAGTAGAGACCGATCTCCGGATTGGGCGAGAGGGGTGCCTTAAAACCCTTCCCCTCTCGTAACCTGGCTCCCGAACCCAGATATGGTTATGACGGACTGGTTTCCTTCACTTTTCAAATCAAACAGCGCGGCAGGTGCTTCGAAATACGGTTCCTTGGGTGTCGGACCTTCAAACCCGAGTGGCGACTCTGTATTTTTACGAGCGCCTGCTTCTCCGCTCGCGCTCCCTCGATTACGGGCCCTTGCTTCGGGGAACGAAATTCCCGAAGGCTCGCTTTGGAATCCGGAAATTCCAGGGCATGCTGCCCACATACTATAAATCGAGTTCTTAATATTTTTGAGTGATTCCAGTCCCAATAGTTGCACGATTGAACGAAGCTTAAAAGCCACGAAGGAAACCTTGTCAAATCTGCACTCCAAGGGTGGTTAAACAGGGGTTTACCGAGGCTACACGAATCTGTCACGCAGCATGACAGATTGACACACCTCTACTCAAATGATCATAACTTTCTGTGTACTAAGAGTTTTAAGACGATTCTAGTGGCAAATGAAAGCTGACTTCAAGGCTTTCGAACCGATATAAAGTTTGCATAAAACGGACATTGTAAGAGGAAGTAATGGCCGTTCGAAGTGGGCTGAAACCCAGAAAATGAGACAGATTTGCAGACCAGTATTCTAAAACTCACCATAAATTCAATTCTCAACGGTTTCGGGTGATTCTTGTGGCATTAAAACGAGCTTTAAGTCTACTCTGTTTCACATAAAGGAACCAAATTCAATTTCAAGTTTAAGAAGACAAAAAACCCAAAAACTAAGACCCTGTTCTGCAGAATTTCGGGAATGAAGGAAACAACCTCAAATAACGATTTTAAGCACGATCTAAGTACATAAACACCATATAAACACGTAACAAGTGTAAGAAATCCCTACCTCATGGGTTTTGAGCAAAACCCAACCCTTTGACCAAGTCAACAAAGTTTCTAAGTGGCCCGATCGTAATTTTTCTTGATGGATAGGTAGCCCTCGTTCCCTAGAACAACTTTACTTCTTGGACTTTGTCCTGAATCACGCCCCAAGTAGATGAAATTGAGGAGAGAAGGAAAGGGGGGAGTTTTTCGGATGGAGAGCAGAGAGAAAGCAAGAGACGCAGGAGAGAGAGAGAGAGAGAGAGATTGTGATGTGTGTGGGTGTGCCTGTGAAAGAAGAAACAAGTGGGGGAAAATAATTCCCTACACACACCTATGCACTTTACACTTGCATCCTGAAACTTCTAATTTTCAGTACATTCACCCCAAATTAAATGACCGCGTCATTTCTCGTATTCTACTATTTTTGCCTCACCAACGACTGTAACATTTCTTTAAAAAAAAAATTACGGGTCTCTACGGTATTGGCCATTTTGCCTTCGGTGATCTTTTTGACAAACTGCGTAAGAGATCTTTTTCGTTCCTTTCGTCAAAATTACGTGACTTTTGTTGTATGTACGAGGGCATTGCTCTTAGGCGGAGGGTGTATCTTCCAGATTTCTGTAGGAGGAAGGTGTGTTTTCCCAATTTCTCCCCCATTTTTGTTACTCATTTGGCGGAATAAGAGCATCGAGGCGTGGGGGAGGGAGAGTATTGTATGATCACGGGCAATATCTCTATGGGCAATTAAAGTAAGGCGACACTCCGTATTATTATGATTTCAATGGCGACTTGTGAATGGAGATGATCGCGGGCCAAGCCCAAGATGGTAGATGGGATGTTCGACAAACCCCCAATTAGGCTACGCTTGCGATTCCCATACGCGATGGCTGAGAATATTGGTAGACAATATCTCTATGGGCGATCAAGAGGGAGGTTGGCGATTCATGGATAGAGTCCTGTGGTGCGTTGGCGGTCAACCCATGCTAAGCAGGTTGGCCAAGCGCCGGAAGGGATGACCAATAAGCCTCCGATTAGGCTAGGCTTGCGATTCCCACAGTGCAGTGGCGGAGAATATTGGTCGACAATATCTCTATGGGCGATCAAGAGGGAGGCGACACTTGGCATAATGGCAATATGATAGTAAAATTTTTTTTTAATTACAATAATCAAGCATGGAATGAAGTTATGCTCGGCGGTGATTACAGTAGAGAGAGCCTAAACAGAAAGGCTAGGTCCCCAACGTTTTTATATGGGGAAAAGGTAATTCACCGGTAAGTTGTTAGAAGGATTCAAACTTCCGGCGATGCTATTACATAAATGGCACGTCTATCAGCGCGGTAATCTCATTGTGGTAGGTACCCAAGATAGTGCAATGGAGTTCATTAATCCATAGTATCCATGTCCCTCCCAACGAGTAGGGGATAAGAGGATCCATGACGGTGAAATTGGCAAATCCAATAGTTAGGCTCATCTGCTTGGCGACAGCTCCACCAATCCATTTGTTGGAAACCACCACCAAATCTGGTTGGTGCAGTGTAACAGTGTCGAGAAAGTACTTGTAAAAACTCATGTGGGTGGCCCCCCTGCAATTCCGCCATAGAATTGTTATTGGGCGACGGGTGGAGGGCCTTGATGTATCGTTGCTAGATATTGAATCTTCCTCTTCCGCAGTGGGTGGGAAGGCTGGTCTGAGGCCTTGGGATTGATTGGAGGCATCAAAAGTTGCAACAGAGACATGGTACGATGGTTGGCCATACATTATCAGTTATTCGGTTGTGATTTTCAATTGATCAAAGTCGCGAGCTGAAATAACCTCAGTGTGGTGCACGCTGGATGGGAGGATCAGTTCTATATTTTTTCGAAGTTGGTGAGTATGTGTCGGGAGGTCGTGTAACGCCCCCAAAATCGGGTTCGTTAAATAAAGGTTTTATTAGACAAACAAGGCAGAGTCTAGCTCATTATTACATCCAATCTCCTTAGAGAGGTTTATGTTACACAAAAGGGAGGGTTACTAAGGCTAACTAAAGCTCCTTCTCTTCCTCCATCCTAGCGAGTTCCCCAGCTCCGGAAGCCTCCAAGGTATACAGCTCCCCTTGTTCATCTAAAAAGTCTGACACATTATACCAGCGTCACCACCAGTATAATATGTCAGGGTCACATAAAGCAACACCGTGAGCTTGAAAGCTCAATAGAGTAATCCAAACCCACTAACCCTTAACATACACATCAAAGATAGTATACGATTTTCCAAACTTAACATGCTTTCGAATAACACATACAATTACACATGCGCATTCATTAACGAGCGTTGGTGTCATGTTTTCCATGTGTCTCTCCTACGCGACTCATCGTTTTGTGTCTCATCTTTTATCATCAATTCCGAAAACACGCACGCACACAACCATGGGTTACAAGTACCTTGTGTCGCACAACAATGAGCTACCAAGTCCGGCTCATTGCCACAAGGTTGCCAACGCATGGCCACAATGGCTACCAAGTCCGGCACATTGTGTCACACACACACACAACCATGAGCATCCAAGACCGGCACCTTGTGTCGCACAACAATGAGCTACCAAGTCCGGCTCATTGCCACAAAGGCTACCAAGTCGGCATATCATGTCACATCTGGCTACCAAGTCCGGCCATTAAGCATTCCAAAACACTTTTTATCCATATCAACCACATCTTAGGTGTCATATCTCTACTTTTCCAATTCCATGTGTCTCGTAACATGCATCGACTCCGCGGTGGGACTAATCACATAACTCATGCGATATCGAATAGCAAGATCATCCAACTCTATACTATCATGCTCGTTAAAAGGTCAAAATACGAATACTTCGTTTCAAAACAACACTTTATCTTTAAAACGCATTTCCTTCGAGAAGTTCAATAAAACAACACATGTTTATTGACGAGTTCATACAATCACGTAGCAATTAGGCAATCAAACAATCAAGTAGCCACAAGATCAAGGTAAACTACATACTTTTAGCAAGAAAGTTCTACAAGCTAAATCATACGACTAACTTTATTTTCTTTAGCGAAAATAGCTCGAAAAGCTCAACATACTTCTTAAATAGTTAAGGATTAACTACACTTAAAATATACTTAGAGAAGTAGGTTCGAAGAACTCTACCGTTCTTCTTGGCGGTAGAAAAGGACTACGAAAGATCGACGGAAAGAAAGTCGGCACTCGAACGGCGTAACGGCTTACGATAAGCTTCCGATAGCTTCGAAAGAGAAAGGTTTCTCTCGAAACTAGATCCTAACTACAACTACTTTAGGATCGAGGTGGTGGTCGTATGGTGGTTTAGTGGCGGAGATGGAAAGTTTCTTGAAAAACTAGAAAGAAACTCAAGAACCAAGAAAGAACAACAAGAACAAGCAAGAACTTCTTATGCTTTCAAGGAAGAAGTGAGGAATGGAAAGGTGTGAGTTCAAATGAAGAATGAGGTGAGTATTTATAGGCAAGCACTCCCTCTATCTCTCCCTAGCCGAATTCTCTTTCTCTCTCCTATATCTCATTTTTTTAATTCAAGCAATCTTGCTTCCTTGCAAGAAACAACCTAGAACCCTAGGTTTGCATGCCTAAATGTGTCCTTGGATTGGATTTTGGAAGATTGGCCAAGGAAATGGATTTGTTTCAAGTAAGGAAATGGGGTTTGTACAATGAAGGACAAGATCTTGCTTGAAGTCTTATGCTTTCAAAGATTGAAAGCATAGAAATAGGACAAGGATGACCAAGGCATGGTCATTCAAGGAAGCAACACACATCACTCTCTCTCCCTCTCTCATCCGAATCTCTCTCTCTCCCATCTCTCTCGGCCTCTCTCTCTCCTCTCTCTCTCTCTCTCTCCCTCCTTGGTACATTAGTACAATAGATATATATATATATATACATATAACTATATATATAAGATATGGAAGGACAAAGGTTGGTGGATTGAATAAGGAAAGAGTGAGGTTTTGGTTTACAAGGGATTTGGACAAGATTTTAGGCTTTCAAGAGTACAATAGAATATCAAAGAAGATCAAGCATTGGTCAATGAAAGCACAAGGAAATCTAGGTACATTCTCTCCCTCTCTTTTCTTCTCTTTCTCTCTCTCTCTCTCTCTCTCTCTCTCTCCCTCTCTCTCTCTCTCCCACTTGTACACCCTTGAAAGTATACATATATACTAATATATATATATATATATGTACTATGGGTCTTTCAAAATCTTGTATTTAAAACTAAATATAGATTTTCTTAATATAATATTGTAATACACACATGTTATATACAATATTATATATATATATATCTATATATATATATACATACAAGTACATATATATTATATATACAAGCAAGTACATACAATCTAAGCTAGATATACACAAATCTAATATCTAATAAAGAATTCTACTACTTTCAAAGTACGTCCTAAATTAATAACCTAATATACTAATCTCATTTTAATCAAATATCACACATGCCAAATCTAATATTTTAATCACCTATTCTTGGTTGGCAAGTAAAGCTATTATCCAATGGATAATAGTTTCCCTAGCGGTTAATAACCAATGGTTAATGATGGAAAGGTCCAAGGGTTATCGTCCAATGGTTAATAAATCTCCTAGCGGTTATTATCCAACGGTTAATGCTAGAAAGTCTAATACTTGCAATTAAGCACTAAGCTAATCTAATCTCATACTTAGGAAGGTTAACCAAGGTTTACCTATTGACCAATGGGTAAAGGAAACCCTAACGCTATTGTCCAATGGTCGATAGCTTAAAGGTTCAAACGGTTCAAAGGGTTAATCTAGGGTTACCGAACTCAAGGGTTTCAAAAGGTTCGTGAATCGAAGGCTCATAAGGTTCACAGATGTTTAGGAACGATCGGTGGCTAGGTTAAACGATGGCTACGTCGAATCATCGGTTAAAAGCTAGCTAGGGTTGCTAGATAGGATTTCCAGCCGAGAAGTGAAATCTTAGGGCTTTATCCTAGAAACGACAGGAAGATCGGTGGTTAAACGATGATTAAAACCTAATTTAAGATTTTTCAAACAGTAACAACGAAATTTTTATTTAGTGAAAATTAGGGTTGTTACAGGTCGTTCGGTGACCGGTGAAATTGGAGGTCGCGCAGTGGGAGTGAATCCCATGCTTGAATGAGTTCCTTAATGAAAGAGGCTTGACCAGACGATGCCCTATGGTCGTATTCCTCCACCAAATTTTGCGTTACACCTCCTTTTTATAAACCAATTTGGTGGGGATTCGACCCCCTCCCTCAGTAGGAGAATTTGTGTCACCCATGGCTGGTAGGTGCCTCATCCGTGGGATATAGCTCCACACCGGAGAGTTTGGTCCAGCTTGGGATGGTGTCGAACGATAGAGGTACCTTGTGATTGGTGATTAAGGGGCCATGGTTGAGGTGAACGGAGTTAAACGAAAAAAAATGTGAGGAGGAGAAGATGACTTGAAGACTTAGATGTTTGATGTTGATGTTTTTTGTATTTTACTATGGTGTGAAAGTCTCGGTCCTTTTTAAAGGAACTTCGAGAATCTTTGAGACTTGACGTCTCATGACTTGAGGTGAAATATGGATTTAGACGAGTCATCCCGAATCATAGGAGAGTTAGGATTAGGATATGGATTTACTTGTATTTGGAGGTTTAAGGTACCAGGTGTAATATTTTTCCGAAAGAGGAGCGAGTGAATTCAGGAAGTAGGGGAATCCGGGCCAAGTCTACAAGCATAGGACTAATTCAGGAAATGGGGGAATCCGGGTCAAGCCTATAAGCGTAGGACTCCCTTGTGCTTGGCGGTCCGAAGGGTGAATCTTAACATTTATTATAGAGTTGTCACTTCATAGACATGACCTATATCATTTATCCATCTAATTAAGCCTGTAGAATTTGGGTTGGGATGATTCCCTTTCTTCCTGTCTTTCTATAGCAACAAACAATCATGAAGAAAGGCTTAAAATGTGGAGGAATGAACTCATATTGATAAGGCTCCTAACGAGGAGGTACGATACATAGGCACAGAGAAAGACTTAAGACATGGAGGATTGAACTCATAATTTGATAAAGCTCCTAACAAGGAGGTACAATACATAGTGTTCGCCTTCTCATGGAGTTCCATCACATGATTAACTCATAGGGTAATCATAAAATGGAGCTCTTAAGAATTATAACTTCTTTGATTACACCAAATAAAAGCTTGCATAATAAAGGAGAAACATATCCTAAATGTGGTATGCTTTCAACCTCTTTGCGTTGATGGGTGCATTAAGGACGTCAGAGGCCAACTCCGATATTTGGTAGTATCCATTTTCACCACGAACGGTCCTTCCCACTTCGCGGCAAATTTGGAGGCTACTTTCCCTTTCATAACATGAGGGGTTGCCTTCAAAACCAAGTCTCCCTCCGCGAATTGTCGCGACCTAACCAAGGCATCGTAAGCTCGAGCTATCCTCCACTAGTAAACACGAAGTTTAGCCAGCGCTCGATCCCTTCGTTCATTTAGTGCTTCCAACTTTGTTTCCAATTCGCTTGGTCTTGCGTCATGGAGGACCTCACTTCGTAACGCCACTCATGCCGACGGTATTGCAATTTCTAAGGGTAGGACAGCCTCAGCCTCATAGACCAAGGAGAAAGGGGTCATTTGGGTGGGTATTCTCTTAGAGGTTTTATAAGCCCAGAGAGCCATGGGCAAGGCATGTGCCTAATTCTTCTAATGATCCTCCAATGTTCGGCTCAATATCTTTAGGAAAGTCTTGTTGGTTGCCTCCGCTTGCCCATTTCCTTTAGGATAATAGGTTGTGGACTTTTGGTGAGTGACATTGTAGGAGAATAGGAGTTGCCCGACTTGGCAGTTGACAAAAGGTGTACCATTGTCAAAGAGGATGACTTTGGGAATTCCAAATCGACATATGATGTGCTCTTGAATGAAGTTGGAGATGGTTGCTCTAGTTGCCCTTTTGAGGGGGACGGCTTCCACCCATTTTTGTATAGAGCTCTGTGGCGGTGAGTATCCAAATGTTCCCTCTAGAGGGAGGATTGATTGGACAGATCAAGTCCATGCCCCAAGTATGGAATCGCCATGGGGTTCTGATAGATCGGAGGTCAACGGTGGGGGCGTGAATCATATTGCCGTGAACCTGGCATGCATTACACCTTTTGACATGGTTTTTAGCATCCTCTTCCATGGTGGGCCAATAATAACCTATATGGAGTAAGTGTTGGAATAGCTTGGCTCCTCCTTGGTGCTCGGCTTCGTGCGCGACTTCTAATGCTTTTGAAGTTTCAAGACCTGCTAGGCACTTCAAAGGTTTTCCTTCAAAACTTCTTTGAAATAGTTCTTCATTGTGAACGAAGAACTTTGGAGCTCATTTCTTGACTATCGCCATGTCAACTCGATCAGGAGGTAAGGTGCCATCAGTCAGAAAATCAATGTAGTGTTTCCTTCAATCAGTGTAAACTCCAATGAAATCGCATTCTACCTTGGAGGGGGTTTCTCTACACTTGGGACATTTATTCTGCAACTCTACCGCGTCTGTTGCTGTGGTGGGCCAATAGTACCCTTGGCTTTGGAGTCATCTGTAGAGACTTACGTCACCGATTCTGGATGATCGCCCATGAACTTCCTGAATTTTGACCTTGGCTTCTTCCTCCCCAATGCAACGCACTAACCCCCCTTCCGTGCCCCTATAGTATAGGTTTCCTTGATAAATGGTGAAATATTTTAAATTGTTGAGGTTTATGGCATCAGAGGCACTCTTTAGTTCATTGTAGATGGGAGTTCTCTAATCTTCAATTTCTTCTTCGAGGAAGATCTCGGCTACGAAGCAAGGCACGCATCTCTTGACAATTTCAATCTTGGTTGGTACCCCTGAGACTTCCACCTTGGAGGCGAGGGTCACAAGAACGTTGGCATGGTGATTCTCCAAATGGGGGGCATGTTCCAAGCGGAGGGCGTCGAATTTGCATGTTAATCTTTACACAATGGTCATATAAAAAGCAAGTGGAGGTTCTCTAATTGCATACTCGCCGTTCGTTTGCCGGATGACTAGTTTTGAGTCCCCTTTAATGCAAAGAAGGGTTATGCCGCAATTCAAGGTGGCCATGAGGCTGAGGATGAGCGCTTCGTACTCGGTTTCATTGTTGGAGCAATGAAAATTGAGTTTGTAGGAAAGGTTTATCTTTCTTCCACTGGGAGCCGTTAGGACTATTCCAGCGCCTCCACCTTTAACGATCCATCAAAACTTAGGCTCTACACTCCGACCTCTGCTTGCTTGTGCTGCTTAGAACTCATCTCCTAGCAAATCTTCAAACGGGGGTTCATATTGGCCACTTGGAAAGTGAGCCAAGTGGTCGGCCAGAGCTTGGCTTTTTATCATCCGAGGGGCTTTACAAATGATTTCATACTCAGCCAAAGAAAGCAACCATCGGGCCGGCCTACCAGCTAGAAATGGGCAATTGAGGAAGTACCGAATTGGATCACATTTCATGATGAGGTGGAGAGCGTATGAAATGAGATAGTGGCGGAGCTTCTGTGTGACGAACACAAGAGTGAGGCAATGGCGCTTTATTGGCGAGTATCACAATTATGCCCCTTGTTTAACCCTGCTTATGTAATAAATCGTCCTGTCGATTCCATATACCTCTTAAGATAAAAGGGCCCCAATGGAGCGGGGAATGGAAGTGATGTACAGGAGGAGGGGCTTTCCTTGTTGAGGAGGAGTCGTTGTGAGTGGTGAGACTAACGCCGCTTTGATAGCCTCAAATGCCTTGGTGTGCTCCTCTGTCCAGATAAATTTGGCATCGTTTTTAATCAAATTGTTGAATGGTTGGGTGATTTCTGCTATGGCGGGGATGAACCTCCGTAAAAAAGATGTGCGCCCCAAAAATGTTCAGAGTTCATCCACATTGGTAGGCCGAGGCATTTCCTGGATTGCAATGACTTTGGCGGGGTCAGGATCAACCCCGTGGCGGTGGACAACGCAACCAAGGAACTTGTCGGTTGTGACTCCGAATGCGCATTTTTTCAGCGGGTTCATCCGTAGCCGATACCTTTTTCATCTTTCGAATACTCTTCGGAGGTCCTCAAGATGGGTCTCTTGTTCTTTGGATTTGACCACCAGATCATCTATATAGAACTCAAGTATCTCGTGAAAGATGGCGGTCGTCGCCCACTTGTATGTGGCTCCTGCATTCCTCGAGCCGAATGGCATAACGATGTAGAAAAAGTTGCCATTAGGAGTCTGGAAGGAGGTCTTAGGCGCATCATTAGGGGCCATCTTGATTTGGTTGTATCCACTGAATCCGTCCATGAATGAGAACATGTGGTGCCCGGAGGCTGAGTCCACGAGTGTATCAATGCTAGGAAGAGGAAATTCATCATTCGGGCAAGATTTGTTCAAGTCCCTAAAATCCACGCAAACTTGGATTTGCCCATTCTTCGTTAGCACTGGGGCGATGCTGGAGAGCTAGGAGGGGTGTTGGATGGACTTAATGAATCCGGCTTTGAGGAGTTTGACCACTTCATCATTGATCTTTAACTCCATGTTAGGCTTGTAAAACCTAACACCTTGCTTCACTAGACGAGCCGAAGGCACCACATTGAGTTTATGCATGGTGACTCTGAGGTCCAATCCCAGCATTTCGTCATAGTTCTATGCAAAGACATCATTGTACTCATGGATGAGCGCAATGAAAGCCTTCTTTTTCTCTTCAGGAAGATCTTTGGCCAGAAAAATTGGTTTAGGAGGCATGCCCCTTGGAGCCAAGTTAACTTCTTCTAATTCTTGCTTTGAAGGCTGGGGCCCATCTTACAAGCACTTCGGAGCCACCTTGACTTCTTAGAGGGCTAAGGGTTGCCCTTTTTGACCTTCGTCTGGTGTTGTCAACTTTTGGATTGTGGGAGGTTCTCTCTTCTTGTTCTTCTTCTTCCTTGGCTTGTTCAGTCATTTTTGCATGAAACTAGACGAGGAGCAGCATTGAGTGAGGTGTTCCATGAGGTCCCTTTCATCCTCGTGAACTTCGTGACATTCCGCTAGGGAGCTGGCTTCCCCAGGCAAGGAAGCTAGCTCTCGGCACCTTCACAAGCGGTAAACTTTGTTACTGTCTGGCCTTGTGTATTTCACCACTTTGGAGCTAACGTTGTCCTCTGCAGGCACTCGAGCCTTGGCCAATATAGCATCTCGAGCCTGCTTTTCCTCATTGGGGTTGCTCGTGGATGGAGAGTCTTCCTTTGAAATCTCATCCCATTTGGTGATTAGGATGCCTCTAGGAGGAGCCAAGGGCTCTTCCTCATTTGCATCGTTATAGAATATGGCATCTGCCATGTGAGACTCTTCTTGTTTAAAGGGCTTTTGAGATCCAACAATGGTGACTAGACCATTCTTGTATATTGCCTTTGATGTGCCCATTTGGTAGTCGTAGAAGTTTACCAAACGGCCGTCAAATTCAATTATTTATAAACCGAACTATGACTAACGATTTGCATGGTATAGCGAGAAAGTCCGAGTCGATCCACATGGAGCTCGAATATAGATTGTTCGGATTGTAGGTGTAAAGGTTTTCGGCGTTTAAGACGGCCAACTTTTGGTTTTGCTTTGAACGGTGGAAGAACACTCAAAGTAAAAGACCAAAAAATCGGTTTTGACAAAGTTAAACTAGCGGCACGGCAACGGAACGATTAACGCCCGTGACTTAGGCCATCGAACCAATCTCAACGAAAGCACAGTTGAATCGCACAGCTTAGGCTATCAACCGGAGGATTAGGCTATCAACCGGAGGATTTAGCTATGAAACCATTGAAAGGCTAGAGATTTAGTATAGAAAACAAGTGAGCTCTTTCGTTCTTTTTGGCAAACACGAACCGAGACATCGCTCTGGAACCATATGAGCGAGCACATGATCACCAAAGATTAGCGTCGACAAGCTTTGTTACATAAAAGGCAAGCTTTCCTCATTTTTCTTACTAAACTTCAAGACATGAGTTGAGAAAAGCAAGATTAACGTAAGTCACGAGGCGATAAGCGCCCCACGGCCAAGCCTTAACGACTACTCATTCATATTGAAAAGACTAGAAAGCAAGATAAACATGGAAAACATTTTTAACCGACGAACACGAAAATAAACTGGATATTAGTAAGCATTTAAAGAGTAGCAACAACTTTAATACGTGAAAAATTAACAAACAACTTAAGCTTACAAGTGTTCTTGAAGGAAATGCTTGGAAAGCTTGAAAGACATTAATGGAGAAAAATCAACCTAAACTAACTACCTACTCCTTTACAAGTGAGAGAGAGAAGAGTATTTATACAACTCAACTTCTCTCCCAACAAATATCTTACAAACATACTATAAGTAGCAACTATTCCATAGGTGGAAAGCCTAAAAACAACAAATATCTGGTCGCAGGCTCGTGGTATCGATACGGATTAAGCAAAGTATCGATACCACGCTGCTAAGTTATAATGGCCATTTCCCCCGTAGTGATCCCGTATCGATACGGGTTAAGGCCGTATCGATACAGTAGAACCTAATGTCCCACGAAGCCTACGCTTTAGGCTGTATCGATACCAGGAGCTTATCTCCAGATCTTCAGGCCAGCTTCTGCAAACAGCTCCCAGCAGCTTCCACAGCATCTTATTTTCATTCCCTGAACTTAAGTAAATATTACATTTAAACCTTTCTTTACTTTAATTTATTTAACGAAAATTAGAAAATACCCCGCATTTGGAAACAATGGCATTACCAGAATTTCAAGAATCCAATTAAATCAAAAATATCAACCCCCTACTTTTAGTGTAAAATGGAAAACTGCACATTTTTCTCGAGAGAAAATGGCTCAAAACATGACCTTACTCTTCAAATAAAACCTTGCAACTTTGTAGTTACTCTTAGGAAAATTCAAGGATCAATTACCACCATTTTTTATCTCGAAAATCGATACTTTTTCAGAAAGTCATTTTTCCAAATTTAGACAGATTTTAAAGAAGCCGACAGGGTCTTCGGGTACTTGGAAGCACTTGGGCCATCCATTGCGTTGAAAAGCACCTTATTTGCACGTTTTATCTGAAATACACAAAAACCTACCTTACGTGTAATATCGCTATAAAAGGTAAATAAACACTAGATAAAACAATATAAAACGGGACTAGTCGCACCAAATATCTACAATATTGGGTGCTCATCACACCCCCCAACTTGAACTTTGCTAATCCCTAGCAAACTAATGCAAAATGTATTTAACTAACCTATGCAATCCTCCTAAAATTTAAGATACAAACGTTATGCTCAACTACTATAACTAGGCAAGAGTCCAAAACACCCCTTCCAATCCGATCAATCGCAATCCATGCACAAGCATGCCATGAACTAGGATGAACAAACTTTGGTATATTAGAACAATCAAGTATGCATGCACCACAACGAGTTTCAACTCCAAAACTCACAAGGATACACTCTTATTCGACTTTTCACACAATGAGACACAAGATACATCCCATGACAAGCGCTAGCGAGTAAATGCAATAGCTAGAGACAAAAAGCTATGCATGCTATCAAAAGAGCGCTTAGAACGAAAGGAAAGCTAATTATCGACTAGTATGGAAAGATTAGAAATAAATCATACTCAAAAAGCAATAAATATCAATCATGCATCAAACGGAGTTAATAGCTTACTAAAGATCAACGGAGGACTTTTATTAGCTTATAACGACCTTGGATACAACGGAAAAGGGACTACAAAAATGTAGTGGCCATATGCTAGCACAATTCATCTACCCTTGGCCACTACCGACCCTAAACTACCCAAGGCATGATCATATATCAGCCAAACACCAAACAAAGTTACGAAAAAGAAATAAAGAACAACTACTAGATAAGTCCTACAAAAACTACTACCACCAACTCAACCACACGTAGTCGTCATCCACATCCGGCTCCTCACGGTATTGAGCACCGAGCTCCCCCTTCTCATCGGATTCTTTCTCATCCGGAATGTAAGCTAGCCCGAAGGTCACACCAATTCACTCATCATAGTATTCAACCTTCTTTTGAATATGCTTTTGCTTCATAGCATTTCTTTGATTTTCTTTTCTTTTCCTTTTTTTTTCTTTCTTTGAGAAATCGGGTCATTTGAATTGAGATTTATAGTGAGAGATTGGAGCCAAATTCAAAGGCTTTGGAGAGGGAGATGAAAATTTAGGGCTTTAGCATTTGTAGTGGGAGAGGAACGATAAGGAATCATGTATCAATTCTTCGCCTTTTTACATCCTAACCACTTTTATCACATTCACACCACCCCCAAAACTCCTTGAAACATTGAAAATGATAGACACACAACCCTCCGAACATCCAGTTACCTAGGTTTGAACAATGGAAGAGACTCGGACTATGGTTCAAAATAAGGACAATGTGACTCTTATGTGGTTTAATCAAGCAAAAATGCCTTCAATCATTTCCTAAGTACGCCAACAACTCCAACAAGATGCATGAAAGATATATACACTACTCAAGCATGAACAAAAGATATTATTTACGCAAATGCGGGAAATGAGAACAAAAAGCATGGGATGCTTAAGAAACGAATCTCCACTATAGCAATGCACAACGCTTGACTTGACTTTTAGGCTCAATTTGTTCGTCAATGTTCATGTATATGCATGTGACATGGATTCAAATACACAACCAAATTCGACGGGATACACGACTCTTGCCATATTGACACAATTGAGCATAATTAAAGTATCTAGCAAGCGAAATCACTACTAACAAGGGAGGATTGCAAGCAAAAGCAAAATTTTAAAATTTTAACGAAATCAAAAAGAAACAAAAAGAGATAAGCCTCAACAACATATAAATAGCATATATATATTTCCCTCCCCTCAACTTAAACGATGTTATGTCCTCATAGCATGGAGAACGACAATACAGAGAGGGGATAACAAAAGATTGTACCTCCAGGGTGGAATGTCAACCACCCTATACCTCGACCAAGTTGGAGGCTTTTGCGTCACCGGCTCTTTCATCATCCAAATGGCTTTCAAGGTCGACTCCTTCGGCTCTTGCAACGGAACCACAGCTAGTCACACAGGATCATGGCCAAAGCTTTATTGGACTAACAGCTGCAACACGTAATCGCACCCATGCCTAGGGCTCCTGAATGCCTCATTCACTCAGACTTTATACCCAATCCACCAAGGCTGGTGTGGTAGCATGTACACCCTGCAAAAGATTTAAGCTCGAACTACCTACTAAGAGACAAATGACATTAGAACCGCCCGGCTCGTGTTATCCGGGCGCCAACAAACATAAACACAAATAAACACATCCGAAACACCACCCGATTTTCACGCAATCTTACGAGTCATACTTTTCTTCCCGTGTCTCACCGGCGAGGTAAGACACGGGTGGCTATACTAGACCGTCAAAAGAGAAAAAGAAAAGAGATAGAGATAGATAAAGAGAAAGAAAGAGTTTATGTACGTTTAGCCAAACACGGGTTTCGAACATTTATCATGCCAATGAGAGCTAATAAAATGAACATAGCATTGCACTCCACACTCTGCTTCAAAAATTGAAGCCGACCATGCCACAAAAATAGATACTTTGAGTACCGCAATAGCCGAATTCATTTTAAAAACTTCAGTTCCACCAAGTGCATAGCCCAAACAAAATCAATTTTCAAATTGTTGAGAAATTCTACTATAAAAGGATTGTAAACCAAGTCAATATCATCAACACCAAGAAAATCAAGTAGTTCTATAATTGGTAACTTCTCAAAGATAGGCTCACATGCATCTTGTTTTTCTAATAACGAATGTAAGGAATCCACCTCGACATCCATTTCCTTAGTTGATTAGCACCCGAGATTGTACTCTCCAAGTTGTGACGTTTTTATATTTAAAAGCTTGTTTTTACTCAATATTGCTCGTAAGGTATCTTGTTGAGTTTTGTAGGAAAAACGTGCCAATCAAGTATTTTTGTGGGCCAATGAACGTTCTGGGATGGATCCAAGTTGCCAAGCGCCCGTCGGTACTACATTCACGATCATCGGGTCTCAATAGCCTTGCATGGAGCTCCAAAGGTCAACATTGCTCAAGATTTGTTTTGGATCGTGCCAAGGCATGGCGAACAAGCGAAATGCATTGATAATGACCCTCGGGGGTGTCCGTGATTCCGAGGCCATGGGAAATGGTGCCACCAAGTTCAAGCAATCATGAGATGAAGTTTTGAACGAAGCTCGGGAGGTGGCAAGCCAAGATAGCAGTTGCAGGCCAGATTCTGCAATTTTTGCTGAATGTTATCCCTAACACTTCACAGTGTTATCCCTAACGATTGTCGTATCTTGGCCTAGCAGTCAAGTGTTATCCCTAACACTTCACAGTGTTATCCTTAACGTTGCAGCATTTTTGGTCCAAAAAGACTCCAGACCTGGGAGTAGGGATAACGATTGTGTTTGTTATCGATAACGTGGTGCTACGGGCAGTGTTAGGGATAACGATTTTCACTGTTAGGGATAACGTTTGGTTTCCAGCAGTCATTTTTGCTGACTTTTCAGACTTTCCTTTTATGGAAAGTTTCTACTTTTGGTACCTTTTTGGGATATTTTGGGGGCCTTTTGGTCCACTTTTTGGCTGATTGTTTTGGCCTATTTATAGTCTTTTAAGCCTTTATTGGCCATTATGTACATCTAGCCAATTTCTAGTCTTTTAATTTCCAAGAGCTCTTAATTAATGTTCTCAACTTCTTGTTCTTAATTCTACATCAATTCAAGTAAGTGTTGTTCGTTCAATTAAATCTCAAGTATTAAAGTTGTTCGTGTCGTTGCGATCCGTAGTAAAATCAAGTTTATTTATGTTTCTATCGGTTAAGCATGTTTCCATTTTCTAGAATAATTTATAGTTGTTTGAATATGCGTGAGTAGTTGATTAGGCTTGGCCGTGGGGCCGTTATCACCTTGTGACTTGTGTTAACTTGCTTCTCTCAACTCATGGCTTGAAGTTCCGTATGAAAAACAAGGCGAGTTCACCTTTATGTAACAAAACTAGCTGATGTTAATCTTCGGTGATCATATGCTCGCTCATATGGTTCCGTGAGCTATGTCTCGGTTTGTGTTTGCCAAAAGAATGAACGAATTCACTTGTTCTTCATGCTAAATCTCTTGTCTCATTAGTTTCATAGTTAAATCTTCCGGTTGATAGCCTAAGCCGTGCGATTCAACCGTGTTTTCGTTGAGATTTGTTCGTTGGCCTAAGTTACAGGCATTAACGAGTCCATTGCCATGCCGCTTGTTTAATTTAGTAAAACCAATTTTCTAGTCTTTTCTTTAAGTGTTCTTTACCATTCAAAGCAAAACCTATAGTTGGCCGTCTTAAACGCCAAAAACCCTTACACCTAAAAATCCTAGCAATCTATTGGGATTCTCTCCGTGGGAACGATTCCGGACTTCCGGTAACTATGCTGACATCGACTTAGCCCTACGCTCGGGGTAATTCAACCTCTTTTGATGGTTAGGTTGTGGACGAAGCATTAGTGGGGAGAAGATCTAGGCACGGAGAATTCGAAGGGACAATTATAGCTTCCATGGGCTCCAACTCTTCAAAGAGTGATTCATAAGGATCCCGTTTAGCCAACAAAGAATACAAGTAATCCACTTCGGCATCCATTTCCTTAGCCGTGAGAGGTTTTGCCAACGGATCTTCATAGTAGACGCCCAATGAGTCAAGCATGTTCATCTCGTGAGCACGGAGTAATTCCTCCGGAGAAGTATCAAGATATGGGAGATCGAAAGAGACAACTTTAGCAATGAGGCATTTCTCCCCCGGATCATCACAAAGAGGGGGATCCATAAGGGGAGAACTCTGGACCTCAGCTTCATCAATAGGCTCATCACTCCATGCAGACTCTGAGGAGCTGTCACAATCTAAACTAATATTTTCAACAAAGCTATGTGGCTCAACTTCCTCTTCCATGACATTTGAGTTGGACTCTTGACAATGTTTAACAAAAACCCGAGATTGCAAAGTTGCGGCCAAACGATCAAAGAAATCTAAGGCTTGAGCGGGCTCTTTTTCAAAAAGTTTGCCATCGCACATCATGTCTAGGAATCGTTGACTTTTTTGAGAAAGTCCATCATAGAAATAGTTAGCAATTTGAAAATTTTCAAAGCCATGATGTGGGACCGCATTGAGCATGTCCTTGTATCTGCCCCAACATGCATAAAATGACTCATTCTCTCTTTCAACAAAGGTTTGAATTTGTTTCTTGCAAATGCCCGTAAAATACATGGGAATGAACTTTTTGTGGAATTCATTAAGCAAATCAACCCAAGTCAACACAGAATGAGGGTCCAAAGAATTGAGCCAATTTTTGGCAATATCCCTTAAAGAGAGAGAAAAGAATTTCACCCATGCGGACTTTGATTTCACAATGGCACCAAGGGTACCAAGTTTGTTCTTGAAAAACGCAACATGTTTGTAAGGGTGTTCATGCTCCATGTCATGGAAGCGGGGCAACCAATTGGAAATGTTCATTTGCATCCTAAATACATTGACAGGAGGTACAGTGGGGGCAACTATGCAAGAAGATAGATAAGCATGATCGGGATAAGAATATTCCCATATAGTCATGGGGACTATTTCCCCATTTGCCACCGCCATTCTATTAGATGGATAAGACATAAAGTAAACAGGCTATAGGGGATATGCCGCCACCTCTCTCAAAACAATTCCATGGGGTTAAGCCACCACCACGTTATATAGATAAAAAGCAGTAAAAAGGCAATTGATGCTCAATCCAGCTTCGTTACATCTCAAGTCGAATTGGTGGCTCAGTTAGAGGTATCCACTAAATTGAGTTTCAAATTACACAAAGGAAAAATAAACGAAGTACTTACAGTGGTTTGTCGAACCTCCGAATAAGCTATATAAGAATTCCCTAGCAACGGTGCCAAAATTTGATGCGCCCATTCGGTAGTCGTTGAAGTTTACCAAACGGCCGTCAAATTCAATTATTTATAAACCGGACTACGACTAATAATTTGCATAGTATAGCGAGAAAGTCCGAGTCGATCCACAGGGAGCTCGAATATAGCTTGTTCGGATTGTAGGTGTAAAGGTTTTCAGCGTTTAAAACGGCCAACTTTTCGTTTTGCTTTGAACGGTGGAAGAACACTCTAAGTAAAAGACCAGAAAATCGTTTCTGACTAAGTTAAACTAGCGACAAGGCAACGGAACCATTAACGCCCGTGACTTAGGCCATCGAACCAATCTCAACGAAAGCACAATTGAATCGCACGGCTTAAGCTATCAACCGGAGGATTTAGCTATGAAACCATTGAAAGGCTAGAGATTTAGTATGGAAAACAAGTGAGCTCTTTCGTTCTTTTGGCAAACACGAACCGAGACATCGCTCCGGAACCATATGAGCGAGCACATGATCACCAGAGATTAACGTCGACAAGCTTTGTTACATAAAAGGCGAGCTTTCCTCATTTTTCTTACTAAACTTCAAGCCATGAGTTGAGAAAAGCAAGATTAACATAAGTCACGAGGCGATAATCGCCCCATGGCCAAGCCTTAACAACTACTCGTTCATATTGAAAAGACTAGAAAGCAAGACAAACATGGAAAACATTTTTAACCGACGAACACGGAAATAAACTTGATATTAGTAAGGATCTAAAGAGTAGCAACAACTTTAATACTTGGAAAATTAACAAACAACTTAAACTTACAAGTGTTCTTGAAGGAAATGCTAGGAAAGCTTGAAAGACATTAATGGAGAAAAACCAACCTAAACTAACTATCTACTCCTTTATAATTGAGAGAGAAAAGAGTATTTATACAACTCAACTTCTCTCCCAACAAATATCTTACAAACATACTATAAGTAGTAACTATTCTATAAGTGGAAAGCCCAAAAAGCAATAAATATCTGGCCGAAGGCTCGTGGTATCGATACGGATTAAGCAAAGTATCGATACCATGCTACTAAGTTGAAATGGCCATTTCCCCCGTAGTGATCCCGTATCGATACGGGTTAAGGCCGTATCGATACAGTAGAATCTGATGTCCAATGAAGCCTACGCATATCGGTACAAGTAAAGATTACATTTTAAACCTTTCTTTTACCTTTTCTCTACTTTAATTTATTTAATGAAAATAAGAAAATACCCCCCATTTAGAAACAATGGCATTACCAGAATTTCAAGATACCAATTAAATCAAAATGTCAACCCCTAATTTTAGTGTAAAATGGAAAACTGCACATTTTTCTCGAGAGAAAATGGCTCAAAACATGACCTTACTCTTCAAATAAAACCTTGCAACTTTGTAGTTACTCTTAGAAAAATTCAAGGATCAATTACCGCCATTTTTTATCTTGAAAATCGATACTTTTTCATAAAGTCATTTTTCCATACTTAGACAGATTTTAAAGGGACCGACAGGGTCTTCGGGTACTTGGAAGCACTTGGGCCATCCATTGCGTTGAAAAGCACCTTATTTGCACGTTTTACCTTAAATACACAAAAACCTACCTTACGTGCAATATCGCTATAAAAGCTAAATAAACACTAGATAAAAGAATATAAAACGGGATTAGTCGCACCAAATATCTACAATATTGGGTGCTCATCAGCCTTCATGCATTGGTGGTATATGGAGGGGACCATGATATATCAGTGCATCCAAGTCCTACCGAGGAGGGCTTGGTAAGTCATATGGGAGTCGATCACATGGAACTTAGTGGCGGATCGTATCGGCCCCTCGATTAGATCCACTTGTACAAATCCCATTGATTGTTGGCTATGGTTCCAAATTCGGAGATTGTGATGGGTTAGTTGACTAGATGACTGGATGGGATACCACCACCTTGAAAATGGAGTAAAGTAGGATGTTGAGCGAAGCTCCGCCATCTAGAAAGCCTCTTTGAAACTCCATCCCATTTATGATGATTAGGACGTACATGGGCCTGCTGTGGGGGAAAGAGAGTTATCGGTCGGCCTCCGTGAATGTGATGGGAAGATGATTGTTGCGGAGAGTCTTTCTTACAGAGCTGGATAGGCCCATGCATTGCTCTCCGTGCTCTTCCGCCACGCAGAGTATGGCCTTGGTTGCGTTGAATCTCGTTGCTTGGGAGAAGCCAAACTCTTCAAATAACCATTTGAACTTCATAGAGTTTTGGAGGGAGGAAGCCCCACTTTCCTCGAAATTTGGGCACTCCGACCCTTCTGTGTTCGCTATTTCACAAGCGGTTGGTTCTTCATTCTCTTCATGGTGGGAGATAGTCACCATCATGATAGCTTTCTTGTTATCTTTGTGATTTAGGAGGGGGTTTCGGAGGACATCTTTGGTCACCGTGAGCTCCACGGCCTCTTTGATCATAAATTTTTCAAACAAAGTTTGGAGGCCCCAACAGTCGTTGGTAGAGTGGCAGACCATCCTATGGTAAATGCAATAGTCCGGATGTTCCATATCTCTCCGAGTAGGCTCCTTCCTGACTTCTGGAAGTACTACCTTCCCATCTTACACCCAAGCATCTAGGAATGCTTGGGCCTCCGCCGTTGTTACCGGCAAAGGTGAAGGCTCATTGTACTTCGAGCATTTTACTAAATACCCCCAGCCTCGGTTAGGTGGTGGACTTGAGGCCGTGTAAGCCGTTTGTCTGGAACCCGGGTGTCTTCCATGAGAGGAGTGTTGGTAGCAAGGTGGAGGAAGCAGGGTTTCCACTATTTCATTCATGTTCCGGGCCGCCTCATACATTGCGGAGAAATCTGGGAAGTCATGAATGACCAAATGGGGCTTGAAGGCTGGTTGCATTCCGTCCACACAAATCTTGGCCAAGCGATCTTTCGATATCGGTTCTTGAACATGCACCGATAGTTCGCGGAAGTGGTGGACATAAGCATTCAAGTCCTCAGAGGGCCTTTGAATCACCTTCATCAGTTGGAGGGTTGTAAGGCGATCCTCCACGTAGAAGAACTTGGAGTAGAATTTTATAACCATGTCCTCCCAAGAGAGGACCGAGTTAGGAGCGAGATTGGCATAACATGAGTATGCCTTGTTCATCAAGGATTTGGAGAACTCTCGTAGCCTCAAGTTACGATCACCACTATGGATGCCAAGGTTGTCCACAAAACAAATGACGTGCTCTTTAGCGTTTCCCTTCCTTCCGTCAAAATAGATGAACTTAGGGACTGTGTATCCCTCTGGATATGGCATGCTTGCGACCGCCATGAGATACGGAGGGTTGTAGACACCCCAATTTGGCTTAACGATTATTTCAAGTCCCACCTTGGGGACCATCTCCGTGATGAATGGATACAGTGATTGATGATTGACTTCTCATAAACCTAAGAACTTTTAATGAGTACTTTTAGCCACTTATAGGACCCAATTCAAAGCCAAATAGCCTTTCAGATAGAAATACAGTATTCTAGGAAAATACATATGTTGGCCGCAAGATTGATCTCACGGCCTCCACTTTATTCTTTCACTCATGAAACATGTTGTTTGAAAATTTCCCTGAGAGATTGATTCCTCGCCCGCGAGATGGATTCCTTGGTCGCCAAATCCTTCTAACAGCCGCTAGATCGTCCTTTTTCTAGATTCTGGAATGTTCTGTCAATTGTTTGATCTGATGCTCAAAACCCTAGTAGCCATTTTCTGATTCTTTCGGGCTACGTGAAGGGATTACCATGCAGAGTTAAAGTTGCCCTACACTACCAATTTGAACCATGCACTGTGATTGGTTGGAGTGAGTCACCCCATGCCTATATAAAGGGGCCTTAAGGTTTCAAAATTTTACACACAATTCACCTTCTCTAGCCATAATACTCTGCAAAAATACTCTCTCACACCTCTTCTTCAAAAGCCCTAAAGTCCCAATGGCAGCCGCAGTCCGAGCAATAAAACCCCGAAGTACAAACTCTAACCCTAGGGTTTCGAGAAAGAAGTCAGTCAATCACCCTCAATCCGAAATAATCAAGCACTAAGGGATTAAGGTGGTGAGGCTCAGGGGCCTATGGTTTGATTCACTTTCTGTTTCTGTATTTTAATCAAAGTATTCTGATTTTCTGATTAACTGTTCGTATTCTGGTGTGAGAAAGAACATCGACCGGGACATCATTCCCATGACCGGTACATTAATCCAGAAGGATTCTACAGCCGTGACATCTATTCATCGGCCGTGGGATCCATTCTCTGGCACAGCCTATTCTCGTTTATTTCAATGAATGATTCATTTGTTGTTTTGGCCCACCATATTAACTGTTTAAAAGCTAAAAACAGGTTATATGTTTAGAATTGGATAAAGCAAGAACTAATCATATGTCAAATGATTATGGGCCAGTCTCACAACTAGGTAAAGAGGGGTGCCTAACACCTTCCCCTTATTGTACTTTTGGCTCTCGTACCCGGAATCTCTATCTATTTTTTCTAATTTTTATAAACTAGGTGGCGACTCTATTTTGATGATGACCGCTATCGTGTGGAGATGTTCCTAGCCATGGGAATGTCCACGACCTTGGTCTATGAGGTGGAATTGAACAAAGAGGATGACTATATGGCGATACCCCATTTGGGAGGTGTCTACAGTTTTTGGCGACTCTACTAGGGACTTGAGAGCCATAACTAGAAAATTTGACATAAAAAGATTGATGTTTGCTTTATTTAATTCTTATGTCATATGCATCAAGCGGGCAACCTCGTTGAGTTCACCTAATATCCCGTCATGTCACGGGCTATGTTAGGGGCTCCAACAAACTCCACAGTCACTTGTACCTAGTGGTATATCAAAGAGGGGATCGCCCAATTGCCACCTATGATGGACTAGTGCCCTTTGACGATGGAGCACCCTTGAGACTACCCAAACCTTACATGTGTTAAAGAGCCATAGAACTTATCAAAATAAGATAGGGCGTCGCAGGATAAGGAATTTTCTTGCATTTAACTTTCAAGTTCTTCCGCACACCCTGTATAAATTGTTGTTGTAACATTTCTTTATGTGAAGAAGGGTTGGGATTTTTAGCTCAAATCCTAACCCTATATAGCCAAGCACTAAACTTACAGGTATTCCATTTTTAAGCAAGCAAGATAGGCAAGCCAAGAAAGCAACCACAACCAATTTTATACTTTTACAACACCCAAAGTCACGCCAAACAGAGGTCTTTGCAGCCATTCCGTCTATCATCCTCGCCTGTCAAAACACCCCTACTGCAAAGGTCTCCATCACTTCCTGGGTCTTCGTGGTCATCCTCTCAGCAAACCAATCCTCGAGTTTCGCTTAGCTCCTGTCCTACTCCTATTTTGAAAATGTCAGACAACGATGCCGTTATTGCCGAACTCCAAGCTCAAATCACCACTTTGCTAGCTGAGAAAGCAGCAAGGGATACTAAGGACAAGGAAGACGAAGAAGAAGATTAGAATCCTCATAAAGTGGTACTGGCAGAAAATCCCGAATTGGCCAAGCAAGTCAAATAAATCAAGCATGCTCTGGCTCATTCACAAGGAGATCAAATTCTAGACTTTGAAGGACTTTGCCTCTTCCCAGACTCTTAACTGCCCGAGAAGTTTAAGATGCTGAATATCGAGAAGTTCAATGGGATTGGTAACCCTACCAGCCATGTCCGCCATGTTATCAACACCCTGAAGCCCATGGGCTTGAGTGATGAGCTCATAGCTCAATTATTTCAAAGGTCTCTGATAAGTGCCGAAATATCCATATTTTGGCCCTCCAAACTACACTTGTTAGTTATTTATATATGTTACTTAATATTTATTTTGCTTTTATTTTGTTTATAGATTGCTCGAGCTCGTTGTTCATGATATTGGATAAAAAGAAGATTTAATGGAAGACTGGGGCTGAAGTGTAAAGATCTTTAAAGAAGAATTGTTGATTAGTAATTACATGAAGTCCCATATCTCTAATGTAATTAATGCTTTAATTAAACCCTATATAAGGAGAAGTAACCTACTGACTTCAGCAGTCAGTTCTGGACGAAAAAGAGAACGGGTCGGTTGGAATAGAATAGAAGAGGACGGACGCCATCGGAGGCTGTGACAACTCGATGGCCGGCTAAATCTTTTTCTAGGACGTAGATGAAGCTCGCATTCTGAGTAACAATGTTTATGTTTTGATTCAGTGTTTTTATTATTCGAATCATGGTTGTATGACTTGAGGATTTTATTTATTGTGTTAATTTTTCCCATCAAATCTTGTGTATGATTTCCTAGGATTTATACACGTTCATACAACGGTTTTTAATTATTTTGTGATAACTGAGTAAGATGGGTTATACTCTGTAAGACGCGTCGTGCTATTAGACGATCCGTGCCATAGAGACGGATCGTACTAGTAAGACGGTTCGTGCTAGGCGGCGATAGCTCATGCTATTTGGTGATTCATAAATATCTTTAGGTGATACCGTGAGGGCCCGTGAACCCTAACGATATCCGGATTGATTCGAGTAATTAACCTTTATCATCTCATAAATAGTGTTACAACGGGTCGAGTGGATTCGAAACCCTAGGTCTTTTCCCATATAAACTCTCTTTACTTTTGATTGCTTTATATCACTTTAGTTTGCATAATTTAGGAAATCAAACAATCAAATTCTTTTCCGAATTAATTTAGAAATCGATTGAAATAACTGCAACTCAGCCTTCGTAATCCCTGAGGACGATACTCGGAGTACTTACCGCTATCTTTTAGGTAGTAGTAATTATTCTATTTTACTAATTATTTTTGATACGGAAACGACACGATTATTTCAATCGATTTCTAAATTAATTCGGAAAAGAATTTGACTGTTTGATTTCCTAAATTATGCAAACTAAAGTGATATAAAGCAATCAAAAGTAAAGAGAGTTTATATGGGAAAAGACCTAGGGTTTCGAATCCACTCGACCCGTTGTAACACTATTTATGAGATGATAAAGGTTAATTACTCGAATCAATCCGGATATCGTTAGGGTTCGCGGGCCCTCACGGTATCGCCTAAAGATATTTATGAATCACTAAATAGCATGGGCTATCGCCGCCTAGCACAAACCGTCTTACTAGTACGATCCGTCTCTATGGCACAGATCGTCTAATAGCACGGCGCGTCTTACAGAGTATAACCCATCTTACTCAGTTATCACAAAATAATTAAAAACCGTTGTATGAACGTGTATAAATCCTAGGAAATCATACACAAGATTTGATGGGAAAAATTAACACAATAAATAAAATCCTCAAGTCATACAACCATGATTCGAATAATAAAAACACTGAATCAAAACATAAACATTGTTACTCAGAATGCGAGCTTCATCTACGTCCTAGAAAAAGATTTAACCGGCCATCGAGTTGTCACAGCCTCCGATGGCGTCCGTCCTCTTCTATTCTATTCCAGCCGACCCGTTCTCTTTTTTGTCCAGAACTGACTGCCGAAGTCAGTAGGTTACTTCTCCTTATATAGGGTTTAATTAAAGCATTAATTACATTAGAGATATGGGACTTCATGTAATTACTAATCAACAATTCTTCTTTAAAGATCTTTACACTTCAGCCCCAGTCTTCCATTAAATCTTCTTTTTATCCAATATCATGAACAACGAGCTCGAGCAATTTATAAACAAAATAAAAGCAAAATAAATATTAAGTAACATATATAAATAACTAACAAGTGTAGTTTGGAGGGCCAAAATATGGATATTTCGGCACTTATCACACCCCCCAACTTGCACTTTACTAATCCCTAGCAAACCAAAATAAATTCAACTAATGAAAACAAATTAAAATGGAAAACTCTTTTAAACCCCCGGGCGGCCCCGGTAGGACGAGTGAAGTCTCGTGAGGGTTTTCAGCAGTGATCACCCACAAAACACCGTGGATCTCTTCACATGGGACCCATAACCTACATGCATCTCATTGGCATCTCAAATCAAGAATACAAAACCAGCACAAATATATAACTTGCAATACCAGTTCTAAATGCTATCGAGTCATAAGAACAAGTCACGACACCTATCTTAGCGTGTGTGAATACGGGCATCAGTTACAAGTGAAATGTCATTGAAAGTTTTCTCCAGACCGAGTCTCGACTTCAATTCTCACCGTGTCATGCACTCACAAGGAAAATCACTCGAAACAAGGTGCATATATTTTTTTTTAACTCTCAAGTGTGCAGTTAGAAGTTATGTAAATGGAAAGCAAAGTACTTCGCACACAAGACACGAAAAGAACGCTTTATATGGTGGACACACGGTCTCATGAACAAACCACAAAGTATTGGAACTTTCTCTCACCTTCCTTCAATCCACTCTCCATCACCCCAAGGATCAAATAGGACTTTAATTTCGGTTGTAACGTTAGGTAAGGAAAAATATTTCAAGGCTAGGGTAGAGCATCAAGTGTCTAAGAATGGACTAGAAACAATAACTAGCGCAGTTTTGACGTGTGTCCCCTTTGTTTTCACTTTATTCAACTCTGCCATTTCCCTCTTTTCCTACCTTTCAATACAATTCCACAATAAAGTTCCTTATTCCTTCTTTCAATCAACAAACCAGTGTCCTTCCCTTCAACCGTCAAATTTCATTTTTTTTTCGTATTTTTTTTCAATTCCAAGCCACCAGAAAGATCACCATTATTCACATTCAACTCCACTCACCCTCCTTCTTTTTCATAAAGTTAGCGCCCACAATATCAATAGCCATTCTCAAGACACTATATAGGAAGGTGAAGCTTAGCAAGAAAAAAAAGTCAACATGTAGGAGGCTCAAAATGGTGTACAAAGGGTACGTGTGAATGAAAGAAAGAAATGAACCAGCTCAAAAATAACAAAGATGGCCTATAATCCTCTCCTAAGGGTGAATCATCCATAAGTCAAGCCGAACCCAAGAGAATAATAGATCAAGCAAACAAGTTCCAACACTTAATTATCAATCAAGAATAATGAGACCCTTAACAAATTGACGCTTTCTATGGCAAACTAAGAGTTAAGATGACACCACTCCAATAAAATGATAAGGCTCAATAGCTTACATGGGCATAAGTCTCCACTAAACTAGCCATTGAAAACAACCAAGTGAAACTCACAGGCAACCTAAGCCCGATTAATCGTGAAGTGCAAACGGTGCTAAAAACAGGTGCCATGTCAAATTCCTAATGACAAGCTAGCATAGAGAACTGAAATGCCAGAAAACATCCAAGCAACGATCAACGTATTCTCATTCTAATTAACCAATGAGTAACAACACAAGTTCCAAAAAAAAAAAAAACCAAATCCCATGCAGAGAATACCTCACTCTTTCTTTATTTTTCAATGCAGAAAGAACAAAGCGATCCCTCCCCCGAACTTGAACTATTCAATGTCTGCATTGAAGGCATGAAAAAAAAATGAAGAGATAGGACAGAAACGTAAAAGAGAGGAAAGGTATCACCTCGAAAAGGACTACGCAGGATGTAATATGAGAGGGGAGAAGACCCCCCAACTTGGATGGAAGCAACTTGCAATGTTAGTCCTCCCAACAAAAAAAAAAAGAATAATAAAAGTAACTAGCCTAAGAACGAAAGAGGAAAACAAAAAAAATTTAAAAAGAAAAAGAAAAAAATAACTATACAAAAAGGTAATGGCATGCACCCCCAACACATGAAATCCAAGCATTCTTCACACTACGAAGAGCAACCAAAATGAACATCCCACCCCACTTCAAGCTCTCTGGTAAAAATTGTTTGCGACCATGCCACAAAATTAAATACTTAGAATATCTCAATTGCCGTAGCCGCTTTTGAATTTGAAATTCCACGAAGTTTGCATTCCGTACCAAATTAACTTTCGAGTTGTTGATGAATTTTAAAAAAAATGAATGGTAAACCACAATAAAATTATCAACACCAAGAAAATCAATTGGTTCTAACTCGAGAATCTCTTCTAGTGGTGGATGTTCAAAAGCCATGCTAGTATGATCTAAAACTGAAGGCATTTGATTAGCATGTTCAAGTGGAATTTGGCCAATTTTCGACAATGGCTCCTCAAGAGTTTTCATATCAAAAGTCATCTCAGGCGAACAAGTAAAATTCTCATGAGGAAAATATTGGACATTAAGCTCATCACTCAATTCAGACTCCATGATTTTCTCCAATTCCAAATCTATAGCCCCTTCACTAACAACGAGTGGCTCTATTGGCTCTTCTACCTGAGCTTGAGAGTTCGCATCTTCATAGTTCATGTTGCAAACCCAAAATTTAAAATTTTTAGCAAATTGATCATAAAAATCCCAACCCTTTTCATCAGTTTTATCCAAAAATTCACCATGGCATATCATGTCTACCAACTGATGCGTTTTACCATTTAACCCATCATAAAAGAAATCTATAATGCGCCAAAGTGCAAAACCATGATCTGGAAAAGAGAGTAGCAAATCTTTATACCGTTCCCAACAATGAAAATAAGACTCCTCTTCGATTTGAGCAATGTTTACGATTTCTTGTTTCCGCAGAACAATCTGATATGCTGGGGAAAACTCTTCCAAAAATAAATTTTGCACCTCTTGCCACGTTGAGTAAGAATTTAAAAGGAAAAACCAACTTGTAGCCTTGTACCACAATGATTGCTCAAAATATTTTAGTTTGACTGTTTCATTATGTAGGTTGGATAAAGTAGCACAAATCTCCTCAAATTTCTGGATATGTGAGTATGGATTATCAGAGGGATAACCATAAAAATTGGGAAGCAATTTTATTACCTCAAGACTCAACTCAACGTTCCAAGAGTAGTCTTCAAAGTAAGCCATTTTGTGTTTTTTTTTTTTCAAAATAAAACTTACTGCAAGCTACACTACTAATTAAATCAAGTGAACAAAAATACAAATAAAAATAAAAACAAGAATAAAATAGAAACTCACTGTGTCACTGGCATAAATTTAGCTACCGCACCGGACTTCCTCTAATGCCAAGCAACTGTTAGCTTCAAATTTATCTCGAGTAAAATCAAGGGACCTGCACTACAAAAAAAAAAACTAATACAAAAACAAGAGAAATAATGATAGAAAAAAAAAATCTAAGCTACGAACTAAAATAAAAATTAATCGAAACAACGCAATCGTGCTTGTAATCCCCGGCAACGGTGCCAAAATTTGATCGTGTCGTTTCCGTATCAAAAATAATTAGTAAAACAGAATAATTACTACTACCTAAAAGTCTCTCACTGGAAG
This sequence comes from Rhododendron molle, assembly GCA_025413875.1. Lineage (NCBI taxonomy): Eukaryota > Viridiplantae > Streptophyta > Magnoliopsida > Ericales > Ericaceae > Rhododendron > Rhododendron molle. Next base: position 26,782,114 of record CM046391.1, read on the forward strand.
TGCTCTTGATTGGTTTCTCACTTAGGAATTTGTGCACTATCAAACTTGGCCACAAATTGCCAATGCTTTTGTCAAGCAGTATGCATACAATGTCCAGATTGAGTTAACCACTTAAGATTTGGAGATGACCAAGCAAGAGTCTAACGAAGACTTTCACTACCTTTGTGGCAAGACGGAGAGAAAAGGCTGCCATGATGAAGAACTGTCCCTCTAAGGAAGATCAAGTGAGGATAGTTGTTAAGATTCTGTAGCCTAAGTATCTTAGGCATATCTACACTCAGGCTATCACTAATTTCAAACGTCTGCATGCTACTCGGCTGCAAATTGAAGAAGAGATCAAATTGGGGCTCATTGGAAAAGAAGAAGCTCCTCCGCCCAAGAAAACCTTCCTAACCCGTTGTTTGGGAATGAATTAGTTCAATCAAAGGAAAAGATTGTGTGCGGGCGTGCCAGAAAAGAACCAACTCCACAAATGAAATTATTCTTTTCAACGTGATTTGAAACAACTAATTTATATCAGGCAACTGTGTTATCTGTTCAATTACCTCAACTAAGAGGATTTTTCCTTAAAAATGTCGAACCAAGACTACGGGCTGGCTTTTCTCAAATCAAAAAAGATGAATGAACACAAACGAACCTGAATCTAATCGAAGGTAAGTTTGTATACAAACACTCTTAAGACCTTACTGAAACCAATGGAACAAATATAAGCACACTGAATTTAATCGAAGAGAGCCTACAACCAATTGAGATGATCGAGCACAAACAAACCTGAATCGAATCGAAGGCAAATTTGTGCACAAACACTCTTGGAATTTTTCTGAGACTAAGCAGAAATATAAGCACACTGAATTTAATCGAAGAGAGCTTATAAACGACTAATCTCTGGTAAGAGAAAGACTGAAAGGAATAAGAAACTTGAATTTAATCGAAAGTAGTCTTACATGCAAACAAGTCTTCAACTTACAAAGTAAACTAAACTACGTCCTAAACTAAGATAAATCCCTGAGCAATCATATTGAGTATGAGTTGTCAGTGGATGAGTTTTTTTGTTGGGGTCCCTATCTTCAACTTCTTCTCTTATTTATAGACGCCGAGTGTGCCTTCGAACCCCACGTCTTCAATTGATGCACATGTTCCTTTTCGAACTGCCCATGATTCCTTGAAATTCGGCTAAGTGGAGTCTTCGAATGGTTGCTGGACTGGTTCCTCTAGAGTTCTTCTCTCTCCACGTTTGCTAATCTTGATCATGGCTGTTTCCTGGATCGTGGGCTTCCTCTTTTTATGCAACGTGAACACGATCACTCCTTCTGAATGATTCCCTGCTTGATTCCCCATGAGACGGAGATTCAATCACCGTTGGATGAGTTTTAGTCAGTAATCCACGGCTAAATCTAATCACCGTCTTAATTACCCTTAATTGGGACTCAAACGCTGTCGTTTCCCATCAAAACGATACCGTTTAGTACTAAAATAATATCGCCATTAACCTTATGATTCCATGTATCTCGGGCCAAAATGGGATATGTTCTGATAGGCCAAAGCATCGTTTGATGCCACGTGTAATTTTCTTATTGGGTGGCGTATCTTAGGATGTAAACACCCGTACATCTCATGCCTCAGTAAATACCCTTGACCAAGCCTTACCACAAGACCATTTCCAAGCTAGCTCATCCCGAAACTCAAATCGCCCCCGCTGCAATTTTGACCCTCTCTACATGACTTTGTCCCAAGCCTTAACCATTCTAAGCCGTCAAAGACATCTCAAACCCTTGAACAAACCACCTCCTCAACCACCCCACGACCCAAACCATGACCCCAACAAACAATGTGCTTACCATCAACACCCTGGGCATGAAACAGACCGCTGCATGCACCTCCGTCGTGACATCCAAGATCTCATTAATAGTCGAGCCATAAAACCTTCACAACCTGATGTGCAATCCAATCCGCTCCCTACTTACAATGCTAAACCACCACCCCGAAATACCAATCTAATAAACTTGTCTCATAACCCCACATACAATCCAAGCCAATACATTACCCAAATTACCCAAGCAAACCAAACTTTGACCTTCCCAAAGGAGGATGGGTGTTTCATGATGGAGTGAGAGGAAAATAGCGAGTTCGATCAATCAAAGGTGATCGATCCCGACATGTCTGACAAAAGTGATGAAGACGAGCAAGCAAAAGAGGAAAAGCTAAGGAGGTGGGAAGAGCATTCCTGGACAAAGCATAATTTGGAGCATCCAGATATTCCATTTGTAGAGGACGATGAATGGTTGTGCATCTGGTTTGAGAATAGAAAGAAGGAAAAGGAGAGAGTCATTATGATGAGAAAGCATGCCCGCTTTGAACCCGCTCTAGTGGTATCTATCAACCGTCTTAAAATTCCAATGCCTCCCATTGTTTGAGAAACAATCAACCTTATAGAAGAAGTGGAAAAGTTCCAAATGCATCCATGGGTCAATCCTTATCAAGAATGCGACTATAGTCAATGGGTAGAGGAAGAAGAGGATCTAGATTTCATATGTACAGACCCATATCGAACGGGAGAGAGTGACTTTGATGAATATGACGATCCGCTTGATGGGATCTCTTTGGCATCACTGTTTAACCAAATGGAAGTAACTGATCTACCTTACGTTTGCACAATCAACAAGGAAGAAGAAGAGGAAAGTCAAGGGGTGGAACCTGAGGAAGATAGGGTGAAAGCCCAGGCTGATATTTCTATTTGGGGACTGCTCACATCTCGAGAAAGTAGTCACTGTGCAAGCTTTAAGATGGATTCGGTTCAAAGGCTCTGTTTGGCAAACAAGATGGTGGAAAAGAGTATAAAACTGTGAAATACAAGGAAAAAGAAGATAGCCCCGAGATGCTGCAATACCTGGGAAGTCATGACATGGCAAAAAAACGATAGAACATTACTTTTGTTTTCTAAATCAAGCTAGGATATATTTTAGGTCCCTCTTTGGACATTTTATTTCTGCTAAAGCGAATTTCTGTTATATCTTCTGAACTATGCTTATCCAGTGATTTGGTTCTTAAATTGCAATTGCCATATATTGCAGTCTCTTTGCCAAAGAAGAAAAACCTTAAGAATCAAGTTCTTTGTACCGTTGACAAAAGGAAAAGTAGGGATGAACTTTGGTTGCCTAAAAAATTAGGTTTTTGTTAAAAACTTAGAAAGAAGACACTATCTACGTGAGAACACTCAGAGTTAATTTGCCCATTATAAAAGTACAAACATTGTGGAGATTCAAAAAATATCTCCACCAAATTCCTCTACTAAAAGCGCAAGAAGCCTTGAGAGATACTCGTTGGGTAACCAAAAAAACCCAAGTTCAGTAAATTAATCTGGATACGAGGTTTAACCGGGAAGGGAACAAAGTGGTACCTAGTATTCAATTGTAATCGAACTAGATTTTGTAATTGGGCCAAAGCCCAGTTTGATTCCAATAGCTTTAAGGCTCTGCTCCAGAAACCTTCTTAAAAAATAAGCAGTTTATTTCACATTTTCAAACTAAAAAATAATACAAACGAAAAATAATTTTTTAATTTTTTTGCACCGTATTAAAGATTTTGATGAGATCTATCAAACAAGATCCATAGTGGTAGGCAAATAATCCATAGTGGTAGGCAAATTATTTGCGTGAACACATTATTTTTGAGTTTAAAATTGTCTTCTTAAAAAATAAACAGCTTATTTCGTTTGAGGAACGGAGCCGCCTCAGTGGAGGACAAATTAGAAATAAAATAATGGGTTCTGTGGACTGTGGAAAAAGGTGTTTTCTTTGATAACAACAATGAACAAAAACAGAGGGTCGGGAAGAATACATCTCATACAACGAAGACGGAACTTCGTGCGAAAATATCGAAGGAGAAAAGATCGGAGGAGAGCGGAGAGGAGTAGTTGAAGTTTCGCCGTTGATTTCGTCGAAGTTAGGTCGCCGACGCAGAGCGCAGTTTGTCGATCGCTGCAGAGACTAGGGCTTTTCTCGAGTTCGGTCTGGATTAAAAAGCTTCAATTGGGTGTAAAAGGTAAGCGTGAACTTTGTGTGAAAAATCGTAAGAGTTAAATACGTATCTCGATACGCTTCGTATCGTACGATACTCTGTTAGTATCTTACGATTTCTGTACAATTGCGATACTATGAACGATACGTGTAGATTTCTATGCGATACGAGACGTATCGTACTATATGTATCGAGTATCGTACGATTTCGACAACACTGGTTGAAAGTACCCAGAAATTAGGGTTTTGGTAGGGTAAATGCAAATTTGTATGTATATTGTGTCTACATATGGCCCCTTTTTTTGTGGGTATCAATCGTAGAACATGTTTGCTCTGGTTAGCTTGTAATTTCTTTAGTTTTGGTTGACAAATTGAAGTAGAGTACTTATTGTGGGATCTGACAAATTGAAGTAGAGTACTTATTGTGGGATCTGCTTCTTATGGGAATTCATCTTGACTGATTGGTGCAGTCCCACCTCCAACTGCAGGTTGGTAGCTGATTTTCAGATATTTTTTTTTTAATCAAGTATTACTTGTCAGGCATTTTTTTTTTTAATGTAATTGATATCCATCTAAAAGTGTTCGGTCTACCAGGTCCACGCATCTGCAAATCAAGTTTAAGGGGTTTTGCGTACGATTTATTTGAGGACATGGATCAACTTCAATTGCGGTTGATTATATAACAACTCCATTGGATTGTATCATCTGGCATTCCTCAGTTGAGAAATGAATGTCCTTTGATGTCATCTGAACAAGAATGGATCTGACCTTCAAACAGATCCTGTTGTTTCTTCTATTTCTTGTGGTATTGAATGGTTATGCTGTAGCAGAGGCCGAAACAGAAAGTTTACCAAGGATAAGAACTGCTCCAGTGAGGAATACAGAGGGTGGCGTTATAGATGGCACTGGAACTGAAGATGTCTTTGGATCTGATGGTACTACGGATGGGCTGGGTGAAAGGAAGGTTGGAAGTGGCAGAGTCTCTGTGTCATCAGTTGCATTGTTAACACTGGCGATGGCTGCGGCCACTGGTTTAGGGGCAGTACCATTTTTCTTTGTGGAACTCGATCCCCAGTGGGCCGGAATATGCAATGGGATGGCAGCAGGGGTGATGTTGGCAGCTAGCTTTGACCTCATTCAGGAAGGACAAGAGCATGGTAGTGGCAATTGGGTAGTCATCGGCATTTTGACAGGAGGTGTTTTCATTTGGCTTTGTAAGAAGGTGATGACACTAAATCTTTCTTATTTTTGGAAGGGGAGAGTACACTTCCAATTTTGTTGCTTTTTCACAATATCACCAAGTTTTAGTTCGATTAGAATCGTCATTGATGTTGCTGATGCCAATACAGATTATATCTGGCATAATTTAGTTATGCTTCTAAGCCTATGTATAATACTCCTCAAACATGTTGGACCTAGTTTCTCTGTCTTTGTTTTGTTATAACTTATAAGTTTCTTGTCTATTAATGCAACAAAATTTGTTGTGCTTATTGGAGTCAAGCCTACATCCTTTTACCCTGCGATAGTTCATATTTATCAGGTAGACGATATTAACATTAAGATTAAAATCTTGTGCCATGAAAGATGATAGTTAGATGCCAGATTTCAACACTCCCATGTCCGTAAAATTGCATCGATTTGTGATGTTCCTTTGTGCAGTTCATGTAGTAATATGCAATGCTGTACTATTTGGATTTTTAATTTTTAGTTGAAATAGAAACAAACATAAAATGTTGCAGTGAAGTAGGGGTTTCCTTAGCTGAAATTCCGTGCTATTGCGTTGTAATATCGACGATGCGGTGCACAAAAATGAAGCACTAAAATCTTGATTCCAATGAGCAGCGATTTAAAACATGAAGCCATTCTCTACAACATTCACCACAGTTTGATGGATCATTCTGATTTGCTGTTTGTTGGAAATTACTTTGACGTGCATTCTTGTCTTTAATGTTCAGTTTCTGGAGCAATATGGTGAGGTTAGTATGTTGGACATAAAAGGAGCAGATGCAGCTAAAGTTATTCTTGTTGTTGGAATAATGACTCTTCATTCCTTTGGGGAGGGTTCTGGTGTTGGAGTGTCCTTTGCTGGCTCAAAGGGTTTATCTCAGGGGCTATTGGTGACCTTAGCTATTGCCGTGCATAACATACCAGAAGGCTTAGCTGTGAGTATGGTGCTTGCTTCAAGAGGGGTTTCTCCACAGAATGCAATGTTGTGGAGTGTAATTACATCATTGCCCCAGGTGCCATACTTTTCCTTCTGAGATCTTCAAACTCATTCGCTAGAAACAGGTGTTTTAACTTGGAAGCAATGGAGCATTTAAAGACAAGGTTTCCTGTCACCAGGAAGAAAGCCATATTTGCATTGAAATGTTTTGTGTGTTTTTTGTAGCTGAGCATCTAGAGTACTTTTTGCTAGATTATGGTGAAGTTACATTTCATTATATCGTCTATTCTGGTTATGAATTGTAGATTTAACTAGAAATTGCCCGTGCCTGAAGGCACGACGCAACACATTTTTGAATACGATTAAAACAAATTATCGAGGAGTGTGTAATATTGGCCAAAATGAAATAGTCAAAACAAAAGTTCCAGACACCAACAGGTTCAACACTAAAGAAATGAACATAGCATTAGACAGGCTTCAAAATGCACGCTCCCATTCTCTACTTTGAAAGGAGAAACAAATCCTCTATATCTAATTAACCGAACCGAAAGAAGAAGAAAAAACACTATCCAACCCCAATCATTTTAGGAAGGGAAAAAACAGTTAATAGGAAAGAGTACATTACGAAAGAAAGTTATTTGGTTTGGTCATTAATAGAAACTAAAATCAATGCATTCACAAAGGGAGACAAATGAGGAGCTGGGCCGCTCTATCTTGGTGGACCGTGCAATCGCCATATTCGTGACTTGATCCCATACAGCAACTTGCCCTCCCCCACTTTGACATGAAGAGAAAGCTAAGGTCCTTCAACCTCCATCTCTACGTACACTTGTTACCGAGAGCATGAAATGCAACCTTCAATCAAACAATGCATGAGTCAAACGCAATTAATAAGTAGTTAGATGTCTAAAGCAACGTACTTGCATATGGAAGATCCCCAAAAAAGGTGAGAGACTTTACTAAAAACGGTGAGATAGTTTATAAAAGTAAATGACTGCAACAAATGAAATTACCTTACCAAACTTGTAGAGGCATCCAAATACACCATTAATGGCTCTCAAGATACACCACCATTCACATACAATCTAAAATCAGGGTACCACACAATCAGTTGATTGGCGGTAAAAAACCTTCAATCACTGCATTGATTTCCTCTCAAAAGCTAACTTCTCTCCAATATTGTACACTCATTTGGAAGATTGTAAAAAATTGCAAAAACTATAGCGTTGGTCAGGCAACTCGAATTTAAAGTCCCCTAATTCGGAGGGGATTTTGCAACTATTTTGTCAACACCATATAAATACCCAAAACCTAGCTTTCCAATCAAAAGCCTAACTTGAATACAATATTTTTTTAAGTTAAATTAAATGAAAAAAAACAACAAAGTTCGGAGTAGCCAAAATGCAAAGTATTTACCAAAATCCAAGTCAATATCGAAGAATTCGTTATTCAATTTAAGATTTTGAGTGACCTTAGTTAGGTGTGAGCAAACTATCGTGCCTAACAATATATAAACACAAACATTGTAGGTCAGAATCTCAACGAATGTGATATTATAGAGTATACAAACATAACATCATAGCTTGGTAACCTCCTCGAATGTGCATAGAGAAACGCTTATACATAGAAGAAGATACAGGAATAAAAACAAATAAGATCCATTACCGTATTATATGTTTAGAGGTTATTGCTTCATGGCATTAAACTGACTATAGCCTTTGCACTTTCAAACCCTAGGTCTCGATTTTGCTTTAGCCACCAACTGTAGAGAAGACAACCACCTATTTAGACTTCCCACATAATCTACAGTTAGCATGGTGTGTTTGCCAGGGATTACCAACTGCCAAAAAAGGTGACATTTATTAAAGTAGGATTCCAACAAAATGAGTTTGCTAAAATGATGGAAAGAAAAGAATATGAAGTATATAAAAGAAATATTAAAAATACATACATAAATACATTACACACAAAAAAGAATCAGATATAAAACATTTGCCTTCTCTCCTACCGAACAATCAATTGTATTTCAAACTTGTTGGCTACTAAATGCATTTATGGTTGAGCAATTCGGATTGTAGCAAGAACCCAAAAAAATAGACATTACGCTAACTGCATTAGTATGACTTTATCTTACCCATGCCTACGGCACTCCCACAAAAATTACCTCTATGATTCCTTGGAGTGTGATAAACCCTTGCCGGAAAACAAACTTAGTAGCATGGCTAGGCCTTTAGGACAAATATGAAGTATATAAAAGGAAAATAGAAGGTTACTAACTCTTTTGCTCCAATTTCACAATTAACATCTACTCCTTTTTTTAATAAAGATTAGTTCCTAATCCTTGGAATTGAGAACTGGTTGAATTATAATATGAACCCCAACTAAACGAATCCTAATCTAGCAGAGCAATAATCATAATATGGAAGCTACTCACCCGTCTGCAAGGTAGAGCAACAATAGCAGCGCATAACCACTAACGGTTATGATAAAAACTCATAGCTGAGCAGTGGTGTCACAGCCCCCTTCCCATCCACGACAGTCGGCGCACTTCTCCCAGCAATCCCCTTTGTAGTTAAACTGATTGGCTCATCTAGCGATAGCGAAAATCATTAAGGCCGCACTCATCACGACACCGACAAAAGTCTTTGAGATGTAAAGGTATTTAAGAGGTCAAAAAATTCAATCCCCAACCAACATCTTGCCAAAATCAAAAAATGATGTGTAATGAGTTTGTAGTTAATGGACAGTCAATAGGGTACCACTTGAGCAAACAACATTCAAACTTCCACCTCCTTCATCCCGACAAATATTTCTATTCGATCAATAAAGGAGCAACTTTCTGCACAATAGAGAGCAACTGAGGAAAAAATTGATATAATCCAACCACACAACAGGAAAGACTGGCCTGTTGAGGAAATAAATAGGAAAATGTAGCTCGAAGAAAAATTAAGAACCCATCTCAAGATTCATTAACCCATCTCAAGAGACTAGCCTGTTTGAATCAACATTGTGTCTCAAAAGTCTATTATTTTTTGCTTGTAGCTAAGAACCCATCTCTAGATTCATTGACCCATGTATTCTAAAACCAACCGAAGTCTCATTGTTCCCTTTTCAAAAACCTAAAAGTTACCCTAGGCAAAAATCTAAAGACAAATGCACAAAAGACAAATGCACGAAGATAAATGGGCATGGTCTCTCGTACACTAAAGACAAATGCGCGAAGAACCTAAATGGGCATCTAGTTATGTTTTTAGAAGTAGAAAAAGAAATGACTCCACCATTTTCACTCGGGGTTCTCCTCTGTTTTCCTCAATTTTGGTGCAACTCAGTTGGCCAAGGCAGACGATTAAAACTGTAGAGCAGGCACCAACGACAAAAAGTAGGCAAAAAAATTAACTTAAGGATTTCATACCCAAGTAGAGTTCTCAAACAACCACACAAACGATGAAGAAAAACATTATCAGAGTCATCAGAAAACCTTACCACGTCGGACGATGGGAGACTTCCACAGCTGCCATGTAGCAACCTCCGCGATTAGAATTGAAACAACTTGCACATATAAAAAATGAGACACAGATCAACTTGGTACGATATAACCCAGTAGACAACTCAAATGCACTACGGCACTATCAACGATGATTCAAATGCACTACCAAAAATGATTCAAATTATGTAACTCCAATGTTGCATTGCAATGCTTTTCTTGCATTATATAAACCCATTGCCGGTGATTTGCCCAGCTTCTAGTTATGTTACCCCATGACCTATGTAATCTGATAAAAAAACATTGTTGCATAAATAAGATCCAAATGCAGTAGATCCAACATTTCGCGCAGAATTGCCCGTACCTACGGCACTCCCAAAACATTTACCTGTATAATTTTTTCGACTATTACAAACTCTTTCAAAAATCAAACTTAGAAGCATGGCCTTAGACTTATGGTCAAAAGTTAATAAAAAACAGAAATAAAAGAATAAAAGGTTCTTACATTTTTAATCCCACTCCACCACTATCTGGGATAAGACTATACTCTTAATTCATCTGAGATAAAACAATCATAGCTGTCTCTTGATGTTTAGTTTGGAAGAGAAGCCAATCTGCATCATTTTTAACAAAAATGTGTTTTGGGGTCGTACCTAGGCACTTCTCCAAATATTTATTGCAAACTAAATTAGTCGTTCTTACACAATATTGATCCCATCAAATTGAACTCTATTCCTACAAAAATTTGCTTTCACAAATAAGGGGAACACAAATTCAACTCCAATCTCGGTGAGTGTAAGATGGATCCTAACAATATTACGGTAGCCAAATCTCATTAAAGAACTTGACTATTGAATTATTTTTGTTAAATGGACATATTAATCCGGAAACAACAAACGAAGAATTAGCAGTCGAAAGATGGTTGAAGGAATTTCTGATCATTAGCCACCCACAATCAGTTGCTTGTCGCAAACTGATTGACAAAGAAGACATGTTAAAATAATTTGTTTGATTGGCAACATATAAGTTCTACAGAAACAATTGAAATGACCATTAGAACATAAATTAAAAATGGGATCGTGCATACTTGTGGATTGCACGATAACAATATTAACCAGTTACTATGTCAAACTTATATAAATCAAGAAAAGGACTAAAATAAACAACGAATAAAGATTGGAATACGCTATCGGCAAGAAACAGAATTAGAAAAAAGAGGAAGGCATCAAAAGACATCGCCAAAGCAATACTGGGGAGCAATTTTATGCACCACCTAAGTTTTCGAAATAGAAAATCAGAGACCGGTCTGCGAAATAGGCATAGCAAATTAAAACGCCCTAAAAAAATGAACAGATTCAATGAGGAAAAAGTTGGGTTTCCAATTAATCAAAAAATTCAAAGCTTCTCTACTAATCCCGAAAATAACAAAATTCAAGTAATATAGATCCGAGAGACGTACATTCATGGAGGAGGGGATGTTGACATATTCCAAATACAGGAGAACTTAAGAATAGACTGAAGAGGGTTTCTTACTTGCTAAAGAAGGGAGGTAGGAGCAGAGGATAGAGGGAGAGAGCAGAAATTCAAACGTAGAAGAAAACGGGCTAGGGTTTCTCAGAGAGAGAGAGAGAGAGAGAGAGAGAGAGAGAGAGGAGTGACATTCATTACCAAAACCGAAAAAAAATTACCAAAACAGAAAAATTCATTACTCAACCATTTATTCCAAAAAATGCAAAGTATTTACCAAAATGTCAGGGTTGAATCAAGGGTGGAGATTTGTGCAGGAAAATGTGTGTTAAGCCAACAGTGAAGATTTATGTAAAAAAAATATGTGGACCACCACACCGTCGCGATTTGTAATATAGATGTGAGCCTCCGAATAACTATGTAGTTTATCAAAAAGGAAAAAGGAAACCAAAATCATCCAAATGTTTGTGTAAGTTGTATGCAAGTGTCTAAAGAATAGTAGGTGAATGTCAGACACCAACACTCCTACACGGGTTACTGTTGTTCGCACTACCACAACAATCCAAGCATGTGACCTGGGGAAGAGAAAAAAAATTATACATAGAAAGAGATGCAATAAAAGAATCGTATGTGTAGCCGGACTATAAAAATGTATAAGAGATTTGTCGAGTTTCTTCTTCCGTAGTATGCTATTGTGGACGTTGATCTGGACTATAAAAATGTACAAGAGATTTGTCGAGTTTCTTCTTCCATAGTATGCAATTGTGGACGTTGATCTAACATGTCCATGCTGGCATACTTGGATGATGTTGTTTTGTTATTCTCTCAAACGCATCTATGGAAGAAGACCGAAAAGGAACCCACTTTTGTATCCTGTTGAGCACGTAAAGGTGGAAATAACAATATTCTTAGTTATACTTTAAGATGCCTCCATTTATCGGCCATTCACATCCTTGTTGCTGCAGCCTATTGTTGCAGTTCCTTCATTTATCTGTGCCGATGCATTTAACAAGGTCCTACCATTCTGCACGGGCTTCGCAGCTGGGTGTATGATTTGGATGGTCATTGCAGAGGTTCTTCCCGATGGATTCAAGGTAAAACGCAGCATTTCTTGTACAATCTCTGATACTGAACATTCCATAACGTTCAAGGTGTTGTGAGTCCAGTAATAGCTTAACCAATTTCCTTTTGAATATGCTCGTTGCATGGCACGTGCCAACCGTGTTTCTGTTGGAATGTGATGTTTAGGTTGGTTGCTGTTATGACTGCAAACGAACCGAGCTGCTTGTTAATGCTTGGCTCGGCTCGTTTAGTAATCAAGTCAAGCTCAAGTTCAAGTTCGAGTTTTGGGCTCATTTACTAAACGAGCTGAGCTTAAGACTCCGAAGCTCGGCTCGAAAAAGTAGGCTCGGCTCATTTATAGAAGCTCGTTAAGTAAATAAAACAGGCTCAGCTCGTTTATAGCCGAGTCGAGCTCGAGTTTTTGGTTGGTTTAGTAAATGAGCTGAGCTCCAGCAAAACTAGGATTGGCTCGTTTTGCCTCATTTGCAGCCCTAGTCTCTGTCATCTTAATTGATCCATTTCACTTTGTTACTAGTAATTTTTGGAAGTTTGTTTACACATGTCTACTGCATCAGCTGTTGAATTATGGCCGTTGATTTTCCTCATTGTTTACATTGGTTGCCTCAAACGTAATGGTGGTTGCGTTATCGTAGATAATCCATCTCATTTTGTTACTGCTAATTACACTTAAGTTTCTGTTGGAAATTTATTTCCACGTGCCTATGAGTATCACATCACCCGTTCAGCCATTCATTGTCTTCATTTTTTTACGTTAGTTGCCTCAATCGCAATGATTCTTTTCATTCTGCTAGATTTTTTTGCTAAGGTCATTTATTATCCTCATTCGCCTCCATCCTCACTTGCAATCTCATTACCACCATAGATTATTTTTGTGAATAGTCTTTATAATAGTCCATTTTTTTGCTAGATTTAATGTTGTGTTATCTAGTACGATTATGCCCCATCTACAGTCCATCCATCCGTCCGTTTATTATGCTAGAGCTGCTCTTTGGTGGCTGTTGTTACCATCGTTTATTTCGGTTCCAATATTTACTTCAATTTGACTTTTCTAATGTTTGCTAAATTTATCATTGAACTATAGTTATTAAAAGCCGTCATTTAGTTTTCAAACCAAACTAGATAATTTATTGTTTGGCTCTTTTGAACCTTTTAGCAGTCCTAGCTTTAACTTGGTGCATTTGTGTAAACGGGTCCCACCCCGAGCTCGCTAATTTAATTGGACTTATTGAGCTCTTTTTGGAGGTAGCCCACGCAAAAAATCAGACCAATCACATTTTGATAGTTGTATGTTTGGGACACGTTTATCTTTTTGTTTTTTCTTTTTTCTAGAAATCTAATAAAGGCCTATACAAGTTTTGAATCAAAATTATAAACGATAATCGTGTTGCGGCTGTCGCCAAGGCATAAAGCGGGAAGGAGAGTGAGTCCCATGTTGAATGGCCAATGTATTATATGTATCCATGGCAGACCATATAACTTCGGCTTACCATCCCCATTGGAAAGTAATGACCGAGCACTGCATCTATCTATATTTGTATGTGTACATATATCTACTGTATATATACATATGCAAATATATTGTATACAGTAGATACACATACCTATCTATGTGTACGTACATATATCTACACACACACACACATATATATTGATGTATTAATATGTATGTATTGATAGCTATACCTATCGCAGAGGCCATTATGTCCAAACATTTTTGCAAAGGAACTGGCTATTGCGTCTATTCCATGCCATGTATGCTAAGGGCACATTTGTGATTGTAATGGAAAGGACTTCGGAATCTCGGATACTCAGGAAGGAGTTGACGAAAACTGTTGCCTCTCCTGTTTTTATTATAGATAATAAACTGATAAGCAAATTTGGGAGAATTAATACTGTCATTCAGTTGATGATTAAGTCTCATCTTGACGAGTATATTTGATTGGAATTTTTGGTCTTGAACTTTTTCTGTGGAGATCAGTTGACACCTGATTTGGGACCATGGATCTATGAAATGGAATGAGCATGAGATGTGATGAGGACCAACTGAGTACTTCTACTGGTTGAAGCTGTCCACATCTTCACATAAATCATGTGTATAATGTCGATGACATGAATCAGATCCTGATTTTAATTCCATGTCACATTTAAAAAAGTTAGGTTTTTTAATTTAAACGTTTCAATAACCGTGATTCAATTGTCTTCCTTTTTTGGTGATAATAGGAAGCCTCTCCATCTCACGTTGCTTCAGCAGCTACACTTTCAGTTGCATTTATGGAAGCTCTCAGTGCTGTCTTCCAAAATGTTAGCCACCGAAACAAGTAAGTTTATCTAGGAGTCACTACAGAACTTATTCAACTCAGGTTGTGTTCTTTTACACTTAAATTTAACTTATTTTTTTAATTCAGTCCATTCTTCTAACTTGACTTATTTCCCATCCTTATATTGTAATTGTATGTGTGTTAGGCAATTAAGTTTAAGTTTAGAAGAATGGATGAACTTAACTTATTTTCATTTTAAGTTCCAAAAGGGGTGAAAAAATAAGTTAAGTTAAAGTGTAAAAGAATTCAGCCTCAGTGTGACAAATAATCATTTGGCTGAATGTGTAATTGTGCTGTTGGACAATATTCTTGCTCCATAACACCCCCCCGTAAGGTCCATGTTTTATGCTAGGTGGAATTGTACTCGTCCTTGCTCTTTCTATATACGTGTACCTTTATTTGACAGTTAGGAGCTCTATTGTCATCTAACCTTTTCTGTAAGGATATCATAATCCTGCTGGCGCTCTATGAAGTACATATACAGATACGAGATACAGACACGCACGACATGACACGACAAGACACGGATACGGTGATACGGGAAAACCTAAGAAAAAATGGATATGGATACGTCTGTGTAGATTTTGCATTTTTTTTTATTTATAGTTATTAGTCTTCTACTAGGCATAAAAATGAAGCCAAAATAAATAAAAGAGAAGTTGATTTGCTAATACGAAGCATTAAGCACGGGTCAATGTCAAAAGTCATTGTGTACAACAATATATGTATAAACTTTACATACTTCAGTTGTACATATACAAAATTATGATATGTAAATATACTAAAAAAGATTTAAACCCCCGTGTATGTTGAACATGTAACGTACCGTGTATGTAAGCAATTAAAAAACTATACATTTGAATATATAGTTTTAGATACAAATGTACAATGTAAGACCACTATAATATATATACAAGTATATATTGGATAACTGTATATTACACAAAATATACTAATATATGGCTGGAGTGTGTGACTATGTATGGGTGTGAGAAATTTGTAACTATTATAATATTATTACAATTAACCCCTTTAATTTTTACTTGATTCTTTAGAAAAGTTCATTTTAACCCCCGCCGTATCCCTCGTGTATCCGAAACTAAAAACATTTAGTTAAAATACTGGATACTTATTTGCCCTACTCGATACGTATCAGGGCATATCGGTCTCCGATACGTATTATCCGATACCCATACTCAACTAGTTTCGGAGTATCCATACTTTATAGCTGGCGCTAAAAGGAATAGTTTCCAGCCTTGTTGGGCTCTTACAATTGATATATTGGTCTTTTGTCTTAGTAAATGATTACTCACTCCAGGTACTTTCATAACCCCTTTTCTTTTTCGGTTCTCTTTTAGTCGATGTTGAAAAATTTGTCTACAAGAACTGGAGTAAGATATTTTCTTTGGTGAAAAAAATAGAGAAAATTAATCCCCTTAAAGGGCTTGACAATCAAAACTCAAAAGTGGTCAAACGAGATGAGACGGAGAGAATAATGCGCATTGTTGCTTTGATACTGCAAAACCTCTCCTCTAAAGTAGTGAAATGTGTAGTGCTGGTTTGCCCTCGTCCTCTATAACTAGATTTCAATTGCTTCATGATGCAGTTCAGAGGATGTCTCTGGCTTCCTCGTTTCACTTCTCTTTGGTCTTGGGCCATTACTCGGTGGCACGTTTCTGGTTGCTTTTGCTCTTGCTTTCCGCCTTCAGCACGCTCTCCTAACTGGCGTAGCCTCTGGCATTGCCTTTGTTCTTGGCGCTTGGCGACCATTACAGCTACTTCTCTCTTTGAAGATGGGTTTATTTCCCCTAGTCTTTCTTCTGGGACTGGGAGCATCATTCGCCCACATCTCCATCACAAGTGCTCTAAAGCTCACAAGCCGGAAAAAGTCTTCAGCAAATACCCTATCGACAGTAACAGGTTTCTCTGTCAGTACCCTTACTCTTCAGTCAATATTATCCTGTGTAGCAGTCGCTCTTCATGCTTTAGCAGAAGGTCTTGCTTTAGGAGTGGCGGCGCCTAAAGCTTATGGACTCGGACGCCACATGGTCCTTCCGGTCTCTCTCCACGGGCTTCCTCGAGGGGCCGCTGTTGCCAGCTGTATCTTCGGGGCAACTGATAGCTGGCAAGGGTCCCTTGCTGCCGCTGCTTTGATTGGGTTTGTGGGCCCTTTATCCGCGATCGGTGCAATACTTGGAGGGATTGACTACAGTGGTCTGGATCACTTGATGATGTTTGCATGCGGGGGATTAATCCCGTGTTTTGGGAGCATTGTTAGAAGAGCAGTGAGGTTAAATGCACGGAAGGGCGTTTTTGGCCTTGTAATGGGGATTGGGTTAGCTACTGTGTGCCTAACATGCACTAAGTTGGTTTGCTTGCACACTCCTTACTGCAACTCTGCTCCAGAGGCTGTCAGATAATTTCATGAGAACTAACATTTGACCTAATAATTAAACCTTATAGTTGGAAAGAACTTGCATTCTTTACACGGCTCTAGTTCCGATCCTGGATGTGCAAGTGCTTGATACGGGTCTGGTTTCGGGAGGACGCGGTGGTAGATTGTTCTATGTAGAGAAAGAATATGGTGAAGATATTGGCTTCTGCATCTGAATTTTTTCAGTCACTGTATCATCCGTCGTCTCCTTGACTTCGATTTTTATTTCTTCAGATTCAGATAGATTGAAACTTCAGTTTAGAACTGCACTGTGATTAGTGTATACTATTACCGATTCTTGAATAGCAGCGAACAGAATTTGGTAAAAACTGGTATTGACAACCAATGTGCTCGAATGGAAGAAGGTTTTTTTTTTTAACAGCACTAATGGAAGAAGATGATTCCCTTGACTCGGCCTTTTGGTTTATAACCAATGGAGTTGCACATTTAAAATATCAAAGCTTCTAGAAATCAATCCAACTCAAAATCATTTTGAGACTCGTATTGGAGTTGGTAGATACAGTATTGGGGAGTTCGTATGTAACACCCTCGATTTTTAATATAAATAATATCCACCTTTAATAAAAATAAAATCCTCACTGTACTACAGATAATACCCAAATGACCAGTTTTTCCTCTGCTCGCAAATTAAATTTCAAATATTACTTTTGTGGCTTGAAGGCTCCAAATTATTAAAAAGCCAATACCCGAAGAAAATAATATTACAATTTATAAGAATCATTTCTTCAAATACTTCTATCATAATCAGATGCAGTGGAACTCTTCATATATACCTTTCAAGATGTGATCATGCATGCACATCAACTACGTCTTGTTATCTGAAAATGATAGGGTGAGTTACACTAATCCAGTAAAGAAATCTATACTCAAACTATATGAAAATGCGATGATCAAGCACACAGAGTGAATGAGTACAACAGGATGTCACAATGAAAGGTGAGTCTTTCGTCACCAACGAGCATACCACTGCCTAGGGGATCAAGATTTCATAAGGGTATTCCTAACAGTTCACACGTCTAACTAGAAGCAAACCCTACTCAAATCGTTCTAATTAAACCACAACAGTTCCTCCACTGTCACTTGTCCATCGCTACTCCAATTCAAAGTTTAGATTCTCGTGTGAATACTTCATTCTGCCTCAATTTATACGTATATGTGATGATCACGCACCAACAGTACTATGGATCAACAACAAATATGTACAACGAACCCAAAGATGCTAATGACAATGAATATATCTCACAGCTGAACAATATGAACATATCACATAACTTTCTTTTGAAACATAATCAGTTTGTCTTGTATTTCTCAAGTATTAGTCATTTTCCTTTCTAATACACTTTCGGGCATTTGGGACCCCATGCGTCCACTAAAATCTTTCATTCAAGTCGGGCATTTGGGACCCCGTGCGTCCACTAAAAACCTTTCATTCAAGTCCGGGCATTTGGAACGCCGTGCGTCCACTAAAAACCTTTCATTCAAGTCTGGACATTTGGGACCCCGTGCATCCACTAGGAAACCTTCCATTCACGTCCGGGCATTTAGGACCCCGTGCGTCCACTAAAACCATTTCATTCAAGTCCGGGCATTCGGGACCCCGTGCGTCCACTAAAAATCTTTTATTCAAGTCTAGGCATTTGGGACCCTGTCCGTCCACTAAAAACCTTTTCCCTAAGCATATCCCATTACCCTACGTTATGCACCAACCCATAATGACTCTACAACATACTATCCGCTAGTATCGATACTTAGATCCCATGGAATGAGTACCAATAGAGTCTGAAGAACAAGCGAGTCAAGAGGACACGAGTTACTATGCTACCATCCAGATCACTAGACAAGCTCACATCAACCTACTAAACTCACCACAACATCCCACGTATCCTACGGTACTCCCAAACCACCTTATAACACGTATTCCGTTTATAAAGATGCTAAGATTACGATTAACAAGTCTCGAAGGGATTGGAATGATCAACGAATCATTGGAACCCGAGTAATCAAGCTTAGGGATGGTTTAACAATGTTTAGAGTGTGTTAGATATGATCGGGAATCAATACAATCGACGAAGGATCAACAAAGTTCAAAACTGTTTTCTGAGCTCAGGATACCGATACCACAAAATATAGGTATCAGTACCAAACCAATCTAGCGACCAACCCAAAGAACAAGGTATTGGTATCTCAAAAAGTAGGTATCGGTACCAATGCATTACAGTGCGCGATTTACAGAAACCAAGAAAGTGCATAACTTTGAAATCCAACCAACTAGGGCACGATTTAGGCACACAATCAACGCATAAACATATAGAGCGAGTAAGAAATCCCTACCTTGGAGATTAGAAGCAAACCCAATGTAGACACCCCAATCTGGATCCCCTTATCGTTTTACGGTTTCTTGTTTCTCCGATGATCAATTAGGTCGAAACAGACTTGAGATTGGAATGGTTTGAACTTTGTGTGTGTTTGGAACCCTCCTTAAGCCTTTTGAACCTTAGAAACCCTAAGTCAGAATCCTAAGCCAGGGTTTGATCGTCGCGCGTGAGTTTGAAACCCTCGCGCGAGAGTTGTGTGCCAGGTGTAGGTCAAAGTCAAACTGTTGACTGTTGACCCACGCGCGACTATTTGAATACTCGCGCGCGTGTTTGGAACCCTCGCACGAGGGTTCTTTCTTGTCCCCATCACCTTTTTCCAACTGGATTTCGTGATCATCAGGCGGTCTATGGGGCAGTAGAACCCCGTTTTCCTCCAGAACAGCTGTTGGTGACTGCATGGTTGGCACCCCCCAATGTAACCACCCCCCACCTTGTTGGCCACCTTCTCCACCAAGCTCTTGGCTAGCCAACCTTGTTGGCTGGTGTTTTGGCCTAGTTTGCCATCCACCCTTGGCCTCCCTTTTGCCTATATATATCCCCCCATGCTTCCAAAGTTAAGGGTTACAAAATATCAAGCAAAAAAGGCTTACAAACCCCAACCACACTTGCAATTCTCTCACTCTTGTGTTCTACATACACTCATTTTCCAAGCTACACCACCTTATTCAAGCCAATTCAAAACAACTAAAGCAAAGGTATAAACATTTACCTGCTTTCTATTTTGATCCCTGAGGGGGGCCGGCAGGGCCAAGGCTGGTAATCAATACCAGTCCTGGCCCTAAAGTTAGCAAAGTTACAAGAAGCAGTAACTAAGGAACACTCGCGCGACGGTTCTGAAGCCTCGCGCGACACTTTGTGTTAGTGTGAGAATGAACCTCGTGGGGAAGGGTATCCTGGTTTTTCAGTTTTGTACATTGTTTGCAATTGTTTTGAAGCATACTTAGGTTTTTAGCTCACTCTGATGTATGCTAAAAGCCATAGTTAATTTATTTTAATGTCTTATTTGATTTGGTATGCCTTCGGGATGGTTCTAAGTATGTTTCAGAACCCCAAGCATGCAAAGCAATTCCTAGAAGTCCAGTCAGGAACACTTGCGCGAGGGTTCTATTATCTCGCGCGATGGTTCTTTACTTTCCAGTAATTGCCCTTGCATGGCAGCTAAGGCTTAAAGCTTCTATTTATTCACCCCCACTGTTTAAGGGTTGTGTTCCAATTCCATTCACTCTATTTGTAATAATTATTTACATTTCAGTACATATTAAACTGCTTGGTTTGCCCCCTGGGTGAGCACTGGTCCTTCCAGAGCCCAGAAGGGGATAAAATTCAACCTGTGGTGCGACACAAACACTCGCGCGAGTATTTAGAAGTGTCGCGCGATGGTTCTTGCATGTACGTAGATCCATGCATGCAAAGTTGGCCATGGTGCATGGCATGTCTAGGCCTTGTGCAGTTTTTTTGAGGTTTCTGATCAGAGGGTTGGGTTTTATCTCATTTTCATAGTATTCCATCCATCCATGCTCAATATAAACACACCATGCAAATCATGTTACAGTTTTAATCCCTGATGAACTGTTCCCTGCCCTAATTGGCTAAAAATTGGTTGATAAAAGAAGAATCACAAAAAGTTTTCACAAAATGCCTAAGTAGAGACCGATCTCCGGATTGGGCGAAAGGGGTGCCTTAAAACCCTTCCCCTCTCGTAACCTGGCTCCCGAACCCAGATATGGTTATGACGGACTGGTTCCTTTACTTTTTCAAATCAAATAGTGCGGCAGGTGCTTCGAAATACGGTTTCTTGGGTGTCGGACCTTCAAACTTGAGTGACGACTCTGTATTTGCGAGCGCCTGCTTTTCCGCTCGCACTCCCTCAATTTCCGAGCCGCTTTGGCAAAACGGGGAACGAAATCCCTCTTTTCCAAGGGCATGCTGCCCACACCCAAGCACTCCGAACAAGCCCCAGACCATTCAAGCCAAAATCCACCGAATACACTTCCTCCAAGCCGAGAAACGCGATTTCCAAGCTCTAGAACACGATCACACGGTGGAGAGGGAATGGATCCTCGTGGGTTTCAAGTTATGGGGTGGAACTTTGGGTGAGGGAGTGAGAGAGAGAAGAGAGCCGATGAAGAGTGAGAGAGAGAGAGAGATAGAGGGGTGTGTCGTGTGTGTAGAGAGAGAGGGAGGGATAGGATTCTTTTATCCCCTACGCACGCACCCACCTATATATACCAACATATACACAAATTACGCCAACACTCCTACTAATAATCTTATCACATAAACCCCCAATTCATATAATTTTAACAAATTCCATATTTTCCTCAATTTCTAACATTTATAAAAACTTTCAAATAGTCTTCGAAAATACGGGTCTCTACATCATAGTCATGGTAAAACCCAAATTAGTTACTCCTTCGGTACCGAATTTGTTATCCACTTTCACTATTTCAGATATCTCAAGATATTATTTATATTTTTAGATGTATAATGTTTTAAATATGCCATATGAATATTATTTGATAAATATTGATTATTTCTATGAAATAAAGTTTTCAAGAAAATCAGTGAAAACAATATAGATTGAAAAATATAAACAATTTAAGAACAGTACGTATACAAAGAGATAGGACAAGAAATTTGGGACTGAGAGGTTATAATAATTAAGTACAGTAACAAAATGCAGGAAAAAAAAATACTATATAATCAAGGCAATCACTATTCATTAGTTGTTGACAAGTAATCTTAAAAAAAGGAACACTCCTTTCATGCCAGAAGAGCATCGATCTCCATTAGATCCAATTTTAAGAATCAGTTTCTAAATAAAACCAAGTCAGGTTTTTATTTGCAATTCAAAAAAAGTCAGGTTTTTATTTTTCCTTTTATGAACTGAAGTCAACTATGATATCCTCATTTTTTTATACATACGACTCTGTTTATCTGCAATTGTCCTCAAATCATAGAGAGAGATGGGGAGGAAAAGTGAGTGACTAGGGGATAGCCCCTTTTTTTTTTCGTGAAAAAAAGCGTGAGAGGAGAAAGAAAGAAAGGGGGGGAGTATACATAGATATGTATCCGTTTCATGGAACTGGCTTTTCAACAGTTTTTCAAGGTTACTCGATGGAGCTGTTTGGGCGACAGCCGACAAAGGGGTATAGACCCCGCGTACATATTGATTTGGGACCATTGCGGGTTTCAAAAAAATGATCTTAGCACTTATTTTGTTCAAAATGTATTTTTTAGAGAGGAATTGATTTTCACACTCCACTTTTATTCAAATGACTTCCTTTTGGTTTTGTTTTATAGTCATATGAAATTACATGATTACCCTTTTCATGTGAAGGAAAAAAATATATGGAAGGTAGTTTTGTGATTGTAAATGAATGAAGACAAAAAAATAAAGGTGAAAGTACATAAACACCCCCTCAATTATCACTCTTTCTCATAAACACCCCCTCACATTTAAAAGAACCCATGGAGACCCCCTCAACTACTAGAAACGAAAAAAATGCTAACTCCATTAACGGAATGGAGGAAATTACCAAGATACCCTTTGTCTCCCATGGAAGCAAGAGGAATCCTGCTCCAACTAAACACTACCCACTCCCCCTCTCTCCAGAAACATGAACCCAATGTCGATCTGTACTCCGTCGTCGTCGTCGTCATCTTCTTTTTGTTCCTCTGGATCGTTCTCGTCAAGCTCGATCAAAGCACGGATCGTCCACAACATGGTGGACAGAGTCAATTGGAGGAGCAAACGAAGAGCTCGCGGCCTTCAACGCCATGGATAGCCGCCATCTGTAGGTTGATCTAGCTTTCGTTGAACAAATCTCGCGTTCGATCGTAGGGATTTTTTCTGTAAAAGCAATGACGTAGGGTGCGAAACAGTCAAGATCCAAGTACACACACATATTTGAATTGCATTTGCATTTGTTTAATTCATGCTTTTGTTGGTATTTTTTTTGCAAGACAATCAGTGCTTGAAAATTTGTGATTAATTTTATTTCGGTTTGGTTTGGGGCAGGTACAAATTGGATAAACCGATTTTTTCATGTCAAATTCGGTTACCCGATCGGTTCGGGGAATCCCCGAACCCCATTTGGTTAGGTTATGGTTCATTCCGCTTCTCTCCGTTCGGATATCGGGGCATATATGGGTAGCATTTCGATTTCGGGGATCGGGTACGAAAATCCCCATACCCACCCCGAACGCCCCGAATGCCATCCCTAGCACTGTTGCTGCTTCTGGTTGGTTTCTGGTGGTTGTGTGGTGGTGAGAATGGTGGAGGTGGTGAAATCGGTGGTTGAGGTGTTATTGGTGACTTGAAGATGTATATTGCTATGAAAGGGCATTTTTGTCCAAAAAAAGCCCACGTGACTTGACATGTGACCATTCAGCTAACGATTCTGAGATGGAAGGGTGTCACTTGGGTAACAAGAGTAGTTGAGGGGGTCTCCATAAGAGCTTCTAAATATGAGGGGGTGTTTATGAGAAAATGTGATAGTTGAAAGGGTATTTATGTACTTTCACCAAGAATGAATTGCACTTAGACAAAAAGGAGGTGTGAAAATCAATTTCATATTTAGAGTCTCTGTAAAAGATCAGCTCAATTGCATATTGATAAGGATATTTACAAAAGAAACATCCAACTTTGCTTCAAAAAACTTATAAAAAAAATTGCTTTAAAAATCAATCTTAAAGTCGAATGTTTCGTAAATGTATTTACTAATATATTTTACTACGCTAAACAAAATGAGCGGTTTCGATCATTTTTTTGGAATCCCAAACGGGTCCTAAACCAATCTGTAAGCAAATGTATAGGGTTGTACCCCTTTGTAGATACTCATAGCAGCTTTTGTTTGAAGAACTCATCTAAGATCTCTTTAACTATGGCAAACAAATTATGTTGATGGAATTCTGATATAAATACCTGATCAGTTTGCCATATCTATTTTTAATTCAGGATAATACTTATTAGTACAAATTATGTAGGTCTACCGTATAATTTTAATTATTGAAATTATTATTAATTGCCTAATCGGGAAAAATATAGTTTATTGGGAGATTAATTGAATTGAGGACTGAAGTGAAAGAATAGAGAATTGAGGGAGTGTGGGTGTAATAAAAAGATATAGGGGTATAAATAGGGGTGTGTGAGGAGTAGAAGATCATTTTTCATCTCCCATCTCTCTCTCATCCGGTCTCTCCCTCCCTCCCTCCTCCGACCTCTCTCTCTCTCTTGCTCTCTCTCACAAAACTCCACTCCATCTCCCAAAATCTTCAAGAACTAACCTCATTCTGGCCTGCCATTGGCGTTCTTGAGCTTAGAGATCTTTGGGTTAAGCTTGAATCGAAGTTTCAAAGTTCAAGGAGGCTAGGGTTCGTTCAATCGCTTGAATCTCGGTCATTGTTGCGAGGTATGGACTTCTTTACCTCTTTTATGTGTTTATGTGTTGATTTGGTGTAGATTCGTGTCTTGGATTGTTGGATTTTGGTTGTTGTACATGCCTTGAAAATCTGCAAAAATCGCTACCCGAAGCCCGGTGGTATCGATACAGTTTTTGTGTCGTATCGATACCACAAGCTTATCTTTTTGGACAGTTAATATTGTATCGATACGGGTTTTGGGCGTATCGATACCACAACCTTAACTCTAGTTTTGCTCCTTTTGTTCCTCCATCGATTGTTTTGACCCCCGATCACTTCTAAACCCTTTTGGACACCTCTTAACCTATCTTAAGCTTGTCTAATTGACTTCCTTTGATTATTCAATGCTATCCTCGTTCCGTTGGTCTTCCTTTAGTGAGAAACGAATAAGGAATCACTTGGTTAAAAAGTCGTAAAGTGCATTTTCATTTATTGTTGGTACTTGTGATTATTCATGGTGCAATCGTGATAGCATTGGCATATAGTATGATCTTTCATTTATGAATGTGATCATAGGGGAGTCATAGCTTGCATATTGTATGAGAAAGTAGTTGAATGGGTCGAAAGTTGGTGTAGGGAGTCTCGTAACACAAGGGGTGGTAATATGGAGACTGACGGGTTTCGTAACGCAAGGGGTGGTAATACGATCACCCGAGTCATTAGGGATCACTGTGACGCAAGGGGTGGTAATACGGTAATCCTCGTAGTGTTATATGGTAACGCAAGGGGTGGAATGGTGGGAATTTGGATAGCGAGTCGTGTTGAGTTGGTAGAGGGCATGAGTCTTGTGAATTGTATGGCGTTTGTGATAATGGCATATCTTTGAGCAATTGTAATGAATGTTGATACACCTAAGAGTTCATTGTTATCTCGTTATTGAACTACATCTCTTTGTCATCTCGTCTTTGCACTTGACTTCATATTTATATATAAAATTAGAAAAGATTTTTCTACTGAGCTAGTGTAGCTCAACCTAATCTTTCTTTTAGATTTAAATGCTGGACAGTAACTTGCATGCTTTGCGTACTTGAAAGTGAAAGGGCCTTTCTGGAAGCTATCATCATTAGTTACTTAATCATCTTTGTAATCGACTTTCTATTGATAAAGATGGGTTTGTAACTATTTATCCAAGAATTTCCCTCTGACTAAATCATTTGTAATTTAACTACTTGTTCGTGCTTGTACTTAAGCTTATTTGAGGCCGGAGTGCCAATGTTGTATATCTTGAAACTTGGGGACTTGATTTGTAAATTAAACAGGTTGAAGACCCTTTTTGGTATTATCTATGATATGCGAGAGACTTTTATTAAAAATAGATTATTTATTTGTGTTGAAAATCGAGAGCGTGACAAATTACTTTTGTGACACAACTTCAAGAATATAGTCACACCAATTTTACTATTCTCCCCTTTTACATTACTCCCTCCGTCCCTTTTTAAATGTCAAATTTCAGGAGTCAATTTTCACCTCTACTTTACACTTTTTCCATCAACTTTTACATCCATTCTCCAAAATTATCCTTTACTTTATACTTTCCATCAACTTTTACTTCCACTTTTTAAAATTATCCTTCACTTTACCCATTAATTTTTTAAAATGAACACTTATTTTGAAACAACCTAAAATAAAATACTGGTCATTTAAATTGGAACGGAGGGAGTATTAGAATGAGTATTAGAACAGATTTTCTCTTTCTTTTTTTCTTCCCGAGAGATGTTACATACACTACACCATCAACTACAGTTTTCGTGGAGCCCACTCAGGATTTCACAAAAATACAAAAAAATATCCAAAATCTTTAAAATAAAGTTTTATGAGACCCTGTAAAAAAATCAGTTCTAACGGATATAGGTAAATATTATTTCTGAATTCGTATGTCCGAAATTGCGCAGTTGAGCATTTTCGCTCATACAAATCTAGAAATAATACTTACCAATACCTGTTAGAGCTGATTTTTTACAGGGCTCCCTAAAATATTATTTTAAAATTTATAGATATTTTTCTGACCCGAAATGAGCCCCATAAAAAATGTAATAAATGATGTAGTGGTTTAATGTAGTATACCTGAACTTTTTGGGGTCCCACCCACTCCACAACTTCCAAACATAGCCTCAACATCCCCCAATAACTGAAATGATATTACTTGTCCTTCTCTTCTTCTGCAGCCACCTTCCCTTCCTCAACAACCCTCTGCGATCCCGTCAATCTCGCCAAGATTTCCACAAACGACATTCCCCCGACACCATTATTCAAACCCCTCAAACCCACCACCGTCCCCTTAAAAACCACCGGCGAAGAAACCTCTTCGCCACCAAAAACTCGACCCCATGCAAACCTTGGTACCTCAAGTTACTACTCACGCCCATGTGAACCGCCCACATCCCCGCATTCGAAACCGTCCGCAGGGCCTTGTTCCGCGTCTCGAAATGTCACGTCCTCAATTTTCAACATAAATATAAGGGATTTTCATAAATAAAACCTTGCAATATTCCGTATAATACCCAAAAGGATTTAACATTTCCATTCCAAATTTCACGTCATGCACCTTAAATATCCAAACGATTACATTTCTGGCTCCGAGGCCCAATTTAACTTAAGTATCGAGTATAAAAGAGAATTAAGCGTTTACAATCTTTCCTTAAGTCAAAAGATTTACAACAGGGTTACAAATTCATCTTTCCAAAAATACTAGACAAAGATGGCCAAATAACCCTTCAAGTTACCTTTCAAAACGATGCTCACATCCAAGCACTCCAAGTATGCACCACTGTCCCACATTAGCACCTGAAAATGAAGGAAGGTCTGAGCTACACTAGCCCAGCAGAAAACTCTAATCTAACAATGTATGCTTATGAAATGTGGGAATGGACACATGAATAACAAAAGAGACAAGGTTCGATAATCAAATAAAGATAACGACAACACCAATTTTTGGAACCCAACCTTTCATTTTCAAAACCAACCATGTTTTAAACATGTCTCATACATGTGTCACGAGCCGAAGCTCCTGCCGGGCCAGTTAAAGGACCCCGATGTCCTCTGTCAGGCACCTTACCCATAGGGAGGTCCTGAAATACCAAATACGAGCGTATAGCTCCTGCCGGACCAATTAAAGGACCCCGATATCCTTTGCCAGGCACTCACCCGTCGATGAGTCCTGAAATATTCTCGTCGCGTTGTGAAGATTCAAAATCCTTTAACCATCGTGTTCGAACCGTTCAAATTTAACTTATATGTAAAATGAGGATTTAAACCCAAATGAGAAATTAAAAGTTAAGGAAGCATTTAACTAATTCATGCATTACAGGTGGTGGGAGTTAGAATGCTCTCGGAAAGTAGTTGGAGTAGATTAATGATGGTCCAACCCAAGGCAGTGGAATAAAGATCAAGATCAATGGGGCTGTCCGAATATAAACTGTTATCGATGACGCGGAGGAACGGTATCGATTACCATGGCCGAAATTTGTGAAAATCATAACGTTATCGATAATAATAAATAAATAAAAAGGTATCGATAACAAAAGAATTTTGGTCAGTCAAACTACGATGGTATCGATAACAACGAGAAAGATATCGATACCCATAGGGTTAAAATCGTTCCAGACGTGAGGGTATCGATAACGTTGGTTCTTCTGGGTTTTGGGACAAAGTGTTATCGATAACAATAAAAATGTTATCGATAACGATGGGTTTCGAGCAGATTTTTGACAGACAAAGATGGGTTTTCCAACAACAACAACATCAACAACAACAACAACGATCCAAGGCACAAATCAAGCTTCAAGAAACACATCATAAACATATATTGAGAGTTAGAATTTCCTACCTCAAGATCGAAGAACGAAATCAAATGATTTTTCAAGCCCTAGCTCCAATCCTTGAACTCGAACGAAATGCACCTCTACTGAGCTCACACCGGAGTAATACGTGCTGCAATATGTGAAGGAGTGAAGAATTTGAGGTTGTTTTGTGTGGGTTTGAGGTTGAATGGGTGAGATTTTGGGTGAGAGTGAGAGTGCGCGAGAGAGAGCCGAGAGATGAGGAGGAGAACGGGAGAGTGAGAGAGGAGTAAAATGGGAATTTTAATTCCCTACACACACACCTGACATATACACGAGGCACAAATCACACACTCACCCCTCAAATGCAACATTTAACACATTAGTCTCAATTCTCGATATTCCGAATCGATTTCTTTGTTTTATTCCTTATAAAAATTTAAATAAAATTTAAGAAATTACGGGTCTTTACACGAAACCTGGGTCCATCTCCCTCCTCATTCTGATCAACCCGTTTGATAGCTCCGTCCCGACCAGCCTGGCCGCAAAACCAACGGCGGCGAACAGAGCTCCCTTGTACAAGAAGGTCCCGAACCGGTTGAGGAGCGAGTAGGGCCCGGGTTCGAACATGTGGCAAAGATGGAAGGGAGTAGGTCTGGGCGGGGGGTGGAGGAGGAGGAGGAAGTGGATGCTAGTAGTTACATGAGGAGGAAGGTGAGAATGGAGGTGAGAATGAGAAAACAAATAAGTGTTTGTGATCACATAATTGAATCCCATAGATTAGTCCGATCATTGATTCCCGAATTTAGCCGAAACAGATATAAGTTGGTCCAGACATCTTGTGACAAAATAACAAGAAGAAGAAGAAAAAGGCCAAGACAAAATCAACTACTACAACTGAAAAGTACGGCACCCGATCACGGAAATTGTCAATTTCCATTTAGAATCACAATGGGCCTGCTGTGTAACAGTCACTGCCAGAACACTACCAACACTATTCCGGAAAGGAAAGACACAAGGTGAGGGAAAATATTAGCCGGCTGGGGACAAAAATGGACAAGGTGGGCAAAGAAAAGAGGCACAGTTCTGCGACGGGAAATCTTTACCGAAACATGTTCCATACGCACAGTAGTAGGTGTCGGTCCTACGTAACTTGAGATGAGATATTGCGACAGTGAGTGTAGAATAGATTAGTGTGTCCATATTTCTAACATTTCTGTTTTGCGAAAACCAAAAATTATGGTGGTGACACGTAAAGGTGCACGAGCAATTGTGTGTGCAAGTGTTTATGCAGTATAATTAGCGCTCTAACTGAACCGAATTGAGCGGAAACCTGTTAAGTTCGGCTCTGGTTCGTTAAGTTACTAAGGTGCAGTTCTGCTTTCTTTTTTTTTTAAAAAGTAATTTCAAGTTCAAATATAATGAAAATAAAAAATATTTTTTTAATTTTTTTTGCACCGTTTAAAAAATCTCAATAAGATCTATCAAACAAGATTCATATTGGTAGAAAATTTATTTGCGTGAACACATAATTTTTTAGCTTAAAATTACCTTCCTTTTTTAAAAGTTCATTTTTCTAGAAACCAGAACACCCCCTAATTTGGCTCGAGTTCAGCTCGGGTTCAATTCGAGCCTGAACAACTTGACTCGAGTTCGGCTCACATTGGATTTGAGCCTAAACATCTTAGCTCGAATTCGGCTCGTTAAACTCAAATGAACCGAGCCGAGTCAAATCTAAGCTCGAATTGAGCTCGTCAAGACTCAGGTTTGGTTTGGCTCCGCTCATTCAACTCAACTCAACCGAACCCAAACTTTCATTGATCGTATAGAATTTGGAAAAAAAAATAAGTATTGAATTACATATATAACCTTAAAAAAATTTATATTTACAAATAGACTACTAAAGAATTATTAATTATATTTAATTACTGTTCCGCGAGCCTAACCGAGCCGAGTACCGTTAGGCTCAGGTTCGACTCATTTACGGAACGAGCCTAGAATTGAGGTTCATTTGTTTAGTAGAC
Organism: Rhododendron molle; assembly: GCA_025413875.1. Classification (NCBI taxonomy): domain Eukaryota; kingdom Viridiplantae; phylum Streptophyta; class Magnoliopsida; order Ericales; family Ericaceae; genus Rhododendron; species Rhododendron molle. Next base: position 26,812,703 of record CM046391.1, read on the forward strand.
GAATTGAACTCGAACAAGCTCTTGCCGAATCGAGCCCCGAACAGTTCGCAAACGGCTCAGTTCATTTACAGTCCTGCCAGTAATGCGTGTCTTTGGTATTTTTTGTTACTACCCAGTCTCTAACAATCTTGATACCATCTTTGAGTGTCATGTTCTTCGACAGAACATGATAACACCCCATTCAAATGACACGAAAACCAAAATGCAGCAAAAATAGCAGTACTCCGCTAATCGACTGCCAGCTTCTACAAGATTTCTTCAATAGCAAACAACTTAGAGTCGTATAATCGAGTTGAGTTTTGTTTACCCTCTACTTAAGAGGGTAAACATTACATTCCTTCCTATTGTTTGAAATGGTGTAAATCCCACTACAAAGTGAGATTATGTTCACGAAAACGTGTATTGCACGGGTGGAACCTACATCATTTCAATCAATAAAAAGGAAGGTGATATTCACCCTATTTTAAGAAAGGTGAACAAAATTGCAGTCTAACCATATAATCACTCAAATTCTAACAAATCACCAAGCCCATTCACCGTTCCTTTAATTTTGTTTTCGTTTTTTTGAACAAATGTTGGGAAGTCATTCAGATGGCATTAACGAATCATAAATTATATATGAGTACCTCAATGAGTTAGTTAGGAATGTGTTAACTTTTTAAAATAATGTCAAAACAATGGCTATAATAAAAAAAAAGTAGTGTGAGCATTTATGTTTTATGATTGAAATTTGGATTTATAGAGATAGGCCCCACTTATTGTTTGTTAGCTTGATTGCTAAAGTTAATAACCATACTAACAAACTACTAAATTTAGCACACTCTAGCACACTTTAACACATGCATTGTGGCACCAAAAAACACAATTTTGTTTGTTAAGTCTTAACACACATAGTTAACATACTAGTTAACAAACCCATTGCGGATGCTCTAACACACTACCTACAAAATTCAATCCCTTTGCCTAAGGCGTTTTCCCACTAAACCTTTCGCTATCCGAACTAGACAACACTACCAACACAAGAATAAATTCAATACATGAAGTTTATGACCTCCTCCACCAAACCTAAATTCAAAGACCCAATCATATAACCACAACAAATTTTCCCTTTTCCATTGTCTCAAAAAAGCAAGCAAAATAGTACTTACGAAAGAAAATTCACCTACCAGAGATCTCGTCACGGACTGCCAGCTTACTTTTTTCCATTTGGGTTTGGCAGCTACGCAGAATTGAGGTATTATGGCGGGTATACTCAACCATGACTAGAAAGCCAGGAGCAGATATCATTTTGACCAGCGATACGGATGAGTTCTCAACGTCCCGTCTTTGCACGTTTCATTCCACTAGTATTGAAAGGAGAGACACTTCCACTTGGCCCAGGACTATCTTCTCTGAAACTGGAATTTAACAGGGCTAGCTCACGCAACTGCTGCCTCTTAATATAATCCTGTGACTCATCCTGCACAAAGATCAAATTTAGAAAAATGAGCTAACAAAAATTGACACGCGCCAGAGTGACTATTCCTTAAGCCGCTACATCGCTAAACATTAGTAACTACGGGTTTTTGGGAGGAATAGCTAAAGAGCTACGACATTAATCTGTTGCCATATTGGAAATTTCTTCCAGGGACATTCTGGAAAGATAATGCGGCTCAGACCGCTTGGGTCAAAAATATCGAAATTCTGGTCTTAAAACCTCCAAAGTGGCTATCAAAAATCTCTCCAAACAGAAGAATGAGCACTAACTTTGCAAATCTTTGCCAAAAACCAAAAGGTCACACAACAAACCAGGACTACGATATTTAAGGCCCAGATCTCAAGGTAAAAAAAAACACATTGCTATAGCATAACCAGATAATTCTCCTTCAAAATTATATCCAAAATCCTCTCCGTAGATTTTCAATTTGCAGGAATTTGATCTCATCCAGGGCACTTTTACCACCTTGTCACTCACAGTGGCAACTCGATAAGTAGTTGTGGATGAGGTAATTTACAAGCTTGAGATGCAAAGTGCATACAAATCTATTTGTTTCTACATGTAATAAATTACACATACTTTCACTCTCACAACACTTGCGTACATTTTCGCAAATCATGTATTTCCCCAAATTCCAAACTACAGACCCTAGCTTTTAATCAAATGGACTATTAAATCAATATCTAGATTATGCATTCCACCAATTTTACATAGTAACGTATGCTTTTGAAATCATGATTTTCCCAAATTGAGAAATCAGATACACTAGCTTTTAATAATATGAAATCCCAAGTCAATCGTGTTTGAAGAAGGGAAAATGCTATGCACCGCGCACTAAATGGTGGATAATTGTAAAAAGTGTATCAATATCCAAGATCAGTGTATTGATATCTGTGAATTTGTATTGATATCCAGGAAATGAATATTGAAATTCTAAATTGTTTGACATTATATGAATATTATCCACAGCCTAGCGGGCAGTGGTAAGTAAGTCCCTTGAATAAAGATAAAGAGATGAAGGCAGTAACATAAGGCAAGGCAAGGCATTAATATGAGGGAGGGAAGTGCAGAATGCTTGGACGATGATGAAAAATCTTCCTTAGTGCTAGTGTGCTACAGCATTATGGGAGGGGTCATATTTCTGTTTCGCTTTTTCCATTGGGTCAGCCGACACCGCAAGTTCAGCCTCAGGGTCGCCCCTGGTCACTCACTGTCCTTCTTTCTCAGTAAATTTGTGCATCCAGCAAGTTATCGTAAATTTGTAATATAAGTCACAAGTAAGTTATTGTAAATACCACTGGTTTGAGCAGTTCTTCTATAATCTCCTGTGCCTGTCTTAGCCTCATATCAACAATATTGGCAGGTAAATCTGCCTCGACCAAGAGATGGAGTGGTTCATTCAGGTGCTCATAGCCTGGTCTTCCTCTTAGCTTCTCTTCCTTGAGATTGAAAAAAAACAAAAAATCAATTTATTGAGCACTAGAGCAATAGAATAAACAAAAGAAAAGGATTCATACATGCATATAATACCTCGTCCGGATCTTTTATAGATCCTTTTCCTCTTATAAATACGCGGCATCCTGTAGTAGCTTCCACCCGTTTCAGTGAATTGCCCCTTGGGCCCAGAAGCCTACCAACAAAATTGAACTACCATCCATAGACAAGTCAATATCACAGTTAAAGATCTTTCAATTAAAGAAGCATTTTGTTTTCATAAAATGGAACGTGATTCTACACTTGAATAGAAACAGAAACTTACATTTGGATACGCATCCACCGGAATTTCTAAGCGCAAAATCCTCTTCACAGTGTATGAACTAGGACTTGCGGGTGCCCCTTGCCAGTCCATCGTCATTCCAGGGTTTCCAACCAATCTCTGTTATGTAAGTAAGTGTCTTAGAGCCAAGAACATAGTCTTCTTCTCCTTGCGTGTGAGTGTGTGGGTGTTTTTTCTTTGTTCTTTCTTTTTTTATTTGGTTTTTGGGGCCCTCAAAACCAGAACTATCTTGGGTTCAACTCTCTTAGGTTGAGGAGGAACAGGTGCTGATCAAATCTTTGGTAGCAAGTAGAACTAGAACACATAGGAATAAATACGGATGCGCAAATCGAGTGAAGTTGGACTTGTCACACATACCCAGTGAGGTTATCAACAATTCGGAAAACTAGTAACAGTTACAGGACAACTCTTGCCATGGGTCACTCTAAAAACTGCAAACAAATACTCATTCCTGTGTCACATGGTAAATCAGATGATCAAAGAAATGCAAGGCATCTTGTATAAACCAATTCTTTATGGTGTTTACAGCATTGTACTAAATCTAGGAGAAGTCAAAATTTATGCTTCACGTTTTACTCCCCACCATCCAGTCAACTTGCCTGCCATACAATGGCATCAGTGAGGCCACTATGAAATAAAAATTTCAATGACAACCAACCTCAGATAACATCCCATTGACCCGCAACTTAATGGTTTTTGGTGATGCCACAGTAGCTCGCATGTTACATCATGAGAAACGAGGGGGAGTTTTCAGGTTGACTTACTATTTTGTTCACCCACCTAAAAGATGGATGAACATTACTCACTTTTCAAACTGGGTGAATATTACTCCCTCCGTCCTAATTTACTTGTCCCAGTTCTATTCTAATTGGATAAAAAAAACTAGTTATATCTTTAAATTGGTAAGAATTTTACATCCAATATGGATCTTGTTATATAGATCTCGATTTATTCTATAATAAAATGTTTTCAAAATCAACTAAAACATTATAAATTACAAGATATAATCAATTGAAAAGTGGCACGAACTCCCAAAAAGGACAATTAAATTAGAACAGAGGTAGTACTAACTTTCGTACAGTTCACGCCAAATTTTTACTTCAACAATCAGAAACATTAATTTCGCGGGGCATGTTTTAATAACGATTCAAGCAAGCATTCTTATTTTGGAAATTATTTGATCGAATAGCATCTGTCTTGCTCTAAATTTTTGGTTAAGAATTAAACAAAAAATTAGGTAGTTTAATTAAGCACTTATAGATATCTAATTGAGATTTTTTAACATAAATGATTAAAAGGTTATGACATTAAAAAATGTATTTGACTATTGAAGTGAGACCTGGTATGGATCCTAAATAAAGTAAATAATATTCACCCTATTTATGAGTAATTAAACAATATCCTTGATGTGTGTGTATTTGTGTGAGTTGGGTGAACTATTTAATTCAGGTAAAACTAAAGCTATTAAAAAAATAGTGAGGGCCCGTGCCCCAATGGGCCTCTAGTGGCTGCACCACTGCTGCCATAAGAATTCTTTCCAAGTAAAGATGAACCACGAACATAAGTATATGCATATATCTATCTATGTATATAACTCATTTATATCACCAAAATCCACAAGAGAAGCAATCAAGTAGGCATCTCTATCCCACACTCTATATCTCCATTTTTGCTTACATTTCTCCATTTTAGATGAAAATGGAGCTCCAATCCACCCTCTATTTGAGAGAATGTAGTTTGATCCAAATGTCGACTATGAGAAATGAAAATGGAGGATCCTCCAAAACCACTTTTAGAATATCAAAGAAGAGAAATAAGCACACCATGATTGGAGTAGAAGTGAGGATGAAAAATAGAGATATAAAGATGTATGATTGGAGTGAACATGAATAGTGGAAACCTCTTAATTCACTTTTTGAATACAAAATTTTATTTTAGTCCATCCAAATAGAATTTTAGAGGAAGTTGGGTTGGAGATGCTATTAACAACTCACACTCCTAAAAATCCAACAAAAAGTCATTATCCAGTTTTACTGCTAGGTAATGATAGTGTTAATAAAAGAGATGGGAAAAAATATTTAAGGTTTCCTTCAGGTGTGGACTCAAGCAATCAAGTACAATGTCTGTGCATGCAGTGCTAGTGTATGTATTGTGCAGGAGAAAGCGTGGGCATTGGTGAAATGTAGCCACATGAGGTTGCTGCATATTGTGAGCCAAGTGTACGGTGTACCTCATAACAGCCGAAGCAAGTTCTCGGTAGGAATCAAAACAGACATAAATTGAGGCCATAGTATAGCTGAGAACACCAAATTACCTCACGAGGAAGGCTATTCCATCCACCCAATCCCATCCCTGAAACATTTGAAATAAAGTTTGAAGAAGCCATGGGACTGGGGCTTCTATGTCGCAGTGTGTCACGTTCACCAAAACCTTGGTTGGGCGTCATTCCAGAAACCCGTAAAATCTCTGTACAAAATAACAGATAAATCAAATTCGGATATAAGCCTCTACAACCAGAAATAAGAACTTTAAAAAAAAATCAAAGAAAATATATGACTAAAGCAGGAAGGAATAGAAAACAACATCCAGTCATCAACTCAAAAAGGAGGAGAGATGACGAACAAGGTAAGGCATAGAAGTGCTAATACAGAAAGAGGAAGAGAAGAAGATTAACGGAAGGCAACATCAGAAAATAAATGAAAAACAGTATTAAATTTCAATTGAGAAACATGGGCTTTGTTCGGTTGTGGGTTTTGGGTTGTGTTTTTGAATAAAGGTAGAGAGAGAAATGAGAGTAATGATTGTAGAGAGAGGTAAAAAGTAGAGAGAGATAGAGTGAAAAATGAAAGTAATGATTGAAAAGTTAGAGAGAGAAAAAGTAGAAAAGTTACTTTATCCAAAATCCTGGGTTTGGAATTCCAAACCGAACAAGGGCTAAAGAAACTGGCAGTGATGCATAACCTACTATCTGGTTCACCTAATGTAGGATGCCATACCTTATTTCTCATACCAATGGGAGATTACCAAGTTCATGACCTTTTTTCCTACCAAGGAGAAACAAGGCCAAATTCTTGTTTTCAACCACCTATTTTGGGTCAGCCCAGCTCAGCACAGTCTGAAATCTTTATATGGCCGATGATTTATTAATGAAGCTATGCCACGCTATCATTCCATTCAGCAAGGGCCATTAAATAATCAAAGCGTTGAAAACCAAAACCCAAAAGTTGTGTTACATGGACTCTCTTATATGTTTAAGTTGGACACTCAACACTTTGGTAAGGATAAGGATACATGTCCGACATCATGGCTAGACCCACATCGAATCATATGTAGTGATTTACGTTTATAGTCGCATTACGCTTAGTACTCACGTAGAATGCATGAACTGCTCCATGGAACCTTGTAAATGTCATTTGTCCAAGAAAATAAAGAAAAATATTCAGCAGTATAAAGTTTTTCCATGTCCCAACATCCAAGGTATAGAAACACTAGCGGATCAAAAAAAAAAGGTATAGAAACACTACACATCCGCACCTGACAGCTGTACCCGAGTCCATGCGAACCGTAGGCCAATAGAATTCGAGCCCAAAGTGATACATGTTACATCGTCCTCTTGCTCAACATTGAAACTTACAAACCAATAATTTTTGAACGAACCCAAAATCTATTTGACGTTAACATTCCAAAAGAAATATCAAATCTCAACATTGCCATTGAGTCAGTCATAAAACTAAAGATGATATGAACGGCTGTTAAGTGGTCACAAGTCCATTCCTTGTCCGTCATACGAAATCAATGGAAAACTGGGGCATGCTTTGATTGGACAGTCATATATACCAAAGAAGCAGTCCAGTATATCCATCCAAAGAACCTAGGAACCAAAGCATCCCCATGCGTAGCACACAAATAGATCGTGCTTTCCATCAATATGCTACGGTTACCACATTTTCCTGGCATAACATATATACCCCTTAATTCGATACAGTAAAATTGTTTAAGACATTGAAACAAAATGTGGTTGTGGATATGCCAGTTATTGTGGATATGCCATATGTCAGATAGTAAACAAAGTATGGTACGAAAAGAAGGTCACCACACCATACACTATTGGTTTGCACAGCAGCAATGAAACAACTTTCAAATTTTACACAATTTATTGGATCCAGTGGGGCTACTACCCCTGACCTTCAGCGTCCATTTTCACCAATTACGTTGATTACCTCATTATGCCCACGGTGGTCATTTTGGTACATCAATATCTCCCACTAGGCTTTTAGTAATCACATAGTTGACTCCCATTATACATCTAGCTAATTAAGTCTAAACCGCAGAAGTATGTTCGATTGGAAGTTCAAACTTCACAGAGAAAGCAAAAAGTCAAATCAGATGTGCATCCAATTGAGCAAATGCTCTACACACAAATCTTTGACGTATAAACCATGTTCATGAAGTTAAAACCAATCCAGTGGGATCTAAGTTGTCTAAGTTGTACTTTAGCACACAATCAAAGACAGTACAGTACCCAGTAATGCAGTGTAAACCCAACACAGATGCAGAAAACCTAGATCCAAAACTCAGAAAAATGATGATACCCAGATAAGGGGGGAGTCAAAAAACTAACCTTGGTTCAAGAGTCTGCTACATATGGGAAGTACCTGCACGAAGGGGGCAATCTTTTGATGCTCAACCAACAGCTCCGAAAAGTAGTGATTACTACACACGATATGCAAAAAAAAAAAAGGAATGGGACCCACATCGATCGTGACCACGAAACCATTGAAATCTCAGAGTAAGCGAAAAGCAGAACCAGAATAGAGAACGATAGAATCGAACAGAGGGATGAAAAGATACCTGTCAAGAACATCGGGGGTGCTTCTAATCTGTGGAGAAACAGCTCTAGCTGGCGAGAAGTTGTGATTGTAGTGACCTGACATCACTCAAATGGGTTGAAGGGTTTAGTTGCAGAGAGAGGCACAGAGAGAGAGAGAGAGAGAGAGAGAGAGAGAGCGCGAGCGAGCGAGCAAACAGAAGAACAAAGGATTTGAACAAATATAAGGGTTGCTTCGTATAAGTTGAGGGAATTATGTATAGGGTTATTTTCAGGGACACCCCTTCAACTATTATGTTTTTCCAACAAAACTCCCTCATATTTAAAACTCATCATTCTCATCCCCTCAACTATCAAAACCAATCAACATCACCCCCTCCGCTCAAATCCGTTAAAATTTTGGACGGAAACAAGGGAAAAGACTGAGATACCCTTTTTAGTTGTGAAACGGACGGTTCGTCTAAAATTGGATCGTTATTATTTATTCTTGCAGGGTTGAGTTCTTAAATACATCGTGACGAGATGGGTTAATCTTGATGATTGGTTTATTGATGAGATGAGATTATCTATGTGTGGTTGGACATATCTGGTGTTGCAGTATGATAAACTAATGTTTTATTATCACGATGAGTCTAATGTGGAAAGGAGAACTTGTGAAACAATATAGTTAAATTCTTTAGTAATTGAGATATTTCCTATTACTTCAAGGACCAGAACTTTTGCATACAACTTTGATACCCCAAGGGTTTAATAGTCTGACAAGGCGAATATCGGTTCTTATAAACTATATTTTTGAAAGAAAAAACTGAGTTTTTGGAAGAGGAAAGTTAACTGAGAATATCGAGAGATCTATGGGATCATAATACCTAGAAAATTAGCCGTTTAGATATTTATTTGGTAAACCATTAGGTGTAAAAGTTAGAGGGAAGACAACGATGTAGAATATATATATATATAATATATATACATGTGTGTGTGTGTGTTTTTGGAAAACTTGAATAATTAGGTTTCGATTGAAGGAAAGGTTGATTGTTTGCGAAACGAAGGAGTATATGTGTAATGACCCTGATTTTTTGTCAATAAAAATTTCGTTAAAAATTTGAATTTTATTATAATTTTATTTTCATAACCAAAAATCTGTCGTTATTGACTTATAAAAATCTCGTTTGAAGTCTTGGTTGGTTATAAATCCTTCTAATTGCTTATTATCCGTCATGGTTAGGTTAAAACTTTGTAATGACGATTCTTGGCTGGAAATCTTACCAGACTAGTATAGTTAGTTTTTAACCAACCAAGTAGAATAACTTAACTACCATTTAATCTAGTCATTGCCTCCTAAACTTATTGAACCCTTGAACCTTATGAACCTCTCAACCATAGATGAACCTTTTGAATCTTTTAGCTTTCAACCATTGGTCGATAAATGTTACGGTAATCTTTACCCATTAGACAATAGGAAATCTAGATTTTATTTACCAAAAGTACATTACTAGATTTGTTAAAGGTACATATATATAGTTATATATGGTTATATACACATGCTTGAAAGTATATATATATATATATATATATATATATATATATATATATATATATATATATATATATATATATATATATATATTATTCAAGTATATATTACTTTACCCCTTTACCCATTGGACGATGATGGTTAGGAGAATTATCACCCATTGGTCAATAGGATTAGTCTTGCTACCAAGTACAAAGATCTATTAGTTTAGTCATTTTATAGATTCACCATGTGTTAATATACTTAAATATATATATATCATATACAAGTATAGTACTTTCTATCTTTAACCATTGGTCATTAACCGCTAGGAGAATTATTAACCAATGGATAATAGGTTAAGTCTTGCCAAAGTACTAGGGTTTATTAATTTAGTTATTTCTTAGATTTGCCCATGTGTTTGAAAGATTAAAATAGGTTTAAGTACAAGGTGTTATTTAATATAAGTACTTAGTACCTTAGTTGATTTTAATATATGTACTAGTATTATTATATTGTAATAAACCATGTGTGCAATAGAGTAGTTTATTAGGATTGAAATCTACTAGATTTTGTAGTACCCTAGGTACATACTTATATATATATGTGTACTTGATGATGATGATGTGTGTGTGTGTGTGTGTGTGTGTATATATATATATATATATATATAAAATATTACAAGTACCATGTGCTTGATTTCTTTATTGTATTAAGAAAATCTTATTCACTTGAAAGTATATTGGATTGCTATTGTGCTTATATATATTTGTATATATATATATATATATATATATATACTTCCATAGTACATAGGAGAGAGAGAGAGAGAGAGAGAGAGAGAGAGAGAAGGAGAAAGATTTGGCCTTGATCATCCATTGTATTTTGAATCCAAGATGATTTACTTCTTTCAAGCAAAATCTTGTACAAATGTTTTTATTTGTACATTTGCCAATATTTAACCTTGTACAACCCATCCTTTCTTCATCAATCTTCCATAATCAAATCAAACCTAGACTTGCATGCCTAAAACTAGGTATAGATTGTCCAAGCAAAACTTTTATCCGTTGGACCATAAATGTGAGGGGAAAATTTATCCATTGGACAATAAGCCAAGCTTTGGCCTATAAATAGCAAGTCATTCCAAGCATTCAACTCACACCTCTCCTTGCTCTCACTTCTCTCTAGAAACCATTTTTGTTTTTCAGTCAGCCTACTGCCCTTCGTAAATCCTCATTTTTCTCCTGCTTAAAGTAGTTTTTAGAACCAACTCCCTTCGGGAAAATTGTAGAGAACTTCGAGACTTTCAAGTTAGACCCAAGAACCACCCTAATCGGTCAAGAAATGACCAAGATATTGACATCCGAAGTTCAGTAGAAATCTCAGATTTTCAGTTCCAGACAGTAAACTGTCACTTCCTCTATCACCATTTTTCTCCTACCTAAACTAGTTTCTAGGATCAATTTCCTTCACGAAAGTTGTAAAGCACTTCTCGAGCTTCGATTTCGACCAAAGAACGATCCTATTCAGCCAAATATTGACCGACTTACTGCCATCCAAAGTTTGGTCCAGATTTGCGAGTTTCACCGCCCGTAGAATTTTCCAACTAGCTTATTCGACCCCGACTAGTTTCGGATCAAGGTAGAGTAATCTTATCCCTACCCTAAGTATAAATAGGAATGTGTATTGCTTATAATGAATGTAGAATCTTCTTTTACCCCTATCTCCAAGTATAGTAGATTAATCTTTAACCACTATCTCTACATATATTGGACGTTGCTTGTAGGATTGAAACGCATGCGAAATTGGAAAATATTTTACTAAAGTTTTGAAAAGGAAGGGGAGTATGTTGTATACTTACATGTTGCTTGCTTTACTTGTGGTTGTGTGATAAAGCATAAGTGGTTACCACTCCAAAGGTGTCCGTCCATGTGGCACTGTGCTTACTTTGTGTATTAAATGTTGAGCATGATGATGTGATAATGTGAGCATGGTATCTAATATAGAGTTGAATAATGTTGCTAGTTTAGTTTCAAGATTACAATGAATGATTTATGATTACCTGTATGAGAAGTCCTACCGCGGAGTCTATGCATGAAAACGAGACACAAAAATCAAGGGAAATAGAAACATGACACTTAGGGTGTGCTAAAGACAAGATAAGTTTTGAAACCACGATGGGGCCGAACTTGGCAGCGCATTGTGTGGTGTGTGTGTGTGTGAAAATGTTTTCGAAAAACCCAATGAGAACCCGGACCGGTGGAATCATTGTGGGATACTCGGGAACCCGGAGCGGTGGAACCGAGGGATGAATTGTGGTTTGGTTATCCGCGGAGAGGAGCCAACGCAATTGTTTTAATGATTTTCGAAAATTCCCATGGGAATCGGGACCGGCGGAACCATGGTGAGGATACTGGGGAACCCGGAGCGGCGGAACCGAGGGTTTTGAATTGTGGATTGGTTATCCGTGGAGAGGAGCCAATGCCAAATTCAATGTTTTTGGTGTGCCAATAGGAACCTGGTGCGGCGGAACCATTGTGAGGATACTCGGGAGACCTGAACGGCATAGCCGAGGTTGGGTGTGTTAAAAAAATATTTTTCGAAATGTTGATTGAAAACGAGACACAGTCTACGATGAGTCGCGTAGGAGAAACTCAGATATCACAGACACCAACGTTAGATTAAAGAATGTGGATGTGTCATTGTTAACCATTTAACGAATATGCATGTGCTAGGAGAATTTATGTTATATGTATGACTTGCTATGTGTAAGTTAAGGGTTAATGGGTATAGAATTATTCTGTTGAGCTCTTGTAGCTCATGGTGTTATCCTTGGTGACCCTAACATATTATACTGGTGGCGACGCTGGTATAATGTGTCAGACTTTGTAGATGATCAAGGTAAGCTGTACACCTTAGAGACCTTTGGAACTAAAGAGCTAGCTAGGATGGAGGAGCAGGCGGAGCTGTAGTTAGGAACCCTAGTTCCCTCCTTGTGTAATTATGAGCTCTTGTGGGAGTTATGATGTAATAAAGAGCCAGACTCTCTTTAGATTTTCAATAAAATATTTATTTAACGCACCCAAAAATTGGGGGCGTTACAATATGTGTGAGGGCAATACCCTAGGGTATTCTTTGATTGAAAGTGTCGTTAGCATGTTATGAAACACTTAAGTACTAGTGGTTGAGCTTGTAAGGACATGCATTGGGATAGGTATAGTAACGAACACTGGATGAAAGTGATTTTGGAAATATGTGAGATTTAGAAGGGACAATGTCAGTGTAAGAGTTCTGGATTTCTAAAAGGTGAACGATATCACTTTCCTTTTATATTGCACTTGATGTCTTTGTTCATAAAATGATTTCCTTTCGTAAATGTCATCATATAAACATATAGACTTAGTTAGAGATGTTTCTACTGGGCAAATGTATGCTCAACCCTTCATTTCCAGGTACATATCAAGGCATATAGCTTGGAGTATGTGGCGTGCCTTGGGGAGTGATCTTTTGAAAGCTTATCTAGAGGAGTTACGTTATTATCTCATGTCAATCATATTTTTGATAGATGAAAATATAATTTTTATCAAATTTCGTTTTGACTTTGGAAGAATGTAATGAAATTTGATAACTACCTTTTTGCATTATTTTGAAATGTCGGGTTGTAAATAAATGGATCTATGTTGGAAGGACATCGGCTTTGAAATGACGTGGCATAATACATATTGGGTATCCATGTATGGTATTATTGGTATTTTATTTATGGAAAAGGTCCTACTAATATGTTTAAAATAGAGGGCGTGACACGTGGGGTCTCCAAGTTTCCCGTTTCATCCCTTCGACGTCTTAGGCGTGTTCTTTGCTATCGTTGTTGGATTGGCGATTCAACCACAATCTTCCGGAGGTTTCTCTTGCAAATTTTGTTGGTGCGAAGGTTCTCTGTCAAGTGGCATTGTCTAGTGGTGATTGGGTTAGTCAGCGGCTTAGGGGCGATGGGGGGCAACGGCTCGGGTGGTGGTCGAGATTGAAGGCTTTCATGGTTGCATCATTTTCAAAGTGTTTATTGCAGTTTGTGATGTTAACTATGGATTGCTCTTAGGATAGTTTGCGGCACATGATAAGCGGGCGAATTGGGTGTCGATTGTAATGCATTTCGTTCGATCTGATGCTTTGTATTTTCTATCCTTTCTATCATATCTTTACTCTAATTAATAAATTTATCTTTTTTGTTGTTCCAAAAAATACAAAGAAAAAATAAGCTTATTTAGCCCGTAGGGATATTCACCCTAAGAATAGGGCCACATAATCAGTTGATACTAAGGAGAAGAAAAAGTGGCATGCTACATTTATCGTTGTCCGTCCATCATGATGCAACGTGGCATTTCGACTAAGTTTTTGGTGAAAAAACATAGATCATTTTACCATCTTGTTCACATTAATCAAAATGACTTATTCACACTAACTAAAATTTGTCAACAACAACTTCTTTCTCAATAACTTTTTCACTCACATACCCATTTACAACTTCTTCACTACCAAAAATAACTTGACATTTTTCAACAACTTATTCACTACCGGAACTAGCTAACAACTTGATTGCAACAAATTCTTTCTCAAAACTTATTCACTACCGGAAACGCAATTTTCCTACCCCGAAAATTTTTCAGGTAACGAGTTAGGTTCGGGGCAAAAATTAAAAAATTACAATCAGCCAATGAGGTTCGGATAAAGTTCGCGATGATGTTCCCCCATCCTAATACCTGCCTCGACACTCTATAGTTTATAAAATCATATATTTACCCTTTTGTTTTTACCCTTATTACTAAATACTATATTATAAGTATTTATAAATATCTCCCATTTACCTTTAGGATAAGCAATCATACCCACTTTTCCCCCATTTCTCCAAGGCCGAGTAGGGCGAGTAAATCGGCCCCCAAATTCAGCCAAGTGGTATTTTAGGATTAGGACGAGGTGTAGAGACCCATAAAATTTTTTTAAAATAATTCCTACGTTTAATAAATGGTAAATTGTGGGTTAAATGTGGTAGACAAGATTATTTGATTCGATGATTAATGTGAAGGGATTCTTAGTGGAGGGAGTGCAAGTGTAATTTGTGTGTGTGTGAGTATATATAGAGAGGTGTGTGTGTAGGAGATTAAAATCTCAAGGCTCACTCTCTCTCATCTCCCGATCTCACTCTCTCTCTCGGCATCCCTCCCTTTCTCTTACTCTCACTCAAAAATCCACCAATATAACTTCAACCCTCCATCAATCAACCTCCCAACCTTCATCCCTTCATGTATTGGAGCTCGTATTGCGTTCGTAGGAGCTCGGTGGTTCGTATTTGGCTCGGTGTTGACTTTGGAGGTCGAGGCCCGATCTCTCTTCGTGTTTGCTCTCCAACCTCGAGGTAGGGATTTCTAACTTTCTTATATGTTTATGATTTGATTCGGTGTCCAAAACTTGCTTTGAATCGTTGTTTGGAAGCCTTGTGTTTGCCCTTAAAAGCTGTCAAAATCGTTCTGAAAAACTCAAGTGCTACATGTACCAAACTCAGATTTCTCAGATTTTATTCATTGGCTACATGTAGCGACCTTAACTGCTACATGTACCAAACTAGGATTGTGTCTTCTGTTTGCTGGCTACTTATAGCACCCTTATCTGCTACATGTACCAAAACCCAGATTTCATGTTCTGTTTGCTGGGTACGTGTAGCGCCCTTAACTGCTACATGTACCAAACTGAAAAATTTTGAAAGGTTTCTCCTCCCATGGTTTTGGACCCCCGATCACTTCTAATACCTCCTCGACACTTCCAAACCACTTCCTAACATGATTACTTGTATCTCAACGATTGCTTGAGTCGCTCTCGCGTCCTCGGGCCCTTGTTCTTGGGGATTCAAAGTAGGTAGTTAATTTGAAATAATGTCAAAAGGTGTTTATGCATTCGAGTGATTATGGGAGCTTTGAGACATGTTTATATGATGATGCAAGTCTGATGTATATATTGCTTAGTGTGATATTGAGGTTTGTGAATTGAAGAATACGATGGAATGACGAATTAGACGTTGTGGACTTGTTGAACACCGTGTGTGACGATGAGGTTGATTGCTAAATAAAAAAGTTGGATAAATCATGAACGAAATACGATAAGTTTATGCTTGATGCCATGTAGTATGAGGAAGCAATTTAGATAACGAGTTTGGGAGCAATATGGAAGTATGAGTTAATAAGTAAACCGTCCGCTTAACATCAATAACTCACTCTTATCTAAATTCTTGAAATTTGAGTCTTGGAAATACATAGGATGAAAGGCGATACAAAAGATGTGAAATAGATGTACAGGGTCACGAGTACCTGGAACGTAGTGTGGGTATATGGGGCCCTCAGACCCGGAATGCGAAATAGACGTACGGGGTCACGAGTACCCTGAATGTATTGTGGGTATATGGGGCCCTAAGACCTGGAAAGTTTCATAAGGTCACTATTTGATGTGTCAATGGGGAGTGAGCTACATGGACTCATGTTGGAGTTCTCTAGGAAACATACGGGGTTCTCAAGACTTGGAACGTAAGTCTTTGAATACGAAAATGTCAAAATGGAATCGGGGATAAAAAGGAAACACAAAGGATGATTTATAGTTTAACTAGCGATAGTGAAGTACTCCTTGAGTCTTGAGTATCCGGCATGATGTTGGTGTCTATTGCGTTTCCCTTTCTTGGTTCGGGCCTCATTCCTTTATGTTCCAAATCTCCTCATTTGCATATAGCTTGAGTATAGATTTCTCTACTGGGCACGTGTTTTGCTCAACCCAATCATTCTTTCAGGTACAGCTCAAGGACGTTAGCATGGAGTGCTTGACGTGCATGCAACTTCTTTTGAAAGCTAACATTGGAGAATTACTTAGACTATTTTGTTTTGTAAACTCTCATTAAGAAGTTGTAATTGTAACTTTCATTCAAATCCTTAATTTGGGAGTAATGTAATCATTTAACTTATCTTTTGACTAATCTTTATCAATTTGGGGGCCGGAGTGCCGTTGCGGCAATCCTTGAAAACTTGTTTGTACGTAGCAAATGAATGTAAGGAAGTCTTTTAGGTATTTATGAGTATATCGTGGTGGATTTTCCTTTTAAAGCTAATAATATTAGTACGTTAAAAATTGAGGGCGTGACACGAGGAATGGCAGAAACTGCCATGTTGCCATCACTAGTGTTTCTAGGTATAAGCATTATCTTTCTCTCATTCCATAAGAAATGTGCTACGTACTCCTTTCTTATCGTTTCTCCTAAACTGTTTCCATAAAACCTAACTAATTAACCATTGAGTAAAGTATACAATGGTATGGTGCACTTTGTGCTTTTTGGCCACTCAACTAAACCAAATTGATAGATTCTCCATTGCCAATTGACTAAGATATGTGGCGAGAAATAAGATCCCTACCATGGATTCCTTCCTGCACTAAACCTTTAAGTTAACTCCTGCCATTCACAGGTTCTGATAACCTCAAAGTTTCCAATCTTCTGTGTACCAGCAATCTCAATTACTCCAAGTGGAATATTCCGTGTCTTAGGGAACTACTACCCAAACCGCTAATCTTAAAAGTCTTGCCCACTCATCTCCCAGACAGCCCTTGCCCTGATCATTATGTTTGGGCTTTTACCTTCTCAACTCATTACTCTACCAAATCAGGCTATCGCTCCTTTTATGATGAAAAGCATGCGGTTTCTTCCCAGCCTCCTCCTAATGCTCTTTACAAAGGTCATAATATTTGGAACACATTTGGTCTTTAGATTTGCCTGAGCATATCAAAGTTTTTTCTCTGGAAATGCCTCAAAGGTATCCTTACAGCCAAACACAATCTTGGATCCCAATTACGACACCTTCCAACTCTTTGCCCCATTTGTTCTAGAGAGGAGTAGAGGAGCAAACACCGGAGCACCTTTTCTGCCATGGCACCACTACAGTCCCTATTTGAAACATTGGCATCTTTCCCCTATCGAGCCTCGCATTGCCTGATGTATTCATTTTCAAAGACTGGCTGATAGACTGGATTATCAGCCTGACGAACTCTTCCACCAACATAGATCGTTTTTATTCTTTCATTTCTATCCTCTGGGCCATATGGAAACAGCGAAACCAAAAAGTCTTATTTGATACTGATTTTATCCCAACTTCTGTTTTAGCCTCTGCCTCTAATACGGCTCGCTAGTTCAAGAAGGCTGCTCTCTGGTCCTCACCGGACAAACAACGGATCGTCAGACTGACGGCTCAACCCAAAATCCCTCCATTATCAAACCACATGCCCAAACTCCAATCGCTCAACACCGAATGGTAAAACTTTGTGTGGATGGGGCGTGGAAGACCAATCAGCCTTGGAGCAGTGTTGGTTTCTGTGCCATTCTCACTGATGGTACGTCGAGCCAATCTTTTTCTACCTCATGCTACAACTATGGTCCTTTGCAAACGGAGCTCTTAGCCATTCTCCTCGTGATCCACATTAGCCCATGATTACACTATTGCATACATTCATATTGATTGTCTAAATGTCGTATTGCAGATAGCAAGATAGACAGACTGCCATTAAATTGGCAAATTTTTGTTGCGCAAATTTGGTAAAGAAAGCGAAAAACTATCTTTCTACAGGATAACAAAGGTTTAGCGCAAGGATGTTCATCAGGCGCATCAGCTAGCAAAGTAGGCATTGATGTCTTTTGTTCGTCATCCAGATACAGGAGACTAACACTTTTGTAATAGTGCCAAGGCTCCCTTTCCATATTTGTAGCTCTATTATTGAATTGTAACTTTTGTAAACTGGTTACGTCTATATAATTCATTGCTTTGTACTACAAGACATCTCAACTCTGTCTATATGCTGGTTAACATGAAAACTCTTATGCCTTTGTGCCGAGGGATTTTTCGACTGTCGACACAAAAGATCTTGCCTTTTGGGTAGTGTAAGTGATGTCATACTTATTAAAAAGTGTATTGCGTGGTAAACATGACATCACTTTGTGGTGGGATCCACATCATTTCAACTAATAAGAAAGAGGGTAATGTTCACCCTCTTTTAAGAAGGGTGAACAAAATTGCACTCGTGTAGTGTTTGCATGAGAAATTTATTGGCTCAATCAAAAAGTTACAAATGGCCATTTGCGTTGAACAAAACAGAACACGTGTGGATTGAAATGCATGGAATCATGCACTCAAGGGAACGATGACGTTTTGACAAATTCATTGTCGTTTTGTGGGGTAAAAGCAGTCATTGCTTGGTGTCACTAAGGAAATAAATAAAGAGAACATGCAGTTCGAAGCCCAGGGACACAAACGGTGTCATTTAATATCTTTAACTGGAATGGTTATGCTCATTGAGCATGATCAAAGAAGTTGAGATTTGGGCATGAAAGAGCTCAGTTCAAACATGATTTAATCAAGGAACGTGAAGATGGTTAATTGAACCACTATGGAACGATTGCAAGCAAGAGCTCTGGAGGGAAAGTTTGAATTCAAAAATAAGACTAACTTCAAAGATAGCTTGGCAGGAGATTGGAAGCCATTAAAAAGACCCGAGAGCTTGCTTATAAATAGAAGGAATTGTAGAAGGAAAAGGCCCAGACAAATCAACAAACAGCTATGCTATGCTTGGTTTGTTATTAGGCAGTAAATTAGGACTCAGACTTAGTTCAAAGTAGTTAGGAATAATTTGTAGTAGTTACATTGTAATCTGTTCTTGTTCTTTCGAAGTTGAAGAATCATTTGGAAAGCAAGTTGTTTTGAGTTTATCAAAATATCTTGTTTCTCTATGATTGGTGAATTTCTAGTGAATCATTGTGCCGTTTTGATATTTCAAGTGAAAAATCCTCTGATTAAGTTTGGCTTTTTATAAGTTAAATTTGAAAAAAAAATAATTAGAAGCATTTTCTGGCACGTTCGCACAATTATAATTCCAAAGTAACCAAAAATCTCAGCCAAACAGGTAGCCAATTCTTAAGACAATAAGTACATTAGTGCATTCCAAAAAATGTATATTAAGTCATAGACCAAACTTTTAACACTATAAAAAAGAGCAAGGCCACATTTGCAAATTGGATCATTTGTTCATCTTCAAATGCACATAAAAAAAAAATTCAAAACATCCACCACTCAGATTATATCATCTCTTCCACCTGAAAATTCATTATGTTAATCCATCACTTGATAGACAATCAACCTGGGTTTCGTAGATATCATGGTTTTTTACACAATCAGAGGATAACAACTAAAGGAATCTGAATGGCCAAAAGCAACAAACAATAGACAGGATTTTCATGCAAATATCCTGGATGGCTCCATAAAACAGCACCGAATTTCAGCATCCTTCCTATATTGTTGTGGATCACTTACAACATTAAATCAGCCAGCCCAACATCAACCTAACCTTGCTTCTCTCCTTAGAACCGGAAACATGCAGAGGGAGAAACACAAACTCATTAAGAGATCTCTGTAAGCATGTTGAAGATGGGTATTTAGGAACTCATTTGCAAAGCCAAATCTCAGTTACTCGCATCACAGAGAGAGAGAGAGAGAGAGAGAGAGAGAGAGAGAGTATTCTAAAGTACACCAAAGAAATATAGGCTATACAAGGTCGATACAAAACCGAAGGCATGTCATAAAACTAGGGGATTATGCTCTGCTTGAAATATTTTAAGAAGAAAATATCGGTAGATCTCCAAAATTCTCATTGGGCTATGCATTTCGAAAGGAATTCGTCCTAGTGCTCATACTCTAAAACCTCATTCAATGAATAAGGATGACGCTTATCATATTTCTTAGGCACCAGATGTTCTAAACCTCAAATCAGTCGGACTTTAGGTGAGCCCAATGCCCAACCTGGCTGGTAAGGGCTTATGTGTTGGGTTAATAGAAGGAAAAAGCTGCTAAGATAAAGAGAGAATATTAAGACAGAGACTCTATGGCAAAGTTGATTTCTTAATTAGGTGGTTCTTGGTTCAATTACGAGCAACACATCTCAATCATCTTAGTAACTACCTGACTATCGATGTAATGGAAGTCTGAAGCTATGTTAAAAAACCATCATCTTTTGGCTGAAGTCTTTCAGAAAGCAGTCGGAAATTGTAGACACCCCAATTTGGCCTAAACGATTATTTTAGGTCCCACCTTGGGACCATCCCGATGATGAAATGGATACAGTGATTACTGATTGCTTTCTTGTGAACCTTAGGACTTTCGGTAAGAACTTTGAGCCACTTAGAGGACCCAATCCAGAGCCAAATAGCCTTTCAGACAGAAATACAGAATCCTAGGAGAATCCATTTGTCGGCCGTAACATTGATCTCACGGCCTTAATATCATTCCCTCACCCGAGCAACTTGTTGCCCAAAAATCTCCCTGAGAGATCCATCACACGACCGCAAGATCCATCCTTCAGCCGCCACATCCTTTCCTCGGCCGCCAGATCATCTATTTTCCAGACTCTGGAACGTTCTATCGATTGTTTGATCCAATTACACTACCTCTCCGATGCGTTCGGGCCACTTTCAGAGATCACAACAAAGAGTTCATTGCAATTGCAATTGCAATCGTGCGTTTTGATTGGACGGAGCGAGTCACCAATTGCCTATATAAAAGGGCCTTTGGACTCCGAAAATACACACTCAAAATAGACGAAATTCATATCATTATACACCCTCTCTAGCCACAAAACTCTGTCAACATACACTCTCAAACCCTCTCTACAAAAGACCTAACCTCTCGAAGGGAACCATCAATCCGATGATCAAACCTCGAAGTCTCAAACCCTAACCCTAGGGTTTTTCAAGAAGCAATCAGTCAATCCCGATCAAATCCGAAGCAATTAAGCTACTGAGGGATCAAGGTGGTGAGGCCCATGGGCCTCTGGTTCAATTTATTTACTGTTTTTATGCTTAATCGTAGCTTTTGATTATCTGCTAACTTTTCTGTTTGCTGTGAGGAAGAACATCGATCGGGGCTTCGATCGCTCGGTCGGTACATCAAACCAGGAGGATCCCTCGGCCGTGACATCCATTCACCGGCCGCGGGATCCATTCCCCTGGGACAGCTTTGTTTTGTTTTCTGCTTTCTGATGCATGTTTTATTATCAGTTTTGGCTCACCATTAACTGTTTAAAGGCTAATCAAACAGACTACGTGTTAGAATTAAATAAAGCATGTACATGTCTTTTGTTGAATAACTAAGGGCCAGCCTTGTGGCTGGGCAGAGAGGGGTGCCAAACACCTTCCCCTTACTGTACATTTGGCTTTCGTACCCAGAATCTCTATCTATTTTCCTAGTTTTAATAAACCTGGTGGCGACTCTATTTTGATGATAACCGCTATCATGTGGCGATGTTCCTAGCCATGGGAATATCCATGATCTTGGTTTATGAAGCAAGCAACCAAACGAGCAAACAACGATCAATCTGTATGGCAATGCCCCGCTCCTGGGAGTTGTCTACAGTTTTCTGGCGACTCCACTGGGAGATGAGAGCCATAACCAGAAAGTTCAACATAAGACTAATACATGCCTTATTTAATTCATTTATCATATGCATTGAGCAGGAAAGCCTCGTTGAGTTCACCTAATATCCCGGCATGACACAGGCTATGTTAGGGGTTCCAGCAAACTCCACAGTCACTTGTACCTATTGGTATATCAAAAAGGGAATCACCCAATCGCCGCCTATGATGGGCTGGTGAGAGGACTGGTGCCCTTTGACAATGGAGCACCCTGAGACTACCTAAACTTTACATGTGTTAGAAAGCCATAGAACCTATCAAATTAAGACAGGAACCTGCAGGTTAAGGAAATTTCCTGTATTTTTGTTCCCAAGTTCTTTCTCACACCCTGTATCATTCATTAACATCTTTTTCTGTGCAGAAGGGTTGGGATTTTCAGCCCAAGTCCTAACCCTATATAGCCAAATACTGACTTGCAGGTATCTTACTTTTAAAGCACGTACGATAGGTAGATCAAAGAAGCAACTTCAGCCAGTTTTATACTCTTACAACACTCGAAGCTGCGCTAAACAGAGGTCTTTACAGCCATCTCGCCTGTCATCCCCACCTGTCAAAACACCTTCACCGCAACGGTCCCAATCACTTCCTGGGACTTCGCGGTCATTTTCTCAGCAAAACCAATCATCTACCAAGTTTCAAACTTCGCCAAGCAATCCTCTCATGGCAGACAAGGATGCCACTATCACTGAGCTCCAAGCTCAAATTGCCTATTTACTAGCCGAGAAAGCAGCAAGAGATGCCGAAGACAAGAAAGACGAGGAAGAAGCGGAAAATCCCCGTGAAGTGGTGTTGGTAGAAAATTCAGAATTGACCAAGCAGGTTAAGGAGATTAAGCATGCCCTGGCCCGTTCGCAGGGAGACCAAATTCTGGACTTTAAAGGACTTTGCCTTTTCCCAGATTCTCAACTCCCCGAGAAGTTCAAGATGCCAAACATTGAGAAATTCAATGGAACTGGCAACCCTACCAGCCATGTCCGCCATGTCATCAATACCTTAAAGCCGATGGGCTTGAACGATGAGCTCATCGCTCAGCTGTTTCAAAGAACTCTCAGTGGAAGCGCACTCGATTGGTTCCTCACTTTGAAATTTGAACACTATCATACTTGGCCAGAAATTGCCAATGCTTTCATCAAGCAATATGCATACAATGTCCAAGTTGAGCTAACCACTCGAGATTTGGAAATGACCAAGCAAGAGTCAAATGAAGATTTTGTGACTTTCGTGGCTAGATGGAGGGAAAAGGCTGCCAAGATGAAGAACCGCCCCTCTGAAGAAGATCAAGTGAGAATAGTTGTTAAAAATCTGCAGCCCAAATACCTCACGCACATTTACACTCAAGCCATCACTGATTTCAAATGCCTGCATGTTACTGGGCTGCAAATTGAAGAAGGGATCAAGCTAGGCCTCATTGGGAAAGAAGAAGCTCCTCCACCCAAGAAAACCTTCTTGACCCGTACATCTCATGCCTCCGTCAACACCCTTGACTCAGCCTTACCACAAGACCCTTTCCAAGCTAGCTCATATAGAAGCTCAAATCGCCCTCGCCGCAACTTTGACCTCCTCTATATGACCCCATCCCGAGCCTTAGCCATTCTAAGCCATCAAGGGCATCTCAAGCCCCTGAATAACCCACCTCCTCAGCCACCTTATGGTCCAAGCTATGACGCCAATAAACAATGCGCTTACCACCAGCACCCTGGACATGAGATAGACCGTTGCATGCGTCTTCGTCATGACATCCAAGATCTCATCGATAGTCAAGCTATAAAACCCCCCAAACCCAATGTGCAAACCAATCCACTCCCTACTCACAATGCTGAACCACCGCCTCAAAACATCAATCTTGTAAACCTCTCCAATAACACCACATATAATCCTACCCAATACATCACCCTAAATACCCAAGCCAAACCGTCCTTGACCTTTCCTGAAGATGATTTCCTTTATATCTATGCAATTGACGATGGAGATTGGTGGTTGGAAATGGGCCAAGCTCTGCCAAGTGATTGGGAAGTTGGGAGGATTGAACCTGCTGATCCTTGGGGCAATCAAGAAGAAGAAATAGGGCATCTCACTCGAAGTGGCAGAGTATACAAACCTCCTAAACTAAGTGGAGAGAGTTCAACCTCAGCATGAGTAATGGAAGAGTTAGAAGAAAAAAGCCAAAGGATCGAGCCCGAAGAAGATAGGGTACTAAGGCAATTGAAAAAAATTCAAGCTGATATCCCTATCTGGGGATTGCTTATGTCCTCCTACGAACATCACAATTCCTTCATCAAAACTCTGGGGAAAGCTAAAGTTCCCATCGACATCACCCCTGAAGATTTTGTAGGCTTCATAACAACGTCCAAAGCTCTGAAGCCAACAATAGCTTTCCCTGATAAGGACTTGCCTCCTGAAGGTCTTGCACATAACAAGCCTCTCTATATTGCTCTCAAATGTCTTACTAAATGGATCCCACTAGTCTTGGTAGATAACGGATCTGCTTTGAATGTGTACCATCAAAGGACTCTTGACAAGATGGGAGTAGGTACTTCTGATGTACGCCCTTCAAGCCAAGGTGTAAGGGGATATGACAATTCAAAGAGGAGCGTGGTTGGGTGTGTCACCTTACCACTAGAAGTAGAAAAGATCAAGAGGGATGTAGAATTCCATATAATGGACATACCAGCCACCTTCAATCGCTTGATGGGAAGGCCATGGCTACATGACGCTGGGGCGGTACCTTCCACTTTGCATCAGAAAGTCAAGTTCAAAGCAGATGGAAAGGTCATCACCATCCTAGGGGATTCATCCATTCGAACCCATTCTGACACACCTGTGCAAGAAGTAGGGACTGAAGAAACCTTTCTCACTGGATTCAGCCTTGAAGAAGTCACTGCTGTGCAAGTTTTGATGGCCGAAAAAAGCTTCTACATAAGCGCCCTTGCCATACAGATGATGAAGAAACAGAACTACTGTCCAGGATTGGGTTTAGGCAAAAGGTCACTAGGCATCCCGCAAATGATTGATCCCCCACATAATTGTAGACACCTCCCAAACGGGGCATCGCCATACAGATTGATCATTGCTTGTTTGTTTGGTTGCTTGCTTCATAAACCAAAATCGTGGATATTCCCATGGCTAGAAACATCGCCACACGATAGCGGTTATCATCAAAATAGAGTCGCCACCTAGTTTATTAAAACTAGGAACACATATAGAGATTTCGGGTACGGGAGCCAAAAGTACAATAAGGGGAAGGTGTTAGGCACCCCTCTTTGCCCAGTCGTGAAATTGGCCCATAATCGCTCGACATAAGACATATACTTGCTTTATTTAACTCTAGACACGTAATCTGATTATTAGCCTTTAACAGTGAATAAGGTGAGCAAGTACGGTAATCGAAAGCATGCATCAGAAAAGTAGAATAAAACAGATCTGTTCCAGGGAGATGGATTTCGCGGCCGGTGAATGGATTTCATGACCGAGGAATCCTCTTGGATTAATGTACTGGCCGAAGGATTGATCCCCCAGCCGATGTTCTTCCTCACACTAGACAATACGATTAACAGATAATCAAAATCCTACGATTAGCATGCATATACTGAAAGTAAAACGAACCAAAGGCCCCTGGGCCTCACCACATTGATCCCTCAGTGACTCGATTGCTTCGGATTGAATGGGATTGACTAATTGCTTCTTGAAAAACCCTAGGGTTAGGGTTTGAACTTCAGGGTTTGATCGTCGGATTAACGGTTGCCTTCAGGAGGTTGGGGCTTTTATAAAGGGGATTTGAGAGAGTATATGGGCAGAGCTTCGTGGCTGATGAGGGTGTGAATCTCTATTAATTTCGTTGTTCAAAGGCCTCTATATATAGGCAATTTTGATGACTCACTCAGTCCAATCAAATCACGTGATTGCAATTGCAATGCAATTCTAACTCTTTGTTGCAATCTCTGAACGTGGCCCGAACGCATCGGAAAGGTATCGTGGTTGGATCAAACAATTGACAGAACATTCGAGAGTCTGGAAAAAGGTCGATCTGGCGGCCGTAGAAAGGAACTAGCGGCCGAGGAATGGTTTGGGCGGCCGAGCCATTAATCTGACGGTGGAGGCTTTGATCTCTCGGGGAGATTTGCTTAGCAACAGGTTGCTCGGGTGAGGAATGGATGTTAAGGCCGTGAGATCGATGTTACGGCCGACCGATGGATTTTCCTAGAACACTGTGTTTCTGTCTGAAAGGCTATTTGGCTATGGATTGGGTCCTCTAAGTGGCTCAAAGTTCTTACCATAAGTCCATGGGTTTCACAAGAAGCCAATCAGCAATCATCGAATCCGTATCATCATCGGGATGGTCCCAAGGTGGGACTTGAAATAATCGTTAGGCCAAATTGGGGTGTCTACAGATGCCCCTCTTTTACTGAGCTCAGACGGATCGCGAGACATGTTTGAGTAAAAGTCAAAGCTGTAAAAGCAACCCAATTTGGTCCAACCACTATTCCAAGGGTTTTTTGAAAAAAAGGTTTTGTTATGGTCGGGCCGGGAGGCTGCCTACGTATTCCACAGGGGAAATTCAGACCAACCGTAGTTCGGAGGTAATAAAAAGAAGTAAAAACTTTGGAGGGTTGGAGACAAAAGACGTATCTTTGGGCTTTAAAAGCCGTAGTGCAACGTACCTAGGCTGAGCCAGGATTTTGGCGGAGAGTAGTTGAAGGAGCGCGGGGCTGCCGGGGATATTTTTGCTGAGAGCGTCCTTAGCATTTTAGGGTAGATCAATACACGGCAAGTGTGTTTGCTTTTCTTGATCATCCTGACTTTAACTGAGGGAAACTCGATAGAGTAGCCTATCCTTGCGAATGAGCTAGAAGGAATTAATGTAATTGGGGTGGAATCCAAGCCATCTGCTGGGGACGAATTGGACACCGGTTTTGAGATATGGGGTGGAACCCAAGCCATCTTTCGGAGACGAGTTGGATGCCATTTCTTGAGATATAGGGGGCACATGGCCAGTATCTTGAGCATGGAGCATTGGAATGAAGGAACCGAGGCGCGGAGCCGGTTGGAGGAGCTTGATTAAACTGAGGCATAGAGCCGGTTGCATTCTGATGGTCTGTGCACGGAGCTTTCTCATCATAAGTTTTGACATAAAGCCAAAGGATCGAGGTGCCGGGCCGATCAATAAAATCGAGGCGTTGAGCCAGTTTGAGGAGCTTGATTGAACCGAGGCATAGAGTCGGTTGCATTCTGATGGTCTGTGCACAGAGCTTTCTCATCATAAGTTTTGACATAGAGCCAAAGGATCGAGGCGCCAGGCCGATCAATAAAACCGAGGCGTTGAGCCGGTTGATTGCAGAGTTGACCTATTTCATGAATGAGAGAGATGTGCAATACATGTATATGATGATGCTGGCGGTTAGATGTGAGTAGATATGGTAATGCAACTAATGCAGACTCGATGTGATGCAATTGATGCTAATGTGCACGGGCCCGTGCGTGTGTGTTTGATATAAACGTCAAGTATAGAACTTGAGAACAGATGTTATCTTGCTGTATATTACGGCATCGAGCCGGTTGAGATAGTGTAGAGTTGCTGTGATTAGGGCTGTTGAGTATTCCATCTTCCATCTTTCACAAGGTTTGATTTGTTCCTCATGCTTGGGATGCTTCCAAGGCTGGTTTCCACATGCTTGGGATCGTCCCCAAGGCTAGTTCTGAGTATACTCGGGATTGCCCCCAATGCTAGTTTTGAGTATGCTCGGGATTGTCCCCAAGGCTAGATTCCACATGCTCTGGATTGTCTCCAGGGCTAGTTTTTAGCCATATTCCACTTTGACTCTGCTGACTTGGTGACCCAAAGTGCCATAAGGTTTGTTAAATGCTTCGGCTATTAATGTCTCCAAAGATTTCCATCGCCTCAACTGATGGGATGATTCACACATACGCTCTAGGAGATTTCCATCGCCTCCTTTGGCAAATTCAACTTGTTTTGGGAGATTTCCATCGCCTTCATTAACGGGATGCCTTCCGGAGGCTGAACACTTTCTGGAAGCTGGCCATACAAACGCTTTCTGGAAGCTAGCAACATAAACGCCTTCTGAAGGGCTGAAGTGTGCACTAGGTTATTGCAAGCTTTATACAGGTGCTTTTTCTTGTTGGTTGTTCACTCAATGTATTAAGTGGAAGCCACGGGATTGTTTTGTTGGCCTGTTGTTTGAACGACTTGGGCACAGGGCTGTTGAGTATGAGCATAGAGTTGCTGGCAGCAATAGTGAACTTAGAGCTATTGAGATGGCTTGAGTATGGGCGTGGAGCCACTGAGATGGTGAACATGGGCATATGGCCAATGAGTTTGTTGGCGTGGAGCCGTCGAGATAGTGGATATGGAGCTTGAAGCATGGTGCTACTGAAAAACAAGTGTTAGGCTTCCGAGCTATGGAGATGAAAGCATGAAGCAAGGAGCTACGAAGATGCGAAGTGTGAAGCCACTTTAATGCTGCCGACATGGTGCCAATTGTAGAGTTTGCTAGTTACGAGGCTATCTTTCAGCTTCTTTGACTTGGCTCAGTCGGTCATATACACAAAGCTTGATGTGGTTTGTTCTGATAACTTCAAGGACCTGAAATCCGAGATAACCCTACAATTAACATTTAAACAGTTTAGAAGAAAGCAGTGGATAGAAAAATAACATGCAACAGGCTTGCAGTCGACCACGGGCCAAAGTCCTTTTATGCTAACTGCTAGGGGCAGGACCATCACATTTGAAGAACCCTAGTTCAAGAGCTTGAACGATTTTGGGTGACATGGTTTGCAATGCAACACATAGGCATGTTAATTTGAATATTTAAAAAGAAACGCAAGCCCCCTGTTTAGGCCATGAATGCTTGACCCTAGCTCAACTATGCATGGTGACAATGATCTAATTGCCCATAGCATAGAAACATGCAATGTAAATAACAATGAATGTGAGTGCAATGTTTCTGTTTGGTAGAGATCTTGGTGTGCCCTTGACAGTGCTGTGTGACAGTATTCCACAAAAGAGTTGAGGTGTTCCCCTGGATATAATGCTTCTCAGGTTGAGATTTCTTCAAGTGTGTTGACAGGGAGGTAAACTTTACAGTGCATCCCTTTTGTTGCCCTTTATTCCTTGTATAGAGATGGTGGCCATGATGCCTTGATGAACCTGCCTTTGCTTGAGCATAAGAACGCCTTATACTTGGGGTTAGCTTGTGCAACCAAGACAACTACTTCCATTAAGCAGCCATACACATGAAATACTAGGATCAAGAGATTAATGCAAAAGACAGGGTGATAATGATATGCATGTGAATCCGCAATGCATTCTGGACATCCTAACTTTTGCGTATTTAAGCTAATGCTCCTCTTTGATTTAGGGAGACCAAGAATGACTTTAAACTAGTTAAGTGACTATGACAAGACAAACTACAATATTCTAGCGACATTACTAAAAATATTGTTTGACCCAGGGCCCATCTAGCTGCACCCTTCATGAAATGAGAAACTCATTTTATCTTTTGTAAAAGCAATTGTGCTTGTATTGCTGTGTCAAGAATGTTTAGGATAAAATTAACATTGAAAACTTTTTCTCGAGGATTTCAAAGTCATATAACTCCATCCATGTTCCACACTCACGTCATTCAATCATCAAAGGACATAGAACTATTCTGGAAACCCATGCCCCTAGTCAATTAGGTGAGTTTGTTGCTTTGAGTTTGATTTGGTTGACTTGAGTTGGATTGATAAGTGCCTACTGAGACCCACATAAGAGGTTGGATACTTTTGAGAGAGGTGTATAAAGGGAAACATAGGCATACCCCTTGTCTCACGTAACTCTCCATGTTGTTTGATTTGCCAAGATGATGCAAATTTCAGGATCCTTGCCCTTCGTGTTAAGTTCCACATTGGTGATGCCCCCTAGTGTCTAGGACCTTGCTACTAAGTCGTATTTCTCAATCTGAAAGGACTTTGTTATGGACCATAATGTAGGCTTAGGTTTTGGCTTGAGAAAGAAGCGGATGTAAAGGCTCAAACCTAATTTCTACTTATGCTTGGGTTTTAAAAGCTAGCAGCCATCTTCAACATTTTTATCAACTCTTGCTGTCTCTTGCCTTACTTTGTGTGAAAGAATTGATTTCTTCAAAAATGGCCTTTGTACGTAATGGAAGAAATGTTTCCTTCAAAATGCCCCTTGTATGACAGGGTGCTCATTCTTCCATTGATTTTTCTTTCATCTCTCCTTGTATTTTTTTGTATTTGCCCCAGTGTAGGGGATGGTTGCCTAGCAGACTTTTCAAAGAAATTATCCAAAGGCTCGACGTGGCTAGAAAGGGATAAGTGTTTGGGATAGAGAAATGAATGCCTTTCTTCATCTTGAAACATTTGACAAAGTGACAGGAATCCTAGCCAAGAGATTAAGAGCTTTGATGTTTAACCAAGTGAATTATTGAAGACAATCCTTCGAGACACATAGTAGATGTATGGAAACATGGCTGATTTCTCACTTTGTTCGTGCTCTAACTTTTGCCTAGACCGCCTTTACGGGTTTTCAATCTAGCGAGCTCATCATTTTTTTTATTCTCTCTTCATTTTTCCTCTCTTTTCATCTTCAACAGCCTGTTTCGCTTACAAGTGATCTTTGTGAGGGTGCAGAGATGTGTCAACTCCTTCCTAGCTCAACAGAAATGACGCGGGTCATAGCTTTGAAAAACTCGTTTTGCGCTTTTGACAATTCAAGTGATTATGATGTGTTCCAAATGATGTCATAAGATTACTTTGAAACCCTTGTGGATTGTTTTCAACGTTTGATGTTATTATGAGTATTCTATGGCAGCGAACTAGCACTGGAGAAAACATTTTCAAAATTGTGGCCGACCAAAAGGTGCCTACGTATCCCAACAGAGAATCAGGCCGTTCGTAGTTCAAGTCTAAGAAGATTCACATTCTGGAAGAGATTCACATTTCATGCTAGGTGCAACAAGCGGACTTATGACCAAAATAAACTCAAGACATAGACCTTTTAAAAAGGAAACAAATATGGACCAAAATAGTAGCCAAAAATAGCTAGATAACACTCCTTAAAAGATTGGCTCTTAGCCTAAGATGTGACAGGCATGGATGCCGCTTCTGCTCAGTGATCAAACTCAGCTGGATCAATCTTCTTTTGATCGATGAGGTCTTGGATTGCATTCTTGAGAGCCCCGCATCCTCTGATAGAGTGACCATTTACTTGGTGGTACTTGCAATACCCTCTGTCTTTTTGTATAGAGTTTGGAAATTTCGGCTGCAACGGCTTCAATACCCCTTTTGCTTCCAAGATACAGAACACATTTCCCAAGTTCACTCCAAGAGGAACAAAGTTTCTCTTTTGCCTACGGTCAAAATGAGATCCCACCGGTTTATCATTACTATTGCTTATGTTCATCTTACAGTTGTCTTTCTCTTTGGGAGATTCCTGGTTTAGATCGACGATATCAAGAAAAAGTTGCTTCTCATGTTACTGCTGCACATCGTCCACCACCATTTCAATTTGGTTGTCCTTAATGGGATAAGTTTCTTTCTGAGCTGCCCTTTTCATCCATCTAGTAAGGGGAGGTGGAAGTGGAGCTTGTGGAAGACTTCTTTGCAAACTGTGAACAATGGTGGCTAGGGCAGCCACTGATTCAGCCAACACATTAACTTTAGCAGCCAGAGCTTCAATCTTCTCGTCAACCATTGCTGTCACGTCTAAGACCAAACCCAAAATTTAAAGAAAGCAAGAACTTAGCTACGCTCAAGTTGGGATGTCCAAAATCAAGTGTCTATGTAATGCACACATCAAACACACTTATTGCCTTTAAAATGCAAATCTAGCATGATAGGGGGCTTAACCAAATGATAATAGATGTTGACACGTGATCATGCAATGTGCTATAAGAAGAAATGAGGGTGATGGACTCCTCTTTTGGTTTAGTCCCCTGCATGGTTAGAGAAAAGCAAACAAAATGATATATAAAGCACCATAGCTACTTTCACAGATTATGGATGAGTCATGTATAGCAATTCGTTTCTATGCATGAGTTTATTGGATACCATAGATAGCCATCAATTTTTGATATGGATGATTCTTAAGACTCGTTATTTACAAATACTGCACGTCACTTAAGATTCTACGTCCAAGCCAATCCACATTATGAGGCGGGCCGAAAAAGCTGAGCAGATGTCCACAACGGAGAGTAGACTCGGAGTTCATCACTGTGCTAGCGGCTATTTGAATGTTCCACTTTTTGGTTTTAAGAAAAACTTGTTTTTTGATGATTTGATCATCATTAGCCATTTTCACTTAAGAAAAGTTTCGAAAAGTTTTTATCTCTTTCAATTCTTTGTTAGGGAAGATTCTTTCACTCCAGACAATGCTAACGTGATTCTAATAGGTTCAGGTTATTCTTTCAGCAAGTGTTTATCAAAACTTATTTTACTCAGAAAGCACATCGAAGTTGATCTATCAAAAACTTATTCAACAAGTTTTTTTCTTTCTTTTCTGTTTCTTAAAACATTGATTGAGGTAAATGGGATCCACATGATTACCTGCCAACACATTGACAAACTCCTAAATCTTACCGGCTCGTTGCGGTAAGCATGCTCAAAATTTTGAATTTTGAAAGATGGGTTGCTAGGTCGATTTGAAATAGGAATCAAAGTCCTTCATTTGTCATGCTGAATCATCCATGGAGAAATAATTATTGCAAGTTCTATCCATAATATCCTTTACTTTGCATACAATCATCCATAACCTGCTCTACTACCTTACACTCCCTCTTTCCTTTAGCCTTCTCAAGGCAAAAATTGCTAGAGCAACCCCTAGTTCAATTGCCGATGGAGCAGCCAGTGTTTGATTTCGTTCTAGAAATCCATGCTTTGCGGTGCTTTAAGTAAAGCGAGAGTGTTAAGTAAGCAATGATGCCTTTGTCTTACCATAAACATACCTTGCAGGCAATGCCATGCCTCAGTGCTAGACTATAAAGATTTAGAGTTAGGGCTCTTAGTTCAAGCCCCAACCCATCTGCACAGAAAGCGATATTATAAAAACATATACAAGGTGTGAGGAAGAACTTATAGAAAAGATGCAAGTAGATTCCTAACATGCGGGATCCTATCTTATTCTGATAGGTTCTATGGATCTCTAGCACATGTAAGGTTTGGGTAGTCTCAAGGGTGCTCCGTTGTCAAAGGGCATCAGTCCTTTCACCAGCCCATCATAGGCGATGATTGGGTGATTTCCCTTTTGATATACCACTAGGTATAAGTGACTGTGGAGTTTGCTGGAACCCCTAACATAGCCCGTGTCATGCCGGGGTATGAGGTGAACTCAACGGGGTTGCCCGCTCGATGCATATGATAAATGAATTGAATAAAACATGTATTAGTCCTATGTCGAACTTTCTGGTTATGGCTCTCAAGTTCCCCAGCAGAGCCGCCAAAAACTGTAGACACCTCCCAAACGGGGCATCGCCATACAGATTGATCATTGCTTGTTTGTTTGGTTGCTTGCTTCATAAACCAAAATCGTGGATATTCCCATGGCTAGAAACATCGCCACACGATAGCGGTTATCATCAAAACAGAGTCGCCACCTAGTTTATTAAAACTAGGAACACATATAGAGATTCCGGGTACGGGAGCCAAAAGTACAATAAGGGGAAGGTGTTAGGCACCCCTCTTTACTGGCCCATAATCGCTCGACATAAGACATATACTTGCTTTATTTAACTCTAGACACGTAATCTGATTATTAGCCTTTAACAGTGAATAAGGTGAGCAAGTACGGTAATCGAAAGCATGCATCAGAAAAGTAGAATAAAACAGATCTGTTCCAGGGAGATGGATTCCGCGGCCAGTGAATGGATTTCACGGCCGAGGAATCCTCTTGGATTAATGTATCGGCCGAAGGATTGATCCCCCAGCCGATGTTCTTTCTCACACTAGACAATACGATTAACAGATAATCAAAATCCTATGATTAGCATGCATATACTGAAAGTAAAACGAACCAAAGGCCCCTGGGCCTCACCACATTGATCCCTCAGTGACTCGATTGCTTCGGATTGAATGGGATTGACTGATTGCTTCTTGAAAAACCCTAGGGTTAGGGTTTGAACTTCAGGGTTTGATCGTCGGATTAGCGGTTGCCTTCAGGAGGTTGGGGCTTTTATAAAGGGGATTTGAGAGAGTATATGGGCAGATCTTCGTGGCTGATGAGGGTGTGAATCTCTATTAATTTCGTTGTTCAAAGGCCTCTATATATAGGCAATTTTGATGACTCACTCAGTCCAATCAAATCACGCGATTGCAATTGCAATGCAATTCTAACTCTTCGTTGCAATCTCTGAACGTGGCCCGAATGCATCGCAAAGGTATCGTGGTTGGATCAAACAACCGACAGAACATTCGAGAGTCTGAAAAAAGGTCGATCTAGCGGCCGTAGAAAGGAACTGGCGGCCGAGGAATGGTTTGGGCGGCCGAGCCATTGATCTGGCGACCGAGGCTTTGATCTCTCGGGGAGATTTGCTTAGCAACAGGTTGCTCGGGTGAGGAATGGAAGTTAAGGCCGTGAGATCGATGTTACGGCCGACCGATGGATTTTCCTAGAACACTGTGTTTCTGTCTGAAAGGCTATTTGGCTATGGATTGGGTCCACTAAGTGGCTCAAAGTTTTTACCATAAGTCTATGGGTTTCACAAGAAGGCAATCAGCAATCATCGAATCCGTATCATCATCGGGATGGTCCCAAGGTGGGACTTGAAATAATCATTAGGCCAAATTGGGGTGTCTACAATAATCAGTACGCCTTCGGTCTTGGCTACGCCCCGACAGAAGTCGAGATAGAAAAGAAGAGAAGCATGGAAAAAGCTAAGGCAAGAGGAAACAGGATTAAAGAAGAGAAACTCATGGTCTCAAAAACACTCAACTATTGGTTTATAAGAGAAGGAGAAGACTTCCCATTCTATGGTTTCACAGAAACATGGGAAGATGAAACTACCAAACAAAGGTATCCTGGAATGCAAATTTTCTTTGATCAAGAATGGACTGACAGTGATATGGAAGAAGAACCAACAAATCCTTCCCCCGTTCCTCCCAAAGATTGGATCGAAGTGCTGGCTGAGTTTGACCTAAAGATTTTGTTTGGCAAAGAAGAAGATAAAGAAGAGTATAAAACTGAGAAAGGCAAGGAAAACGGGGCAACTCCTGAGATGCTGCAATAATTGCATGACGTGGCAAAAAAAACATTACTTTTACTTCCTAAATCAAGCTAGGATTTGTTTTGGGCCCCTGTTTGGGCATCTATCTGCAACTAAACTTTTTATGCTTGTTGAATGATTTGATCTTCGAAATGCAATTGCTATGTGCTACGGTCTCTTTGCCAGAGGAGGGAAAATTTTAAGAATCTAATTCTTTATATTAATGAACAAAAGGGAAAGAAGGAACGAGCCCTGATTACTTAAACCTGAGTTTTTGCCGAGACTTAGAAAAAAGACGCTATCCCCGTGAGAACACTTAGGGTTAGCTTGCCCATTATGAAAGTACAAACACAAGAGGAGATTCATAAAATATCTTCATCAAATTCCTCTCCAAAGGTACAACAAAACTTCTTGAGAAAGAATGCTCGTTGGGTGGCCAAGTAGCCTAAGCAAAAGTAAGAGCAAAGCCTACTAGAGCAAGAAAACACAAAAATGCAGCCTAAGCAAAAGTTAAGGCATTCAAAAGCTCGCTAGGGACTCAACCTGCATTAGGTAACCTAGACAAAATCAAGAGCATGTGAGAAGAAAAACCAAGAGTGAAAACCCAACCTCAAAGGTGATGATTTTGGAACTACGTAAAAGGCCTGATTCCCTGATTGGGATACGTAGGCAATCTCACATTGAGATGCGGCCCAAACATTTGGAGAGAAGGAAAAATATCAACAGATTTGTACTTAATGATAGGTATAGCTAACCCTACGTATTGAGCTCGCAAAAGATGAGTTAGTCATTTTTCAAGGAATTAACGAAAACAAAAGGTCACGAGAATCATTGCTCGTCCCCTCTGACTTTAAAAGTCATTAACATAAGGGACAAGATATCCCAAGAATCCCAAGACATGGCAAAGAGACTGTGGAAACGGCGAAAGCAAATAAAAGGTACAAATCCGATTCAAGCATAAGAAGGAAAGGATGCCACTTGGCTAAAACACAAAGGTCTAACTCTTTTGGAAAATAGAAGTAGTTGTCGAAGAAAGGAATCCTTGGTCGAGCAATCCATTCCTCGGCCCATATTTCAAGCTATTTGGGCATTCAAGACTTTGAACTAGTACATGCAATCCTGAAGCATCTCAAGGACAAAACACAAAGTCAAAAACAAATCATAATACTTGCCAAGCATGCTGAAGTTGCTTCATAAAAATACATATCATTATCTGTTTTGGAAACTAACAAATACAGGTACAAAGAAAAGGGCAAGCTACTGTCCGTGACCCCTCTTGGGCGCATGACGAGAAGAAGAAGGACGAAAACGGTCAGGAATTGGAATACTAATCCTCTGTCTTTCACCTCCGGCATCTCCATCATCAGCTCCAACATTTTCATCACCAGCTCTGGTACTCCCGCCCTCACTGACTCCAGCGCTCTGAGTAACCGACACCGTCGGCACCCGCTCTGCTTCAAGCTGCAAAGCACAGAATGTGGATATTCAGGTTCACACAAAACATGGGATAGGAAGAGGAGAAATCAAAGGATACATACCGCAACTATTCGGCTGCACTGCCTCCGAACCAAAGCCTCTGCACTTTGAAATGCACGCAGCCACTCCTGGACTATGTCAGCAGGCACCTGTAAAAGGAAATAGTCACATACATAGCAAAGCATAGGAAGGATGCTAAAGGAAACTAAAAGCAGAGCCTGCAATGCTACCTGCTGAACTCCGGTAGGAAGCACGTAAAGCTGGGTAGCGCATGGGGTCAGCGTCAAACGCTCCTCTTCTTTGTTGGCATTATGGAAAGAAATGAAACCAGGGGCCCGTGGCCAAATAGGAGTAGCAGCAACAGCAGCAGCAGCAGTAGTAGCAGGCTGGGCCAGCGAAGCCAAGCGAAAGGCCGAGTAATCTCCCGCCTAGAGAAAACCCACAACCGGTTGCCTCTCAAGAGCAAGAAGCAAACCCTCTCCTGTCAAGAGATGAGTCGACCTCATGCCAGCTGGAGGAGGAAGAGGAACAAGCTGCAACGCCTCAGAGCGTGGGAAGTACTGGCTCGCTACTCTCTCCCCGAGGTACCAAGCTCTCGAGAAAGGCCCCTCAAAAAGAAAATGTTGGCTATCCAAAGCCCGAGCCGAGGTCAACTCCAGAGGAGCATCGTCAAGTAGGGTATCCCAGGGATCAAAACGCACCTGTCATAGGCAAGATGATATCAATACAACAAAATGGGGGAATTATACAAAGTTAAGAGAAGTAGGGGGTATCCTTCCTGGTCCACTGTCAAACGATCCAAAACTCGCCTCCAGGCTAATAGGTCCATAGCAGGCGACCGCGTCTTCCGAACCCCTTTCAACCAGCGAGCCACCCGTGGAACGAACCTAGGCTCTCTATGCCTAGTCGAAGGAGGGAACTGCAACAAATGCTCAAAAGCCCAGAGCTGCAAGCAGAGACCAAAGATCAGCATAAGTTACAAAAATTAAAGCGATAAAGAAATAACAAGGAAAGCTGGAACAAATACCTCGAGAACGCGGTGGTGTCCACCCAGTGAAAGGCTGACACCTCGAGAACAAGCACTCAAGTGCCTGTATAGTGTAGCCAAAGCCGGAGTCCCCAATCGAACTCTGCTATAGCATCCAGATTCACTAAAGCAGCCAGAAACTGTACGTGCACCGAGTTTTCCTTATTACAAAACAAGGTTTGACCGAGAAGATAAAGAAGAAAAGCCCTCACTAGTTGCTGCATCGACACCTCATATTCGATACCCACATGATCAAACTGTTCCCAAAGCCAGGAATAGGTAATGTGACCACTCTCTGACATGACAGGGACCTTCCCCAAAAGGTATTCAAAAGCACCCTCCCGCTCATGGATCCGTGGGTCGAGTGGAAGAGGATCGCCACTAACTCTCAAACCTGTCAGCAAGGCAAAATCACCTAGAGTGATCGTCATCTCTCCAGCCTCCGGGAGGTGAAAAGTGTTCGTAGTATCCCACCATCGCTCCACAATTGCTGTGGTCAAACCCAAATCTGCCTTCGGAAGATGGAAACCAAGTATCAAAGGCTCAAAGCCAGCTAAAGCAACTACATCCTTGGCACCCTGGGGAGGCATCTCATACTAGTCGAACACCTGAGGACCACTTCCCCACACACGCAACTTCTCATTCACCTGCAAGATACGAGAAGAAGTCAATACAAAAGCATAAGGAGATCGCCTACACAGGGGGCAATTTCTAAACACCCAATTACGATATTCAAAATATCAAATCTTTCATGAATTCTTATGCAAACAATAATATTGATAGAAAAAAATTACCTTCGCGTTGGTAAAACTGTAGACACCCCAATTTGGCCTAACGATTATTTCAAGTCCCACCTTGGGACCATCCCGATGATGAAATGGATTCGATGATTGCTGATTGCCTTCTTGTGAAACCCATGGACTTATGGTAAGAACTTTGAGCCACCTAGAGGACCCAATCCAGAACCAAATAGCCTTTCAGACAGAAACACAGTACTCTAGGAAAACCGATCGGTCGGCCGTAACATCGATCTCACGGCCTTAACATCCATTCCTCACCCAAGCAACCTGTTGCTAGAAAATCTCCCTGAGAGATCAAAACCTCGGCCGCAGGATCCTTTCCTCGGCTGCCTAAACCATTCCTCGGCTGCCAGTTCCTTTCTACGGCCGCCAGATCGACCTTTTTTCAAACTCTCGAATGTTCTGTCAGTTGTTTGATCCAACCACGATACCTTTCCGATGTGTTTGGGCCACGTTCAGAGATTACGACGAGGAGTTCGAATCACATTGCAATTGCAATCGTGTGATTTGATTGGATCGAGTGAGTCATCCCTTTGCCTATATAAAGGGGCCTTTGGACTCCAAAATAACAAAAAAGAAATCATCAGATTCACACCCTCTCAAGCCACGAAACTCTGCAGAAAGACTCACACAAACCCTCTCTACAAAAGCCCTAACCTCCCGAAGGCAGCCATCCATCCGACGATCAAACCCCGGAGTTCAAACCCCAACCCTAGGGTTTCATTCAAGAAGCAATCAATCAGTCAATCCCTATCGATCCGAAGCAATCAAGCAACTGAGGGATCAAGGTGGTGAGGCCCAACAGCCTCTGGTTTGGTTTATTTATCGTATTTGCATTTAATCTTAGCGTTTTGATTGTTCGTTAACCTTTCTGTCTGGTGTGAGGAAGAACACCAGCCGGGCCTTCGATCCCTCGGCCTATACATCAAATCAGCGTGATTGCTCGGCCGTGACATCCATTCACCGGCCGAGTAATCGATCTGCTGGCACAGCTTTGGTTTGTTCTGCTTTCTGATGCACGTTCGTTTATTGTCTCGGCTCACCTTATTTACTGTTTAAAGGCATACAATCAGATTATGTGTTAGGGTTAGATAAAGCATCTACATGTCTTATGTTAAATGATTATGGGCTAGCCTCACGGCTAGGCAAAGAGGGGTGCCTAACACCTTTCTCTTACTGTACCTTTGGCTTCCGTATCCAGAATCTCTATCTATTTTCCTAGTTTTAATAAATTGGGTGGCGACTCTGTTTTGATGATAACCGCTATCATGTGGCGATGTTCCTAGCCATGGGAATGTCTATGATCTTGGTTTATGAAGCAAGAAACCAAACGAGCAAAACAAACGATACCAAACTGTATGGCGATGCCCCGCTTGGGAGGTGTCTACAGTTTTCTGGCGACTCTGCTGGGGAGATGAGAGCCATAACTAGAAAGTTCAACATAAGACTAATACATGCCTTATTTAATTCATTTATCATATGCATCGAGCAGGCAAGCCTCGTTGAGTTCACCTAATACCCCGGCATGACACGGGCTATGTTAGGGGTTCCAGCAAACTCCACAGTCACTTGTACCTATTGGTATATCAAAAAGGAGATCACCCAATCGCCACCTATAATGGGTTGGTGAAAGGACTGGTGCCCTTTGACAATAGAGCACCCCGAGACTACCTAAACCTTACATGTGTTAGAAAGCCATAGAACCTATCAAAATAAGACAGGAACCTGCAGGTTAAGGAAATTTCCTGCACTTTTCTAAGTCCTTCCTCACACCCTGTATCATTCATTGTTGTAACATCTCTTTCTGTGCAGAAGGGTTGGGATTTTCAGCCCAAATCCTAACCCTATACTGCCAAGTACTAACTTGCAGGTATTTCACTTTTACAAGCAGGCACAATAGGTAAATCAAGAAAGCAACCACAGCCAATTTTATACTCTTACAACACCCGAAGCCACGCCAAACAGAGACTGTTGCAGCCATCTTGCCTGTCGTCTTCACCTGTCAAGACACCTTCACCGCAATGGTCCCAATCACTTCCTGGGACTTCGCGGTCATCTTCTCAGCAACATCGATCATCTATCAAATCCCAAGCTTCACCAAGCAATCCATCTGCTCCCATGGCAGACAATGACGCCACTATCATCGAACTTCAGGCTCAAATTGCTACTTTGCTAGCAAAAAAAGTAGCAAGAGATGCTGAGGGTGAGGAAAGATCAATGGCAAACGAGAATAGACCCGAAAACCCCGAGTTAGCCAAGCAAGTCAAAGAAATCAAGCATGCCCTGGCCCGTTCACAGGGAGACTAAATTCTGGACTTTGAAGGACTTTGTCACTTCCCTGATTCCAAATTGCCCGAGAAGTTCAAAATGCCAAACATCGAGAAGTTCAATGGAACCGGCAACTCTACCAGCCATGTCCGCCATGTTATCAACACCCTGAAGCCGATGGGTCTGAACGATGAGCTCATCGCTCAATTGTTTCAAAGAACTCTCACTGGAAGTGCTCTCGACTGGTTCCTCACCTTGGAATTTGAACACTACCACACTTGGCCTGAGATCGCCAACGCTTTCATCAAGCAGTATGCCTACAACGTCCAAGTTGGGCTAACCATTCAACATTTGGAAATGACCAAGCAAGAGTCAAACGAAGAGTTCGTTACCTTCGTGGCTAGATGGAGGGAGAAGGCTGCCAAAATGAAGAATCACCCCTCTGAAGAGGATCAAGTGAGGATAGTTGTTAAAAACCT
This sequence comes from Rhododendron molle, assembly GCA_025413875.1. NCBI lineage: Eukaryota > Viridiplantae > Streptophyta > Magnoliopsida > Ericales > Ericaceae > Rhododendron > Rhododendron molle. Next base: position 26,854,094 of record CM046391.1, read on the forward strand.
GCAATTCAAGTATCTTAAGCATATCTACACAGAGGCTATCACTGATTTCAAGCGCTTGCATGCTACTGGGCTGCAGATTGAAGAAGGGCTCAAACTGGGACTCATTGGGAAAGAAGAAGCTCCTCCACCCAAGAAAACCTTTTCAACTCGTGCATCTCATGCCTTTGTCAACACCCTTAACTCGACCTCACCACAAGACCCTTTCCAAACTAGCTCATCCCGAAACCCAAACCGGCCCCGCCGTAATTTTAGCCCTCTCTATATGGCTCTCTCCCAAGCCTTAACCATTCTAAGCCGTCAATGACATCTCAAACCCTTGAACAAACCACTTCCTCCGCCACCCTATGGCCCAAATCATGATCCCAAAAAGCAATGTGCCTACCATCAACATTCTGGGCACGAGACAGACAACTGCATGCGCCTTCGCCATGACATCCAAGATCTCATTGATAGCCGCACCATGAAACCTCCACAACCTGATACACAAACCAAAACACCCAATACTGAACCACCTCAGAATGTCAACCTCATAAACTTATCTCACAATCCCACATACAATCCAAGCCAGTACATTGTCCAAAACAACCAAACCAAACCAACCTTAACCTTCCCAGAGGAGGATGAGTGCTTCATGATGGAGGAAGAAGAGGATGTTGAATCTGATCAATCAGAAGTAATTGATCCCAATATGAGTGATGAGGAAGAGTGAGCAAAGGAGGAAAAACTAAGAAAATGGAAGGAGCATTCCTGGACAAAGCACAATCTAGAGGATCCTGACATCCCATTTGTAGAAGATGATGCATGGTTACGTATCTGGTTTGGGAATAAAAAGAAGGAAAAAGAAAGGGTCATTATGATGAGGAGACATGCCCGCTTCGAGCCTGCCCAAATAGTGGTGCCCATTAACCGTCCTAAAGTTCCGACGCCTCCCATTGTCTGGGAAACGATCAATCTCATAGAAAAGGTGGAGGAATTCCAAATGCAACCATGGATCAATCCCTATGATGAATGTGATTACAGCCGGTGGATAGAAGAAAGAGAAGATCTGGATTTCATATGCCCCGATCCCTACAAAGCAGGGGAGAGTGACTTTGATGAAATGGAAGGAGAATACGATGATCCACTCGATGGGATCTCCTTAGCATCACTATTCAACCAAGAGGAGATAACTAACTACACATTCAACAAAGAAGATGAAGAGATGAAAGTCCAAGCTGACATTTCCATTTGGGGACTGCTCATGTCCCGAAGAAGTAGCCACCGCCCAAGTATCACAGATGGATCCAGTTCAAAGGCTCTGTTTGGCAAAGAAGATGGTGGAAAAGAGTATAAAATTGAGGAAGTCAAAGCAAAGGAAGGTGACCCCTGAATGCTGCAGTCACAACATGGCAAAGAACATTAAAACACTGCTTTTATTTTCCAAAGTGCTATGACATATTTTGGGCCCCTGTTTGGACATTTTATTTTTGCTAACTTTTTTCTTTATTGCAACCCACTTTATATGGAAAAAACAGAAACAAGCCACAAGAGTCAAAATGTGCGAGACCCGATCCCGTAGGAAAACCAAATTTTGAGTCATATTTTCCTCCTATGAATATAGGATAAGATAGAAATATATCGATTCTATTTCTTTTATTATAAAATATATGTGCATTACACATAGGCATTGTCAAGTGCATTTCTGTTTTATCTTCTAAACTATGTTTATTCAATGGTTTGAAATCCTAAATTGCAATTGCCAGTACACTATAGTCTCTTTGCCAAGCAAGGGGAATTTCAAGGAATCAAGTTCCTTGTATCAATGTCAAAAAGAAAGAAGGGATGAACTTTAGTTACTTAAGAAACTAGGTTTTTGTCAAAACTTAGAAAGAAGATGCTATCTCTGTGAGAACACTTAGGGTTAGCTTGCCCATTACGAAGGCACAAATACAGGGGAGATTCAAAAAAACATCCCCACCAAATTCCTTTCCTAAACAAGATTCATGAAAACATCTCCGTCAAATACAAGAACTTCTTGTGAGAAAAATGCTCGTTGGGTGACCAAGCAACCCAAGCAAAAGTAAGAGCAAAGCCTGCTAGGGCAAGAAAATGCAAAAATGGCAACCTAGGCAAAAGTTAAGGCATTCAAAGAAAAGCTCGCTAGGGACTCAACCTCCATCAGGTAACCTAGGCAAAACTTAGAGCAAGTGAGGAGAAAAACCAAGAGTGGAAACCTTGCCTCAAAGGTTATAATATTGGAACTACGTTTATGGCCTGATTCCCTGATCGGGATACGTAGGCAATATCTCCTTGAGATGCAGCCTAAACATTCGGAAAAGAGAAAAAGCGTCAAAACAATTTGTACTCAATGATAGGCGCAGCTAACCCTGCGTATTGAGCTCGCAAAAGATAAGTATACTTTTTCCGAGGAATTGGCAACAACCAAAGGACACGAGAATTGTTGTTCATCCCCTCCAACTTAAAGGTCATTGATACAATGAGCAAGAAACCTCGAAAACTTTCGAGTTTGGCAAACAGACTATAGAACATGGCAAAAGCAAAAGACAGAAAATCAAAGACTAAGCATAAGAAGGAATGTGAAATAGAATGCCACTTGGCTAAAGCAAACCTAGCTTCCTCGAGAAAATAGACATAATGGCCGAATAATCAATACCTCGGTCACAACAACGATTCTTCAGCCGAGTAATCGATTCTTCGACCAATATTTCATTTTACACAAACTACTGTTTATCAGTAAATACTTGTTCAAAGCCATGCTCTGACTTCTGCATGCATTTAGGGGCACAAAAAGCATTTCTCATTTCATAGACAAAAACTTGTCTATAAAATCATTGCTGTGATTGCTTTCACTGTACAAACATAATTTCTGCCTATCTTCCACTATGAACAGGAAAAATGAAAGCCCTAAAAACTAGGCGATCTCTGGAAAGAAGGCAAGGACTGTCCGCTAGCCTCCACGTCCTCTCTATCAGCAACCAGTACTCGCTCAGCCTCAAGTTGCACCCGAAAGAGGATACAAATGCTCAAAATGAAGGGGATATGCAAAACAAATGGAAAACATGGAAAAAGCCATACCTCGAGGGTCCGACGACGCTGTCTCCGGACCAAAGCCTCAGCACTCTGATAAGCATGCAGCCACGCCTGCACCACCTCAGCGGGCACCTGTAGAAACAAATCGAATACTTCAAAGCATTGAAATAGCAGATACAAACAGAGAAACAAGTTCAGAATGATACTTGGGAAACCCCAGCTGGCAACGTATAAAGGTGGGTCGTGCAAGGAGTGAGGGCCAGACGCTCCTCCTCCCCATCATCAGAATGGAAGGAGACAAAAGATAGGGCCCGCGGCCAAACAGGAACGACAGGAGGAGCTGCAACAGCTGGAGCCAAGAACAAACGACAGTACTCCATGTAGTCACTCGCCTGGAGAAGCAAGCCTACCCAATCTCTGATCCGGGCATTCTTCAAATCTTCTTTAGACATCAAGGAAGTAGACCTCATCGATGCTGGAGGAGGAGGAGGAACAAACTGAAGTGCTTAAGCACGCGGGCGCCACTGGTTAGCTGCCCGATCACCTAAGTACCAAGCTCGGCAGAAAGGGCCCTCGAGCAAGCTACGAGTCCGATCTAGGATCCTCGAACGTATAAGAGGAGTGTCCTCAAGGACACCATCCCAAGGGTCGAACCTTACCTACAAGCAAGGTCAAAATCAGCTACAGCATAAAGATACGGAAATCTAAAGAACAAGGAAGGGAGAAGAGAAGTACCTGATCAACCGTCAATCGGTCCAAGACTCGTCGCCACTCCAGAAGGGTCAAAACAGGTGACCGCGGCTTCCGATACCCCGTTAGCCATCGCTGGTAGCGAGGAATACTGTTCACGTTCCCATGCCTAGTACCGGTAGGAAACGGAAGAAGATGCTCAAAAGCCCAAAGCTGAAAAACAAACTAGCAAACAAGTTCAATACTAGCAGAAAAGCAAAACAGGAAAGGAAGTGAAAGAGAAATATATGTACCTCGAGCACCCGGCAGTGACCTCTAAGGATGGGACTCTTGTCCCGAGAACAGGCCCAAAGGTTTCCATACAAAGTGGCCAAAGCAGACGCTCCCCAATTGAAATCCCTGACAATCTCCAAGTGCTGCAAAAGGGCTAGGAATTATGTATGCACCGAACCATCCTTGTTGGCAAACAGAGTTTGCCTAAGGAGATAAAGAAGGAAAGCCCGCGTCAGCTGCTCGACGCTCACCTGGGTCAGAATGTCAGTCTTCATAAATGTCTTGCTCAGCCAAGCAAGATCAATATGGCCTCGAGAGTGAAGAGGGGGCACCTTGCCCAAGAACCACTCCAAAGCCCCTGCTCGCTCCCAAATCCGGGGATCAACCCGAAGAGGAATCCCGCCTACTCGCAAACCAGTTAGGAGAGAGAATTGCCAGGCGTAATAGTCATCTCACCAGTAGCAGGGAAGTGGAACGTATTGGTGGTATCCCACCATCTCTCCACCAATGAGGTCATCAACGACCAATCAACCTTCGGAAGATTAAGGCCCAGAACGAATGCCTCAAAACCAGCAGCACGTACTAACTCCCGAGCCTGTTCTGGCAGCGTCAGAACCATTTATGCGCCTCTTTGCCTCTGCCACGAGCCTCCAATCTCCTATTCCTTTGCAAAGATTCATCAAAGATGAAAGGGAGTTAGATTGCATATAACAAATGAAAGCTAGAGGCATCAAATTAAAACATTTTAAAACATGCATTGCCTAAACAGGGGGCATAATTATCATTATTTTCAAAACAAACCCGACCCAACCGTGGGTCCTTATCATCTTCGCCCCTGGCTAAAAGGGATTTCATCCCGAAAACAAAATCAATAACTGATTAAATGACTCAAACTCCGAACTAAAGTAAACCCTTTTACTTTTCAAGAAACTTACCGGTACATTGAGGACACTCAGATGCAACTCAGGTTCCCGGCAAACCACCTCGGCCTCTGGGCCACCAACAGGAGGACGGTACTGCAAGAAGCAGCCAAAACCTAACCTACGCGAGGGAAGAATGTAGGTAGCAGCGTCGAACACGCCAGGCTCCTCAATCGCTTCCTCGTCGGAAGACGGATACTCGCACCTACATGGAGGGTGCGAGGAAGAACCTGTAGCGTCTGTAGAAGATGGTGTAGCCATCACAACTTAGAGCAGGGGAGAGAGAAAGCATGGCAAACAGCCAACCACAGCCGCGAGTGACAGTGAGCAGTGGTGGTCGGAGGAAGGACGGCGGCCGGATGACGGTGGTCGGAGGAACGAAGAGATGAAAGAGTCTCGGACAAGAGAAAGGGAGAAAGATAAAATGAACCGCGAAATCGATTAAACCAAACTTAAATCAATTTTCTGACTTTTGACGTTCCCACGGCCGAGACATTGATCCTTCAGCCGCGATATCCATTGCTCGGCCGAAATATCGATCTCCTGGCCCCCCTAATCCATTCTTCTCAGCAGCAACAGATCTTGCTCAATGCACCAACTCAAGCTATTATGAAGTTTTGGGTCCATGACTAACAAAACCAATGATTAAATCAGCCTTGGGGGCATCCTCAAGCAATCAGAATTAGCCTTGGGAGCACGCCCGAGCATGAAGAAGTCCTCTTTCTATAAACAGCAAGCTCACGACTACTTCGAAGATCCTCAGATTCAAGCTCTTGCTCCATACCTACCTACGATAGTCAAGCTCTATGCCTACTATCGACGGCTCTACGCCCATATCCACATCTCAACAGCACCACGTATTCAACAGCCCTGTGCCCAAGTTGCTCAGACAATTGTAATTTCTAAGCTCACTCAGCAGCCCCGAGCTTATCAAGCGTCTCAACGTCATCGACAGCCCAACAAGCCACTCAAGAAGCTCCAAGCCCATTTACAAAATAGGCCCCTCGCCTATCTCTTCAACGGCTCCACGCCTGTACCAATCATCTCAGCAGCTCCAAGCTCACCATTATCTCAGCGGCTCCAAGCCCACTATTTCAATAAGCTCCAAGCTCACCATTATCATAGCAGCTCCACGCCTGCATTCAATATTAGCAGCTCTATGCTCACTCAACGGCTCCAAGCCAGCAGATTCAGCGGCTCGAAGCCCATTATCTAGCGGCTCTACGCCCGCTCAAATGGCTCTACGCCGTAATTATCCCCATAGGCTCTACGCCGCCCCAATCAAACAATCGACAGCTCAGCGGCTTTAAGCCCATTATTTCAGTAGCTCTACGCCTGTTATCAACTCAGCGGCTCTACGCCTACCCCTCAGCGGCTCCAAGCCCACTATCTCAACTGGCTCGAAGCCGTAACCAACTCAACTGGCTCAAAGCCGTAACAGCTATCTCAGCAGGCTCCGCGCCACCCCAATCAAGACAATTCTCAAGCTCTATACTTGAATGCTCAAAATCTAACATTTTGAATGCTCGAAGCTCTTCGAATGCCCAACCACTGTGTACTGGATGGTCAAATTCTACACTTGAATGCTCAAGCTCTATGCTTGGATGCCCAACCACTGCGTACTGGATGCTCAAAGCCTGTACTTTGAATGCTCGGATTTTGCCATCCGAATGCTCGAGCTCTACGCTCTGAATGCTCAAGTCCAGAACTTAAAAGAAGCTCTAAGCTTATTGTGGGCACACGCCCCTAAAAATCTCGCATTTTTGGTTTGCGAAAAGTTCGATTTGCGCCCTTTTGTTTGAAAGCATGACGAAATGCTGTTTTGAGAAAGTCGCCACTCGGGTTTTGCGGGAAACACCCAAGAAACCGATTTGAAAACGTTTTCGTTCACGTTTGTTTGATTTGAAAAGGCTTGTAGACTGGACCGTCGTCACCTTCGATAGCTGAGGTTTGAGAGCCAGGTTACGAGAGGGGAAGGGTTTTATGGCACCCCTCTCGCCCAATCCGAAGATCGGTCTCTACTCAGGCATTTTGTAAAACATTTGCATTTTTCTCTCTTTGATCATTTATTAGCCAGTTAGGGCGGGGGAGCAGTTAATGGGGATTCACAAATGGCAAGTTATATTTACATGGCAAAATGTGGTGAATGGCATATGAATAATGATAATAGATTGAGAACAAGCGCTTCTGTGAGCGTTTTAGACATACTGGCACACACTGGCCCAGAAGGGTGCGCGCAGGAACAAACCTGTATGCACTGGCTACACCACTGCATACAGAGACAACCTGCGTGCGCCACACTAGTACTGGCATGCGCCGGTAAGCCTAAACCCACAACTTCTGAACTCAACCCTCTGGGCTCTGGAATAGACCAGTGCACACCCAAGACAAACCACGCAGTTGATTAAGGAGCATACATATGGTTACAGGGTACAGCAACAAATCAAACAGAAACAAATAGACTGAAAACCCCATAAACAGTGTGGGGATCAAACAAAGGCTAGTGGGCCGAGAAGCAAGGGCGACCAGCTGGAACCTGAGACAAGCGGGCGCCGCCCGGTCAATGGCTACCGTGCGCCACTTTATCTTTTGGTCCCAGTGCTTGGCTTTACTTCATCTGGGTTCTGGAACAGGACCAGAAGGATCCCAGGGGCCTTACTGAACAGTAACAACAGACAACTAACTACACAGTTCTAAAGTATAGAAAGCTGTAAACTGGTTTTTAGTATGCTAAGAGCATCTCCAATCCAATACTCTATTTGAGAGTATCAAAATACGCTATTTTATTCATAAAGTGATTTTAGAGGAAATTACTATTCCTATTTACTCCAACCACAAACTCTCTATTTTTCCTTCTAAAATCACTTTACAAAAAAAAAAACCTTTTTTAATACTCTCATAAGGATATGGTTGGTATAAAAATTTAGTAAGAAAAGCTTACAATGACAAAAATGTCTTTTAAAAAGGTGAATAGTGTTATGGAGATGATCCTCCATATTTTCTCTTACCCTCTAAATATAGAGGATCAAAATCCAATACTCTCAAATGGAGGAGGGTTGAGAGGATGGATTGGAGTGCTTTGATACTCTCAAATAAAGATATAGAGTATGGATAGGAGATGCCCTAAAAGGTGATCAGAATGAAGAGAAAGTAAAATGAGGATGATCGGTGGTCCCCACACCAGTCCTACCATGCAGCCATGACTCGCGCACGGCTAGAGGGGACTGGCGTGCGCCACCTATCCTCCTACGACATTGCTTATTTGCTAGCTTTGAGATCAGGCTTGGTATTGATTACCAGCCTGGGCTCTGCTAGCTCCCCTCAGGGATCGAAATGATTTCCAGAACAAAAGGTAGTATACCTTTGGATTGAGTTGATGGATGGTTTGAGCTTTGAACTTGGAATGTAGGAATGGATGGAGGATGAGAGTGGCAATGTAGGGCCAGGGACTGATCTTCCTTGCCTCTTCCTTCAATGGATGAAAGAAAGACAAAGAAAAGCTAGAGAGAGAAGGTGGGAGAAGGCTTGGGAGTTCTTTATGAGTGTAACCCCTTGCAAATAAATGCAAGGGGGTTACATATAGGCTGGGAGAGAGAGGCTGGCCAGCTGATTAGTTGAGGCCTAAGGCCTTGTTTGGTTTCCAAGAAGAGGGGAGCCTCCCATGCATTAAATGCATGGGACTTGCCTTGAGAGACATTGTGGGAGAGCAGTGAACAGCTCTGGACGAAGTAATCATCAGGAGGGCTGTAGCACACGTCAGGGTGGCACAAAAGTCTCAGGCAAGTGGCTGCAGAAAAGGTGATTTGACTGGGATTGACCGGCGTGCGCCACTGGAAATTGGTTCCATGCTTGATGACTGACACGTGGCACTGCACCAGCGTGCGTCAGTTGATCACCAGCGTGCTGGAGCAGGGTTTTGCTGAGGCCATTTGGTTCTGGCTCGAAGGGTTTAAAAAGGGTTTGAACGAGGTTTGGATGAGGTTCGGGACGCTCAAAGCTCAAACACATCATCAACTTCGGATGTTCTCGACCATATTCATCATCGGGGAATCAAATACCGTAAATAAACTACTCTGGATAGTCCAAAATAGGGTGTCTACAGTAGCCCCCCTTTGACGGCACTTGGAGCACCATTGTCTTAGTACAAGTAACGTCAAAGGTTTTCTAGACACCCTTTCAAAGCTATCCAGAAGAAATTTAAAATGCAAACGTGTATTTATAAATACCGTCCGTGGAGAGATTGAAGACAGGCGGACCCTCTAAATATCGTTGGAAGAGAGTTTGAACTCTGTTGAGAAACGAGGATGGGTGGACCATCATTGAATGGTGAGGCAGACTCTCCTGGAGAATAATCAGCTACGGATAAGTCATTACCGCTGGGGATCAAACCTTCTTCAGCACAAAGAGCTCCAACAATTACGGGTAGGTCGCGTCAGGTAGGTTAAATTCCATCTGTCGGGAATCAGAGCTAATCTCCTTATCAAGGACCATCCGAGACAGAGCAATAAGACTGTTGGGCGATGTGCTACTTGTTGACCGATGTGCACCAGGTTAGGCGGACGGCATTATGGACTGATTGGACGGGCAGATCGTTGTTGTGGATCGGTCAGACGATATTCTGATCGTCATTGAGGGTGTGAATGCGGACGATATTCTGATTACCGTTGATCGGTGTGATGACATGACTGATCATCGTTGAAAAAGACGACATGGCTGATCGTCGGTGATGATACGGCTGATCATCGTTGAGAAGGACGACATGGCTGATCGTCGGTGATGACATGGCTGATCATCGTTGAGAGGACGACATGGCTGATCGTCGTTGATTGATTTGATTTGAGAACGACGACATGGCTAATCGTCGTTGATTTGATTTGATTTGAAAAAGACGACATGGCTGATCGTCGTTGATTGATTTGATTTGAGAAGGACGACATGGCTGATCGTCGTTGATTGATTTGATTTGAAAGACGACATGGCTGATTGTCGTTGATTGATTTGATTTGAAAAGGACGACATGGCTGATCGTCGTTGATTGATTTGATTTGAAGGACGACATGGCTGATCGTCGTTGATTTGATTTGATTTGAAGGACGACATGGCTGATCGTCATTGATTGATTTGATTTGAAGGACGACATGGCTGATCGTCGTTGATTGATTTGATTTGAGAAGGACGACATGGCTGATCGTCGTTGATTGATTTGATTTGAAAGACTACATGGCTGATCGTCGTTGATTTGATTTGATTTGAAAAGGACAACATGGCTGATTGTCGTTGATTGATTTGATTTGAAGGACGACATGACTGATCGTCGTTGATTTGATTTGAAGGACGACATGGCTGATCGTCGTTGATTGATTTGATTTGAAGGACGACATGGCTGATCGTCGTTGATTTGATTTGATTTGAAAAGGACGACATGGCTGATCGTCGTTGATTGATTTGATTTGAGAAGGACGACATGGCTGATCGTCGTTGATTGACTTGATTTGAAAGACGACATGGCTGATCGTTGTTGATTTGATTTGATTTGAAAAGGACGACATGGCTGATCGTCGTTGATTGATTTGATTTGAGAAGGACGACATGGCTGATCGTCGTTGATTGACTTGATTTGAAAGACGACATGGCTGATCGTCGTTGATTTGATTTGATTTGAAAAGGACGACGTGGCTGATCGTCGTTGATTGATTTGATTTGAAGGACGACATGGCCGATCGTCGTTGATTTGATTTGATTTGAAAAGGACGACATGGCTGATCGTCGTTGGTTTGATCCACGTATCCCAATGAGAGATTACCCTTAAAAATAGCATGGATATTGGTAAGAAGGTCTGCTGCTGGGGAAATAATTACAGCCGTGGACAGATAGACCATCGCTGCTGGGGATTAAACCTTCTTCGGCACAAAGGAACTCAACAATCACGGGTAGGTCACGTCAGGTAGGTTAAATTCTATCTGTTGGGAATCAGAGCCAATCTCCTTATCAAAGACCATCCGAGGCAGAGCAATAAGACTGCTGGAAGATGTGCTAAAGGCTGGACTGAAATAGATGCAGCCATCCGGGACAGGCGAACTGTCATTAGAGACTGCTTGGAGTAGGATAGAGAGGCTGTGTGTTTGACATTTGCCATGGAGAAATGGGTAGGGAGAACGGCATGTGGCGCATCCCTTTGAAATTGCACTATCCCAGAGTAGCAGTTCCGGCTCCAGTTCCAGTAGTGATTAGACCCCAGGTATGAAACCCCCAAAATCCCAAACTAAGTTGTTGCCTTCGATGCTGGATAGGTGTGCTTCAACACTTGATGGGCTTTTCCTGTTTTCAATAATTGATATACAATATGCAATGACATGTACACTAAATTGAATGCGCGAACTGAAAATGCAGATGCAGACTAGGGCGGCTTCTAGAGGATGACGACCTAAAATGACCATAGCCACAAGAGCTACATAGAGCAACACTGCCACTTTAGCCCCAGCTTAGGGATACGAGAGTATTAGACAATCAGCAGCCGAAGGTGTCCAGTTGAAAGAAAGGTATATAGAAAAGGGCGGCTTGCGCCGAAGAGTCTTTAGAGACTCAAAGGAGAAATCTAAGAGAGAGAGAAACCTCATCGGTGAAAGCCTCCTCAAAAGAGAAAGATGGGAGCGGAGCCCCAGGTACTTCAAGGAGTCCAGGAGTGACGACAACGATGAGAACGAGGCCGAGCTCTATCATTGAGGACTACCACTGAGCTTTTTTACTTTACTGTCCTTTGCTTTTGAGATTTGAGCCTGCGTGCCCATGTAGATAGACTTAGCAGCGGGCCACCGTGCCCTAGTTGACATTAACAGGAGAAGCATGGGCCTGTGTGCCCCTTGATTTCTGGGCGGATGTGCCTCGTAAATATGCTTTTGCTTGGGCCGTTGAGCCTTGACATGCGTGATGTTCCACCGTTGTTTCATGGATATTGTTAGTAGCAAATAAAAGTTGCATTTTCTGGTTTTATTAGTTCTCTTGATAATAGAAAACCTAAAACCAACTGCTAATATCCAACTTGCATTGACGAATGATCTGAATTGACAAATAGACGCGCGTATATGTACAAACTTGCCTAGCTCGAACGAAAAGGAACGAAGAGCCCCAGAATAATGCGTAAGCTCTTTGACACATGAAATATTGGGGATTAATGAGCCCAAACTCGAATATCTCTTAAACAGGTGAAACTGACACTTGCAAAAGGTCAAATAGATGTACAATGGACTGCACGAAATGATAAAACCGAGAAAAAGTATTCCGAAATGACAATGGATTGAAAAACTGGAAAAATATCCCAAAAATGGACAACAGACGCCAAAGATGACTCATATAAGTCCCGGACTGAAACCGACACCCCCGTACAGTCACATTAGATCCGTATGACGTGTATGGTATGACAAAACTCGACAAGAGCCCTTAAAACCAATTCGAGGCACCGAAACCTTGGTTATAACTTGAAATACCCCCTTTGAGGTCTGAAATCTTTGTTAGGCGCGATGGCTGCCAACTGTTGTTTGCTACAGGAATTGAAGAAGGGCACGCAGGTTTGAGACCAATGCGCATCACTTCGAACAAATGTGCATGAGCCTCAAACTAGCGCGCGTAACTGAAAAGCCGCTGCAACTGTTCAAACTAGACTTCGCTGAACTTAAAATAAACTGCGAGCCGTTAGGCTTCTCAAGCATTTTGTTCTGTTTTTCATGCTTCAAATTATTTTAAGGCTTTTGCTCAGCTTTGAAATTGAAGTAGTAGTTTGCATTAAAGTTGAAAGATGAAAAGGTTCCCCCTTCTGATTCTCCAATGAAGCTTTGACTTTGTTTTCGACTCCTCTCGACCTTTGATGTGGACCCCAACGGACAACCATGGATCAAGTTGATAGGATATGACCGGGTCTCAAGGCGAGACTGCCTACGTATCCTTTTTCAAGGAATCAGGCCAACACGTAGTTCAGGCCAAGGTTCACTCGTGTGTTTTACCTCTCCTTTTATGCTCTAACTTTTGCCTAGAACCGCCTTTTCAGGTTTTCGGTCTAGCGAGCTTTCGACTTTTTGCCTATTTATTTTTGCCTAGACCGCCTCCTTAGGTTTTCAGTCTAGCAGACTGCTCTCTGACTTTTGCTTGGAACCACCCACCCTTGTGGTTTTCGGTCCAACGAGCATCTCTCAAGGATAGTAACGCTTGAATTGATCCAGGTTGACTAAAGTGTTGAATTTGTTGCCGTCGAGATCGATGAGCTTAGGAGCATCCTCAGATAGGATGGTCTTGTTAATGTAAGGCCCAGAGCGCTTCAGCCGGAACTTCCCGCGTGGGTCAAACAACGGAGCACGGATTTCCTTGGTGACCAATGTATCGAATTTTGTCACCGTAGAGATTGATGATTCTTGGTTACACCCTTAAATAGAGTGGCTTTGATAACACAGGGTTCAGAGTGCTTTGGTTGACATGCCTTGCTCCGGGCCATTTGTACACTTTCTGATTTGTACTCGATGGAAAGCCGTTGCTGCTACTTTGAACATGGTATGAGGCTCAGAGCCCTGAGAGCTATTGCTTTACTATGATTTGGCATTCGATAGTAGGGGATTTGATACTTCTTTATTTCAGGATCGACGCCAGGTGTGTCTTTGTAAAACCATGCCAAAACATTAATGAATTTTTCGAGCATGTCAACGCCAAGTGCATCTTTGTGAATCCATGCCAATACGTTGATAAATTTTCCGAGCATGTCTGACCGAGCACCATGCTCCTCTGGGGACTGCGTTGAGCCAATTTGAACCATTCGGGGGTCTACCTCATCTTTCAAGTTTATTGAAATTACTTCTTCTTTTAGTAGGCTGAGCATGCCTTTCGTCTTCCCTTTCTGCGAGGGAACACATTTCCTTGGGAATGTTCCCATCGAAATCTATCCCTTCGTCGTCAGGGTCGATACAGTTTATTCAAAAGTCAATGAAGTACTTAGAAATAGGATAATGCATATCACAAAAGCCCAAGGGTTTGCCAAGTTCAAAAGAAGACACAAACTAAAATAGAAGTTACGACATGGAGGGCCAAGAGGCACAAACTCCGACTCAGAGCTAGACTTAGACTCGACCGACTCTGTGCCAGACTCAGATGCATCGTCAATGCAAGTTAGACGCAGTTTGAAAATGCAATATTTAAAAGCTACTTTTAACTTCCGCGATGAGAGGGGTAGAGCCTTCGAGAGTGTTGGGCCTAAGCATCAGCACTTCAGCTTCTTCAGCATCTTCGACCAAACCCACTTGGGAGAACAGCAACTCCAAACTCCCTTGAGTGAAAGACCTCTGCCAGTCAGTCTTCTCCCTTGATTGAATAAGTTTCCTCTTGAATTTCTCCTTTGAGGACTCTTCATCACTGTCAGTCTAGGTGTCGGGAGAGAAAGCCTCAATTGCACCACCTAAAGCCACCAGGTTAACCTCAGGTTCAGATGGGATGGATAGGATTGGTTTGGCTTGATTTGCTGGGATAATATGGAGAGTTGGGTTGAACATGGTGGAGTTAGGCTTGATTCGAGTGGAGATGAGGGATATCTAGTTAACATGTGGGCTGGAATCATGTTGAGGTATGGAGTTGGAGGTGACATTGGCCTTTGATGCGAGCGGGGCTGGGATGATTCCATTATCAATGAGATCTTGGATGGCATGTCGGAGGCGGTAGCAGGCGTCGGTGAGATGGCCAGGCATTTAGTGGTAGGTACAGAAAAGGTTAGGATTGTGGGAAGCCGAGAATGTTCGAGGTGAAGGAGTTGGAAGGAGTGGCTTGATGAACCCAGCTTCTAGAAGCGTCTCATAAACTGAGGACAAAGGTATAGGGAAGTGAGAGAAGATCCTTGGTCGGGTTCTGCAATTGGGACGAGGATTGGCGGAACTTTTACTCACTCCACCGCTGTATAGCGTTGCGCTATCAATGGAACACACTCTTTTGGGATTGGACCTGACCTTGTCAATGTGCATGCCTTTCCGTTCAACTCCGATTTCGGACAAGGATTCAGCGTCCTTCTCTGGGTGGACTCTTGCCTTACGGAATTTAGCTAGATCTTTGAACATGTCTTTCGTGCAAGGCTTGATTTCGACCGGAGGAGTGTGGTAGGCTTGAGGAGGTTCTTTGACTAACCCCATATCCGGTTGCGGGGCTATGGAGGTAACGAGGTCAACCAGTCCCTGGACCATGATCATTTGTTTGTCCATTTTGAGACCCAGCTCCTCTACAGCTTTCTTCAGCTCAGCCAACTCTGTTCGTGCTGCCATTCTGGATTGATGGTCGAGGAAGGTAATATGGCTTTGGATGGGCTGGTGGTGCCGCTGTATTTGATTGAGTGACAAGCCTTGTAAGCCTTTGCAAAAGCCCCAGTAGATACTCCCAAGTAGGTTTGGCTCTTCTCTTTGGTGAAATGGCCTAGAGCTTTGGATAGCAAAGTAAATGAGAACTCAGTGATGTTCCTGCAACAGTTAGAATGCAATGCACACGTAGACGTCGTCGGTGTCCTCCTAGACTCTACAACTAGCAAACCATCTCGTGAAGTTTTAGGACGACGCTGTGATCCTCGAAATTCTTTTCGACAGTGTATCCTTATTTGAATCGACTAAAACTAAGAGATGTCAAAACAGCCTAAGTCTCCGGCTATTCCTTTCTCAAAGTTTCAAAATTTGGAATGGAACAACTTGATACGGATGTCGTGATACCATGACCAAAGTGGCATAAGCAGCACTGTGCCGGAGCCTTGAATGGTGTAAGTGTTTAACACTTGTGACCGGAGCGGTGTAAGTATCACGGCATGCTCTTCGTAGTTCCCAGATTTTTGTTTGAAACTTTGATTAGATTTAGACAAGGACTTAGAAGGTCTCGACTTCTCGAAGTTTTTATTGATTCAAGGAATTTGAAAGGTTGATAATGCGCATCATCAAGGTGCACGACTCGTCATCGGTCCAAACAGCATCCTAACAAGGACGAGATAGACTTGCCAGACAGACAGACCTAAAAGCCGCCCTAGCATGCTCCTACGCAGAACGTTATGAATGTATGTACAGGCATGCGATAGGGAAAGCAGTAACACATAGACAGTTTATGGGGGTTAGATGCAAGTAATCCTACCTTGCAGGTTCCTGTCTTAGGTTGATAAGTTCTAGTGCTTTGTACGCATGGAGAGGCCGATTTTGGCTTAAGGGGGTTCCTCTGACTAGAGCCGCGGTATACCTTCCAAAGCAACGCGTATAGCAAAGCGATGGTCGAACGGTATTACGACTCATCATCGTCCAAGGTTGTTGGGCGTTCGAGGACCCCGGGCTCCAGTAAACTGTGCCGGTTACCCAAAACACCTCAACGGGGCCAAGTAGCACCGATGCAAACGGAGAGCGACAAGGAATGATTTCGAGAGAGAGAAACGCAATGTTTGAGAAAATGCCTTTTTCAAGCTTGGCTCACTTTTATTAATCAAAACTTGGAGAAAAACTACACAAGTGAACAAAAGTAAAAGCCCCAGTTCGGATTGGTCGGATGTAGAATCCTGTTACGTTACCATTCCGTTCTTCAGCAGCGCGGAGCGTACTGTTTTGACAGACTTTTGAAAAATTTGTTCAAGTATGTATTAATTTCCAAATTTCAATCAATGCAATGATCCCCAGCAGAGTCGCCACTGTGGGCACACGCCCCTAAAAATCCCGCATTTTTGGTTTGCGAAAAGTCCGGTTTGCGCTCTTTTGTTTGAAAGCATGACGAAATGCTGTTTTGAGAGAGTCGCCACCCGGGTCTTGCGGAACACACCCAAGAAATCGATTTGAAAATGTTTTCGTTCACGTTTGTTTGATTTGAAAAGGCTTGTAGACTGGACCGTCGTCACCTTCGATATCTGAGGTTCGGGAGCCAGGTTACGAGAGGGGAAGGGTTTTATGGCACCCCTCTCGCCCAATCCGAAGATCGGTCTCTACTCAGGCATTTTGTAAAACATTTGCATTTTTCTCTCTTTGATCATTTATTAGTCAGTTAGGGCGGGGGAGCAGTTAATGGGGATTCACAAATGGCAAGTTATATTTACATGGCAAAATGTGGTGAATGGCATATGAATAATGATAATAGATTGAGAACAAGCGCTTGCAGGAATTTTAAACAGACAAGAACACACTGGTCCAGAGTGTCGTGCGCAGGAAGAAACCTGCGTGCACTGGCCGAACCATTGCATGCAGACCTAACTTGCGCACGCCACTCACCGACTGGCGTGCGCCGGTAAGCCTAAACCCACAGCTTCTGAACTCAACCCTCTGGGCTCTGGAATGGACCAGTGCACACCAAGGACAAACCACGCAGTTGATATAGCAGCATACATATGGTTACAGAGGACAGCAACAAATTAAACAGAAATAAATAGACTGAAACCCCCATAAACAGTGTGGGGATCAAACAAAGGCTAGGGCTGAACTGAGAAGCAAGGGCCAGCCACTGGAACACAGGACAACTGGCGCACGCTGGTCAATGGCTACCATGCGCCACTTTATCTTTTGGTCCCAGTGCTTGGCTTTGCTTCATCTGGGTTCTGGAACAGGACCAGAAGGATCCCAGGGACCTTACTGAACAGTAATAACAGACAACTAACTACACAGTTCTAAAGTATGGAAAGCTGTAACCTGGTTTTTAGCATGCTAAAAGGTGATCAAAATGAAGAGAAAGTAAAATGAGGATGATTGGTGGTCCCCACACCAGTCCTACCATGCAGCCATGACTGGCGCACGGCTAGAGGGGATTGGCGTGCGCCACCTATCCTCCTACGACATTGCTTATTTGTTAGCTTTGAGATCAGGTTTGGTATTGATTACCAGCCTGGGCTCTGCTAGCTCCCCTCAGGGATCGAAATGATTTCCAGAACAAAAGGTGGTATACCTTTGGATTGAGTTGATGGATGGTTTGAGCTTTGAACTTGGAATGTAGGAATGGATGGAGGATGAGAGTGGCAATGTAGGGCCAGGGACTGATCTTCCTTGCCTCTTCCTTCAATGGATGAAAGAAAGACAAGGAAAAGCTAGAGAGAAGAGGTGGGAGAAGGCTTGGGAGTTCTTTATGAGTGTAACCCCTTGCAAATAAATGCAAGGGGGGTATATATAGGCTGGGAGAGAGAGGCTGGCCAGCTGATCAGTTGAGGCCTAAGGCCTTGTTTGGTTTCCAAGAAGAGGGGAGCCTCCCATGCATTAAATGCATGGGACTTGCCTTGAGAGACATTGTGGGAGAGCAGGGAACAGCTCTGGACGAAGTAATCATCAGGAGGGCTGTAGCACACGTCAGGGTGGCACAAAAGTCTCGGGCAAGTGGCTGCAGAAAAGGTGATTTGACTGGGTTTGACTGGCGTGCGCCATGGAGGGACTGGCGTGCACCACTGGAAATTGGTTCCATGCTTAATGACTGACACGTGGCATTGCACCAGCGTGCGTCAGTTGATCACCAGCGTGCTGGAGCAGGGTTTTGCTGAGACCATTTGGTTCTGGCTCGAAGGGTTTAAAAAGGGTTTGAACGAGGTTTGGATGAGGTTCGGGACGCTCAAAGCTCAAACACATCATCAACTTCGGATGTTCTCGACCATATTCATCATCGGGGAATCAAATACCGTAAATGAACTACTCTGGATAGTCCAAAATAGGGTGTCTACACTTATATCAAACACACACGCTCGGGCCCGTGCACATTTGCATCAATTGCATCACCATTATCACATCGAGTCTGCATCATCATATCTGTTCACATCTAACAAACCTTATCATACACACATGCTATGTTTTGCATCTATCTCTCATTCGTAGGTCAACCCTGCACTCAACCGGCTCCGCACCTCGATTTTTATTGATCGGTCCAGAACCTCAATCATTTGGCTCCGCGCCAAAATTTATGATGAGAAAGCTCCGTGTACAGACCACCAGGATACAACCAACTCCGTGCTTCGGTTCTATCTCCCCAGGCCCTCGCCTTATGATTAAAACCAGCTCCACGCTTTGGTTCTATCCCCCCAGGCTCTCGCCTTATGATCAACACCAGCTCCGCACTTCTGTTTCATCAAAAGCTCTAAGCCTATAAACTGGCTCCGTGCCTTGGTTCCTTCATTCCACTGCTCTGTGCTTAAGTCATTGGCCCTGTGCCTCCCCATATTTCAAGAAGCGGCATCCAACTCGTCTCCGGAAGATGGCTTGGGTTCCACCCTATCTCAAAACTGGTGTCCAATTCATCCCCAACAGATGGCTTAGATTCCACCCCAATTACATCAATTCCTTCTAGCTCATTCGCAAGGATAGGCCACTCTACCGAGCTTCTCTCAGGTAAAGTAAGGATGATTAAGAAAAGCTAACACACACATGCCATGTACTGATCTACCCCCAAAATACTAAGGTAACTCTCCGCAAAAAACTTCCCCGGCAGCCCCGCGCTCCCTCAACTACTTTCTGC
Organism: Rhododendron molle; assembly: GCA_025413875.1. Lineage (NCBI taxonomy): Eukaryota > Viridiplantae > Streptophyta > Magnoliopsida > Ericales > Ericaceae > Rhododendron > Rhododendron molle. Next base: position 26,873,461 of record CM046391.1, read on the forward strand.
CAAAATCCTGGCTCCGCCTAGGTACATCACACTACGGCTTTTAAAGCTCGAAGGTACGTCTTCTGTCTCTAACCCTCTAAACTTTTTCTTTTTATTGGCCTTCGGAACTACAGTTGGTCTGAATTTCACCTATGGAATACGTAGGCAGCCTCCCGGCCCGACCATAGCAAAACCTTTTTTCAAAAACCCTTGGAATAGTGGTTGGACCAAATTGAGTTGCTTTTACAGCTTTGACTTTTACTCAAACATGTCTCGCGATCCGTCTGAACTCAGTCAAAGGGGGGCATCTGTAGACACCCCAATTTGGCCTAACGATTATTTCAAATCCCACCTTGGGACCATCCCAATGATGAAATGGATTCGATGATTGCTGATTGCCTTCTTGTGAAATCCATGGACTTATGGTAAGAACTTTGAGCCACCTACAAGACCCAATCCAGAACCAAATAGCCTTTCAGACACAAACACAGTACTCTAGGAAAACCCATCGGTCGGCCGTAACATCGATCTCACGGCCTTAACATCCATTCCTCACTCGAGCAACCCGTTGCTAGAAAATCTCCCTGAGAGATCAAAACCTCGGCCGCCTAAACCATTCCTCGGCCGCCAGTTCCTTTCTACGGCCGCCAGATCGACCTTTTTCCAGACTCTCGAATGGTCTGTCAGTTGTTTGATCCAACCACGATACCTTTCCGATGCGTTCGGGCCACGTTCAGAGATTACGACGAGGAGTTCGAATTACATTGCAATTGCAATTGTAATCGTGTGATTTGATTGGACCGAGTGAGTCATCCCTTTGCCTATATAAAGGGGCCTTTGGACTCCGAAATAACAAAAAAGAAATCATCAGATTCACACCCTCTCAAGCCACGAAACTCTGCAGAAAGACTCACACAAACCCTCTCTACAAAAGCCCTAACCTCCCGAAGGCAGCCATCCATCCGACGATCAAACCCCGAAGTTCAAACCCCAACCCTAGGGTTTCATTCAAGAAGCAATCAATCAATCAATCCCTATCGATCCGAAGCAATCAAGCAACTAAGGGATCAAGGTCGTGAGGCCCAACGGCCTCTGGTTTGGTTTATTTATCGTATTTGCATTTAATCTTAGCGTTTTGATTGTTCGTTAACCTTTCTGTCTAGTGTGAGGAAGAACACCAGCCGGGGTTTCGATCCCTCGGCCTATACATCAAATCAGCGTGATTGCTCGGCCGTGACATCCATTCACCGGCCGAGTAATCGATCTGCTGGCACAGCTTTGGTTTTGTTCTGCTTTCTGATGCACGTTCGTTTATTATCTCGGCTCACCTTATTTATTGTTTAAAGGCATAAAAACAGATTATGTGTTAGGGTTAGATAAAGCATCTACATGTCTTATGTTAAATGATTATGGGCTAGCCTCACGGCTAGCCAGAGAGGGTGCCTAACACCTTCCCCTTACTGTATCTTTGGCTTTCGTATTCAGAATCTCTATCTATTTTCCTAGTTTTAATAAACTGGGTGGCGACTATGTTTTGATGATAACCGCTATCATGTGGCAATGTTCCTAGCCATGGGAATGTCCATGATCTTGGTTTATGAAGCAAGAAACCAAACGAGCAAAACAAACGATATCAAACTGTATGACGATGCCCCGTTTGGGAGGTATCTACAAAAACCGAAGTGCTGCTCCGACTCTCTACGCAAAACCTCAGACGGGATATCACCAAGAGGAGGGCGATACCGCAATGAACCACCACGTCCGATAATGTGAACTTGAGGGGCGTATGTGGCAACATCAAACGGTGGCAAAACATCGTTGCCCACATCAGAAGAAGTCTCGAACTCGGCATTGGGAGGATACGGTTGCGAAGAACTCCCCCCAACTGTGGGTGTGCGTCGGGCTGAACGAAGAACGCGGGTAATCGAAACCCCGCCCAGAACCGTGGCCTCAACGGCCAGAGCCTTACCCGAATCTCTCGGTACGGCAGTGGAAGAAGAAGGGGCACCGGTGGTGGAGTCAATCAGAGGATGAGGAAGAGAAGAAGCCATAGCAATACACGGCAGCAGATCGGAGGAGAGAGAGAAACAACGACGGCCGGACGATGGCGGTCGAAAGAATGGGGAGATGGAGAAGCTTCAGACGAGAGGAGAGAAAGACAAAGCAAAAAAGGTCAAGTGAGCTGTGAAATCGATTAAACCGAACTTAAATCGATTTTCTGACTTTTTATGTTCTCACGGCCGAAACATTGATTATTCGGCCGAGATATCTATTCGTCGGCCGCGAGATCAATATCCTGGCCTCCTGATCAATCTCCCATAGCAACATCAAACCTTGCCCAGTGCAACAATTCAAGCCATTATGAAGTTTTGGGTCCATGACCAACAAAACCAATGATTGGATCAGCCCTGGGGGCATCCCCATGCAAACACAGTGAAATCAGAACTAGCCTTGGGGGCATACCCAAGCACAGAGAAGCTCTCTCTCCACCACAAATAGCAAATTCACAGCTACTGGTTGCTTGACCACCAGGGATCATCAAAATCCAAGCTCTTGCTCCAGCCTCACACTCAAATAGTAGTTCTAAGCTCGACATCATGCTCATCATCACCACCATCAACAACCATCACTGTCAGCGTCTCAAAACTTGCTACTTCAGCAACTCCAAGCCCATTATCTTAGCAGCTCTACGCCCTCACCTATCAACTCAATGGCTCCAAGCCCATTCTCAACAGCTCAACGGCTCTAGCCCGTGTTCATTGTCAAACTCGCAGCTCCAGGCTCATTATTACCTCAACTGGCCTTACGCCTAACCATCTCATCAGCTCGGAGCTCACCACTATCGGGACTATTTAGCGGCTCCACGCCCATATCTATCATCACCGCGGCTCCAAGCCCAAGCTCCAAGCCCATATCTACCAACTCAGCGGCACCAAGCCCATTTATCAAACAGGCTCCTCGCCTATCTTCTCAACGGCTCTACGCCTAAACCAATCATCTCAACAGCTCCAAGCTCGCTACCACTCAATTGGCTCTACACCATAACCACTATCCCAACTGGCTCTATGCCGTAACAACAATCCTCAGCAGGCTCTACGCCGCCCCAATCAAGACATCATCAATTCTCAAACTCTATGCTTGAATGCTCAAAATCTAACATTTTGAATGCTCGAAGCTCTTTGAATGCCCAACCACTGTGTACTGGATGCTCAAGTTCTACACTTGAATGCTCAAGCTCTATGATTGGATGCCCAACCACTGCGTATTGGATGCTCAAAGCCTGTACTTTGAATGCTCGGATTCTGCTGTCCGAATGCTCGAGCTCTATGCTCCCAATGCTCAAGTCTAGAATTTGATAGAAGCTCTGTGCTTAAATCAAACACACACGCACGGGCCCGTGCACATTTGCATCAATTGCATCACCATTATCACATCGAGTCTGCATCATCATATCTGTTCACATCTAACCACCATCATCATATACACATTCTGCATATCTCTCTTATTCATGAAACAGGTCAATCCTGCAATCAACTGGCTCAACGCCTCGGTTTTATTGATCGGTCCAGAACCTCGATCCTTTGGCTCCAAGCCAAAATTTATGATGAGAAAGCTCCGTGCACAAACCATCAGAATGTAACTAGCTCAGCGCTCCGGTTCTATCTATCAGGCTCTCGCCTTATGACTACAACCAGCTCAGCACTCGAGCTCTATCTCTCCAGGCTCTCGCCTTATGATCTACAACCAGCTCAGCACTCCAAGTTCTTACCTTATGATCAACACCAGCTCCGCGCTTCGGTTTCATCAAAAGCTCTACGCCTTAATCCTGTAAACCGGCTCTGTGCCTCTGTTCCTTCATTCCAATGCTCTGCGCTTAAGTTACTGGCCCTACGCCTCTTATATCTCAAGAAACGGCATCCAACTCGTCTCTGGAAGATGGTTTGGGTTCCACCCCATATCTCAAAATCGACGTCCAAAACATCCCCAACAGATGGCTTGGATTCCACCCCAATCACATCAATTCCTTCCAAATCATTCGCAAGGATAGACTACTCTATCGAGTTTTCCTCAGTTAAAGTCAGGATGATCAAGAAAAGCAAACACATCTGCCGTGTACTGATCCATCGCAAAATACTAAGGACGCTCTCCATAAAAATACCCCTGGCAGCCCCGTGCTTCTTCAACTACTCTCCGCCAAAATCCTGGCTCAGCCTAGGTACGTCACACTACGGCTTTTGAAGCCTATGTCTTCTGTCTCTAACCCTCCAACCTTTTTTCTTTTTTATCGCCCCCGAACCACGGTTGGTCTGAATTTCCCCTGTGGAATACATAGGCAGCCTCCCGGCCCGACCATAACAAAAACCCTTGGAATAGTGGTTGGACCAAATTGAGTTGCTTTACAGCTTTGACTCTTACACAAACATGTCTCACGATCCGTCTGAGCTCAGTCAAAGAGGGATATCTGTAGACACCCCAATTTGGCCTAAACGATTATTTCAGGTCAAGTCCCACCATGGGACAATCCCGATGATGAAATGGATACAATGATTGCTGATTGCCTTCTTGTGAACCTTAGGACTTTCGGTAAGGACTTTGAGTCACTTAGAGGACCCAATCCAGAGCCAAATAGCCTTTCAGACAGAAATACAGAATCCTAAGAGAATCATCTGCCGGCCGTAATATTGATCTCACGGCCTTAATATCATTCCCTCACCAGAGCAACCTGTTGCCCAAAAATCTCCCTGAGAGATCCATCACATGGCCGCAAGATCCATCCTTCGGTCGCCACATCCTTTCCTCGGTCGCCACATCCTTTCCTCGGCCGCCACATCCTTTCTACGGCCGCCAGATCATCTATTTTCCAGACTCTGAAATGTTCTGTCGATTGTTTGATCCAACTACACTACCTCTCCGATGCGTTCGGGCCACGTTCAGAGATCACAACGAAGAGTTTGCATTGCATTGCAATTGCAATCGTGTGTTTTGATTGGACGGAGCGAGTCACCAATTGCCTATATAAAGGCACCTTTGGACTCCGAAAATACACACGCAAAATAGATGAAATTCATATCATTATACACCCTCTCTAGCCACGAAACTCTGTCAACATACACTCTTAAACCCTCTCTACAAAAGACCTAACCTCCCGAAGGCAGCCATCAATCCAACGATCAAACCCCAAAGTCTCAAACCCTAACCCTAGGGTTTTTCAAGAAGCAATAAGTCAATCCCGATCAAATCCGAAGCAATCAAGCTACTGAGGGATCAAGGTGGTGAGGCCTAGGGGCCTTCGGTTCAATTTATTTATTGTTTTTATGCTTAATCGTAGCTTTTGATTATCTGTTAACTTTTCTGTCTGGTGTGAGGAAGAACATCGACCGGGGCTTCGATCCCTCGGCCGGTACATCAAACCAGGAGGATCCCTCGGCCGTAACATCCATTCACCGGCCGCAGGATCCATTCCCCTGGGATAGCTTTGTTTTGTTTTCTGCTTTCTGATGCATGTTTCAATCTCAGTTTTGGCTCACTATTAACTGTTTAAAGGCTAATCAAACAGACTACGTGTTAGAATTAAATAAAGCATGAATATGTCTTCTGTTGAATAACTATGGGCCAGCCTCGTGGCTGGGCAGAGAGGGGTGCCTAACACCTTCCCCTTACTGTACCCTTTGGCTTCCGTACCCAGAATCTCTATCTATTTTCCTAGTTTTAATAAACTGGGTGGCGACTCTGTTTTAATGATAACCGCTATCATGTGGCGATGTTCCTAGCCATGGGAATATCCATGATCTTGGTTTATTAAGCAAGCAACCAAACGAGCAAACAACGATCGATCTGTATGGCGATGCCCCACTCCTGGGAGGTGTCTACAGAAATATTAGAACTATTTTACCTGGAATGCAGATTGTACCAGTAAAAGGAATGGGAACGTGGTCAGCCACATCTATAAATTGTGGAATGCTAAGGGTAGGCTTCTATAGATATCAAAATTTACCCTTCCAAGGGATAAAACATTTGGCGCAAAACTAACAATCGCGAAAAAAAGAAAAGAAAAACAAAACTAAAAGTCATAGAAAAAGTAAAAATAGTTGTTATTGGAACTCCATGGCCCCACAGGTGAGTTTTGGCTTGAGAAATCAGTAGAGCAATGTGTTTTTTCCCCAAAATGCATATTGGTTTCCCTCCAAATGGCCAGGTGTAGGCCATTTCAGATTTTCCATCTGTTTTTGGATGAAAAGTTAACGGCGGGTGGAAAATTGATGGTTTTTAAATAGGTCAGGTGTTTTTTTGATAATATTAAAAGGTCAGGTATCTATGCGTGATTTGTGTGAAAAGTCAGGTGCTATTTTGAAGTTTTCTCTTTTCCAAATTATTCGTGCAAAATACTTTTCTAGGAACATGGTGACTGAATTTTGCCGTTTTCTCTCACCAAAATTCCATTGGTTGTGTTTGGTTGGTAGTTTAGTTTAGTTTTGATAGTGAGTGGAGAGAGAAATAGAGTAATGATTGAAGAGAGTGGTAATAATTGGAGAGAGATAGAAAGAGAAATGAAATTAATAATTGGAGATACAGGATAATGATTGAAGAATGATATAGGGTAATGATTGGAAAACAAAATTAAAACCAAACTAAAATGGGAACCGAACAAAGCCATTGTCTCTAGATTTTTACATTAATAAACAAATTTGGGGTGAAAAAAATTTGGGGTCGCTTTGGATAGCTAAATTTACCGTTTTGGAACGGAAGTGTACCATGTTTTGGAATGTTCATATTGATACGCAATTCGCTAGGGTAGTAGCATTCCCTGGGAACATAGTATTAGAAAGCCCGTTCTTGGGGACATTTATTTCAGAAAGCAACCATATCGATTGATGCCTTGGAGACTAGGAAAAGAGGATTGATGAATAACAAGAAGGAAACAGCAGTTCAAAATTCTTGGTCGTGTAAATATGAAATGCTTACGTGTATCCTAGGTACGATGTTCATAGAGATGCAAGCATGGCTATTTTACTTCAATATATACTTTCTATGGGGGAGTTGCTCCGCACTAACTAATTAGGATACTTCACAATAAAAAATCAAACAAATGACAGAATCACTGGCAAGTTGCGTAAGATATTGGAGGAGAAAAATGATACTCCTACAATGCATTTTTTAAATATTACCTCCTCAGCAAATTTTATTAAAATGGTTGTCCGAGGTCGTTGCTGACCCTCTACAGGTACAAAATGTGCTGAAACTACTGCAGGAAAACCTGCGCTATCCAGAACACCCTTTAAACAGAAAAAAATACATAAATTCAACAGATCTTTTAATAACATTTTAACTGTTAGTGATAATGAAGGTAGGGCAGTACACACCCTAACTATTCCTGCCACAAAGGCCCCGCAATTAAATGTACCCTTGTCTTTTGGTATCGAAATAAATCTGCAATGCAAACATATAGCATCAACTACACATGTATAGATAGTCTTACGCCAATGGGAAGTAACAGTCACCTATTCACAAGGAGCTCTTTCTCACTAATCATGTATTCATCTTCATGTTCAGTGCCTTTTTCAAGTGAGTCAGCTACCTGTACATATCATAGAAGAAGTGGAAAGATGGTCAGATAGCGTGCACAACTCACACAAAGTTTAGCCTCCATGTGTGGAACATAATGGAGGTAATTGAATCTAAAGCAGTCACTACTCATGCTTGCCAGACAGCATCCTTCAAAACATGAGGAAGCATGGCCATCTGCATACCATACCGACCTTTTCCTTAGCACGAGATTAGATGTTGCATGCATTCTAAACACTTGCCACAAATCGTTTAAACATTTCCATAGTTTTAAGTTTAAGGTCTGTAGTCCTAATATCTTCATCGCTTTCCTGGGTCGGAGGCTAGCAAAAGCAGATCACTTTCATGCCAAACAGCCAACTTTTCTTTGATTATAGGACCGAGATAGAGTAGAAAGCAGTGGGTTAAGCAGGCAGATGAAAACGAAAAAAGAAGAAGATTAAAATTCTTCGATTAGAAGAGACTTTCAACAGTTATGAGGATACTTTAATTTTAACACTGTGGATATCACCAGAATCAAACACTGTGATGAGGATGCTTTAATTTTAATTACTGCAGCACAACTTCGTTGAAAATACCCATGACATTCTAAAGTTCTAGTTAGATGCTCCTAGTATAATTCCACCAATATCCAGATTCAAGATTATTTAGTAAACTAAAACATGCTTTCATGTTCAATTAAAAATCTTCCTACATTTCATGACACACTAAATGGGTTATGTGAAGACTATAGGAATAGCAGAACATGCATAATGATACTTCACTAAATGGGTTAAGCTAATGAACAAAGGGGGGCTGAACGACAAGATGGAAGTGTCTTTTCTGGTAAGGCTAAAGACGAGACCCGGAAAGTTCCGGCATAGTAGCGCGCCAAGCCAAAGAGCAAGCGAAGCTGCAAACGAAGACCCCCAAAAGGTACAGCAAGTTACAGCCCCCTAGGAAGAGGGTAAGGCCGCTCAAATGGAGGCTTGGCTTGAAAGGTTTCTTTACTTTGAGAAATAAGCGCCAACTATTAATATTATTAGTCAAAGTAAAGGTGCGCAGGTTCAGATGCTAAAAACTGGTTACTAGCAAAACTCGCTTCGGAAGATGCCTTCACTTCCTCTTCTAAGAAACTTGGCTTCCTCTGACCGGACCTAACCCGGGAAACAAGGCACAACCAGTTAACTACTGACGGAACTACCTTCGTGAAATGTTGTTAAATACAAATTTTAATTTCATAACAAAATCGATTCGACCATGAGTTTTTCATTTTTTGATTGACTTGAATTTTGACATAGACGTAGTACTCGTCAAAATTTACAATATCAACGGTTTGGATTCAATTTTTGGTATAAGAGATAGTGTGGTTAGATTTAAAAAAGAAGAAGAATCAAGGGACATGATGAGGGTATATCGGTCTTTTAATGTTGTGTCCGTTAATATAGATGGAAAATATGACGGTATGGGGTCTATCCGCATATTTTCAAAACCACAGGTAGGTTATGTGGTCAGTTTTGAACTATGAGGGAGGTATCCGCACATGGCGATAACCACATGGGGTGAAAGTGGACTTTTCTATTTCTAATTCTATGTACAGGCCTACACATGCATTGACTTCAACTTGGGTTTGGTGTTTAAATCTTGTTGCATTTAGGAACAATTGGATTAGATGACAAAGCCTCGACCGCTCGAGTGTTTAAATTTAATATGTTATTTAACAGATTTTTTCCCACAGCTGAGCACCTTGTATATATCTTGTATATATAGAGAGTTTGTGGGAAAAATTTCATGTGATTTTGTAAACAGATTTCATGTTATTCAGTAAACGGAATAGAAATTGAATTATCATTAAAAAAAGGAGAAAATATGGATACCAAAAAGACAGAGGGAAAAAAAAAGAAAACAATTTCTACCCCTCTCTCTCTTTTTTTTTTGTGTTCCGGTCAAGAAAAGAGAATAAATTCTATATAATGCCGGTGTAAAATTCCACTTTTTTACCATCGTCCATTATGGGCCTCACCGAGCATTTATTATTGTAATCTGAACCGTTCATACTATAAGACCTGCAGTATAGTATTGTCATGCAAAAAATAAGCTTCATTGAAAGTCGATAGATATATCAAAATTTAAATTTTGGTTTATAAAATGGACGATCTGGTTTCTGTCAATAATAATAAAGATAAACTCTCCATTTTACAATGCAAAATTTAATTTTTGATACTCCTATCGAATCCGATCAAGTTTATTTTTTGCTTGAATACACTATTATGTGAGGTCTACAAGATAAACGGTTCAGATCAACAATAAACATACGTGTGAAAAGAATTTAATCTCTAAAGAAAACCCAATATTCATTTTGTTAATTTTTCCAGACTGAGGGACCGTGTGCTGTGCTGTCTCCCTTTTGTTTCCCTACAACATGCAGTTTACTTATTACTGCCACATAAATAAAACACGTTCCATGCCTGCCTGTTTCAAAAACCGTAAGTTAAGTAAATAAATATAATGCGAAAGACGCGATAACTAATTTCCATGAAACTACGGCTTGGGCATATGATTCCTACCAGTTTCCTTGCAACTCCTAGATGCAAAATTGGTATGCACAGGCAAACTCCAAGAAGTCCAAAACTGAACACAGAAAATACTTTTAAAAACTTTAAATTAACACCAAAGTGTTCGAGAAAAAATATGCCAGCAAATATTGCAAAGAAAAAAAAAAGTAATTGCTTACGATTATAACTTTGAGAGAAAAATGTCACCTTCAGCAATCACATGAGGTCAGTGAACAGGTAAAATGACAATGACTATGGGCCCGATTGGATGGTGTATATGGTGGGTGTATTACTCAATACACCCGGATGAGGGATCACTACACCGTTTGGCAACCATTTTTCCCCCTGTATTAATTAATCCCTGTATTCACTAATACACCAGGAACAACCATAAATTATTGCTACCTGAAGGGTAGCAATAGCTAATTCGGGTGTATAAGCCTTGTTTTTGACCAAAACTCCCCTCCTTATCCCTCTCCCCCAACAGCTCTCTCTCTCTCTCTCTCTCTCTCTCTCTCTCTCTCTCTCTCTCTCTCTGCTAACAAAGATAGTGAAAAAGAAGAACAACAACAAGAAGAACAGGCCACCACCACCAAAAAATACACACAAAATATGTATGTATATGTAGAGACGAGAGAGAGACGAACCTGGGTTCCGTACATATCGGAGAGAGAGACGATCGGAGAGACGGAGAGAGAGACGATCAGATAGACGGAGAGAGAGAGACAATCGGAGAGACAGAGAGAGACGATTGGAGAGCAAGGATCAGTGGCGCTGCTGCCGCCGCTCTGCTTCTTTTTTCTTCTTCTTTTTTGTTCCTCGCGTACGTCTCTCTCTCTCTCTCTCTTGTAAATGATAAAGAACGAGGGGGGAAAAAGAAAAATGATTTGGTGTATTGGAACACAGAAAAATGAAAATGAACAGCTGGATGAAAAAAAATAGACGGCTGGGACAAATTGAAAAAGTTTTTTAAACTAAATAACATTCTAAGTTTTTTTTTATAATGAGTAAGTAAAATTTATATTTTAAAAAATTGTTATATTATTTAATTTATTGGTACAGTAAATTATTATAACTTAGAATTGTCGAAAAATTATTAAATATATTAAGTTTTGCAATTATATAATTAATATCAGGCATAATAAAATTTGGGACTGCACAAGAGTAAAAGTGTCATTCGACAATTTTTTACATCACACACCCTTCCTTCTTATACATTATCCAAACCATCTACTTTTTAATACACCCTCTATAGATATCACATCAATGTGGGCCCTCCCTTCTTAACTAATACCACTTACTATCTTATCTCCCTTAAAAAATAATACACCCAAAACATATACGGTATCCAATCGGGCCCTATACAGTCTTAGTTGTCCATTGTTAGGTGGGTTCCTATATCTAAAGCTTCAAAGCCAAAATCTTGGAATCCCAGCCAATGAACAAAAGGCTAAAACCAATGTCACGTTGAAATCCCATGTTGACACAACCCAAAAGATTAGGAGCATACCAACCCATATGTCACTGAATTCGTAGTAAGAAGCTTTCTTTACGTAACGGAATTTTCTGGCAGTAATTGAACAATTTTATCATGTGATGGGTGTAAACTTGCAGAATGGACACTGTCCCAAGTCCAATATGATTTAGATGTTGCACATGCTACTTATGAGCTAAGAGAGATCGAATACTATGTACCTCTAATTATCACGTACTCTACTTTCACCCCATCATACTATTTTTCACTTCTTGAAATCACTTGAAAAGCATACCGTCACATTAAATATTCCAGTTGAGAATGAAACCCATCGAGCATACCTTTTCACGATGGCAAAGAAGTTCCAATACCCTTGCACCAACAGCATAGCCTGCATCCTCCAACCTTCCCCACATCCAAAAACAGTACAGAATGTCCAATTGGGTTTAGAAATACAGTGGAACTCAGTCCCCCCAAGAATCTGTATCATCAAAGGGAGTCATCAAAATGCCAGTGTGGTGAGGATTGAATGATTTCCTTCTTTCCAATTCTGTGATGTTGTCGACTTGGGTTTGATTGTACTGAACAAGCTCCGAAAACAAGAACGAAAATGCACTCAAACTGACGTGTAAGAATTTCAGAAGGATGAAATAAATTCAACCAACACATAATGCGTTAGCCGGTATGTTTGCTTGTACAACATTCTTCTGAACCTAAAATATAAAGAAAACCCAGTTCAGCTGAACTAAAATCTTGTGTGTCTCACTGATCTGTGCAAGTAAGAAAAATAAACACATCAACATGTTAGTTTTTTCTTATTAGTGTGGCGTACTAGCCTCCACGTTTTGTGCATGTGGGACTCCACTATGAGATAAGCCAATGAAGAGAAATGATTCATTACGATTGTAGGGAGGTATTCCCGAACAGATAAAGTAAGTAGCCGAACACGTGACAGGATCCATGCAATGAGAAAAGTAATGTAAGACGCCGGTCAGGATGATGGACGGCAATTAGAACCAGTGCTACGACAAAATACCAAACCGGTGGGTCTGTTCGGGATAGATGGACCGTGAACATGAGAAGTCACAAAAGGTATTGTCTGTTCGGCAGTACAGGACCAAAAGACATCACATGTCAATTAAGGATACAATCTGTTCGGCAATGAGATTGCCAGACAGATGGAAATATCTAGGGCAAACATAGCCTTAAGAGATAAGGCGGTGGGAATGTTCCGAAAAAAGGACACCAGAGTGCAATTACGATAAGGACAAAAATAGTCCTGTTATGGAACGAGTCCCACAAAGGAAAGAGTCCCTATGAGTAGGGGATCTCGGCTAATTGGGGGAAAAGGACCCCCGGGGGATTAGGTTTCCTGTACGAGATAGGAAATCTAAGGCAACAAGGATGCTTGGGCAGCAAGCAAATGTATATCTATAAATACAAGGTAGACCTAGAGGCAAAAGGTACGCAATAAGTTGCATTCATCCATACTTTTCTATTGATAATTAGGGTTTCATACGGTACGAGATACTAACTTAGGCATCAGAGGGCCTTTGCCATGAGAGGCAGAGATGCGCTCACCTCTTTTCTGTTTTGCAGACTAGGGTTCAGGCGAAGGCATTAGGGTTTCGATTGAACACCACTAGAAGTTATTGCAAACCAGTGTTGTTCTAGGTACAGTTCGTTCTTTCCCACCTACAATTGGCGCTGTCTGTGGGAAACGAACGAGCTTCATTCGAAAAACGACCATGTGGAAGTAGATCCAGTCACACCGCTCGCTGAAAAGAACCAGGCTAGTGGGGAAAGAGACGAATCCCCTCTAGGTGCTCCAAAAAAGCATGTTGGTGGCCATGGCAGGAGGGTGACGAGCAAAGATCATTACCTGACCATCCAAGATGATTCCAAGAACAAGGAAGGTAGAACGGCAACAGACTCCACGCGAAGGAGCAAGTCCCATCACCGAGGAAAGTCAGTTGCACATTCAAAGAGCGTGCATAATAATAGCGACATCCTCGATAGGAAAAGGCAGGAGATCGAAGAGGCTGCTCGGTTAATCAAAAGGCGAGAATACGAGATCCGCGAGATGGAGAAGATCAGAGATCACCTTGAGGATTCTGGACTGTCACGAAGACATTCCGAAAGAGAAAGAGGGGCTATGGTAAAATACCTGCTCCTTCATACCAAAGAAGCAGGAGCAGAAGTCCCACTCCAAGAAGGAAAAAGGCTTCTTCACGAAGGAGAAGAAGCAGGAGTCCAAAAAAGCGAGGGCCTTCTCCACGAAAAAGGAGAAACAAGAGTCAAAGTTCCTCAACTGAGGAGGATACCTGAAAACACCATAGCGATAGGTACGAAAGACCTGATTCCGATTGGGATAGGGCTAGACCACATAAAAGTAAGGAGCAAGAGGCTGGAACGATGACTGCACGAGAAGCAGCCAGAAAAGCCCTGAGTAACATAGCAGCATCCCCCTTTGCAAGAAGGTTACAAGATGCTCGATTGCCAAGCAGAGTGAAAAACGAGGCGTTCGTACTTTACGAGACAAATGCGGACCCAGTTGCTCACATACAACACTACCAGTAGGCTATGTTTATGCATGTTAGAGATGATGCTATAATGTGCAAGATGTTCCCATCCAATTTAGGGAAGGTAGCTTTGTCTTGGTTCCATAAGTTGGAATCGCGATCCATACGAGGGTGGACACAGTTGGCCGAAGAGTTTACTGCGCGGTTTTTAACAAGCAGAAAGGCTCCCAAAACGTTTGAAAACCTCTCCACGATGAAGCAGGGGGATAACAAATGAATCAGAGACTACGCTAAAAGGCATTGGGAGACCTTTAATGAGATTGACAGTTGCAGCGAAGAGTATGCAATAGCCACGTTCAAAACGGGCCTGCCTGTTTGGGAAGAACTTCGCTGGTCACTGAACAAACATCCAGTGTCAACATTGGCACACTTGATGGAGCGAATTGAGCAGCATGCCAGAATGGAGGATGACATTCTCCGAGAGGATGGCAAAGTGACCGCCGAACAGCTAAAGACGCCAGCGAAGAAGGTGGATAAATCAGAGCCCAAGACCTATAAGGAGATAAAGGAGTACGGGCAGGCTAAGAGAGAGCCATACAAAGAAAAGCCAGCACCAGACCCCAAGTCATTCTTTTCAATTACAACAGTCTAGAAAGCGCCCATTTATAGAATTCTTTATCGAATCAAGAATCAGCCCTATTTCAAGTGGCCCCCAAGTCTAGGTGGGGACAAAGATACGAAACGTGCTACGAATCGGCATTGCAATTACCACAAGGATTGGGGTCACATGACAGAGGATTGCGAAATGTTCAAGAGGCATCTCGATGATTTAGTCTCTAGAAGCTATCTCAAGGAATTTGTCCAGGAGGACCCCAAAAATAAAAGGAAGGCCATGGAGATGGATTATGAACAGAATCCAGAGGGGGTAATCCATATGATACATGGATTGGCCACACCTTATACAAGAAATGAGGTTAGGCTGCTCCAACGGAAGGCCAAGCATGACCAACACATCATGCGTTAGGAAATAAGAGAGGACAAGGAAGTGACGCATGTAACGAGGGCATAGTTTTCACGGATGAGGATCTAAGGGAAGTCCAAATTCCCCATAATGATGCTTTGGTCATAACCCTACGAATTGGGGAATACGACATCGAAAGGATCCTGGTGGACTCAGGGAGTTGTACAAAGGGTTTGTACTACGACGCGTTCAAGAAATTAGGATTGGCTCATTCAGATTTGGAGCAATCAATGACACCTTTAGTTGGGTTTGGAGCGGGAGCAGTCTGACCCCTTGGTAAGGTAACACTGCCTGTGCGGGCAGGTTCTGTAGTTTTGAGAACAGATTTCCTAGTGGTTGATGTCCCATCCTCCTATATCGCGATTATAGGGAGGACCTGGTTACATAAAATGGGGGTTGTTTCCTCTACGTATCATCAAATGGTGAAGTTCCCAGGTTCTAATGGGATCGAAAAGATTAGAGGGAATCAAAAGGCAACGCAGCAGTGCTAGATTTACATCATCAAAAAAATCCCAAAAGCTCATCAGGTTCACACGGTAGAAGTGCCGGATCAACCGACTATCGAGGATGTCGGGAGAAATCCAACAGAAAAGGTGGTTGAAGGCTTAAGAAAAATATAGATCAACGAGACCGATCCTGAAAGGTATTTTTTAATTGGGGAGTCACTACCAGCAGAGGAAGATGCCGAGCTGGTAAGATTCTTAAAAGAATATGTTGACGTGTTTGCATGGGTACCAGAAGAGATGCCCGGGGTAGGTGCAGACGTGATCTGCCACCACTTAAATGTAGACCCCCAGCATAAGCCTTTGATTCAAAAGAAAAGGAGGGCAGCTGTACAGCATGTTGATGCTATTATTGAGGAGGTAGAACAATTGTCGGAAGCCAAAGCAATAAGTGAAGTTTACTATCCAGAATGGCTATCCAATACTGTGGTAGTAAAAAAGAATGGAAAGTGGCGTGTCTGTGTGGATTTCACAGACTTGAACAAAACGTGTCCAAAGGACAGCTTCCCCCTTCCCAGGATTGATCAGTTAGTTGATGCGACTGCTGGATATGAACGAATGAGTTTCCTCGACGCATATCGAGGTTATCATCAGATTGCCATGTTTGGGCCTGACCAAGAAAAGACTTCATTCATTATGCCACGAGGGTTGTACTGCTACAATGTCATGCCCTTCGGATTGCGAAATGCAGGGGCAACGTACCAGAGGCTGGCAACGATCATGTTCAAAAAATTGCTTGGCAAAATCATGGAAGTCTATATAGACGACATGGTGGTGAAAAGTAGGACCAAACAGGGACACATTGCAGACTTAAAAGAAGCCTTTGAGATCCTGAGAAGATACAAACTAAAAATCAGCGCCTCAAAATGTGCGTTTGAAGTAGGTTCTGGGAAATTCTTAGGACATCTGGTGACCATAAAGGGGATTGAAGCAAACCCTGATCAAATTACAGCCTTATAGAGGCTACAGAGTCCTAGAACCATGAAGGAAGTTCAAAGATTAACTGGGATGGCAGTGGCCCTCAATAGATTTATTAGTCGGTTAAGCGACAAGTGTAGGCCCTCTTTCCAGCTCCTAAAGAAAAAAGAAGGATATGAATGGGGAGCAGAATGCGAGCAGGCATTCCAGGACTTGAAGAAATACCTAGCTAAGGCTCCACTTTTATCAACTCCAGACCCGGGTGAGTCCTTGATTTTATATTTGGCAGTATCTGAGCAAGCTGTTAGTGCTGTTCAATTGAGAGATAAGGGATCTGAGCAAATCCCAGTTTATTATGTGAGTAAAACGCTATTGGACACAAAGACGAGGTATCTGCCCCTTGAAAAACTAGTCCTTGCATTAAGGACAGCAACAAGGAAGTTACCTCATTACTTCCAAAGTCATAAGGTTGTGGTTTATACTGCGTATCCATTAAAATCACTGCTACGAAAGGCAGACTTCTCTGGACGGATCTCAACTTGGTCTGTTGAGTTAAGCCAATATGATATCGACTTTCAGCCGCACATGGCAATAAAAGGCCAAGTGTTGGCTGATTTTGTGGCAGAATTTTCACCAATGGTAGCGCCTCAGCCTCCTATGAGAAAGGAGCAATCTTTTCAACAATCAACCAAGAAGCGAAAGATGTCTGCCGAACAGGACCCTCTGGAATGGAAGTTATTCGTCGACGGTTCGGCTTATAACACTGGTTCTGGTGCCGGCGTTGTTCTGTTCCCTCCTGATGGAGTAATGGTTGAGCTATCTGTTAGATTGGGATTCAGCGCATCAAACAATGTGGCAAAATACGAGGCTCTGCTAATCGGCCTTAAGAGTGCAAAGGCGTTAAAGGTAAAAAGATTAAGGATTTATTGTGATTCTCAGTTGGTAGTATGTCAACTATCTGGGGAGTATGATGCCCGGAGTGAAAAAATGGCAGCCTATGTGGGGGCGGTCAAAGATTTGCTTGATACCTTCGAAAAGGTATATATTGAACAGATAAGCTCGGGACAGAATTCCCATGTAGATTCTTTGGCTTGGTTAGCTGCTGCTGTTCCTACTGAGTTTAAGAGGAAAGTGGCAGTTGACTATCTTGGCGAACCAAGCATTGGGAAAAGTGTAGAATTGGTCCTGGACGTGAATCAGGGACCAAGTTGGATGGATCCAATCATAGGGTTTCTACGAGATGAAACTCTTCCTTCTGATAAAAAGGAAGCCCATAAGATCAAAACCAAGTCTACAAGGTTTTGGCTGTCCCCAGAAGGAAAGTTGTACAGAAAGTCCTTTACTGGACCGTATCTGTTTTGTGTGCACCCTGAGATGGTGCAGAGGTTTCTTTATGAGATTCACGAAGGGATATGTTGAAGCCATGCAGGAGGCAGGTCAATAGCCCACCGAGCAATTACTCAAGGGTATTGGTGGCCACATATGCAAGAAGATGCCAAGGTTTATGTAAAAATTTGTGAAAAGTGCCAGAAGTTCTCACCAATGATCCGAACACCAGCCGAGGATCTGGTGCCCTTAACTAGCCCTTGGCCATTTGCTCAGTAGGGAATGGACATCGTGGGTCCACTCCATAAAGCTACTGGGAATCGAAAATTCCTATTAGTAGCCACCGATTACTTCACCAAATGGATTGAGGCTGAACCTCTGGCTAAGATAACGGAGCCTATGATTGAAAGGTTTGTATGGAAGAGTATCGTTACTCATTTTGGTGTACCCTATTCATTGATTACGGACAATGGGTCCCAATTCCAGAAAAGGTTTAAAGCATTCTATGCCCAGTATGGAATAAGGAATTATTACTCAACCCCAGCTTACCCTCAGAGTAATGGGCAAGTAGAGGCATCAAACAAGACCATTCTTGATGGAATCAAGAAAGGTTTGGACAAGGCAAAAGGGAAGTGGCCCGATGAGTTACCCTTAGTGTAATGGGCACATCTTACAACACCTAGGAGGTCTACGGGAGAGACCCCCTATTCTTTAGCTTATGGTATAGAAGCAGTTATACCACTAGAAGTTGGTCTCCCAACCAACAGGACCGCATTGGTTGAGAGTGGGGGCAATGACAGGGCCCTTGAAATTGAGCTTGATCTTGCCGAAGAAAGGAGAGAAAGGGCCCTGGTCCATCTTGCCTCATATCAGGAGCAGTTAATGAAGTGTTATAACAAACACGTTCACCCTCGAGAATTTGGTGTTGGAGACCTTGTACTTCGAAAGGTACTTGGCAACACCAAAGTTGCAAACGAAGGTAAATTGGGGGCCAATTGGGAAGGCCCATATCGAGTGACAGAGATTGTGGGCATAGGGGTCTACAGATTGACAGATTTGGACGGAAACCCGGTGCCAAGGCCCTGGAATGTCCATAACTTGAGGATGTTTTTTGTTTAAAATAAACTTTAGTCTATGTTGATTCTGTTTTAGGATTATGTGGTTGTGTGGGAATTATGAATAAAATTCCCTTGTCTTTTATTTTGATTAGTTGCAAGGGGCACGTGTAACGCCCCCTTGAGTTCAATAACTATGAATAAAAGCACCTTTTTCCAGTTTTTCTGAAATTTTGTTCTTTCCGCTTATGGTTCTTTCGAATATGAATAAAGGCCTCAGTTTCCCTTATTCATATTGGGGAGCAGGGGCACGAATGTCTTGGTGCGTACGAATATACGTTTCAATTATCTAAGTACGAAAACACTTAACATACACAAGTATGAGTAAACTTGTAATTGCATACGAAAAACTTAATTTAATTAAGTACGTGAAACTTAATGTTGTTTAAGTACGAGATACTTAGAATTACTTAAGTACGTGACACTTAATAATGTTTAAGCATGAGGAACTTAAACTTGTCTAAACGTACGAACATACGTATTTATTGTCTAGAGTATGAGATACTTGGGACAACTACAAATATTGGAGCAAATACAAAGTACGAAACACTTTGTACTGCATACGAAAACATGCACAGATTGTAACGGTACCACAACACTCTAAGACTTGAGTTACCAAGTATGGAACACTTGGGTTCAATGCACAAAGAAGCTTATGTCTCGAACCTTAATAAGTTTACGCATATCTGAAACATATGCATATGGTATGCCTAAAAAGGTACAAAATGCCAACCAAAAGTTTATGACCACGAAGGGTCGAGCAGAACAAAACGGCCATACATGGCCACCACAAAACATATGTTGTGCCGCGGAGGGCCAAGTACCTACCTTACCATAAAACACCATACCAAAAAGATGAAAAGTTTTGATGCCACACAGGGCCGATCAACCATGGTCATGCAGGACCAGCTGAGATTGTGTTAACGTTTTTAGGAAACACGAACAAACAAGACTTACCAAATGAATCCAGGTTCTGGACCTCTGGGGGGGTATCATTTGGAACCTCAGCGATTGCATCAATATTTGTTTCTCCACCAGCAGTATTTTCCTCCAGATTGATGGTTGCATCTGTAGCGCTTTGGGTGAGTGTGTGTTCGACTGGGGCGTTTAGAGTCTCCATCTGGATCTCCTCATCAGCATCAGCAAACTCGTCGATCTGCTGATCAATGTCATCCACTGGGGCCTCATCTGATCTATGAGAAGGGGTTGCACGACTGCTAGGCAAGTTGTTTTCTACCCATAGAGATGAGTCATGTGAAGCTCCAATCTTGGTTAGACATGCTGCCACCCAGCAGCCCAAATTTGATCCTGAATAGCTGGCATCTGTTCGACATAACTGGCCGTCGCTGCATCAAAACCCTTCTGGTACCCATCATCGTAAGTAGCTCTTTTGCTGCTATCAATCTCACCAAGGGCCTGATTGAGGCTGTCTTCGGCCACCTCAAGTTTTCCCTTAGCCTCGTCATACTTTGACTTAGCTTTGTCCCTCTCACTCTCCAACCTTGAGATTGTTCGGAGCATCCTAGTATTATCATTCAGCAGCCTGTTCCTCTCGGCCTCGACCTCCTGCATCTTCTGCCCCAATGTAACCATTTTTTGAATGAACTAAGGAAAACATCAAGAGCAAATTGAAAGTTAGATACTTAAATCATCTCAAACAAAAGTAAAACTTAGGATTACGAAGACAATTATATTACCTTGATTCCATTAACTAGCCCAGTGGACACGAGCCGGTCAGAAGGAGATGAAGACTCCTTCTGCATGTCAACAGGGAGCAATAAGCCTTGCGCCAAGGCCAGTGCGGTCTCCGAAGAGCTCGCACTGTCCCCGATGTTTACTGGACGGTCACCCTTTATGAGTTGAGGGGCCCAGGCTTCAGGAGGTAGTTGGGTGCTCGGGGAAGGAGCTTCCAGCGTAGACGTAGTAGTTTGAGCTATGGTGTTCGTAGCTCCTTGGTTCCTGGGACGTTTGTCCCGATGAGCATCTTCAACCTTTAGGGAACTGTCATGTTCCCCGGGAGAAGAGGATTATGTGGTTCTCCCCCTGGTACGACGAGGTGGTGATGGTGCCTGGCCAGTTAATGGTGCCCGGTTGGAGGCACCATGTCCTCGAGAGGATACAGTCAGTAGAGTGCTAAGGTTCAGGGGTTGTCGAGTCATTGTACCTGAGAGTGGTGGTGATGGAGAATAACCATAGGAGGAGGACTGACTGGTGTCACGCTCAAAAACCACCTGTTCGGGTTGGCGTTGTGAAGAGGCCTGGTGCTGTATAGATCTCCTAAGGACTACTCGTGGGAGAGGAATATCTTCCGAAATAGGAATTTCCCTCGGTTGCCCGACAATTGTGACTCCTGAATTGGATCTTTGGTGCCTTGTCTGGGGAGCAGATAAAGTGGAGGCAACACTTGTGCTTGGATTCGCGAGCCGTTTGTCAATAAAACCCCTATATGCTGGGTTGTATCCTAATAAAACATTGGCATCATGACCCCGACCAGCAAAACGGGTACCAGGCTCCCCTTTGTATTTTAAAATCTTGTTGATGTCGGCTGTTCAGAGGTAGCTTGGTTCCCTTCGTGGTCGAGAGTTGGCGTTTGTGGCTAAAGAAACAAAAAACGAACTAAACATTAGAGAAATGCAACGAGGATACAGGAACAGAAGAACTGTTTCAAAGATGAAAATTAAGAGAATACATGGGTAGCCCCACTCGTGGGGGCAGTGGAAGCCCACTACTTGGCCATCCTCCCCCATTGGTTCAAAAGCTCCAGTGACATAAAGGAAATCCATCTCATGATCACGAGCAGAGTCTGGCAAATTCAGCACGAGGCGCTTTTCTGCCTTCCTTACTTTGAAGTAATAGGTGTTGTAGTCGAGGTTTAGCACGATGCTATACCACCATTGTATATCCCAGATTCCTATTTGGGTTCCAAGGATCTCATTGAGGGCTACAATCCCCATCACTAGTCTGAAGAAGTTAGTAGAAACTTGCGCGGGCGTAAGACGGTACCAATTTAATACACGTCGGAGTAGGGGATTGAGGGGGAAACGAACTCCGCCCTCAACAATGGCAACGATTGGGATGCATGTTCTATCCCAAGAGGCGGCGTTTCTCTCTGCTCCTAAAGGGGCAAGTTCAAGCCCCACACTAACTGGAACGTTGTATTTAGTTCTAAAAGCTGCCATTGCGGCAGGCGTTTCACAAAGTTTCCTAACTTTACCGAGTTTGGGCCCACTATCACCTTCATCCGCCATGGATGTATTCAAAAGACACTACGAATGAAATGAAATCAGAAAATGGGTATGAATGAAACCCTAAGAGTAATAGAATCTGAGAACGAAGATCTCAGAAGAAGAACACGAAAAGAAGAAGGAATGAGAAATCTTACGATGATTACAATGGTCGCTGGAGGTACAACCGGAAACTACAGACGACGGTAATGGGGGAAAAAGAGGACGCCCTTTCGTCTGATTTTAGAGAGAGAAATGGAATATATGATTTTGGCTGTAAAAACCCAAAATCAACCCTTGAGGAGGGTTTAAAGCGAAGGACGGAGAAGAAACGTCCCCGTCTACTCCGTTTCATGAAAAGTAAATGGAAATTGAACTTTTGAGGGATGTCGTTCTGAAACCGTTTAAGAAAGCGTCAGTTGGAATTTAATGCTGGGCGTACAAAATATGCCACGTGGAGTCATTTACCACGAGATGGTATAATGGTGAAGCCGCCAAAAAACGTCAACAGGCGTCCAATACTACATCTGCACGAGACCCAATTTGCTCGGCCTTTAGTTTGTTTCTAAGTTTTACTCATTACTCCCGAACAATAGCATTGAGAAAAACTGGGAAGCAATTTTAGGGAGGTATTCCCGAATAGGTAAAGTAAGTAGCCGAACACGTGACAGGGTCCGTGCAATGAGAAAAGTAATGTAAGACGCCGGTCAGGATGATGGACGGCAATTAGAACCAGTGCTACGACGAGATACCGAACCAGTGGGTCTGTTCAGGATAGATGGACCGTGAACATGAGAAGTCACCAAAGGTACGGTCTGTTCGGTAGTACAGGACCAAAAGACATCACATGTCAATTAAGGATACAATCTGTTCGGCAATGAGATTGCCAGACAGATGGAAATATCTAGAGCAAACATAGCCTTAAGAGATAAGGCGGTGGGAATGTTCCGGAAAAAGGACACCAGAATGCAATTACGATAAGGACAAAAACAGTTCTGTTATGGAACGAGTCCCACAAAGGAAAGAGTCCCGATGAGTAGGGGATCTCGGCTAATTGGGGAAAAAGGACCCCCAGGGGATTAGGTTTCCTGTACGAGATAGGAAATCTAAGGCAACAAGGATGCTTGGGCAGCAAGCAAACATATATCTATAAATACAAGGTAGACCTAGAGGCAAAAGGTACGCAACAAGTTGCATTCATCCATACTTTCCTATTGATAATTAAGGTTTCGTACGGTACGAGATACTAACTTAGGCATCGGAGGGCCTTTGCCACGAGAGGCAGAGGTGTGCTCACCCCTTTTCTGTTTTGCAGACTAAGGTTCAGGCGAAGGCATTAGGGTTCCGATTGAACACCACGAGAAGTTATTGCAAACCAGTGTTGTTCTAGGTAGAGTTCGTTTTTTCCCACCTACAATGATAACTAATTAGAATTATAGATGAATGAAAACTCTTGATAATAAAAGAAACATTGATGGACTAGGTGTCTTTTAATAATTATCTCCAAGGCCCTCTTCTCTCCTCTATAAAAGGTAGAATACCCACCCCTCATTCCTACGGTTTTTCCATCAACTAAAGTACTGGAATATTCTAGAAAAGTAAAGACATTGAGAAGAAGGTGAGCCAAGAATTAAGGTGTTTCTAATTAAAGGGTTTGTTCCTTCTAATCTCGATGGCCAACAAAGGTACATTATTTATTGTACTTGAGATGTGTTGAATTCAAGATCCTGTTATATCTGTTTTTCGCGTAATAGTTTTAATACAGATATAGATTTACACAACATTCTTCTGAACCTAAATATCTCTTGTTGTGTGTCACTGATATGTTGTAACAACCCTGATTTTTTGTCAATAAAATTTTTGTTAAATATTTGAATTTTATTTTAATTACTTGGATTTGCTTTTAAAAATTCCTTTTAAATTCTAATAATCCGTCATAATTAGATCTGAAACTTATAAAATTGAATCCTTTTTACTCCGGGCAATCTAGTCCTTCTCCCATGACTAGTGTACTTGTAAACGTACTCGTATATTTTTCCTAGTAAGTAAATAATATCTTTAAATTATATTTCTTGGCTAGAAATCCTACTTGGCAAGTAGAATTAGATTCCAACTAAGAGGTCAACCAAACCAATTGGATTCCAAGTCTAGTTAGACCATCCTAGCCATTGATGAACCTTATGAACCATATGGACCCTCCTAATTCCTAGGTGAACCTTTTCACCCACCTTTGAAGCTTATGAACCTTTCAAACCCTAGACTAGGTAATCATTGCACTTTATTGACTAGTCAAATCAAACTTTGTTCCTCATCATTGCATTTTCCTAGTGTACTTTATCATTTTACTCATTGGATGATAATTGTTAGGGAAATCCTTACCCATTGGACAATAATTGCTAGGGAAAGTTTTATCCCTTGGGCAATAGAAGTTAGTCTTGACAATAAAAGCCTAGGTTTGACATGACAAGTCACAAAGGAATATTGGACCAAAGAAGTAATCATTAGACTTACTTGACTAGTCATTTCAAGACCATACTCATCATTTACCTCTTTATCTCTTGGACAAAGATTGTTAGGAAAATTGTTAACCTTTGGGTAATGGGAGCAAAAACACCCAAGCTTGACTAGACAAGACAAAAGTCATCATTATACCTCATGAGTTGACATATCAAGGCCATGCCTAATGTCATTACTCCTTTATCCTTTGGTCAATAAATGTTAGGGGAATTTTTATCCCTTGGTTAATAAGAGATAGTCATGTCAATGAATGCTTGACAAGACAAGTCATGGCCATCAATTTTGCTTCTAAAAGAAGCAAGCCTAGCCATGTCATGCATGCAAACCTAGGGTTATAGCCTTAAGCCTAATTATTATAGGGTTACTTTCCTAGATACATATATATATACATACTTAATACTTGAGAGAGAGAGAGAGAAAGAGAGATGAATGGGAGAGGGAGAGAGGGAGGCCGAGAGAGTTAGGGAGAGGGTGGAGTGTGTGCATGTGTTTTGTACACTTACACAAGCTACCTCTTTTAGCCTTGTGCCTAACTGACTTGACAACTCATTCTAGTCTTTCTCAAGCATAGAATCCTAGCCCTAATCACCCTAGATTGCTTCCAAACTAGCCTTTGATTACCCTAGGATTTGACTACAAACCTAGACCTAAGAATGACTAAACATGTAAGGCTATACTCTAGCCTATTAAAACCCTAGCCTAGACTTGTAAGACTTGCTAACCTAGACCATGATTACCTAGGATTTGCCCTAGAAAGCCTAAGATCTTACCTAGTTTATGAGCCTTAAGCCTAAAGATTTGGACAAGACAAGTCATGGAAGACTTGACATGCTTTTAAGCATGATTGGACAACACAATGAGAGGTAGGGAGAGAGAGGGGTGGCCGACCAATGTAGAGAGAGAGAGAGAGGCCAAGTTTTTGCTATAAATAGGACCATTGTCCAAGCATTCAACTTACACCTTCACTCCTTTGCTCTCACTTCTCTCTAGAAACCACTTTCATTTTTCAGTCAGCTTACTGCCCTTCACAAATCCTCATTTTTCTCCTGTTTAAAGTAGTTCTTAGAACCAACTCCCTTCACAAAAGTTGTAGATCTTCAAGTTAGATCTAAGAACCACCCAATCGGTCAAGAAATGACAAAGATATTGACATCCGAAGTTCGGTAAAAATCTCGGATTGCCAGTTCCAAACAGAATATTGTCACTTCCTTTATCACCATTTTTCTCGTACCTAAAGTAGTTTCTAGGATCAACTTCCTTCACAAAAGTTGTAGAGCACTTCTAGAGTTTCAATTTCGACCCAAGAACGATCACATTCGGTCAAATATTAACCGAGTTACTGCCATCCAAAGTTTGGTCCAGATTTGCGAGTTTCACCGCTCGTGGAATTTTCCAACTAGCTTATTCGGCCTCGACTAGTTTCGGATCAAGGTAGATAAATCTCTACTCATTTTTCCTAGTATAACTTTAGTTATGTTTGCTTATGATAAGGCAAGTTAAAGTATTAGAAAGCTTGTTTTACAAAAATCTTGAAATGAAGATACAATCTTGTAGATTAATCCTAACCTCTATCTCTAAGTATACTAAAAAGTTGTGTACTACTTGTACGTTCAAAATGCATAATAGTTAGTAAACTTATTTTGTTAATGATGGTATTAACATGTTGAATAGATGACTTTTAATCCAATAAACATATGTTGTCTTTTTGAACTTCTATAAAAGAAGAAAGAATGGGTTTTGAAGTGTAAGAGTTTAAACACTTGATTAGAAGTATTCGTATTTTGATCTTTTAGATGGTTATGAAATTATTTACATGTTGTTTGCATTACTTGTGGTTGTTAATAAAGCATAAGTGGTATCCACTCCAAAGGTGTCCGTACATGTGGCGTTATGCTTTATGTGATTATTTGAGCATGATAAGTATATAGAGTTGGATGATCTTGCTAGTTTAGATTATAATGAATGATTTATTTATGTCTGTGTGAAAAGTCCTACCGCAAAGTCTATGCATGAGAACGAGACACCAAAATCAAGAAAGTAGAAACATGACACCTAGGTGTGTTAAAGACAAGGTGTGTTTTGAAATCGCAATGTGACCGGACTTGCCCATTGTGGGGTTGTGTGTTGCAAAAGATAAAATATTTTTGAAACCACATAATAGCCAGACATTGTAGCCATTGTGGGAGTACGGTGTGTGTGTGTGCCAATGGGAACCTGGGACGGTGGAACCATTGTGAGGATACTCAGGAGACCAGAACGGCAGAACTAAGGTCGGGTGTGTGGCTTGGCTATCCGTGGAGAGGAGCCAATACTAATGTGTGCCAATGGGAATCCGGTGTGGTGGAACCATTATGAGGATACCCGGGAGACCGGAACGGCAGAACCAAGGTTGGATGTGTGGCTTGGTTATCCGTAAAGAGGAGCCAATGCTAATGTGTGCCAATGGGAATCCGGTTCAGCGGAACCATTGTGAGGATACTCGGGAACCCGGAACAGCGAAACCGAGGTTGGATGTGTTAAATGTGATTTTTAAAATGTTGATTTGGAAATGAAAAGTGAAATGGTGACTCGGTCTACGAAACGCTGCATAGGAGAAACTCTGATGACACGGACACTTATGCTAGTTGAGTAATGAATGTGCATGTGTTATTGTACATCTCTAAATGTGAAGTCATTGAATGCACATGTGTTAGTTTGATTACTATCATGTGTCATGGCTTATTGATTTGCTATGTGTAAGTTAAGGGTTAGTGGGTATAGGTTTATTCTGCTGAGCTCTTGTAACTCATGGTGTTACCTTTGGTGACCCTGGCATATTATGTCGGTGGCGAAACTGGTATAATGTGTCAGACTTTGTAGATGATCAAGGAAAGCTGTATACCTTGGAGGCCTTTGGAACTGAAGAGCTGGCTAGGATGGAGGAGTAGGCGGAGCTGTAGTTAGGGACCTTAGTTTCCCTACCTTGTGTAAATATTGAACTCTGTGGGAATTATAATGTAATAATGAGCCAGACTCTATTTGGAAATTCAAAAAAAAATTATTTATTTAACGTACCTGAAAATGGGGGCGTTACATAATGAAAATGGGGGCGTTACATAATGATATCAACCCTGACATATTATGCTGGTGGCGACGCAGGTATAATGTGATAGATTTTGTAGATGATCAAGGAAAGCTGTATACCTTGGAGGCCTTTGGAACTGAAGAGCTGGCTAGGATGGAGGAGCAGGCGGAGCTGTAGTTAGGGACCTTAGTTTCCCTACCTTGTGTAAATATTGAACTATGTGGGAGTTATGATGTAATAATGAGCCAGACTCTATTTGGAAATTCAAAAAAAAATTATTTATTTAACGTACCCGAAAATGGGGGTGTAACATATGTGCCCTAACGTATCAAGAAAACCCAGTTCAGCTGAAACTTTTCATCTTCTCATTTAAACCAAAACCAAGGCTCAAGAGTTTTTTTCCTCCCTGTTCTCATTAGCAACCAAATGCGGCACCCGGTCCAGAAATCAACTGGGTGTAGCCAGATCTCAAAAAATTGGGAAACGTCAATTACTGTATCACGGAATAAGATTGGAAATCAATCGTGATGCGTACCTCTCAAACATCAGGGATTGTACACAATTACAACCATATATATATGCATAAACCTATACGGATTAAGAGAGAGAGAGAGAGAGAGAGAGAGAGAGAGAGAGAGAGAGAGTTTACCTCTTGTTTGCCCTTGTTGAGGGGCTTGACGAGGACGTTAGTGTATTGCTTGATCTTCCCCACTCCGATCATCCTTCCCTCCCTTCTTCACTTCTCTTTCTCTCTTACTTGAATCTGGGAGAGTAGACATAAGAGAATGGTTACTTTTGCACAAATTGTTTTACAATAACTCTGTGGGTATCGATCAACCTTGAACCTAGGTGCACATATTGGCATGCGGGGCCATTTACGAGTTTTGATCCAAATTGTTTATTAATTTTCAAATGATTTCGTTAAAAAATCAGTTCAATCTAATAATTACAAATGCTTGATTCAATGTATCAAATTACCAACTTTTCATTGACTCTAAATCAATGAAACGACTTAAAAGCCCATTTGGTACTATGGTCATTTAAAGAATGAATGTGTGTTGTTGTGGTATAGTTAGGCCTCGTTTGATTCAGGGATTAAAACAGATAGGAATTAGTCTTGGGATTAGTAATCCTGAATTACTAATTTAGTCATGAATCTTATACAATCCCCTGTTTGATTCGCGTAAGATTAATATTGGGATATCTCATGCTGAGTCCAATCCCATGTTTGGTTCTGTCACTAAATTTCGGGATTCATTTCAGGATTATTTCTCTCTCCCCCTCTATCAAGCATTCCAACCAATTTCTGGGCATTCTAATTATAAGTGATCATTCTACAAGCAATTAACCAACTTGTCAAATTGCCACAGAACATGGAGGAGTTCACACCATACTTTTGTAAATCGTACAATATTTTTCTTTACTAGATGGAAAATAAAAGAAAAATCAGTAACAAAAATTCCTCCCCGTCAGTCCATTTGTTCAAGCAAAAATACAAATAGAAACAGATCGAACAAAAACCTAGGGCTTCAAATCGAAATCTGGTAAAAAAACCTAGATTTCGAAATCCATTTGATCGAAAACATAGGGTTTCAAATCGAAATCTAGTCAAAAACCTAGATTTCAAAATTTATTTGGTCGAAAACCTATTTTGAAATATATTTGGCCAAAAACCCAGTCGAAGACTCCAAGAAGAAGAAGAAGAAGAAGAAGAAGAAGAAGATTGAACAGACGGAGAGAAACAAGAAGAAGAACAGACAAAGAAATACCTGCTTCGATTATGGAGATCTGCAAGGTCGGTCTTCTCCTCGCAGCCAATAACTTAGGTGTAGAGAGAAGAGAGAGAGGCGTAACGATGAAGATCGAGGAAGAACAATACGATAGTTGAGGGTTTTGTTTTAAAACGATGGCATTTTTGTAATTACTTCCAACTTCCTTTCGCGTCTACTATCCGGGATAGAATGGTCCCTACCCCCATGGGATAAAATAGTGATGGGCATATGGGCTCGTTTGGATGCTATACTATGAAGGGGTATTGTCCAATCCCCCTTCTAATCCGTGGGGCCGGTTCTATGGCGTGGTTTGAGTATGGCGCGGTTTGAGAAGACAAATCGGGGGATTTGATAATACCCCCTCCTCCATAACCCCCTAATACCTCCTGAGGGGGCCTTACATATGGCAAGGGTTTGAGCCGGCATTGTAGATTCCCCCTCCTAATACTCCTCTCTCTTCCATTTCAATTACAAAACAACCTTATTCCTCAATTTTATCCCTCATTCAAATCAAATATTATTTAATCTCCCATCACATCAACGTGGACTCACCATTTTTACATAATACCCCTGCTATCCAATTCCTTTCTTACATAATACCTCCAAATCTAATACCGCATTCAATCATAATACTTCCCAATCTAAACCCGCATCCAATCGAGCCCTATGAGCCATAAATAACCGGAGGCCTTCAGTTGGTCGCAGGAGAGAGAAGAGAGAGAGATGTCGTTGGTGTGGTTGGAAGCAGCACTTCCTCTCGGGATCATAGCGGGCATGCTTTGCGTCATGGGAAATGCTCAGTACTACATCCACAAAGCCGCCCACGGCCGGGTAATCCCTATCTACCTTTCATTCCCATCTATACACACGTTTGTTCCCATCTGTCTCCGTATATGTATCTCAAATCAGTTCATCGAATCCTTTATTCTTGCTTAGATCTGTTTTGTTTTGTTTTTTGCGTCGGAATCAATCGGCTGTTGATATCATTTTTTTTGTTGGTTTTTTTACGGAAAATTGCAGCCGAAGCACATTGGTAACGATGTGTGGGATGTGGCCATGGAGAGGCGTGACAAGAAGCTCGTGGAGAAACTGGCTTCTTCCCCAAATTAGGTCCCCCAGTTCCGGAAGTGTTTTCTCGTAATTTTCTCTTTAACTTCAATAATTTCAGTTTCTCAATTGCTAGCCCTCTCTTTCCTATTTATACCGTCAATTTTAGGGTTTTGGTTGGCGCAGTATAAAATCAGTTTTGTAAGGCTTGATCTTTGATGCTGGAACTGTAAATAAGGAAAAGGGTAATGTTAATGCCAAAATTTTAGTGCTTAAAAGACTTGTACCTTTTGCAAAGTACAAGGC
Organism: Rhododendron molle; assembly: GCA_025413875.1. Classification (NCBI taxonomy): domain Eukaryota; kingdom Viridiplantae; phylum Streptophyta; class Magnoliopsida; order Ericales; family Ericaceae; genus Rhododendron; species Rhododendron molle. The sequence continues at coordinate 26,904,346 of CM046391.1, forward strand.
TCTAATGCACTGAAACTAGAAAAGGTGATCCCCGAGCCTAGAGAAAGAGCTTTTATGTACCAATGTATGAGGGACGGATTATCTCGATGTTATAGGCCTTTCACAGATCGTAGCATCTAGGGTAAACTTCTGCTTGATTTCGTAGATGTCTATATTACTATACGATATTTATGGCTGACTTTCCATGGCTAGGGGTTCTTTTGGTGCAAACTTCTAGCCATGTAAGAAACAATAGTACTGCTTACAGAAAGCAATAGGTAGATGTATTTAAACAAACATTCACCCCTTGGCTGTTTTTGGATAGCAGGAATCCAAAAATAAGAACGGTTATCTCATTCTTAGGAATGTCATTCACAGTAATGTGGATCATTGATAATTTCATTCAGGTGATTGGTCGACATAGGAATGTTATCCAGGAAGAAAGACAAATCATATTGAAGCATTTGGTTTGGCCCTTAAGAGCCTGGAAGTGGAATGGGCTTTTACCTGAATTTGCAGAAATAACCTTTTAACTTTGGCTTATCTACCATTTTGGTCCCTAGAATATAGGCATGGTTTCATTTAACTTTGGCTTATCTACTACTCCTCTTTTGGTCCCTAAAATATGGGCACTGTTTAATTTTAGTCCTTATTGAATGAATTGTATCAATTTTGTCCTCAGAGCAAGAAATTTAGACCAATGTTACACTTGCCATCAAGTAAGTGACGTAATATTGGCCTGCTTAACGGAAGGCAAAGAAGTGCTGAGGTGGGCATGCTTATTTTTATTATCACTATATTTTGATTTTTTAATCATGCTTATTTTCTCTTAACACCTACCAAGCATACATAACCTTGCTTTGAGAATTTCTTTGTACACCCACCATCCATCTTCCCTCTGACTCTATTGTTTTCTCTTTCTCCGTTCTTAGCTACCGAACCGTGGGCCCACTGGCACAAAATCTGCCCACCATCTACGCCCAAATTACTCGTCAACCTCAGCATTCCTCGTACCACAAGAAGAATGAGAAACTGGCAAAACATCTTTGTTCTCTGTTCCATGATTCTTGCCTTTTGCTTCAATATATATAGACTTCTAGAAAGTAGAATAGGGGCTTATATATATTGAAGTAATAGAATTGATTGTTGAATTTGAATAATGAGGCTGCAGTCATCATGATTGGGGGTGCGGTCCTTGCAAGGGTTAAACACTCTTTCTCTCTCCTCTTATTCTCATTCTTTCCTTTCTTCTTTGCTTCTTATTTCTCTACCCAAAACCACCACGACTCCTAGCAGGTGGCAATACTCAAGTTTCCTTAACCCGTCCTACATCATATATGAAGAGTTCATCCCCGCAGAGATTGCACATGTACAGAAAAGTATGGCACATACCTATATAATGAAAAACAGAAGTTGCATATAAATCTGGAAACTTTGAAGCCCAACTACGGATGAAAACAGAGGTGTAACAATTATCCCCAAAGATGCTCTGGAACATATTGGGACAAAGAAAGTGGCGGGAAGGAATGTAGAGAGGGAGGAAAAATAAAGAAGTTACTTTAAGAGAAACAAAGTGCTATAACGTGGGTATATTTGAGGGTATAAAGGGGAGCACAATTCACCCTTCGTTCTCCCCGGTAATCGTTCTCCCCGGTAATTCAATTGCCCCGTAATCCCAGATTCCTAGGATAGTGGAGGTATTGGATTCCTCCTCTATTCAGGAAACTAATTGCTACTGGATTCACAGATTAAAAATCAGATTGCCGTTCTCACTGTATCCAAAAGTCGGAATCTTAGGGGCCCTTGAATCACATTCCCATTCCCCCCCTGAGATTCATGCCATCCAAACATAGCCGTAAATGAAACTTGAGTTAGATGTTGAGAGAAAGCTTCGAATTAGATGTTCTAGACCAAGCTTGCATGATGAGAGGAAGGGAGAATGTTATGTGGTTAAAAGTTTGGAATTTGAGGTAGATAATCTGCATTTATAGTAAGAACTAAGAAGGAATTTGTCTGGAGTGTAAGTTTGGTACCAGAAGTGTAAGACCTACCAAAAGAGGATATATAAAGTGTCTAGAGGACAATCAAATGGGAAAGAATCTTGTTAAGTTTGCTGAAAAGTAGGTCCATCATATGGATCGCTCTGGAGCTGATTTTTGTTTTCGAAGAATCAACAACCTTTATTTGAAATATTGCTGAGCCATTGGAATTTGGCTTCCATAAGATGATAACTTTAAGCTCAGCTAGTGCTTTCGTTAATTTGGAAAATGAGGTGCTTAGGATCCTTAGCAAGCTTAACCGACTACATGATGCATTACTTCGAAAATCTTAGCGATGGCTGAAAGCAATTGTGGCAATAGCAAGCTCTACTTTACTTTGATCTTGTTTGACGATGAGGTAGCTCTAACAGCTCACTGTCCACTGGTGAATTTTTGAATCACAAACTATATGATTTCTCGCCCAAGTTTGTAGATGTTGATTAGCTTTTATGAGCTGGAATCCTATCTTTTCAGAGCTTGGCTTATGTTTATCATATCCATTCACGACTTGTTATATACACATCGATGAGCTCGAAAGGTCCAGTGAATTGGTCTGAAGATGTTTGCCAGCATCTAGAATGATTTTACAACCCTAGCCAAGAACTGGCTCCCCCTATGTTTGAAATGGTTTGGTTATTAACTTTTATATTGATACAAAGGAGTGTGCTGGACGTACGTGGTATATCTCTTTTTGCGCATCAAGACAGAGTTTTCTTGATCTCCGGCATTCCAACCGTCTTGCGAGGAATGCAAGAGAGCGTTTAGAGTTTACTCATCTATTTTTGTGAAATGAAAGTGTGCCTATTCAATGTCAATATCAGTTCACTTGTGACTATGAAATGAAATTCATTTCCCAATTCTCACAAATGTTACGGGATAGTTGGGGATTGCAATTTAAAATTTTCGTAAAGTTTTTGTTTTCAAAAGTGTGAGAGTTGATTTTCAACACTTGACACGAATAGATTTAACTTCTGTGCATTAAACATGATGTTAACTTGCTGAGTATTTCTGCAGTGATGTAGCAAGCTTTGCCAAGGGGTTCTCAAGGAATAAAGTGCCCTTCTGATGTTTCAGGATTTTGCCAAAGATACGTTAAAGGGACACCTTTAAGCTTCTTCTTTTTTTTCTTCTTTTCTTTCTTTCCTTGATTGTGTGAATTTGTACAAGCTTTTAAGACTTGTACGGGGAAAGTTGACCGACAGTATTAGATTATCATCGCTCTGAATTGGTTTTATAAAATCTTGTTCGTTTTGGAGTCCCTGCTATCTACAGCCATGTTTGCTATTTGGGTGTGTTTTATCTGGATGCAGATTAAAATTATTATTTTTGATCAGCCAGCTGTGATGTTTGGTGAAAGGGCTTCCTTTAGGCTGTATTTGGATGAAGGACTTGGTAAGTAAAAGGACTTGGATGAAGGCTTTTGGGTTCACAAATCGGCTACAGCCGTAAGATGAACATGAACGAATTGCATATGCAGAATGTGTTGCTCATTTAGAATAACTGCACTTTTTGATAAATATGCTTTGATATGCTCTGAGAAAAACTGCACTTGTATATTCAATAGATATTGACAGCTCGAAGTCTTTTGGTAGGCAGGTTGCAACCAATGCCAAACCTTTGATCGTTCACACCAGCAGAATTCTGTAGTATGTCTATTAGATCATATCCTCAGCAGAGTACTTTTTTCAGAGCATATTGTAAATTCAAACCTTGTGTATGCTAACGTTTTGTTAGAGAGGAGATAAGCCAGCTAATAGTCAACCAAAAATTTGTTATACAAAGGTAAAAGCTAAAGAGACCAAAGCCCGGTCTGTTGAGAATTGGAATTTTGAGGAAGATTCAGCCCCCTTCAATGATCCAATTTGTTCCATATTACAGAGCTCGTCGAGTATAACCACCATGAAAAAAACACATTAATCTGATTCCGATTAATATCTGACTATCTTGGAAAAAAACTGATATGGACTGGAAATGGCTCGTGCTGTCCCTTGCTGAACTTCAGAGAAGCTGGTTCCTTCTACAACCATGATGTCGACAAACGACATAGCCAATGACATGTTACAATAATCTAAAATGAATAGAGGAAGACCCCCAAAAAAAAATGAGGGGGATTACATCAATTGGACAGAATCATAAAGCCCCTTCGTACAGAAGGATGGTGTTTAGAAGAGTAAATGGAGATACAGAACGATCCACCCAGCCATAGAAAGAACTGCAAAGATATGAACCCAAAACAACACGGCTGCTGCATCTCTCCCACACCCCCTTAAACTGGCGACAGCACCTACAACAAAAACAAGTAAATTTGCAACATCATACCATTTCATAAGACAAAACCACTTATTTGGATTTCATCAATTTGGAAAGTTGCATCTATTTGATGATAAAAAGGTACAAGTCGACACAGACTCGGTTTGTATTCCTCACACGGAGAAAGACTCCTGGCTCTTATCATGACATTAGAAAGATTGGATGCAGTTCCCTTCTGCATACGCAATAATTGAAAGGAAAAAGATATGAATGATCATGCAGATGCGCAACAATTTTAGACAATTATCCAAGTCAAATATGAAATGAACATACTATGAGTGTAGCTTGGGATGTCAAAAATGTCTTCTTTTTTTGGTTGGGGTGGGGTTTGGGGGGGGGGGGGGACTTATTTTCTCTACATGGATTTTATTTAGTTTTTGGTCAAACTTTTAACTTTATTGATTCATCTTGATGAGTGGAATTAGAAAGGTAAGCATGTATGAACCGAATTTGAAAGAATTTCACTTAAAAGATATTGAGATGAAATTTCCAGCTCACTTGTCTCTTCTTAACTTTTGTCAAATTTGGCCAATATCTTTCTACTTTTCCGATTCTTCAAGTAGAAACGAATGAGAAAAGTATAAAAAATCTGAACCAAAACTTAAGGATTATTCAATTATTCTTTGTGCATTGCATTTGCCTTGACATCTTGAAAAGAAGGCATGGAAATAGTTAGGATAGAGTGTTACCAGCAAGCACAGATGTGGGCATTGTATGCTGGAGGAGAAGTACAAATCTGAACATCTTATCATCAGGAGGAAGCACACCAAGCTTGTCAGCCATCATGACAATGCCGAGACCAGTAGGAGGAACCAAAACCAACCGCGCAAAAATAATAGCACCTGTTGTCCGTAGACCCAGCGTTGAACTCCCTGGTCCTGTAAGTAACCAAAATTTGTCAGCCACCTACCTCTTCAAATATAAATAACCAATGCATGGTTCATGTGTGTGGTCCAAATGACAATACTGCAGGTGAAGAAAGTGCTAGGAATGATGGTGAGGAAGGGCACACTGGGAAACCGTTTACTGCAACCAAAGGTTTTCTCAAAATATCCATGACCAAGGGCCATATACTTCAAATTTTCCAAATGAAAAAGTAGATCAACAGGGAGAGAGCCTACTTACCATCCACAAGGTTGCCACCTAAAGCCAACAAAATGCATGGAATCATGGCACCCCTGAGAGGCAACCATATCGTTAGTATCATGTAATTATCAGGTATACCACAAAACAGATGGTACTGATAGCATTTGATGTTGTTGCAAATTCTGTATATTTGATTGAAGTGGATAAAAATGGAGGATATAAATGGTTTCTTCAAGGCATGTCAGAAAACGTTTTCCTTAAGACAATAGCCGCCCCCACCTATTCAACTGAATTTGGTGTGCACCTTTTGGTTTTAACCTGTTCACCCATAACAACATTCAATTATTCATTAAGTATTTTGAAAATGTTTCAACAATCCCCCGCCATTTTCAAAAGATTGCAATCCTAGACTCCTAGTCATTTGTAAGGCATAGGTTTGGAGAACAAATTATTATCTTTCAAAAAGGACTAGCGATTTTGGACATCTCAAAATGGAAAGATGGACCAAGAATAACGGGGGGAGTACCACATTATGTGAAATAATTCTGGAATTTCAGTGTGCATTAATGCTTCTGAAGCCTGTTTTGACACAACTACGAGTTTCTCAACCTGAAAACGAAATTCTTCACCGAGGAGTACCCATCTTATATGCCAGCAAAGTCAACGACAGAAATTACAAAATCTTGCTGGTGTGCAACTACGTACATACTAATTTCTGCTTTTCCTAAAGCAGTTACCACACCCAGCACATTTAGTAATTTGCATGTCAGATGCTGCCCATTTACACAAGTACAATTAAAAGTTCTCATGACCCCTATAGTCCAGTTATATGCGAATCTATTAGCTCAAGTACACACAAGGACACCCATCTTTCTACTTCCAACAGTTGCATGTAACTATAATAATCAAAACAAATAAAGGAAAGTAGAAATAAATAAACAACAAACAAAGAAGAGACAGGACGAAGAATACCCAAGAATCGTGCAGCTGTCAGTGAAGAAGTAAAGAGGAGCATCAGTAGTAAAAATCACTCGCTTCAGAACGGGTACACATCCAATTACCATTGCTAAAATCTGCAGAAAAGACATGCATACAGGACTTTACTGCTAGTACATGCAGAGGTGTCAAAGGAAAGTGGAGAGGGGCCCGAGGGGGATTGGCGGGGATTGAACAATTTGTGGAATCGAATGTTGTCATAGAAATGGTCACATTCAGTGGACAAAAGAAGATAGTTCAAAAAGAGCCAGCCAAACTGACAAACAAGCAGACTATATAGAGAACCCTCAACTATCAAGTGTTAATGGAATTTTGAATCCTATCTTAAAACCTATTAGTGCATGGCTACAGGAAAATCTCTTGACACAAAAGTTAAAGGAAGACGGAGTTTGCAATTAGCAAAAATGACCATACTAAAAATTACCAACCCAGCACAAAAAATGGGAATCAAAACATCAATCAACAAGAAATTAATGAGCTTGAACTTACCGAAGCAATGATAGGGGGTTGAAGAATTTGATTGAGCTTCAATTTCACATATATAAACTCTAAGAAGCCTTTGATCTGCACGAAGAAGCATGATTTTTTACAATATGACCGCAGCAGGAGAACAGTAATTACTGAATCATGGGAAAAAAAAAATTGCTATGGAGTGTCAAAGTCTTGGATTTTAAAATTGCGAAAGAAAGTCGATACAATTTATACAATAGGAATAGGAACCTGTAATTTTGGGCAGAGGAATAGTGTATCATTTACCATGTTCTATTACAAAAGTTCTATTACCAAGGCCTTGTTCTCCTAAGGGCTTTAGGGGCTTTTTGGCGTTTTGCCCATATCCAATTTTTTTTCCGCTTTTGGTAGTTTTGCAACAAACTTTTGTGGATTATTTATTCATCTCGATGAAAGGAATTGAAAAACCCCTACAGTATTGACTTTTACCCAAATAATTTTGGAAATATCCAAAGATAAAGCCTCGAAAGCCGGCTTTTTGGGCTTTATCTCTTTTTGGGCTTTATCTTGGATATTTCCAAATTTATAAGGTAAGAGTTAAAAAAATTTACTTTTCCGAAACTCTTATCAAAATGAATCAATAATCCACAAAAGTTTGGCGCAAAACTAACAAACACTAATTTTTTTTTAATAAGGACAAAAAGCCCCTGAAGCCCTTAGGAGAACAAGGCCTAAAATTGTTGCTGACACTTGAGCGATAATATGGTCAAACGCAACCATCAGATGGGAATAATTTTTTTATTTCTATCTACCAACAAATAACTACCATGTGGGGATAACAAGTCAAAGATACATCTGTATCATCTCCCAACATTGAGGGCTGTAGGACCGTGGGAGTATAATTGTTTTAATATGCAAATGTGACATAAAGATAAAAAGAAAACAGTACCAAAGCAGCAGCATCTATTTTAACGTATGCTACAGTATTATCAAAACCTAATCTGCATTAACGCTTATCTACAGTAGAGAACTCAATCATCTGCCAACCATAGGACTTTTCTGGCTTGATGACATCTAAACCAGAGGAGTTGACAGTCAAATGTCCGAGTCCTCCTACCATCAGGTAAATATACACATCTATGAAGCACTGACACCTCTAGAGGTCGAAGTATCACAGTGTGGGGACACAGGAACATGGCGGGGACACGTATGGGACACGCCACGTGGCGTGTCCCATAATTTAATTTAATTTTTTTATGAGGACACGGCTGGGGACACGTGTTGAGATCCGTAAATTTCCGTTATATAAACTTTAATGTTTTATAAATGGATAAATGATGGATTAATGAGAAAATTATAGTTGTGGGTTAAATGTGTAAAGATTTGGAAACTATTGGGTGTTGGTGTGATTAGTGCATGTGTGTATATGTGTGTTGAGTATCAGGGGATATTTTTTTTCCCTTTTCTTTTTTCCATTTTCTTCTCCTTCTCTCGGCACTCTCACTTTCTCTCGGCTCCTTCTCCATTTTTTCTCCCATCACTCAAAACTCACCCAATCATTCAAGACCCACAACAATCACCCTCAACTCCATAGTCTACTTGCATATTTGAGCTCGTATCGCGTTGGATATAGCCCGATTCGGTGTATTTTCGTTCAGTTTGGATTCCAGAAGCTAGGGCTCGCTCAAAACGTTTGGGTTTCGCCTTCCGATTTGAGGTAGGAAATTCTACCTCTCTTTATATGTTATTTGAGTGTTTCTATGCTTTGTTCGAACTTGTATTGGTTGTTAGGTTTGGATCAAAATCTGTCATCTGATGAAAAATCGCCAGAACTCCGGATTCCTACCGCTAGGACGTTTTCTCTACCGGTAGAACTTTGTTGCCGTGAAAATGTGTGCTCACTGTATTGTATTTGTACCGGTAGGACTTGTTCCCTACCGGTAGGATTATTAATTTTTCTCATCTACCGGTACTATTTTTCTTTCTACCGGTAGAACTCTTGTGAACCAGAGTTTTGTTTCCACTATTTCCAATTTCTACCGGTAGCCCCCTTTTCCTACCGGTAGATCACCAGTCAACCTACCAAAATTTTCCGTGCACTGAAGTTCCTTTATTTCCAAAGTTTTAAAGTTATTTCATGGGTTGTTTGACTAATATATTACAAAATAAGAATTAGGCAATCATGCTTGTTCTTTTTTTCAAAATATCGTGATAGTACTGGGGTGTTCAAATTGGTGGGATTTTGAAATGAGAAAATATGAGCTTCATGCACTACATTTGTACGAACGATACACTTGAGCATGTGAATGATGCGCAAACACTCGGGGCCCATCGACTATCGGGATCCCATAACTGGCCCGGCAGGAGCTAATGCTCGTATTGATCACTCAAGGCCTGACCTACAAGGTGGGCACTTGGCAGGGGGTATCGGAATCTCATAATTGACCCGGCAGGAGTTTCGGCTCAGACACACAAAGGATAAGATATGTTAAGAAACAACTGAACGAATATGGTTTAAGGATTTGAATAAAAAGAAGGTTTGGAGATATTGAGACATTTGATCATGATAATTGTGCTTCCTCCGTTGTCATTTGAATTCCTATCATTTGTTCTTCGGCTATCTCATTTGCATATAAAGTTTGCGTAGACTTTTCTGCTGGGCTAGTGTAGCTCAAACTTTATATTATTTTCAGGTGCTAACCCGGAGCCATAGCTTGCATGACTGGAGTGCTTGGAGTGTGGTCATTATTTTTTGAAAGTTAACCAAAAAAAGTTACTTATTCATCTTTGTAGTTTTCTTTTGAAAGATCAATTTGTAACTAAGTTGTAATTCTGTTGACTTGGAATATTGTAACTCTTAACTCTCTTTTGACATTTGATACTTATGTTACTTTGGGGCCGTCGAGCCGATGTTGTAATATTTTGGAACCATGTGAACTTGGGAATATTGTGATGGGAATGGAAATCTTTTGGGTATCGAATAGAATATTGTGAGATTTTATTTATAAAAATCCTTTATATTTATGTTGAAAATCGAGGGCGTGACAACATGCGGGTGGGGGGGACTAATGAGGACACGGAAGTGGCCAAACTGTAATTTTTTTTTAAATGGGGGTCAAACTGTAATTTTTAAAAATTTGGGGCCAAATTGTAATTTTTTAAAAATTTCTGGGTGTCAAACTAAAATTAAATAAATATACACGTGGCGTGCCCCTGCCGTGTCCGTGTCCCCATTTTTTTAGAATTCCCGTGTCCCCGTGTCCGTGTCCGTGTCCGTGTCCGTGCATCATAGGTATTACGCATGAAAGCAACTCAAAGAAACATAATGAAGCAATTGATTTACTCGAGACACAAGCTAATTTTGCCCCTGCCAAATGTCTCTTCCATATCATTAAGGGTAATGCATTTCGATCTTTCTGCGTTTTATCAGTATCCATGATCTTGGCTGAGGGGGACAAAAAACAGTTCCACAACATATTGAAGCATGTCTAGTAGGTTCTCACCTTTCCTTTCTTTGGAGCATCTGAAATTGTAGGTACAACCTCGTGCTTAACCAAGGGAACTTGCTCAGGAGAACTATCCTTAGCAGGGTTCTTTGTAGGAAGCTTTACATCTTCAATGTCAAAGGTACCTTCGGGAGGAGGTTCGAGCATATGAAAAACGTAGGTATATAGGACTATAGCACCAACCTAAATAAATAAGCAATCATTGGACTTAAGTTCGTATCATGAATGTTAATTGCACAAAAGGATTATTAAAGTCAGAAACATATATAGATACCTAAACAAACCAACAGGAAATTCAGATTTGAGAAATATTATGAACCTATTTGCGTTGTTAACTAAGAACTTTAACCATCGTTCTGCCAGAGGAAGCTCCGGTACCATGACAGAAAAAATAAAAATAATGCGGATATGAAACAGAAAGGACAAAATACAAAAATAGAGTATTTAACATCATTCGGCCACCAATTGTCCCAAAAGCTTAATGCCTTGTTTGGATCAAGATTTGGAATTTTTCGCCCAACTCAAAAAACACTCATTACCCCTATTTCCAATCATTACTCTCCACTCATAACCTCTATCTCCAATCATTATTCTCATTTTTCTCTCTATCTCTCTCCACTCATTGCCCCTACTTCCAATCATTACTCTCATAAAAAATTTCTCAAAAACTCATCCAAACACAGCATAAGCTGTTCGGAAATATGCCCAACAATGTATTTCATGCTATTTAACACCCTCTCTCATGTGCAATCCCGTCTTGCACATGGAGATGCAAATATACATAGATAAGAGTGAGACACAATAAAAAGGGGAGATGTAAAATGCAAACGGCGTACAGATGTAAATAAACGTAAACAAAGAAACTTGAACCCTAGACCTCCAATGCTATGTCAAGTTACCAATTGTCCTGTAATTTAACAATCCCTACAAGCAAAGATGATATATCAATACTTTTAGTATAGCAGCAGAAACACTAAGTAAATGTTTGTTCCCAAAAACCCGAGAAAAAGGCATCCGAACCCAAAACCAAAAGAGAGTGTAAAGCGCTGGGAAGGATAGGGACAGCGATACGGCGGTGTTATTGGATGGTCAAACAAACACCTGAAATCAAAACAGTTTAGATCGTAGATGCAGTATGCGGCCAAAATCCAAACAAGCTACAGTCTTATATTCATCCCGTTATTCTCTACCCACCCCCACCCCCACCCCCCGGGCATGTCCCTACAAGGAAGAGAGCCCTCATCCTTCAGGAAACCTTGCAGTCAGTCATCAGCATCATAAGCTATGATCTCAAAATAACAGATCCAACTAGTTAATGGAGCATTTATAACTTGAAAGAATCATATATGTCAATAATAATGAAATAATTCTTCTGGAACTGATCTAGCTTGAAATGTCAAAGGTCCTAGGATAAATATTTGAAAGGTTACATAATCCACAATGCATACGAAAAGCAATTAAATGAATTATCTGTCAGCAGATAGATAATTACTCCAATATCTCGTGGGCTTTTGTAGTTCAAATGACTTCTGCCCAAACCACAGTCAAGAAAAGAGAATTGCGTAACTTACCCATTGGCCAAATGAGATGTATGCATTCCCATCTCGAGCACATTTCTCAGAGTCACCAAAAGGATTTGACTTATCTCGACACAAAGCTGCAATTAGGACAAGTGGTATGTTCCCAATATTCCCTGTGAAAAAAGCATAGGTAATGTAAGAGCCCAGAGCAAGGAAAAAACAAGAATAGCTTGCAATCGGTGCACTTTTTCAGCAAAAAAATACTAAAAACTAAAACTCTATGCTTAAAGCATTTTCAATTTCCAAACAATCTATACTCAGCTATTCACTTTAAAATGCCTATATCAGCCACGTACAGAAATTCTGAGATATTAAAGAAGACTTAAATTTGAATATTGCATAAATTCTCACACGAGGACAGGCATAAATGCTCTCTTGTATAAAATTGGAACCTCAAAATTATGAGCACCAGTTGCCAGGCTGCCAGCCATGAGTGAACCGTTGAGTTAGACTCAAAATGCATGCATCGTAAAAGAAATAAACAAGCACATATAATCACTCCCTTTAAAAGGATTTAGACCTCTCCATGTGGAATGTATAAGTGAAAATCAGGTCTTCAGAAAAAGACAAAAGAAAAAGAAAGACCCCACCGACCAGCGTATATACTCCATTGAAACACATGATGTACAATTTCTACCATGAACAAATGGTAACTTGAGATTTATCACAGGAATGAAGCATCTCACCAATTCCAATTTGTACGATGGTGAACTTAAAATATGGGTACGGCGGACGGATGATGGATGCAACAATTAGGCCTATCAAAGACCCTGATAAGGTAGCCAGAACGACGTTAAAAGGAATGAACCACCTGCATAAGGAGACAAATATTTACTTAAGCACCAACTATGTGAGCTATCTCTATTTCACAAAACAACAATAGGACTCTGTATATATGAATTATTAACCATAACAAAAGGAATGTCGAGTTCTTACCACTCAATCATTTTCTGTAAAGTGATGGCTTGCCCAAGTTGAGAGAATATCAAACACGGAAGTAAAAGTGAAAAAACCAACTGCACCAAATAACATAGGGAGACATCGTTAGATAATGCTCAATAACTAGATTGGTACAAAGTTTTTCTGACAAGGAAAACTTAATCAGACATTGATTCCAGCATCTCTCAGACATATGAAACCAAATTGGCTAGTAAAATTGACAATATTTTGTACGCAATCCGCAAGTTGAAGACATCTAAATCTAGTCGAAGGAATAATGTTCTATTGAAAGGTGGTTCAGGGAAACGGAAACAGTCTCTCCCTTTGCAGGGTGAAGCTGCATTCATCCAACCCTTCCCCAGAGAGTGTCTCGTGCCCCAGGTAGCTTTTTCTTTTATTGTCGTATTTTCTAATTTAAACTATTGAATTATAATTGACCAAAAAAAAAAAAGGGGCCGGGGTCGGGGAAGGGGAGAATGCAAAATTAGAATGATTACCCCATTTAAGAGCTTCCTTCCAGGAGCAGCTAAGAGCTTACAATATGCGACAAGAAATCCTAAGAAGCAAATCGTAAAAACCTTTGCAATGGGTAATACAGCAATCTTTATAGTCCCAGCCAACGATTCTCCTCCTCCACCCTGATTTTGCATTACCACCTGCGCTAGAAACCTTTCCATATTTCCCAATATATGAACTTCACGTATCAAATCCCAAACAGGAAAAAGTTGATTTCTATATTTCCAAGGAACACAAATGACACGCAGAGCCTGCTTTGTCGTGTGTGTGTGTGTGTATATATATATATATATACAGCCAACAGATTTGCAAATCAAAACTCAGCCCAAAGTCTCTCCTCTGCGAAATCCAGATGTAACCAATTCTCACCCAATTTTCCAAATTTGGGTTATGATCTCAATCTTCTTATTCTGCAAAATTCACTCCCAAAAAAGAAGAAAACAAATCAATACCCAGAACTTAAAATCGGGAAAATAACATACGTTAATGCATATACAGATGCATGGCGTACCCACCAATCAAAGCGGGTAAGTTACAACCCACTTACTACTTAAATTTTCCATTTCTGGGTTATGAGATCAACCTTCTTGTTCTTCCAAATTCACAAATAAAATAAAAAACGATTCGGTAGCCAGAACATACAATTGGAAAATTTACATACGCTGATGCATATACATGGCGTGCGTCTCTTACGCTTCGGCCACCCTTGTTGATTGGTTGTCTCTCTTTTTTTTCGAGATTGATCAGAACCTAGATTCCAATTTTGATTATGCCTACCTTGGCCAATGGGGGTGCATGTACATAAAGAAAATCTCCGAATATTGGGGATCGTATAACTGTATAAGTAGTAGAACTTCTTTTTTGTGGGTCACCCGGGAGACGATGTCGGTCAAATCTCTGAGTTCTAGAAGTTGTACTTATTACGGGTAACCCAGCAGTTAGGAAAATTTATTTGGTGGTCTTGGCACCGTTGTGATGTATGTGATGGTGCCCAACATTTTTGTCCATTACACATTTGTGCAGGACTAAGTACTAAGCATATATAAAATTTATAAGAATGAGTGATGAATTAGAATATTTAGATACCGCATAACAGTGCGCCAACACCAAGACCAGCAAATAATTACACCAGCAGTTTGGATTATGTGTTCTCCTTCTACAACTCCACCTTTGTCTCTTAGCGCTTGTAGTTTTCGATAGGAAGTGGCATCTCAACAATCTGTGTCTAAGGATTAAAAAAAAAAAAAAAACTCTTTGTCTGGATTGGAGAGGGTAGTACGTGTAAATTCAGTCGTTTTATCAATTGTCGGATTTTGTTGAAATAATCTTTGTGGAAAAAATAGTTTCTTCACCGATAAGAGTCATTTTAAAATTTGAACCATTGATTACTGAAATAAACGTACGAGATGAGACTACAGATGTTTCTTTAAAGTCTGATTGCAGAGAAATCGGATCTTTATCAACACCTTATTTTTATTTTTTTCCACAAATAATTAACACATTGAAATTCATAAAATAAAGTCGTTTGAATCATTAAGTAAAACCATTTACTTTTTGGTACTTTAGAAAATAAAGATGATTTTTTAAAAATCTTTTAGCGTCTTCTTATAAAGGAATTCTTTTCAATTTTGATCCTTATTTTTGTACTTTTCTAATTTTTCTTATCGAGATGAATAATGTGAAGTAAAAATTATAACGAAAGGACCAAAACAATTAAAAGTAAAAATTATAACGAAAGGCCCAAAGCAGTTAAGCAGATAATTTAGTCCAAACGGACTCTTAGTAATGATGTTGCTTTTAAATGGTACTTTTTAAGATTTACCCGGAGGAAAACAGAGATGTCTCCTACATTACAAACAATTAGCGTTTGGGGCACACAAGATATATGTGCAAATTTGTGCTCAACTCGACCTTCTTGAGAGAATAGCGTTTGGGGCACACAAGATGTATGTGCAAATTTGTGTTCAACTCAACCTTCTTGAGAGATATTGTTAGAATTGACAAACTGAGTATAGAAACATGACGACGGTTGAAGAACACGGATAAGCAGGCCCCAAAACATTACTGTACGATTAAAAAATATATTTTCTAAGGCAAAACTAACCAATTGATTAAAAAAATATATTGTCGCACTCCTTTCTCCTTGGCATTCGGCATGGAGGCTGTCATTCCCCTCCAAGTCGGGCTTCCAACAATCCGTACTGAAAACTTCGATGAATCGGTCAATAATAACACCATCGCTTAGGACCTTGACTTGGCAGAGGAAGAACGTGAGAATGCAAGGATAAAACTCGCCTCATATCAGCAGGAGGTTGCCAAGGGCTATAACCGTAGTGTCCGCCTTAGGTCATTCAAACTTGATGACCTTGTCTCGAAAAAAAATTAATAGAGAAATCGAAGAAAAGAAAGCTGATGCCCAACTGGACGGTTCTCCTATTGCTAAGTCTTGGAATGCAAACAATCTCAAGAAATTCTACGGCTAGCAGCGCCTCGGTTCCTGAGTACCCATCAACTTCGTTTTTATCAACGTTTATTTTCTAAGTAATTTTGTTTTGGGGACAATTTGCTTATGTAACGATAGTACCACTCAAGTATCAATGAGAATTTTCCCTTCTTGACATTACTTGTGCTTTTTGTTTCTGTTGTTTATTGTTTACCACTCGATTTGTCATCGCTCGGACCGTTTTAAATTGACTTGAGGGATTATGTCCTCCCCTGGGTAACACCCTCGGACAAAATTCCCACAAAGTCACCACGGCCGCTCGATCGTTTGGGCTTTCGGTCGCTCGCCTTAAGGACACTCGGCTTTTTCCCGAGCCCCTTATTCTGACCCACCAAAAAGTCATCCATTGCACGAATTGCAGCGTCCCGAACTCCTGGCCGACGCCATCTCCCCCTCGGGACTCCTGCCCATATCCCCCAACAGCCCCACATTATCATGAATTTGTCCCACTCAACTAATTCCCTAACAAGTAGCCGAGAAACCTTAACTCGAAGCAGGGGCATGAAAAATTCAAAACTTCTATCTTCTCGCTTCGATTTTGGTTACTCGGCCCCTTACGACCTTGCCAGCGGTAGGGGCTTCAGAAATCAACTCATGTGCTTCAGTTCCTTACCTGTTTACACAAGCAAGGAGCACGACACCCTAGCAGCAACCACAAATTCATACAAGTATCTCAAAGTTAAGTACAAATGTTTGGAAAAGAAAACATTCATTTACTAGGAGCTACGAAGTGAATGTACGATGAAAGATGAAATCCTACTAAACTATTATAAGTGATCTGGCTTTGGCCAACCGTTCGGCACCAATCACACCAAAAATTATTTATAAGCCTCCAGAACGGCTAACTCCAAATGTCCGGAGCCGTCTAGTCAAATAGTAAATCAAAAATCAAAGTGTTAATCCAGAGAAGAGAGAATGGTGGAGTCATTCTATGCATCAGCTGGAGCAGGGGCATTAAGGTCGACTTGATTCTCAGGGGCTACCTCCTCCTTAGGGTTCGACACTATCTCATCCTCCTCTTCGGGAAGGACAAGCTCCTCGAGTGGCAGTTGGGGCATGGCTCGCAGCTCTAAATCCGTCGGGAGATCAAGCTTGCTCAACAAAGCTTCGTGACCAAAGCGTAGCCCGTCCAGAAAGCGATCCCTGTGCAGCTCGGCCTCGATCTCACGGACTTGCCTTTTGTACTCCACTTCGGCTGCATCCCAGCCCTCGTCATAGCCTCTGCTCCACACAGCCTCCATTTCTCGGGCTCGGGTGACTTTCAGAGTGTTGACATCCTCTTCGGCCTTCGTAGCTCGGCCTTCGGCAAGCACCCCTTCCCTATCGCACTTTTGGAAGTCTGCCAAGTAGAGGTCACATGTCTCCCGAGCCACCTTCAAGTCATCCTCCCGCATCACAAGGGCCTTCTTCAGCTCCTCAATCTCTTGTTCCTGCCCCTCGTACCTATCATTAATGGCCAAAGCCCGAGCGCCGACAGAAAATGCAGAAAAATGTTACAAAAAGCAGAACAAATCGACCGAAGGAAGGAAACGAAGAAAATAAAAGCCTACATTCAAAAGTGCCTGTGCTATCTCCCCCGTAAGGTCCCTCGAAAGAATGCAAGACCGAAGCACTCCGAATGCTGTACCGATGTTGGAAGCGATGTTGGCATGATGGATTAGGCGTCTGGCATAGTGGTGGAACTCGGGAGCCCAGGGGACATCTCTTGCACGAACCCTGGCCTCAGTATCGATCTCCCCCTCGCCAGTCTCGCCTCCTCGCTCCCCTTCCTCCTTGATGATTAGAATCGTCTCCTTCTCCTTCCCTCGGCCGTTCTCTCCCTCCTCATGTCGAGCCCTTTTCTACGGGGGTCCCTTGGGAGAAATTGGAACAGAGCACGAGCTTCCGGCACCAGCTGCCCCGGGGGGAGAACCGATACTGTGACCCCTTGGCCTCTGCCTCCTGAGATTCAATGTCATCCTGTTGCCTCGGCAAGACATTTCATTGCTGAACCTGGTTCGTTCAGGAGTATCTCGATCAAGCTCTTCTCGGATGATGCCCCGAGGCCCTGTATTGCTGCCTTCTACTTTAGGCGTACTGATCCTTCCTTCGCTCCCTTCCTCTCCTCTTCCTTCTCTTCTACCCTTGCGAAAGGCGGATCTCTCCAACCGAATCTCCCAGTGGGCTATAGAGCTCGCGAATTATGAAATCCATTACCAGCCTCGGACGGCGATCAAAGCCCAAGTCCTTGCTGATTTCATGGCCGAGCTTACACCAACCGACTTCCCTGCCTCGGGTCCAAACCCTAGCCCCGAAGCAGTGCTCCAAGCAAACCCTAGCATTGCCTGGAGGCTTTTCCACGACGATGTTTGGAAGATGTATGTTGACGGAGCCTCCAACAGTCGAGGCGCCGGGGCTGGAATCGTACTCCTCTCCCTTTCTGGCATCTTGCATGAAAGCTCTCTTTCCATCAACTTCTCAACCTCCAATAATGAGGCAGAGTATGAAGCTTTAATCTTAGGACTCAAAACCGCCGAAGCACTGGGCATCGCAGAGTTCATTGTTTACAGCGACTCTCAGTTAGTTGTAAACCAGCTTACCGAAGAGTATGAAGCTCGGGACAACCGAATGCGTACTTATCTCAGCTCCGCCGTCTAGCTCATTAAAAATTTCAAAGTTTTTCAAATCGAGCACATCGCCAGGGAATAGAATGCAGATGCCGACACCCTTGCCGGGCTCGCTTTGGCTTGTTCCGCCTCGAGATATCGCTCCATCTCCTTCAGCTCCATCGACAAGCCCAGCTTTGAGCTTGAAATGTTAAATCATGAGGTACTCAGCATAGAGCTCAGTCCGAGCTGGATGGATGAAATCATTGGTTACCTACGAGACGACATCCTTCCCACCGACAAAAAAGACGCCCACGGCCTTCGCAATAAGGCCGGCCTCTTTTGGCTCAACCCCAACTGTAAGCTTTACCGAAGGTCTTTTACCGGTCCATATCTGCTGGTCGCGTTACCCCACCAAGTACCTAGAATCATTGCGAAACTCCATGCTGGTGATAGCGATTGTCACTCCTGCAAACGTTCCCTCACGCACCGAGCCCTTACTCAAGGTTATTGGTGGCCAACAATGAAGCGTGATTTCGAAGAGTTTGTCAAACATTGCCAAAAGTGCCAAATGTTCCCTCCCATCATCCGCCAACTGGCCCGCGATCTCAGCCCTCTCACCAGCCCATGGCCATTCTCGCAGTGGGGCATGGATATCGTCGGCAAGCTCCCGGTTGCTCCCGGTGGATTCAAGTTTATCTTAACCGCCGCCGATTATTTCTCCAAATGGGTCGAAGCCGAGCCCATGGTTACCATTGAAGAAACTGACGTCATTCGCTTCGTCTGGTGAAATATCATCTCTCGCTTCGGCGTACCCTTCGCCATCATCACGGACAATGGGAAGCAGTTCACCGGGTAGAAGTACCGGTCCTTCCTAGACGAATATGGCATTAAATGGGACACATCTACTCCGGGATACCCTTAAGGAAATGGACAAGGCAAGGCCGCCAACAAGGCCATCTCTTCCGGACTCAAACGCTGACTCGAGTCATGCCAATGCAAATGCACTGAGGAGCTACCTCGGGTACTCTGGGGCTACCGAAAAACCCCCCAGCGCTCCACAAGTCACACTCCTTTCTCCTTGGCATTCGGCATGGAGGCTGTCATTCCCCTCCAGGTCGGGATTCCAACAATCCGTACTGAAAACTTCGATGAATCGGTCAATAATGACACCTTCGCTTCGGACCTCGACTTGGCCGGGGAAGAATGTGAGAATGCAAGGATAAAACTTGCCTCATATCAACAAGAGGTTGCAAAGGGCTACAACCGTAGTGTCTGCATTAGGTCATTCAAGCCAGATGACCTTGTTTGATAAAAAGTGATAGAGAAATCCAAGAAAAGAAAGATGATGCCCAACTGGGAAGGTCCCTTCCGAATCCTTAAGCACCTCGGCTCAAGAAATTACAAGTTAAAGAAGCTGGACGGTTCTCCTATTGCTATGTCCTAGAATGCAAACAACCTCAAGAAATTCTACGGCTAGCTGTAACTCGGTTCTGAGGACCCATCAACTTCCTTTTTATCAACGTTTATTTTCTAAGTAATTTTGTTTTGGGGACAATTTGCTTATGTAACAACAGTACCACTCAAGTATCAATGAGAATTTTCCCTTCTTGACATTACTTGTGCTTTTTGTTTCTGTTGTTTATTAGTTACCACTCAGTTTGTCATCGCTCGGACCGATTTATATCGACTTCAGGGATTATGTCCTCCCCTGGGTAACAACCTCGGACAAAATTCCCATAAAGTCACCACGGCTTGCTCGATCATTTGGGCATTCGGTTGCTCTCCTTAAGGACACTCGGCTTTTTCCCGAGCCCCTTAAACCGGCCCACCAAAAAGTCATCCACTGCTCGAATTCGCTGCGTCTCGAACTCCTGGCCGATGCCATCTCCCCCTCGGGACTCCAGCCCATATCCCTTAGCAACCCCACATTATCATGAATTTGTCCCACTCAACTAATTCCCTAACAGGTAGCCGAGAAACCCTAACCCGAAGCAAGGGCATGAAAAATTCAAAACTTCTATCTTCCCGCTTCGGTTTTGGTTACTTGGCCCCTTACAACCCTGCCGCTTCGGAGATCAACTCCTATGCTTCGGTTCCTTGCCTGTTTACACAAGCAAGCCCACCCGAAGCCGGGGGTACCAACAGATCAATTTTTTCAAACATCTTAAATCATTGAAAGTGCTTTTGTTCATGCTTCGGTCAAAACTTGTTCTACAAATTCCACAAGTCTGATCGAAGCAGGGGGCACTTCACCCTAGCAGCAACCACAAATTCATACAAGCATCTCAAAGATAAGTACAAATGTTTGGGAAAAGAAAACATTCATTTACAGGAGCTACGAAGTGAATGTACGACGAAAGATGAAATCCTACTTAACTATTACAGGTGATCTGACTTTCACTTGACTTTGGCCAACTGTTCGGCGCCAGTCACACCAAAAATTAGTTACAAGCCTTCGGAATGCCAAACTCCAAATGTCCGGAGCCGTCCAGTCAAATAGTAAATAAAAAATCAAAGTATTAATCCAGAGAAGAGAGAAGGGTGAAGTCATCCTATGCATCAGCTAGAGCATGGGCATTGGGGTCGACCTGATTCTGGGGGGCTACCTCCTCCTAGGGGTTCAGCACTATCTCATCCTCCTCTTCGAGAAGGACAAGCTCCACGGGTGGCGGTTGGGGCATGGCTCAGAGCTCTGAATTCGTTAGGAGATCAAGCTTGCTCAACAAAGCTTCGTGACCGAAGCGTAGCCCGTCCAAAAAGCGATCCCTGTGTAGCTCGGCCTCGATCTCATAGACTTCCCATTTGTATTCCACTCCGGCCGCGTCCTAGCCCTCGTCATAGCCTCTGTTCGACGCAGCCTCCACTTCTCAGGTTCGGGTGACTCTTAGAGTGTTGGTATCCTCTTCGACCTTCGGCAAGCACCCGTTCCCTATCGCACTTTTGGAAGTTCCTCAAGTAGAGGTCACATGTCTCCTGAGCCACCTTCAAGTCATCCTCCCGCATCGCATGGGCCTTCTTCAGCTCCTTAATCTCTTGTTCCCCCCCTTTATACCTATCATTAACGGCCAAAGCCCAAGCAACGGCCTAATGACAGGAAATGCATAAAAATGTTACGAAAAGCAAAACAAATCAACCGAAGGAAGGAAGCGAAGAAAATAAAAGCCTACATTCAAAAGTGCTAGTGCTATCTCCCCCGTATGGCCCTTAGTGCAGCCCTGTACGGCCTTGGCATTCCTCGAAAGAATGCAAGACCGAAGCACTTCGAATGCTGTACCGATGTTGAAAGAGTTGTCAGCATGATGGATTAGGCATCCGGCATAGTGGTGGAACTCGGGAGCCTAGGGGGCATCTCTTGCACGAACCCTGGCCTTGGTATCGGTCTCCCCCTCGCCAGTCTCACCTCTTCGCTCCCCTTCCTCCTCGGTGATTAGAATTGTCTCCTTCTCCTTCCCTCGGCCGTTGTCTCCCTCCTCATGCCGAGCCCTTTTCTCCGGGCATCCCTCGGGAGAAATTGGAACGGAGTGCGAGCTTCCGGCACTAGCCGCCCCGGTGGGAGAACCGATACCTTAACCCCTTGGCCTCTGCCTCCTGAGATTCAATGTCACCCTGTTGCCTCGGCCAGACATTTCATTGCTGAGCTCGGTTCGTTCAGGAGTATCTAGATCAAGCTCTTCTCGGATGATGCCTCGAGGCCCTAAATTGCTGTCCTCTGCTTCAGCAATACTGATCCTTCCTTTGCTCCATTCCTCTCCTCTTCCTTCTCCTCTACCCCTGCCTCTTCCTCGTCCTCGGCCTGACCTCCGGACCCCTGCTGTCTTGACTTCTTCTTCAAATAGCTTGTGTAGGTGGGGACATAGCCAAGCAAGTCCAGGGCGAATCAGCTAGTGAGAGGGATAGCGTAGGCAGCTGTGATGTGAGCTCGGGTTGCCCTCTCCCGAAAGTCCTGCACGACCCCATCAGCTGCAAGATGCAATCAAAAGGAAGAAATGGAAATTAGTATACGTAGACTGAAAAACAAGCAATGCATGGAAGAAAGATATCTACTGACCAAGAGTTCCGGTTCTGAACTGGACTTTGGTTGCAGTGTCAATATTCTCTCCGGGACTGAACATAAAGTTCCGGGAGACTGAAACGTATATGCTCGCCTACTCTTCGAAATCGGGCAGACAATCGATCAAGAATTCATCATACCCTATTCGGCAAGAAAGATAATACCGGTTGTACTCTCGGTTAACTCCCACCAGGTAAACTCCGAAGAGCTCCTCTAGCCCGAAGGTCAGGTTATACTGCCTCCTCAGCTCTATGATGCTCGTGATGATCCGGTAAGAGTTGATCGTGAGCTGAGAGGAAATGAGGGATAGGGTTTGAAGTACCCGATGCATGAATTGGTGAAGGGGAAACCTAACCCCGCCTTCGATAATGGCCACCAGGGGGAAGATTAACTTTCTCGGTCGATGTTGAAGTTCGCGGGGATTATTTTTCGGTAGCAACTGAACCTCGACCTCGGGGGAAATGCTGTAGACTCTCTTAAACTCGGTGTAGGCGCCCGGCGTGCCACTCAAGTATTGATTTTGATAAGGGCATGGCCTCATCGGTCTCCTACGTCCCCGGACCTCCACAAGGGCATTCGCGAAGGGTCCCCGCCCTCTGTTCGAGGTACTGGTAGCCTCCATTTCCCGAGGATCAAATGTTGTAACCAGGCGAGGAGCTCTAAAGGGGTCGAAGGGCTCGATGTAATCGATTGAGGTTCGGTAGAATGCTCGGATCTGAGGCGCCTCACGGATTTCCTCAGGGATGATAGGAGAAGAAACAAAGCTATTGGAACTATCCGAGGAGACCTCAACGACCATTCGCCCTTGCCTAGCAAAAAGGATGCGCAAGATCTGTTAGCTACATGCCTAAGGGAAGAAAAAATCTAGTGCTTGGGACAGAATGGTCGACGCTCCTTGGAATCTAGGTCACGATCAAATATTAGGATACCCTCCCTCAGGAAGAGCACCTGGGGCCTGTAACTATCTTATGGCCTCGGGAAGGAGATGTCACTCGAGAAGAAGGTAGGCGTCGGGAAGGAGATGGGAGTCGAGAAAAACATGAATGGTGCCAGAAAATGCCAGCATCGCCATGGACCAGACAACAACGAGCGGCGTTTCCGCCGCAGTACATACCAAAAGTGACAAAAAACTTGAAAAAAATCGTCAAAAAATGAAGATTAATGTTTGGAGATCATCATGCATGAGTTTCGTGCGAACATCTACTTCCAAATCGTCCCAAATCTCGATCGAAAGCGTGGAACGACGGCGACATCAATTCGTTATAAAGAAAGAGAAGTTAGTCATCCTGTCTATATCCCCCCTATTTATAGTGGGACGTTCAAAAAGCTACGTAGGAAATGAAGTGTCGTACGCCAAGCCGTCGGATCTTTGACACGTGTCCTCATCGGATTGTCAACTGCGAAGGTTCTACACTGAGGTCAGAGCGCTAAATCGCCGAGCCATTGACAGCATGACACGTGTCCCCAAAAGGACATTTTGTACCAATCATCTGACACGGCACGTATCGAGATAGCTCACAACATCAAACACTTCGGCAATTTTCGACACGTGGCTCCTAGGGATGGGGCTAGTAGTCTGACAACTACCGAAGCTGCTTTTCGCCTCGGTTACCAACATTTAGGGTCTCACATGTGGCGGTTCAAGAAAAAGATCAACTCCTTAAAGCCAAAGGGAAATGCTCCAGTAAGTTGAGGGGCTATTGTGGTGGCCTCGGTTACCAACTTGGTAACCTAGCCGAGACTCTGTGAATTGAGGTCCCGTGAGGATCTGGCTAGTAACCCGGTACAAGCTGAAGGCCCTGACCTACCGTTTGGTTGAACGGTCGGTGAGAAGATCTCAATGATGGATTTAGTAGCATCAGGCAGCACGGAGTGTATTCATACTGGTGCTCCTGAAGCGGCCTAAGAGAAGTAGTTAAGTCAGGTGGGGCCCAAGAGGATTGTGTAGTGAGCGTAATCATTGGGATCTCACTTGCCATGTGCTCCATAACCACCTTATCCTGTACGTCAATTATGACGAAGCCTGAGGTGGTTACCCGAGCGTACCCTCCACGCGCTAGCTTGGAGGCCAAGCAAAGCAAGGTCTATAAATACAAAGGGACTCTAGCCTAGAGAGGTACGCTTTTTCAACCCTAACCCTAGGCTACATTCTTCTCCTGAGATCTTACTTGATCGTCGGAAGGTCACTAGGCTGCTCCAGCCCTAGTGACTTGTTACAGGTCTAGCAATAAGAGCGCGGAGCCGCAAAGGAAGGAACCTAACCTGAACCATGGTCAAGATCCCGTCAAATCGAACCCCTACAATTGGCGGCTCTGCTGGGGATTTAGCCGCCTTTTAAAACGTCCATTTCCTTCTTTCCCAAGAACTCCGTTCCAGCTTCTTGAACCATTCATGGTGGAAGTTAAAGATCCGCATCCAAGTGACACCACGCTTGGGCCCGGCCCTCTCAAAGACCACAACTTGGTCTCCGACGGAGCCAACGCCCTTGGAAAAGCTGATATGTCCATCAGAGTCGGAGCCGAAACCTCGACACAGGATGCAGGGGCCGCCACCGAACTCCATACGTACATCCGCCATCTGGAACGGAAGATCGACGACCTAACGATGGTCGTGGAGTGCGATAAGCACGTTATGGATGAGCTGGTTGAAATCAAGCACTTCTTCCAGATTTCCCCATCCCATTCCACTGGAAGCCGCGGTGGACAGAGTAGCCAACATAGCCCTCAACGAAGCCACGGTGGGGGTACCCTGTTGGAAAACTGTCCTAAATCCTCGGCCAAAGACCGCCTTAAACCACCAGAGGGGGGTCGTAACGGAAAAGATGCATGGCATAGAGAACGTTCCCGTTCCCGTTCCCCTAACCCTAACCCCAATGGATTTCGTAGAAAGTCGTCTGCCTTTGAGAGGCTCGGAGTCAGAAGCGTCTCCGCCTCCTCCACCCACTCAGTCAGAATCGGGAAGGGGCTGCATGAACCCACCCCTAGTTTCCCTAGGGCTGCTAAAAAGGATGATGGCCTCCTCGAGTTCCAAACAAAAGCGTATCACGAGTGCCAGAAAAATGCCTGAGCAAAAAGCCCGTTCGCCTCACACCCAAAGGGAAACTGTGATAGAAGCCCGGTCACCGAGCACCTCGAGCCCTATCCTCAAGATAGCTACAAAAAGGACCGGCACAAGCGCTCCCCCCAGAAGTCGAGAAGTGCCCAATCGAAGAGAAATGAATACGAAAGATTAGACTAGTTAATTCTATAGAAGCGCACTGTGACCAAGCGTCCAGACGGTCCCAACCGTTCGATCCGACCTCATCGCGACGCCCGACTCGAGAGACTCACCACCTCTCCCTTCACAAGAGAGATCGACTCGGTCAGCCCCCCGAAAGGATTCATCCAACCCAAATTTGCTAAGTACGACGGCAAAATCGAGGCATACACTCACTTGGTGCAGTACAAGCTCGTCATGTCCCTTTTTCTCTACAATGAGCCCTCGAACGACGCCTTCCTTTGTAAGGTCTTCCTCGCGAGCCTCGGGAACCTAGGACTTACGTAGTTTAACCAGCTCCCAGCTCGGTCAATTTCCTCATTCAACTCCTTCTACGATGCCTTCATGGCTCGGTTTGTCACGAGCAACAAGCACGAGAAGGAGATTGATTCCCTCATCGCCTTGCGAAAATGGAACGATGAGACTCTTCACAAATATGCCGGTCTCTATTGGGAATTATTTAACGAAATAGAATGTTGTGACGGTGTCATCTCGGCTCGAGGATTTAAGCTCGGACTCACTTCCCAGGACGAACAGGTCTACGACGACCTCGCTCGCTAGAAACCCAACTCCATGAAAGACCTCATGACTTGCATCGAGGGATGGTGCCAGCTCATCGAGTCGAAAGCCGAAAGGGGCATTGGGAAGCCCACGAGCCTAAAAACATCATCTGCTTTGGCAACTGTTCCGACCCACACACCTATTACGGCAATCCCCTAAAAGGGGTCCGAAGCCAAGTGACTTCAACACCGAGAAAACTGTCTTTACCACTCCCATCTACTGGATCATCGACCAAGTCAAGGACCAGCCTTTCTTCTCCTTCCCGAACCAAAAGCTTGGAACCGAGAATGGGAAAATAAAGAACCCAATCGTTCGATGCAGCTACCACAACGAGCAAGGTCACTTCACCACTGCATGCAAGCCCTACCTGGAACAGCTCGTTGCAGCAGGCCACCTCGGTAATCTCATCGATCACGATAAAACCAGAGCTCGGGCAAAGCGCGCCGAAACCCACACCAAAGAAGAAGTCCAAACGATCCATGTTATCCACGGCCCTCTGAACTCCGAGGTCGCTCATATCATTCCTATCGAGCAGAATGATGTCTCCTTTTCTAAGCAGGTCATGTTGGTCGGTTCAGAGCCAAAAAGCGTCTGAACCAACGACGGCTCCAAGTGGACCATCACATTCACTGAGAGAGACCTCGACCGAGTCTAGCTTCCACACAATGACGCCCTCGTGGTCACGCTATGCATCGGAGCTTTTAACGTCCAATGCGTCCTCGTGGACCAGGGCAACTCTGCCGAGGTCATGTACTACTCCTTGTTTAAGGACTTAAAGCTCTCTAACACCGACCTCTATCCCTCCGAGGTCCCCCTCATCGGTTTCAACAGTGCCTCGGTATGGCCCCTTGGCATTATCACCCTTCCTGTCCGCATAGGGTCGGTAGTTCTTGAAATGGAATTTGTGGTGGTCAACGTCCCAAGCCCTTACAACACAATTGTCGAGCGCTCTTGGCTCCATAAGTCGAAGGCTATAGCCTCCACTTATCACCAAGTGGTTTGCTTCATAGGTGCTAACGGACATCAGGAGGACCTGTATGGAGACCAGACTGCTGCCAAGCGATGCTATGTCAACGCGGTTCGAAGCAGTAAGCTGACTTCCAGGGTCAACATCATTGAAGTCCCTGAGGTCCCAGTTCTGGAAGACATCGGTAGGCGAGCCAACGAGAAAGCAGTAGAAGACCTCATCACCATCCCCATCACAGAAGATGGCTCCCATTTTTCCTTGTCGGTTCTTCACCTAGTGACACCGAGCAGAACGAGATGGTCGACTTCCTCAAAAGAAACATAAAAGTATTCGCCTGGACCCCGTATGAGATGCTCGGAGTCGATCCCTCGTTCATCTGCCACGAGCTCAACATTGACAAAGCCAGGCGCCCGACTGTGCAAAGAATGAGACAATCCTCCCCAGTCCACTCCGAAGCTATCACTGAGGAGGTTAACCGGATCTCAACGGTAAGGCCATCCGAGAGGTTCAGTACCCCATGTGGCTAGCTAACACCATAGTAGTCAAGAAGAAGACCGGTAAGTGGCGGGTATGCGTTGATTATACCAATCTTAATGACACTTGCCCGAAGGACTTCTTCCCCCTTCCACGGATTGACCAGCTCGTCGACGCCACGACCGGCCATGACTGACTCAGTTTCATGGATGCCTACCGGGGCTACCATCAGATTGCCATGAGCGATGGAGATTTGGAGAACACAGCCTTTATCACCCCCCACGGCATTTTCAGTTATCTCATTATGCCCTTTGGTCTGAAAAACACCAGGGCCACTTTCCAATGAATGATAGCCAAAATGTTTGAGCGTTTCCTAGGAGACACCATGAGGGCTTACATTGACGACATGGTGGTAAA
The DNA here is from genome assembly GCA_025413875.1 of Rhododendron molle. NCBI lineage: Eukaryota > Viridiplantae > Streptophyta > Magnoliopsida > Ericales > Ericaceae > Rhododendron > Rhododendron molle. The sequence goes on from CM046391.1 coordinate 26,932,563, forward strand.
AAGCATGCTGGTCGGTGATCACCTGGCCCATCTCACCGAGGCCTTCTAAATCCTCAAAGTTCACAAGCTCCGTCTCAATGCCGAAAAAAGCGCCTTCGGCGTCAACTTTGGCAAGTTTCTTGGTCATATCGTCTCTCGACGCGGAATTGAAGCTGACCCTGCTCAACTCCTCGCCATAGAAAAGCTCTCGGCTCCCCACAACAAGAGGGACGTTCAACGCCTAATAGGCATGGCCGCTGCCCTGAATCGATTCATCAGTCGCTCCTCCGATAAATGCCAACCATTCTTTGCCCTCCTGAAGGGCAGCCGATGCAATTTTAATTGGACAGAAGACTGTGACCGAGCTCTCCAACAATTGAAAACTTATCATTCCGAGGCCCCTCTCCTCGTGACGCCTCGGGACGCCTCGGGACCAAGAGGACTTATTCCTACACCTAGCCGTCTTTCTACACGCTATAAGCTCGGTGCTCATTCGACAGGAAGGACGGGACCACCAACCCATCTACTACTCCAGTAAAATGATGACCTTTGTCGAGACATGCTATCTACCATTGGAAAAGCTCGTTCTCGCCCTCGTCTCAGCCTCCCAAAAGCTCTCTCCCTACTTCCAATCACACCGAATCATCGTCCTTACTGAGAATCCTTTTAAGTCTCTCCTCCGAAAGGCAAATCTCTCCAATCGAATCTTCCAGTGGGCTGTAGAGCTCGCGAATTATGAAATCCATTACCAGCCTCGAACGGCGATCAAAGCCCAGGTCATTGCTGATTTCATTACCGAGCTTACACCAACAGACTCCCCTGCCTCAGCTCCAAACCTTAGCCCCAAAGCAGCCCTAGCATTGCCAAGAGGCTTTTCCATGGTGATGTTTGAAAGATGTATGTTGATGGAGCCTCCAACAGCTAAAGCATAGGGGCTGGAATCGTACTCCTCTCCCCTTCTGGCATCTTACACAAAAGCTCTCTCTCCATCAACTTCCTAGCTTCCAATAACGAGGTAGAGTATGAAGCTTTAATCTCAGGACTCAAAATCGCTAAAGCATTGCGCATCGAAGAGCTCGTTGTTTACAGCGACTCTCAGTTAGTTGTAAACCAGCTTACCGAAGAGTATGAAGCTCGAGACGACCGAATGCGTACTTATCTCAACTCCGCTGTCCAGCTCGTCAAACAAGGGGCATTTTGAAGGAAACATTTTTTCCAATACATACAAAGGACATTTTTGAAGAAAACAACTCCTTCACACAAAGTAAGGCAAGACACGACAAGAGTTGATAAAAAATGTTGAAGATGGCTGCTAGCTTTTAAAACCCAAGCGTGAGTTGAAATTAGGTTTGAGCCTTTACATCCCTTCCTTTCTTAAGCCAACACCCTAACCTACAATATGGTCCATAATAAAGTCCTCTCAGATTGGGGAACATGACTTAGTAGCAAGGTCCTAGACGCTAGGGGCATCACCAATGTGGGACTTAACACGAAGGACAAGAATCCTGAAATTTGCATCATCTTGCCAAATCACACAGCATAGAGAATTACGTGAGACAAGGGGCATGGCTATGTTCCTCTTTATGCACTTGTCTTGAAAGTATCCAACCTCTTATATGGGTCTCAATGGGCATTTATCAATCCAACTCAAGTCAACCAAATCAAAGTTCAAAGCAACAAACTCACCAAATTGACTAGGGGCATAGGTTTGCAAAATAGTTCTATGTCTTTTGATGATTGAATGACGTAAGTGTGGAGCATGGATGGAATGATATGACCTTGAAGTCCTCAAGGAAAAGCTTTCAAAGTTAATTTTATCCTAAACATTCTTGACACAGCAATACAAGCATAATTGCTTTTACAAACTTTCGAGGAGATAAAATGAGTTTCTCATTTCATGAGGAGTGTAGCTATGTGGGCCCTGGGTCAAACAATATTTTCAGCAGTGTCGCTAGGGTATTGTAGTCTGTCTTGTCATAATCACTTAACTAGTTTAAAGTCATTTTTGGTCTCCCTAAATCAAAGAGAAGCATTAGCTTAAACACGGGAAAGTTGAGATGTCCAGAATACATTGCGGGTTCACATGCATATCATTATCACCCTGTCTTTTGCATTGATCTTTTGACCCTAGTATTCCATGTGTACATCCTTATGTTTGCTTAGCAAAAGTAGTTGTCTTGGTTGCACGAGCTAACCCAAGTATGAGGTGTTCTTATGCTCAGTTCATCAAGGCATCATGGCCATCATCTCTATACAAGGAATAGAGGGCAACAAAGGGATGCACTGTAAAGTCTACCTCCCTGCCAACACACTTGAAGAAAGCTCAGCCTGAGAAGCATCATATCTTGGGGGGACACCTCAACTCTTTTGTGGAATGCTGTCACACAGCATTGTCAGGGGCATACCAAGATTGCTGCCAAACAGAAAGAGAAATATTGATTCCCTTGGATTTCGGTCCTTGAAGCTATCAGGATCAACCACATCAAGCTTTGTGTCTATGACTGACAAAGCCAAGTCAAAGAAGCTGGAAGATAGCCTCGTAACTAGTCTTGAGCCAACTCTACAATTGGCACCATATCAGCAACATTAAAGTGGCTTCGCACTTTGCATCTCCAAAGCTCCTTGCTTCACGCTTTCATCTCCCTGTCAGCAGCTCTTCCTTTATAACTCAAAAGCCTCACACTTACTCTTCAAATAGCACCATGCACATGCCTTGACGTATTCACGACCATGTCGGGTTTCATGAACTTCGTGCAACTCTACACTCAGGCAGCCTCGCGCTCAGCAGTTCTGAGTCAACAGTCAACAAGAAAAAGCACCTGCATGAAGCTTACAATAACCTAGTACACATTTCAGCTCTTCAAAAGGCATCCGTGTTACTAAAGCTCTTCAGAAGGCGTTTGTGTAGCCAGCTTCCAGAAAGCATTCAACCTCTGGAAGGTACCCCGTTAATGGAGGCGATGGAAATCTCCCAAAACAAGTTGAATTTGCCAAAGGAGGCGATGGAAATCTCCTAGAGCGTATGTGTGAATCACCCCGTCAGTCAAGGTGATGGAACTCTGTGAAGGCCATAATAGCCGAAGCATTTCACAAGCCTTATGGCATTTTGGGTCAACAAGTCGACAGAATCGAAGTGGAATAGGGTCAAAACTAGCCTTGGGGAGTCAGAGCATACTCGAGTAGCCTTGGGGGGAGTCCCGAGCATACTCAAAACTAGCCTTGGGGGGAATCCCGAGCATACTCAGAACCAGCCTTGGGGGGAGTCCCGAGCATACTCAGAACCAGCCTTGGAAACATCCCGAGCATGTGGAATCTAGCCTTGGGGGCAATCCCGAGCATGTGGAAACTAGTCTTGGAAGCATTCCAAGCAAGAAGAACAAATCAAACCCCGTGGAAGATGGAAGATGGAATACTCAATGGCTCAACAGTTCTATAAACTCACTACTCAACAAAGCCATACAACAAGATATCATCTACTCTCAAAGCCTGTACTTTGAATGATCAAGCCTGTACTTGAATGCACAAACTCTATGTTTGGATGCCCAACCACTGCGTACTAGATGCTCAAAGCCTGTACTTTGAATGCTCGGATTTTACCCTCCGAATGCTCGAGCTCTATGCTCCGAGTGCTCAAGTCCGGAACTTGAAAGAAGCTTTATGCTTAAATCAAACACACACGCACGGGCCCGTGCACATTAGCATCAATTGCATCACCATTGTTATCATCGAGTCTGCATCATCATATCTGCTCATATATTACCACTATCATCATATACATATTCTGCATATCTTTTATTCATGAAACAGGTCAATCTTGCAAATCAACCGACTCTAAGCCTCGGTTTTATTGATCGGCCCGGCGCCTCGATCCTTTGGCTCGAAGCCAAAATTTATGATGAGAAAGCTCCGTACACAAACCATCAGAATGCAACTGGTTCTACACCTCAGTTCAAATCACGTCAAGCTCTAAGTGCCGACTCCTCAGGCTCTCACCTTACCAGCTCTGCCCTTCAGTTCCATCAAGCTCATTCGTAAGGATAGGCTATTCTACCGAGCTCCCCTTAGTCAAAGTAAGAATGATCAAGAAAAGCAAACGCACCTGCCGTGTATTGATCTACCCCAAAATACTAAAGAAGCTCTCCACCGGCATCCAATTCATCCCCAGCAGATGGTTTGGACTCCACCCAATTACATCAGTTCTATCAAGTTGATTTGAAAGGATGATCTACTCTACTGAGCTCCCCTCAGTCAAAGTAAGGATGATCAAGAAGAGCCAATGCACCCGTTGTGTACTGATCTACCCCCAAATACTAAGGGCGCTCTCCGCAACAATTTCCCCGGCAGCCCCGCGCTCCTTCAACTACCCTCCGCCAAAATCCTGGCACCACCCAGGTACGTCGCACTACGGCTTTTAAAGCCCGAAGGTACGTCTTCTATCTCTAACCCTCCAAACTTTTCATTTTCTTTATTGCCCCAGAACTACGGTTGGTCTGAATTTCCCCTGTGGAATACATAGGCAGCCTCCCGGCCCGACCATAACAAAACCTTTTTTCAAAAACCATTGGAATAGTGGTTGGACCAAATTGAGTTGCTTTTACAGCTTTGGCTATTACTCAAACATGTCTCGCGATTCGATGGTTGGACCCAATTTGGCCTAACGATTATTTCAAGTCCCACCTTGGGACCATCCTGATGATGATATGGATCCGATGAGTGCTGATTGCCTTCTTGTGAAACCCATGGACTTATGGTAGGAACTTTGAGCCACTTAGAGGACCCAATCCAGAGCCAAATAGCCTTTCAGATAGAAACACAGTGTTCTAGAAAATCCATCGGTCGGCCATAAAATCGATCTCACGGCCTTAACATCCATTCCTCACCCGAGCAACCTGTTGCTAAGCAAATCTCCCTGAGAGATCAAAGCCTCGGCCGCCAGATCAATGGCTCGGCCACCCTAACCATTCCTCGGCTGCCAGTTCCTTTCTACGGCCGCCAGATCGACCTTTTTCCAGACTCTCGAATGTTCTGTCGATTGTTTGATCCAACCACGATACCTTTTCGATGCGTTCGGGCCACGTTCAGAGATCACAACGAGGAGTTCGAATTGCATTGCAATTGCAATTGCGATCGCATGATTTGATTGGACCGAGTGAGTCATCAAAATTGCCTATATATAGAGGCCTTTGCACCACGAAATTAACAGAGATTCACACCCTCTCAAGCCACGAAACTCTGCAGAAATACTCATACAAACCCTCTCTATAAAAGCTCTAACCTCCCGAAGGCAGCCATCCATCCGACGATCAAACCCCGGAGTTCAAACCCTAATCCTAGGGTTTCGTTCAAGAAGCAATCAATCAGTCAATCCCAATCAATCCGAAGCAATCAAGCAACTGAGGAATCAAGGTGGTGAGGCCCAACGGCCTCTGGTTTGGTTTATTTACCGTATTTACATTTAATTTTAGCGTTTTGATTGTCCGCTAACCTTTCTGTCTGGTGTGAGGAAGAACACCAATCGGGGCTTCGATCCCTCGGCCGATACATAGAATCAGCGTGATTACTCGGCTGTGACATCAATTCACCGGCCGAGTAATCGATCTGCTGGCACAGCTTTTGTTTTGTTCTGCTTTCTGATGCATGTTTTACTTATCGTCTCGACTCACCTTATTTACTATTTAAAGGCATAAAATCAGACTACGTGTTTAGAATTAGATAAAGCATCTATATGTCTTATGTTGAATGATTATGGGCTAGCCTCACGGCTAGGCAGAAAGGGGTGCCTAACACCTTCCCCTTTTTGTACCTTTGGCTTCCGTATCCAGAATCTCTATCTATTTTCCTAGTTTTAATAAACTGGGTGGCGACTCTGCTTTGATGATAACCGCTATCATGTGGCGATGTTTCTAGCCATGGGAATGTCCATGATCTTGGTTTATGAAGCAAGCAACCAACCGAGTAAACAAACGATATCAAACTGTATGGCGATGCCCTGCTCGGGAGGTGTCTACATTCACATTCCCGGCAAATACGATCTAATGGCGACCTACCTCCTATAGGAGTCTCAACGAACAATGGAGGACTAATATTCTCAATTTCCAATCCCAAAGCACAAGCAAAAGATGCAGCAATGAATGAATGCGATGCTCCAAAATCAAATAACACTCTAGCAAATGAGTTAAACAATAGAAATGTACCCCTCACAATAGATGTCTCTGGGGTCTGAGAAGTGGCAGGAGGTGGTGGAGGCGGAATAGCAGAAGTGATAGCAAAGGCTTTACCCTGAGTCATCTGACTCTAAACATGACCACCTCGGTGACCAGAACCCTGAGTAGGCGTCGAAGAACTCGCTCCTCTCTCAGCCTGAGACCCGTGAGCTGACGTGGTCTGACGAAAATGAGGCTTTTGCTGCCTCTGAGCACCACGAAATGATTGCCGACCAGAACCCTGACCACCCCTCGGTTGCTGCACTGAACCGGACTCACTTCGTGTCCCTTCCCCAAGCGGACAATTTCTTGCAAAATGACCAGCCTTCCCACAAGTAAAGCACGTACCCAATAGTAGCGGGCACTGGGCACGAATGTGCCCCGCTTGACCACACTTGTGACTCATAATCGGAGGCCTATTCGAATTTCCCCGAGTCCCAAACGACGAAGACGGAGGCCTATTCTTAGGACTCAAAATCGCTGAAGCATTGCGCATCGAAGAGCTCGTTGTTTACAGCGACTCTCAGTTAGTTGTAAACCAGCTTACCGAAGAGTATGAAGCTCGAGATGACCGAATGCGTATTTATCTTAGCTCCGCCATCTAGCTCGTCAAAAATTTCAAAGTTTTACGAATCGAGCACATCGCCAGGGAATAGAATGCACATGCCGACGCCCTTGTCGGGCTTGCTTCGGCTTGTTCCCCCTCGGGACATCGCTCCATATCGTTCAGCTCCATCGACAAGCCCAGCTTCGAGCTTGAAATGTTAAATCACAAGGAACTCAGCATAGAGCTCGGTCTGAGCTGGATGAATGAAATCATTGGTTACCTAAGAGACGACATCCTTCCCACCGACAAAAGGATGCCCACCGCCTTCGCAATAATGCCGCCCTCTTTTGGCTCAACCCCAATGGTAAGCTTTACCGAAGGTCTTTTACTGGTCCATATATGCTGGTCACGCACCCCCACCAAATACCCAGAATCATTGCGGAACTCCATGCAGGTGATAGCGATTGTCACTCCTGCAGACGTTCCCTTGCGCACCGAGCCCTTACTCAGGGTTATTGGTGGCCAACAATGAAGCGTGATTCCAAAGAGTTTGTCAAGCATTGCCGAAAGCGCCAAAAGTTCTCTCCCATCATCCATCAACTGGCCCGCGACCTCAGCTCTCTTACCAGCCCGTGGCCATTCTCGCAGTGGGGCATGGATATCGTCGGAAAGCTCCCGGTTGCTCCTAGTGCATGCATTCAAGTTTCTCTTAACCGCCACCGATTATTTCTCCAAATGGGTCGAAGCTGAGCCCATGGTTACCATTGAAGAAACTGATGTCATTCATTTCGTTTGGCAAAATATCATCTCTTGTTTCGGCGTACCCTTCGCCATCATCACAGACAATGGGAAGCAGTTCACCGGGCAGAAGTATCGGTCTCTCCTAAACGAATTTGGCATTAAATGGGACACATCTACTCCAGGACACCCTCAGGGAAATGGAAAAGCTGAGGCCGCCAACAAGGCCATCTCCTCCAGACTCAAACGCCGGCTTGAGTCACGCCAGGGCAAATGAGCTGAGGAGCTACCTCGGGTACTCTGGGGCTATCGAATAACCCCCCGGCGCTCCACAGGTCGCACTCCCTTCTCCTTGGCATTCGGCATGGAGGCTGTCATTCCCCTCCTGGTCGGGCTTCCAATTATCCGTACTGAAAACTTCAATGATTTGGTCAATAATGACACCATCGCTCCGGACCTCGACTTGGCTGAGGAAGAACGTGAGAATGCAAGGATAAAACTCGCCTCAAATCTGCAGGAGGTTGCCAAGGGTTACAACCGTAGCGTCTGCCTTAGGTCATTCAAGCCTGATGACCTTTTCTGGAAAAAAGTGATGGAGAAATCCAAGAAAAGAAAGCTGATGCCCAACTGGGAAGGTCCCTTCTGAGTCCTGAAGCACCTCGGCTCAGGAAATTACAAGTTAGAGAAGTTGGATGGTTCTCCTATTGCTAAGTCCTGGAATGCAAACAACCTCAAGAAATTCTACGACTAGCAGTGCCTTGGTTCTGAGGACCCATCTACTTCTTTTCTATCATCGTTTATTTTCTAAGTAATTTTGTTTTGGGGACAATTTGCTGATGTAACGATAGTACCACTCAAGTATCAATGAGAATTTTCCCTTCCTAACATTACTTGTGCTTTTTTGTTTATGTTGTTTATTACTTCAGGGATTATGTCCTCCCCTGGGTAACACCCTCGGACAAAATTCCCACAAGGTCACCACGGCCTGCTCGGTCATTTGGGCTTTCGGTCGCTCGCCTTAAGGACACTCAGCTTTTTCCCGAGCCCCTTATTCTAACCCACCAAAAAGTGATCCACTGCTCGGATTCGCTGCGTCCCGAACTCCTGGCCGAAGCCATCTCCCCCTCGGGACTCCTGCCCATATCCCCTTGCAGCCCCACATTATCATGAATTTGTCCCACTCAACTAATTCCTTAACAAGTAGCTGAGAAACCCTAACCCGAAGTATGGGCATGAAAAATTCAAAACTTCAATCTTCTTGCTTTAGTTTTGGTTACTTGGCTCCTTACGACCCTGCAAGTGGCTGGGGCTTCGAAAATCAACTCCTATGCTTCGGTTCCTTGCCCGTTTACACAAGCAAGCCCGCCCGAAGCCGGGGGTACCAACAAATCAATTTTTTCAAACATCTTAAATCATTGAGAGCGCTTCAGTTCATGCTTCGGCCAAAACTTGTTCTACAAATTCCACAAGTCTGACCGAAGCAGGGGGCATGACATCCTAACAGCAAGCACAAATTCATATAAGCATCTCATAGATAAGTACAAATGTATGGGAAAAGAAAACATTCATTTACCAAGAGCTACGAAGTGAATGTGCGACGAAAGATGAAATCCTACTTAACTATTACAAGAGATCTGGCTTTGGCCAACTGTTCAGCGCCAGTCACACCAAAAATTAGTTACAAGCCTCCGGAACTGCAAACTCCAAATGTCTTGAGCCATCTAGTTAACTAGTAAATCAAAAATCGAAGAGTTAATCCAGAGAAGAGAGAAAGGTGGAGTCATCATATGCATCAGTTGGAGCAAGGGCATTGGGGTCGACCTGATTCTCAGGGGCTACCTCCTCCTCAGGGTTCGACACTATCTCATCCTCCTTTTTGGGAAGGACAAGCTCCTCGAGTGGCAGTTGGGGAATGGCTCGGAGCTCTGAATCCGCTAGGAGATCAAGCTTGCTCAACAAAGCTTCGTGACTGAAGCGTAGCCCATCTAGAAAGCATTCCTTGTGCTGCTCGGCCTTGATCTCACGGGCTTGCCTTTTGTACTCCACTCCGGCCGCGTCCCAGCCCTTGTCATAGCCTATGTTTCATGCAGCCTCCACTTCTGGGCTCGGTTGACTCTCAGAGTGTTGGCATCCTCTTCGGCCTTCGTAGCTCAGCCTTCGGCAAGTACCCATTCCCTATCGCACTTTTGGAAGTCCACCAAGTAGAGGTCACATGTCTCCCGAGCCACCTTCAAGTCGTCCTCCTGCATCACAAGGGCTTTATTTAGCTCCTCAATCTCTTGTTCCTGCTCCTTGTACCTATCATTAATGGCCAAAGCCCGAGCACCGGCCTTATGATAAGAAATGCAGAAAAATGTTACAAAAAGCAAAACAAATCGACCAAAGGAAGGAAGCGAAGAAAATAAAAAATCCTACACTCAAAAGTGCCTTTTGTACTCCACTCCGGCCGCGTCGCAGCCCTCGTCATAGCCTCTGTTCCATGCAGCCTCCACTTCTTGGGCTCGGGTGACTCTCAGAGTGTTGGCATCCTCTTCGGCCTTCATAGCTCATTCTTTGGCAAGCACCCATTCCCTGTCGCACTTTTGGAAGTCTGCCAAGTAGAGGTCACATATCTCTCGAGCCACCTTCAAATCGTCCTCCCGCATCGCAAGGGCTGTCTTTAGCTCCTCAATCTCTTATTCCTGCTCCTTATACCTATCATGAATGGCTACATTCAAAAGTGCATGTGTTATCTCCCCCGTAAGGTCCTCAGTGCAGCCCTGTACGGCTCTGGCATCCCTCAAAAGAATGCAAAACCGAAGCACTCCGAATGTTGCACCGATGTTGGAAGCGCTATCAGCATGATGGATTAGGCGTCCGGCATAGTGGCTGAACTCGAGAGCCCAGGGGACATCTCTTGCACGAACCCTGGCCTCAGTACCAGTCTCCCCCTTGCCAGTCTCGCCTCCTCGCTCCCCTTCTTCCTCGGTGATCAAAATCGTCTCCTTCTCCTTCCCTCGGCCATTGTCTCCCTCCTCTTGCCGAGCCCTCTTCTTCGGGGGTCCCTCGGGAGAAATTGGAATGGAGCGCGAGCTTCCGGCACCAGCCGCCCTGGGGGGAGAACCGATACCGTGACCCCTTGGTCTCTGCCTCTTGAGATTCAGTGTCACCCTGTTGCCTCGGCCAGACATTTCACCGCTGAGCCCGATTCGTTGAGGAGTATATCGATCAAGCTCTTCTCGGATGATGCCCTGAGACCTTGAATTGCTACTCTCTACTTCAGGCGTACCGATCCTTCCTTCACTCCCTTCCTCTCCTCTTCCTTCTCCTCCACCCCTGCCTCTTCCTCATCCTCGGCATGCCCTTGGGACCCCTTGCTGTCTCGGCTTCTTCTTCAAATAGCTTGTGTAGGTGGGGACATAGCCAAACAGGTTCGGGGCGAATTGACTTGTAAGTGGGATAGCATAGGCAATTATGATGTGAGCTCGGGTTGCCCTTTCCCGAAAGTCCTGCACGACCCCGTCCGCTGTAAGATGCAATCAAAAGGAAGAAAGGGAAATCAGTATACATAGACTGGAAAACAAGCAATGCATGGAAGAAAGATATCTATCGACCAGGAGTTCCAGATCTGAACTGGACTCTGGTTGCAGTGTCAATATTCTCTCCGGGAACAAACATGAAGTTCCCGGAGACCGAAACGTATATGCTCGCCTACTCTTCGAAATCAGGCAGACGATCGATCAAGAATTCATCATACCCTATTCGGCAAGAAAGATAATACCGGTTAACTCCCACCAGGTAAACTCCGAAGAGTTCCTCTAGCCCGAAGGTTAGGTTATACTACCTCTTCAGCTCTATGATGCTCGTGATAATCTGGTAAGAGTTGACCGTGAGCTGAGAGGAAGTGAGGGATAGGGTTCGAAGTACCCGACGCACGAATTGGGGAAGAGGAAACCTAACCTGCCCTCGGTAATGGCCATCAGGGGGAAGATTAACTCTCCTGGTCGGTGCGGAATGTAACGCCCCGATTTTTGGACACATTAATTAAATCATTTTTAATTGATTTAATAATCCATAAAACTAATTTAAGAAATAAAATTTTATTAAACAGATTTTAGCAGCAGAAATCTCAAACTAAATTCAAAACTACTTAACTATCGTACAACCCAACAAAATAAAACAGAGTTTGATAAATGTGATAACACTTTTGGAAATTAAAATAACAATACTTTAAATTAATAGAGCTTCTAAGGGAAGGGCATCCAAGGCTCGACAAACTCCCCTTCCTCAGTTGGGAGGTCCTCACCCTGGCACTGATCATCTTGTAGAGGATTCTGTTCTTCGGTCTCCTGATTACCTAGCATGAAATGCCAGCCCAACGGCACTATAATGAGTTTTGAAACTCAGTAGATAAATCTTACCCAATAACCCTTACTCTACAAGCAATCACATTTATAATAAAAGGATGTAAGAATCGAAGAGCACAAAACTTATTTCATTATATAACCATCAACGTACTAAAGTAAATTTCAGAATCTCAACTTCTATAATCGTTCCGACACTGGAGTATTCACCACATTCCAAACTCATCTCTGGACATACTTTACAAGTCCTACTAGGCTACCCTCAACATCTCGAAGTCCTAGTTGGTTACTCTCACAATTCCAGGTCCATCAGGCTGCCCTCAATGTCCTGCTAGGCTACCCTCAATACCTGAGGTTCTGTCAGGCTACCCCTGAGGTCCTACTTGGCCATCCTCACGATTCTAGATCCATCAGGCTACCCTCAAGGTCCTGCTAGGCTACCCTCAATACTTGAGGTCCCGCCAGGCTTCCCCTGAGGTCCTGCTTGGCCACCCTAGCTACACTGGGTCTTTCAGGCTGCCCTCAAGGTCCTACCAGGCTACCCCCAATCACACGAGGTCCTGTCAGGCTACCCCCGAGGTCCTGCTAAGCCCACAACCTTTCATTTGTTTCCTTTTTCCACTAACCAGAACAACATCTACATAAGTTCTCTAAGTCCACAACTTTTCCAATGTCCTTTATGTCTTTTCAACGTTCTCAGTTCAATCGACAAAGCAATAATTTCATATGACGAGTAAACAAATCATGATATCACCACACACAGAGGATATTTGAATCACTATACAACCATCTCCAGCTAATTTAAGTACAAAACGAACCTCACAACAATCTTGATACGTTTTCATAACAGAATAATCGCAAGTGGATCGATAATAACAAAAGTTCACAAGAGTCAATGAAACATAACATTATTGATAGTTCAAAAGACAATTGAATTTTACAAAAAGTATTCAGATTTGTCCTTGTGACTTTTGGGTTTCTTTATGATTTAGCACATAGGTTCATTTTAGTAACCTTTAATATTTGAGGATGGAAAAGTTATTTCGTAAACCTTAGGGTTACTTAGTAATTTTAGTACTCTTAGGCTTTTTCAGACAATATTACTGATGTAGTCAATTACGGTCTCACTCGAAAGCATAGATCTTATATTAGTTAAAGTAATATTTCTTCTACTTACACAACCTTTTTATTCATTCAATCATACAAAAATTATATTCGTAGTGAAGTAGTATTTCTTTATATATACAAAATGCTTGTTCTTGTTAAGTGAATGTGACTTCTTTTCCCTCTAATAGATTTTACTAGCCCTTGAGATAAATTATAGAATTAGTTTTTTAGACCAAAGCCTTGTACATAAATTTACTCTATATTTTGTTTCATACTTCTTATATATAGGTTCTGTGCATAATCAGTGTGTCGAGCTTCTTCGTTCCATGCTTTGTACTAAACTAGTAGTATTATACTCTTTAAAGCTTAAATGATATCCAAATCTAGAGTCTACTAATTCATAAAATTTACTCACCGAGTTAAGACATCCTTGTGTTTTTATTTTTTATTTTTTTATATGTACTACTGTATACATCTCAAAATTAAATCAATCCAATTTATCTTTTACTAGTAATAATTAGATCAGCTTAGTAATTAGTAAGTATAAATGCCTAAATTAACCAATTTATGCATTGCTTGAATCAACATGACGAAAACTGTGATATTGGGATGTACGCTACCCAAACAAAATTCAACAATTCAAAACATGAATTCCTGCAATAAAGAAAAAATACTACTATATGTCTGACCTTAAGGTGCGATGCGGTTTTTAACTGTTTTTCCTAGGATCCAAGTTTCTTTGTATGGGCTCGATTAATGGGGCCCCTATAATACATCAAGACATATCTAATATACTTAGAGTTAAAAGGGTAAAGAAAAATCTACCTTGATCCTTGGAGTTCAAGTTTGGGTGGATAAAAATGGTGTTTTCAGAAGTGGAGCTTGGTGGCGGCAATGGTACGTGTGGTGTTCTTTTTCTTCCTCTTTTCTTCTTTTCCAGTCACTCTTCTCTCCCTCTAAGAAAATTAGAAGAACAACAAACAAACAAAAAGAAAAGGAAAAGAAAAAAAAAATGGACAACAATCTATTAATGCTCTCTCTCTCTCTCTCAGCAAAAATAAGAGAAAAAGAAAAGAAGAAGAAAATAGTGGAGGATGATGGTGATGATATCTCTCTCTTTTTCTTCTCTCTGCCGAAATTAATAATGATAATGAACATGGAAGAGAATAATGGGTAGTTAATATAAAGGAAGGGTGGAGTATATAGAGGGAGTGGTGGAGGAAAGTGGGAGAGTTATTGTTTTTCTCTCTCCTCTCTCTCAGCCGAATAAAATGGAAATGGGGAGATGGGTTTATCCAGGGTAGTAGGTTAGAGGGAAAGTGAGGGGTGCAAGTTTGGAGGATTAAGATGGAGGTGATGGAGTGTGGGAGGGAAGTGGAGAATTAGTTTCATAGGATTCTAGTTAGGGTTTAGATAGAAAAGGTAAGGGATGAATGAATGTATATCTGTAAAGTATAATTTATTTCGAATACAATTTTTTTTAAGTAATATCAATTATACACATAATAATGTATTTTAATTAATTAATCTAACTAATTATTGAATTTGTATTTAACATTTCAAATTTGTATAAAAAAAATAAGGCGAAAATTCGGGTCGTTACACGGAAGTTCGCGGGGATCAGTGTTTGGCAGCAACCGAAGCTCGACGTCCAGGGGAATGTTGTAGACTCTCTTGAACTCGGTGTAGGCGCCCGACGCGCCACTCAAGTATTGATTTTGATAAGGGCATGGCCTCATCGGTCTCCTATGTCACCGGACCTCCTTGGGGGCATTCACGAAGGGTCCCAGCCCTTGGTTCAAGGTACTAGGAGCCTCCATTTCCCGAGGATCAAATGCTATAATCGGGTGAGGAGCTCTAAAAGGGTCGAAGGTCTCGATGTAATCGACTGGGGTTTGGTAGAATGCTCGGATCCGAAGCGCCTCACGAATTTCCTCAGGGATGATAGGAGAAGAAGAAGAGCTACTGGAACTGTCCGAGCAGACCTTAATGACCATTCCCCCTACCTAGCAAAAAGGATGCGCAAGATTTGTTAGCTACATGCGTAAGGGAAGCAAAAATCTAGTGCTTGGGACAGAATGGTCGACGCTCCTCGGAATCTAGGTCTCGGTCAAATATTGGGATACCCTCCCTCAGGAAGAGCACCTGGGGCCTGTAACTATCTTATGGCCTCGGGAAGGAAATGTCACTCGGAAAGAAGGTAGGCGTAGGGAAGGAGATGGGCATCGGGAAGACCATGAACGGTGCCAGAAAATGCCAGCACCGCCACGGACCAGACGCCGACGAGCAGCGTCTCCGCTGCAGTACATGCTAAAAGTGATGAAAAACTTGAAAAAAAGCGTCAAAAACTGAAGATTAATGTTTGGAGATCATCATACCTAAGTTTCGTGCGAAGATTTGCTTCCAAATCGTCCCAAATCTCGATCGAAAGTGTGGAGCGACGACGATAGCAGTTTGTTATAGAGAAAGAGAAGTTGGCCGTCCTATCTCTCTCCCCCTATTTATAGTGGGACGTTTGAAAAGCTATGCGGGAAGCGAAGCATCGTGCGCCAAGCCATCGGATCTTTGACAGGTGTCCTCATCGGACGGTCAACAGCGAAGGTTCTGCACCGAGGTCAGAGCGCTGAATCGCCAAGCCATTGGCATCACGACACATGTCCCCAAAAGGACGTTTTGCACCAATCAACTGACACGGCACGTGCTGAGACAGCTCACAGCATCAAGCACTTCGACGATTTTCGACACGTGGCTCTTAGGGCTGGGGCTAGCAGTCTGACAACTACCAAAGCCGCTTTTCGCCTCGGTTACCAACATTTGGGGTCTCACACGTGGCGGTTTAAGAGAAAGATCAACTCCCTAAAGCCAAGGGGAAATGCTTCAGTAAGTTGAGGGGCTATTGTGGTGGCCTCGGTTACCGACTCGGTAACCTAGCCGAGACTCTGTGAACCGAGGTCCCATAAGGATCTGGCCTGCAACCCGGTACAAGTTGAAGGCCCTGACTTGCCGTTTGGCTGAACGGTCGGTGAGAAGATCTTAATGATAGCTTCAGTAGCATCAAGTAGCACAGAGCGTATCCGTATCGGTGCTCCCGAAGCGGCCTAAGAGAAGTAGTTACGTCAGGTGGGGCCCAAGAGGGTTGTGTACCGAGCATAATCATTGGGATCTCACCTGGCCATGTGCTCTGTAACCACCTTATCTCCTACGTCACTTATGACATAGCCCGAGGCGGTTACCTGAGCGTACCCTCCACGCACTAGCTTGGAGGCCAAGCAAAGCAAGCTCTATAAATACAAAAAGGACTCTAGCCTAGAGAGGTACACCTTTTCAACCCTAACCCTAGGCCTACATTCTTCCCCTGAGATCTAACTTGATCGTCGGAGGGTCATTGGGCTGTTCCAGCCCTAGTGACTTGCTGCAGGTCTAGCAGCAGGAGCGCGGAGCCGCTCGGAAAAGAACCTAACCTGAACCACGGTCAAGATCGCATCAAATCGAACCCCTATAGAAAGCAAGTTGATCAATGGAGATATTGCCTCGCAGGAAAACTATAGAAATTTACTACTCCAAATAAGATATGGTGGGACGTGGGGGTGAGGAAAAAAGAAGTGGGGGGAAGAGCCAGTTGAGTTGGGCATAGTATTTTAACTTCTTTGTTCGAGTAGTTGTCTAAATAGTATACCAAAGAAAATTGTAAAAACTTATTCTTAATAGGCACTTATGGAAAACACTTCTATGACACAATTTCACAAAAAGTATACACCAAAAGGGTTTTCCCTTTATATATGTTAGAATAGAATATATGGATACATATTAGACTAGATTTAACAAGTTCAAATCAAATTACCAAACCAAGAATGTGTTCCCTTTAAACTCTACAACATCCACTCGGTTCACCCCTGTCCCACAAACTAATAATCACGGCGTTTGTCGAGCGGATAAGATTTTAGGTGGATAAGGAAAAAGGGTAGATAAGAGGTGGATATATTATAGGAGAGATTAGTTAAGGAGGAAGATTAACTTATACTTAGTTTTGAGTAGTACAGTAGTTGATATAGGTGGATAAGAGTGGATAATATGAAATTACTTGGTTGCCCTCATTAAGTTATTACATTGAGAATACAAAAATGATTTTTTTGGGGGTACAATTTGGTCTTTCTCCCCACCCGGATTAACTTATCCTAGGGTGGGGGGTGGGATTAGCTAAGACTCGTCCAAGGGGATAAACTCTCCCCCTCCCCCTTCTTCCACTACCAAACACTACATTTCTTATTCCTCTCTTTCCATTATCCGCCTCCCTCCCTTATCCCCTTCTTTATATACCCTCAACAAATAGAAGAACAAAGAAAAGAAAAGGAAAGAAGAGGCGTAATGCGATGATTTTGAAACCTTAAGACGGTAATCTTCAGAAGTCCCCAATTAGAAGGACCAAAGTGAAATTCGCCCTCCCTAACATACAATCAGCGAAGCCTCAAAAGTGAAGTGAAGTCCTACTTGTTCGGAGTTCGACGTGTACTGAAAGAGTCCGGCTACTCTCCAATCTACAGGGAATTGGAGAATCTTTCAATTCCACCTTATATTGCGACAAGTGGCATCTAATGCATTCAATGGTTAGGATTAACCTATTAACTTCCTTCCCAATTTCAGCTCATCTCGTACTCTACGAGCACCCAATTACTCCCCAAATTTCTTAACGTCCTCTTCCCTCCCATTAACCATGTTTTCCCTCCCTCAATTTTCACGAGCCTATGTTTCCCTCCCTCAATTTCTTAATTTCGGTGTTGCTAATTGGAACTACTTACAACCAGGATGTTACAAATATGAGGCACCAGCATGGATGAATCCTGAAGAAGTAGAATTTATGAGGAATTCTAGCTACAACAATTTCATGTGATGCCCTACTCCTGATCCCCTCATGAGGATTTCTTTGAATGAGATATTATATCTATAATTTTGTTTCTTTCAGCATTGTTTCTTTCACTGATATTATTATGTAGGTCCTGAGGATTTTTTCACTAATGTTATATTAGTAATTTCATCATGATTTCTTTCACTAATATTATATAGCTCATGAGTTTTTTTTTTCCCTAGCAAAACAAGCACAGAGCCAAGAACATCAATTCAATTCATAGCACTACCATTGGTAGGAGTTATAAATTTCACCTAAGGCATTCACTCTATGATCCATGAATCCAAATAAAAATATTTACAAATTAAATTACAACTTCACAAAATCCGACATCGAAAGAGAGTTGGGAATAAACTTGCTGCAAAAATGAGATGCTCTGTTTTAAAAAGAAGAACACGTTGATGGGTAATGGAGAGATGAAAACCTTAAGGGGCAGGGTTAACGTGAGGAAGACAACATTAAAAAATTTGGAGAGTAATTACGTGCCCGTAGAGTACGAGATGAGTTGAAATGGGGAAGGGAGTTAATAGGTTAATCTTGCCCGTTAAATCCATTAGATGCCACTTGTCGCAATATAAAGTGGAATTAGATCCCTATCGATTGGAGAGGAGCCGGATTCGTACTGAAACAGCACCAAGTTATTCTTCTCCTCGGTTTCACCGCGTAAAACATCGACGTCAATCCTCACCATTACTTGCGTGCCCGTAGAGTACGAGATGAGTTGAAATGGGGAAGAGAGTTAATAGGTTAATCCTGACCATTAAATCCATTAAATGCGACTTGTCGCAATATGAAGTGGAATCGGAGGATTCTTTAATTCACTACTAGATCCCTGTATAGATTGGAGAGGAGCCGGACTCGTTAAACATCACCAAGTTTTTCTTCTCCCCGGCTTCACCGCGTAAAACGTCGACGCCCACCCCGCCGCCCCCCCGGGTCATCTCTCCACTCTCAGTCGCCGGCCCGCATTGCGCCGCCGCTTCTGCATATCCCCAGGATAAGAGAGCCCCCCCGCCCCTTCTGTATTGGCATTATTAGTAAGTTCGTCGATTTATTTTAATCTATCTTTTCCTGTACGAAGCTCCACATCCTTCTCCTAAACCCTATGCATTTTGCTCCTTTCGATACATATATGTATAAATTGTTAGTGATGTTTTCCTCCGTGTACTTGAAGAAAATGAACTCCCCACAATGTTGTACTTGCTTTCTGTTTTAGGGTTTTTGTTTTGACGCTTAATTTTTTGATCTTTTTGACATCACCTGACGATCAGGGTTCTCTCTGAACCCTAATCTTTGAAAGCCACTGGGTTCTGAGCCTCAATTTAATTCCTGAGCTCATTCCGTGACGAGTTTAGGGTTTCACAATTCATTCATTTTGCACCCATTTCTTTATTTTGTTTTGTTCTTGTTAAGCTTCTGAACCCTAATTTGTAAAGCTAGTGGGTTCTGGGCCTCAATTTAATTCCTGAGCTCATTCCGTGACGAGTTTAGAGTTTCTCAATTCATTCATTTTGCACCCAATCTTTATTTTGTTTTGTTCTTGTTAAGTTTCTGGACCCTAATTTTATTTTTCATTTTATGTGGTACAGTTTGGTTTCCTTTTCATCGTTGGGGATTATGGATACTACAGTCACCATGGATCAACCAAATGCAGTGGAAAATATCTCTCAGAAAATCGTGAAGAAAGTGGAGGAGAACTTTTTTGTTGTTGTAGAAGCTAAAGAGAATTTAAGTGAGGTATCCCCGTCATCTAAGGTGGCTCCTATAGGGCCTATAACTCCAGATTCAAATAAAGAGACTGGGGACTTCCTCTTCTGTTTTACATCCCCTTTAACGTTGGTTTCTTCGCCTCAAAATGATAACTTGCGTGCTTCTATTGATTTTAGTCCCTGTACCCCAGTGGAGGGTGGTTTCGACCCGTTTGCTCCTGGTCCAGAGGAGCTCGCGATGGCTCCTCATTGTAAGAAGTACCTAAAAGAATCACGAGTCAATGTTGCACGGCGGCTTAAGTTTGATTCTTCTGCGAATTTTGTTGTGGATGGAAATCGCAAAAGTGATGCTGAAACCATCTCAGATGACGAGATGATACTGGAAACAGTGTATGATACACTTTTGGAAGCTATTGTTTCGAAGCAGACGGAGGGGCTTATTACTGAAATTTTACCTCTGGATCGAGGTTTTGATGGGTTTAAAACCCCTGATTCTGCTACCCGTCTTAGTGGAATTGCGGAAACCTGTCCCGGTGCTCCTGTGAAGACCACAGGAACCACAAGAAAATTAAGGAACGTTGATCAGGGTTTATGCAGAAAGCTTGAGTTCTGACTTGGGTTCTGCTAAAAGGTTTAAAGCTGACATTATGAGGGCTTTTTATGTCACATACCTCTGTGCCTGGTACTGATGAGGGGTAGTACAGGAATACTCACTCCTCATCATCGACTAACCCTGGATACTACACAGTGAGGAATACTACTCTGTAGGAATTGTATTTTGGTAACTGTAGTGCTAACTCATATTGCAATGGATTGGTATTCTTGTATTCCTATTTTTTGAAACCCTGAAACTTGTGATCTGTGAGGATTGTTTCGATGGGAAGGTAGTTCTCTCTCTGACCACGTTTATAGAGCGTAACATATTGAAAAGTACTTATTTCCCAGATTAATTTAAATTCAGTTTCATAGAGACCGTTGGTTTCCTTATTAGAGAAAACTATGTGCAACTCTCAGCAATAAGCCTCTCTCTCTCTCTCTCTCTCTCTCACTCATGTTATTTCCTACCATTCTTGTGTGCTTCTCTTGCACCATTAAAAAAAAGAAGTGTTTCTCTTACAATTCATGTCATGGATCCAAATTGGTTTGATGAAGTGTGTAAAGAGCAGAAGCTTTTTGGGTTGTAATGGAATAAGTAATCACAGCTACTTGTGAAATTGGAAAGGAAAGGAAATACCTTTCCCACAGGTGGTGTTTTAGTTACCTCAAGCTTAAAAATTTCTATCCACATCACTAGAGGAGGCTGTACTATGGAACGGTATCCGTGTACTAGTTAAGTCTTGTGCATCAACTGTTAAGTCTAGGCTGTAATATGTAGGATTCTTTGCAGGAAACAGTGGAGGATGCTTTGAATAGAGCTAATGTTTTTTTGCATGTTTTTTTGCAACAACTTCTAGTGTTTCAATGAGGTAATTCTACTTGAAAAAGGGAAACCTGTACCAGGCTGTTTTGCTTCAAGGAACTTTTTTCTTCATTCTAGAGGTTGCTTTGTTCCACACTTTATGGCGTTCCTGTGCTTGACTCCATGTTAAGCTTGTCATCGAAAATTGTTGCAAGGCCATCCTTTGGTGAAGAAAAGGAATTCTGGTGCTTTTTGAGGATAACGTTACATTGATCTCACGGCCTCAACATCATTCTTTCACCCGTGAAACATGTTGCTTAAAAATCTCCCTGAGAGATTGATTCCTCGGCAGCCAGATCGATTCTTCAGCCACCCAATCTATCCTTCGGCCGCATGATCTATTGCCCAGCTGCCAGATCGTCTATTTTTCAAATTCTGGAATGTTCTGTCATGAGTTTGATCCGATCACCAAAACCCTAGCAGCCAAATTCTGATGTGTTCGGGCTGCGAAGTAGATTTCGTCTAGAGATCTTATTTACCCTATATTCCTTATTGATTCACGCCATTTGATTGGCAGAAGTGAGTCACCAATTGCCTATATAAAGAGGCCCTTAGGGTTCGAAAATAAAAAAATCATCAATCACCCTCTCTAGCCACAAAACTCTGCCCACATACTCTCTCATACTCTCTTTACAAAAGCCCTAACCTTCCAAAGGCAGCTACAATTCGATGATCAAACTCCCAAAGTATAAACCCTAACCCTCGGGTTTTCAAGAAGCAAATAAATCAGTCAATCACCCCCAATCTGAAGTAATCAAGCAACTGAGGGATCAAGGTGGTGAGGCCCAGGGGCCTATGGTTTGATCTCTTTTACGTTTTTGTGCATTTTTGATTCTCTGTTAAATATCTGTTCTGGTGTGAAGAAGAACATCAACTGGGACATCAATCCTTCGGCCGATACATCAATCCAGTGGGATTCCTCGGCCGTGATATCAATTCACCGGCCAAGGGATCTATTTGCTGGGACATATTTGTTTTTTTTTGCTTATTTTGATGCATGATTCAATTATCATCTTGGCTCATCATTAACTATTTTAAAGGCTAATAAAACAGATTACTTGTTTAGAATTAAATAAAGCAAATATACGTCATATGTTGCATGATTATGGGCTAGTCTTATGACTAAGCGAAATAGGGGTGCTTAACACCTTCCCCTTATTGTACTTTTGGCTCCCGTACCCGGAATCTTTGTTTGTTTTTTGTAGTTTTTATAAACTAGGTGGCAACTCTGTTTTGATGATAACCGTTATCGTGTGACGATGTTCTTAGCCATGGGAATATCCACGATCTTGGTTTATGAAGTGGGAAGCAAACAAACAAACACGATCAATCTGTATGGCGATGCCCCGTTTGGGAGGAGTCTACACATGGTTGGATGATGATATCCGTTGGCCCAGCTAGATTTTAATAGTTTTGTTTATTCAATATTTATCTAGAATTCCAGATAGATTGTTATTTAGAGTTTTATCTTCTTAGGACTTTAGTTTGTTTATCACTATTGTTAGGTGATCTTTATCTTAGTTGTTTTATCTCTTTGTGGAGCCTATGGGGCTCCCATCGTTTGTTTCTTGAGTTGGTGCAAGGATTCCAATTCAACCTTAGGTACAGGGACACCTAAGGTCTTGTTCCACCCTTAGGTACACCGTACAGGGATCCTTACGGGTTTGCTACCAGCTCCACATCGTATGGTATGGCTGGAAAGGTCCTTCGCGTTTCAAGTCTTCTCATTATATTGCAATCTTGTCTATGCCATATTCAAGCACAGGATGGGGTTTCTCGGGCTTCTCGATCTTAAGAAATAAGAAAATAGATTGTCTCCTATTGTATTAACTATGGATTACAATGGTGACTATACTAGAAGGCCGCTTTACCTTCAAGGTACGTTTCAGTCCATTGATGTGGAAATCTGAAACAATGATTTCGATTCAAGTTGTATCTGCTTTTTCTCACCCGTAATCCAGATGAAGCGTTAGGGTAAGAAGCAGTAACAAGTGAATTCATCTCTTTGTGATTAGCCGATCAATGATTTACCTATTACTTCATTGCCATATGGCTCATGGATAATGTTTACTTTGCCTCATTAGCGGTGATGGTTTCATTGGCCTTGTATAGGTTGCATTGCTGCCGAAACGTTATATGGCATGCTAGTCATGGTTTCTATACAGTAGTACTTTTATGTCTTGTTAGTTCTTGTGGTTAGTCTAGTGGAAACTTTACTTAAAGCTCTCTAGCTATCAATACAGAATACAGGGCAATATTGCATGTCAAGGGTGACCTTGCTTGATAGTTGAGAGTTACTTGCCAGCAATTTGCATAAGGGAGGTATCAAGGTATGGAACTCATCTTATTTCTGGCAAATGACCCTCCTCTACTCGTTTTGATCTTGTTTGGGAAAATGAAATGATTTAACTTGTTTGATCTTATTGCAATAATCTCTCACAATCACACTTGAGCTAGTCCAAAACACAGACTCACTCTCTCTCTCTCTCTCTCTCTCTCTCTCTGCCTCTCTCTCTCTCTCTCTCTCTCTCTCTCTCTCTCTCTCTCTCTCTCACAAATGGATGATGTATGAAATGTCTCAGGAGCCACATTATTCTCTGACATTTAAAGGGTTAAGGTCAGATAGGGTGAAATGATCTCAGGAGAAACTGTCCAATCTCTGAATTACTGGTTCCAAGCTTGGTTTACATGGTTCTCCGTGGGGTCAGCCTTTGATTAGAACTTAGGTCATATCCCCCTTGACATGAGACGATACAATGAAGCGTGACCATTTGGAAACCTCTAAGTGGGTGTTCCTACTTTACATCAGTAAATTAATAGGGAAGGTAGAATCCATAGTCATGAAAGTTTGAGAATTTGAAGATTTTGTTATCTGAAGGATGGTTTGAGGGACAAAATGGTAGAGAAGTCAAGTTGTGCACAAGAGAGACCGATGCACCACATTCGTGTACCACATCCAGTCACCAAAAGGGAAGGATAGCGATGTACACAGTGCAATACAACAAAACTCCAGAAGGAAAAACAAAGACCAAAGAGACCACTGTGTTCTTTGTGTAATCCATCTCAATTGCTCGAGCTACAAAAATGCGAAGGAATTAACAAACCAATAAATGTTGCTTGCGTGATATTCTTGAACTCTATAGTTTGGTCTTAGAATGACAAGTCTGTTTGGCCACGCTTTTGTTCTTGACGTCAATGACTATGTCGCAGGATGTGTAGGAAGCCGCATGGATTTTGAAAATTCCAATAATGACTTTGCCAGAAATTCTTGTAGACGTGCTGACGGGCAAAGTGCCGGAGATGATGTCTGCATACAAATCTGAATTCGAAAGCAATTGATCGGCCGTAAAGGTGACCGTTAAATCCATATAGATGGTTTTGTCTGCCGAAATCTCCCCTGCTGGTATAGAAACATCTCCCACCACTTGGCCCCTGTAGTTGAGGAAGACACAGCTGTGGGTGAACTTGAATCCTATCTTATTCTCGTTCTTAACGGACAGATTCATGTCAAGAGAGATGTTAAAGTACGCTTTCAGCCTTGGAATGTTGAGCGAAGTCTGCAATTCTTTTAGAACGACAGAGTGAATGGTGGTCACAGGACGTTTGACTTTGAAGCCTGTGAGCCCAAGTATTAACAGTGTCAGAAATATGCCCAATATTAAAACAATCGCCGCCAAACATTTGTTTCTCCTTTGCTTCCGACTGTTTCGAGGAGTTGGAAGGGGAGGAGGAGGAGCTCGTGTATATTTCCTATCCTCTGACCAAGTATTTTCCACTTCCATTTTTCTTTATTTTCTTGAGTCGGAAATGGAAATAAATCTAACCGGAAATTGTACTATTAAGTTGTTGAAGGCGGCTGATAAACAGAATGACAACATATATGTATGCTTAGTTTCTAGAAATCCTTAAATTGAAACATTGATGTTTGGTGGCTCAGTTTTGTAGGCTGATAAAGGATTCTGAGCCCCTCCCCTGCCAGCTAATTATCGCTGAGTGGGGACTGTTTGGCTGGTATGCCGTATGTAAGGTGACTTATTAATGGAGAGAGAGAGAGAGAGGAAATTTTTTTACAACGGAAACAGGAGGGGAGTATATATGTTTCTGTCACGACAGCTTCAATGTGAATCGGGATATATGCGAAGATCAACTGCTCACAACGATAGCAAAATCTTATGGTTCTTTGAAAATATTGAATAAGCAGCCACTTTCACTTGGTGTTTTCATATTTCCAACTTCTTCATATGGTGGCAGAAATGTGCTTATTCGAACATGAACATGTATTCCGGGTGCTACAAATGCAGTAGGCCTAGCTAGCAGTCCAGCTTCAGTGCCTGTACCACAACCCGCCTCTCAATATGACTAACGCAAAACACGTTACTCAATTTGGACCCTCCCTACCATATGTAAAAGTAGTAGGGTGCAGGGGCAGCCCGAAGGGGGGTGCCTGCTGCGCAACTCCAAAATTTCTCCTTAATTATACTACTAGTTGTTAGGGTAATTTAGAAAATTTCTGTAAGATAGGCACGTGCAAGTCACTTAGATGAAAAAAAAATCTTAAAATAACTTATATTTGTGTGGAAAAAACTCCCGTAATTCTAAGTTACCAAAAAGCCCCCCCAGCCTATTTTTTATCGCGCATGTCTTTGGACTAGACCTGCATGAGTTTCAAAGTTTTGGTCAGTATATGAATGAATATATATATATATATATATATATATATATATATATATATATATATATATATAATCTCCTTCAAATAAGGAGGTCCTCCCCATTTCTCCCATTTTCCGATTGAATTTTGATGATCCGAGCCACTCAATGTGTTTAGAACGTGATTTTAAGGGTACCCGCGTGAAATCAGCAAAAAAAATGACCGGGAATGGCTTGATTTGTGCAGTTTTTATTTGAACCGTTCAATAAAAAATAAACAAAAACTGTTCGAATGAAGCCCTTTCCGGTCTTTTTTTTTTTTTTTTTGCTGATTTCATGAGAATACCCTTAAAATCACGTTCTGAACATATTGAGCGACTCGGATCATCAAAATTCAATCGAGAAATGGAGGTCCTCATTTTATTAAAATGAGGTGGTCCTTATTAGAAGGGGACTAATATATATATATATATTTTTTTTTTGTCGTAAAAATACACACGAAAAAGCTTGCCGTGTAACGCCCCCAATTTTGAGTACGTTAAATAAATATTTTATTGCATAATTTAAGAGAGTTTGACTCTTTATTATATCATAACTCCCACAAGAGTTCATATTTACACAAGAAGAGATAACTAAGGTTCCTAACTACAGCTCCGCCTGCTTCTCCATCCTAACCAGTTCTTCAGTTCCAAAGGTCTCCAAAGTGTACAGCTTACCTTGATCATCTACAAAATCTGACACATTATACCAGCGTCGTCACCAGTATAATATGTCAGGGTCACCAAAGGTAACACCATGAGCTACAAGAGCTCAGCAGAATAATTCTAAACCCACTAACGCTTAACTTACACATAGTAAATCATAGATTTAGCATACAAGGTCATGAACAACACATGCATATTCGTAAAGATAACAACAATGACACATCCACATTCCTTAATCTAACGTTGGTCTCTGTGATATCTGAGTTTCTCTTACGCGACTCATCGTAAACTGTGTCTCATTTTCACTTTACCAAAACAACATTTCGAAAATCAGTTTTAACACACCTAACCTTGGTTCCGCCGTTTTGGTCTCCCGAGTATTCTCACAATTGTTCCGCAACACCGGATTCCCATTGGCACACAATTTGCATTAGCTCCTCTCCGCGGATACCAAGCCATACCTCACCATGGTTCTGCCGCTCCGGATTCTCATGGGAACACATACATCTTCACAATGGTTCCGCCGTTTCGAATTCCCATTGGAACACATACAGCCTCACAATGGTTCCGTCACCACGGATTCCCATTGGAAAACACGCACACACCACATAATAGCTACCACGTCCAGCCATTATATAGTTTCAAAAATATTTTATCTTATGCAACACACAACCCCACAATGGGCAAGTCCAACCACATTGCGATTTCAAAACACACCTTGTCATTAACACACCTTAGGTGTCATGTTTCTACTTTCTCAATTTTCGTGTCTCGTTTTCATGCATAGACTCCGCGGTAGGACTTTCCATATAAACATAAACCATTTAATAAAATCTTGAAACTAAACTAGCAAGATCATCCAACTCTATATTACCAATCATGTTCACTCATCGCTTAACACAACCACAAGTAATGCAAGCAACATGTATTACTTCAAGTCAAGCGTTAAAATTTACTTTTCAAAATGCGTTCTTTCTTTCTTTATGAGAAGTTCAAAACAACACATGTTTATTGAAGTACGAGCCATTAATTCAATCATTAGTCGAGCAAGTACACTAATCATCATGCTTTCCAAACATTATAAGAAATGACTAACTTCGAGTTATACTTTGAGATAGTAAGTAGAGATATCCTTCATGTATTACAAATGATACACATTTCTATTTATACTTAGAGTAGGGGTAAGATTACTCTACCTTGATCCGATACTAGTCGGGGCCGAATAAGTTACTTGGAAACTTCCACGAGCGGTGAAACTCACAAATTCAGACCAGACTTTGGATGGCAGTAACTCAGTCAATATTTGGCCGAATAGGATCGTTCTTGGGTTGAAATTGAAGCTCTAGAAGTGCTTTACAACTTTTGTGAAGAAAGTTAATCCTAGAAACTACTTTAGGTAGGAGAAAACTAGTGATAAAGGGATTGACAATTTGCTGTCTGGAACTGAAAATTCGAGATTTTTACTAAACTTCAGATGTCAATATCTTGGTCATTTCTTGACCGATTAGGGTGGTTCTTGGGTCTAACTTGAAGGTCTCGAAGTGTTCTACAACTTTCCTGAAAGGAGGTGGTTCTAAAAACTACTTTAAGCAGGAGAAAAATGAGAATTTTTGAAGGGCAGTAGGCTGACTAGAATACAGAAATGGTTTCTATAGAGAAGTGAGAGCAAAAGAGTGAAAGTGTGAGTTGAATGGTGAGAATGGGCATGTTATTTATAGACCAACGCTTGGCTTATTATCTAATGGATAAATTTTCCCCCAACAATTATTGTCCGATGGGTAAAGTCTAGTCTTGTACTAGAAGATCTTTCTTGTTTGCAAAAAAAGCCTAGATTTTGGTAGTTGGATTTGGATTATGGAAGATTTTAGTGGAAGAAAGGAGGGTTTGTACAAGATTTGGCTAGTAGTTTACACATTTAAGGACAAGATACATAGATTTTTCTTGGAGAAATACACCATCATAGATTGAAAGTATAACAAAGGACCATGGAAAGATCAATCAAGGTACACACAAAATCTCCCTTTCTTCCTCTGTCCCTCTCCCTCTCCCTCTCTCTTGGCCAAACTCTCTCTCTCGGCCAAACTCTTTCTCTCCTCTCTCTCTCTCTCTCTCTCTCTCTCTCTCTCTCTCTCTCGTACTTATATATATAGAAAAGTACTAGAGGTACTAATGTGATCTATTAGGTTTTCAAGTATAAAGATTTTCAAAATAAACTAATGAAATGTGCACATGTTTGCTTGCAATATTATATGTATATCTATATATTTATATACATTCCCCTGTAGATTGCTGAGTACCAGTATGCTCCAGCCTTCTTCATTTGTAAACCACCAATAAGCTATTCATGTACTATTCCTGATTCAACAATTGAATCAGAATTATTTCAGTAAATACTTGTTGCATCTCAATATCAATTATAGAGCTATTATATACTCAATTATAAAGCTATTATATAATCTCTATATCATAGAGCTATTATAACTGAATATCTCTCCAGGAGATGGTCTTGGGTACTTGGATGTTAGCATTGGTGTTGCTTTGAATAAGGACAGTTTTGTCCCTTGGGCTTTTGACTAATGCATGAATATTTAAATTAGTTCTCATACATTTATAGTAAATACGATAAATTAATGCAATTGCATGACTTCCTTCTAGCATTTGATTAATTGCTCCTGCAGTTTGAATATTTAAAGTTATTGCTTTTAAAATATTTTTATCTTTTAAACTAAGGAGTAAATCGGGGTAACAGTTAAAATATACTGGACCATTATGTAGACTTGACTCCATTAATCCTAACAGACTATCACTATAAACTGTGAATCTGTTGTCTCTTAAAGATAGTAAGGCTGAGGCATTTAATCATTTTCTTGTTAATGGTTTAATAGCAACTTGTATTAATCCTACATGAATATAATTATATCCTCTTTCGAGGTGACGTTTGACTGATTGTTGACTGAGAAGGGCACATTTCTCTTCTTGTTTAGTAATAGCATAAACATGTTCGACTGTTTTTGCTACTTGATCAGTACGAAAAGCATCATTTAAGAAACTTGACTTGTAAATTTCTTTTACTGGGATTATATAGATGATGTTCTCATTTTTTCAAACTCGATTGATGAACACTGGAAACATTTAAATATATTCATTAGTATCATAAAACGTAATGGATTAGTCATCTTAGCTCCCAAAATTAAATTGATCCAAACAAAAATAAGATTTTTGGGATATGATATTCACCAGTCAACAATAACACCAATTAGTAGAGCTATACAATTTGCTGATAAATTTCCTGATGAAATAACTGAGAAAAATCAATTACAAAGATTTTTAGGATCATTAAATTACATAGCTGAATTTTACAAGTCACTGTTCCTATATACACACTTAAGGGTGTACCAAGCAATCTAGGTAGATTTTCAAATCAAAATTCTCTATTAAAATAGTCTAATTGGCACATGTCTTATTATAAAATTATATTAGGGTACATAGAATCTTAGGATAAGATATTCATATCTATTCTTTAAGTATATAGGCACATGGTAGATCTAAGAAGCAAATAAACTAATAAGACTAGTACTTTAGCAAGACTTGACCTTATTAACCAATGAATAATAATCCTCTGAATATTTATTGACCAATGGTCCAAGATGGGAAGTACTATACTTCTATATGATATATGTATATATATATATATATTTAAGTATAGTTTAACACATGGTGAATCTATGCAATGACTAAACTAATAGATCTTTGTACTTGGTAGCAAGACTAATCCTATTGACCAATGGGTGACATTTTCCCTAACTTTTATGAACCAATGGGTAAAGAAGGAAAGTATTATACTATATATATATATACACACACACACACACACACACACACACTTTCAAGCATGTGTACATAAGCCTATATACAATTATATAAGTGTACTTGAACAAATCTAATAAAATATCTTTGGTGGAAAGCCTATTGTCCAATGATTAAAGATTTTCCTAACGTCTATCGTCCAATGGGTAAAGATTTCCCTAGCATTTATCGACCAATGGTTAAAAGCTAAAAGGTTCAAAAGGTTCGAGAAGTTCACCAAGGGTTAGGAGGCAATAACTAGATAAAATGGTAGTTAGGTTTCTCTAACTAGTTGGTTCGGTTCTAACTATGCTTTCCAAGTAGGATTTCAAATCAAGAAATACAATTTTAAGATTTTATTTCAATTACTAGGAAAAATATACTAGTGCTTTTATGAGTACACTTGTATTTAGAAAACGACTAATCCGTTTCGTGTGAAGAAATCAAATTTTATAAGTCGAATTCTAATTATGACGGATTATTAAAAGCAAATTTAAAAGCAAATTCAAGTAATTAAAATAAAATTCAAATTTTTAACGAAATTTTTATTTATCAAAAATCAGGGTCGTTAATACCGATTCTGCACCGACGGCCACGCGTGGCCCACTCTGGGTTCTACACGAAAAATCCAAGCCGTTTTCTAAAATCTGAATGAAAAATAGAAAGATTGGATCAAGCACATACACATATCGGATTGAGCTGATTTTTCACAGCCCACTCAGTTTTTTTTTTCTAAAGTTGTTGAACCGCCCGGATTTTTCGTGCGGAACCCGGAGTGGGCCCCTTGTGGCTGTCGGTGTAGAATCGGTAAGGCCGCCGTCGGTGGCTGTAGAAGGACTCGAATACACACGTGGTTCGGACCCTCGCTATGTACAAATTCTACATCCGCCATTGGTTAGGTGTGCCTCCTCACCTATATATTTGTACATTAGAAATGGGTCCCTTCTCATAAAGATGGGAGAAAGTGGAGTCGAGGACTAAGGCCAGTCCTGATATTTTGAAGGTCTAAAGCGAATTTGAGAGATTGGGCCCTAGGATTTATTTAACCAAAAAAATCCAATAAAAGTGGCTAAATATAGAGTAAAAAGATTAAACATGATGGTTTAGCTTTTTAATTTAACTAAATAAATTTTTTTATACCATTGGAAAAAAAAGAATCAAACGTAATGCAATACCAGTCATAAACTGCGCTTTTTCTTACTAACTTTAATTGTAAGAATACTATCTTGAACAATAATAGAATTATCTATTTTAAACTTTTTTATCAAAGTTTGATGAATGAGAATAAATTATTTGATTTATTTATAAACAAAAGTGGCTTATTTTGTGAATTTGATATTAAAAGTTAAAAATAAAATTAAACAAACAAAAGAAAAAAAACTTATCAAAACATTGATGGTGTGTAAAAGATTTGAACCTCTTTGTCTTGAGTAATACCTACAACTACTAAAACATAACTAATTTATAATGCAAAAGGTCTAAGAGCTGTATATTATTTATTCCTAGATCCAAATGAAAAATAAGAAAGGAAAAAAAAACTTTGACAAAAGAAAACGTCCGTAAGAATCGAACCAGTGATCTCCTATCCCAATTTCAAATACCTCACATGGACCACTTGTACTAGAGTTGACATAATGTTAAAGTAAGGAACAATAACAGATATATAATATATGTGTTTTTTTTTTTTTTTGCAAAATGAGGTCCTCATTTTTCTGAAATTTCGGAGGCGTAAAGCGCCGGGCCAGCCCTTTCCAGGACTGAAAATAAGTAGGTTTTAGTAGTGTTCTTTGTGGTTATGAACTGGAAGAGGTCAATACAACTAATTTATGGCTCCATGGGAACCATGACCTGCATTGATCTCTCTAGATGAAAACCGATGAACTTTTCCCATGGCATACGTAAAACCAAAAGTCGTGGTTTGTTAGTACTCCTACGTCTCTTTTTTAGAGTCCAGTATTCTATTTTGGTATGCCTCTTAATAAGTGTTCATTTTGTAAAATGAATGGGTAAAAGTTGGTAAATTTCTATTTTGTCTCTAAAAGTGGATTCTATTTTGAAAAGTTAGTGACTAAAAGTGTAATGATGATATCTCCATAGAGGGTAAATAGGAAAAATTGAGGTAAAAGTTGATGTGAAATGTGTAATGATAATATTTTTTTAATAAGTTGGAGTTACGAAACAAGATACTTAAAAAGGGATGGAGGGAGTATTAACCTTAGACACATCAATATTCTTCGACAAAGACTTTTGCTGATATATTTGGTTATGTTGGCAACAGCTTTGTTTTGATATATACTCCCTCCGTCCCTTATTTATTTACCATTCAGTATTTCATTTTGGACTGTCCCTTAATAAGTGTCCATTTTGTAAAGTTAGTGGGTAAAAATTGGTGCATTATCTATTTTGTCCCTAAAAGTATATTCCATTTTGAAAAGTTAGTGAATAAAAGTGTAATGATGATGGGTAAGTATGAAAAATGGAGGACAAAGTTGATGTGAAATGTATAATGATGATGTCTTTATAATAAGTTGGAGTTACGAAACAGAACACTTAAAAAGGGACGGAGGGAGAGGCATTTTTTGCTTTTTTGCTAGACAAAAAAGGTTGGAGGAGTGGGGCAATCAGAGTAGCTACTTCCCTTGAGCGTGACCTTATGGATTTCAGACTTGTGGCGGATTAGGGACCAATAACGTTTATCTTTCTGCAGTCCAACCACGGCGAGAGCAGAATCTTGATGCAGTGATCACGCCAGAGATGTAATGGATCGTGTCGTAGGCATTGGATACAATCCAATAAGTAATCATCACTGATCAGTACTAATATGAAATCGATGTTATCTACGCTTTGAGGCACAACGATACGCATTTGGATTTGATTACGAATTTATCGCTAAAGCTATATCGTCTATTGGAATATATAGGAAAGAGAAATGCCAACTGTGTAGAACTCATGCAGTAAATTGTCTAATGAGGGTTGTAGCAGAAAGAAAAGGGTAAAAATTTGGAGAGCTAGTGAACAAGATATTATGACTTATAAATAAAATGCACAGGGTTAGTGGCACCAGTGCTTAACGTGCTTAATTTGTTACTTCATACTGCACTGAACTTCGCAATCTACTTATTTGTTCCTAGAAGATCATATATACACAGCCTGTTTTTTTCTTTTCTTCTTCTGATGCTTGATTGTGAGCTAATATTTCTGCTTCCAGAAACACAGCAACCGGCTCACACCCTTTACATGGTAAGATCGACTTGATGGAGCTTAGCGAGTGCCTGCAGTCTTTGCAAACGAATTACTCCATAAAAGCTAGCTTCCCTCGCCATGGCTTGAGAATCTGGAACGAGCAAAGCAAACTCGCGTCCACATTCATCAGTGCACCCGCATTGTTGAATTCCCCGCAGTAGTTTGGTGCCGAGAATATGGTAACTAGCTGCCTGTCTGCGAAAAATTCATAACCATCCTCCACCACCTGCTCAAATTAGTCGGTGTCACTCAAGAGCAGAGCTAAGCAGTAATCAGTAGGTCAAGGTATTTTTGACCTACAAAATGTCGATAATTTTTTGATACTTGGTTTCCATGTCTTCTATGCACTGAAATTATTAGAGCAACGAAACATGAAAGGTCAAGGTATTTTTGAGAAAAACAGAGCTTAGTTGAGAGTCACTCTTTTTTGCAAGGCACATGATTTTTAGGGGTCTATAAGACTTGTTTTTACTTTTCTCAAGTGAACACTTGTTTGGCATAACTTAACGGAGTAATTATACAGTGGTCTTGATGGTGCCCAACACTCTTCACCATCATAAATTCATTTAAGACTCATACACTTGGTTATACGCGTGAAATGAACGTGTGATTGTTGAAGGGTTGGGGCACCACATTGTGATTCTCTAGGAGCACCCAACGATTTTTCTAACTTAATGATAATATGACGCAGTTCTCTAGAAACAGTAATAATGCGTACCAACAAACTTTCCATACAAACTTGGTTTTTTTTTTTTTTTTTCAATCGGGAAAATACAAACTCGGTTTTCAGGGAAACAGAAAATGCAACGGTATACATGACAAGTTTGTTTGCATAACATTTGTCACTTGGAAAACCAGACTCGTCCATTGTTCAATTTGGTGGAGCGACATTAATGTTTGACTCATTCAGTATATATAGATAGGAAAAATACAAGGTACAACTCCATTTGCACACCAATTCTTACATCTTATTCCACAATTCATGTAGGATCCTGATATGTAGTTATGTGGGTCCCACAACAATTGCGAGAAAATATACGAATATGTCTAAGCATAGCTTGTTGGTAGTGGATGTATAACCTATATTGTTTCTGCTGTATAATGTTTTCATCCCCCGCTATAGTCCTATGCATTCCAGTGTGCTAGGTAATGTAGTTAAATGTGGCTTGCATTTGGGAATGTAGTAAAATGTGGCTTGCATTTGGGAAAACAACAACTCTCAGCAGGCAATTCTCGTTCAGACAGAAATCTGAAGCATCCTCTTTCGAACGCGTCCATACACACTCAGATGCTGTCGCACAAACTCTCATTTATTAGACCAAGTCTGTCTACCTGAATAACATGTTTTGTGCTTTCGGGTGTAGGACTTTAGAGCGTTTTGAGAGAGAAAAACTAGAAGAACAAAGAGGCACAATTTAAGAGGACAACCATAAACATTGTACTTCTCCTTATTGTTCAATACTAGAAAAATTTTCATCCCTTCTTCGTAAATGGAGGCACATAGTCTCTTATATCTGATGTTATTTTGCTTATTGTTCGTAATATATCGATTTGCTATGTTGTGTTCGTTATTAACAGCCATTTGGATTGTGAGAAAAGGTAATATAAGACAGGAGAATGGGCCAATCAAAAAAATATAATTTTTGTATTTTGTGATTTTGGCTCCGTTTGTTTCGATATAAAATGTTTTACAGCGTAAAATGTTTTCCATGTAAAATACTTTTTTAGAAAATAAATTTCAAACTTTTATTTTTCGGTATTTGGTTGGCACTTGAAAAATATTTTCAAAAATTGACAAAATAGTGTAGAAAGAGAGGGGGGCTTAAACGACTGAGAGATCTGAAAATATTTGGAATTGAGGCTCTGTTTGTTTTAGCGTTTTACCTATTTTCCATTATTTGGTGGACAAAGAACAACGAAAATATTTTTTGGTGTAAATTATTTTCCACCATCCGACGTAAAATGACTTGCCTAGGAAATGATGGTAAGTTGTTTTCCCTTTGTCTCGACATGAAGTTTCAGAAGTGTCCAGTGGCTAGCTGTTTCCCTTTCCGAAATTGGACCCCAATAGTTGACCAACAGGAGGAATCTCTCTCTCTCTCTCTCTCTCTCTCTCTCTCTCCATATCAATTTCTATGTCTCTCTACAAAGTTATACCTAAAAACTCTATACTTCTCTCTCTTCAATTGCGATTAATCAAAATCATTTACAAATATTTTTAACTCCAACCAAACAACGGAAAACACAAGTAAAAACAAACATACACAAAATCATTTTCCATGAAAAACATTTTACATTGTAAAATATTTTACATCGAAACAAACAGAGTTTGAACGTGGGTCAAGACTGATGATCAAGAAAACTGAGCAGTGAGAATTGTAGTAAACAGCCAGTGGATTCATTTCGAAAAATAACTTACAGAAGATTTAAGGGTAAGTCATTTCACCCAATTAATGGAAAATGTTTTTCATGTAAACTGTTTTTCTCATTTTTTACACAACCAAACACCGGAAAATAGGTAAAATATTTTACCGGAAAACATTTTATACTCAAAGAAACGGAGCCTTTGTCTTTCATTTCTCATCAAATAATCTAATCCATAATTTGATTTGTCAAGAAACTCTAATCCTTTCATTTCTCTTATTATGAAATGCCGCAGTTCAAAAGGGCTGTAAGAGTGTCTGTATGTATGTGTATATTTATGTGTGTGTGTGTGTTGGGTTGTAGTATTGTAAAGGACACAGTAAGCGCTTGCTACCGTCTCAAAGTACGTATTTAATATGTTTCAGATTTTTGCATGGTATCTTATGGGTAAGATATTTTAACAAATTTGAATTATTAATTGAGAGTAACTTCCTTCCACCTTAGGTGGAAAAGTGGGGTTTTCTACCACCCTTAATTGTGGGCCCCACCGTACGTATATTATAGTAATCTGAATCGTTCATCTTGTAGGGTTCGCAAAGTAGTATATATTCACTAAAAATTAGCTTATCGGAGTTGGATAGGTATAAAAAAAATTGAAATTTGGTTTAAAAAAATTGATGGTAGATAAGTTTAAAGTTAAACTATCCATAACCGTCTATTTTTTAAACTAAGATTTAATTTTTAATATATCTATCGATATTCGATAAATATGATTTTTGGTGTAAATGTACTATTATACGGGTCCTACAAATTGAACGGTTCAGATTACTGAAAAAATATACAACGAAACCGCAATGTGTGGTGGAAAGAATTTTTTCTCTTATTAATTATTAATTATCGGGATGAGGAATGAATGAACTGATATTCAAAGCTGGATCCTACGTGGAATGTGAGAGAGAGAGAGAGAGAGAGAGAGAGAGTACCTGGTGCGCACGACATATAAGGTCAAGATCATGCTTCTTCAAAAACTCAACCACCTTATCAGCCCCGAAAGTAAACGACACCCCTCTATCATTCTCCCCCCACCCTTTAACATCCCTATCCGGGTCAGCCCAAAGTAGGTCACACAACAACCCCTGATCCGGCACATCAACGGGCCTCACAACAGCCCGTACCTGATCCAAGCTCTCCAACTCCGGCGATAGCCCGCCGTGCATACACAGTATCTTTTCGTCTATCACCGCCGCCACCGGCAAGCAGTTGAAGCAGTCCGTGAATATCCGCCACAGACGGACGCTGAACCGGCGCTTGCACTCGTCGTAGAAGCCATAGATGCGGTTGATGGAAGCGCACTCGTGGTTGCCTCGCAGGAGGAAGAAGTTGTCGGGGTATTTGATTTTGTAAGCCAGGAGAAGTGATATGGTTTCGATGCTCTGTTTCCCTCGGTCGACGTAGTCGCCGAGGAAGAGGTAGTTGGAATGTGGCGGGAAACCGCCGTATTCGAACAGGCGGAGGAGGTCTGGGTACTGGCCGTGGATGTCTCCTGCAAATAGTTTTGAAGAACACGTTTGAGCTGACCATTTAACATCAATAAGTCTACGTACACTATATTCAACAACTACACCATTTATTATATTTTTTGTAGAGCTCACCCGGGGTTCTAAAAAAATACAGAAAAATATTCATAAACTGTAAAATAATATATTATGGGGCTCTCTAAAAAATCAACTCCAACAAATATTGGTAAGTATTATTTCTTGATTTGTAGGGGCGAAACTGTACAGTTGAGCAGTTTCGCATTTACAAATGAAGAAATAATACTTACCGATATCCATTGAATCTGATTTTTTACAGGGGGCCATAAAATATTATTTCTAAAATCTATAGACAATTTTTTGTATATTTTTGGAACCCAAAGTGAGCCCCACAAAAAATATAGTGGATGAATGATAATGTATGTAGCATCTCTCATTTAACATTCTTAATCTGACATTTGCTTAAGATAGATAGTTTTTAGGCCATGTTTCATGCGGAGCTTAGGAGTAAATGGCCACATGGTGGCCCCGCAGCCATTTAAGATCACACGTTTATATGGGACGCATACATTTACGGGCCGTTTGAATGACGGATTTGTTTTAGGTAGATATAGAAGAAATTAAGGTGGTTGATGACCTTCAAACGAGCCTTTTGGTTTAGTTAATGACCTTCATTTGTAGCATGAAAGCACATACTGTTCTTTTCATGAAAAACTTTAACGTCAAACTATATGTTGGGTACACAATGTTGCTCTTACCAATCACTCAAAAGATAGGCACTGCCATACGAAAGATACAAAGAGAATTTTCGTCATATCAATTTGTTCTTGACCCACGGTTTCACGATTGGAAAATGATACCTTCACTATAATAAAATGGATTCAATCTTCAAACCAATCGAGAAAATCCTGTTGTACAAAAATGTTGTTGAGTCCACATTATCATTTGTTGCAATCACTCTAAAACCGACACACAATACAATATCGAACGCCGTTGAAGACTTCATCAAAACCCCTTCCCAACACTAACTAATTTTATAGAGGTGATAGAAAATGATCCGATAAAAGAATCAGGCAATGGCCAAATCTACAATTAAGCAAAAACTATAAATCTTGCAGTTAAATTTTGAAATCATATTGTCTTTGAACATACCAAATTTTGAAAAATGAAACTCATAAGCATGTGAAAATCAGCGATGGGTAGAGGATTATATCATCACAATTGTTTATCATATCTCCCCCAACTTGATGTACCATTTTTCAAAGTTTTCTTAAATAATATGTCACTTTGCCGATTAAAAAAATGTTAATTATATGTGGGCGTAAATGCTTACATACCGCAGATGTTAATGGGAGCTTCTAACTCAAGGAGGTTAGGCTGGGAGAGGAAAACGTCCTTGGCGGTGGTGCACAGAAGACGGATCTCAGGCTCCGCCAGCTGAATCTTCTTCCCTCTGAGCTTTCCCCCTTCCAACAGCCTCTCTATCATCCCATCCAACCCTTCCATTAATCTCTCAAAACCACCCCCT
The DNA here is from genome assembly GCA_025413875.1 of Rhododendron molle. Classification (NCBI taxonomy): domain Eukaryota; kingdom Viridiplantae; phylum Streptophyta; class Magnoliopsida; order Ericales; family Ericaceae; genus Rhododendron; species Rhododendron molle. The sequence goes on from CM046391.1 coordinate 26,971,421, forward strand.
CCCTCAATTCCTCTTCAGCATATAGCTAATTTCCTCTCTTATCATTATCATTATGCGATCGATGTTCTTATCTTATGGATACAAACATTGGATTGGAGGAAATAGAAAAACACAAAGGGAAACAAATGGTAGAGTTTGTTTCTTCTTTTCTTCAACCGAGAGAGAGAGAGAGAGAGAGAGAGAGAGAGAGAGAGAATTGGCGGGGCAGTTGGAGATATATTTGGCGAATCAGTTACGTCCCAGCATGCACATAAGGACAGCATGATTTACCTGTACACATTGCAAAGAATGGGGTTTATTACCACTTGATGGATTGACCGGTTTACCCATGTCATGTTTGCCTGTAGCAATTGTATCCAAGTAACGTTTACAGAAGGAACACACATTTAAAACACAACTAAGAAGCCGTTCCACTTTCTAAAAAAAAGAGCTTTAAGAAGAAAAAAAAAAGGTAATTTCAAGGTCAAAAATCATATATTTACGCAAATAATTTTTCTACCAATATGGATCTTGTTTGATAGATCTCATTGAGATCTTTTAAACGGTGCAAAAAAAATTGAAAAATTATTTTTCATTTTCATTATATTTAAGTTTGAAATTACCTTCTTTTTTAAAAAGAAGGTTTTGGAAAAAAACGAAACGGAGCCTAACAGTTTCGAGCATAGTTTTGTTCCGACTTATGTCTTAAATGTGAGTTTAATAGTACTCACTTTGTCCCTAAATAAATGTCCGAACTGCAAACTTAGACCTATAAAACAATGCATTTTCAAATTGTAAAAAAAGTTAGAGTTATTTAACAAAAAAAAAAAAAAATACATCTAAGGCTTCAGTCCCCTTCTTATAAGGAAGGCATCCCTTACTTAGCTTAAGTGCGGACCTAATAGATATCTATCGAATTTTGATGATTCGAACTATTCAATGTGATCAGAATATGATTTTAACGACTCTCGTGAGAAATTAGCAAAAAATATAACCGGGAAGTGTTTCATCTGAACAGTTTTCATTGAAAGGTTCAATTAAAAACCGCTCAAAACAAGTAGTTTTCGGTCATAATTTTTGCTGATTTCATATGGAAACCTTTAAAATTATATTCTGCACATATTGAACGGTTCAGATCATCAAAATTGAATCGGAAAAAAGAAGTCTGCGCTTAAGGACCTCGCAGGAAGTGAATTGTCTAAGAACTTAAGTTTGGGGGCCAGACATTCATTTAGGGAGGGAGGGAGTACTTGTTTTCAACAACAGAAAGAACAAAACCAATTATGCAGTGAACTCATCCTCAATGAAACCAAATGGAGAATGGATAAGAAGTAAGCCACCAAGACCAATTCCCAAAGAAAATTAATCATTATCCATAGCCATTGATCAGAAAAAAGCTGGTGCAACCGTAGAAAACTCCCGAAATGATGCTCATCCTCCAAATCAAGTGCTGAAAATGAAGAATAATTGCAGCCCTATAGCGCAAACTGATAAACCAAATACAATTTTCTTGTGTGTTGTTTTAACACGAGTTGACCAATATAACCACCGAAATGTCTGTCATCTTGCGGGTTGTTGGAAATTGTAAGTTACTTAATGGCGGAAGTCTACATAGAAACAACAATGGGAAATGTGTACTCAACATGCAATTGAGCTCTAAAAGATGTCACGAGACAGAAATAACAATCCCTTCGAGATAATAAAAGCTTCATCTACTATCAACACCGATCCACAAGTGAAATTTTGAGAAGCAGAACACAAACTCAGGAGGCACGAAATGATAAAACTGAAAGATGTGATGAGACGGTTCAAATCACCAAGCAGATGACATCCATCATGATAGTAACAGACTTCACTAAGCATCAAGATGCTACTTCAGAATTGAGACTTGTCCAAACTGTCAAAAAAGGGATGATCAAGCGCTGCTTTAGCCGAAATCCTCTCAGCTGGATCATATTTCAGCATTTTCTGCATTTGGCAAATACCGGAACACAACGTTAAACATGGAAAATGCCAGCATAACAAAGACAAATAGTTTTCACAAGACTACAAGAGTGCTTCCACTTCTTTTGCATTTTAGGAAGCATATTGGAAAGGGTCAAAGCTACACCGTTGATAATGAAGCCAACTCTGATTTTGTCTAACAGACAAGTAAATGCAACTTCCAATTCCTACGTGGGGAACAAAGCTCTATTTCTATTCCACCAACAGTTTGGGCCAAACTTAACTCGTGCAGTGAACTTACACAGAAGGGGTCAGCCTTTATTATGCAAACAAAAACACCTACTCACAGACAAAACCGAGGATCTGTTCATCAGTTTCATTTAAAAATTGAATTCCACCACTTCCATCAGTTCAAATCCCGTCAAGGATTGGAACCTTGAGACAAAATGAAATTACCTTTGGCCCTCCATTTCACATTGTATTTCGAAAACACAAAAACGAAACGAGATATACCTTGGACAGGCACGGAAATGAGAAACATAAAGACAACCATAGAATCATTTGTGCAAATAAATCACCTAACTATGTTCCCCATAAACATGGCCATAGAAACAATTTCCAGTATGTAGGCTTCTTGTGGATATAAAGCACCTAAAAGAAGCGAAATTCGAGCATTAAGTCGTTACCGATAAAAGATCGAGACCATCAGGTTCCAATGCTGGAACAGCACGTGCCAAGTTCTGAGGCTCCCACTGGGGATACACATGCCAGTCCTGTAGAGAACTGACTCCTGGCCACTGCTTCTCCGTTGGTGTTCCCATCATCCTTCAACAATGCATGTACAAGAGGTCAAGAGCCCGTTTGTAAATGGTAATCGGAAATGGATTCAGAATGTACTATTGTGCAAGTGCAATCTGAATGAAGGTAATGCTATGAAACAAAAGCTGTAATAATGACCATTTGTGTGTCTAATATCAAAGAGAAGTGAACCACCATCATCGTACTGACTCTCATATTGATATATCTTTCATCGAAAGAAATTTCAGAAAAAGTTGTATCTGATGACCTTCCGCTTCCTTTTCTACCCAAAACTTTGTAAATGAACATCAACTCTCCCTCTCCCACTCATCCTGTCCTTACAGGGCATGACGAATTACAGGACAACAAATACTCAAAAAAAAATTGGGATAGATGTGAGCAGAAATCAACTCCTCTTTTATTGTTTGTGTCCCCCCAGTCTCAATGTCTATGCTACTTAAGGCCACAAAAACAAGTGGAACCGAAAGCAGATGCTATTGGTCTTGAATTTCATTATGAATTGCTATACATTGATTCTCATAATCCAATATACCGCTAGCGACAATGGTAACTCCCTTTGCTCCACATAACTTCAACCCACATGTTATGTACCAATCAGTTCTAGAATAACACAATAAATAGCATAGCAGAGGCCCGGACCTCTGGATGACTTGGATATCACAATTCACAACCACCAAATTGCTTCAGGACCATAACCAAAATCCAAGAGAAGTATAAGCCAGGACACCTGCCTGGCTGCCTACCAGGGTTTCTACTATAGGAAGGCAAGTAACTAGCCAACACTTAACAAATATACCTGAATATGTGAAGCAGCTGCTGGAACTCAGAGTCTCCAGGAAACAAAGCTTGTCTCCGTGCCATTTCAGCTTCAAGTAATAATCATGGAAAGGTACCAACGTAATATTAATTAAAGTGGAACAAAGATGCAAAGTAAACCAAAAACAGACTTCAAATGGTGAACCAAAGAAAGAAAATCAAAATCAGCTATACCCTGCAGGCAACAAAGAGTCAAATACTTATCCATTTAAGGCAGTAACGACCAATAGACCACAGTTTGCTGAGCTTTTACATTCAAGAAAGTATAACTGGCATAAATCCACTGGTAATCTATTACACTAGGATTATGACAAAATCAGTTTGCTCATAAAAAAGCAGAGATGGACTGAAAACTGACTATGGGGGTAAATCCCTAGCTCCTTATTAAGTATTTGACCGCAGCTGATGTGTTGTTTGGGCTTTAGGGTAAATGGTGATGGACACTCAGTGTCTATTATGCAGTAGCCAGTAATGTGAAAGCTACAAGAGAAAGTCAGAAATCAATGAGAAATCTATTGAGGGGGCAAGTAGACACAAATTTACTCAAGCCTAATCTCTAGTCTCTTGAAGGCAATTTAATTGAGCAAATAGCAATTGCAAACGAGAGAAAACATATGGAGTAGAAGGATTTTACCAAATATGCAACCCACAGACCACATATCCACTCCAGTAGAGTAATGAGAAGATCCCAACAAAACCTCTGGAGCTCTGTACCAGAGAGTAACTATCTGTGGAAGCAACAAAAGAAAGGTAAAACGAAAGAGCAGTATGCTAATCAAATCCGACAAAACAAAAATTACGGATAATTGAGTAATGCCAACTGATAGAAGACAGACCTCATGAGTGTAGCTCTTGAGAGGAACAGTGAAGGCCCTTCCAAGGCCAAGATCAGCAATCTTCAGTATCCCCTTCTCTTTGTCCACCAAAAGGTTCTGTGGCTTCAGATCTCTATATTAGGGAAAGTGTTCATTTAGCATCAACGAATTTCCTTTCTTGGATAAATGTCCATTCAAATACCATGAAGATTAAGATCTTATCACACAACAAAAGCACACTCATATTCTTGGTTCGCCAATATTGCCTACATCCACAACTCTTACCAATTTTCAATATATTACTAAATGATTGCTAACGATGTTGACGTCAACAAATCACCACAATAACTCAATCAGTTCAAAGGAATCGATCACAACATATCCATGATCATGTAATGAGGTGTCCAGTACTACTCAAGGTTCACAAACCCTACAATTAAGTAAAGAACAAACAATAAGTGAGTAAAGGTTAAGTGGCTTCAGATCTCTGTATTTCAGAAACTGTTCATTCATTATCTGCGAGTTTATTTTTTTAACAGATGTTGAACCAAATAGCACGAAGAATAAAATCCATCACAACAAGAACACACTTTATACTGGGTTCAGTGATTTTTTTTTTTTTTCCAATAACTCAAGTGTCCGGCCAACTTTCGCGCACCTCGACTTACATGAATAACAATGACGTTCACATCAACAAATCACCATAATAACTTCAACAGTTTAAAGGAATCGATCACAATGTATCTGTGAACACGTGGTGTGTTATCCAGTACTAATCAGGCTTCACAAACCCTACATTTACAAAAAGAACGAAGTAGAGAACGAAAGTGACAAAAAGAAAATGAATCGATACCTGTGGAGGACACCATGGGAATGACAGTGAGCGACCCCCTTACACAACTGATACAAAAAGCTCTGGACCAACGAGGGGGGAAGTGGCCCGGGGTTCGGGCCCTTGCGGTAGGTATCAATGAACTTCTTGAGATCGGTGTCGATGTACTCGAAGACGAGATAGAGTAGGGGCTTGCCGTGGTCCTTCTTGCTGTCGACGTGCTCGACGCAGAGGAGGCGGACGATGTAGAGCGACTGGGACAGCATCTGGAGCAGGGAGACCTCCCTGAGTGCGGTCGGCGGCACGCCTTCCTCGTCCATCTCCAGCCGCGTCTTCTTCAGGGCCACCAGTTGTCCAGTCTCCTTGTCCTTCGCCTTGTACACCTTCCCGTACGTGCCTTCCCCTACCTTCTCCAACTTCTCGTATTTCTCCATTTTTATTTTTTTTCTCGATGGAATCGAATGCTTGGATTTCTGGATTTGGTTTTGGTCTGACCTAATTTTAGGGTTTGGATCAGAAAAAGAAAACGCTGTTCATATCTGAGAGGTACGAGATGTTTTGTTTTGAAAATTCAAATTTGGTTTTGTAAAGAGAGAGAGCGTTTCCGCCCTTCGCGAATCCTAGCACGTGGGCCCCACAGCGACGGCACCTAAAGACGCTTTTTTCCCTCTCCTTGGCAATTTGAATTCTCCGTTATTCTTCCAATAATGCTATGAGCAGAGAAAATTGGCCTGGAATGCATCCCGAAATCCACGTGGAAAGGGTGGGCCTGTTTGCTCCATTTCTGTGATTTTCTTTAGACCCGTCGATTGAACGACACGTGGCATGGTAGGAAAAGATAATTAGATATTCGAAAGGTAATTAATATCACGGGCAAACCCGATTAAGTAGAATTGACTGGCCCGTCGAGTGGCCAATACATGGGGAACATTTAGAAAGCCTTAGTTACAGGATTGACCCGTCGAGTGGTCAATGCATGGGACATATTCAGTTATTCATTAAGTGTTATTTGGACTTGCTACTCGTGACAACTCATGTACAGGTGTTGAAAAGAGAAGTGTGCAGTTATTCCCGCGGACCAGAGACGGTTATTCATAGACATGGAAGCAATTTTCTGACGTGGGCAGTTTACAAATTCAATTCATCAGCCAGGGAAAACTCAGCTGCTCATGAAAAAGATCAGTCAGAATGGGCTTAACTGCCACCTTGGAAGGAGATTCAAATTCAAATTAGAAGGCCTCTATTTATGTTTGAGATCGTAACGATTGAAGGACACACAAACAACGCCAATCAGGCCTTTTATCTTTTCTTTTCTAGGAGTAGCTATAACTTGTAATTGTTCACTCAACTTTCACGGTTGATTGTTTTTCTACACTGAAGTTTAATAAAGTCCATTTATTTTACTTCTTCCATATACCATTCACTTCATCGTTTGTTTCCAGAGAAGTCCTGAAACACGGCAAGGAACCAAACTCCACCTTACCACACCCACATTCCAGCAAATCACGAAACCAATTCCCGTCGATCACCCGTCGATCGGCTCAAACTAGAAAAGTAGTAAACAATTTTTGGCGCTAGAAGGAGGGCTCTTACTAATTTGGAAGTAAGACATGGCACCAAAGACTAGGAATCAACTACCAGCCGATGGTAACAATGAAAACAACAATTCTACCAACGTTAATGGTAGAAACGATGTGAATGAAGGAAATGCAGTGAGTCCAAATCAGAGGATTCCAGAGATTGGCCAGTCAAATGGCCCAAAGGTAGAGCCAGAGAATTTGGTTCAACAAGTTATAAGAACATTGAGCAATCCAGAAGATGAGATGGCTAAAATGTTGGTGGCTGCATTCAAAATTGCAATAGCACAGAATCAAATAACTCCACCAACAGTTGAAGTGCCAGTTAATGTGAATGTTAATCCAGGGCAAAGCAGTGGGCAATTAAACCCTGTGATTGAAGTACCTTCTTCTCAGGTATATGATAATCCAACTTTTGATGCCATCTTTACTGGAGTCAATAGAATTCCACTGGGAAATCAAAATCCTATACAGAATCAGAGTTTTTATCAAAGTGTTCCAACTGCAATTCCGATAAGTATGGGAATTGGAAATGTTGGAAATCAAAACCCAAATCCATATAATGTTGAAGTTGGGGGATAGCAATTTAATTTAAACAGGAATGATAACCGAAACGTACCAAATATGGCTAATAATGACCCCAATATGTATGGATTTGATCCACCAATTCTTAATCAAAATGGGAGGAGGCCAGATCATCCGTATGGATATGAAACTAGGCCTGACTTAACTAACCAAGTAGTAAGAATGCAAGAGCCCAACTTGAGGGCTCAACTCATGAATATTATGCAAGATATGTATGGTCCAGGACTTAGGAGGATCGAGAAATCCATGTTTAGAAAACCGTATCCAAATTGGGTTGATAATGTGCCTTTTCCCAGGCATTATAGAATTCCAGACTTGGTTCTTTTCAACGGAGAGGAGAACCAATCAACTGTTGAGCATATAGGGAGATTTTGCCTACAAATAGGCGAAGCAGATTTAGATGAAGCTTTAAAATTAAAATTGTTTCCTCATTCTCTTACTAGAACTGCATTTTCATAGTTTATTAGTTTACCTCCAAATTCTGTTCATTCTTGGAGGGAAATGGAGGAACAATTCCACACTCAATTCTTTAGACATGCACCAGAAATTTCTGTAGCAGACTTGGCTAAGATAAAACAAAAGCCTTCAGAGTCTGTTGAACAATACATGAATAGATTCAAAAAGATTAGAAATCAGTGTCATTTCTATATTCCGGAATCTGAAATAGTGAAAATTGCCCAAGAGGGGCTTGATTATGACTTTAAGAAACACTTCACTGGCACTGAATTCAGAGATTTGTTTGATTTCACTTCAAAAGCCATTGGTTATGAGGCTATTCTTATGGAAGGAGAAGTTAGGAAAAACAAATCACTTGGCACATATTATCAGGATGTAGAAGGAGATGTAGAGATTGATGTTGCCCAAGTAATTGGAAAAGCTCCAATTGTGTGTGACACTTTAACAAAAACTGAGAAACCTGTGAATATGCCTTCTTCTCATCCGAATAGGAGAAATCAGGCAAATTTTAGACAATATTCATTTGATTTGTCTAAAGCAGATCAGTTGTTTGATGAACTAATAAAGCAAAAGTTCTTAACTTTATCACCAGGACATGTTATTCCTCAAGAAGAGGATAGAAAAGGAAAAGATTACTGTAAATGGCACAATTCTTTTAGACACAACACCAATAATTGTATTACTTTTCGAAATTGTGTGCAGGACCTAATTCAGAAAGGTTTGTTGCAATATGCCAAAGGAAACAAAGAAGTTATGGGAATTGACATTGATCCATTTCCATTAGTGAATGTCAATGTGGTAACTGCCAGACTAAAGAAAGGAAAGATGGCATCTCAGATTGAGAAGAGAATTCAAGAAGAAAATGACATAATGGAAACTGAAGAGGAAGTATATGTCAAATAGAAATTTGAAAATTACTTCTGTTTAAGATGTGACAGGGAAATTAAATCTGGAGAGGAAGTGATTGCAGAGAAAGAATATAATGGAACCTATGCTAAAGGTTCCATAAGGTTTAACACAATGGGTTGTAATGATTCAACTTTGGAGGTGAAGATGATATTTGAAGGTGAAGATCCAGGGGTGTTTATACCATCCGAGTCTATCAAGTGGTATGGGGAAGATGATGGGCCATTTCTATTTAAAGGATATCCAGTAATCCCTGCCATGCCAGGGAAGCCAGACCCAAGTTTGATTTACCCACATGTGTTTAGAGGTAGAGGTATGTACCAAAGGGGTATGAGATCTAGAGGTAGAGTTCCCTTTGTTAGAGGTGGATATCAAGGGAGAATGGTTGTGCCACCAAATATGGAACACCATATGTGGGATACAGTGAGGCATCCAAAATTCCCAACTGAAGGGGAGTTTACTCCCATCACTAATACTCAAAAAAGAAGGTTGCAGAGAAAGATTTCAGAAAGGGAAAGGAGGGATTCATATATGGAAGCAGAATCGACGCAATGGCCAGAATTGAAGGCCAGAACAGTTCTTAATCAACCAATTCCATTAGTTTGGAATAGGGAACCAGCAGTGCCTAAGCAGAAGGCAAAAGAAATAGAGAAGCTTGGGGGGCAAGACAGTAAACCCCATAAACCTGGGGGGCAATGTCCAAGTCCTTCAGATACTTCAGCTCTGTCGATCAAAGAACAGAAAGCAATATTTAAGAAAAGTTTGAAAAAGAAGATAGCAGAATTTCAACAGGTTTTGCTAGAGGATGATGAAGATGATGATTTACTATCTGTTGACAGTTCAGATATCATGAAGGAAGACCCTAAAGATGTCAGAAATGAAAAGAATCCTGATTCTGTTTCTTTTGGTCAAGCTTTGAATACCATTCAATTCGGGTCAGTTTCTCCTACTAAATTATCATGTAATATGGTTTTGGTGCTGCCAAAAACTTTTCAGGCAAAGCCTAATCAACCGACTAGTTTGGAAGGAGATGTGGAAGATAAAACAGATGCAATAGTGAAGATAAATGATCAACAAGAGAAGGATTTCCAACAAGAATCCATAAGAGTGGAAAAAGATGCAATTGGAAAAGATGTGGTTGTTCTTAGGTCTCCAAATGATGCTTTAGTCAGGCATCTAAAGCCTTTATATATCATGTTACATATCAATGGTCAACCTATCAATAAGGTTCTAATTGATAATGGGGCTATTGTCAATATTTTGCCTTCAAGGATGATGAAGGTATTAAACAAGAGTCATGCTGACCTGATTTCAACAGAGGTCACAGTTGGAAACTTTGCAGGGGGGTGTTCACCTGCTAAAGGTGTAATTTCTTTGCAGTTACAAATCGGAAATAGGAAAATGAATACCACTTTCTTTGTAATTGACTCTTCGTCCAATTACAATGCCTTATTAGGCAGAGATTGGATCCATATAAATGGATGTGTTCCTTCTTCCTTACATCAAGCATTGATATTTCTCAAACAAGGGCAAAGTAGGGAAGGTGCAGACATGGAGATCTATTGGGCAGATAAGCATCCATTCAAAGTGGATACTAACAATGTGGAAGCAGGTCTATATGATGAAGACTTGTGGCCAGTCAAGATTAAGGAGTCAGAAGTGAAATCAGTAAATACAAGTCTGACTGAAAGCCAGTTTCTCAAGTATATCAAAGATGGCTTGCAAGAATTGAGTGAGGATTTTGTTAGACCTAACATAATATTGAGGTCTAGTGGCACTGAGTCTAAAGTTTCCCATGTCTAGTGAAATATTGAGTTTGGTAGATGAAGAGTTGGCTACTTTGAGAGCCACTTTTAAAAGACTGTTTTCTTTTATTGTGTCTAGAAGATTAGAGGCTGATGAGCCTATTTCTTGTAATTGGGCAGAGTGTGTGATAGATGATAGTCCCTTAACTTTGAAAGAGTTAGCTATGGAAGATCTCAAGGCTGCTCCTGCCAAGCTTGATGATCTTACAGTAAGTTAAAGATCATTTGGAGGATTTTAATGTAGGGACAAAAGAAGATCCTAGAATTCTTCATGTATGTGCTTCTTTGCCTGATGAAATGAAGGATCGTTTGAAGTATTTATTGTCTGAGTTTAAAGATTGTTTTGCTTGGGATTATGATGATATGCCTGGTTTAGATAGATCATTAGTAGAACATAAAATTCCTATCAAAGGGAATTTTGTCCCATATCAACAAACTCCTAGACAAATGACTCCTGAAGTGCAAAAAGGGGTAAAGAAAGAGATGGAAAGATTATTCCAAGCCAAGTATATAAGGCCTGTCAGATATGTAGAATGGATTTCTAATGTTGTTCCTGTAATTAAGAAAAATGGAAAAATTAGAATCTGCATCGATTTTAGAAATTTGAATACAGCATCTCCTAAAGATGAATATCATATGCCTGTTGTGGATCATCTAGTGGACGCAACTGCAGGCCATCAATTTCTGTCTTTCATGGATGGATATTCTGGTTACAATCAGATATTTATTGCCAAAGAGGATACCCATAAAACTGCATTTAGATGCCCAGGATATATTGGGTTATTTGAGTGGGTTGTGATGGCATTTGGATTAAAGAATGCTGGTGCTACGTATCAAAGAACTATGAATGTAATCTTTCATGATCTAATTGGAAGATTCATGGAAGTTTATATTGACGATGTGGTTGTAAAATCTCATACTTTTGATGAACATATTGACCATTTAAAACAGGTCTTGCAGAGAATGAGGCAATATAATTTGAAAATGAATGCAACTAAGTGTGCTTTTGGGGTGACTGCTGGAAATTTTCTTGGATTCCTGGTTCACAAGAAAGGAATTGAATTTGATAAAGATAAAACAAAAGCAATCTTAGAGGCTTAGCCACCTACAAATAAATAAGAGCTTCAGCAGTTCTTGGGACAAGTCAATTTCTTGAGGAGGTTTATTTCTAATTTATCTGGAAAAACTATTGCTTTTTCACCACTATTAAAATTAAAATCTCAAAAAGATTTTAAATGGGAAGAAGAACATCAAAAAGCTTTTGAGTTTTTAAAACAATCATTAGTTAAACCTCCTGTGTTAATGCCACCCATATTTGGTAAACCTCTGAAATTATATATTTCAGCTAGTCATCAGTCAATTGGTCGTCTTTTGGCTCAAGATAATGAGAATGGTCATGAGCAAGTAATATATTACCTCAGTAGAAGGTTAAATGAATGTGAAATAAAGTATAAACCAGTTGAAAAAATATGTTTAGCACTATATTTCTCTGCAATCAAGTTAAGGTATTACATGTTGCCATCGACGGTACAGGTGATCGCACAGACGGATATTATCAAATACATACTAACGAGGCCGATTCTAAGAGGAAAACAGGGTAAATGGCTTTTGGCTCTAGTAGAATATTGTTTACAATACATGCCTCAGAAGGCAGTTAAGGGCCAAGTACTGGCTGATTTTTTGGCTGATCATCCTAACATGATGTTGGAAAAGGATGAATTTGAGATTCATTTAGTGGAAATAAAACCTTGGAAAATGTCATTCGACGGATCCAAGACCGATAGAGGTGTTGGGGCTGGAGTAGTATTTACTTCCCCAAAAGGAGAGCTACTGCAGTTCTTTTTCCAGTTGGATGAAAGTAGAATTCTGTCTAATAATCAAGCTGAATATGAAGCTTTGATTATTGGATTAGAAATGGCCAAAGAATTGAATATAAGACATTTAAATATCACAGGTGACTCACAACTAGTGATCCGACAGGTGACAGGTGAGTATAAATGTAACCATCCTTTGTTGGAATTACAATTGCAGAAGGTCAAAACTTTCATGTCTTATTTTGATGATGTGAAATTGGAACATATTTATAGATTAGAAAATGGTGAAGCCAATCAGATGGCACAAATTGCTTCCGGAGTAAAGATTCCAGAAGGACAATATGAAAAATTAATAAGAGTACAGAAGAGATTTTTGCCTTTCTCTGTCGAGAGAAGTATAGGTGATATAGATGTCATGGAAATAAGCTTAATTGATGATTGGAGAGATCCAATCAAAAGGTTCTTGGAAAATCCAAATGAGAAAACAGATAGAAATGTGAAGCAAAGAGCTATTAATTACATTTTGTTAGGTGATGATCTATTCAGAAAGTCATCAGACGGAGTGTTATTGCTATGTATTGCAAAATCTCAAACCATGACAGTCATGGGAGAAGTCCATGAAGGGATTTGTGGTTCTCATCAATCTGGAGAAAAAATGAAATGGCTAATTAGAAGATATGACTATTATTGGCCAGATATAAGAAAAGATTGCATTACTGTATGAGAGGGAGTTTTCAAAAGGAAGGTGAAAGCAAAAGTAACCGTGCCCTAATTTTTTACAATGAATATGTGAGCGTTTGAAAAACCCAGTGTGGTATTCACGACTTCATAGGGATTTATTTACTTGAGTTAAATGTTTTAACTCAAATAAATAAGGGGGGCATTGTTTGCTCCATTTCTGTGATTTTCTTTAGACCCGTCGATTGAACGACACGTGGCATGGTAGGAAAGATAATTAGATATTCGAAAGGTAATTAATATCACGGGCAAACCCGATTAAGTAGAATTGACTGGCCCGTCGAGTGGCCAATACATGGGGAACATTTAGAAAGCGTTAGTTACAGGATTGACCCGTCGAGTGGCCCGTCGAGTGGCCAATGCATGGGACATATTCAGTTATTCATTAAGTGTTATTTGGACTTGCTACTCGTGACAACTCATGTACAGGTGTTGAAAAGAGAAGTGTGCAGTTATTCCCACGAGCCAGAAGCAATTATTCGTAGACATAGAAGCAGTTTCTTCTGACGTGGAGCAGTTTTACAAACTCTTGTGCCAGAAAAGACTCAACTGCTCGTGAGAATGATCAGTCAAGAATAGGCTCAACTGCCATCTTGGAAGGAGATTCAAATTCAAATTAGAGAAGGCCTCTATTTATGTTTGAGATCGTGACAGATTGAAGGACACACAAACAACGCCAATCAGGCCTTTTATCTTTTCTTTTCTAGGAGTAGCTATAACTTGTAATTGTTCACTCAACTTTCACGGTTGATTGTTTTTCTACACTGAAGTTTAATAAAGTCCATTTATTTTACTTCTTCCATATACCATTCATTTCATCGTTTGTTTCCAGAGAAGTCCTGAAACACGGCAAGGAACCAAACTCCACCTTACCACACCCACATTCCAGCAAATCACGAAACCAATTCCCGTCGATCACCCGTCGATCGGCTCAAACCAGAAAAGTAGTAAACAGGGCCCAATCTCCACAGCCCACCAAATGCGCGGGAGAACTAAGCGGGAGAACTGAGCTCCAAAACTCACTTTTTCAAAAAATTACAGAAAACTAATACAGTGCACACTTTTTCCAATCAATACACACTTTCTCTGAGTTCTCTCTCTCCAAAACGATTCCAGAGCCCAAGCCTTCCCATATACGCCGGCCCATCGCAGATCGACCACCACCACCGACGCCGGGCCTCCACCACCGGAGCCCCCACTGACGATCGGCCCACCACCCCGGTGCCATATTACGATTTGGGTGTAACAGGGCTGTGGCAATTTCTTTCCCTTAACAGGTGAAACTTTCTGCCAACTACTATGTTTTCCTTAGATATTGGCCTCAAGATTATGTAGTATTAGAGGTGAAATCAAGTGCTATAGTGCTCTCCGACATATTGTGGCTACTTGTGGGATTTCCCTTCTGAACACTAATATTTCCTCTGCTTGAGTGTTGATGCTTGATTTTTTTTTCTCCTTCTGAAGTTATTCCCTTCTGAACACTGTTAGCTTGTTCTTAACCCATCTATAGATGAGTGAATCTCTACCTTTAAACACCAATGTTGACAAAAATAGATATTATGATTTTGGCTCCTCCTCTTGTTGGTTAATCGACAAGCAGCGGATTCAATTTCGTGTAAAAAAGTAACATAAAGGCCAAACCTTTGTTGTTCCAATCTTGAACACTAAATTGCTTTTGATCTTCTCCTTCGACAGACAATCTTGAACCCGATTTCTCCTTCGTCTCCACATCACCAAATTATCGATTTCTAGAGAAACCCATGTCACAGTTCCTCAATTCTTTCCCGTTTCCGCAAACTTGACTCGTATTCTCTGTTTCTTGCTTTTCTTTGAACAATATCGTGGGAAAGAACAGTGGCACACACCCGCTGTATAATCTAATCTTAATTATTTAATTTTTTAACCTAAAAAAAGAACAATCTTTATAACCAATCTCTACCTCTAAACACAACAAAATTTTATGTTATAGAAATGATTCAGTGTCAATGCAATAGTCAATGGGTATCATTGAAGTTCTTACCTCCCCAGATGAGAATTATAGGTCGAAAAATTCTGCAGATTCTCCATATCAATTTGATACCTATCAAGCACTTGAATGATAATTGATTAGGTTAGAAAAGGTCATCAGAATCAATTACCCTTTATCAATGCAATAGTGCTCTGGGTTCCAAAATGTCATGTGCTAACTTAAGACAAATGGGATCTTGAATGGTTGTTTAAAGAATACGTGGGTACCTCATAGTGGGATCTTGAATATTTGTTTCTACAATTGATTATTATGTAATTGTAGGACTGTTTAATGTTTAAGTGCATTGTACATGTGGACTAGTTCAACTCTTTTTTAATCATAGTTGTGTGTCTCTCTCTGATTTGTAGAATAATGGAAATAGAAGATCCGAATTTGGAAGAAAATCAGAATTCAGAGGTGGTATTGGAACCTAAGGTTGGAACGACATTTGATTCTGAAGACAAAACCCAGGAATGTTACACTATTTATACGAAAGCAAAAGGTTTCGGTGCGATCACAATAACCTCTAAGAAGATTAACAACGTAAAGTCGTATGTAACTTACGGTTGTCATCGGAGTGGAAATGCCAGGCCAACGGGTTCGAATCTTGTTAAATCCCATCCAACACCCAAAACAGGTTGTAAAGCCCATATGAATATCTCTTTGCTAGTTGATGGGAAGTGGAAGTTGAGTTCAATTGAATTGAAGCATAATCATGAAATGGATCAGGAAAAAGTGAAATATCTTTGGTGCTACCAGGCTCTCCCACCAAATGTGAAGAGAACAATTGAATTGAACACGGCTGTCGGAATCAATATGAACCAAATTGTTGCCTCACGTGTGATTGCGGCAGGGGGGCCTGATAACCTAACTTGGACAGATAAGGATGCAAGAAATTTCAAGGATATTCATATGAAGTGAAGCTGCATGTGAAGTGAAGCTGAAGCTGAATTGGTTTTGATCATGAAGTCCTCTTTTGTTTGCTTCTAGTTGTGGAGATATATACATATATATATATACGTGTGCGCTCACACCTTTTGTTTTTTGTTGGGTGAGCAATAGGTAAATGTCAAAGGTCACACCTTTTGTTTCTTATTGGGTGGCCTGATTAAGAAGCTGTAATGCTCACACCTTTTGCTTTTTGTTAGGTGAGCTGCTATTAAATTCTGTTTTTTCATGTTATCTTGCACCATGTTGAACTTGGAAATGTAGTTAAAAGGGCAAGCATTAGGCTTTTTGTAGCTTGCTCATTTAACTCTTTTGTAAGTGTCCATGGGACTTTTGTTTGGTATATGTAACATGTACCACAATGATCAATGCAAGACTTAGTAGACATGATTTTCTTTTTTTACTTCTAATGAATTATTTGCACACAGAGAGATGCAATGAGTGGGAATTTTGTATCAATGGCAACTTCCATTTAGTATTTGTCAATGGTCATAATTTTATGCTCATAAGAAAGGAGTAAAATAGGGAATGAGTTGCAAACAATAAATTCTCTCTAATGTTTCCACACTATCGTGTCGTGCCGTGTTCGTATCCGTATCCGTATCATTTCGTATCTTGTCGTGTCCATATCCGTATCATTTCGTACCGTTCCGTATCCGTATCCGTATCCGTATCCGTATCCGTATCATTTCATATAATTCCTTGCCACAAAAAAAAGAGAGAAGGTTTTCTTGCTTTATGAACTAGCCCAACGCCTTGCATCTCAAACTAATAAGAAATAAACAAACTGCCACATTCCAGACTTTCCAGTTCAAACTAATATTGAACACAGCCACAGCAAAATGTAGTAGATAGTTATGCAAAACCACAAATGATTTCCATTTACATTGAACCTCAATAAAATTAGTCAATTAGAGCGTCGCATTTACATTGAATCTTAGAATAAAAGTAGTCAATTACATACTCCAAACTCAGCGCCTTGCTCTTCCACAAGTTAACAAATGGATACAAAGACTCTCTAGCTCAACAATATCAATAAACTAGAAAAAAAATGACAACAGACTCAACGCCTTGCTCTTTAGCCTCTGCCTTCTTGAGTAGCATCTCTGTACTTATCCACCTTTGGACTTTTAGGTTTTGTGAAGTAATCAGAGAGTGACTGAGTCATGGCATTGATGCCTCCATCTTCATACTGATGTGTTCCCTTAAGTTGTTGAGGTCGACATTGAAATCGGGGAATGGTCCAGTGAACTGGTGTTCGAAGAAGTGGAAGCCATGTCAACTGTACACGAAATGTAGCTTTCCAAAATCAATCTTCTCAGTTTTTGTTAAACGAAATCTATGACTAAAGAATAAGGCATAGCAAAGAATAGAAGCATTTATGCCCTGTTAATTTGGTCTTATCTTTATGTGAAATGTGGTAGATGGAGCATTGATATATATCACAAAGAAGTCTCTAAAAAGTTCACACTTTACAATACCATCGCAAAATCTGTGGAATTTGGATTAACTCTCCTATCAAATAATTGTCATCATGGTTTTAAGAAACGTCAATCCTGTTAGTTCTTTTACATTGCAACTTCTTTGGAGGTGTTAATAAGCACACCACAACTCTGTGGACTATGCACTTAAAGTTAAAACAACCTGCACATGCACTTAAAGTTACATATCAGCAGCAATATATTGGAGGATTGTGGTTGAATTTGCACCCAAAAAGATAAGACAACAAGGAAGAACATTTCTAGATTGGTGACAGCTGCATTTCTTAGTTAATTATGCTTTTCTGATTTAAACAAACAAATTCTTTGCATCATCTTTTGATTATTTGTACAAGGAAAAAAAAAAGCCCTTGTTACCCTGTAACCATTACAAAAACACTGCCCACATTCCTTGCTCTATTCTGGACAGGACAGATTGCAGAATTGAACATAACAGATCTTTTACCACCATACAATTATGGGGTAAAACTAAAGAGCTTCATTTCCTAACACAACTTTTGTCAAGTCTCAGAAGGGTACAAATGAGGACTTAAAAGACTGAGACTACCTATGTTTTGCAAGCTTGCTGCAAATTACTTTACCCTATCCACTAGACCAGTGGGAATTAGTTGGCCACACTTTCCCATTGTCACAAGAATACATATCCACAACAGCACATTTAGGGCTTTCAATCAACGTTTCTCCTCCCTCATTCCCTAGTTGGTTATGAAATATAATGAGCAATAGTGAATCTGACCAAATTGATAGCCTAATTTCATAAAAAAAAAAGCCCTAATTTCATGACCAAAGCGATAATATCATAAAAACTCTAATTTTATAAAGCCAGTCAGATTAGGGTATGTATTTCATGAAATTAGTCAAATACCTGGACAGAGATCGACCGGGGGGGTGGCGCTGGTGGAGCTGGTATCACGCGACGGCCGTCGGTGGTGCAGCAGCCGTTGGTGGTGGTGGTCCGATCGGAGTTTGAGGGAAGACGGGAGGGATCGTGTTTGAAGGGAGAAGAGAGGAAAGAGATACCGTGTTTGCGAAGAAAAGAGGAGCGCCTGTCTGTGGTGGTGTGTCGTTGGTGGTTCGATGGGGAGATGAAGGAGGAGGACCAGTCATTTTGAGAGGAGAGAGGAGAGGGACGTGTTTTGATTTGAGAAGAAGAGAGGAGAGAGAGTGTAAATTGTGGTTTTGAATTTTGAAAATTTCTGAAATTTTTGAAAATTTTGAACTGGGTTTGGTAGAAAGTGACTGGGCTGTGGAGAGTGGGTCCCTCCTTCCACGTGGGATTCGGGATGGATTTCATGCCATATTTCTCTGCTTATAGCATTATTGTTATTCTTCTACTACTAATGTACAGTAATAAATATAAATATAATAATTAAAGTCAAAGTGGAAATCGCAATTGGGAGGACCATAGGAAAATGGATCCTCTCTGATCCTACAAGTAACTAGACCGCTCTGTCTGACCTCGGAAAACACAAGCTTTTTATGGCTCCATTTCATAATTGAAACAGTCAATTAATAGGAATGTTACGTACACTACATCTTGAATACGAATTAACATGATTGTGGGACACGTTTATGTTGATAGTAGTTTTTTTTTTTTACAATAAGTCTACACACCAAGAAACCAGCCTATGCCCCAACCCTGGATAGCCCAAAACGACGTCGTTTTGGGCATCCCTAAAAAAAAATACTGAAAATTTTTAGATCGCCCCCCACCTCCCTGATCGTCTTCTAACAGAGAGAGAGAGAGAGAGAGAGAGAGAGAGGAAAAAGAGGTCGATGGACGAACTGATAGCGCAACCACCAGCCTCAACTCCACCTTCGGCGACCACCACCATCATCGGGTTCGCCGGACCCTTCGCGAAAATCGACACTCCACCGACGACAAACCCACCGCCAAGGTCTCTCTCTCTCTCCTCGTCTATATATTAGAGTGTTGTCGATTCTAGCCTTTAATTTCATTATAATTTGTTTAAACAAGAAAAAAAATTAGGGTTTGCGTAATTGGGGTTTTTTTGTCGAACCTAACCTTGTATTTCTAGTTTCATAAAATCAGGATTATATATCAATAAGAAACAAATCTTTGGGTTGGAGATACCCTAAGCTTGTATTTTTGTCTCCTGCTTCCCATGTGATTAAACAAGATTAATAATTTCAACACAGTGGATGCTTGGTGAATTTTATGCACATTCTAGCTTTATAGATTTCACTTGCACAATGCCAGCTATCCCCCTTTTGCCTGCCATCCGATGTTTGCAATAAAGCATCATTAGACTTGTTAGACTTACACGATAAGATAAACCTCTTAGCGTTATAGTTAGCATTTAAGGAACCCTATCAGGACAATATCACAAATGCAACAGTTTTAAATTTTTAACAATGTGTTAGGTGGAAGGAATGAATAAAGCTCAGGTGGTAGTCCTCCTCAATTTTCATTAAAATCTCTTTGCTTTTCTGAAATGAGAAGCATGTACCTTTTTAGTTGACTGGGCAGTTACTGCTATTGGGTCATCACGGTGAAAACATCAAAGGTTCTTATATACAATCTCTCTAGTTGGCTGCAGTTTCTGTATGCTGCTTCTCGATCCATTCTAGGTATGGATATATTACGCCCAAAGAAATAGCTAGCAAAGCCATTTTCCATTTAGAATATAGAGAGTCCAATTATCTCCATTTTTGCTAATTCGAATTCTAGTGAATGGTGTCACTGTACATGTACTATACTATGTTCCAGTACCGCAATTGGACATCACAAAATAGACATTGCATCACAAATCCACTTCTTTCTTACTGAGAGTGCCACCGAAATTTTGTCTCCTCGCTAAGATGCAATTTACAACTGAGAAATCAAAAAGGAAATTACTATGAGATTTTTCCTCTACTTCTCTTTGGCAAAACCTGGGTAGCTACCCCTTAAAAAACATGGCTTCCATATGGACGCTACTCTATATTGGAACTTTTCAATGGTTGCCATAGCTTTCAGTTTTTTATTTTTTCATTTGAACTAATTAAAATTATGTCCTTAAATGATATAATGCATACCTTTTTCAACTGAGCTAATGTCTTCTTGTTGTGCATAGCAGAGCATATCTGGCAAAAAAAGGGAGAATGGCAATGGCACAACTGGCAGAAAAAGGGAGAATGGCAATGGCACAACTGGCACAACAGCATATGGAAGTTAAAGCTGCACTCTTTTCCCAATAAACTTGCTTCTGAGTTATCTTGGTTCTGTTTGTGGATAGAGCTTCAGTATTGGGGATGCCATTGAATACTTGAAGGAGCTTTTGCAAAGGATCGATGACCTCCATAACAAACTCGGGGCAAGTCCACCTGATTTGGTGGCGAAGAAGAGTGGAATGATTTGATAGCAAATAAAATGGATATGTAATTCCTAGGCAAATTTGTCCTACAATTGAAAATCTGAACATTGGAACGTGGCCAATTTTTGTTTTGCAAAGGAGGTTTAAATCATTAGAGAAGAGAATGTATTATGTACTCTTATTTATTTGGATGTGAATGATAATTAGAATGAGAATGGCCTTTTTGTTGTGAATGGATAGTACTCTTATTTATTTGGATGTGAAATGAGAATGACCTTTTTGTTGTGAATGGATAGCTTGGCAATGGAATTTGGCTATGAATGTGACCTTTTTGGTAACAATTACTTCATGAGTAGGTGCTAGAAATTGAGTTTCTAGAGTGCTGAAATTGAGTTTCAGTTTGGAGTTTTTGAACTGGTGGAATTTGAGTTTATAGAACATCCTTGTGTCGTGTCCGTTTCCGTGTCGACACGGAAATAGCTCGTGTCCTAGTTTTTGGAAAATAATGTGAAATGTTGGTGAGATGTGGAATTTGATCCCAATAATAATGGAGAGTAGTTCACTTGGTTGTTCTATGGAAATGACGAATATGTATTGTTATTTTGATTGGTCATGACATTGATGAATCTGTAATAGTATTAGCATTACGACTGCATTGTTGAACCTGTGAATGTTGCAAGGTTGCAATGTGTTGGATTATGTTGGATGAATGCAATTTATATTAGTCAAACGTATTGTGTCGTATCCGTATCGTATCTTGAAAGATGTATTGTGTTGTATCCATATCTGTATTTTCTGAAAAATTCGACAGAGTTTCTCTTGTTTTTAGTCTAGCCCGACGTCATAGCATCTCAGTCAGTAGCAGTAGCAACAGAAAAAAGGGCAATACAGCAGTTTATGCAAAACAACATTCCCATTGTTTCAGAAATGATCAAGGTAAATAGAACCTCTGAAGGAAAAAATAAATAAATCAGGCCTTGCCTTAAGAGGTTTAGGACAATAACTAATAAAGAAAACCTATGTAGAAAAGTTCCAAGAAGTTGACACCATAGTGATATTTGAATTTCATAATGTACCACTCTGAAACCAATACAGCAACAAAAATGGAGTACAAACTTGTATCTTTTTAAACAAGCCATGAAACATTGTCAAATTGGAGCAAAGGCCATGAGCCGAACATCATCATCATCGTCTACCCTAAGCTATATTACAAGCAAAATGAAAAAGAAAAATCCTAAGTGTAGCTAGCATCTCTTCTTGGCTGGACGCTCCATACACCAAGCGAAACTGGATTTTGGAGTTGTGGAACTGCTGTGTGCTCTCCCTCCCTCTTGCATAGCTACAATCGCTTGGCCTGCATGCACAGGTAAGCACTATAAGCAGTAAGCCATGTGTGGAAACCCAAGTCATATGCATGCATGTGAGGATGGAATGAGGATTTAACGAAAGAGAAACAAAAGGATGAGCTTGCCTTCAGTAGGTACTTTTCCTAGATCTTCAATGCGTCTCTCAATTC
This sequence comes from Rhododendron molle, assembly GCA_025413875.1. Classification (NCBI taxonomy): domain Eukaryota; kingdom Viridiplantae; phylum Streptophyta; class Magnoliopsida; order Ericales; family Ericaceae; genus Rhododendron; species Rhododendron molle. Next base: position 26,993,795 of record CM046391.1, read on the forward strand.
CCTTTTCGCATCCAGACTAGCCGTTATTTCCCCCACAATCTGTAAAAGTAGGTTCAAATAAGTTATATTTCAGACACATCTAATCGTGAAGGTGAAGAACAGAAACAAGAGGGAAGTGGAATAAGAACCTTGACAACATCGTCTGGACCTTTAGCTTCTTTCAGAAGTCGTTTTTTCTTGGCCTCAATGACACTTGCAACGAAGAAAACTATGAGGGCGCTCTTTTAGTCCCCGTGTCCAGTCTTTATTAGTTTTCTCTCATATTTCCCATACTGCTTCAGCTGTTTAGTATCCATTCTGGATAAAGCATTTCATTTGGCACCACATCTGATCTAGACCTTGAAACCTCATATAATGAAGAGATGTTTGGATTATATTCCATTGCCCACATCACCTGAAAATATGAACCTATCACTAGAAAGGCAGAAAGGCTCCCAACATACAACCACTGAAAATCGTTGGCTTTGATCTCTTCTCAAGGCTCTCAAAACAATGGATCTTCTGTAAATGGAGAGAAAAATTGTATTTACTGGACTAATCAAACAAGGAAAGAGATTTTCCTTACCTCCCAAAGGTACAACGCATCTACAACTGACAACTCTCTCTGGAAAAGTACCATCAGCATACGGAGTGCAAACAGATACTGCCCGCCATCTAGTTCCTCTGCAAAATAAAAAAAATCAGAAGTTCGAAAATAAAAAGCCATGTTTTAATGGTCAGGGCACTAGACCCAAAGCCATAGAATAAATGCATTTCAGAGTACTTATGTTGAGCTAATATTGGCTAATAGTGTATCGTTCAATGCCGATTAAAAAAAAAAAAAAAAGAGAGTATCTTATATGAGCTTACTCAAACCCATCCTCTTTTTCCTCTATTTTGGAGAATAAATTGGGTACTCCAAATATAAAGAGTATGGGAAAATCTGATATGAGCTTTCTTAAAGTAATCCTCCGCAGACTGTGGAGGTACAAGCAAAAATAACCACGACAAAATTCAGAGACTTGATTGCATATCGCACCCCATAAAAACGAGAGAATAACATCTAACAGGATCAACCCATACCAAGGTGTTCTTGAAGCTTTGGATCAATAGCTCAATTATTCCTACAAGAGTAGTCAATTGAGATTGCACCCCTAAGGAGGTTGCGCTGGACCTGAAATTTTCTCTCTTTCAAATAAAAACAGGGAAATGAGTCATGAACTAAAGAAAAGTTCAAAAATAATAAGCATTAGAGATGAGAGGCAAAATAGATATATAGAAGTTAAAGCAACGGAATCAGGTAGCACTGTCTTGGGAAAAAGGTTAGAAGACCAGGGCATACTTCAATAATCATACATAATCAAGCTCCATAGGCTTCTTTCTCAAAGAACAACACGAATCTTCCACATCTGGTATGTATAAACCACAAACGAGGCATTTTGACTAGACAAGTAAAGAAAAAGGACGCAGTCAAGTTGTTGGCGAATTTTACTCAAGGAAACCTTACTCCTACAAATTAAACAAAGCAGGTAATCATGCCACGTTATCAGTGAGAAGTATGCGCATCCAATTAAAATCACTGAATGCTCGAACCTAACAAACTCACGGATTGTTGATTGTGAGGTGAGAATGTAGGTGGGTTGCGGTATTTTGCTCCTTTTAACCTCAGTCTTTCAACAAAATTGGAACCCTATTTTTTTGTGCAAAAATCCCCCATATATATTTACGAATTGAAATTGGAACCCTAGTTCAATTGATACCAGCGTTCGAGAGAGAGAGATACCATCGTTGGCGTATGGCGGCGGCGGTGGTGGTCGAGACCTTCTTGAGCATTCGAAATCGATATCAGTGATTGTGGTTCGAAGCTCGTCGGCGTACGTTGGTGGTGGTGGTCAGCGATCGTGGAGGCGTCTTCTTCGTTGGTTTCTTCAGCGGTGGTGGTCGGTGGTGGTTTGGGTCGGCTGTGGTGTCCCCCTCCTCCTCGTCTTCCTCTTCTTCTTCTATCCTCTCTCTCTCTTTCTCTCTCTCTCTCTCTCTCTCTCTCTCTCTCTCACAGTAGTAGGCCAACTGGTTTGAGGAAAATTTGGGGGGTTTTTTTTTTTTTAGGGACGCCCAAAACGACGTCGTTTTGGGCTATCCAGGGTTGGGGCATGGGCTGGTTTCCTGGTGTGTAGACTTAGACTGTGTTCCACAACACCAAAAAGAACTTATTTTTTGTTGAATAAGAAGCTTTGTTCCCAAAAATAAGGAGGCTGCCACTTATATTGGAAGAATTTAGTTAGGTACCGACCGGCCGGGAGGGAAATCGTACCGGCGGCCGCGCCGGCCACCGGACGACTGATCCGATTCGTCCAAAAGGGATGCTCGGATCAAGCACCCTATACACAGAAAAGGGATGCTCGGATCAAGCACCCTATACACCTCGGATGCCGATGATTCCCGCGTGGGCCCCCTTGGTTTTTTTTTTTTGGAATTTTTGGACGGATCGGATCGGCCGTCCGGTGGCCGGAGAGTGGCCGGCGCGGCTGCCGGTTCGATTTGCCTCCGCCGGCGCCCAACACAATATAAACAATTTATTTTTTGTATACGGCAACTTCAAGCTCAAAAATCATGTGTTTACGCAAATAATTTTCTTATCACTATGGATCTTATTTGATAGATCTCATTGAGATCTTTAATACGGTGCGAAATTTTTTTTTTTTCATTTATATTATTTTTGAGTTTGAAAGTGTGAAGTAAATTTTGTATTTAAATTTTGTTTGAGACCCTTATTATTTTTGAAAAAGAAGTGTAAGAAATAAGAACTTATAAAATAAGAAGGGTTGTGGAACACAATCTTATTGTTTTCCATATCATACCGGACTAAATTCATTTATCTCAAGATAGATGTATAACGAAAGTGAGTGATCTCCGATCAATGCAATTTTTGGCACGATTGATGATCATGACGAACTCAAAAGAAATGAATAAATTTTGCCTTAGTTCGTTTCCATCTTTACTTTGTTTTAACTTTACTTTCTAATCATTATCTTATATCTTTCTCCAATCATTATCCTATTTCTTCAATTATTAATTTTATTTCTCTCTCTATCTCTCTCCACTCATTACCCTTCCTTCCAATCATTATTCTATTTCTCTTTCCACCAACTACCAAAACTAAAATACTCAAAACTCTTAAACGAACAAAACCACACCATCCAAGTTAAGCAAAAAAAACATATTTCAAATGGGCCAAACCGGATGGTTTAGAACGCTTCTGATCCTTAAACATACTAGTACACAAAATGGGCCAAGCCGGATGTCCAAGTTACCCTCCTCTCGTGATCCTCTCTCTCCCGTTTTCTTGACGTTTTGCAGGCTCTCTTTCGTAGCGTGACATGTTATCTTTGTTTACCGTTTTAGTCTCGTCCCTATGGATGCCTCTATTTAGGAATGTTAATCCAGATTAGGAGCAAGTATGTGACTTGGTTAAAACTAGGTGGCCTTCTGGATCAAAGCAAGTATGTGACTAAAGTTAAACTGATTTCAACTCTGTATAGTGGCTAAGATTTTAGGATTTTCAATGTTTTCGCAGATTTTAATAGGTAATGCTTGCAGTATATACTTATACTGCACATTGTCATGCCTGAGATTTTCCCTTTAGACGCGGGAGGTTGGGAGAAGTGATCCAAGTTTATTGAATGCAACGTAGTTTTGAGGAAGAGTTTTGTGTTTTATAAAAGAGGGATTTTGCAACTGTGATTACAGATTATTTTTAGAAAATAACTCGGGGTCGCCACCGGACAGGTGTGCCGGGTCATCCCTTGAATTATCCTTTCAAATAATTCAAGTGTTTTGAAAATGTTTCCACGAGTCCGAAGACCCGATTTTTGAAAGAGTGACTCTGTTTTGTGATCTGCAAAGTTAGAAATCAAAGAATTCGATAATTTACTGTTACGAGTGAGGAAGATGTTAGGCACCTCACATTCTCCTTTTGTTTTGGTTTTCCTCTATTCCATTTCCATAATGCGACTTTATAGTCTGGTGGGGTTTTTTTTGGCCTTTTCTCGAATTTGCTTTGATAATATTTGGCATTGTTGATTTTCTCAAAGGGAAATACACTATTCCAATCACAAAAGTGGCTTAGACAATGCCCAATTCCCAAAAAAGACCTCAATAGAACCGTCTATGGAATCGAAGTGCCCCACCCCAGATTGAAGAAGGCAATAGACGGATAACGAGATTCAAAGAGGAACGAGGGGGTGTCAGCATGCCTCGAGCCCTTGACCACATGAGAACCTAACCAAATGGAAATACCGAATAACCCGTTGCCATCTTGCCCTATTTTCTCCATATGCTCGCTGCATACAAAATTATCAAATCAAATAAAGAGGACATCAAGTGAGTCACCCCATTATTTTCATTGAAGTTTTTTTAGTTTTTCAAAAATTTACATACACCTCACCCCCTCCAAGCTTGGTCTTTTATATAAAAGGAAAAAACCAAGCTCCAAAAAAAGAAAATTAAAAATCTAAAAAAAAGTAAAAGAAAAGAAGAACGAACAAACAGGGGAATATCTGTCTTCACATAGCAACAAAAAGTAACAGGAAAATAAAGACACGGCGCCCATGGCTGCCGATACAATTCAGAGTCAAATCTGATGCTGCTAAGGGCTGGATCAGTGTATGTATACCCATATGTAAGTATACACATATAACTGCATATACATGGGGACTTCAAATCGAGAAGCGTTTCGAAGATCCGAACATCTGGTCAAGCAAGATCACGAGGGCCATGGCGACGGCGGCGTCCATCTCCGGCTGCACAACGAGACGGAACACGTCGACGCCGAAAGCCACGCCACCTACCCCGGGCTCCTTCCGCTTGATCTCCGCCACTCGCCGCCTGTCGCCGTCGTACACGGCGCAGCACCTCTGAGGGTATGAGCCCTGTATGTCGTATAAGGGGCTCTTCGGTGAGGAAACGGGACTTGATCCCTTGCCGCTGCTGCTGGCGCAACCTGAGGTCACGTGAGCTAAGGATTTCGAGTTGAGGCGGTTCACCTGCTTCCGAACGGAGAGGATTGGATTCACGGTCGTTTCTCCGTCGTAGATAAGCCAGTTGTCCGATAGGCTCAGCCTCTGTTTATGGGAAAATTACGAAAGTGATTAGAGAAGACCATATCAAACGCGTACTCATAAGATCTAAACCGTCGTTCTGACGTTTTTGTTTCATTTATATCCGGATGTCCATACACGCATCTTATAACTAATACCCGGGCTCTGAAATTCATGATCACGAATGTGAAAATTCCGAACCTTGACACAACTGTTGGATTTGTTTAGTCATTAACTTGAGGGCTCGAATTTAGTCGAAGTGCATACTGACATCCGGTGATAAAAAAAAAAAAAAAATTAATTAATTCTACAACACAGATATATGCAGACACGAACTATGTGTACCTTGCGGCGGATGGTGAGGAGAGATTTGCCGGAGGCGTCCATGAGACTGATCTCACCCTTGCTTCCACTACAGTAAGTGTCAACGCGGAAGACCAAATTGCCCTTGGCGTCAAACACCGTGAACCCATTGCAATTGAAAAGCAACGATTTCTTCCACACAGTCAGGACCACAAGGTTCCCATCCGAACTCGGACACGGGTTGATCAGTTTCTCAAAGGAAGCAGCGGCGGCAATACCAGTTGTATTTGCATTTGGGTATACCTTTGTCATACCCGAAAATTGCCGGACTTGAAAGACTACTGCAGCTCGAATTGATCAACTACAATCGTGACCAACTTATAGAGAGAGAAATCTAGAGAGAGAGAGAGAGAGAGAGAGAGAGAGAGAGAGAGGTAGGTTAAGGTGTTTTCTATGTGGGTTCTGTGAATTTGGGCTGGGGAGGGAGAGATGAGGATAGGGGGAGTCCTACGCAAAGGTCACGATATATATAGGTCTACATACGTACAGAGAAGGCCGAAGGGCCTTTTATGGCGCATGATAGTAAAAGTCTACTTTAGGTGCGCCACTTTGAGTTTGAGATGACGTTTGACTCGTTTAACATAACAGTGGGACGGAAAGCAAAACAAAAAAGAATCGGGCGCTCGATCTCCTGCGATCAACACGACAGATGGTGACGGGGAGAATTATTCAGTGCTCTTGGAGTCTTTTCCGTCGAATAATATTGGTGAAGGAAAATGTAACGTTATCTCCCATCGTGTGTCATAAAATAGTAGAATGCGTCGCGACTTAATTTGCGTGACAATCGAAGTAGTTCATTATGTAAGTATAGGTGTATGTGGTGAATTCATCATCAATGTAATCAATTAAGGTTCCGTTCCAAAAATTTCCTTAAAAAATAAGTAGCTTATTTCACATTTTTTAATTTAAAAATAATGTAAATAAAAAATAATTTTTTAATTTTTTTTGCACCGTATTAAAGATCTTGGTGGCTCCCGCCGTGATCGTTGTTGGATGGGCCCGGTATTCGCCTAACGGCATGGTGTAGCTTCCGCGGCGGTCTTGGTGTGCTTAGGTTCTGGTTTGTATCTCCGAAGGGGTGGCTAGTGGTGGTGTGGTGGATTTCAGTGGTGGTTGACCGGCGATGGAGGGTGTTTCTGTCTGATCGTGGTAGGCAGCGGCGCTATTTTAGGGTTAGGTTTTGGATTTTCTTTGGGCTGAGCTTTAATGTATGATTTGGGTGGGTAATAAGTGGAGAGAGATAGAGAGAGAAATGAAATTAATAATTGAAGAAATAGGGTAATGATTGGAAAAAGATATAGGGTAATGATTGAAAAACAAAGTTAAAACAAAGTAAGTATGTGAAACGAACACGGCCATTGTTTTTGTGGCAGTGGCATTGTTTTTGTTTTGTTTGGTTTTTTTTTTTTTATTTTTTTATTTTTTTTATAGGCCTTTTGGATGGCTGAGCTGTATTTGTGTTTTATCTGGGGCACTTTAGGACTTCGGGTGGTGTTATGGGCTTTGTCCCTCCGGCTGTATTTTCCAACTTTTGGTTGGAATCCTTCCACTTTTCCTTAATAAATTGTAACTTTTGCCGAAAAAAAAAAAAAAAAAACCTCACTTGTTTCATATGTTTGGTACCTGTAATAAAATTCTTTGGTTCAGTTGAGAAGGTATTCATGGAGTTTTGGTGGTGGGGTGAATAAATTTAAGTTGTAACTATAATGATACAAGGAAGAAGAAGACAAAACAAAAAAATGAATTACATACAGGTCAATAAAAGGTAGCCAACCCTATCTTTACTTTGAAGGGAAAATAAAATAATTACTAGTAATCATCAGATTTAGTGAAAATAACAAGTGAAGATCTCGTGGCTGAGAACCAATTTCCGGTGGCGAGGATGGAACACGTGTCACCACCCAAGTGGGTACCCAGTAGATATTTAAAACTAAGAGGAGGAACGAATAGAATAAATTCATTTTTATAGGTGGTGGGGACTTATTACGTCGTCAGATAGTTATCCTCTCATTGGTCTGGGGCGGTTTGTGGGAGGGAGAATTTATATTTTCATATTCATGTTTGATCGGTGGGATATTCTTAGAGAAGAGGCAGCTGTGTATTTTTCCTACCAAAAATTAATTTATTAAGTAATTATTTTAATGCATTTAGATAAGGCCCTAAATCTAATGCATGTAGATAATACAAAATTAATTACTCATTTGCCCTAATTTGTCATTAGAAAGTTACACTTGTTTCTTCTTCTCTACAGTCAACACTCTCTGCTTGGATGGATCCATGTAAATTTCAAACTAACGGACGTAGAGTTTGGTTTAATCAAAAAAGGTAAGAAGTTCTCGAAAGTACTTCAGTAAAACATATACTAGCTAGCTAGAGGTGGAAAAGAAGGTTTATCAAATTTCAAATTCATCGGGAATAAAGCTCTCAAAATTGAATTACCCCGATTAAGTAATTAGCTGCAAATCACTTCATTTGCAATTGTTGCCCATGCAAATGCATCGTGGTTGTTAACCCCGTACCTTTGCAGCTAGCTTTTCTTCGAAATTGTATTTTGTGGTAAAAGACATTGGAAAAGAACTAAGTAGAAAAAAAAACATATACACACACATGCGCATACTTATTTTTTTTATTTTCTGATCGGCCATACACAGTACTCATATTGCATATAACTCTGTTATACATGCGCATAAGGACCGTATCTCCTCCCCGGTGTTCAGTATGTGTACATAGGCTTCGATCCTATATATTCAATTCACTACTACAATAATAGATATGTATCACACAAAAGAGATTCACAAAGATCACGGTTTTCAATGAAAGCGTGATAAAAAGTGGTGCTTAAATTTTTTTTTATCTCAGTTTAAGTTCAAAGCTGAGACAAAAAGTGAGTTTTAGCGCGGAATAAAAGACCTCGCTCTTGCGGCGAGATAAAAGAAAAACAATCTCACCTGTAACGCCCCGAAATTTGGGTAACGTTAAATAACATTTTATTGAACAACAAAAGAGAGTCTGGCTCTTTATTACATCATAAACTCCCAAAGGGTTCTTATATTACACAAAAGGGATGGATATCTAAGGTTATCTACAGCTCCTTCTCTTCCTCCATCTTAGCAAGTTCCTCAGCTCCAAAGGCCTCCAAGGTATACAGCTCCCCTTGTTCATCTAACAAGTCTGACACATTATACCAGCGTCGCCACCAGTATAATATGTCAGGGTCACATAAAGCAACACCATGAGCTTGAAAGCTCAATAGAATAATCCAAAACCCACTAACCCTTAACTTACAAATAGCAAGTCATGCATATATCATAAAGGGTCATAATAACACATGCATTAATATAACAATAACAACAACAATGACACATCCGCATTCGCTATCTATCGTTGGTGTCATGTTTTCGTGTGTTTCTCCTTCGTGACTCATCGTTTTGTGTCTCATCTTTCAACATCATTTCCAAAAATCACACGCACACACCAATGAGCTACCAAGTCCGGCTCATTGGCCACAATGACTACCAAGTCCGGCACATTGTGAACGCACATAACCAATAAGCTACCAAGTCCGGCTTATTGGCCACAATGGCTACCAAGTCCGGCCACGTTATCACATCAACTCTTGCATTGGCTCCTCTCTGCGGATAACCAAGTCCACATCACCAATGAAGCTACCAAGTCCGGCTCCATTGGCAACGCACACCAACGTAAGGCTACCAAGTCCGGCCATTATGTAGTTTCCAAAATATTTTTATCCATATCAACCACATCTTACGTGTCATGTCTCTACTTTCTATTTCACGTGTCTCGTATCATGCATAGACTCCGCGGCGGGACTTCGCAAACACATACAACACTTTCAAAGTAATCTTGAAACTAAACTAGCAAGATCATCCAACTCTATTTAATCATGCTTGTTTACAACTACAAGTAAGGCAAGCAACATGCTATCATGCTTACAATCATTTAAAAGGTCAAAATACGAATACTTCGTTTAAAACAACACTTTATCTTTTAAAACGAAAACGTATAGCCATCTTTTGGAAGTTCAAAACAACACATGTTTATTGACGAGTTCATACATAAACAAGCAACTATCACTAGATCGAGCAATCAAGTAGTCATAAGATCAAAGTAAACTACGTAAAACAAATCATACTACACATATGGCTTCATGCTCATACAATACAATATACTTAGAGGAAGTAGTTAAGGATTAACTACATTTAATTCAAACATGCATCCAACTATACTTAGGATAAGTAGGTTCAAAAAACTCTACCGTTCTTCTTGGCGGTAGTAAGACGATGGAAGGTACAACGGAAGAAAGTCGGCGATTAAACGGAATAACGGCTTATGGTAAGCTTCCGGTAGCTTCGAAAGAGAAAGGTTTCTCTCGAAACTAAATCTTGACTATACTACTAAACTTTTATGGATCGAAGGGTGGTGGAGTGGTGGTTTAGTGGCGGCTTAGGATGAGTTTCTTGAAGAACAAGAGAATAACTTCAAGAACAAGCAAGAACACTAAGCTTTCTAGAGAGAGAAGTTGAATGGTGAATGTGTGAGTTGAAAGGCATGGAATGGAGGCTATTTATAGGCAAATGAAGCTCTCTCCCTCACTCCACTTGGCCGGCCACTATCTCTCCCTCTCTCCCCCATGGATTTGCTCCATGGACTTGTCTTGTCAAGCAATAGTATTCCAACCAAATGCCACTAGGTCAAATAGTGTTCAAGTACTCCCACATGTCAAAGTACAACACACATACACCTCATTCTCCCTCTCTTCCAACCGTCCTTTCTCTCTCTCTCTCTCTCCCTCCTATTCGGCCATCTCTCTCTCTCTCTCTCCCATGGATTTGTTCCATGGTCTTGTCTTGTCAAGCCAAAGTACAACAACCAAGTGCAACTTGATCAAATAGTGTTCAAGTACACACACATGTCGAAATACAACTCACATACATCTTACTCTCCCTCTCCCTCTCATTCGGCCATCTCTCTCTCTCTCTCCCCCATGGATTTGTTCCATGGTCTTGTCTTGTCAAACCAAAGTACAACAACCAAGTGCAACTTGATCAAATAGTGTTCAAGTACACACACATGTCAAAGTACATACACCTCACTCTCCCTCTCTCTCTCTCATTTGGCCACTTCCTCTCATTCTCTCTCTCTCTCTCTCTCTCTTTCTTGGTCAAAGTACTTCTATATGTATATATATATATATATATATATATGTGTGTGTGTGTGTGTGTGTGTGTGTGTATTTATGGAAAGAACAAGGAAGGTATGGACAAATTCACTTAAATGCACACATGGCTATGATTGTTCTTTTTGTAGGAGAAAGTACACATGACTAGTCTTGTCATCCTATTTGGCAATCCTAACATCTATTGTCCAATGGGTAAAGCTTTCCCTAGCATGTAATAACCAATGGTCCAAGGAAAGTCATCATGAAGTACAATGTTTGCTTTTGACTAGACTATTCCAACTACTAGTCAAACTTGGTCTTCTTCCTAACAACTATTGTCCAATGGTCAATGATCTTCCTAGCATGAAATAACCAATGGTCCAAGGAAGGTCATCATGAAGTACAATGTTTGCTTTTGACTAGATTATTCCAACTACTAGTCAAACTTGGTCTTCTTCCTAACAACTATTGTCCAATGGTCAAAGATCTTCCTAGCATGTAATAACCAATGGTCCAAGGAAGATCATCATGAAGTACAATGTTTGCTTTTGACTAGACTATTCCAACTACTAGTCAAACTTGGTCTTTTCCCTAACAACTATTGTCCAATGGTCAAAGATCTTCCTAGCATGTAATAACCAATGGATAAGGATTTCCCTAGAACTTATCGTCCAATGGATAAAGATTACCCTAGCATCTATCGTCCAACGGACAAATATTACTCTAGCCTTTATCGTCCAATGGATAAAGATAAAAAGGGTAAAATGGTCCATCTAGGGTTAGGGAGAAGTGATTAGGCTAAATGGGTATTAGGCTATTCTAACTAATTGGTTAAAGACTAACGATACTTAATCTAGGCTTTCATTGCTCGAGTGATATTTTTGTTTTATTTAGTAGGAAATCGCCTAATAACGGAATATTAAAGCCCGACGGTGCCAAACACCAAGGCAAGGCGTGAGCGTGGCCAAGGCAGCCCGCTAGCAAAGCGGTGGCCAAGGCAGCTCGCTAGCAAAGCGGTGGCCAATGCGTAGCCAAGGCAAGGCCAGAGCAAAGCAGCCCAGCAACGCCAAGGCAAAAGCAAGGCGCGACCCGACGCCAAGGCAGAACCCGATGGCAGCCAAGGCAGAGCAAGGCAGCCCAGCAACGCCAAGGCAGAAGCGATGCGTGACCCGATGCCAAGGCAGAACCCGATGGCAGCCAAGGCAGAGCAACCCGACAGCGACCCGATGCCAAGGCAATGCAGGCCCGACGCCAAGGCGAAAGCAAGGCGCAACAGCGACTCGATGCCAAGGCAGCCTAGCTAAGCCAAAGCAAAAGCAGTCAAGTCAACGGTCAAGGCAAAGACCAAAATTTTCTACTAACCACTTCGGCATCGATGCATCACTCTAGGTTAGGGAAATGTAACTAAGTCAAACGGTAGTTAGGATTTGCTAACTAATCGGTTAAAACTAACTATACTTGCCAAGTAGGATTTCCAGCCGAGAAATATAATTTAAAGATATTATTTACTTACTAGGAAAAATATACGAGTACGTTTACAAGTATACTAGTCATGGGAGAAGGACTAAATTGTCCGGAGTAAAATGATTCAATTTTACAAGTTTCAAATCTAATTATGACGGATTATTAGAATTTAAAAGAAAATTTTAAAGCAATCCAAGTAATTAAAAGAAAATTCAAATATTTAACGAAATTTTTATTTACCAAAAATCAGAGTCGTTACATCACCCTTGCGGCGTGATAAAAGATTTTAGGACTGAAAAGAATGAGATAAAAGATCTCGCTCTTATGGTGAGATAAAAGATAAAAGACCTCACCCTTGTGGCGTGATAAAGAAGAGCAAAGATCTCACCCTTGTGGTGTGATAAAAGATTTGAGGGCGGAAAAAATGAGATAAAAGATCTCGCTCTTGTGCCAAGATAAAAGAGAAAAGGCCTCACCCTTATGGTGTGATAAAAAACATTAGCGCGAAAAAAAGTTGAGATAAATTATCTCACTCTTGCGGTGAGATAAAAAGCCTACCCATTTAGGCGGTCTTAATTTTCACGTGGGCGGGTTAATACTCATTTAGGCGGGTTTTGAAAAGTTATGTGTGGGAAACGATGTCATTTGAGGATTTCGAAAAGTTTTTTTTTTTTTTTAAATGTAAGAAGATAAGCCTTAATTACATTCACCCCAAAAAATCTTTACGTTTCATCTTCATCTTCACGCCTAAAAAGATCGATCGATCGAGAGAGAGAGAGAGAGAGAGAGAAGGCAAATCTCATGATTGGGTTCTACCAATGCCCAGTTGTTTCTTCGACGACGGGCGAGCTGTTCCACTAGTGCCCGATTTTCATGTGGGCGAACTGTAATCTTTATGATTTATTGTAGTGGTAAAACTTTGTTATTTCAAATGTCTTCCAAGTGTTTGACACATTAGGTAAAAAAACAATTATATTATTATGGCTTAGCCTTATCTGAAAATGATTAAAATCTAATTGGAAAGCCACCATTGAAATTGAAATTCAATATAAACACAAAATATATGTGAAATGATTAGTTTATAAGAAAACAATCTAAAGTTTGTCCATAATGTTACAATCTGCGGGTTGTGATAATTTTTATAAAAATACAAAGCGTACACTATAACAAAAAACACTATTGTCTACTAAATTTACTGGCTAAAAACAAATTTTTCGCCCAAGAAAATCTTTTGGTGACCAACAACTAATTTTGATTGGCAAAAGATCTGTTGTCATATTTTAAAAATTTTTTAAACAATGTTTATATATGTATTTTTATATATTTTAATATCATGTTAATTGCATTTCAAAAAAATTCAACAAATTTTAAACAAAAAAAAAGTTTTCTTACTTTAGGAAGTAAGTATAAATATTTTGGTTTTCATGATGTAACAAAAGATCTTGGCTAGTTTAGTGGTAAGGGCTTGGGAAATCAACCAATGGTGTGTGGGTTCGAAACTTGGCAATGACAAGAAAAGATGGTCTAGTAGATACAAAGAAAAGATCACGCCCAATGGTTTTCCATCTCAGTTTATGGGTGTGATCATTTTGAACTTTCAATCACGGTTATAAACCGTGATCTAAAGTGACTTATAATCACACATAGAAAAGAGAAACGATCATGGCCAAAAAAAACGATCACGGTTTATAATTGTGATAAAAGAGAAACGATCACACTTATTGACCGTGATTGTTTCTCTCTTTCAATCACGGTTATAAACTGTGATAAAAGAGAGTGACTTACAATCACATTCAAATCCATCACGGTAGCAGAAATGTGATGGAAAACTTACAATCACAGTCAATAACTGTGATCTTTATGGTTTATTATAGTAGTGATGTGAGTGTGTGCTGTTGTTTGTGCACTTCTATGCACAACTGCAGACATGCATTGTGATGGATTAGGTCATGTTATTAATTAATTAAAGACGAGAGTATCGCATCAAAAGTACGCACATGAATAAGTTCATTTACAAACAAAGTGACAACACCTAGTCTAAAAACTGACTAATATTAAGGTTGTCCCTCGTAACAAACTCCCTAAGAGAAATATAGGAGTATCAACAACGACCACAAGGTCTTCTTCTTGTTCAACACCCATACGAGCAAGGTAGTCTACACAATGGCTGGCAGAACGATAAATATGACCAAGAGGGGTGTTGGAGCGACGCATGAGGTAGTGAGCAATTCATTTATGATGACACTTTGAGGATGACTTGCTGGCCAGGTTTCCCACATTTATCAGGTTCACAGCTGTGATTGAATCCGATTCCAATCTGGCCGGACATGCACCAACTTTTTCCAATATGATGATGTCCAAGCCTTTGTAGATAGCCTCCATATCTCAGCTTCCCAAACTGGAGTTGCAAGATGCTTTGCCACAGAAACCCATGGTTTGGGGGCCGGATGCATGTGGCCGGTTTGTGCGATGGAGAAATTTTCGTTTTAAACTTCATAGTAGTATTTGATTGGTGGGAGACTGGGAGGCTAGAGAAAGGGCACCTGTAATTTTTTTTTTTTTTTTATATAGTAGTAAAAAGTCATAATTTAGAAGTAGCTAGTACTACTTATTATTCTAATGGATCCAGATAAGGCACTTTTTATTAGTCTAATCCATGCCATGTACTCTTTTTTTTGGGAACAATAATCCATGTACTTAATCATATTCTATTTTGTTGCTTCAAGTTAAAGCTATTGCCAACCCCCAGCCCTTTCTCATGTTTTTATAAGTCATTGGATTCATCACGTAGCTAGCCCTTTTTACCGAGTACGTACGACTTTTTTGGTTTGGAAGTTCAAGATGATTGGAAATTGGATTCGATTTCTGCAATTAAGAGAACGACCCAGCTTCTCTAAAGTTGGACTGTAGAGATGCTTCTACGATTTTATCGCACGCATTCATCTTTGCATTCAACGGTTCAGATTTTAACAAAATTCTTTTAGGTAAGAGTTAGAATTTTGTTAAAATCTAAGTCGTTAAAAAACACTTTTAGATGGCCAAAATCCTGCGTATGACACTCTGCAGTCCAATAACAGACACAAGAAAAGCCAGATTCTTAAGAGAAAGTTCACGATTAGATAATCTTAAACATGGGCAAAAATTAGCATACTTGGAGCCCCCCGTCTGGGCAAAATTAAGCCAGAGTCTAAGTCGTTACTCTTTTTGTAGTTAATCTCTATCTTGATTATATAAATGCAAACATTAAAATTTATGACTAGAAACTTGATGTACTCCCTGCATTCGTGCATAATTTTTCCCCCCACCAAATTAAAGAACTAAATTAGTTCATCAAATTCTTGACAAAATATAATGCACAAAAATATTTTATTTGTGGATTTAAAAGTTGCATGTCTTCTCATAATTAACTAACTTTGTGGGATCGAATGTGTAGCAGTTTTAATACTTATCACTTCACTTGTAATTCACGTCCACCTGAACATGGCCGGCCTTATTGGTAGCCCTTGCCCAGGGTTGTTTAGCAAATGTTTTAAGGGAGGTTTTTGAGGTAATATGTAAAAAGAGATAAATAGAAAGATAAAAGTAATAAGTGGATCGAGAAAAAATTAATTGAAAATCGTGTTTAGGGAGAGAGAGGGGAGTGGTTTTGAAAATCCGAACTAAACAAAACTCCAGGGATCTGGGGGATTGAGAAATTCTGTAGTACAAGTCTCTGCAAGGCATCTTGTAGGGCGCACATGAGCCATCGATTTTGACAATTAATGGTTGATATATGATTTTTAATTATGACCACCGGTCATAAATGATTTTTAATGTGAACTATGGATTGATGAGATCGACGGCTGTGTGCCGCCCTATACGTGCACTACACGAAGGTGCACTACAGCACCCCGGATCCGGAGTGCACCCCCAAATCCGAATCTGAGAATGTTGTAGTGCATGTGTAGTGTATTTGTAGGGCGGGCAGAAAGAGAGAGACGTGGGGTAACCCAACTAGCGCTAGCCACACGGGTGTCACCAGTAGTAGCTAGGGTAAAAGACCTAAAATCACCCATGACCCACAAATACTGGATAGCTGCTGCCGACCATAATATGCTGATGCTCTCGTCCATCTTCTACCACCTAATATTATTCAACGGCTCAACCTGTCAACTCTCTATCAGATCACCCATGTGTACTCTATCAGCGCCCAAGCAGAGTTCTAACATTAAGCTCCATTGGATAACCATATTAGGCTTTGGGATTGGACTATCAATCTCATGGGTTTCACAATAACTTGTTTGATAACCAAAAAGAGGTGTGTTATGAGTCCAATGGGTTTGGGAGCTGGCCATTAGGGGGTATTGAGAAGGGCCTCTCCTACTTGTTATTAACAATCCAGTTCACTCCTTGCCAATGCACAAATACGAAAATAGTCTTCACTAATCTTATCTCCTCACCAATTCTATGCCATGTGAAGGGCAAAAACGAAAATGTATACTATCAATCTAATCCTATCACATGTGAAACAAACATGATATTAATAATCTCATTATCTAATCTCGTCTCAAACAAATATACTCATCACTAATTCCATCTCTTCTTAATACAAATCTCAATCCTAATCTCATCTCCTTATGAATCCCAACCATCTATTGTTGTTATCAAACGGGACCTCAGTGTTTGGCCACCACCACTAGGTATCTCAAACCTCTTCCTCACGCAACATTTATGGGGGGCCTAAGATTATGTGCGTTGGTTTCACATGAATGAATAGTGAAAGAGACTTGTAATATCATGTTGCGGTGTCACAAAAGCACTAAATTAGCTCTCTCTCTCTCTCTCTCTCTCTCTCTCTCATATAGAATGACCAATAGTGCGATGTGATGTCACAATCATGGACTTTTGAGTGTTACACTTGAACCAAAAAGAATATATGGTATCTTAAATTATGCTCTGTTCAGTTATCGGGAATGTTGTTTGCAAAATGGATTTTAGAAAACGTGAAGTGAGTTGAAGTAAAAGAAAAAAAAATGCACATACTTTTAACACTAAAAAAAAAAAAAAGTGTGTGAATATTAAAAAGGGGAGTAATTAACCACTCCCCATAATTTATATCTTAAAAGTTTTGACAAACAAAAAACAATAACTGCAAAAATAAGTCATTGTCCTTACCAAAAATTAATTTTAAGGCAAAATTATCAAAACCACCCTCGAGGTTTTTGCAAATCACTGCCCCCTCACATTCTGGAAAAAAACAAAATACCCCTTGTTTCATAACAAATTACTTTCTTACCGTGATGCAGCTGTTGAGAAATTCGATAGAATTTGTATAACATCTTCAAATCATAATTATAGTGGAACAACCCATCTTTTTTAGCCTGTGAAAGGCTGTTTTCACACATTTGCAATTTTTCACATGCTACAAAGGATAGTGTGGTTCATTATAATTAAGATTTAAGGACATCAGAAATTTTTCCTCGAATTTCCTATTGAGTTAATCATAAAAAGAGAGTAATTGTTATGAGATAGGGATGTTTGTAATTTGAGCTTTTTACCTCTAGGTCCAAAAAATAGAAAGTAATTTCCACCAGATCTCCTCTAATTAATAAAGAACCCTATGAAAGTGACTAAAACCCTAAACTTTGAAAATGCCTAACCCCTAGGGTACCCTATGAAAATGTCTAAACCCGTAGGGTACCCTATGAAAATGCCTAAACCACTAAAACCCTATAATAGGAAAGTGTACCCTAAAACTCCTATGAAAGTGCCTAGACCTAAACCCTAGGTGTAGAGACCCGTAATTTCGTTTAATAAAGTTAAATTGTTTTGTAAATGATAATTGATGATATTATATAGATATTTGTTCGAGGGGTTCGATGTGCAAGAGTTTGGAAGATTTGGGTGATAGTGTAATATGCATTTGTGTGAGTATATATAGGGAGGAGTGTGAGAAACACACTCACACCCCTCACTCCCTTCCATCTTTCTCTCCTCTCGGCTCTCTCCCTCTCTCTGTCTAAAAAATTCACTCATTCAACCCAAGAACCCACCAAAACAACCTTAAATCCTTCATCTCTATATGTATTGGAGCTCGTACCTCATTGGATTGAGCTTGGTGAGGCATATTTGGCTCAGTGTAGACTTTGGAGGCTAGGGCTCGATCTCTCTTTCTTGGAAATCGTGCTTCGACTTCAAGATAGGGATTCTTCCTCTTAATATATGTAAAGGAAGTGTTTTCTTGTCTTGAATCATGCTTGTTGTTGTTGTTGTGCTAAATCCTTGAAAAAAATCTGCAGAAAATCTACTAGAACTGAGCTGGTATCAATACCATTTTACATAGGTATCGATACCTTTGTGTTTTGAACCCAGAAAATCACCTGGCATCGATACCATTTATCCTAGGTATCAATAACCTTGTGTCTGGAACGTTTCTTGGTCCTTTGGTATCGATACCATTTTGCTAGGTATCGATAGTTGTTGCTTATGGACAGCTTTTGCTGCTTTGTTTCATACTTCACCATTTTGACCCCCAAACACTTCTAACTTATTCCAAACATCACTGAATCACCTCGTAGCATGATTAGTCATACTCATTGAGTTCATGGAGTATCCTTGCATCTCTTGCTCTTGTTCTATAGAATTTAATGTCGATTTCCATATGAACCTTAGCTGAATTGAAATGACACATAACGTGGCTATGAGACGCTTGAACACTTATTGACACAACGAGAACTTTCAGGACCCCTCGACGGGTGGGTGCCTGGCAAGGGGTATCGGGATCCCTTAATTGGCCTGGTAGGAGCAAAAGTTCATATTGGTTACATTTTGGACCTATCGATGGGTATGGTGCCTGATAGGAGGTATCGGGATCCCTTAACTGACCCGGTAGAAGTTTCGGCTCATGACACTTACGATTAAAAGGAATTGGATACATGGGTGATGAGAATGGTTCTAATTCGAGTTGCATGATGTTTATTAAGTTGTTGTTTGAGATTATTAAGCCAAGATTGTTGATTATCCTATGGTTCTTGTTCTTGTTCCTGTCTTGAGATCATCTTAACATTTTATTTGCATATAATATTAGAGTAGAGTTTCCTACTGGGCTAGTGTAACTCAAACCTTACATCATTTTCATGTACTAACCCGGGATATTAGCTTGCATGCTTGGAATGCTTGGATATGGAAAATACCTTTTCAAAGCTAACATGGAGGAGTTACTTGGCCATCTTTGTAAATCTCTTTTGGAAGATGTATTTGTAACTTCATTTTATAATTTTTTTGACTTAAGAATATTGTATACCCTTAAACTCTTGAATACTTGGTACTTACGTTAATTCGGGCCTTCGCGCCAATAATGTAATATTTTGGAAACTAATGGTTGTGGAAGTACGAATACGGATATGAAAATGTTAAACTCTTTTGGGCTATCGTATGGGTTATTGTGAGATTTTATTTATGGAAATTATCTAGATTTATGTTGAAATTGAGGGTGTGACAACTTCGTATCAGAGCATAGGTTTAAAACACCTAGAGACTGTGAGGAGACGTTTCGTCTTATGGGTTCAAAAATCGCAAACCTTTTCATGACTTATGCATGTTTGTGTGACTAACATTCATACGACTACTTAGCATTGCATTTTCAGTATAGTAGAGTGGCGTGGAGTTGTTATTGACTCGTGTTGGGAGTTAGGGCTTTGACCTTGTAGACACCCCAATCTGGGCTTCTAGATTAGTTTACTTTCGGTTTTTGATTCCCCGATGATGAAATGGATCAAGAACACCCTGGGAATGATAGCATGTTTGAGTTTTTGAGTGTTTGACACCCCTTTTGAACCTAACCTAACCCTTAAACTTCATAAAACCCTATAGCACGCGTTGGTTGAGACCCAGTGCGCATGGGTCAAAGTGCCAAGCATTGGCCAAATGGTTAGGTGTGACCATGGACCAGTTCTAGGTGGCTTGGACTCTGCACGCTAGTCCATAACTGGTGCGCGCTGGCCAACCTTTGGCGTTGACTCACGCGCGCATGTCCCAGACTCGCGGGCGTCGGTCAGCATCTAGTCAAACTTGCTTTATTCAGCATGCAGAAATCATTGTCAGGGGAATACAGTGCATTGGAAGCTTCCATTTTGCCGGAAAAGTAGTATTTGAACAGGAGGTGTCCACATCTCCCATATCTCCCACCAACCTTTCGAAAGGTGGAAACTTAGCCACCAACACACTCAAACCAGCCCTTGTTGGCTAGTTTTCCCACCATGTTCACCACCAACCTTCCCCTATAAATACCCCCTTATGCTTCCATTTGAAAGAGAGAAAAAAATGATGGGTTACAACATTTGGACTTCAACCTTTCACACTTCCTTGAAAACCAAAGACATACAAAGGCACCCAACAAGCAATACACTTGTTCTTCATCCCTCCATCATCCAGTCCTTAAATCAAGGCTCATACGCCTTTCAAACCCAAAAACCAAAGATGTAACACCTTTGTATTGCATACAGTTCTGATCACTGAGGGGGGCTGAAAGGGCTAAGGCTGGTAATCAATATCAGTCCTGGCCCTAAAGCTGGTAGGGTTTCAAAAACCGTCGAGGTAGAAACCAGTGCGTGCTGGTCCATAGCACGCGCCCGCCACTCTGTGGTTGAGCACGCAGGTCCGCGTGGGGATTGGTTTTGTACTATTTTCTGTCTTTTGTTTATATATATCACTACAAGCATGCTAACAACTAGTTTATTGCTTTCCTTAGTAAAAATTGCTAGCTTTAGCATCAATATGCATATATGCTGCTTTGGAGTATTCCTGGGGTCTTTCTGGACATGTCCCAGAATCCAGAAACATGTAAACCAAGCACTGGTTAAGTGGTTCAGATCTGCACACGCCTGTGGCTTACCCACCTGTGCTGGTCCGTCTCTGACCAGTGGTTGGCCTTGCATGGGTAACTTGGCCTTAGGTCACTGTTTTGTCCCCCACACTGTTTATGGGGTGTTTTGTTAAAATTGTATGGCTTTTCAGCCTTTAAATTGTGTTGTGTAACTATTATAATTGTTTAGTTTGTCTTGGGTGAGCTCTGATCCTTCCAGAGCCCAGAGGAGGATAAAACAGAGTTTGTGAGAGAAGCAAACCCCTGCGCGTGTGTTGTCTATTGGCGCGAGCAAGTTGGAACTGCGTGCAGTGGCTTTGGTCAGGGCATGTGAGTTCCTTCCTGCGCTCATCAAAATTGAAATAGTGCACTGCGTTTGCTCTTCTGAGCAGAACCTGGTTTTATCTTATTTACTGCTTTCGCATCCATGCCGTCTATCACATCTTGCAAATTGTTACAGTTTTAATCCCTGATTAACTGTTCCCCCGCCCTATTTGGCTAAAAATTAATTAATAAAAGAAGAATCATAATATTTTTACAAAATGCCTAAGTAAAGACCGATCTCCGAATTGGATGAGAGGGGTGCCTTAAAACCCTTCTCGTCTCGTAACCTAGCTCCCGAACCCAGATATGGTTATGACGGACTGCTTATTTCACTTTTTCAAATCAAACAGCGCGACAGGTGCTTCGAAATACGGTTCCTTGGGTGTCGGACCTTCAAACCCGAGTGGTGACTTTGTATTCTGAGCGCTTGCCATCCGCGCACGCGCTCCCTCAATCCGGGCCCTTGCATTTTTAGAAACGAATGAAATTCTTTTTTTAAAAGAGCATGTTGCCCACAGTGGCGACTCTGCTAGGGATGATTGAACCAATATTAATCCATACTTAGAGTTTAATCTGCTTGTGAACAATTCCTTAAAAGTTTGTCAAAACGGTGAGTTTCGCGCTGCCAAAAGTTGGAATGGTGATTTAACAGGACCTTGTGTCCAGCCAATCTAATCTAGGACTTTTTTTTAATTGATCACTTGCATATTTTCCTCTAAAGATGGACTAAATAAAGTGAGCCAAATTTGAAAAGACATTTTGCAATTTTGTAATTCTTCTTCTTCTTAATCAATTTCTAGCATTTCTCATTCGCATCGATGTAGGATAGGCTCGTTGGAGCGTTTTGGAAATCTGGCACGGTTTACCGGAGCCTGGGGGCCTTGAAT
This sequence comes from Rhododendron molle, assembly GCA_025413875.1. NCBI lineage: Eukaryota > Viridiplantae > Streptophyta > Magnoliopsida > Ericales > Ericaceae > Rhododendron > Rhododendron molle. The sequence goes on from CM046391.1 coordinate 27,015,929, forward strand.
GCCCAACAACCTTCGATGATGATGGGTCATTCTACCAATGGACTGTTGCTCAGCGATTATGCGGGCAGCGGGAGGTATATCTTAGCCTTAGTTCGAGGAAGCTGTTACAAACCAAAATCGACCTTTGCATGTACAAAGCATTAGAACTCTCCAAATTAGGATAGGTACCTGCAGGGTAAGATCTATTTGCATCTAACCCCATATACTGTCTACATGTTCCTGCTTTCCGTATTGCATGCACTATACATACATACCGTTTTTGTAGGAGTATGATTAGGGTGGCTTCTAGTTTGTCTTTCGCTTTTGAGTCTATCTTATGCTTATTAGGACGCTGCTAGGCTCGATGAAGAGTTGTGCATCTCCATGGTGCACTTTATCAATTTTCAAAGTCCTTAGATCAACAAGACTTTGGGAAATCAACTTGTTTTAAGTCCTTGGCTCATTCCCGATTGAGGATTCAACTGAAAAATAAGGAACCATAAAGTATTGATGTTGTGACACTGATATTCCTTAGGTTACAAGTGCAAAGTCACTTATAGCCACCCCGGCTAAAGCGCGAAGTCGCTGACACCACCCAGGTTAAGGTGTCATGCCATCAATACTGAGTTGTTCTAAGTTTCAACCTTGAAACTTTGAGAACGGAATAGTCAAAGGCTTAGACTATTTTGACATCTCTTTGTGTTAGTCGATTCAAACAAGGATCCACCCTCGAAAAGAATTCCGAGGAATCTGGCAGCATCCGAACATCATGAGACAGACTCGTCTTTAGTGTTAGAGTCTAGGAGGACACCGACGATGATATATGAATTGCATTTCTTCTTGCAAATAGTTTCTGCTGGAGTGCCACTGAGCTTTCAATTACTTTGCAATGTAGCTTTGAGCCGTTGCACCATCCAAGAGAATACCGAAAGGAAGAGCCAAACCTACTTGGGAACATCTTCAGAATCTGGTTCAGAGACTTGTCAGGCTAAAAACCCGGTCAATTGCAACGGAGGCTTCTCCAGGTTCATTGTTGGCCGCCCTACAGTCGGGTTCGCCATCGATATTGTAAAAGGCCATGCTACCGGCTTCCCTATCTTCAAAGTCTTCATCAAGCTCCTCTGAAAAACCTGCAATGGCAGATCAACCGCTCACTCTTGGAATCATGCTCATGAACCTTCAGAACAGCATTGCTACCATGTAGCAGAGGGCCACCCAAACAGATGCTGGCATCACTCGGCTCAATGACCTTATCAACACTCGTCTTCCACTAGCTCTCGAAGAGGAATGCGAGGATGATGAGGATGTTCATGAACAGCCTATCACGGTCGAGGATCCAAATCAAGAAAGCCGTCTCATTGTTAAGCCCAACCCTAGAGAGGTTCGTGCACCTGTTGCAAACCCAAATCAAGCAGGTGGCGGGCCTGTCCAAAACCCTGACATAGCTATTCTTATGGCTAAGATGGCAAAGCTGGAAGAATCTACCACAACATCTGAAAAGATCAGCGCAAGAGGAATGGACTTGGATCGTCTCTGCCTGTATCCTAATGCAAGGCTCCCTAAGAGGTTCAAGATGCCTGACTTGGTTAAATTCGACGGAAGTGGTGATCCCAAGTGTCACGCCCTCAATTTTCAACATAAATAATTATCATTTTCAATAAATAAAGTCATTACTGAAGTACCGATAATACCCAAATGACACTTTTTCCCATGTTCTCAAGGTTAAATTCAAAGGTTACAATCTAGGCTCAAAGCCCAAAGTTTACAAGATACCAAAATAATATTACACTTTACGTTAATCAATCTTCCAAATACTACTTTCAAATTAAATGCAAGTTATTGCCTCTTTTATACCTTCGATAGTCATGATCAACAAACACGATATGCACGTCACGCCAACTTCCTTGTTTTGTATCTAAAAATGATAGGTTGAGCTACACTAGCCCAGTGGAGAAATCTATACTTAAGTTATATGAAAATGCGATGAAATATGCAACAAGGGTGAATCAGTTTCAATAAATGGACATGAGATACAAATGGGGTACCACAACGAACAGATGAACTTAAGTTTGCAGGGTTCCGGACGTCTTAGAGATAATTCTAATCGTTCGCACGTCAACTAGAAGTAGCAATTAAACTAATATCAATCTAACAAATTACAGCAACCATCAATCATCTAATAACTTTTTCATGAACACCACGAGCAACCTCCACATTTCATATCATTCACTTTAGAGTCTCATTTCACAAACTTTTCTTTTTGATTTTTAAACAATTTAGAGACAACACAAGACCACCATGGGTCAAGCTCCGTTGATTGGAGCTTGAATGCCGGAATCCGTTGATTTGTGCCCAAATACCTGATCCATTGATTCGCTCAAGAATACCGGAGGATTTTTAGCAAAAATCCTCTTTTCAAAATCCAAAATCCTTTCTTTCCAAAAACCACGATAAAGCCAATCGTTTATTCTCATTTTTTTTTCAACCGCCACAATCTCAAGCTACGAATAGTCCAAACAACAATGTGAACTTCTACAGTCAATCATAATTCTCTTCGTCATGTGAGACATTCAACTGTGTTACCACCCCTTGCGTCACAGTGAATTCTCTACACCTGGATTTCCGCATTACCACACCTTGCGTTGGAGGACCCTCAATTTAAATTTATCAACTCACACATACACATATGCAAGAAAACAACATTTTTCAAGTTCACGTTCTTTCTTTCGTCATCACACAATGCATTACAAACTCATAAACATGTCCCATTGTACAATGAATAGTACGTTAAGATCACGTTATTCCTTAAAGTCTATTATAACGCCCTACGTCATGTACCAAACCCACAACGACTCCACGACATACCACCGGCTAGGTTCTAAACGAGAATCTTATAGAACGATTGCCAAAGGAATCTAAGGAGCTCAACAAGATGAAGCGCAAGGATACAAGTCACAATACTATACTACTGTAGGCACCCCAATCCGGACCTCGGAGAGTCTTTGTCCACCCCGATGATGAAATAGAGGAAACGATACCTTTGCGAGCTTGAAAAAGGATCTCCTTTAAAGCCAAAAACCCAACAAATCCAACAAACCCAGTCAAGCCCAATAAAAAAAAGCCCAAAAGGCCCTGGACCACAGGAGGAGGTGCCGTGCGGAGCCAAATTGGAGCGCACGGCACCTTGAGAAATTCAAGGGACCGTGCACAGCCAAACCCCTCCGCACGGCACCTTGAGCAAAAAGCTGGCTGGCTCAGAAAGCTGTCGGCCACGCCAGTGTGAGCCACAACTGATGACTGGCTCAGCCGAAAATGTACTTCTGGCCCGCCCAGAAAATACCTCCACCACTTGAAATTCAAAATCCTTGGCCTTTGCCGATAATTTAACCCCTCCACTCAAGGGAAAGAGGTCCCTCTTAGCCTTTCTTTTGAGTCCCTCTCTTGCCTTTCTCACTCTACTTTCTCTCTCTAAATTTCTACACCCACTTTCTTATTTCCATTGCCATTTCCAAGCTCTAAAGAATGTCATTCCCAAAAGACCTTCTTTAAGTGCTTTCACTCACTCCCTTCTCATCATTGAAGTTGATCCTTCATTAACTTCAAAGACTCATCACCCCCAAAACACCTAACCTTCACTCACACCCATACTCCCTTTGTCTCATTTAACCTCCCCCATCCACATCCGTGACGATCCATCCACATCCTTGCATCCACGATCCTTGATCAAGCTCGAAACCAAAGGTATAAACTAGTTTCCTCGGACTAGATTCCGTTCTGGTCCTGAGGGGACCTTTCTGTCAGCAGATCTAATCCCTTTTGGTTAGATCCTGACTCAAAACCTATTTTCATAAAATAAAACCAACACTGTGCTGAGGTTGGGGAACCGCGCGGTCTGTTGATTAGACGCACGACACTCTGACTCTCAGCGCACGGCATGGTGCACACTAGTGCTATTGTGAACAGGCTGACTGGATCTGAGTTTTCCTCTGTTGTGGTTACCTGTTTTTGCTGTTTACTGTTTCTGTAGCTCTTAAAATAAGACCATATCTACAAGCCATGTTCCGGCTCTTCTAAATCTTTTCAAGATCATCCCAAGTGATCAAAAACGTTGAAAACTACTTTAAAACTATGTTTTGAGAAGGATAATGACGTTCTTGGGATGATCTGACCACCGTGAGGCTACTCGTGAGTTTTCAAAAGATCTACAGAGAAACCAGTGAGCTAAATGATGTTTTGAAAGACTGCAACAGTCTGACAGCAGAGCAGGTGCCACGCACGGCATGTTGAGATGCCTCGCGCGGCATCGCAGGGTGCCATGAGCGGTATTCTAAGGTCCAATAGTCTGACAGCAGAGCAGGTGCCGCTCACGGCATGTTGAGATGCCTCGCACGGCATCTCAGCGTGCCGTGAGCGGTATTCTGAGGTCCAAATAGTCTGTTGAATGTTATTTACTTCCATTTATTCATATCATTTTATCACGACTGTACAGATAGCACCACCTGCACGTCAATGTGATATATTTCCCATGTCCCTTTCCCGTTACGTGCTTTATTAAAGAGTTTGATATTCCAAATAATATTGAAGATTCCCCCCCCTTTTTAAAACATCAAGTAGAGACCGGTCTTACCGGGCGAATGGGGTGCTTTTTAAAGAAAAACCTTCCTCATTCGTTATGTGGCTCCCGAACCCAACATCTCGACATTTTCGCTAGATCAAAAACCTTTTTCGAACCACTCCTCGGTTTCTCGGGTGACCCATCTCAAAAACCCGGGTGGCGACTCTTCGAGTTAGCGCCTTTTCCGGGCGCGGGAGCCCACAGTGGTGACTCCGCTGGGGACGTATTTATTCAATACTTTAAAAAAAAAAATATTGGATGATCAAGAGGGCCAAACTTGAAAGGTGTTTTCTAAAGGGGGTTTTTCAAATATTTTTCGGCATATTAAGTTCTTTTATCCTGTACACTTTTGCACCGCACAAGCCTCGCTATGCGTGTTTCGGCTATCTTGCCCGGTTTACCGGTGACAAGCTCTCCCGGAATGCCTAGCAACCCTCGACTATGATGAGCCATCGTGCTGTATGATCGTTGTCTTGCAATACACTCGACACGGGGTAGCACATCTTGGCTCTAGTCCGGGGAACCCTTTTGAGACCACAACCAGCCTTTGCACTCGTACATAGCCATAGAACCTTCCCAACTAGGACAGGAGCCTATGGCTAGGACTTACATGTTATATTCTGTTTACGTGCTTTTTTTTTATTCCTGCATACACTCGTCATTCACACACCATTGCATCTTGTGGGCTAGAGGAATAGGCTTCCTTAGAATTCTTTAGGGCCTTCCCCGGTCGGTCTAGGAGACCTTAAATCCATGGAGTTTGTGATACCTCCGGTGTTTGCCGTGCCCGAACGGCTCCCTTGGTTTGGGTCTAGCCTTAAGCATGTCCGTATCTGGATTCCGGCAGCCACATTGCTCTGTCTCGGATGGTCACGATAAGGTGATTGGCTCTGGTTCCGACCCGTTCGGAATTTAACCTGCCTGACGGCACCTACCCGGGCTATCAGAAATCTTCTGTACGGACGTCTTAAGTGAGATTTGAACCACGGTAGGTCCACTAGGACGGTCTAAGAGACCTTAAATCCATGGAGTTTGTGATACCTCCGGTGTTTGCCGTGCCCGAACGGCTCCCTTGGTTTGGGTCTAGCCTTAAGCATGTCCATATCTGGATTCCGGTAGCCACATTGCTCTGTCTCGGATGGTCACGATAAGGAGATTGGCTCTGGTTCCGACCCGTTCGGAATTTAACCTGCCTGACGGCACCTACCCGGGCTATCAGAAATCTTCTGTACGGACGTCTTGAGTGAGATTCGAGCCACGATAGGTCTTAGGCCTCGTTTCTAGGAGATGGGTAGAAGTAGGGCGAGTATTCGGATTGGTTATGAGTTGCTCCCTTTTGACTTGTTACCAGTGTTGCCAACATTGATCGCCTGCGGAGAAAAGAGGCTGTACCCAATTGGTTCTGTCTGTCCCAAAAACTAGTTCGCGTAGACACCCTGGAGGGACCCCCGCTGTTTGAGGTCCAAATTGAGGAAGAGGAAGAACATGTGGTAGAAGAATCCATAGTCTCATTCCCGACCGAAAATCCCTTACCTATGGCTGATCAGGGAGACGGAATGGAGGAATTCAGACAGAACATGGCCAACATGGATGTTCAGTTTAAGCAATCCCTCGCCGGTGTTGACGCACAGCTTAAGGCCGCCGTAGTCTCTATGAAAAATGACATGAATATGATAATGGAAAGCATGCAGGAAATCACTGACAAGCTCCTAATCAAGACTTCCCTTGTCTGAGCAACCACCTAAAGTTGAGGTACCAGTAATCGACCCCAACTTGGCCGCTATCATGGATAAGATTGGCAAATTGGAGGAATCTGTCCAGGAAACCAAACGGCTTGGAAAAGAAGAAATCGACATGAGGAAACTATGCCTCTTTCCGAATGCCAAGCTGCCAGAAAAGTTCAAAGGAGTGGACTTTACAAAATTCGATGGAACCGGCGACCCAAGAGCCCATCTTCAAGGATATGTCGGGTCCCTCACTATGCGCGGCATCGAAGGAGAAGCCATGGCCCAACTCTTCCATGAGTCCTTGTCTGGTCCAGCTTTGCAATGGTTCCTCTCTCTCGAACCATCCAAGAAAAGGACTTGGGAAGACATTGGGACGGCCTTTGTAGCTCAGTATGATTTCAACGTCGACTTGAAGATGACCACGAGAGAGTTGGAAAGTACTAAGATGGGTGAGAAGGAAAGCTTTGCCGACTTTGTGAAGCGTTGGAGGGCTAAGGCTGCCCAGATGCAGAATAAGCCTGACCTGAAAGAATAGATACGGATAATAACCAAGAACTTGCCAAGCTCCTTCGCCCCTTACATGGTTCTTTCTCAGGCTGCTCCAAACTTTGAAACCTTTTATGACTCCGGACTGGCTGTAGAGGAGGCTTTACGGGACGAAACTTTGGAGAAGAAAGAATCAGGGTCCGGGTCCAAATCCAAACGAGCGTATTCAGGAAATAGCAATGTTCTCTTCGGGAATGCCAATCAGGCAGGAACCTCATCCACAAAACCTGTAGAAGTTAACCAGATTTCCGAAAAACCAAAATTCCAGAACCGAACCTTCACCCAATTCAACACTCCAAGATCCACTCTCTTTAAGAAACTCACAGACATTGGGGTGCTTTAAAACCTCTTTCGCCACCACAAACCATTCCGCCAAACCTAAACCAAAGCGTCTCTGTGACTTCCACCAAATGCCGGGCCATACCACCGACAATCGCATCCGCCTCCGTCATGAAATCCAAAACCTCATTGACAACAAGGTTGTCGATGCTCCACCCACAGATAAACCAAACACCGTCTCGAACCCCCTGCCACAGCATAATACCCCCTTCCGTATCAACCAAATCACCCTAGCCGAAGATCCAAGTCTCCCAGAAACTGATTCTACCCTATTCCCTGATGCCGAACCAATGCCTGTTGGTGAAATTCCTGGAGAAACTGTCTTCCATTCTACATGGGAATGGGAAGACACGTGGGGAGAACTGATTGCTGACTGGGAAGAATTTGAAGCTGCCAATTTCCAAAGAAACAACAAACCTTTGTTCGAGGCCGGATGGGAGGTTGATTGACAAAACATCCAGGCGGATCCTCTTGATGGATTCTCTTTGTGTGCACTATTCGAAAATCAAGGGGAAGAATACCCGGTCTTCCAAGATGTACCCGAATGGGAATGGGACCCGACCCCGGATGAGTATCAGCTTTTGGCATGGAATGACCCATTGGATACCTTCTCCCTGTCGACGCTATTCGGTGAAGAATACCAGCTTGGATACCCACCTGAGATGGTGACGTACAACTGGCCGGAACTTGCCCCGCTCCGCCCAGATTTCTCTCATTTTAATGACTTTGTTGTTAACAACCTGTATTACAATGTGAACCTCACCCCGTACCCAGACCTTCCTAGGTTCGAGGAGGAAGTTGCTAGCAATGAGTTTGACCCGATGGACTACCTCGTGGACGGAGCTGAATCTGAGCCATCAGTCACTTTCTCGAAAGACGCTGAAGTTGCCATGATAAACTTATGGGAAGATGAACCAGCAAACTTGTGGGCCAACACTGAAGTGGTTAACGTAAAAGTGGGAAACGAAGAATGGACTGTTAACAAAGCCATGATGGAGGCTGAAAAGTGGACACCCGAGGATCTGTGGGATGATCTCGTTATCGCTGATCTGGCCGCTAATCTACAAGATACAACTATCGGAAACAAGCGCAAAGCCCTAGCCGACCTATGGAGTGAGGAATCGAAGTACCGCCAGATTGATCATCTAACCAGAAGCGGCCGTGTTTATCAACCTTTGAACCTCCAAGTTGGGGAACCTTCCAACCCTGCAACCGCAGAACCCTCTGATCCCTTTACCACTCCGGTCAAGAGCACCTTTCGACCGTTTGACCCACCGGCTAAGGAGCCTTCCCGACCTGAAAAGAACCTCGAAGGGATGATTAAGCGCCAATTGGAGCAAACCCATGCCAAGATGTCTGTCTGGGATGTGCTGGTCCATTCCACACGCCATCGTGAATGCCTCATCCAAGCACTCTCTCAGCTAAAGGTTCCTTCCGCTATAACTCCCGATGAGCTTGTGGCACTAATCAAAACCATACCTATCAAACATGCCATCACCTTTACTGATCGAGACTTACCCGCCGAAGGAACTGACCACAATCGACCATTGCACATCACTCTGAAATGCCATGGCAAGTTGGTACCTGTAATCTTGGTGGACAATGGTTCGGCAATTAATGTCTGTCCACTCCGCGTTACTTACTGGCTGGGGTACAAAAATAAGGACTTCTCTCCATCAGAAGTCAAGGTCCGAGCATATGACAACACTCGGAGGGATGTGATTGGGACTCTCATGATACCCATGACCTTCGGACCATACCAGACGGAAGTAGAATTTCACGTGGTGAATATCCCTGCCTCTTTCAATCTGCTCTTGGGAAGGCCCTGGCTGCATCGGCCAGACATCATGGCTGTGCCCTCCACACTCCACCAGAAAATTCGGCTGGGACTGGAAACAGGAATGCTTACTATCCACGGAGACTCGGGGATTCATGCCCCTGTTGAGGATAATGCCCCACTCTTGGAAATTCAACACGGAGAAGAAGATATCGCTTTGGGAGGCTTCTCTCTAGATACCTCTCAGTCGATCTATTCAGTTAGGATCGATGATGACTTCGTTATTAGCAATGTTGCCATCAAGATTATGAAGAAAATGTCCTACATGCCAGGATTGGGACTGGGAAAGAACCTCCAAGGCCCTGCGAAGTTTGAAGCCCAGGGCGCTCTGATGCGTACAACAGGCCTTGGTTACTCACCCTCAAATGGCAGCAAAGTGAAAAGGGGGAACAGGTTGGAGGACTACTTTGTCAAAGAAGAAGCAAAGCAGATTTATCAGGGACAGCCGGAACCGTTTTGGGACGAGGAAACCAATACCTTCCTGCCAGGGTTTGAGATATTCGCCAACGATGTCTGGCCAGATAGTGACGAAGAAGCTGAGGTTGTGGAAAAGCAGAAAGAGCTCCCTGACTGGATTGGGGTTTTTGCCATGGGTAGTCTCGCAACTCTGTTTAGGGAAGACGAGTCAATGGGTACAGCTGCGGAAGCAGAAGTGCTGATGATGCAACAAGATACCCCTGAGGATCCGACTTTGCTCATTATAGATGCTGCTGGAGGATACAAGAACTGGACCTTCATACCGAGTGCAACTCACCACGAGTCTGAGTCTGAATCTGAGTCTGAATTTGAGTCTGTTAAGTCTTCTGAGTCTGCTGAGTCCGAGTTGGTGCCTCTTGGCCCAAACTCTCAGAGTCTGTACTTCGAGTTCGAATCCACCCGTGTGTATGGTGCCCCCGAGGCCTTCGTTGATCATGAAATGAATGAATCTGATTCTGCTTACTTCCCTGACTTTGAAATAAATTGCGTCGACCCTGGTGATGAAGAGATTGATTTCGATGGGGACATCCCCAAAGAAATTCGATCCCTAATCGACAGGGAAGATGAAAGGCATGCTCAACCTGTAAAAGAAGAAATCGTTTTAATAAATTTGAGAGATGAAGGGAGTCCCCGGGTGATCCAGATCGGTTCCGCGCTATCCGCCGAAGAAAGCAAGGCCCTCATAGATTTGCTCAAAGAGTTCGACGATGTGTTTGCATGGTCACATGCAGATATGCCCGGAATCGATCCTGAAATTGTGGAACACCGGATTCCCCTCTATCCTGACGCGAAACCAGTAAAACAAAAACTAAGGCGCATGAGACCTGACTGGGTGCTTAAGATAAATGAAGAAGTCACTTTAACGCTGGGTTTTTATGGTAACTGAATACCCTCAGTGGGTTGCAAACATCGTCCCAGTACCAAAGAAGGATGGTAAAATAAGGGTCTGCGTCGATTTCAGGGATCTCAACAAAGCCAGCCCAAAAGATGACTTCCCGTTACCACACATTGATGTGTTAGTTGATAATACTGCCGGTCATGCCCTACTCTCTTTTATGGATGGTTTTTCGGGGTACAATCAAACCCTTATGGCTTCAGAGGATCGGGAAAAAACTACGTTCATCACTGAGTGGGGGACATATTGTTATCGAGTCATGCCCTTCGGACTAAAGAACGCCGGATCTACTTACCAGCGGGCCGCCACGGCATTGCTACACGACATGATTCATAAAGAGGTAGAGGTCTATGTTGACGATATGATTGTTAAAGCCAAAGAGCGAGAAGGACATCTGCCCGCGCTCAGGAAGTTTTTCGAAAGAATCAGGAAGTACAAGATGCGGCTCAACCCCGCCAAATGCATGTTCGGAGTCACTGCAGGGAAGATGCTTGGGTTCATGATCACCACCCGAGGCATCGAAGTCGATCCATCGAAAATCAAAGCCATCCTAGAAATGGAACCGCCGAGATCCGAGAAGGATGTAAGGAGTTTCCTCGGCAAGGTGCAATTCATCAGTCGATTCATTGCAAAGCTGACCTCGACTTGCGAACCCCTATTCCGTTTGCTCAAGAAAGGAGTGCCGTTCGCTTGGGACGATGGGTGCCAGAAAGCTTTCGAAGCCATCAAGGCCTACCTGAACAAGCCACCGGTATTAACGCTGCCCGTAACAGGAAAACCTTTGATCCTATACCTGTCGGTCACTTCGTCCTCAATGGGGTGTATGTTGGCACAGGAAGAAGATGATGGGGTTGAAAGGGCTATTTACTACCTCAGTAAAAAGATGGTTGGACCCGAAGAGCGGTACACTCCCCTGGAAAAGACATGCTGGGCACTTGTATGGGCTTCCAGGAAGTTGAGACATTACATGCTCGCCTACCCGGTGAGGCTGATATCTCGGATGGATCCCCTAAAATATCTATTCGAAAAACTAGCCCTCACAGGAAGAATGGCGCGATGGTTGCTGATGCTCGCTGAATTTGAATTAAAGTATGTCACCCGAAAGTCAGTGAAAGGAAGAGCTGTCGCAGAATTCCTGGCCGATTGCCCAGTTGAGGGAGGGGAGGATGCCGAATTCAGTTTCCCAGATGAAGACGTAATGGCGGTAGCCGAGGACATTTGGCGATTGTACTTTGACGGAGCAGCTAACCAAAAGGGGTTCGGAATCGGTGTATTACTCATTTTGCCCGATGGGTCGCACATCCCGTTGGCATTCAAGCTTAAATTCGAAGTCACCAATAATCAGGCAGAGTACGAGGCTTGCATCGTCGGTATGGAGGCAACCATTGAGATCGGCATAGAAAAACTGGAAGTCGTGGGAGATTCGAACTTGGTCGTGTCCCAGGCAAATGGTGATTGGAAAGTCAAGGAAGAAAAACTAAAGCCATATCACCACGATCTCGAAGATCTCATCCCCCACTTCACCAGGGTAACATTCACTCATGTCCCGAGGTTCAAAAATCAATTCGCAGACGCTTTGGCAACGTTGGCATCGATGGTCGAGATCCCTATTGGCGTAAAGTTAAGGCCGATCGTGATAGAACAAAGGGATACTCCAGTCTACCAGCATGTCATGACGATCGAAGAACCCGATGATGGTCAGCCATGGTACTTCGATATTTGGAGATATGTAGAAAGAGGAGAGTACCCCATGGGAGCAAGCAAGAAGGACCGAATCGCTCTCCAAATAATGGCGGCTCAATACATTATCTGTGGAGGGAACCTATACCGAAGATCACACTGCGGTACGCACAAGTTATGCGTCCATGGGGAAGATGCGAAGAGGGTAATGGAGGAAGTCCACGAAGGTGTATGTGGCCCTCACATGAATGGTATAATGCTCGCTAAGAAAATCCTCAGGCAAGGATACTTCTGAACCACCATGGAAACGGAATGTGTGGAATATGTGCGAAAGTGTAGAAAGTGCCAAATTCATGCTAATCTCACGCATGTCCCGCCACATGAGCTGCAACAAATGACCTCACCATGGCCTTTCTCGACATGGGGAATTGACGTCATCGGAAGGATAGTGCCGGCAGCATCCAATGGTCACAAGTTCATTTTCGTAGCCGTCGATTATTTCACGAAATGGGTAGAAGTTGCTTCCTATGCCACTTTGACTGCGGTTCAAGTTGCACATTTCATCAAGCAAAATGTCATTTACCGGTACGGGGTCCCCCAAGCTTTCGTATCTGATAATGGGGTTCATTTCAAAGGACGAGCCCGGGAAGTTTTGGATGAGTTCCAAATTCAAGTGCACAAATCGACGACTTATCGGCTGCAGACTAATGGCGCCGTGGAGGCCGCCAATAAGACAATCAAAGCCATTCTGGAGAATACCATTCAATCCGCAAGGGACTGGCATGAACAACTACCCCTGGCTCTGTGGAGGTATCGCACATCTGTGCGAACACCAACGGGAGCAACCCCTACTCTTTGGTTTACGGAATGGAAGCGGTGCTCCCCATCGAATTGGAAGTCCCATCCCTTCGAGCTATGATTGAATGTGAAATCCAAGAGGCAGAATGGTTGAGCAATCGGTTCGAAGAACTTATGCTATTCGATGAATGCCGGTTAAGGGCTCTTTACCACATTCAAGGATACCAACGAAGGATTGCACGGGCATTCAACAAGAAAGTGAAACCCAGGAACTTGATAGAGGGTGACATGGTTTTAAAGGAAATCCGGGCTCCTGTTTACGACCCACGAGGAAAGTTTCGACCAAAATGGTCCGGACCGTACATTATCAAGACCATCCTTTCTGGAGGAGCTGCGCAACTCATCGACTTGGACGGAAATGAATTCTCAACCTTGGTTAACCTGGATCAACTCAAGCGCTATTACCCCTGAGAGAAGCTCGCTAGGCTGAAAACCGCAAGGGCGGGCAGTCCTAGGCAAAAATTAGAGCAAAGCCTGCTAGGATGAAAACCCGTCAGGGCATCCTAGGCAAAAGTTAAGGCATAAAATAAATGAGCTCGCTAGACCGAAAACCCGAAAGGGCGGTTCTAGGCAAAAGTTAGAGCGCAAAAGGAGAGTGTTAAAACCAGAGCGAACCCTACCCTGAACTACGTCATGACCTGATTCCTTCGCCAGGAGGATACGTAGGCAGTCTCACATTGAGACCCGGTCACAATCCATCAAAATAAAAAGATCCAGGTTGAGAAGGTTTGAAAAATAAAAGTCGAGAAGGGGGAAACCCTCCTAGACTCGCTTTTACTAACACGATTACTTCTGCTACATAAGGTTGGGCAAACCTTTCAAAACCAAAAGAAATACAACATAATGAGAAGAGAGTCCACAATTTATTCAACGGTCAGGGAAGTAGGATCGAGTCAGTTTCCTTGGGCTCCAGCCCGCGCTGCGATGTCCCTCCTAAGCCACTTTCGATAGCTCCCGCGCATCGCCACAGAAGGATATGGATGTGCGTCGGTCACCTCGTGTGTCATCCAAAAGCGCTGGTAGTGGCAAAGAACCGAATGGCTGAAGAGAGGCAGAACCACATCCACGAGAACCTCGGTAGGGGCCTCCTGCCTCAAACCTAGCTGTCGCTGGATGCGATAAGGGATGTAGAAGGTAAAAGCTCCCAAACCAGCAAGAACGACCCACTGGGGGCCCATATAGTGCACTGTCATGGGAGGGAGTTCCAGCCATCGGCACCCCCAGGAAATGGTCTTAGCTCGCTGGCGCCTGAAGAAGTTAACCCACTCGACCCTGCCCCTATCAGCAAACTCAAAACAGCGTTGAGAAAGTAACCTCGGCTCATATGACCAATTGCCAGGAGGAACGGTCAGCACATTCACCTTGTCGCAAAGCCAAATCTGTGGGAAGAGAGAAAACAAGTAAGAAACCGTAGAAAGCCAAGCTGAGTGTTGAGGTAAAATGAGAACGTGAGAAAAACCTGAAAAAGGAGAGCTGAGTGAGAAGCCAACCTGTAGGAGAAGGGGGCTACCACCGAAAGTCTCGGTCCCTCCAGAATGAACCTTGTCCAAACCTATCAACGTCTCGGCCAAAACCATCGGAATCACGTCCTTTCGAGCCTCTACCTGAACAGCAACGCTGACCAGCGCCGAACTAGTGTGGCCGGCAGAAGGAACTAAGAGATAGGCCGCAAGCAGGCACATACAGAGAGCAGTCATGCGTCGAGTCTGATAAGTCATGTCTCCAAGATCGCTAGGAGGAGAAAATAGCTCGATAAGGCGCATGACATTAAGATGGCCATTCCTAACCAAGTAGCGAGCAGCACCATCACCCAATCCAAGGGCCGCAGCCAAGACCCTGTAAGCGCTCTCGCGCACAGGAGGAATGATGACCTCCCCTGAACCAAAGCCCTCGAGGTACGCACGGAACTCCTCGACAGTGGGACAGAGCTCCTGATCGCCAAACCGGAACACGTGAACCTCCGGATCCCAGAAACTCACGGCTGCCCTCAAAAGTTCGGGGCGAAGACGGATGTTGCGAAGGTACCGCATGGAATAGAGACCATGAGCTCGGAAGTTGAGCCAATCGACACCTTCCATCGAAGCCAACCATGGACGAAGTGAACCGGTAAGAGAAAGAGCCATTTCAAGAAGTAAGGAAAGAAGATGGGAGTTGAATGAGGTGAGGAGAATGTGGTATGAGAGAGCTTGAATTTATAGGAGAGGTAGAAGGGACAACTTCAACTTTCAAAGAGCTTTGGGTACCAAAAAGTGCATGTTCTCCATGAGTCCTACATAGGGAAAGGATTGGTCAAGTCCTAAAAGGTGCAAAACAGACATGCACTGGCTCAGAAATGCCACTGCATGGGTCAAACCTCAACCCCCGAGCAATCTGCCTTGGGAAACAACAAAACAGCAATCTGTCAGGAAAAGTGCCTCGCACGGCACCTTGATGGATCGCACGGCATGTTGAAACCAGAAAAGTCCCACGGCAAGGTGATTAAGGTACCGTGAGGCAGATTCTTACCCGCACGGCACCTTGGTGTATGCGCACGGCACCTTGACTCTGCATTTCTGCAGTTTTTGGCAGCAACACCCCAAGATGGAATCAAGGCCCTACAAAGCACCAACCAGCACCTAAACACACTCTAACGGGTATTTGGGACTTCATGGATGTTTCGTTTCAAGATAACTCCCGGGATTCGCCGTCGTGGCACGAAAACTCGATAAAATCCGTTCCTTAAGCCATGTCAAAGTATCAAAGTCCGTTTCGGGTCATTCCAAGTCGTTCTTTCAAGTCCTACAGGTCATAATGGTCAAAAGTGACTTAGTCCAAGTTCCGGCTCATGTCCAGAGTCAAAACTCGAAAATGTCACATGTTAGAGTCAATGTTTTCCTACTTTTCGAGTATATTCCAGAGGCAAAATAGAATTTTCGAGCATCATAGCAAGATTCAAAGGTCATTATTGTCTCATATTCATGTCTCGAGTCAGTTGCAAAGATGTCTATATAAAGTCTTGTATGCAGAGTCTACTTTACAACGGTTTGCTTGCCTTCTTTGATTTCTATTCCACTGTTAATATACTTCGATTGTTAATATGTCCCTCCTCACAAACCTCACATTCAACTCAGCGACTAGTTGCACAGTTCGGTTAATGTTTTGGTTATTCAGTTTTCTTCGTGCAAACAAAAGGAAATTGAATGACATAAACAATGAAAGAACAAAATCTCTGTATAAATCCAAAAGCATCCATGAGTCGAAGTACAAAAAAGGGGCACAATGACCCAATGATCGAAGTCCTATCTACCAAGGGCAAACAGGCGCCCTAGCAAAAGAAGCACGCAGTTCCGTCAAAAACACAAAACAAAAGAGGAGCTCAACTCTCATCCTCGCCCTCGCCCTCGCTTCCTCCTCGTCCTCACGGAAATCTCCTCGTCTCGCAGGAGAGCCGCTCGCCGCTCGAGTGCCGGCCGCCTAGGCACAGTGTCTCCTGAGGTGACCTCCAGGTCAACGTCTGTAGGCTCGGGTGTATCGTCCTCGGAAACATCGATAGGCTCGTCCTCGGTCCCTACAGAGCGTCGTGTCCTCTTCGACGCCGGTTCCTCCCGTGAGCCGGCAGAGGAGACCTGTCGTACTATCGGGTGGACGGACTTCCGCCGCAACCCTCGTGTAGCCCCTCCTCTAGCCTGCAATGGTATAGCATTCATATAACATTTGCATCATAATCATAATCATAAACGATAGAAGTAAAGCAAATGACTGAAGTTCGAGAGTATACCATCGACCCACCGACGAGAGGCAACACCTCCGGAGGGTGGCCCATGGCGTACTGCCTCACCAGCTGCTCCAGGCCCATCATGGCCTCTGTCATCTCCTTCACGTACCTTGGAGGGGCCTGCAATGAAGGAAATCAATCAGAACATGTGGAAAGAGCGAACGTACGGAAGAATGAAAGCATGTTGTACCTGAGCGAGAAACGCTGGAGCCTCAACTGCAGGGCGTGGCACTACAACTAGGCCCGGGGCTCCCTGCGGGGCCACGTCCACTGTCCAAGAGAGGGCAGGAGGCTAGTGCCACTGGCCTGCACCCTCACCGCGACCTCCTGTCACCACGACCCCCGTCTCCTCCGCTGACTCCATCGCTCCTATCTCTTCCTTCCTTCTTCTTCCAGCGCCCTCTCGTGCCGCCCGTGCCGCCTCCCAAGGCACGTATCCCCAGACTCGCCATCAAGTGACAGTACTCTGCGTAGTTAGCAGCAAGGCCAGCACCTCTCAAAAAACGGCTCTAACTCGAGGTCCGCCGTGAATCGCTCGACCTCCTCGTGTGTGTCTGGCCCTTCCTGCACTAGAGCAGAAGCAGCCGGGACTCAAAAGGCGCCCACCTCGGCGACCGGGCGTGACACTCGGTCACCCAAGTACCATTGCCACAGCCGTAAGGGACTCGAGAAGCACTCTCCCTGGCAACCTCCCTACTGCGGCCACGTAGGGATCTCGGCGGTCCCACACCGGCCGGTGGACTGTCATCAAGAATAAGCAATATCAAGGTGCTGATTGAATGAAAATAAGCCAGAAATGGATATGGAAATGCCTTGGTACCTGATCAGGACGCAGCTCATCCAAGTAAAGACGGAAGGCATCCAGCTTGCCTCTCCCCCTCTTCACGCCCTTGTACTCTGTCGACCAGCGTAGGGCTCGGGGGAGTATCGTGTCGTCGGGACACGTGGTCTCGGGAGGGTACATCCCTATCACCTCGTACGTCCAAAGCTGCAATTCAAGACATTGAAAGTTAGCACAAGATATACATCGAATTGATAAAAATGGAAAGCTAACTATCCATGAAAAAGAAAATGAGATATACCTCCCAGACCCTCCAGTAGCCTCCAAGGCTCACTCCTGCCCCGCGAGAAAGAGAGCCCATGAAGGCATAGCACGTCCCCAGCGCCGCACCTCCCCAGTCGAAGCGGGCGATCTCCCCGACGTCCCTCAGGGCTGGGAGAAGCGAAAGGTGCACTCGGTTGCGCCTGTTGGGAAACAGGGACGCACCAAGTAAGTATAGCAGGAAACACCTCGCCATCTGCTCCTCCTCCGCCCTGTCGGTCGGGAGCCTCTCTGTCCAAAACCTCAGGAGCTGGGCGTACTTCGCATCGTCCCCCTCCGCCCTCAGCTCGTGTCCCAGCATCGCCCGCTGAAACGCCGCCTGCCTCCCTGTGGCGGCGTCAAAAGGAATAGGGTCACCTCCGACCCTGAGACCGGTGATCGCCGCAAAGTCCAACGGCGTCACGGTCAGCTCACCGAAAGAAAAGTGGAGGGTATTCGTCGTGTCCCACCACCTCTCAGCCAAAGCCCTCACCACCGGGTGGTCGTTGCACACGCCCCTCGCAAGTACCCCGAAGCCCGCCTGCCTCACTATCTCCCGCGAAGCCTTGGGCAACCTCTCCCAAAACATCGGCACAGCCGCCGAACCTCCGTAACACGAGAGCGAGATCGCCTGTTGCAACAAATCAGCAAATATTCAGTAAACAGGCATGGCATGCAATACAATGGTATACTTGGATGTAACGAAACGGAAATACGATGCATTGGAATTTGAAATACAGACATTTAAAGTATACCTCGTCTCGGCGCAAAGAAAGGTGCCGCTGAGGTAGGACCAGAGTCTCGTCGTAAGTCGGCCTCCGTGGCGTGTAAGGTCATCAAAAAGTGAAGGCACCACCACGTCCTGAAAGGGCACGTAGGCCGCCTCGTCGTAGGGCCCTCGCCTCTGCAACGCCAGTGTCGCCTCAGCCACCACGGTGGCGTGAGGAGCCGTCACCCCGGCCTCCTCGGCTCGCCTCTCCTCGACCCCGGCTCCTGGCACCTCGAGTCCCTAAGCCTCCAACTCCGCCTCGCGGGCCGCCAGTAAAGCGTCCGCCAACCCAGGAAACCTGTGTACCAACTCCAGCACGTCCTCCATGGACGCCGTCGCCAAGTAGTCGCCCGTGCCTATGGGGCGTGACGACCCCGCACCTGCGCCACTACCCGCAAATAAGGGCGGCGTGTCCTCCACCACTAGCTCCACCTCCGGCTCGCCCTCGACGACGGGGGCCTTCCCCAAGTCAGTCCGAGGCTCTCTCGCGGGAGAGGCCTCTGTCTCCTCCACCACCTGGTCCGAGCCACTGCCACCGTGACCCTCCGTGGTCCTCTCCTCCACGCTAGCCGCCGCCTCTGACCAGCCCGAAACCTCGGCGCCGTCCCTCAACTCCACTGCACCTGGAATCTCGGCCTCCTGGCCGTACCCGACCAGTACTACACTACCACCGTCGCCACCACCACTGCCGTCCACCACGGTGGCCTCGGCCACGGCCCCCTCAGCCAATGTCGCCTGGTCCGAGACCCCCATGGCCTCCGGAACACCCACGGCCATAGCCACAACCTCCGGGACGATTGGAGGCGAAGTAATATCAACTCGTGATGAATGACTGTCACCAGGTGTGTCCCTGGACTCCATGATCGCAATATATGAGAGAGCAGTCGGGGGAGAGAGAGCAGCAAGAGAGAGAGAGAGCAGCGAGAGAGAGAGAGCAGTTGAGAGAGCGAGAGAGCGAGAGAGCGAGAGATAGCAGTGAGAGAGAGAGTGATCGAGAGAGAGAGAGGGAAATTCGAACGTGCGAGGTGTACTGTGTACACCTCGCATATTTATATATATTTCCCGAACCGGGCCGCCTGGAAATGAATCCTGGACCGGGTTCGAAGCCAGCCTAGCCGCACGGTACTATGGACGGGTCGCACGGCACCCTGGACAAACATGCAGAGCCTTCAGTCTACGTTACCGTACGTCTCTAAATCTGCTGCGCACGGCACGTTGAGTTATTTTGACTGTTCCATTTTCTGAAGACAGTTTGTGGCAGATTCGTTCGAATTCGTACGAGATAAGAAGTTTGAATGTAGGAAAATGAAAGAAGAAAGGGACTTTTCATTAAGTAAAAACCCGGGGTTTCCCCCGAGGATCTTGGCATTACATTTTTTTTCAAAAAAAAAAAAGAAGAAGAGGAGAAGAGAAACAAACTACGGGCCTACTGCCCTTTCTTCTTCTTTCCCTACACCTACTCTTTCCTCTCCTCAATCACTCCCGCCGTCCGAAGCGTCATCCGCACCATCCGAGCGATTATCCGAACCATTCGAATTACCCTCGGAGTCTTCCGCGGACTCCTCTGGCTCACGTCCGGGGATGGACTCCAGATCGTCTTTGTCATCCAATTGATCGAAGCAGAAGTCTTGAAGGTTGGAGACGGCACGGCGGAGGGAACGGATAATCGTGATGAGTCTCGCAATCTGTGTGTTCAACTCCTCGATCTCTCCACGGTAGTAGGCCATCTCGGCCTCCAACGCCTCGACATGGGCTGCCAAACGACTGTTGTCCATGCCGGAAATGCGGAAGCAACCTGTTTTTTTCTCAAGAAAAGGGAAAAGAATGTAGAAAGGCTTGAGAATTTGTTGGTGGTGTATAGAATGAGGTACCACCATGCTTATAAAGTCATCCCAGCCATCGAACAGACACACCCGAATTAATGGGTGCCATCAAATCTGCCAACTGTTCTCGGAAATCGAAGGGGTGCTTAGAAGATCGAGGTGCCGCGCCATAATTCGAACCACGGCACCCTGGCTCAGAAGCTTAAATGCCTTGTCTCAAAAATTGATCAATCAACCACCAAAATCCTCTTGGAAACTCAATTCTCAGCCGTTTTTGCAGGAAAGATCCCTTAGAATGTCGTGGCATCGGTTACTGGCGCCATTTAATCCCGCTGGAATTCGCCAGATTCGCTTTTTCTCGGTATTCGCCCTCCGGGACTCACCGTGATGGTTTAAGGATCCGACATATTTTCCCAGCAGTCCAAAATTCAAAATTCAGTTTTAAGCCTCCCGAGGGCTCGTCTAAAAATTCAATTTTCATTTTCGCCCCTTGAGGGCTCGTCTCAAAATTCAGTTTTCGCCTCTCGAGGGCTCGTCTCAAAAATTCAGAATTCCATTTTCGCCTCCCGAGGGCTCGTCTCAAAATTCAATTTTCGCCTCCCGAGGGCTCGTCTCAAAAATTCAAAATTCAATTTTCGCCTCCCGAGGGCTCGTCTCAAAAATTCAAAATTCAATTTTCGTCTCCCGAGGGCTCGTCTCAAAATTCAATTTTCGCCTCCCGAGGGCTCGTCTCCAAAAATTCAAAATTCAATTTTCGCCTCCCGAGGGCTCGTCTCAAAAATTCAAAATTCAATTTTCGCCTTCCGAGGGCTCGTCCCGAAAAGTACAGTTTTTGCTTCCCGAGGGCTCGTCTCGCTTTTTCGTCTCTCGAGCCACGGTCTAACAGACCTAACGTCTCTTCGTCTCTTGAGCCACGGTCTAACGGACCTAACGTCTCGATTTTCGCCCCCCGAGGGCTTGCCTCGATTTTCGCCACCCGAGGGCTCGTCTTAATTTTCGCCTCCCGAGGGCTTGTTTCAGGTTTTTCTTTTAAAACAAATGTTTTGCATACACGACACCACGAGCACTCTATTATTTTTTTCTCTGCACGAGTTTGTCTTTTGAGACTCATTTACTCTCATTGCAATGTCCCAGTGGAACTACGCTGGTCTGATCCCTACAACAGGGTACGTAGGCAGCTCTCCGAGCGCGACCACCATCGTTATTTACTTGCATTTTTCACTTTGTCTCTGTTCAAAGGCACTAGAGCAACGGATTGGGATGCCTATTCTTTAAGCGTCACTCGTACCAACTAATGGTATCCGAGTTACGTTAAAGAGGGACTACTGTAGACACCCTAATCCGGACCTCAGAGAGTCTTTGTCCACCCCGATGATGAAATAGAGGAAACGATACCTTTGCGAGCTTGAAAAAGGATCTCCTTCAAAGCCAAAAACCCAACAAATCCAACAAACCCAGCCAAGCCCAATAAAAAAAAAAGCCCAAAAGGCCCTGGACCACAGGAGGAGGTGCCGTGCGGAGCCAAATTGGAGCGCACGGCACCTTGAGAAATTCAAGGGACCGTGCGCAGCCAAACCCCTCCGCACGGCACCTTGAGCAAAAAGCTGGCTGGCTCAGAAAGCTGTCGGCCACGCCAGTGTGAGCCACAGCTGATGACTGCTCAAATTAAAATGCACTTCTGGCCCGCCCAGAAAATACCTCCACCACTTGAAATTCAAAATCCTTGGCCTTTGCCTATAAATTAACCCCTCCACTCAAGGGAAAGAGGTCCCTTTTAGCCTTTCTTTTGAGTCCCTCTCTTGCCTTTCTCACTCTACTTTCTCTCTCTAAATTTCTACACCCACTTTCTTATTTCCATTGCCATTTCCAAGCTCTAAAGAATGTCATTCCCAAAAGACCTTCTTTAAGTGCTTTCACTCACTCCCTTCTCATCATTGAAGTTGATCATTCATTAATTTCAAAGACTCATCACCCCCAAAACACCTAACCTTCACTCACACCCATACTCCCTTTGTCTCATTTAACCTCCCCCATCCACATCCGTGACGATCCATCCACATCCTTGCATCCACGATCCTTGATCAAGCTCGAAATCAAAGGTATAAACTAGTTTCCTCGGACTAGATTCCGTTCTGGGGGACTTTTTAGTCACAGATCTAATCCCTTTTGGTTAGATCACTCAAAACCTATTTTCATAAAATAAAACCAACACTGCCTGAGGTTGGGGAACCGCATGGCTGGATGACCAGACGCACGGCACCACGACTCTCGGGCCAAGACGGCATGGTGCACACTAGTGCTATTGTGAATAGGCCGATCGATCTCGAGTTTTCCTCTGCTGTGGTTACCTGTTTTTGCTGTTTACTGTTTCTGTAGCTCTTAAAATAAGACCATATCTACAAGCCATGTTCCGGCTCTTCTAAAATCTTTTCAAGATCATCCCAAGTGATCAAAAACGTTGAAAACTACCTTAAAACTATGTTTTGAGAAGGATAATGACGTTCTTGGGATAATCTGACCGCAGTGAGGCTACTCATGAGTTTTCAAAAGATCGACAGAGAAACCAGTGAGCTAAATGATGTTTTGAAAGACTGCAACAGTCTGACAGCAGAGCAGGTGCCACGCACGGCATGTTGAGATGCCTCGCGCGGCATCGCAGGGTGCCGTGAGCGATATTCTGAGGTCCAACAGTCTGACAGCAGAGCAGGTGCCGCGCACGGCATGTTGAGATGCCTCGCACGGCATGTTGAGATGCCTCGCACGGCATGTTGAGATGCCTCGCACGGCATCTCAGGGTGCCGTGAGCGGTATTCTGAGGTCCAAACAGTCTGTTGAATGTTATTTACTTCCATTTATTCATATCATTTTATCACGACTGTACAGATAGCACCACCTGCATGTCAATGTGATATATTTCCCATGTCCCTTTCCCGTTACGTGCTTTATTAAAGAGTTTGATATTCCAAATAATATTGAAGATTCCCCCCCCCCTTTTTAAAACATCAAGTAGAGACCGGTCTTACCAGGCGAATGGGGTGCTTTTTAAAGAAGAACCTTCCTCATTCGTAATGTGGCTCCCGAACCCAACATCTCGACGTTTTCGCTAGATCAAAAGCCTTTTTCGAACCACTCCTCGGTTTCTCGGGTGACCCATCTCAAAAACCCGGGTGGCGACTCTTCGAGTTAATGCCTTTTTCGGGCGCGGGAGCCCACAACTACCCATCGGATCACTAGACAAGTTCATGTCTACTCATAACACTCACCACTTCACCTTTGACAGCCCACGGTACTCCTACCAAACTTATGGTACATTCACTAATCAATATCGTTTACATTATGCTCTAATGAGTGCCAAGAAACAAGGTCAAACAACGAGTTATTAGGACATAAGAAATCATGCTCAAGAGTGACTTAAACATGTCCTAATCATATAGGGAATCATAACACGGAACGAAAACAACTTTAAGAATAGCCACAAACATCGGCAGACTGACACACCTCTACTCAAATGATCATAATTTTTTGTGTACTAAGAGTCTTAAGATGATTCTGGTGGCAAATGAAAGCTGACTTTAAGACCTTCAATTTGATATAAAGTCTGCATGAAACGGACATCGGACGAAAAAGTATGGCCGTTTGAAGTTGGGCTGAAACCCAGAAAACGAGTAGAATTTCCAGAGAGGGGAGGGATCGGTCCTCCAAGGGAAAAATCCATATTTTGAATGAGGGATCGATCCCTCATGCTTTGGGATCGATCCTTAGGCGATTTGGGCGATTTTTTGCAGATTTTGATAGCTTTTCAAGGAACGAAAGAGGACGATCAAGGCTCGATCAAAGCACGACATCAACTTATAAACACATATAGTGAGTAAGAAATCCCTACCTCTAAGCGTATATGTGAAGATCCAACCCAAACAAGCGAGCCCTAGCTTTTGAATTCGAAATCTTCCATGAATACTCCTCTTCGAGCTCTATCCAACGCACCACAAGCTTGAAATCTCGTCTGGAGGGTGGAATGGAGGTTGGTCTTCATGGGTTTTGAGCTTTGGGGTGAAGTTTTGAGTGATGGAGCAAGAGAGAGAAAGCCAAAGGAGAGGGAGAGGGAGAGAGAGAGAGAGAGAGAGAGAGAGATGAGGGAGATTTTTATCTCCTACCACACACACACACCTCTTTTATACCAAAACTTAACTTAATCACACTCACACTCCCTCAAACAATAATTCTATCATTTAAGCCCCAAATCAAATAAACTCATATTTTTCCATTTATTCGGTATTCTAGCATTTATAAAACCTTTAAACCATTTTCGAAAGGAAAAAAAATAATAAAAAAAATACGGATTTCTACACCAAGACTCATCTCTTTGGCTATCACGCTGCCATGAAATTGCTGCATGTCGAAAGTGAGGCTATGTCACAATTGTTCCCTCAAACTCTTTCAGGCCCTGCCTTCCATTGGTTTCTGTCGCTCGACATCTCCAAGAGAAGATCTTGGGAAGACATAGGGGCTGTCTTTTATCTTGCAGTACAACTACAATTCGCAGCTCAAGATGACTACTCGCTAGTTGGAGTCCACCAAGATGGAGGTTAATGAGTCCTTTGCGGATTTCGTTAAAAGGTGGAGAGCCAAAGCCGCTCTCATGCCTAAGCACCCGAACGAAAGAGATTAACTCTGCATTATCTCCCGCAACCTGCATTTCGACTATGCTAAGCATCTCGTGCTAGTTCAAGCATCTGCAAACTTTAAGACCTTCTTCGAATCTGGCTTAGCCATCGAGGATGCGCTGCAAAATGGAATTCTGCCAAGAGGGGAGTCCTCTCCTTCCAATCCTCAGAAATCAAAGCCGAGGGCTTATTCTTGAAATAGTAGTGCGTTGTTTGGCGGTAGCAATCACGCCAACATGGCTACTGGTGGGGACAATGCTGTAGCTTCCCCCAACCATACCGCCAACGTCAATCAGGTTCAAAACATCCAAAGCTTCTGGGCTCGAACCCAACCTTGGAGTTTCTCTGTCTTCGAGGCATCTCTGTCCACAGTGATGGAAAAACTCATAAAATCTGGGCATCTCAAACCTTTGACCCCAACTCTTCCTCCCAAAATCCTGCCTGCTGGTTGCAATCTTAACCTCTTTTGTGCCTTCCACCAGATGCCTGGCCATCCCACTGACAAGTGCTATCGTCTTCGACATGAGATTCAAGATCTCATTGATGACGACACTCTTCAAACTCCACCCTCAGCAAAGCCCAGTGTCATCTCTAACTCCCTGCCTCAACACAATTCTAACACATATGTTAGCCACATATCCCTCATCTCCTCTTAAATCAACCCTAGCTCTACCATATTCAATCCTAGCCACTATATCATCCCCGAAAATCAACCCAAACCCATTGTATCAATCCCGTCTGAACTGGAGGTTAACATGATGGCTGTAAGTTGGGCATTCAAGTTTTTCGCTGCCGACATCTAGACCGGCAGTGATGATGGGCTTACAAAGGAGAAGACTCACTGGCTTAGGTCCATTGATCAAAGGAGCACCAAGTAGGTTTGGTCAAGGAAGCTATGGAAGCCGAAGTGCTGTTGCTTGGGCCTGACACCTGCTGGATACTACCTCTTTTTGTGGAAGCTATGGGTAGCTTTTTAAATTTTGCATTTTCAAAATCGCGTCTAGTTTGCATTAGCGATATGTCTGAGTCTGACACAGAGTCTTTTGCGTTTGTCTAAGTCTAGCTCTTAGTCGGAGTTTGTGCCTCGTGGCCCTTCACATCGTAGCTCCTATTTTAGTTTGCGTCTTTTGCTGTACTTGGCAACCTCGAGGGTTCTTTTTGTGATGATATGCATTATCTTGCTTCTAAAGTATTTCGCTAGCTTTTGAATAAATTGTGTCGACCCTAACGACGAAGAGATAGATTTTGATGGGAACATCCCCAAGGAAATGTGCTCCCTCTCCGAAAGGGAAGATAAAAGGCATGCTCAACCTATTAAAAGTAGAAGAAGCAGTTTCAAATAAACTTGAACTATGAAGTAGACCCCCGAATGGTTCAATTGGTGGAATGATGTTCCCAGAGGAGCATTGCGCCCAGTCAACCAGACTTGAAGAATTCATCGACGTCTTGGCATGGTCTCGCAAAGACATAGCTGGAGTTGATCTTGAGGTAAAGAAGCATCAAATCCTTTGCTTCTGGATGTTAAGCTAGAAAGCAGAAACACAGAAGGCTCTAGGCCTCATACTAAGGTAGCAGCAACGGCGTTCTGCCAAGTACAAAGAGGAAAGTGTAAAAATGGCTCAGAGCAAGGCATTTCCAGCCGAAGTGCTTTGAATACTTCATTATCAAAGTCATTTGGGGCTATGACTAAAGATCATCGATCATGACGGCAACAAATTCAAAACCTTGGTTAGCCTGGATCAATTCAAAAGATACCTTTTCCCTGAGAGAAGCTCGTTAGGCTGAAAACCCAAGGGTGGGCAGTTCCAAGCAAAAGTTAGAGCAACCTGCTAGACCGAAAATCTAGGAAGGCGGTCTAGGAAAAATTAAATAGGCAATATTCAAAAACTCGCTAGACCGAAGACCCGAATGAGCGGTACTAGGCAAAAGTTAGAGCGCAAAAGGAGAGGTAAACACATGAGCGAACCAGCATGAACTACGTTTTGACCTGATTCCCCAGATTGAGATACATAGGCAGTCTCTCTTTGAGACTCGATCATAATCTATCAATTGGATCCATGGTTGACATTTTGGTACACATCAAAGGTCGAAGAGGATTGAGAAACAAGACAAGCTTCGTTAGAGAATCAGAAGGGGGAAACCTTTCATCTTTCAGTTTTATTGTAAACTTCATCTTCAATTTACCAGCTGAGCATAAAGCCTTAAAAATAGTTGAAGCATAAAAAACAGAACGAAATGCTTGCGAGGCCTAACGGCTCACAGCTTATTCTAAGTTCAGCGAAGTCCGGTGTAAGCAGTTGCACTAGACTTGTATTCACGCGTGCTAGTTTGAGGTTCACGCGCTCTCGTTCAATGTTATGCGTGTTGGTCTCAAACTTGTGCGCGCTTCTTCAATTTCAGCAGCAGTCATAAGCAGTTTGCTTCTTCCTCTAACTTATCATTTTTTCATCTCAAGTTCAAAGCACCTCGAATGTTGTTAAAGGGGCTTTTGCCAAGTTTTGTCATGCTGTGCAGGTCATATGGACCTAATGTGACTGCACAGGGGTGTCGATTTCAGTCCGGGCCTATACGAGTCTTCGTTTGTGTCTTATGTCCATTTTTGTGACATTTTTAAGCTTTTCAATCAATAATCATGTTGAGATGCTTTTCTCAGTTCTGTTTGTTCATACGGGTCTTTGTACATCTGTTTTACCTTACACAAGTGTTAGTTTCACTATCTAGGGGATATTTGAGTTTTGGCCAGTTAATGCCCAAAACTTCATTATTTTCCATGTGTCTAAGAGTCCGCATCGTATCTTGGGACTCTTTCTCCCTTTTCATTTGAGTTAGGCGAGTTTGAACATCTGCGCATGTCTGTTTGTTGATTCAGTTCACTTGTCAATGCAAGCTAGATATTAGCAGTTGGTTTATGCATTCTTCTAGACATTGTCCAAAAGGAATCAATAAACTGGAAAATGCAATTTTTGCATTGCTACTCTAACATCTGTAATCCACAAGTAGTGGAATCTCGTGAGTGGCAAGGGCACGTCAGCCCAAGGCCAAGCAAAACATATCTATGGGGCACATCCGCCCAAGCATCAAGGAAAAGGGCGCAGGCCCAATGCCACTACTAAAATGTCAACTGGGGCATGCTAGCCTATTCAATGTCTATCTATCTGGATGTGCATCTCAGAAGCGAAAGACAATGAAGTAATGGGGCTCTGTGGAAGTCCTTAGGCGTCGTTGTCCTCCTAAGAGCCGCCCTTAGCTTGCATCTGCATTTTCAATGTCGTATACATCATTGCATATTGTGTATATTAAATGTTGAAAGCAAGAAGGTAGCCAGAATGGTTGCCATCATACGATTTGGTTTGTCGAAGGATGAGATGCAATCTTCTATGGAACCAATTCAACGATGATCAACCATATCATCAAACGACGATCAGCCATATCGTCCATCTTAGTTATTCAACGATGATCAGCCATATCATCAAACGACGATTAGCCATATCGTTCGTCTCAGTTATTCAACAATGATCAGCCATATCATCAACGACGATCAGCCATATCGTCTGTCTCAGTCATTAAACGATGATCAGTCATATCATCAAACGACGATCAGCCATATCGTCCGTCTCAGTCATTCAACGATGATTAACCATATCATCAGCGACGATCAGCCATATCGTCCATCTTAGTCATCCACCGATGATCAGCCATATCATCAGCGACGATCAGCCATATCGTCCGTCCCAGCCATTCACCGATGATCAGCCATATCATCAACGACGATTAGCCATATCGTCTGTCTCAGTCGTTTAGTGACGATCAGCCAAATCGTCCATCTCAGTTATTCAACGATGATCAGCCATATCGTCTGTTTTCCATCCATCAATGACGATCAGCCATGTCGTCCGTTCCATCGATCAACGATGATCAGAATATCGTCCGCATTCACTCCGTCAACGGCGATCAGAATATCATCCGATGGTCTGTTCATTCGCAACTAATCATTCCCTAGGAGAGTCTACCTTGGCCTGTGTCGAACAACCACCTTCAGTCTAGCCGCAAGCGCATCTTCCAGCAGCCTTATTGCTCTGTCTCGGATGGTCTTTGATAAGGAGATTGACTCTGATTCCCAACAAATGGAATTCAACCTACTTGACACGACCTACTCGTGTTTGTTGGAAGCTTTGTGCTGAGGACAGCTTGATCCCCAGCAACGACGGCGTGCACCGTCCACATCTGTAGCGACAGCTTGTCCAGTCCAAATTCAATCAACAAGCAGCGATTCACTCGTCTACTTCTACTTTCATCCCCAACAATGGATTGTCCGTCCATTTCTCAAATCGGGTTCTTTAAGTTTACTTGTCTACTTTGCTAGTATGTTTTGCTCAGGATTGCCTTGAGTGGTGTCTAGAAATCTTTAATGTTACTTGTACCAAGTCAATGGTGCTCCAAGTGCTATCAAAGAGGGGCTACTGTAGACACCCCAATCTGGGCTTCTAGATTAGTTTACTTTTAGTTTTTGATTTCACGATGATGAAACAGATCAAGAACACCCTGGGAATGATAGCATGTTTGAACTTTGAGTGTTTGACACCCCTTTTGAACCTAACCTAACCCTTAAACCTCCTAAAACCCTACTAGCACACGTTGGTTGAGACCCAGTGCGCGTGGGCCAAAGTGCCAAATATTGGTCAAATGGTCAGATGTGACCATGGACCAGTTCTGGGTGGCTTGGACTCTGCATGCTAGTCCACAACTGGTGCGCGCTGGTCAGCGCCTGGTCAAACTTCCTTTATTCAGCATGCAGAAGTCATTATCAGGGGAGTATAGTGCATTGGGAGCTTCCATTTTTTCGGAAAACCAGTAGTCGAATAGGAGGTGTCCACATCTCCTTTATCTCCCACCAACCTTTCCAAAGGTGGAAACTTAGCCACCAACACACTCAACCCAGCCCTTGTTGGCTAGTTTTCCCACCATGTTCACCACCAACCTTCCCCTATAAATACCCCCTTATGCTTCCATTTGAAAGAGGAAAAAAAAGAAGGGTTACAACATTTGGCCTTCAACCTTTCACACTTCTTTGAAAACCAAAGACATACAAAGGCACTTAACAAGCAATACACTTATTCTTCATCCCTCCATCATCCAGTCCTCAAATTAAGGCTCATACGCCTTTCAAACCCAAAAACCAAAGGTATAACACCTTTGTATTTTGCATATTGTTCTGATCCCTGAAGGGGGCTGGCAGGGCCAAGGATGGTAATCAATATCAGTCCTGGCCCTAAAGTTGGTAGGGTTTCAAAAACAGTTGAGGTAGAAACCAGTGCGCCCTGGTCCATATCATGCACTCGCAGGTCTGTGTGGGGATTGGTTTTCTACTGTTTTCTGTCTTTTGTTTATATACATCACTGGAAGCATGCTAACAACTAGTTTATTGCTTTCCTTAGTAAAAACTACTAGCTTTAGCATCAATATGCATATCTGCTGCTTTGGAGTACTCTTGGTTCAGATCTGCGTGCGCCTATGGCTTACCACGCGCGCTGGTCCATCTCTGACCAGTGGCTGACCTTGCATGGGTAACTTGGCCTTAGGTCACTGTTTTGTCCCCCACACTATTTATGGGGTGTTTTGTTAAAATTGTATGGCTTTTCAGCCTTTAAACTGTGTAGTGTAACTACAATAACTGTTTGGTTTGTCCTAGGTGAGCACTGGTCCTTCCAGAGCCCAGAGGAGGATAAAAACAGAGTCTGTGAGAGAAGCAAACCCCCGCGTGCGTGTTGTATATTGGCGCGCGCAGGTTGGAAATGCGTGCAGTGGCTTTGGTCAGTACATGTGAGTTCCTTCCTGCGCACATCAAAATTGGAATAGTGAATGGGTTGAGAACTTGGTTTTATCTTATTTACTTCTTTCGCATCCATGCTATCTATCACATCTTACAAATTGTTACCGTTTTAATTCCCGATTAACTGTTCTCCCACCCTAATTGGCTAAAAATTGATTAATAAAAGAAGAATCACAATATTTTTACAAAATGCCTAAGTAGAGACCGATCTCCGGATTGGGCGAGAGGGGTGCCTTAAAACCCTTCCCCTCTTGTAACTTGGCTCCCGAACCCAGATATGGTTGTGACGGACTGGATCTTCACTTTTTCAAATCAAACAGCGCGACAGGTGCTTCAAAATACGGTTCCTTGGGTGTCGGACCTTCAAACCCGAGTGGCGACTCTGTATTTTGAGTGCTTGCTCCCTCGATCCGGGCCCTTACATTTTTAGAAAGGAACGAAATCCTTTTTTTAAAAGGGCACGTTGCCCACAGACCTTATAGTTATAATGTTATTGATAATTTTCCTTTCTTATATCTTGTAGTAGTATGCCTCCGAGAACTCGTGCTAGACAAGGTGGGCCTGGAAACCGGGGTGGCCATGGCCGTGGCCGAGGGGTGCCATTAGAGGATGAGTTAGTTAGCACGGGGAGAACCTGAGTGGGGATCCGGGGGCAGGGGCCAGTTGGGGTGCAAGAATACCTCGCGTTCAAAATCAATTTTCTAGGACCTTGTCGCAGCAATTGCAACTGCAAATCTTTTAAATCAAGCTTCTAGAGATAATGCAGACAACCGAGCCTTCTCGGCAATGCGAGAGTTTAGTCATAAGAATCCTTCAACATTTGATGGGACAAGTAGTGACCCTCTTGTGGTCGATCACTGGTTAACGCAAATCCGTAAACTTTTCAACGCTCTCAAAATTACCGAAGATGACTTGCGAGTGAACTGGCTGTCCAATTAACCGGTGAAGCAAATGAGTGGTGAGAATCTGTCCTAGAATTTAGGAAGGATGCGAGGAGAGCGGCAAGGATCGTGGCTCAAGCAAATGAACTGGACGTGGAGAATTTGACGTGAGCTGAGTTTGAGACACTCTTTGAGGAGCAATACTTTCAAGAGACTAATCGCGATCAGTTGAGAGACCAGTTTGAAAAGTTGGAGTAAGGGAGTATAACCGTGTTGGAGTACCCAAGGGTGACACTTCCATTAATGGTAAATTTATTTTTGTAAAAGTGGACCTAGTGGTAATTAAGTATTCTATCTCTCTTTAATGGGAATTAAGTTTCACTTTTTTGTACTTAGGGGTAAAAATCTCTTGTAATTTTCCAAACAAGAAGGGACAAACTGTAATATGTAGAAACCTCAGAGATTATTGTGGTAATTTGTCATTAATTTAATCCAAACACCTTTTTAACGACCCGGTATCATCACCGGTAGTAGGCTAACAACGATTGGACCAAAACACTATTATTTGATGGCTGCTGCCAGCCATAGGTTAAAATATGCCATATTCATCTAACAGCACTCCAACTTACCTAATAACATCCAAATGTTTTCTTTTTCTATTATCACCAAATGACACCCATAGTTTTATTGGTGGCTATTATCTAATGAAAGGTTCTCCTTGCTCATTCTTTCTTTCTCCAACAATTTTCCTTTAGCAAAGTACAAGTAGTTTGCAGATAAAAAAGGTACAAAGTAGTTTCCTTAGGGCTCGTTTGGATGCGAGATTAGGTTTGGAGGTATCATGTAATAAGGAGGAATTGGATAGTAGGGAGTATTGGTTAATAAGAGATGACCAATATTAATGTGATGTTTATAGAGGGGGTATTAAATAGTAGGTTGTTTGGATAAGGTATTAGAGAAGGGGGATTAAATAATACTTTGTCTGGATGGAGGACTAATAGGGGGTATAAGGAAGGGTGGATGATGTAAAAATATGTCAAATGACTTATTTGCCCTTGTGTAGTGTTAGAATTAGATTATTCATTTATTAAATATATAATTACGAAATCCAATACAACTAAATATTTTTTCACTATTAACCAATAATAAATTCCTTAACTAATATAATAATTAAATTATTTTTTTGATCCGCAATATATTAATTAATTTGATAATAAAAAATCAAAAATCATTTTTCAGGTGCAAAGCACCGGATAATTTGTTCACAATCAACTTGGACCGTTGGACTGCCTTGATTTCCTAGGTGCAAAGCACTGGATAATTTTCTCATTGTTATTATCGATAACCATCTCGATCTCTCTCTTTTCTTCTTCAGATCTGCAAGTTCCTCGCAATCTCGGAGTTCCTCGTTGCTGCCTCATCCGTCCAGCGAAGAAAAATCCGACGACGTCCTATTCTCTCCAGCGATATAATCTCCAACGACGCTCCGCTTTCTCTCACTGTAATCATCCAACTCCCTCTCTCTCTCTCTCTCTAGCTCTCTCTGTGTGTGTGGGAAGAATAGAAACTGAAAAAGTCACAAAAAATCGAACCCATACATCACAAATTGAACCGAAATCGAAAACCACCCGAAATCGCCACAACCCTCTCGTCTCTTCGAAGAACTAGTGCGGCGAGAGTTGAGACAGGAAAATGGTACCTCGGGGTGGGAAAGGGGGATTAGAAGGGGTAGATTCATCCCAAAAAGAGGGAGATTTGGGGGAATTACGCAGCGACTGGTCGAAGGGAGCCCATCGCCAACACCTCCTCAGGCGGTATTAGGTGGTGTAGTGGAACACCGGGTGAAGGGAATACCCCCTCCCCTTTTGACTGCCAAACGAGGTATAATGGTGGGTCTCAGGTGTTAAAAGAGGGTATAACACAACACCCCTTTACAATACCCCATCCAAACAGGCCCTTAGAGTATTCGTGCACTACAGAGATATAGTATACATCGGTGGATTTCATCGAGATTATATTACATGTATTGATCGATAACCGTTTAATTGGCAGATCAATTTGGGAAAAAAGTTCATTGATTGATATGATTAGACTCTAGGTTACAACATTTACATATACAAAAACGAATGGTTGATAAAATTTAAAAATAAACTATAGGACAAATCTTTCATAATTATGATGTTATGAATGTTTGATTAACTTTATTTTTGGTACACATGCATATGGTGTTCAACATATTCTACAAACTAAACGGTTCAAATCACAATGAGTCTCTTTGGTCGGCAAAAATAAGAATTTATTACCAAGACTCACTACAACTCCATAATGCATTAGTTGGAGGAGAGGGGTTTTTTTTTTTGGTCATATACTCCTTCCGTCCCTTTTTAAGTGTCCTGCTTCGTAACTCTAACTTATTAAAAAGACATCATCATTACACCTTTCACATCAAGTTTTTCCTCCACTTTTCCTACTTACTCATTATCATTACACTTTTACTCACTAATTTTTCAAAATGAAATATACTTTTAGAGTCAAAATAGACAATGCACCAATTTTTACGCTCCTAATTTTACAAAATGAACACTTATTAATGAACAAACCAAAATGAAATACTGAACTCTAAATAAGGGACATAGAAAATATATGATAGAAGAAAATACTAGAATCTAAATAAGTGACGGAAGGAGTATATGATAGAAGAACCTATTTCTATCCTAACCCATCTTAACCGCTCACAATGAATATCAAACTTCTGTTCATAGAATTGAATCCGCAATCGCAGGACAACAGCTTGGCCAACTGCCCCGATTCCAAAGATAGGGTATTAATGGATGGGTGGAAAGAAGAACTTTACCTTAAGAATGTTTTTCACCTTATTTTTATTTTTATTTTTTTTGAAAGGGAATATTAGTAGTACTGCACTTTGATTACAAAAAGGAGGAGAGGAAGAGTTGAAAAAGGAGTTGACGTGGTGGACAGTAACACGCACCACGTTATTGGCCCCGCCATGCAATTCTATAGTAGGACCCAAAACAAGAAATCTAGTAATTTAATTCCACCATATAAATTTTGATTCCAATATTCCCAACAAATAAACATCACCTTTATCTTCCAAATTCCAGAAAGGCACCTAGACTCGATCGAATTTATGCTCTTCTAATATATAATGAGGCTCCTCAGTATGATATGATGCCTAGTGGAAAAAAGTGTGGCGCCGAAGTATTGTGTTCTTTTTTAATGTTCTTTCTGTGGCTCAGAAAAACTCAGACCACTAAATACCATGCAAAAGGAAAACATAAGGCAGAACAAAAGCAAACACTTGTTCATTTGGTTCCATCTCAGAAATATTCTTTCCAAAATTTTTGACTTTTTCGTTATTTGTGTTTTTTTCGTTTTTAGTGATTTTTATTATTATCAAATTTAGAGTACTTATTTTTTACTTTGTGGATGGATATAACTTACTTCTATTTGAAAAGTCAAAAAGTTAGTGACAATTTTAAAAAAAACAACTGAAGACGAAAAAAATACTCAAACCTATAAACAATTTTTATCTCAACGCTGACAACCAAAAATATATGATATCTGAAAGCATATCTTTACGTAGTGCTGCTGTTTTCTCTTTAATTTTCCCCGATTATAAATGTTCTAGGATACTCCAATTGGTTCTGTGAATAAATTAAGTAGTAGAAGCAAAATCTTTCTACGGAACTTGGAGGTACATCTTTAACCCAGCTGGTACAATAATTAATTAATGCATAGTAGCTGGAGTATATTGACATTGAGTTTCGGCAGAATAAGTTTCGGTCAACTTGGCCACCATACATATGTGCGGGCGTAAGCATTGTATCATTAATGCATTTGAACGTGTATGAGGGCGCAAAGTGCATTAATTTGTATGTGAACGAGAGAGGGCGGGCGCACGAGCGAGCGTGTGTATCGATCGATGCATTAGTATGTGCGCAAGTAGAGACAACCTTTAATTAAACTTCGAAGTGTGGCTGGTTTATGCTCCCGATGATTTTTAAAATTTTAGAAACACCTCCTGGCTACTTAATTTTGTAGCCCTTATAGTAGTCTAACAAAATAGAGTCCCGTCCTTAAATTTCACTTTATACCTCCGAAAAGTTTGGCCCCGTGCGCAAGTGCATGTGTATGGAGAGAGAGATGCACCAAGTGTGGTGGCCTCGGTTACGAGCTCGGTAACTGGGCCTTATGAGGTGACTCCGGCACTCAAGGAGCCCTAAGCCGAAGCATCGTAGGGGTTCCACACTTCGGTTTTATTCCTCGGTGCTTCCCTCGGGGTCAGTTTCCCGCGTGCTGCATTGATGACAGCTGTCCAGCCTCTCCTGAGGATATTCCTGAGGCAATCAACAGAATGTTGTTGCGCCATGCGGTCCCCACAAAGATCATGCAACGAATCTAATCATTGGGATTCATCTCCTCCATGTGCTCCGTAACCGCTTCGACCCTCCCGTCACCTATGACGTCACCCGAAGCGGTTACCTGAGCTTATACTCCACGCGCTAGCTTGGAGTCCAAGCAACCCTAGGTCTATAAATACGAAGGGATACTCACCTGAGAAAGGTACGCCATTCTTCCCTATCTCTAGATCTACTTCCCCTTCCTGAGATCTAACTTGATCATCGGAGGGTCACTGGGGTGTCCAACCCCTAGTGACTTGGTGCAGGTCTCAGGCGGGGGAAGCGCGGAGCAGCAGGAGGGGGAACCAACCTGAGCCTTGGATCTGTTCCTGATAATTCGAACCCCGACAATTGGCGACTCTGCTGGGGACAGCTACTCCCACCTCCGTTCATCTCCCTCCTCCCGTAGAGCTCCGTCAAGACCTCCCGTCGCAGCAATGGTGGAAGTCGAATATCCACATCCCAGTGAAACAACCCTCGGCCTCGAACCGTTCGGAGAACCACTCTTGGTTCCTGGCGGGATCGGTGCCCCAAGGAAGGCTCACATGTCCGTCGGAATCGGTGCTGGAACTTCAACCCAGGACGTGGGAGCCGGCACCGAACTCCACACCTACATTCGTCACGTAGAACGGAAGATCGACGACTTGTCAACAGCCGTGGAACGAGACAAACACGTTCGCGACGAGCTCGCTGAGATCAAACATCTCCTTCAGATCTCCACATCCCACTCCGCAGGAAGCCGTGGCGGGAGAAGAAGCCACCAAAGCCCTTCCCGCAGTCGCGAGGGGGGCCGTTTGATCAAACACCAGTCTTGACCTTCTGTTAAAGACCGCCTCGAGCCTCCTGTTGCAAAGGGTGGTCGAACTGAAGGTGGCGCTGGGCGTAGGAAACGCTCCTGTTCCCCTGACCCCAAGGATCCACGACGGAAGCGATCCGCCTTTGAGAGGCTCGGCGTTGGCAGTGAT
The DNA here is from genome assembly GCA_025413875.1 of Rhododendron molle. Classification (NCBI taxonomy): domain Eukaryota; kingdom Viridiplantae; phylum Streptophyta; class Magnoliopsida; order Ericales; family Ericaceae; genus Rhododendron; species Rhododendron molle. Next base: position 27,053,070 of record CM046391.1, read on the forward strand.
TCCGCTTCTTCCACACACCCGGTCAGAAGAGGGAAGGGGACCCGTGAGCCCACCCCAAGCTTCACCAAAATCGCCAACGACGAAGAGGGCCTCTTCGAGTTCCAGACAAAGGGGTATCGTGAGCGCCTCAAGAACGCTCGAACCAAAAGCCCATTCTTCTCGCACCCAGGAGAGAAAGGTGGCGGAAGCCACGTCACGGAGCGCCTCGGGCCCTACGCCCGAGATAGCTACAAGAAGGGCCAACAGGAGCGATCTCATCAGAGATCAGGAGGCACCCCACCGAAGAGGAAGGAGTACGAAAGGCTGGACGAGTCGGTCCCAAAAAAGCGTCCCGCGCATGAGCGTCCAGACGGTCTTGACCGTTCGATCAGACCTCATCGTGACGCCCGACTCTGGAGACTCACAACCTCCCCCTTCACGTGGGAGATCGACTCTGTCACCCCCCCAAAAGGATTCACCCAGCCCAAATTTGCCAAATTTGCCAAATACGATGGCAAAACTGAGCCGTACACCCACCTGGTGCAATACAAGCTCGTCATGTCCCTCTTCCTTAGAAATGAGCCCTCGGACGACGCCTTCCTCTGTAAGGTCTTCCCTGCCAGCCTCGAGAACCTAGGCCTTACATGGTTTAACCAGCTGCCTGCCAGATCAATTTCATCATTTGACTCCCTGTGCGATGCCTTCACGGCTCGGTTCGTCACAAGCAACAAGCACGAGAAGGAGATTGATTCCCTCCTCTCTCTCCGGAAACACCCCGACGAAACGCTTCGCCAGTACGCCGGTCGTTACTGGGAGCTATTCAATGAAATCGAAGGCTGCGACGGTGTCATCTCGGCCCGCGGATTCAAGCTCGGTCTCACCGCCCAGGACGAGCAAGTCTACGACGACCTCGCCCGCAACAAGCCGGACTCCATGAAAGACCTCATGACCCACATCGAAGGCTGGTGTCAGCTCATCGAGTCCAAAGCTGAAAGGGGCATCGGGAAATCCTCGGGCTCTAAGATCCATTCTGTCTCGGCGAACTCTTCGGTTCCCGCCCCTGTCTCCACACCTAAGAAGCAGGTCAACAACATCAAGCAATCACCGAAGAAGGGACCGAAGCCAAGTGATTTCAACGCTGAGAAAAATGTCTTCACCATCCCTATTTACCGGATCATTGATCAGGTAAAGGATCAGCCCTTCTTCTCCTTCCCGAATCAGAAGCTCGGCATCGAGAACGGGAAGATCAAAAATCCAATCGTCCGATGTAGCTATCATAATGAGTAAGGCCACTTCACCACCGCTTGCAAGCCCTTCAAGGCCTACTTGGAGCAGCTTGTCGCCGGTGGCCACCTCAATCACCTCATCGATCAGGACAAAACAAAGGCCCGGGCAGAGCGCGCCGAACACCGAACCGAAGAGGAAATTCAGACGATTCATGTTATCCACGGCCCTCTGCATCCCGAAGCCGCCCGCATCATTCGTGCCGAGTTAAACGACGCATCCTCCTCAAAGCAGGTTATGCGCGTCGGTCCCGACACCAAGCGAGCTCGCACCGACGACGGTTCAAAATGGACAATCACGTTTACCGAGAAGGACCTCGACCGAGTCCAGTTGCCGCATAATGACGCCCTCGTCATCACACTCCGCATCGGCAATTTAAACGTCCGCCGCGTCCTCATTGACCAGGGCAGCTCTGCCGAAGTCATGTACTACTCCTTGTTCCAGGACCTGAAACTCTCCGACACCGACCTCCGACGCTCCGAGGTTCTCCTCATCGGTTTCAACGGAGCCCCGGTATGGCCCCTCGGGCTAATCACTCTCCCCGTCCGTGCAGGCTCGGTGGTACTTGACATGGAGTTCGTGGTCGTTGACGTACCAAGCCCTTACAACGCAATTGTCGGACGCACCTGGCTCCATAAGTTGCAGGCTATCGCCTCCACTTATCACCAGGTAGTCCGCTTCATAGGTGCTAACGGACGACAGGAGGATCTATACGGTGACCAAACAGCGGCAAAAAGATGTTATGTTAACGCGGTCCGAAGCAATAGGAAGACTTCCCGGGTTAACCTCATTGAAGTCCCCGATACACCCGTCCTAGAAGACGTCGGTCGGCCAGCCGACGATAAGAACGTAGAGGAACTCGTTACCGTTCCCATTACCGACGACGAATCACGCTTTTTCCTTGTCGGTTCATCACTCAGTGACGCCGAACGGAATGACATGGTGGATTTTCTCAAAAAGAACATCGAAGTATTCGCATGGATGTAGACACCCCAATCTGAATCTCCTGATCGTTTTACAGTTTCTTGTTTCCCCGATGATGAAACGGATCAAGAAGCAGGCTTGAGAATGGGAAAGGTTTGAGCTTGGTGTGGATAGGAGCCCCCTCTTTTTGGACCCTTTGGACCCCTTGTTTTAAAATAAGAATCATTTATGCCTTGGTCTGGAGTTTGACAATCGCGCGAGACACTTTCTCTCTCGCACGAGACACATCTTGCCAGGTGTGGTCAAAGTCAAAGCTTTGACTGTTGACCCACGCGCGACAGGTGGCTACCTCGCGCGAGACACAAACTGTGCCGCGCGACACACTTTGCCTGTCCCTTTCACCTTTTGTCAGCCACTTGGTTGCTTGCCAGGGGGGTCTGCAGGGCTACTGAACCCCGTTCTTCTGCACAGGCCCGTGGGCTGTGCAGGTCTTGAACACTCCACCCTCACAACCTCTCCCTATCACCTTTCCACCATACTTAGCCCTTAAGTTTGGTCCTAAGGGGGTGTTTGCCACCACCCTTTGCCCTTACCTCCCCCTATAAATACCCCCTCACTCTTTCAAGCAAAGGGTAATGAATTTTCAAAAGGGGTTTTAAACACAAGGCCAAGGAGAACATCAAGCACACAAAGGCCTTCAATCCAAGCACATTCGATCAGTCCATAACCCCTTCCATTTTCCATCACAAGCTTCAATCTTTTCCCAAAACATTCCAAGCAAAGGTATAACACCTTGTACTGCTTACTGTTTTGATCCATGAGGGGGGCTGTCAGGGCCAAGGTTGGTAATCAATACCAATCCTGGTCCTAAAGTCAGCAGAGTTACAAGAAACCTTGCAAATCATACCCTCGCGCGATGGTCCATCCGTCTCACGCGATACACCTGTGTCTCGCGTGATGGATCTCGTGGGGTTTGGGGATGATTGGTTTTCCTTGTCTTCTCCTGTTATTGCTTATTTTGAGCTTTGTTAGGATTTTAGCTCACTGTCAAGCAAGTTAAAATACATAGTTTAGCTTCTCTTGCTTATTGAATTTGTTGGAATGCTTCTGGGTTGCATCTGGATTTGTGCCAGAGCTCAGAACATGCAAAGCACTTCTGGAAGCCCGGTCGGGACCATCGCGGTATAGTTCTTGCCTCGCGGCGATCTTGTTGATCAGAAGTTGCCCTTGCATGAGCAACTTGGTCCTTGGCCTTTGTTTTCATACCCCCTGTTTAAGGGTTGTATTTCAATTTATTTCAGTTCTGTTTGTAATAATTAGGATTAATTATTTACTTCCAGTCCATATAAACCGCTTGGTTTGCCCCTGGGTGTGGTCCTTCCAGAGCCAGAAGGGGATAAAATTTAATCTGTGATGAAGCATGGACCCGCGCGATGGAGAAAGTGTATCGCGCGACACATATCTTTGTATGCACGTAGATCCATGCATACAAAGGTGGTAGTCAAGTGACACACTCACTCTTTGAGCTGTTTTGGTCCAGGTTTGACCAGGGATCAAATCTTATCCCATTTACATATTTCATCATCCATCCATGCCGTATTCGATCATATCCTGCAAATTTGTTACAGTTTTTATCCCCGATTAACTGTTCCCCCGCCCTAATTGGCTTAAAATTGGTTAAAGAAGAAAGCGAATCACAAATATCTTCACAAAATGCCTAAGTAGAGACCGATCTCCGGATTGGGCGAGAGGGGTGCCTTAAAAACCTTCCCCTCTCGTAACCTGGCTCCCAAACCCAGATATGGTTATGACGGACTGGTTCCTTCACTTTTTCAAATCAAAACGGCACGGCAGGTGCTTCAAAATACGGTTCCTTGGGTGACAGACCTTCAAACCCAGGTGGCGACTCTGTGTTTTGCGAGCGCTTGCCTCTTTTCCGCTCGCGCTCCCTCGATCTATCGGGCCCTTGCTTCGGGAAACGAAATTCCCGGAGGCTCGCTTTGGAATCCGAAAATTTCAGGGCATGCTGCCCACAATGGACTCCCTATGAGATGCCCAGAGTCGATCCCTCTTTCATCTGCCACGAGCTTAACATTGACAAGACCAAGCGTCCTGTCATCCAGAAGGCTCGGCGCTCCTCTCCGGTCCATTCCGAAGCCGTTATCGAAGAGGTCAACCGACTCCTCATCGCCAATGCCATCCGCGAAGTCCAATACCCCAAGTGGTTGGCGAATACCGTGGTTGTTAAGAAGAAGAATGGAAAGTGGCGCATCTGCGTTGATTATTCCAACCTCAACGACGCCTGTCCGAAGGATTTCTTCCCCCTTCCGAGGATCGACCAACTTGTTGACGCCACGGCCGGGTACGACCGACTCAATTTTATGGACGCTTACCGAGGCTACCATCAGATTGCCATGAGTGAAGGTGATGTCGAGAACACGGCCTTCATCACCCCTCACGGAATCTTCGGATATCTCGTAATGCCCTTCGGCCTCAAGAACGCTGGGGCAACTTTTCAACGGATGATAACCAAGATGTTCGAGCGTCTCCTAGGCGACACAATGATGGCTTACATCGATGATATGGTGGTTAAAAGCATGCTCACCGGCGATCACCTCACCCACCTCACCGAAACCTTCGAAATTCTCAAACAGCACAAACTCCGCCTCAACGCAGAGAAGTGTGCCTTCGGTGTCAGCTCCGGTAAATTCTTTGGGCACCTCGTGTCTCGGCGCGGCATTGAAGCGGACCCTGCTCAACTATTGTCCATCGAGAAGCTCTCGGCTCCCCACAACAAGAGGGACGTGCAACGCTTGACGGGCATGGCTGCGGCCTTGAATCGATTCATCAGCCGCTCTTCCGACAAATGCCAGCCTTTCTTTGCACTCCTGAAGGGCAGCCGCTGAAGCTTCCAGTGGACCGAGGACTGTGATCGAGCCCTGCAGCAGTTGAAGACTTATCTCTCCGAAGCACCACTTCTCGTCACGCCGTCTCCCTATATCTTGTTCCTATATCTTGCCGTCTCCCCACATGCAATCAGTTTGGTTCTCGTACGACAGGAGGGCCGGGAACACCAACCCATCTACTACTCCAGCAAAACGATGACCCCCGCCGAGACACGCTATCTTCCCTTGGAGAAACTCGTTCTCGCCCTCGTCTCGGCATCTCAGAAGCTTGCCCCATACTTCCAGTCCCACCGCATCATTGTTCTTACCGAGTATCCGCTCAAATCACTCCTCCGAAAAGCGGACCTTTCCAACCGAATCTCCCAATGGGCCGTCGAGCTGGCCAATTACGAAATCCATTTCCAGCCTCGGACAGCAATCAAAGCACAGGTTCTTGCCGACTTCATCGCCGAGCTCATTCCAACCGACGTCTTGGCTTCAACCCCGCCCCCCCGTCCCGAAGCCGTCCTCCAAGCCAATCCAAGCACGGCCTGGAAGCTCTTTCACGGCGATGTGTGGAAAATGTACGTTGACGGCGCATCTAACAGCCGAGGCGCCGGGGCTGGGATAGTTCTCCTCTCCCCTTCCGGTGTCTTGCATGAAAGTTCCCTCACCATCAACTTCCCGGCCTCCAACAACGAGGCTGAGTATGAGGCACTCCTCTCTGGGCTCCGGACCGCCGAAGCTCTTGGCATCGAGGAGCTTGTCATCTACAGTGACTCCCAGTTGGTGGTCAACCAGCTCTCCAAAGAGTATGAAGCTCGGGACGACCGAATGCATACCTACCTAAGCTCCGCCGTCCGGCTCCTCAAAAGCTTCAAGGCCATTCGCGTCGAACATATTCCCAGAGAACAGAACGCCCATGCCGACGCCCTCGCCGGCCTCGCTTCTACCTGTGCCGCTTCTGAGCATCGCTCCATCTCCTTTAGCTCCATCGACAAACCCAGCTTTGAACTCGAAATCCTAAGCCACGAGGTCCTTAACATCGAGCTCGGACCAAGCTGGATGGATGAGATCGTCGGTTACCTAAAGGATGATACCCTCCCTGTCGATAAGAAGGAAGCGCACCGACTCCACAACAGGGCTGCTCTGTTTTGGCTTGACCCCAATGGAAAGCTGTACCGACGGTCCTTTACTGGTCCCTATTTGTTGGTAGCCCACCCCCACCAGGTCCCCGGCATCATTGAAGAGCTTCACTCCGGCGACAGCGGTTGCCACTCTGGTGGGCGTTCACTTGCTCACCGAGCCATTACCCAGGGGTACTGGTGGCCCACCATGAAGAAAGACTCCGAAGACTATGTCAAGCGTTGCCGCAAGTGCCAGATGTTTGCCCCTATTATCCACCAACCGGCTAGGGATCTCAGCCCCCTCACCAGCCCCTGGCCCTTCTCTCAATGGGGCATGGACATAGTTGGCAAGCTCCCCGTCGCACTAGGAGGCTTCAAGTTCCTTCTCACCGCTACCGATTATTTCTCTAAATGGGTTGAGGCCGAGCCCCTGGTCACCATTGAAGAAACAGATGTCATCCGCTTCGTCTGGCGCAACATCATTTCCTATTTCGGCGTCCCCTTCGCCATCATCACGGACAACGGCAAACAGTTTACCGGGCAGCGATACCGGGCTCTTCTGGACGAGTATGGTATTAAGTGGGACACCTCCACGCCGGGCTATCCACAAGGCAACGGCCAGGCCGAGGCCACCAACAAGGCCATCTCCTGTGGCCTCAAACGCCGACTCGAATCCCGCCGGGGCAAGTGGGCTGAAGAACTGCCAAGAGTCCTCGGGGGCTACCGAACCACTCCAAGGCGTTCCACTGGCCGTACCCCATTCTCTCTGGCCTTTGGGATGGAGGCTGTTATCCCTCTCCAAGTCGGTCTTCCCACGATCCGTACCGAGAACTTCGACTACGAAGTCAACGCTGAAAACATTGCTGCAGACCTCGACCTAGCCGAAGAAGAGCGTGAAAATGCCCGGATCAAGCTAGCCTCGTACCAGCAAGAGGTTGCCAAAGGGTATAACCGAAGCGTCCGTCTCCGGTCTTTCAAACCAGACGACCTCGTCTGGAAAAAAGTGATAGAGAAATCAAAGAAGCGGAAGTTGATGCCCAACTGGGAGGGTCCCTTCCGAGTCCTAAAGCACCTAGGCTCGGGCAATTACAAGCTGGAGAAGTTGGATGGTTCCCCAATAGCCAAGACCTGGAATGCCAACAACCTCAAGAAATTCTATGGCTAGCCAGGCTTCGGCCTCCTAGGACTTACCAACTCTTTCCTAGTTTTTTATTTTTCCAAGAAATGATCCTGAGAATACCTGTGTAATGGCATCCCCTATTTTCGTTTCAATGATAATTTTCCTGTCTATTACTATGTGTTTTTATTCTCATCATTTACTTTTTGCTACTCGGTTCAACTTTGTTTGAATCGTTTTACCTTGACTTCGGGAAACCGTCCTCCCATGGGACTCCCCCTCGGACGCAGATCCCTCCTAAGTCACCACGGCCTTCTCGGTCATTCGGACTCTCGGTTGTTGGTCTTAAGGAAACTCGGCCTTTTCCCGAGCCCCTTATCCCGACTTCCCTGTACGTCATCTACTGCTACGGATTCGCAGAATCCCGAAGCTATGGCCTATGCCATTTCCCTTCGGGCCTCTAGCCCTAATCCCTTAGCAGAATATTTCCCCTAAGAAACTATCACTCTGGATACCTAGCCAGCCAGTGACCGAGGAACCTAGCCCAAAGCAGGGGCACGCACAATTCAAAATTTTGATTCCTCATTGCTTCGGGTTAGGTCCCTATATCTCCCTTGACAGGGGCGCTTCAGTGATCGTTGTCTTCGCTTCGATTCTTTCCCTGCCTAACATGCTAACCAGGCGCAGGGGCTAACCACCGCTTCGTTTTCCAACTACGACCCTATGTCTTTGAGCGCACCTCGGTCTATGCTTCGGTTACAATTTGGCTTCTTCCAAATATTTAACCAAAACAGGGGCAGAGGTACCCCTCGGTGGTAACTATGAAAACCATTCAAGCATCTCAAATGACAGAATCAAATTCAGAAAAAAGAAGCATTCATTCAACAGAAGAAAATTATCCAAAACAAACGATAAGGTTGAAATGCAAAGTTAAAATCCTACTTAGCTATTACAGATGATCAGGCTTCGGCCAATTGTTCGGCGCCTGTCACCAAAATGATCCCTGGAGCGGTAAACTCCAAATGTCCGGAGCCGTCCAGTCAAAAAAACGAAAAGAAGAAAAAATTCTAAGTATTCAGAGAGGAAGGATCTTCAGTTGCAGCGTTGACAGGAGCAGCAGCCTGAACCTCGGGCTGAGCGTTTGCATCTGCATTCTGGGCTTGCTCTACTTCCTCCTCGGGCATGACAAGCTCTTCGGGCGGAGCCTCGGGCAGGACGCGAAGAGGAGAGTCCTCTGGGAGATTGAGCTTCTATACAAGGGCCTCATGACCGAAGCGGAGGCTGTCCAAGAAGCGATCCCGGAACAGCTCGTTCTCAATCTCCCTGACTTGTTGTCTGTACGACGCCTCGGCCGCGTCCCACCCGTCATCATAGCCCTTCTTGAGCGCCCCATCCACCTCCAGAGCTCGCGATGCCCTCAGAGTCTTGACATCTTCCTCGGCTTGCGCAGCTCGACCCTCGGCTAGCACCCTCTCTCGATCGCACCTCTGGAAGTCTGCGAGGTAAAGGTCGCAGGTTTCCCGAGCCACCTTTAGATCGTCTTCCTTCTGTGCAAGGTCTTTTCTTAGCTCCTCCATCCCTTCCTCCTGCGCCTTGAACCGGTCATTGATGACCAATGCCCGAGCGCCAGCCTGACAGCACGAAAAAGAATTAGGCATCACAGGTATAAGCAAACTAACCGAAGGAAAAAGTCAAAGAGCGTTCAACTTACAGCAAGAACCAACTGAGCTATCTCCCCGGTGAGATCCTCGGTCATCCCCTGGATGGCCTTGGCATCCCTCGGGAGGACAGTCCCCCGAAGCATGCCATACGCCACTCCGAGATTTGCGATGCTGTCGGCATGGTGGATCTGGTGACCGGAGTAGTGTCGGAACTCCGGAGCCCACAGGAGTTCCTTCGGGTGGACCCACTCTCCCTCCTCTCCGTCCGCGGTCCCCTCTCCCGTCGTCCTTTGTTGATCGTCCTCGATGGTAATTGTTTCGGTTTGTTTCCCCTTGCCACCATCTCCCTCGTCTGGGCGGGCCCTCTTCTGCGGAGGCTCCTGCGGAGAAACAAGAGTTACTCCAGAAGTCCCGGCGCCTGGTGCTCCGGTGGTAGCAGCAGCCGTGCCCCGACCCCTCTGTCTCGGTCGCCGAAGGTTTATTACTTCACGAGTCCCGGGGCCTGCCATTTCGCTGCTGAGCCCGGTTCTTTCTGGGGTCTCATGGTCAACCTCCTCCCTGATGACTCCCTGGGGCCCGGAGCTACTCCCCTCGGTATCAGGTCCGGTTCCCCTGCTGCCTCCTCTTCCTGTCCCTGCACCCTTACCTCGGCCTCGTCCTCGGCTAGCCCTTGGAGCGCCTTGCTGCCTCGGTCTTTTCTTCAAAAAACTCGTGTATGTCGGCTTGTAACCGAGCAGTTCCGGAGCGTATCGGTTGGTGAGGGGGATGGCGTAAGCAGCGTCAATCCGAGCTTTTATGGCTTTCTCCCGAAGGCCAGCTACGACACCCTCGGCTGCAGCAAAATACCAAAGGAGAGAAGAAGTTAGTAAATATTCAAGAAAAGAATTGAAGTACGCAGCATTAACACCGAAGCATAAAGGTTTACCAACCAGGTTTCCCGGCGTCGAATTGAACCGAGGTGGTCGTGTCAGCTATCTCCCCAGGACCGAACATGAAGTTCCCGGAGACCGAAACGTATATTCCTGCCCACTCCTCGGAGTCCGGTAGGTGGTCAATCAGGAAAGTGTCATAATCAGGTCTGCACGACAGATAGTGTCGGCCGCATTCTCGGTTGATGCCTAGCGAATAGACTCCGAAGAGTTCTTCAAGGCCGAAGGTCAGATTATATTGCCTCCTCAACTCGATGATGCTGGTAATGATTCGGTATGAGTTCACTGTGAGCTAAGAAGAGGTAAGGGTGAGGGCTCGGAGCACCCGTCGGACGAACTGATGGAGGGGAAATCTGACTCCCCCCTCGGTGATGGCCATCAGGGGGAAGATCAGCTCCCCCTGGCTATGTGGGAGATTCAAGGGGTCGGTGTCTCGGAGCAACCGGACCTCGACATCCGGAGGTATGCTGAAGACCCTCTTGAACTCAGCATATGTTGCGGGCGTGCCGCTGAAGTATTGGCCAAGGAAGGGGCACGGTCTCATGGGCCTCCTCCGCCCCCGAACCTCCTCGGGAGCACCCGCGTATGGCCCCGGGGCTTGGTTTGATGTCTCGGGTTCTGTCATATCTGGGTCAAAGGACGTCACTTCTCGAAGACCTCGGCTGGGGTCAGCCGGTTCGATGACGTCGATTGGGATCTGGTATAGTCTTCAGTTCCAGGCCTGTTGAAAGATGCCCTCGAGGGTGGAAGAGTATGAACTGCTGGAGCTGTCCAAGGAAAGATCAACGACCATCCGCCCCTACCTAAAAAGACAAGAATGTGCAGAAACCCATCAGCTATGTGCTTCGGGGAAGGCAACGGTTACTAACGCTCGGGACGAAATGATCATCGCTCTTTGGTTGGTTTAGGCCTCGGTCGTCTCAGGGAGATCCCTCATCGGGAAAAGCTCCCTCAGGTCTCGCACTAATCCCTATGGATCAAAATATAAGGGCAGGCCTTGGAAAGATCTAAGGCCTCGGGAAGAACACTGGGGCTTCGGTTTCAGGGATCACGGCGGAGAACGCCATTGACACCGCAGGCCAGGCGGTTGCGAACGGCGTCTCCGCCCCAAGGGGTGGCAGAAACAATGTAAAAACTCGTATAAAACACCAAAACTAGAAGATCATGATTTGGAGATCAACATACCTGAGTTTCGTTCGAAAATTTGCCCTCAAACCGCTTGAAAACACGATCAAAGGCTCGAATGAAACGGCGGCAGCACTTCGACGTTTTTCAGAGCTCTGGTGTCCTTCTCTCTCCTACTCCTTCCATTTTTATAATGGAGCGGACGAAGGAGCGCGCGGGAAGCGAAACGTCATGCTTCGGGCCGTCGGATCTCTGACATGCGTCCCCATCGGACGGTCAGCGTTCGGGTCTCTGAACCGAGACAGACGCGCTGTCCCCCGGACCTTTTATACTTTGACACTTGTCCCTGATAGGACGGTTCGTACAATCATCTGACGTTTCACGTGCCGAGACAGCTTTTTGGATTCCGATGCTTCGGCTGACGTCGACACGTGGCACCTAAAGTTGAGGCTGGCTAGCCTCGGTTACCGTCATTCGGTTCACTCCTCGGCGCTTAGGATATCCGAGATCCTGGTTCGACCGGTTCACACGAAGGATCAACTCCCCAGAACTAAAGCAAGCGTTGAATTCAGAAGAGTTGAGGGGCTATTGTGGTGGCCTCGGTTACGAGCTCGGTAACCGGGCCTTATGAGGTGACTCCAGCACTCAAGGAGCCCTAAGCCGAAGCATCGTAGGGGTTCCACACTTCGGTTTTATTCCTCGGTGCTTCCCTCGGGGTCAGTTTCCCGCATGCTGCATTGATGACAGCTGTCCAGCCTCTCCTGAGGATATTCCTGAGGCAATCAACAGAATGTTGTTGCGCCATGCGGTCCCCACAAAGATCATGCAACGAATGTAATCATTGGGATTCATCTCCTCCATGTGCTCCGTAACCGCTTTGACTCTCCCGTCACCTATGACGTCACCCGAAGCGGTTACCTGAGCGTATACTCCATGCGCTAGCTTGGAGTCCAAGCAACCCTAGGTCTATAAATACGAAGGGACTCTAACCTAAAGAGGTACGCCATTCTTCCCTATCTCTAGATCTACTTCCCCTTCCTGAGATCTAAGTTGATCATCGGAGGGTCACTGGGGTGTCCAACCCCTAGTGACTTGGTGCAGGTCTCAGGCGGCGGAAGCGCGGAGCAGCAGGAGGGGGAGCCAACCTGAGCCTTGGATCTGTTCCCGATAATTCGAACCCCGACACTAAGTTCAAGTCCCTCTTTCTAGCATCAAAAACAGCTAGAGACGGTTAAAAAACAAATACTCCGTACTCCCTTCCGTCTGAAATTGTTAATTGATTCTTTTTTACTATTTGAGACCTTTCAAAATATTGTTTATATTGTTCACTTATGATTTTTTTTCACTTTCAATATGGATTAGATTTTGTTTGCTAGATCTCAATTAGCTTTATTAAACAAAGTTTTTAGAATCAAACATTATATTTTGTCAAATATGGATAATAGTATTTTGAGTAGCATGATCACTATTTAAAAGGACTAACTAGCAATTTGGGACAGAGGTAGAAGATGTTTAATGGGTATTCATCTTGGGCTCCCTTGGTATTTGTAGTAGGCCGAACAAAATGGTTCGAACAGCTTATTCGACAGAGATGGACCAGGGCTAATTCGCAATTGAGCCTAGCGATTGTCGAAGCCCGAGCTCGGCGATGACTGAAGCTCGAAGAAGGATCTCATCTCAATTGCTCAACCCCTCGGCTGAAAAGAGAGCTCTCTGGCTTGGCCAGAGTCAAGACCCGGACAGATGACTTCATCACGTCCCTTTCACTCTGAGTCGCCCGCCTCTTAGCTTAGCGAAAGTCAGGGCTCGGCCACTCTCAGTGTCACGCTCCCCCACGCACAGAAAACTGTTACGTCAAGAGATAATGATTGGCACACATGAGAGTGCCAAGTCACCCTGGAAACGGTTACAAAACCCTAACCATTGACGTCACAGTGACGCCAGTCGACCCACTCAAGGCATGTGCCAGTGCTTGGAGAGCAAGCCGAGCAGATCCTATAAATACCAAGTGATGCAGCCCCAAAGAGGTTACATCTAAACTCACACACAAACCCTAGTCTCTTGCTTTGCTCTTTGCACATTCTCATCTTTTTCGCCGGAGGGCCTTGCTGGGAACACCCTTGACTAGGTCTTAGTCATGTGTTTACTATGCGGGTTAGAGTAAGAAGGCCAGACCCCTGCAAGATACATTGAAGAGGAGCTCAAATTCGTGATCACGGGCCACACAGTATTCATGGTAAATGGGTTCTTGCTCGTGATCATTATTATGAATTTTCTGTTATCGAATCATTTCGGTTTGAATCGGTAAATATTGTTCCGAACAAAATATATTCTACCCGTTAAAATGTCGGTACATCTCACATATAATGATTAAAAAAAAAAACAAAAAAGAGAGAGAGCAAGAGAGCCCAACCGAGTGGCGCACAGATAGCATACAAAAAGCCTATGCACGGAGAGATCACTCTATCAATGTGAATAAATCGAAAATATGATCTTATTTGTAAAAAAAAAAAAAAAAATTAAAACGATGACGTTTATCTTCCATTTTCGGCTTTAACAACAGTTAATTTTGTTTGACTTTGTTCACTTCAGTTTTCGGAACCAACACTTCTCTCTGAGCACGATTTTTAATAAATTTTATGTCCACTTATTACCCTTATCTCTCTATCTTTATATCTTGACTTATCACCAAAAAACCTCCCTCAAAATCTTGAACATTTTGGAAAATAAGGGATTTGAATAGGAAGTGAAGTACTAATGATAAAAAAAGAAAAAAAAAAGGAAGGGAAGTAAGAACAATTCTGGAAAATACAGGATTTGAACAGTAACAATTACCGAATTTGACAAGAAATAATATATATATTTTTTTGAAAAAGAGTATATAAACAAAATGTTTTAAAAAACTGCCAAAAACAAGAAGATAAATGCGGGAAAAAGTCGATTCTGCTCAAAGTGAAAATGGGCAAAAAATAGCAAATTTCCGCAGAAGTGAGAGAAAAAGATACACTCCTTTCGGTTTGACAAAAAAAAAAAAAAAAAAAAAAAAAGAAAAGAAAAAAGATACTACTAGCTAGCAATGCCAAAGAAGAAGTGAAAAAATTTCAACATACACCAACCAAAACATTATAAACACGAGGCATGTCGGTGGGTACTGGGTGGGTGGGGGGGGGGGGGGGGGGGACCATTTTTTGGAGGGTGAGATCGATAGCACATCCTGGCCAAATTCAACAGCCACAGAAACATATATATACCATCCAAAAAAATAAAAATAAAAATAAAAATAAACCATCCATGTGCTTCAAAGATACACCGATTCTCCACAACGAAAATGATGGAGTATATTGCATAGACCCAAAAGTACTAGTGGAAGAAATTAAAGCAACAACTTTACCAATTTTTAGACACCTAACAGGCTAACACATGTCTTATAATGTAGGAATTTTTTTTGCACTCCTATTTTTCTACTCTCTCCTCCATCTCACACACTCTCCTCTCTTCAGAGGCTCGGAAGCAGCAGATTCATGTACAGTTCACTGAAACAAAAAGTCATTAGGACACGACACGAGATGACACAGTACGGATAGAGTGTGTGAGATGGAGGAGAGAGAAGAGCGGAGATCGTGGTGGTGGTGCGTCAGTGATGGCGGCGGTGGTGGTGGTGGTGGAGAGAGAGAGAGAGAGAGAGTGTATGTGTGTGTGCGCGCGCGCGCTTCGTCGTCTTCGATATAAAGGAGTAGCACCCCAAGCATAGGGTTTAATACGTCGAGATAAACATAATAATCCGAAAGACCGGGTATCGTACTCAAGGGAATATTTGTTATGGCTTGGATGGATTTGTAGATGTAAGTAAGGGTTTTCGGCCTTTAGATAGCCAACTTTGTTTTACTTTAAGCGGTGGACAATAACCGGCTACATTAAGAAGGTTTAACTAATAAAAACAGAAGGGTAGGTCTAGGAGATCCTAACACTTACGACCCAAGTCAAACTACTTTTCTCATCCTAATATGCGGATTGAGATACACAACTAAGGTTCTCAATCCGGAAGATATATGGTTCGAACACCGAGCGGGTTCTAGAGTTCATTTGGCAAACGCCTCGAGCGACAGAGCTCCAAGCATCATGTGTGGCAAGTAGCACGCTCTTGCCGACATATGATCAAGGAGGTTAACACCTTAGTAATTTGACAAACAAACCCGAACTAAACATCGATTTCCGAACCAAAGATTGAAACTTTATGATGAGAAAAATAATATCAACTCAAGCCATGAGGTCCCATGACCAAGCCTTATGAAACTACTCACTCACATCTAGAGAGATAGTAGCAAGACAAAATCTAGCTAACATATTGAATCAACAAAACTTGAAATAAATTAGAGACTATGATATATCGGAAGTGTAGCTACAACTTTAATGAAAACAAAAATAGCAAAGCAAAATTAATTAATGCAGAAAATGAAGTTTCAAAGTTGGAAAAATGAAGAACAATTCAACAAGCTAGTAAATCCTATTATAGATCTAGAAATGCAATCGAAATCTCCTTGGGTGACATCTCAACAATTTATACAAGCCCTCATTACGCATACAGAAAATTCCCCAAGATGCCTTAAAAATCCTCCTCCGAAGGCTCTCGGTACCAATACCTTTGCTGGGTTGGTACCGATATCGAGCTCAAGTACCAACCGAGCTCAACAAGCTGGCGCCTCTAACCCTTTCGGTACCGATACCTCTGCTGATACGGTACCGGTACCGAGGCCTTTAGGTGCTTCGTTCTCGTAACGACCCTGATTTTTTGTAAATAAAAATTTCGTTAAATATTTAAATTTTATTTTAATTACTTGGATTTGCTTTTAAAATTCCTTTTTAATTTCTAATAATCCGTCATAACTAGATTTAAGACTTATAAAATTATATCTTTTCGCATCGGACAATCTAGTCATTTTCTAAAGACAAGTATGCTTATAGAAGCACTCATATATTTTCCTAAAAAATGAAATAAAGTCTTAAAATTATATTTCTGAGCTAAAAATCCTACTTGGCAAGTAGAATTAGCTTCCAACCGATTAGTTAGAGAAACCTAAGTGCCAATTCAACCTAGTTACATTATCCTAACCCTAGATGAACCTTATGAACCTTCCAAACCCTAATGGAACCCTTTGGACCAAAATAGTAATTATTATACTTCCATGACTAGTCATTTCAAGACTTTACTTCTCATCATTACATAAAACCAAACCAAACCAAACCAAACCGAGTCTTATGTCCCAATCACTTGGGGTCGGCTACATGAATCCATTTCCGCCATTGAGCTCTATCAAGGGCCACTTGTTCACACAGACCTAATATACTCATATCTTTGCGCACTACAGCATCTAATGTCAATTTCGGTCTACCTCTCCCCGTAGCATTACTATCCAAAGCTATTCTATCCGCTCTCTTAACTATCGCATCTTCTCGTCTATGGTAGATATGCCCAAACCACCTCATCATTACATCTTCCAAGTATATCTTTATCTCTTTACCTATTGGGTAATAGTTCGTAGGGAAATGGTTATCCTTTGAGTAATAAAAATAAGATCTCCTATTGACTAGAAAATAGTACTACCATGGACTTGTCTAATCAAAACCAAGACCAAGTTTGTTCTTCCAAAGCAACCATGATTATGTATTATCACATCAAGTAGCCCATAATCCATCATTACTTCCTTTCTCCTTCCTACAAGTAACCTTGACATACATATATGTATGTATATCACTCTAAAAATTTCCTAGAAAGGCTACTTGTGGGCACACGCCCTTGAAAAATTCTATTTTTGTTCATAAAATTCGAGTTGCGCCCTTTTTGTTTTGGAAAGCGCGACAAAATGCTGAATTGTGAGAGTCGCCACTCGGGTTTTGTAGAAAATACCCAAGGAACCGATTTTAAAAAAACATTTTGCCACGTTTGCTTGATTTGAAAAAGGCTTGTAGACTGGATCATTGTTACCTTCGATATCTAAGGTTCGGGAGCCAGGTTACGAGAGGGGAAGGGTTTTATGGCACCCCTCTCGCCCAATCCGGAGATCGGTCTTTACTTTAGGCATTTTGTAAAAAGTTTGCATTTTTATCTCATTGATCATTTACTAGCCAATTAGGGCGGGGGAACAGTTAAAGGGGATTAACAGCGCAACAAATTGCATTTATATGACAAAATGATGAATGTTTGATCTAAATGAGTATAATAGATTGAGAACAAGCACCTGTGAGCATTTTGAACAAACTAGAACGTGCAGATCAGGGGTAACGCACACAGGATCAGGCCTGCATGCACCAGCCATGCCACTACATGCAGAACTGTCCTGCGTGCGCCACACCAGTACTGGCGCGCTCCAATAGACCCAAGCTCATAACTCTTAAACTCAACCCTCTGGGCGCTGGAATGGACCAGTGCACGCCCAGGACAAACCACGCAGTTGATATCACAAGTTATGCACAGTTACAGATTACAGCAACAAATCAAACAGAAATGAAGCAGACAGAAAATCCCATAAACAATGTGGGGATTAAGCAGAGGCTAGGACTAAGCTACTATATAAGAGCCAGCCATTGGATCCTTGGCATACATGGCGCACGCCAGTCCTTGAAGACCGTGCGCCAGTTATTCTATTTATCCAATGCTTGGCTTTGCTACATCTGGGTTTTGGAACATGACCAGAAGGATCCCAAAGGCCTTTCTGAGCAGTTATAATAGTTAAATAAACTACACAGTTCTAAATACAGAAAGCAGTAGACTGGTTTTATCATGCAACATGGTGATCAAAAATAAAGATTAAGCAGAAAAGGGTGATCTGTGATCCCCACACCAGTCTTGCCATACAGCCATGATCGGCGCACGACTGACAATGACTGGCGTGCACCACATACCACATTACACGATCATTGAATCTTTGCCAGATTTAGGGCCAGGACTGGTATTAATTACCAGTCTTGACCTTGCCAGCGCCCCTCAGGGGTCTAAACAGTTTACAGAAACAAAGGTGGTATACCTTTGGAGCGAGTTTGATGGATGGTTTGAGCTTGAGCTTTGAGGTTGGTGAGCTAGATGGTGAATGTGAAGGGATGTTATGGTTGATGAAGTATTCCTTGCCTTTCTCTTTCAATGGATGAAAGAAAAACAAGGAAAAATTTGAGAGAGAAAAGGAGAGAGAACTTGAGAGTCTTAATGGAAGCAACCCCTTGCAAATAAATGCAAGGGGGGTATTTATAGCTCAAGGAATGACTGAGAGAGAGGCTGTGATCAGTTGGCCTTAGGGCTTGTTTGGTTAGGAGGGAGCTTCCCATGCATTAAATGCAGGGGACAAGGTGATGGATCTTGTAAGAGAGAGGGGGAAACATCCCTGGGCGATGAAATCATGAGGGAACTGTAGACCACGTCGGGGTGGACGCAAAAGTCTCAAGCAAGTGGTTGAATAAAGTTGATTTGACTGATCTGGACTGGCGTGCGCCACTGGTTGACTGGCATGCGCCAGTGAAGCCTGGTCCAGAGGCTGATGACTGACACGTGGCACACTACCAGCGCACGCCAGCAATGCACCAGCGTATGCAAGCAGGGTTTTGATGAGGCCATTTGGTTCTGGCTTGAAGGGTTTGAAGAGGGGTTTGAAAGGATTTGAATGAGGTTCGGAACGCTCAAAGCTCAAACACACCATCAATCTCGGATGTTCTTGACCTTTAATCATCATTGGGGAATCAAAGACCATAAATAAACTAATCTGGACAGTCCAGAATAGGGTGTCTACACTGCTTCATACTTTATCCAATGAGTACCCAAACTTGACTAGACAAGTCAAACCAAATCCCATCATTTTGCTTCCATAAGTAGTACTTCTAGCCTTACAAGGCTACTCAAGCCTAGCCATGCTTAGTCTTACTCATCCATATATATATACACACACACACACACACATATATAGTCATATGGGAGAGAGAGAGAGAGAAAAAAAATCCAAGAGGGAGAGAGAGAGAGAGAGAGAGAGAGAGAGAGAGAGAGAGGGAAGGGCCGAGAGAGAGATAGTGTGAGTGTGTGCAAGTGTTTAGGCACTCTATCAAGCAATCTCTTTAACCAACTTCACACTTAAGCCTAGAACTACTTTACAACCCATTTCTAGGCTTCTTTAAACATAACCTTAGCCAATTATTATCTTCTTTCTTGCAAGCAAACCTTTCTAGGACAAGACAAGACCAAAACCCTTCATGATAACCTAGATTTTGAACCTAAAATTGGATGACAAGTCATGTCATGCCTAAAGATGTGATTTGACTACACAATAGAGCAAATCCATGGGAAAGAGAGAGAATTCGGCTATGAGAGGGGAGGGAGGAAGCCAATGTTTTGCTATAAATAGGACCCTTGTCCAAGCATTCAACTCACACCTTCATCCTTCAACTTCTCTCTCTAGAAATCCTTGTATTCTTGCCTTGTTCTTGCTTAGTTCTTCCTTGTTCTTGAGTTCTTCCTTAGTTCTTCAAGAAACTCATCCTAGGCCGCCACCAAACCGCCACTCGACCACCCTTTCAATCCAAAAAGTTTAGTAGTTTAGTCAACAACTAGTTTCCTTTTCTCTTTCAAAACTACCGGAAGCTTACCACAGGAAGTCACTCCGTTCGATAGCCAACTCATTTCCCGTAGCCGCCCTACCGCCAAGAAGAACGGTAGTTTTCCATTACCCATTAATCCTATGTATCGAAACAGTATGAACTTGTAGATTATCCTTACTCTCTTCTCTAAGTATAATTAGAAGTTTGTATATTACTTGTACGTTGAAATGCATGATAGTTAATAAACTTATTTTGCCAATGGAGGTATGAACATGTTGAATAATCGACTTTTACTCCAATAAACATATGTTGTTTTGAACTTCTCACAAAGGAAGAAAGAACGGATTTTGTAAGATTAAGCTTGATTAAAGGTATTCGTATTTTGATCTTAAGGATGGTTATGAGCATGTAGATGTGATTACTTGGATTACTTGTTTGGCGTGTGATAAAGCATAAGTGGTATCCACTCCAAAGGCGTTCGTACATGTGGCGTTATGCTTTAAGTAGTGATTTGAACATGATAAGTAATATAGAGTTGAATGATCTTGCTAGTTTAGTTTCAAGATTACAATGAATGATTTATGATTACTTACGTGAGAAGTCCTACCCGGAGTCATTGCATGAGTACGAGACACATAAATCAAGATGGTTAGAAACATGACACCTAGGGTGTGGAGAATGTAAAGACGTGTTGAAAAGGAAATGTTTTGAAACCACAAATGTGGCCGAACGTGGTAGCCCATTGTGTGTGTGTGTGTGTGCCAATGGGAACCCGGTGCGGCGGAACCATAGTGAGGATACTCGGGAACCCGAAATGGTGGAACTGAGGTTGGGTGTGTAGCTTGGTTATCCGCGGAGAGGAGCCAATGCAAAGTTTTGTGTGCCAATGGGAACCCGGTGTGACGGAACCATTGTGAGGATACTCGGGAGATCGGAACGGCGGAACCGAGGTTGGCTGTGTAAAAACGAATTTTGGAAATGATGATTTGGTATATGAAAAGTGGAAAAAGGTGACACAGTTTACGACAAGCCGCGTATGAGAAACTCAAAAAATCATGAACACCAACGTTAGTTTGAATAGTGAATGTGGATGTGTCATTGTCAACCATTGTTAAATATGCACGTACTATGTAGAAATCGTTAATTTTATGATCTATTGTATGTAAGTTAAGGGTTAGCGAGTGTGGACCATTCTATTGAGCTCTTGAAGCTCATGGTGTTACCTTTGGTGATCCTGACATATTATACTAGGGGCAACGCTGGTATAATTTGTCAGAATTTGTAGATGATCAGGGTGAGCTGTACACCTTGGAGGCTTTTGGAGCCAAGGAGTTGGCGAGAATGAAGGAGCAGGCGGAACTGTAGTTAGGAACTTTAGTTTCCGTTCCCTTGTGTAATAAAAGTACTTTCATGGGAGTTATGTTGTAATAATGAGCCAGACTCTTTCTAGATTTTCAATAAAATTGTATGTTTAACGTTCCCAAAATTAAGGGCGTTACAGTTCTGATCCACTCGGTACCGATACCTTTGCTGCCTCGGTATCGGTACCGAAGCCTTTAGTTCCAGCACTTGCCCTTTGGTCCTTGTCTTGGCTTTTCATGCCATCGGGTCACCTCTGGGCCCTCTCGGCTTTAGCGTTTGGGGCTTGATTACCCTCAAGGGTCATCCATGACATTAAAATTAGCTTATCTGCATGATTTTCCTAAAAACACCTTAAAACCACCTTACGTGCAAAAGTAAATAAAAACAACTAACTTAGTAACGAAATTGAACTACAGCAAAGATTTAGCACACCCTCTATAGTATTATCAAGTGCTTATCACACCCCCCAACTTGAACTTTGCTAGTCCCTAGCATACAAAATGCAAAAAATTTGAAAACAAAACAACTATACAATCCGTCCGCTATCACAACTCAAAACATACTCAAAACTACCAATTAGCAAGGGTTCCACAATCCGGCTTTTTATTTCATTTCTTCACCTCACAGCTTTAATTCAATTAAACAACTAGATGTAAAGCAAGTTAAAAAGGTTTGTGTCCTCGAACAATGGGAGGATATGAGACACAAAACTTGCGAATTCAGACTAGCAACCATACGAAGAAGTGCTCGACAAAAGGCAAAAGCGAACAAGAACTACCATGCCTCAAATAAGGAGAGCACTTTACAAACAGAAATGAAAACTAGCAGATGATGAAAACTAGCAAATATCAGACATTTAATCATACAGGATTCCAGGCGCACAAAAGATCAACTAAGGACTTTTTCAGCTTCTAATGACCTTGGTTACAATGAAAAGGGTTAGCAAAATGGCGATGGTCATTTACTATCTTGGATATCTAACCGATTGACCACCATTAAAACTCAAAATCAACCAAGTCAACGGCCACACCGGCCAAACCAATATCAACCAACTACTAAAATGCATAAACTAAACTACGAAATGAAAAGCAATAAAACGAAAGATAGAGTGGTTGGCATGTCAACCAACCTAGACCCCGACCAAGTAAGGGGAGTTTTCTAAGCACCGACTCTATCATCACACCACCATACCACATCATCATCTCACCAAGTCACCACACCTCCACATCAAGCAGCTAACTCCTTCCTAGCGTACCCTGCAAAATCATCGCTCAACTCCGGTTCCTCTACCGGCTAGGGACATACTTCACCCTGTATTGCTGCTCAAGGAGAGATGTTTGCCATGCCAACTATTTCCTCTGTCTTTCCTGCTCCCTCATGATGCTCCTCCTTTCATCCTTTTCCTTTCTTTGACACTTCATAATTGCTACCCCTTGGCAGAAAAGCTTCTTGTACCATGACACTTGCTTTGCCTTCCTTGACGGCATAGTAGTCAAATAATCCCCGGCCTCCGCTTTCTTGTCTTTTGTGGTATGAGTTTGGGACAAGCTTTTCTCATCAAAAGTATCATCAATCGGGCCCGGAGAGAGTTCCTCCAACTTGTTGTATGCCGTTCCCCTAACTCCTTTCTTCTTAAACAAGCTTGTAATCATACATGGGAAAGGCATATTTGCCATGATCAATGTGTCAGCTTTGAAGTCACGCAACTGAGTGAAAATAAACATGGTCCAATCTACCACAAGGTCAGCCGCTGTGAAAGCATACAAAATTTATCCACTTTTCTTTGATGGTTTGTGCTCCGTGCCTCGGGGATAAAGGTTAAAATAGATAACTTTGTTCAAAAACCTATAACTTGCTTTGAATTTACCGGGCACATGAGGGAGTTCGGCCTCTGCAAGGTCTCTATAAAAGGCCTCATTCACAACTCACAAACCAATTGTTTCATCTTTCCTAGGGTAATTCACAGACCTGGGAGGGGGGCGTTGGTATTTCAAGTACTTAGCAATATCCTCAGGAGTTATCTCAATGTCCTTGCCCCCCACCCTCGAAGTAATTTTCACAGCAGGATCATTTTCCCATCCACCTTCAGGAATTTGCATATGTTTGTAAAACTCAATAACTGACTTCTTATTGTAACCAACTAGCTTTTCAGTCCATAATTTCAGACCTTTTTGATTGATGTAGTGGAGGCCCCAGTGATTATCCTCCAAAGCCACGGCATCCACTTGCCGCTCGTTCTTGAATTTTCTGCTGTCCATGCTCGATTCCCATGTTTTCCTTTTGTCTACTACAATTTCTTCTGGAGTCCTTCTCTTTTTCCGACATTGCGACTCCGAAGGTTCCCTAAACTTTGTCGTCTCTTCATCCTCCATTTCGGCCACAAAACCATCCTCCTCAATTTCTGGCCGAGAGGTGGTAGCACGGTGTGCGGTCTTTTTAATCTTTGGCATTGTGGTTTAAAAGGGGTTTAGGGGTTTGGAATTGCGAATTTTTGGATTTATGGCTAGGGTTTTTAGGGTTTTTGATTTTTGGATGGAATGGGTGAATTTAGAAGGTAAAATATGGTGGAGGGTGGATTATGTGTGGGAGAAAGGAAGAAATTTTGGATTTTTGTGGAAACTGTAGGAAAAATTCAGATTTGAAAGGGGTAGGATGGGTTTATCTTGTTTTTGGTTGAAATCCTTGAAATTGATGGAGAAACCTTGGAGTTTCTTGAAAGAGATGAAGGATTTTAGTGTTTTAGGTGGGATTGTGGAGGATTTAGTGGGTGAATTTGAGGTTGGGGTTAGGGTTTTTGGAAAAGTAATGGAAGTTTAGAGAGGAAGTGGGTCGGATTTGGGGACGATGGAGGGGTTGAGAGTTGGATCGTGGCTGAGATTGGCTTGAATTGAACCCGTTATGATCTCGGTACCGATACCCCATCTGGGTTGGTACCGATACCGAGCAACTTATCTGTCTCGTAACCCCTTCGGTACCGATACCGTTGCTGCTTAGGTATCGGTACTTAGCTGGCTAGAATCCTTCGGAACACTGTGGTACTGATACTTATCTTTCCATGGTATCGGTACTGACATGCTTAACTCAGAAATTTTTCTCTTCTTCATTTCTAGCCCTCGAACTTCCACGAACTCATTCAACACCCCCCAAAACACCTTTGAACATTGAAACCTCTTCCCAACAACCCTCTAAACAACCGGTCGCCTAGGTTAAAGCAAAGAACGAGGAAAAGACCAGGATGCAAAGTAGGATGAGGTGACACATGTGTGGTATGATCATGCAAAGAATGCCTTCTATCCTTTCCTAAGTGTGCCATGGATTCCAAAATGATTTAAATTCGACATTACACACAATTAGACATGGACATGCGATTATTCACGTAAACTACAAGCATGTTTATTGAAAGATGGGGATATAGACAAAACTTGCTCAAAAACTATACTCAACACCTAGACTGCTCAATCTTAACCATATATACAAGTTGAGAAGCACAAAATTCTTAGGATGCCATGAACTCTTGCCAACAGATAATTATTGAGCATGCAATAAGTCATGAAAAGAGCTAAAAACCTATGACAAAAAGAAGGATTGCAAGTAAAAAGATTTATTAATTTTTAAAATTTTTGAAATTTCTCATTTTTAGGTTTTTTAATTTTCAGTTTTTTTAATTTTTCAATTTTTTTCACAAAAATGAAACAAATAGCACAGAGCTAAGCCCTCCCCCCCAACTTAAAGTGATGTTATGCCCTCATAGCATGAAGAACAAAAGCGAAGAGTGGAAGTGCGAGCGAATGTACCTCCAAGGGGAATGTCAACCCCTAAATACCTCGACCAAGTTGGAGGATTTGATGCCAATGTCTTGCTCCGACCCAATTTGATGCTTCTAAGGTTCACTCCTTCGGTTCTTCCAATCCGGAACCATAGCTAGTCACATAGGGTCATATCCATGGCTTTATTGGGCTAACAACCGTGGCACTTAGCCGCACCTATGCTTAGGGCTCCTGAACACCTCACTCACCTCGACTTTAGGCCCAAACTACCAAGGTTGGTGTGGTAGCATGTTAACCCTGCAAAAGACTTAAGAGAACGACCTTCCACAAGATAAATGACATTAGAACCACCGGCCCCCGTGTTATCCGGCTTCAAACCAAATGAAACATAAAAGACATGACATAAAGAAAACACAAAGACATGTAAAACAAATAAAAGACACCACCCGATCATCACGCGATCAAAAAGAGTCATACTTTCCTTCTCATTCCCTACTGGTGGGGTAAGAAATTGGTGGCTATACTATATCATTGAAAGTTGTTATGCTAGCGCCCGTAATAAAATTTACCGCCTGACCTCGCTAAACAATTAAGTCTAGCGTCCCCTACGATCAAAACAAAGTAAGACTAAGATAGAACCTAGCATGCAAGCATAGAAATATCATATCTCACCTAAGACCTAAGTTGCCACCGATAGGGGCATATTCGAAAAGCATGAATCGTTAACGGCAAACTACTACAAAGAAGTACTAATTAAAGCCCTTTTTTCACTAGCACATTGGTGAAATCTTTTAACATGTGAAACATCTCCAAGACTTTATTGAAAGCAAAACATAACAAAACATGGCAAATCATTAAAGGAAACAATATGCACAATATATACAAATTTAATATCAGAACTTGAAGCGTCCAAGTCACAACTAGACTCTGCCAAACAATTAAGTCCAGCGTCCCCTAAGATCGTAACCAGGCAGGAAACAAGATAGAGCCAAACGCGATAGCACGGGAATATTAAGACCCAACCTAAGATCTATACTGCCCCCATTGGAGCTAATCTAGAAGATATGAGTGTTTCACTGTGAATTACTCCTATCAGAAGAACTAGTTAAAGTCCTATGTCACTGATATTAAAAATTTGCCCTTCGAACCAGAATTAGGCACACGATCCTTATTTTAATAGCGGCGTGCGAAGCTATATATACCTAAGTCAATGGTAGGTACCCCCTACTCGGGGGCCGGGTCCAACAAATAATTAAGTTACGTGCTTACGCTTTCGCTCCCCATGCAAATGTAATGGTAACAAACTAAACCAAAGGATCGACCGTGTAAACTGGATTGATCAACTCCTCATTCGGCTCTCCAACCTTGAAAATGCTGAGAAATGGTTTATGCCTTTGACCATTCACCTTAAATGATTTACCATTAATCGGATTCAAAATATCAATAGCACCATGGGGATAAACATGCTCAACAACATAAGGGCCAGCCCAACGAGAACGCAATTTATCAGGAAATAAATGAGGCTTAGAGTTGTATAGCAGTACCTTTTGCCCAATCTCAAAATCTTTCTGGTGAATTCGCTTGTCGTGGAAGGCCTTGACCTTTGCTTTATAAATGGCGGTGTTGTCATAAGCATCCCTCTGGATTTCTTCAGGCTCATTGAGTTGGAGCCTTCGGTGTGCTCCGGCGGCAAGTAAACGATAATTCAGGGCTTTGATCGCCCAATATGCTTTGTGCTCAAGCTTGACTAGAAGATGGCGTGCTTTCCCAAAAACCAAATGATATGGCGAAGCTCCCAAGATGGTCTTATATGTCGTGCGATATGCCCACAATGCATCGTTCAAATGAAGGCTCTAATCCTTCCAGTTAGGGTTCACTGTCTTCTCCAAGATATGTTTGATCTCCATATTTGCCAACTCTGCTCGCCCATTCGTTTGCTGATGATAAGCGGTGGAGACCTTATGGGTGATACCGTACTTCTTCATCAGGCCTCAAACATACGATTGCAAAAGTGAGTGCCTTAGTCGCTTATGATTGCTCTCGGCATCCCAAATCATGACAAAATGTTATCCTTGAGGAACTCCACCACTACCTTTACATCATTGGTACACATTGCGATGGCTTCTACCCATTTAAATTCATAATAAACTACCAACAAGATGTACAGATTGTCGAAGGAGATAGGGAATGGCCCCATGAAATCGATGGTCCAACAATTAAAGATCTCAACTACTAGAATGTTAGTGAGAGGCATTTTGTCCTTCTAAGTTACACTCCCAAGCTTTTGGCAACGTTCACAAGCGACATAGAAGTGATAAGCATCCTTGTGCAAGGTTGGCCAATAGAATCCACATTATAGCACCTTGGCGGAAGTCTTCTTAGAGGAGTAGTGGCTTCCACAAGCTTCCGAATGGCAAAACTCGAGAATTCTCTGTTGATCCAAATCCGGGACACAACGGTGCACTATTTGATCTTGGCAATACTTGAAAAGATAGGGGTCGTCCTATGAGAATATCCAAACTTCATAAAGGAACCGACGACGTTCTTGAGGAGACCAATGCGGTGGTACGAGACCCGTAGCCGAATAATTCACCATGTCAGCAAACCATGGGGTACTCGAAATGGCAAGCAATTGTTCATCCAGGAACGTGTCCATGATAGGGAGACTCGGAGTAGGATCCTCAAACTGTAACCTCGATAAGTGGTCAGCCACCACATTCTCGATGCCCTTCTTATCCCTGATTGTTAAGTTGAACTTCTGGAGAAGAAGAATCCACCTTATCAAACGGGCTTTGGCATCTTGCTTGGTGAGTAAGTACTTGAGAGCAGAGTGGTTCGTGTACACAATAATAGGAGTGCCATCGTTATGATCGAAACTTGTCAAGAGCAAACACCACCGTTAGTAACTCTTTCTCCGTGGTAGTGTAATTCATTTGAGCGTCATTCAAAGTCTTACTTGCGTAATGGATCACATAAGAGTGCTTGTCCTTTCGTTGTCCTAACACGGCACCTACGGCATAATCACTTGCATCACACATGAGCTCAAACGGTAGGCTCCAATCTGGCAGTTGCACAATTGGATGAGTGGTAAGACTGGCTTTCAACTTGGTCAATGCTTGCTCACATGCTGGAGTCCACTCAAATGGAACATCCTTGGAGAGAAGTTGGAGTAGGGGCCAAGAGATAGCACTAAAATCTTTGATGACACTTTGGATTCGGGAGATTGGAAATAAGATCGATCTTTGCCCTGTCTACCGCGATACCATCAGAAGAAATGATATGACCTAGAACAATCCTTTGAGTGACCATGAAGTGGCACTTTTCCCAATTGAGCACCAAATTCTTCTTTTCACACCTTGTCAAAACTTTCTTTAGATTGGCCAAACATGACTTGAACGAGTCGCCAAACACGGAGAAGTCATCCATGAATACCTCCACTATCTTCTCACCATATCACTAAAGATCCCCATCATCCATCGTGAAAAAGTCCACGGAGCATTGCACAATCCGAACGACATACGACGAAAAGCGAAAGTTCTGAAGGGGCAAGTGAAAGTTGTCTTCTCTTGATCCTCAAGAGCAACCTCGATTTGATTGTAACCGGAATAACCATCTAAGAAACAGTAGAAGGTGTGCCCGGCTATCCTCTCGAAGATCTGATCAATAAATGGCAAGGGAAAATGATCCTTTCTCGTGCTGGAATTGAGTTTCCGATAATCAATACAAACCCGCCATCCTGTTTGAACATGTGTTGGTACAAGCTCGTTCTTTTCATTGGAAACAACTATAACCCCGAATTTCTTCGATACAATCTGAATCAGGCTCACCCATTTACTGTCGGTGATGGGGTAAATGATTCCCACATCTAGAAGTTTCAAGACCTCCGCACGTACTACATCCTTCATAATAGGGTTCAAGCGGCGTTGGGGTTGGCGGGATGGCTTGACATTATCCTCCAAAACGATATGATACTAGCAAAGAGTAGCGTCAATCCCTTTAATGTCAGCAATGGTCCATCCGATAGCCTTCATGTGCATCCTCAATAGATTGATCAACTCCGTGTCTTGGAGATTCCCAAGAGAGGAGGAAATAACTACAAGATAGGTCTCATTGTCCCCAAGGAAAGCATAATTCAACGTGTCGGGCAAGGCTTTTAACTCCTGTTTCAGTGGCTCCACGCTAGATGGCAGAACCTTCTTTTCTATCGGGGGTAGCTCTTCAAACTCCTCGAATTTTAGAGTCCAAGAGTTCGTGGCACAAGCTTCATTCTCCTCATTGAGCAACGAATACAAATAACTCACTTCAAAAGATTTAAAGAATTCAGCCTCCTCGGCTATAAGAGCAACTTCCAAAGGATCACTATAGAGTAACTCGTCCATATGTTCTTCTACAAGAGTGTCAACAAGGCTCATTTCATTCACATTCTTGTCATCTCCCATCTGACTGCCCACATTGAATACATTGACCTCCATCTTCATGTTATCGAAGGTCATGTTGAGAAGTCCATTCCGGCAATTGATAACTTCGTCTACTGTAGCTAGACAAGGTCTCCCAAGAATCACCGGAGTAGAGGCTGCAGAAGAATTGGGCGGATTTGTATCAAGAATCACAAAATCCACTGGATAGATGAATTGATCAACTTGCGCCAGAAAATCCTCTACTACCCCTCTTGGCACACGAACGCTCTGATAAGCTAATTGGATTGTGACATGGGTCGATTTCATCTCCCCCAACCCGAGCTCTTGGTATATGGAATAAGGAAGCAGGTTAACACTAGCACCAAGATCGAGCAAGGCTTGTTCGTTATGCTTTCCTCCAATAGTGACGACAATAGTAGGGCTCCTGGATCCTTGTACTTTTGAGTGATATTCGTCTGGATGATAGAACTCATTTGCTCAGTAAGGAATATCTTCTTTTGAACATTAAGCTTAAGATTTTGAGTGCATAGATCCTTTAGAAACTTTGCATATGAGAGAATCTGCTTGACTTCATCCATAAGAGGAATGTTGATCTTCACTTGGTCGAATAATTCATGCAACTCCGCATTGAAATTTCGTTTAGCCAAAGCCTTCAAGCGATGAGGATATGGTGCCGGTGTCGGAATAACTTTAGGATCCGGTACGCTCTCCTTCTCCTTTCCCTTATCCTTTCCTTCTAAAGCCTCTTTGCTCGCCTCCTTGGCAGATTCCCCAAAGGTTGATGTTGGAATTGAACAATCGATAGGAGAGGGCAATAAGACAGGTTCCAGAGGCATCACCACTTGATTATCCACCGCATTTCCGCTTCGAAGAGAAATAATAGCCTTTGCTTGCTCGGGGAAAATCACCAAAGAGCTAGCAAAGTGAAGACCTTGAAAAAGCGGGTTAGAAGGATTAGAAGTAGTTTACGGATTAGGTTGAGGTTGCGTTGGGAACTTCCCCTTCTCTTATTGTAACATACCCACCGTAGTTATCAACTTGCCCAAATGATTTCGAATATCACCCATCATTTGTGTTTGTTGTTCATTGATGATTGTTTGCCCTTGCAAGAAAGTGTTGAATTGATCCTCGAACGAACGTTTAGGGGGTTGTTGCTGAAATTGATTCGCATGTGGGAACGGCCCGGACGGAGCAAAATCTAGCAGACCTTACGCTTGAGGGAAACGGAAAGCATTTTGAGATTGCTTCCATGGTAACTGTGGAGCAAGAGGTGGAGTTTGAGAAGAACCCACATCATTCGATTGACTCCAATGGAAGGCCGGATGTTGTCGTGTCCCCAGATTATAAGATCGAGAAAAGGGATTAAAACATTGAACTGCATGAACCACCTCTGAAGCAATCCCATTAATCACATTCTTAAGAGCGGAATATTTGGACATGCCTTAGTAGAATGTCTCACCATTTCGCGTATGACACAAACTTCCTCCACTTGATGTATCACTTTCACATTCTGAGATTGAGCACTTTTCAATTCCAACTTATCGAGCTTCCTAGTGATTTCCTCCAAGCGAGTTTCAAAAGCACTATGCTCAGCAATAGAGAATTTCCCTGAACCGGTAGGACCTTGATTGAACATTGCCCTCTCCTTAGGATCTGCAAACTGCCATGCTTGGGTCATTTCAGCCAATGAATCAAAGTAATCCCAAGCATCTTCAGGTGTTTTTCCCATTAATTCACCTCCACCCATAGTGTCTAGGAGTTGCTAACTTTCTTGAGAGCACCTCATGTAGAAGTAATTGATCCTTAGATACAGAGGAAAGTTATGCTGAGGAACCGCCATGAGCAAGTCTTTATACCGTTCCCAATATTTGTGAAAATCTCTCCGTCCCTTTGCTTGAAGTTCTGAATCTGATCCATAAGCAACTTTGTCTAGCTAGCAGGAAAGAACTTGGTTGTGAAGGCATCTTGAACCTCTCCCCAGTTTTGCAATGATTGAGGCTTGAGAGAATTAAACCACTGTTTTGCCTTATCCTTTAGAGTGAATGGAAACAGCTTAAGGCGAGCCTGATTGAGTCGACCCTGAACTGTAACAAAAGAGTGCAGAATAGTCTCGAATTCACGGATATGAGAATATGGATCACGCCCCCGAAATTCTTGAACCACCCGAAGATACTCAGCCTAAAATTTAAAGGTATTCCCAACAGTCAGAGTCGGAATAACTATAGACGACACTTGAGGGGCCCTTTCTGGATTAAGGTATTCGTGCAAAGTACGGATTGCAACTTCTTTGGCCATTGGGCCTTTGCGTTTATGATGGCGAATTAATTTGCGAGGCGGAGAATGTGCTAGATATGCTTGAGTAATACTTTGAATTTTAGGCGGAGAAGAAGACCGATGAAGCCGATTAGAAATAGGGCTTCGGTACACAAGCATACACAAAACAAATACTACTAACTAATTAATATCAAACTAGAGGGGCTATGCCGCCACCTAATCTCAGCAACAAGATATGCGAGGGGTTATGCCACCACCTCGGCTCAGCAATGCAATCAACAAAAGCTAACTAAACTAAACTACAATAACTAAAAACAAGCTTGATATTTAGCTTAGCTTCGTTACACCTCAGGTATGATATGAAGATCAGTTAGAGGTATCCACTAAGCTAAATATGAGCAACAAAGCATAAACTAGTTAAACTATTACAAAACAAAAGCGGGATACTTACAGCGATTTGTCGAACCTCCAAGAAAGCCATAATAAGATAATCCCCGGCAACAATGCCAAAAATGCTTTGTCGTCTCCGATATAAAGGAATAACACCCCAAGCGCAGGGTTTAATATGTCAAGATAAGCATAATAATCTGAAAGACCGGGTACCGGACCCAAGGGAATATTTGTTACGGCTTGAATGGATTTGTAGATGTAAGCAAGGGTTTTCGGCCTTTAGACAACCAACTTTGTTTTACTTTAAGCAGTGGAAAATAAATGGCTAAATTAAGAAGATTTAACTAATAAAAACGGAAGACTAGGTCTAGGAGATCCTAACACCCACGACTCAAGTCAAACTACTTTTTTCATCCTAATACGCGGATTGAGATACACAACTAAGGTTCTCAATCCGGAAGAAATATGGTTCGAACACCGAGCGGGTTCTAGAATTCATTTGGCAAATGCCTCGAGCGACAGAGTTCTAAGCATCATGTGTGGCAAGTACATATGATCAAGGAGGTTAACACCTTAGCAATTTGACAAACAAACCCGAACTAAACATTGATTTCCGAACCAAAGATTGAAACTTTATGATGAGAAAAATAATATCAACTCAAGCCATGAGGTGCTAGTCACCCCATGACCAAGCCTTATGAAAGTACTCACTCATATCTAGAGAGATAGTAGCAAGACAAAATCTAGCTAACATATTGAATCAACAAAACTTGAAATAAACTAAAGATTATGATAGATCGGAAGTGTAGCAACAACTTTAATGGAGACGAAAATAGCAAAGCAAAATTAATTAAGGCAAAAAATGAAGTTTCAAAGTTGGAAAAATGAAGAACAATTCAAAAAGCAAGTAAATCGTATTCTAGATCGAGAAATGCAACCAAAATCTACTTGGTTGATTTGTGACATCACAGCAATTTATACAAGCTCTCATTATGCACGCAGAATGTTCCCAAAGATGCCTTAAAAATCCTCCTTTGAAGGCTCTTTATACCGATAACTTTGCTGGCATGGTACTGGTATCGAGGCCTTTAGGTGCTTCGTTCTGATCCACTCGGTATTCGTACCGAAGCCTTTAGATCCAACACTTGCCCTTTGGTCCTTGTCTTGGCTTTTCATGCCGTCAGGTCACCTGTGAGCCTTCCCGGTTTTAGCATTTGGGGCTTGATTACCCTCAAGGGTCATCCACGACATTAAAAGTAGCTTATTTGTGTGATTTTCCTAAAAACACCTTAAAACCACCTTACGTGCAAAAGTAAATAAAAACAATTAATTTAGTAACGAAATTAAACTAAAGCAAAGATTTGGCGCACCCTCAATGGTAATATCTGGTGCTTATCAGAGAGAGAGAGAGAGAGAGAGAGAGAGAGAGAGAGAGAAAGGATTTCACGATTCAAAATTTGGGAATTTTTGAATCTGGGAACATAGCTGCTGCATTGTAAAAGAATGGACCCAGGGACTGATCCAGAAATTCTCTCTAGTGGGTACACCAATTTTTACACTTGAACAAAAATTTACAATCAAGCACAATATAAATTTAAATTTCATCATATGAGAAAAGGGAAATAATTTCAAAAAAGTCCTAAAGATAAACTCTAAAAGGGTTATAATCCCTTTATGGCTTCTCTAATGAGAGCCACCATCAAGGGGCAAAATTAGAAAAAATAATGCTCATGTTTTTTCATTAGTGAATTATTTATAATGTGATTTTATGTGCTTATAACATTGTCCAAAAAATTAAGTGCTCCAATTTTTAATCAATTTGAATAGATACAAAGATCTTTTTTTTCTGATCATATTATTTTAAAAGGTCATAATTAATTTTTATCTTTAGAGATCTCATATGAAAGCCGTAGAATCAAATGAAGAGCAGATACTTAAGTGCTCCAATTTTCAATCCGTTTGAATCAGTACGAAGATTTTTTTTTTTTAATTATTTTATCCTAAAGGATCATCATAATTAATTTTTGGTTCTATATAGCTCTCAAATGAGAACCCTAAGACAACCGTAAAACTAAATGAATAGCAAATACTTAAGTGTTTCAATTTTCAATCCATTCGAATCGATGCGAAGATCATAATTGTCTGATCATTTTATCCTTAAGAATCATAATTTATTTTTGGCTCTAGAACTCTCATAATTAATTTCTGGATTAATTTTTGTAAAAAAAATTGAATTGAGTGGGGGCACGTGCCCCATAGTGCATTTGTCCCTGAGTGGACCTCTTGGCTTTCCACATAGTATCGGGATGGAGATCGGGTTTTCGGTCGTAGCTGATAGCAATTTTTGCTAGTTTAATTAACGGAAATTCTAATCGAAAGGAAGATTTATAGGGAACCATGCAAGAAAAAATGCGTTTAGACCCATTCTGGATCCCACAAAAATCTATAAAAATATTCATAAATTTTTGAATATTCTTTTATGGGGCCCTATATATAATTAGCTCAAACGGACGTCGGTAAATATTACTTTTGAATTCGCAGGTCACTAACAAGGCTCACCCACTTACCCAATCACACACCCATACTCAAATTAGTGGCAGGTCTCGCGCACATAGACTAGCACCTCCAGTTCGCGTGGGACCCACCACTCATATGGGTGTGGGTGTGGTTCTTGAATTATATTGTTAGCAAAATTACAGTGTCCTTCACTATAACCTGTAGATTAATTATGTGTTGTTGTCTCTGTAATCCATTTTGTTTAACAATCTCAACAATCAATAGATTGAGCATTTTGTGGTGGTCTTCGACAAGAATGTATTTATACATTGTCGTCTTTAGTGGCTAAATTTTATTTTCACTATTTCCTTAAAGAAATCTAGTGCAACGATCCTAATTTTTGGCCTTTTTTGTGAATAAAATAAGCTCTTTTTACATAACCTAACTAAAGCCTAACTATTGGCTTTAGGCTAAGGCCCAGGAGGCCGACCAATAAAAATGTGCAAAACCTAGGGGCCCCTAATTAATTTTAATATCTAGTACATATGTCCAAAAATTGTTTGTAACACTAGGGCCCGTTCTAAAATTTTACACTTAAGGACCACATGCCCAATGGCCTAGTTCAAAATGGAACTGAGGGAAAAAAAAAAAAAAAGATAACGGGAGTAAATGGAGATCACGGAATCTTTGAATTCTCTAATGTGTGGGGCCCCTTCAATTATTTCCCTTTACAATTTACAAACAAACTCTAATTCTCTTTTTAGAAGAACGGTGAACAAGGGACCATGATCAGAGAAAAAAATATTAATAATAAGATGAATTAGAGGAACAAGATTGGAGATAAAGAGAGACAAGAAAGAAATTAGAGATTCAAGAGGTAATTAATCACTGATAATATATTTGTTCTCTTTATTTACTTGCTCTTTTAATTTGCTCTAAGGTTTTAATTTGAACCCTTAATGAGAGTAATACATGGGTGAAAATCATAATTCTAGTTCTGGAATCTGGTGGACTATATGACTGTTACATTTTATGTTTGAGGATAATATGTTTATTTCTTCCTTGATGTCAAAACTGATGATGGAAATTTCTAGGATTTGCAGATTTTAAGAAATTGTGCCTAGAATTAGAAAGTATTTTGTCTAAATTTGAAATAAGAAAACGAAAGCATAGACTTGATGAATTAATTCAATCTCAAGCGGGGGCCCTCGATAAGTTTATAAGTAGTAAAAAGCAAAAAGAGTGTTCAAATTTGGTTGAAGAACAAGAAATATTGGTGAATGGAAAGAACAATAAATTTTGGTGAATGAAGGACAAGAAATTTGGGGAATGAAGAACACGATCGAGGAACCCAATGAGCGTGCCAACGAGATTGGTCACGAAGGTATAGACAATGAGATCCAAAATGAAGACATGAGTTTTGAAGGTAGACCTAGAAATATTGATGATACAAGCAATTGGGACAAAATTGATCAAAAATTCATTGACTTCATAATAGAAAGAGGTCCTTTAAAGAGAGATGAAGATAATTTACCTATGGATAATGGGGGTAGGCATTTCTCATCTTTTCATGCCATTCGCTGTTTGTTAAATGGAGAAAAGTATGATAAGAGATGGCTTTATAATGCTTCGCATAAAGTATTTTGCTTTCGTCATAAATTGTTTAAAGATGATGAAAACAAGACTTTGTTGGCTATTAGTGGATTAAATTATTTGCATTATCTTGCCCAAAGACTCAAGAGTACTTCATGAAGCTAGCAATAAGCATATTTTTGGCATGAGCAAATGGATTGAAGCGGAGAAAGAAGATTGCGAATGAACAAAACAATTGAAAAGGGAAGATCAAATCAAGAAAAAGAAATTACATTGGAAAGTGGTATTAGAAAGGGTATTTGAGGTTGTGAAAGCACTTGCTAAAATAACTTGGGCATTTCGCGAGGACAATGAGAAGATTTATCTAAAATGATATTTTCTTGAGCAAATTGAAATGATCGCCAAATATGACCAACAATGCGAGAACCCGTTATAAGGTACTAAATGCTGAGATTCATTACCATTATCAAGGTCAAAAAGTTCAAAATGAATTAAAACAAATGCTAGCCAATGACGTCGAAAGGCCAATGATTAGAAGGATCAAAGACGCAAAATATTTTGTCGTGATACTTGATTGTACTCCAGACATAAGTCACGTGGAATAAATGTCTCTTGCAATACGATATGTGCATGTTTCAACAACTCTAATTTAAGTGAAAGAGTTCATTTTACAATGTCTGAAGATGGAAGATACCACAGGATCTAGACTCTTTGAGGAACTTGAAGAAGTCTTGGTCACTCTTCTACTTGACATTGGTGATGTAAAAGAACAATAGTATGACAACGGCTCTAATATGAAAGGAAAGCACAAAGGTGTTCAGAAAAGACTTCTCGACAAACATTCTAGAGCATTATACATGCCATGTGTTTGCCAAAGTCTCCACCTTGTGCTTTGTGTTATGGCCAAGTCTTGAAATAAAGCTACATCTTTTTTGGAGTCGTAGAACATATATACTGCTTGTTATTGGCTTCAAAGATAATGTTGAAGTCTCACCTTCAAGCCATTATCACAAATGCATTGAGAAAGTCACTTTGAAAGTGTAAAAGCCATAAGATACCAAGCTCCAAAAATAAGATATGTGTTAATTGAATTGGCAAATTTTTGTGACGATGCAAGTGCGAAAAGTGAAGCCAATCCCTCAGTTAGACATGAAACTGGAGATGTTGGATTCTTGGTTAGCATGGTTATTTTGCATAATGTGTTGTTTGTCATAAATTTTGTAGGTAAGACATTGCGAAAAAGAAGATATGCATATTGATGTTGCCATTAAGCAATTGAATGAGCTTATTACCTTTTTCAAGCGGTATAGAGAAAGTGGTTTGGTGAAGGCCATAATTAAAGCCAATGAAATTGCATTAATAATGGAAATCGAGCCTGTATTTTATAAGAATCTAGCGTGTAATTCATAGAAAGAAACTATTCAATGAGAATATGGGTGAAGTGGTGAGCTTATCTGCTGAAGAATCATGTGAATTATTTTTTGTCTTACCATGATAACCATTAATCCAAAATCTCCAATTTCATGTCTTACCGAGGAGAGCTTCACTCTTTGCACCTGCATCGTCATGGAAATTTTCTAATTCAATTTACACATTTCTTATTTTTAGAGCTTGGTAACCTATGACTTTAATACTTTCAAATCGACTTTCCCAATACGTTTTTGATAATGGCTTAACGATGAGACCTTCAACATCTTTTTTCAAAATTTTCCACCAATTAGGAGAAGTCGCAAACAAGCAGTATATACGTTGTATAACTAAAAAAAAAGGATGTAGCTTTATTGCAAGAGTTGACCATATCAAAAAGCACAAGGTTAAGACTATGGTAAACAGATGGCGTGTAAAATGCTCTAGGATTTGTGTTGAGTAGTCTTTGTGCATTTCTTTTCATATTAGAGTCGTCATATCCTTGTCCTCTTACATTATCAACGTCAAGTTGAGGAGTGACCAAGACATTTTCAAGTTCCTTAAAAAGTTCGGATCCCATTGTAACTTCCACCTTCAGAAATTGTAAAAAGAACTTTTCCACTTGAATTGTAGTTGTTGAAATCCACACATCATATTACAAAAGACATTTGTTTCACATGACTTATATCTCTGGAGTACAATCAAGTATCACAGCTAAATATTTTGCGCCCTTTATCTTTCAAATTATTGTACTTTTAACCTCATTGGCTAGCATTTGTATCAATTTTTTCTATAAAATCCCAATTTTTTTAAAATTAGAATAATAAAATTTATTGGTTAAATTTGTATATGCATATATATGTATGTGTGTGTGTACAAATATTTTATTCAAAATTATGATTTATCTTAGAATAACTCCCCACTTATTATCTCCTATTTCTATTTTTTACATTTATCCACTTTTCTTATAACTCTCATTTTATTTCTCCACCATCTCCTTATATTTCTCCCAACTATTCCTATCCTATCTCTTCCTATCCTATCTCTTCCTATCTCACATTTTATCTCCCTACTTCCTCTCTCCCATCTAACGTTGAAATGAAAAAAACTCCATATCCGTTGCTCTTGGCTCCCTCATTCCTTTTCACGACAATTCACATTCACTGTAGGTATGTATATCTCTCTCTCTCATGGTTCGTATTACATATTTCACTCACTATGCATCCTTATTGTTCTCTCGAAGATTTCAATCTCTCATTTTTGGTTACTTTAATCATCCATAAACCGATTATTTTGCTTTCGAAGAAGAGGTAGGACTACCAAAACTTAACTTTTACTAGGGTTTATTGCTTACATGTTTCGTGTATTTCTTTATATTAAAAAAAAGTGGGAGATGATTAGTTGTTATGTATATAGTAGAGTTTTAATGAATAGGGAATTGATTTCTACACTCCCATTTTTGATTTTCATACTCATTTTTTTTTTTAGTGTTGAAAGTATATGTAATTTTTTTACTAAAAGACAAAAAAGGGAGTGTAGCTATCAAAAAATGGAGTGTAGAAATCAATTTCCTAATGAATAATGAATCATTAATTGTATGTGGGAGTTCAAAACGATGAGAAACGGTTAGTTTACACGCTATTCTGTATTTATAAAGTTTGGACTTTTTGAAGTAGATTCAGGAAAAACTTAAAACATGAAAGTTGTAGATCTCAAAAAATTAGTGGATTCGATATAAGATTTGTCTAAAACCAAGGTCGATAGAATTAGTTATAATTTTTTGAAATTGCTGTCTCGGTATAGTTTCGTGACAGATTAATGAAACAACTTCGAGCCTATTTTTACCCAGTTAGATGAGGGATTTGAATTTTGAATAAAACATAAAAGTTGTAGATAATCATTCTAAGCGGCTTTCATTAAAAAATTGTCTCAGACAGAGGTCGGGATAATTTACTATGATTTTCGAAAGTGACTGCACTGTGTAGATTTTAGGCAACTTACTATTATGACTTAAAACTTAAGTTAACCCTGTTTAATTTCAAAATTGGACTTTGCATGATGTATGAAAGTCATTCCTAGTGTAATAATCTACGTTTCTGTAAAATATCGTGATTTTTGGAGTTAAATTGTTATTTATTACAAATTGAAAGTTTTAAGATCATACTCATGTCGTTTAATTTGAGTACTTGTGTTATTAAATGATCTTGAGCTTAATTCTTAGATTTATGTGATTAATGGACCCCCATGATGCATGAACCCCATATTTTGGCGTAAATGCTTTTATGATTAATTGATTAAGGAAATGAGTAAAATTGTGATCACTGGGGTTGGGATGTTCCTAACCGGCATGGATTTTGAGTTTGGATTGTGGACATAATTCTAGGGGTCATGAAGCCGGCCATGGGCCTAGGAGTTAGGCATGGTGGACGAGAGTCTAATGGTTATGATCCCAGAGGTCATAAAGCTGGCCATGGTCTTAGGAATTAGGCATGGTGGATGGGAGCCTAATGGATTGGTACTAAGATGCTCCTTCTCGATGCCCGACTAATGGAGAAGGAGCATCTTAGTACCTATCTATAAGAATAAATGAGATATTCAAAGCTGCAACAACTATAGATGTATTAAATTGATGAGTCATACGATAAAGTTATGGGAAAGAGTTATTGAGCATCGCTTGAGGATGTGACTATGGTGTCTGTAATAACCCCGATTTTTGGTAAATAAAATTTTTGTTAAATATTTGAATTTTATTTTTATTACTTGGATTTTCTTTTAAAATTCCTTTTTAATTTCTAATAATCCGTCGTAATTAGATTTGAGACTTATTAAATTATATCTTTTCACGTCGGACAATCTAGTCATTTTCTAAAGACAAGTATGCTTATAGAAGCACTCATATATTTTTCTAGAAAATGAAATAAAGTCTTAAAGTTATATTTCTTGGCTAGAAATCCTACGTGGCAAGTAGAATTAGCTTCCAACCGATTAGTGAGAGAAACCAAAGTGCCAATTCAACCTATTTACATTCTCCTAACCCTAGATGAACCTTATGAATCTTTCAAACCCTAATGGAACCCTTTGAACCAAAATAGTAATCATTATACTTCCATGACTAGTCATTTCAAGACTTTATTTCTCATCATTACCTTTTTACCCATTGAATAATAATTTGTAGGGTAATTTGTATCCTTTGGGTAATAGGAGTAAGACTTCCTTCCTAACCTATATAAATATATGCATATCTCCTAGAAAGGCTACTTAAAAGCCTTATTTATTCTTTTGCATTGACAAGTTACCGTTAATCATTTTACTTTACATTGACTTGTCACTTTCCCATCAAGCTAATCATTATGCTTTCTTAAATCACTTCCCTAGAAAGTACATTATTCTCTCCATTGAAAGGTCACTTTGAAAAAGATATCTCTTCTTAGAATATTCCTTCTCATCATTTCCTCTTAAACCATTGGACAATATTTCGTAGGGAAATCTTTATCCTTTGAGTAATAGAAGTAAGGTTAGCCTTTATCCAATGAGTACCCAAACTTGACTAGACAAGTCAAACCAAATCCCATCGTTTTGCTTCCATAAGTAGTACTCCTAGCCTTGCCATGCTTGCACACCTAATGTAATCATGACTATACCTAGGTGCACTTTCTAGGAAACTTTTAACCAATGAACAATGTTCTTGTCATTGAAAGCCACCTTTAATCATTACCCTTTCCTTAGACCTATTAGGACTACTTAGACCCTAAGTGTACCTAGTCATATATGTATAGATATATGTATGGTTGCTTTGAGAAATGTTATCCATTGGATATTAACTAGTCATTAAGACCCTCACCTTTAATCATTACTCCTTCCTAGCCTTATAAGCCTACTTGGACCTAAAACCTTCATATTTTTACTCTCACACACACACATATATATATATACACAAACACACATGTATATATGACACATGGGTACAAGAGAGAGAGAGAGAGAGAGAGAGAGAGAGAAAGCCGAGAGGATAGAGAGGGAGTGAGGCCGAGAGTGAGAGAGAGAGTGTGTGGTGTGTGCTTGTGTGTTTGGTCACTCAAACAAGCTACCTTATAGCATTAAGCCTATTTACTATGTGCCAACCCATTTCTAGTCAACTTTAAGTATAGAATCCTAGCCTTAATCATCCTAGATTTCCTTCCAATCTAGCCTTTAATCATGCTAGATTTTGACTACAACCTAGACTAGGATTGACTACACATGGAAAGTCTACTTCATTTAGCATCTTAGACTTGTAAGATTAGTAACCTAGGTTATTATCACCTAGGATTGACCTAAAAGCCTTAGAAAATCTTCATGATGACTTAGCCTTACACCTATGATGGATTGACAAGGCATGGTGTGCTTGAAAGGCTTGATTTGATAAGCCAATGGAGCAAATCCATGGGAGAGAGAGAATGGCCAGCCAAGAGAGGGAGAGAGAGAGGCCAGAATTGCTATAAATAGGACCCCTCACTTGCCATTCAACTCACACCTTCATCCTTCAACTTCTCTCTCTAGAAATCCTTGTGTTCTTGCCTTGTTCTTGCTTGTTCTTCCCTTGTTCTTAGGTTCTTCAAGAAACTCATCCTAATCCACCACTAGACCGCCACCCGACCACCCTTTCAATCCAAAAAGTTTAGTAGTTTAGGGCAAGAACTAGTTTCGAGAGAAACATTTCTCTTTCGAAACTACCGGAAGCTTACCGTAGGAAGACATTCCGTTTGATAGTCAACTTACTTTTTCGTAGCCATCCTACCGCCAAGAAGAACGGTAGATTAATCTTAACCACTATCTCTAAATATATATTGTATGATACTTGTATGATGAAATGCATGAGAACTTGAAAAGTGTTTTACGAAAGTCTTGAAAAGAAGTATGAGTACGTTGAATATTCCGACTCTATTTTTCGGAAAAACATATGCTGTTTTGAATTTTCCTAAAAGAAAGAAAGAATGGATTCTCAAAACATAAACTTAAATGTAAGTATTCGTATTTGATCTTAAAGATGGTTATGAGCATGTATACATAATTACTTGAATTACTTGTTTGATGTGTGGTGAAGCATAACTGGTTTTCCACTCCATAGGTGTCCATCCATGACACTACGCTTCCAATTGTGTGTTGGATGTTTAAACATGTGTATGTGAAACTAAGGGAGTATAACATGGTATCAATGATATAGAGTTGGATGATCTTGCTAGTTTAATTTCAAGATTACAATTGTGACAGCCTGCTCGCCGGTTAAGGGAGCTGTAGGTCACAATTTATAAGGAATGATCCATCCTACTTGTACAAGGCCTTTTAAAGCCGTGAGGGCGGGCCAAAGAACGTAGGAACTTCACAGTTAAGTGTGCTCACCCTGGGGTAATCCAGGGATGCGTGACCCTACTGGGAAGTTTACGGTCTTTGGGTGTCTAAAGTG
The DNA here is from genome assembly GCA_025413875.1 of Rhododendron molle. Classification (NCBI taxonomy): domain Eukaryota; kingdom Viridiplantae; phylum Streptophyta; class Magnoliopsida; order Ericales; family Ericaceae; genus Rhododendron; species Rhododendron molle. The sequence continues at coordinate 27,095,825 of CM046391.1, forward strand.
GACAATATTGTACAAAGATGGATGGGATCCTTGTGGGCACGCGGTCGCACTGGCTCGGGCCCGCATAGGGTGCCGTGCACGGGGCAGGGCGTGACAACAATGAATGATTTATGCGTACGTGAAAAGTCCTACCGCGGAGTCTATGCATGTGATGAGACACAAAAATCAAGGAAGATAGAAACATGACACCTAGGGTGTGTTAATGACAAGGTGTGTTTTGATATCGCAATGTGGCCAGACTTGCCCGTTGTGGGAATGTGTGTGTTCCAATGGGAATCCGGAACGGCGGAACCATTGTGAGGATGTGTGTGTTCTAATGGGAATCCGGAGCGGCGGAACTATTGTGAGGTTTGTGGCTTGGTTATCCATGGAGAGGAGCCAATGCTATTGTGTGCCAATGGGAACCCGGAATGGTGGAAACATTGTGAGGACACTCGGGAACCCGGGACGGCGGAATCGAGGTCGGGTGTGTTAAAATGCTTTTCAAAATGTTGATTTGGTAAAGTTAAAACGAGACGCAGTCTACAATGAGTCGCGCAGGAGAAACTCAGATATCATAGACACCAACATTAGATTAGGATTGTGGATGTGTCATTATTAATTATTTATACATGAGTTATGTGAAAATCATGAGTTTGTGTGCTATATCTATGACCTGCAATCTGTAAGTTAAGAGTTAGTAGGTATAGGATTATTCTGTTGAGCTCTTGTAGCTCATGGTGTTACCTTTGGTGACCCTGACATATTATACTGGTGACGACGCTGGTATAATGTGTCAAACTTTGTAGATGATCAAGATGAACAGTACACGTTGGAGGCATTTGGAGCCGAAGAGCTGGTTAGAATGGAGGAGCAGGCAGAGGTATAGTTAGGAACCTTAGTTTCCCTCTCTTGTGTAAATAATGAGCCAGACTCTATTTAGATTTTCAATAAAAATGTCTATTTAATGTACCCAAAATTCGGGGCGTTATAGTGTCAAAGAAATAGTTTGGGCTCATGCTTGGAAGATCAACCATGGAAGCTATCTACCTATTAAGGAGATTGGTAGAAAAACATAGAGCAAAGAAGAAGGATCTCTATATGGTTTTGATAGATTTAGAAAATGCGTATGATAGGGTGCCTAGAGACATCATATGGTAGGTTATGGAGAGAAAGAGAGTGACCAAAGGGTATATCGAGGTGATTAGACACGTGTATGAAGGTGCCGTAACTGCCATTAGATCACCAGTAGGGGAAACAAGTGAATTTTCAATCACCGTAGGTGATGAGCACCCGATATTGTAGATATTTGGTGCGACTAGTCCCGTTGTATGTCATTTTATCTTGCGTTTATTTAGCTTTTATAGTGATTTTGCGCGTAAGGTTATCTGTTGAGCGTTTCAGGTAATACGCGAATAAGAAGGTTTGTTTTGGTGTTTTGAACTGCCCTTGAGGGCAAGCGAGTAGGCGGGACCTTGAAGAATTCAGCCGTCGGGGTTTAAAGATGAAGAACCGTAGTGGCCGAAGCGTGCCATGGGCCGGCGGGTGTCAAAACAAAGCCCAAGAGCTGGAATGCCAGGAAGCAGAACCGTATTGATACGTTTTTCAGAGTATTGATACGGCTTCAAAACAGAGAGAAATCCAGCCTTCAGCGTATTGATACGTTTTTCGGAGTATTGATACGGCTTCAAAACAGAGAGAAATCCAGCCTTCAGCGTATCGATACGGTTTTCGGAGTATTGATACGGGTCCGCTACGGGGAACTTTGGAATGCAACCAAAACAGAACCGTATCGATACGGTTTTGGGAGTATTGATACGGGTGACTTACTGACTTACTTTTTGACAGCTTTTCACTTTCCATAAGTAGCAAGTTACTACTTTTTGGATATTTTCGTGGAGAGAGAGTGCCCTCTTGTATAAATACTCTTCTCTCTCTCACTTGTAAGAAAGTAGTAGATAGTTAGTTTAGGTTAGTTTTCCTCCATTAAAGTCTTTCAAGTTTTCTAGGTTAATTTCTTCAAGAACACTTGTAAGTCTTTCTCGTTTGTTAATTTCTCGTTTATTAATGTTGTAGCTATGCTTTAGATTCTCCTTAATATCAAGTTTGTTTTCGTTTTCGTCGGTTAAATATGTTTGTCATTTCTAGCCTTATGCTTAATCTTTGTAGGATGGTTGAGTAGTTGTTTGGCTAAGTCGCGGGGTAATCTTTTCCGATGACTTAGGGTGTTATTTGGTTCTCAAACCTTCGGGCTTAAAATCATGGTTTTTGGAATTGGATTAACCTAGCCATTTTTGGTCTAAGCGAGGGGTGTTAACTCCTTGATATGACGTTTAGTCAAGCGGTCTTGGCAAGCAACATATCGAGGGCTCGTGGCCTTCTACGTGTTAGATACATTAGCAAAAATAGGTTGGTTTAGTTCCATTTAATCACATCTTTCAATAAACGTAGTTGTTAAAGCTAAATCTTTCGAGCGTGAGCACGCGGTCGTGACTCTCGCCTGAGTTATAATCGAGAACCGGTAACGGCCTTTGTCAAGGGTTAGATGATCTTAGACTTGCCTCTTTTAGTTCATAAAGTTCATTTCTAGTCTTTCGTTTTAGTTTTTCCATTTTCAAAGCAAAACCAAGTTGGCCGTCTTAAACGCCGAAATCCTACCATAAAACCTACAATCCGATTAAGCTATATTTGATTCTCTGTGGGTATGATCCCGGACTTTCCGGTTATTATGCTATCGACGACCTAGCCCTACGCGTCGGGTTTCTATCAACCTTATATTTGAAGGCAAGGTTTCGACGTAAGCAGTAGGATTGCATAAAGGGTCAGCCTTAAGCCCATATCTCTTTTCCTTAGTTATGGATGAATTGACTGGACAATTTCAAGAGGATATCCCATGGTGTATGATGTTTGCAGATAACATTTCCTCGTAGATGAAACCGCTAGAGGTGTTAATACGAAACTAGAAATTTGGAGGGAAGTATTAGAGTCAAAAGGTTTTAAGATAAGTAGGAGTAAAACTGAGTATATGGTGTGCAAGTTTAATGGTACCAGCAGTGTGCATGAAGAAAAAATGATGATTCAAGACCAGGAGATACCAAAGAGTGATCATTTTAGGTATTTAGGCTTAATTATTAGTATAGATGAAGAGATTACCGATGATGTGACCCATAGGATCCAAGTGGGGTGGCTCAAGTGGAGGAGCGCTACTGGTGTACTATGTGACAAGAGGGTACCCACAAAATTGAAGGGAAAATTCTATGAAACTGCCATAAGACCAGCGATGCTTTATGGGACAAAATATTGGCCTATTAAGAAACAAAAGGTGAGAAAGATGAGTGTAGCAGAAATGAGAATGTTGAGGTGGATGTGTGGTAAGACTAGACAAGATAGGATTAGAAATGAAACGATTCGTGAGATGGTAGGTGTAGCCCCTATAAAAGAGAAGTTGAGGGAAAATAAGTTAAGGTGGTTTGGACATGTTTACCGTAGACTAGGAGATGCAGTAGTTAGGAAAACGGATATGATAGCTTTCAGTAGCAATGGTACGGGAATGGGTAGACCTAAATTGACTTTAGATGCTATTGTACACAAAGATATGAGTATAATGGATTTGTGTGAACAAGTGGCCCTTGACAGAGCTCAATGAAGAAAAAGGATTCATATAGCCGACCCCAAGTGATTGGGACATAAGGCTCAGTTTGGTTTGGTTATGAAACTTATGCCGGATAGCGTGTTAGTTGGGATAGAAAAATCGTAAAGTGCGAAAAGTGTTATTGTAAATGTGATATGGGTGTTGAATCCATGGAATTGGTTGTGGGTTGTTAACCCTTGGAAATTGAGAACCAAATTGGTGAATCCACTAAATTATTGAATAATAGTTTAAGAGATGGAATTATCGTGCTAAAATTATTGTTAAATTTTGTTTATCGTATTCTTGTGTTATAAATGCGTTTAATTGATGCATGAGTAAATATTAGTAAATGAGTGGTTTTGGGTGCCCTATTAAGTGATTATCGTTCATGGTGCTTCTTTTTGTGGCCTTGGCATTTTACGCCAAGTATTGGGATAGTGAAAGATATGAGTAACCACTTGAAGATTACGAGGCGACGGAGCAACATAATGGGAATGAGCTACCGGAGCCATGGCTTTACTAGTAGACCGTTGCTAGATGTCACGACCCGTGCCAGCTAACCTGCTAACCATTCGCCTAACCATGTGACTTAAAAGGTTAACCTCAAGTTATATAACTCTCTTTCTTTCTCTCTACTTTCAAGCGGCTAGGGTTTTCCGCTTGTCTGGGGCCCCTAATCCCAACGGCGCTTCTTTTCCCTCTCTCCTCCCCCTCTTCCTTATCCTCTGAGTGCTCCTTCACCGTCTTCTCCCTTTCCTTTCGGTTCCCCTCTTCCAGCTTCTGTCCAGCCTCTGTTATTCGTCATCGTTGGTTATCGGCTTGGGCGTTAAGCGCCTTGGGTAGGTGAGGCTCCCACCTCTCGCCAGCTTCATCTTCTTGGGGTTGCTAATCTGCTTAACAGTGAGCAGAGATGGCGGCTGGAGTGGGTCTCCTGACCCAGGACCCAAGAGACCCGGGCGATGGTGTGGGCGTTGGCTAGTGGAGGTGTGGCAAGATCTGCTGTTGCTCGGGGCGGGGGTATGCGGGTGGCTTTGGTGGAGTGTGACATTGTTCCTAAACATCGCTCGCTACCGGAGTTTCTGGTTGTTGATGGCTTCCGGCTGTGGTGGAGGTTTTTTATTTTTTGTGGGTGGTAGCTACGGCAGGTGGTTTACTGGCTGTGGAGGTTGTGGGAGGGGATGGGATGTAATTTGTAGATCTGTTTTTTTTATAATGTTTATTGCAGGTAGGGGTGTATACGAGCCGAGTCGAGCCGAGTATTGGCATGTTCGAGCTCGGCTCGGTAAGAATCGGTATGGCTCGAGCTCGGCTCGAGCTCGAATCGAGCCTAAAAATCAGGGCTCGAGCTCGGCTCGGCAAACATATACAAAGCTCGAGCTCGGCTCGTTAGAACTCGGTCTGGAATAAACGAGCCTACTCGGCTCGAGCTCGAGCTCGAATGCAGTTGAAGAACACACTAATCAGAAAATGCAATCTGAAATTGAACTTCAACATCCCACAAATCAACCTGAAACTGAACTTAAACAAATCAACCTCAAACTGAACCAAATCAATCCGAAAATGCAATTCAAGAACACCCACAAATTGAACTTTAACAACCCACAAATCCATCTCTGCATACCACAGATCCACCAAAACCACAAATCCAAAAACAGAAATTGAAAACCCACAAACCCACAAATTGAAAACCCTGCTGGAATCTGGCGCCGGAGCCAACGACGGCGAAGACGACGAAGATAGATCTGAAAACGGCAAAACCGACGACGCAGAGTCCCTTCCTCTCTCTTTTTTTCTACTGCAACTTTCCTTCCTCCACGAGAATACAAAGAAGTTTCAGTTTCTATGATATGGGTTTCAGTTTCTGTGATATGGGTTTTGTTAGGGTAGGCCGTCCACCCCTTCTTCTTCTCTCCCCTCTCTCTCTCTCTCTGACTCTCTAAAACGGCGGACAAAATGAGAACGGGGAAAGGAAAAAGTGAAGAGAAACCCTAAAATTAATATGGGTTTATATATATATATATAAATATTCGAGCCGAGCCGAGCCGAGCCGATCCGAGCCGTTAACGAGCTACTCGCGAGCCTGTCGAGCCGAGCCTAACTAGGCTCGAGCTCGGCTCGTTTGTTCAACGAGCCTCAAAACCGAGCTCGAGCTCGCTCATTAAGCCTTCAAACCGAGCCGAGCCGAGTAGTTACCGAGCCGAGCTCGCGAGTAGCTCGGCTCACTTACAGCCCTAATTGCAGGTTATTTCCAAAAAACTGATAGGCAAAAAGGTGTTATTTCGCGGTGGGTAGCAGTGGTTTGGAGGCATGGTCGTGAAGGGTATGCGACCCCAATGGTCTGTATTTTCTTGTCGTTTTTGTGTGCTATTTTTGGCTGGCAATCATTTTAGAGGTGCAGCCCGGACGAGGGATCCACTTAGCGGCGATGTTTTCCAACTAATGTTCTCGATCGTGATCTTAAGGGTTCGTGGAGAGGCGGTGTTAGGCGGTAGTCCTTGCTCTCCCACTGCCTTCTCTTTGTTTCCTCTCTGTTGTCGCAGACTGTTAGCATTACCTTGGTGGGTATGCTGGTTTCCTTCCTACCGTCGCTCATCTACATTGGGAATGATCGGATCTGCTTAATGGCGAGGCGGTTGGATGGTGGTGCTGGAATGGGCGATGATGCCTACAGTGTTTTGTGCTACGGTGGTTTGGATGCAGGTTAGGGTTTTGTAGGTTTGGGTTTGTCGAGCGGGTATTTTGGGCCTGTTTGGTTTTTATGGGCTTTATTATTTATCAAGGTAATGGGTGTGCTTGATTGTTGTATTCTTAGGCTTCCGTTTTAGACCTTTGGGGCAGGGCTTCAGTTCATGTTGTTGTGCTGAACATGAAATTGAGAATATAACAAATCAACAACCAATAAACAAGAACACAAGGATATATGTGGTTCCCCAAATTGGGTACGTCCACGGGAGAAGAGCAAAAGGATCCACTATAAACGGGGAGATAAACAAAGAGTCGGCTATACCCGTAACTCTCGTTGAAGCATCCAATTATATATATCTAGGGACAAATCTCTGGCGGAACTTGATAGGGATACTAAAACCCTAAGTGGAACCCAATAGACCATAAACCAAAACCCTAATATCTAATCTTCAACATGAGAGACCCCCTAGGGGCCTCTCCAAAGAGATTCACTCAAGAAGTCCAAAACCTAATGAAGAAAATAAGGCTATATTTATAGCCACAGATTCCTTCCTAAAACCAAAACTTGCCCTAACAAAATTCCTTGCACCCAAAGTCTAAACCAACGAGGAAACAAATCTTTTAGGAAGTCAAATACCTTTCTTCAACCATCCCAAATTCCAGGCATATCTCTAACAAATCTCCACATTGACTTGAATTCCCTCGAACTCAACACTACAGGCAATCCTCTCTTTCAATCGCTCTTTTCCACCCACCCCCCACGGGGTTAATCACCAACGGCACACAATAGCAAGGCTCAAGCACGACTGTTTGACCTTGTAAACGCGACTCAGAAAATCCAGCCGCACGTGCCTCCAAAGTGAGCTTCCATCTTCAAATGGGCACCGCCCACCCAACGCATCCCTCCTGGATGCACACGAAGATCTATTCAAACTACCCACGGAGTTAATTACCGAACAAGTATACTAATAAACGTAGTCTCCTCCTCAAACTCTTGACAAAACCTTCTACTTCTCCTCGAACAAAAACCCATGAATAATCCATGTTGAACAAACTTCTCAACATCGTGACGAGTCGCCATTGAAACGATCACCAATTGCACAGTACGCAGCAGAAAATGAAAGCCTCGGATTAAAAACCCGAAGCTCTGATACCAATTTGTTGTGGCGAACACGAAATTGATAATATAACAAATCAACAAGCAATAAACAAGAACACAAGGATATACGTGGTTTCCCAAATCGGGTACGTCCACGGGAGAAGAGCAAGAGGATCCACTATAAACGGGGAGATAAACAAAGAGCCGGCTATACCTGTAACTCTCGTTGAAGCATCCAATTACAGATATCTAGGGACAAATTTCTGGCAGAACCCGATAGGGATATTAAAACCCTAGGTGGAACCCAATAGAGTTGTAGACACCCCAATCCGAACCTCGAAGGGCCTTTGTTCACCCCGATGATGAAATAAAGGAAACGGTACCTTTGCGAGCTTGGATGAAGGATTCCCACAGTCCAAAAACACAAAAGCCCAAAAAGCCTTGGACTGAACCTGAAGCACCGCACGGGACACTTCTACATCACGCGGCATATCAAATTCAAAACACTACACGCGATTATGAGGTTAACCGCATGACATTTTGGGTAAAGTTCTGACTAGCTCAGAAAGCTGTCGGCCATGCCCATTTGAGCCACAGCTGCAAAATGGCTCAACCGAAATTGCACTTCTGGCCTGCCCAGAAAATACCTCCACCATTTGAATTCAAATTCCTTGGCTCTTGCCTATAAATACACCCCTCCACTCAAGAAGAAAGGGCCCTTGATCACCATTCCAATATTTCTCTCTCTTCTTGCTTTCACACCCATTCCCCCACTTCCAAACCTTGAGAATGTTGCTTTAAAAAGACCTTCTCTAGGCATCTTGCTCCACTTTTCTCCTCACCATCAAAGCTAATCCCTTACCAACTTTGAGACTCCAACTACCCATTGTACCATTTATTACACACATCCACCCTTCATTTTCCTCAGCTAACCTTACCAACGCTCATCCACCGTCACTCGTCTTCATCCAACTCAAGATCAAAGGTAAAAGACCAAGTTTCCTAGGGCTAGGCTCTGTCCTGGCCCTGAGGGGACTCTCCTGTTATCAGGCTTGACTCCTTTTAGTGAACATCTGACACAAAAATTGTTTTCATAAACCAAAGTAGCCCACTATGCTGAATAGGCTACGCCGCGCGGCGTTTTGATGCATCGCACGGCATAGCATGTTCAGCGCACGATATTCCAGTTAACTGTTGTTTTGTTGATCAAACTGTCTAGGTCAAGGTTGTTTTCGTCAGGTTCTTTTCCGTCCGTCATTAGAAGACTTCAGAACAAGACCATATCTGCAAGCCATGTTTTATTCCTCTAAATAACACTCTTTTAATTATTCTGAACAACTAAATACGTTAAAAATGGTTTTCTACTCGAGACTTGGAGAAATCGTATTGTTCTAGGATGAACTGATAGCTATGGTTTTCTGGTGTCTTACAGAACGTCGCGCGTTGTAATCAGTACACCGCGCAATGTCTTAAACACCGTTGATAGTCTGAAGAGAGGATCGAAGTAATGCACGGCATATTAGATGACCGCGCGCCATATTATGGAATGCTGTGTAACGGATGACAGTGACCCAGACAGTTGATCGAATAGCTTTTCTTATTTATATCCTGCTGCATCATCCTCTACCATCTCTGTACAGAAAGCACCACAAGCACGCCAATGTGTTCTATTAAATCCCGTGTCCCTTTCCCGTACGTGTTTTAAAGTTAAGCTCTTCAAACGACATTAAGTCTCCCATTTAAAATGCTTAGTAGAGACCGGTTTTATCGGGCGAATGAGGTGCTTTTTTAACAAAACCTTTCTCGTTCGTAACGTGGCTCCCGAATCCAAAATCTCAACGTTTTTGCTAGATCAAAAGCCTTTCTTTTTCGAGTTAAGCTCTTGGTTTCTCGGATCATCCATCTCAAAAATCTGGATGGCGACTCTTCGAGCGTGCTTTCGGGCGACGGGAGCCCACAGTGGCGACTCTGCTGGGGATACTTTATGCAATACTTTACTTGTTTTTTTTTTTTTAAAACAATTAGAGGAATTAAAAAAAGTATTGTTTAATCAGGAGGGTCAAGCTTAAAAAGCATTTTTCTTGGGGGATTTAAAATCATTTGAAAATCTTTTTTTTTTTTTTTGACACTATGCACCGTACAAGCCTCGCTAGTAAGTTTCGGCTATCTTGCCTGGTTTACCGGTCACAAGCTCTCCCGGAACGCCTAGCAACCCTCGACTATGATGAGCCATCGTGCTGTTCGACCATTGTCTTGCAATACACTTGACCTGTGGTAGTACATCTTGGCTCTAGTCCGAGGAACCCTTTTGAGACCAAAACCGGCCTTCTGCACTTGTACAAAGCCATAGGACCTTCCCAACAAGGACAGGAACCCATGGTTAGGACTTATGTGTTATATCTTGCTTATGTGCATTTCTTTATATACATACATGCTATCCATGCATCATTGCATTTTGCAAGCTAGAGGATCGGGCCCCCTTAGAATTCTTTAGGACCCTTCGGTCGGTCCAGGAGACCATAAATCCAAAGACTTTGCGATACTTCCGGTGTCTGCCGTGCCCGAACGGCTCCCTTGGTTTGAGTCTAACCTTGAGTGTGTGCGTATCTGGATTCTGGTAGCCACATTGCTCTGCCTCGGATGGTCAAGATAAGGAGATTGGCTCTGGTTCCGAAGCATTCGGAATTTAACCTGCCTGACAGCACCTACCCGGGTAATCGAAAATCTTCTGTACAAACACCTTAAGTGACGTTCAAATCACAGTAGGTGCTAGGCCTAGTTTCTAGGAGGTGTGTAGAAGGTAGGACGGACATTTGGGATCGGTTATGAGTTGCTCCCTTTTTGCTTTGTTGCCGGTTCTAAAACATTGGTCGTCTACGAGGAGAAGAGGCTATACCCAATTGGTTTCGTCTGCTCCGAAGACTGGTTCGCACAAACACCATGGAAGAAACCCAACTTTTCGAAGTTCAAATAGAGCAAGAAGGACAACCGTTGTTGGAAGAACTCGTAGTAGAAGAGCGATACCACCCGAAAATCCTTTACCCATGGCTGATCAAGGAAACGGAATAGAAGAACTCAGGTAGAACATGGCCACCATGGACACCCAATTTAGACAATCTCTTACTGGTGTTGATGCACAACTCAAAGCCACTGTTACCTCCATGACAAATGACATGAACATGATAATGGAAACTATACAAGAAATTTGCGATAAGTTTTAGGCCAAGCCCTCCCCACAATCTGACCAACCCAAAGGAGAAACTCCAGTAACCGACCCCAATTTGGCCGCTCTCATGGCCAAGATTGGCAAGTTAGAAGAGTCCGTCCAAGAAACCAAGCGACTAGGAAGAGGAGAAATCGACATGAACAAGTTATGCTTGTTTCCCAATGCCAAGTTGCCAGAACAGTTCAAAGGTGTGGACTTTGCGAAGTTTGACGATACTGGCGATCCAAAGGTCCACCTCCAGGGGTATGTCGGTTCACTCACCATATGCAGAATCGAAACGGAAGCAATGGCCCAACTGTTCCATGAATCTCTGTCTGGGCCAGCTTTGCAATGGTTCCTTACACTCGAACCATCTAAGAAAAGAACTTGGGAGGATATTGGGACAGCCTTCATGGCCCAGTGTGACTTCAATGTCAACCTGAAAATGACCATGAGAAAATTAGAAAGTACTAAAATGGGAGAAAATGAGAGTTTCACCGATTTTGTGAAGCGTTGGAGGGCTAAGGCCGCTCAGATGCAAAACAAGCCTGATTTGAAAGAACAAATACGAATCATAACCAAGAATTTGCCAAGCTCTTTTGCCCCATACATGGTTATTTCCCAAACTGCCCTAAATTTCGAAACATTCTATGACTTTGGTCTAGCCATGGAAGAAGCTTTACGGGATGGGACTTTGGAAAAGAAGGAATCAGGATCAAAGTCCAAAAGGGCGTATTTAGGAAATAGCAATGTCCTCTTCGGGAATGCTAATCAGGCAGGGACCTCATCCGCCAAACCTGTGGAGGTCAATCAAATCTCTGAAAAACCGAAATCCCAAAGCCGAGTCTTTACCTAGTTCAGTACCCCTAGGACTGCCCTACTCCAGAAACTCGCAGAAGTTGGGGTACTGAAACCTCTCCCACCATCGCAAACTATCCCACCAATCCTAAACCAAAGTGTCTACTGCGATTTCCATCAGATGCCTGGTCATACCACCGACAATTTTATCCACCTCCGCCATGAAATCCAAAATCTCATTGAGAACAAGGTCATTGATGCCCCACCACCAGATAAACCAAACACCATTTCAAATCCTTTACCACAACACAACCCTCCCTGCTGCATTAACCAAATCACCTTAGCCCATGACCCACACTCTCAAGAATTTGACCCAACTCTTTTCATCAACCCAGATACCAAGCCAAAGCCAGTTGTAGCAATTCCCAAATGCCCTTTGCTTCCTGTGGGAATGGGAAAATACCTGGGTGATCTAATCACTGATTGGGAGGAATTCGAGGTAGCCAATTTTCAAAGAAATTTCGAAACACTGTTTGAGCCTGGATGGGAGGTTGATTGGCAGAATGTTCATGCTGATCCTCTTGATGGGTTTTCTTTGTACATGATGTTTGAAAACCAAATCCCTTAGGAGATGCCTGAATGGGAATGGGATCCGACTCCAGACGAGTACCAGCTTCTGGCCTGGAATGACCTACTAGACACTTTCTCCTTGCCTGCAATGTTTGCTGAAGACAACCAACCTGAAACATTGGTCGGCAGCTGGCCAGAGATTGCCCTGCCTTGCTTGGACTTCTCTCATTTCAATAACTCTGTCATCTATGACCTACACAGCAATGTGGGCCATACACCATGTCCAGGATCCCCTGGATCTGAAGAAGAAGTAGCCAGTAATGAGTTTAACCCAATGGACTATCTCATTGACAAGGATGAACCCAAGCCATCAGTCAATCTCCCGAAGGATGTCAATGTCGCTATGATGAACCTGTGGGAGAATGAACCAGGGGCTAAAGCGAGCTCGTGGGTAAATACTGAGATTGTCAACATAAAGGTGGGAAGTGAGGAATGGACAGTAAACAAGGCGGTAATAAAATCTAAGCAATGGAAGCCCGAGGACCTTTGGGATTTTCTGGTTATCGCTGACCTGGCCACAAATCTTCGGGATACCACTATTGGGAGCAAGCGTAAAGCCCTTACCGATTTATGGAGTGAGGAATCAAAGTATTGGCAAATTAGCCATTTGACCAGGAGTGGCCGTATCTACCAACCCTCTAACCTCCAGATCAGAGAATCTTCTAGCCCTCCAGCTCCACCGACCAAAGAACCTTCTAACCCCTTTGTTACCCCGATCAAAGATACCTTTCAACCCTTTGCCACACTAGCTAAAGAGCCTTCTCGCCCTGAGAAAAACCCTGAGGGAATGATCAAGAAACAGCTTGAACAAACTAATGCTAAAATGTCTGTTTGGGCTGTGCTTGTCCACTCTACTCGCCACCGCGAAGGACTCATTCAAGCCCTCTCTCACCTAAAAGTTCCTTCCGCCATAACCCCTGATGAACTTATGGCACTCATCAAAACCGTACCCATCAAACATGCCATAACCTTCACTAACCGAGACCTGCCTGCCGAAAGAACTGACCATAATAGGCCACTTCATGTCACTTTGAAATGTCATGGTAAATGGGTCCCTATAATCCTGATTGATAATGGTTCAGTAATCAATGTTTGCCCGCTCTGTGTTGCTTACTGCTTGGGGTACAAAAATAAGGACTTCTTTCCCTCTGAAGTCAAGATCCGAGCATATGACAACACTCGTCGGGACGTAGTTGGGACTCTCATGCTCCCAATGACTTTTGGGCCATATCAAACTGTGGTAGAATTTCATGTGGTGAACATTCCCGCTTCTTTTAATCTGCTATTGGGAAGGCCTTGGTTGCATCAACTAGACATCATGGTTGTACCTTCTACACTTCATCAGAAAATCTGGCTGGGACTTGAAACTGGAATGCTTACCATTCACGGGGACTCTGGAATCCGCGCCCCTATCGAAGATAATGCCCCACTTCTGGAAATTCAACACGAAGAGGAAGATATTACCCTAGGAGGTTTTTCGTTGGATACCTCCAAGTCTGTCTTCTCGGTCAGAATCGATGATGACTTTGTCATTAGCAATGTTGCCATCAAGATAATGAAGAAGATGTCTTATATGCCTGGGCTAGGATTGGGAAAGAATTTACAGGGGCCTGCAAAGTTTGAAGCCCAAGGAACTTTGATGCGTATGACTGGCCTTGGTTACTCACCCTCTGGCGATAGCAAAGTGAAAAAGGGAGAGAGGCTGGAAGATTACTTTGTCAAAGAGAAAGCAAGACAGGTTTATCAAGGCCAGCCGGAGCCATTTTGGGATAAGGAAACCAACACTTACTTGCCAGGGTTTGAGATATTTGCCAATGATGTTTGGCCAGAAAGTGAGGAGGAGTGTGAAGTTGTGGAGAAGTAGAAGAAGGTGGCTGATTGGATTGAAGTCTTCGCCATGGGTAGTCTAGCGATCCTATTTAAGGAAGATGAACCAATGGGTATAGCCATGGATGCAGAAGTGCTCATGCTAGGGTATGAGGCCCCCAAAGACCAAACTTCGCTCATCATGGATGCTGCTAGGGATTACAAGAACTGGATTTTCATACCAAGCGTAGTCTGCCATGAATCCGAGTCCGAGTCTTCTGAGTCCTCTAAGTCTATTGGGTCCTCTAAGTCTTTTGAGTTTGTTGAGTCTGAATTGGTGCCTCTTGGCCCAGTTCCTCGTGGTCTGTACTTTGAGTTTGAGTCCACCCGTGTGTATGGTGCCTCGAGGCCTCTGTTGATGATGAAATAAATGAATCTAATTTCGCTTACTTTCCTGACTTTGAAATAAATTGTGTCGACCCCGATGATGAAGAGATCGATTTCGATGGGGACATCCCCAAAGAAATTCGATCCCTAATCGAAAGGGAAGATGAAAGGCATGCTCAGCCCGTAAAAGAAGAAGTTGTTTCAATAAATTTGAGGGACGAGGGGGATCCTCGAATGACCCAGATCAGTTCCACACTATCTGCAGAAGAGTGCCAAGCTCTTATAGATTTACTAAAGGAATTCGAAGATGTCTTTGCATGGTCGCATGCTGATATGCCCGGAATCGATCCCAAAATTGTAGAACACTGGATTCCCCTTTATCCCGATGCGAAACCAGTAAAGCAGAAATTGAGACGCATAAGGCCCGATTGGGTGCTCAAAATAAAAGGAGAGGTCACCAAACAGATTAATGCAGGATTCTTAATAGTAACTGAGTACCCCCAATGGGTCACAAATATTGTCCCCGTTCCTATGAAGGGTGGCAAAATTAGGGTTTGTGTCGATTTCAGGGACTTAAACAAGGCTAGCCCAAAAGATGCCTTCCCGCCACCACACATTGATGTACTGGTCGATAATACCGCAAGGCACGCCTTGCTTTCTTTCATGGATGGTTTCTCAGGCTATAACCAGATCCTCATGGCCCCGGAGGATCAGGAGAAAACCACTTTCGTCACTGAGTGGGGGACTTACTGCTACTAAGTCATGCCTTTCAGATTGAAGAATGGGTCTACCTATCAGCGGGCTGCTACGGCCTTGTTGCACGATATGATTCACAAGGAAGTAGAAGTCTACGTTGATGACATGATTGTTAAGGCGAAAGAGCGAGAGGGACACTTGTCTGCACTTAGAAAGTTTTTTTGAAAGAATCAGAAAGTATAGGATGCGCCTTAATCCGGCCAAATGCACGTTTGGGGTCACTGCAGGGAAAATGCTTGGATTCATGATCACCACCCGAGGCATCGAAGTCGATCCATCAAAGATCAAGGCCATACTGGAAATGGAGCCGCCGCGGTCCAAAAAAGATGTAAGAAGTTTTCTGGGCAAGATACAGTTCATCAGTCGATTTATCGCAAAGATGACTTCGACCTGTGAATCGATATTTTTCTTACTCAAGAAAGGAGTACCGTTCGCATGGGATGATAGATGCCAAAAGGCTTTCGAAGCTATTAAAGCCTATCTGCAGAATCCACCAGTGTTGAAACCGCCCGTGGCAGGAAACCCGTTGATCCTATACCTGTCAGTTCATCTTCGATGGGATGCATGTTGGCACAGGAAGGAGACGATGGGGTTGAAAGGGCTATTTACTAACTCAGCAAGAAGACGGTCGGATCCGAAGAACACTACACTCCGCTAGAAAAGACATGTTGGGCACTCGTTTGGGCTCCTAAAAAGTTGAGACATTACATGCTAGCCTACCCAGTGAGACTAATATCCCGAATGGATCCACTGAAATATCTGTTTGAGAAGCCAGCTCTCACGGGAAGGATGGCGCGATGGCTGCTAATGCTAGCTGAGTTTGAGCTAAAGTACGTCACTAGGAAATCTGTAAAGGGAAGAGCTGTCGCCGAGTTCTTGGCCGATTGCCCAGTCAAAGGAGAGGAAGATGCCGAATTCGAGTTTCCCGATGAAGACATAATGGCAGGGGTTGAAGATGTTTGGCAGTTATACTTTGATGGAGCAGCTAACCAAAAAGGGTTTGGAATTGGCGTGCTCTTAATTTCACCTGACGGATCGCACATCCCGCTTGCATTCAAACTTAACTTTGAAGTCACCAACAACCAAGCAGAATACGAAGCTTGTATTGTGGGCATGGAAGTGGTTATTGAAATTGGTGTAGAAAAGTTGGAGGTTGTACGGGATTCAAACTTGGTAGTATCTCAAGCCAACGGTGGTTGGAAGGTCAAGGAAGAAAAATTGAAACCATATCACCAGGATCTTGAAGACCTTATCCCCCACTTCAGCAAGGTGACGTTCACCCACGTCCCGAGACTCAAAAATCAATTCGCCGATGCTTTGGCAACATTGGCATCCATGGTTGAAAGCCCTGTTGGCGTAAAGTTAAGGCCTATTGTGATTGAGCAAAGAAATACCCCGGTATACCAGCATGTCATGGTCATCAACGAACCTGATGATGGACACCCTTGGTATTACGATATTTGGAGATTCGTGGAAAGAGGAGAATACCCTATTCAAGCTAGCAAGAAAGACAGAATCGCTCTTCAGAGAATGGCAGCTCAATACATCATCTGCAGAGAAAACTTGTACCGAAGGTCACATTGTGGTATGCACAAGTTATGCATCCACGGTGCCGAGGTAAAAAGAGTAATGGAGGAAACCCACGAAGGGGTGTGTGGTCCTCACATGAACGGTATGATGCTTGCCAAAAAGATTCTGAGACAGGGCTACTTTTGGTCCACCATGGAAACAGAATGCGTGGAATATGTACGACGGTGTCATAAATTCCAGATTCACGCCAACCTCACGCATGTTCCACCACATGAATTGCAGCAAATGACCTCGCCATGGCCTTTCTCAACATGGGGTATTGATGTTATTGGAAGGATTGTGCCGGCAGCTTCAAATGGCCACAAATTCATCTTAGTGGCTATTGATTACTTCATGAAATGGTTCGAATCTGCTTCATATACAACCCTGACTGCAGTTCAAGTTGCACACTTCATAAAGCAAAACATCATTTATCGGTATGGGGTCCCTCAGGTGTTCGTATCCGACAATGGAGTCAATTTCAAGGGGCGAGCTCGGGAAGTATTGGATGGGTTCCAAATCCAAGTACACAAGTCAACGACTTACCGCCCGCAAACCAATGGGGCTGTGGAAGCAGCCAACAAAACAATCAAGGCCATTTTGGAAAAAGACTATCCAATCTGCAAGGGACTGGCACGAACAGTTGCCCTTAGCTTTATGGGGATATTGCACATTCGTGCGCACGCCGACAGGGGCAACTCTTTATTCTTTGGTTTATGGTATGGAAGTTGTACTCCCCATCGAGTTAGAGGTTCCATCCCTCCGGACTATGATCGAATGCGATGTCCAAGAGGCAGAGTGGTTGAGCAATCGATTCGAAGAACTTATGTTGTTCGATGAACGCCGCTTGAGGGCTTTTTACCACATTCAAGGATACCAAAGGAGAATCGCACGTGCGTTCAACAAAAAGGTAAAGCCTAGGGATTTGACGGAAGGTGATATGGTTTTAAAGGAAATACGGGCACTAGTTTATGATCCGCAGGGAAAGTTCCGGCCAAAGTGGTCTGGGCCTTACATCATTAAGACCATCTTATCCGGAGGAGCTACGCAACTCATTGATTTGGACGGAAACGAATTCTCAACTTTGGTCAACCTGGACCAACTCAATCGCTACTACCCCTGAGAGAAGCTCGCTAGGCAGAAAACCGCAAGGGCGAGCAGTTCTAGGCAAAAATTAGAGCAAAAGCCTGCTACGATGAAAACCCGCAAGGGCATCCTAGGCAAAAGTTAAGGCACACAATAAATGAGCTCGCTAGACCGAAAACCCGAAAGGGCGGTTCTAGGCAAAAGTTAGAGCGCAAAAACGAGAGCGTCAAAACCAGAGCGAACCCTATCCTTGAACTACGTTATGACCTGATTCCTTTACCAAAAGGATACGTCGGCAGTCTCGCTCCGAGGCCCGGTCACGATCAGTCAAAATGAAAATCCAGGTTGAAAGAATCCGAAGATGCGGAATCAGAAAGGGGGAGACCCTCTGTAACTCACTTTATTAAAACAACTACTTCTAATACATAAAAAATAAAAGTGCAACATGATAAAAAGCAGGTCCATGATTTATTCAATGGTCAGGATAGTAAGATTGAGTCAGTTTCCTTGAGCTCCCACTCTTGCAGCAATGTCCCTCATGAGCCACTTCCGATAACTCCCACGTACTGCCACAGACGGATAGGGGTGAGCATCAGTCACCTCACGAGTCCTCCAGAATCGCTGGTGGTTGCAAAGGACTGAATGGCGAAAGAAAGGCACGACTACATCCACCAGGACCTCTGTAGGAGCCTCTTGCCTCAAACCGAGTTGACGCTGAATTCGATAAGGGATATAGAAGGTAAAAGCCTCCAAGCCAGCAAGAACAACCCACTGAGGGCCCATGTAATGCACTGTCATAGGTGGGAGGTCGAGCCACGAGCACCTCCAGGAAATAGTCTCAGCCCGCTGACGCCCGAAGAAGTCAACCCACTCAGAAACTCGCCTGTCTGCGAACTCGAAGCACCGTTGGGACAACAACCTAGCCTCGTACACCAAATTGCTAGGCGGGAAGGTCAGCACATTCACCTTGTCACAGAGCCAAATCTGTAAAAGAGAGAAAACAACTACGAAACCATAGAAAACCAAGCCGAGTGTCCAGGTAAAATGAGAACGTGAGAAAAACCTGAAAAAGGAGAGCTGAGTGAAGAGCCAACCTGTAATGCTAACCAATGCCGAACTGAACCGCAATGCTAACCAATGCCGAACTAGCATGGCCAGTGGAAGGAACCAAGAGGTAGGCTGCGAGTAGCTAGGCATATGCAGAGAGCAGTCATGCGCCGAGTTTGGTAGGTCGTGTCTGTCAGATCACCAAGAGGAGAGAACATCACAATGAGGCGCATCACGTTGAGGCGACCGTTGCTAATCAAGTAGCGCGCAGTACCGCCATTCAATCCGAGGGATATAGCCAGGACTTTGGAAACGTTCTCTCGCACGGGAGGAATGATGGCTTCTCCAGAACCAAAACTACCGAGATAAGCACGGAACTCTTCTATGGTGGGACAAAGCTCTTGTTCGCCGAAGCGGAATACGTGCACTTTCGGGTCCCAAAAGCTTGCGGCTGCCCTCAAAAGCTTAGGACGAAGGCAAATGTTGCGAAGGTATCTCATAGAATATAGACCGTGAGCCCGAAAGTTGAGCCAATCGACGCCTTCCGTTGAAACCAGCCATGGGCGAAGAGAGCCGGTGAGGGAAAGAGCCATCAGGAGGAAGGAAGAGTTTGAGAAGGATGAGAATTAAGAGGGATGTAGAAAGTTTGAGGTTCAAAACTTGAATTTGTAGGAGGAGTGGAGTGGAGTGGAGAATTTCGACTTTCAAAGAGTCTTGGGTATCCAAAAATGCAAGTTTTCCATGAGTCTTGCATGGGAAAAAGGCTTGGTCATACCCTAAAAACTCAATACAGACATGCATTGGTTCGGAAATGCCATTGCAGGGGTCAAACTTTAACCATCGTGCAATCTGTCTCGGGAAACAACAAACTACAGACTGTCAAGAAAATTGTCCCGCACGGCATATTGAAGCAACGCACAGTATACAGGATCTAGAGGAATACCATGAAATAACATTAAAATGCCGTGGAAGTTGCGTTAAACCACACGCGGCATTTCAAAGCTGCGAACGATATATCAAGTCTGCATTTCTGCAGAATTTGACAGCAAAGGTTTCAAATGATTTCGAGACACTTTGAGGCATCACCAACCCCCAGAACACACTTCAACGGGTATTTTGGACTTCAGGAAAGTTTCACTCAGGGTCAACTTGCAAAATTCAAGGTTGTGGCCCAAAAAGTCAATAAAATCATATTCTCATGACGTGTCGGGATATCAAAATCTGTTTCGAACCATCTTAAGTCGCTTCTTCAAGTCACACAGGTCATAATAGTTAGAAGTAACTTAGTCCAAGCTCCAGTTCGTGTTCGAAGTTGAAATTTGAAATTATCATCTCTTAAAGTCAATATTTGAGCATCTTTTAAGCACAAGGTCAAGTTTTCAGGTCACGTATCTGGCTTTAAAGGATACCATGTCGTGCATAATCGTGTCAGAAGCCAGTAGCTAGGGCGATTGTGTAAATTCTCGGGTATAGCACCGATTTTCAAAGTTTGTTCAATTGCTTTCTTTGATTTCTATTTCTTTGTCAAATACATCTTTTCTCTCTCAAAATGTTACCGGTTGAGTATATTATGTTAAAATCAGTGGTCTATGGCTGGTTTTGCATTCCGATTGGTGTTTGTGTTACTCAATCTTCTTTACATCACAGCAATAAAGGAAATTGAACAACATAGAACATTGAAATAACAGTTTTCCATATCATCTCAAAAGCATCCATGAGTCGAAGTACATAGCTAAAAAGGGCATGCAAGCCTGACGCTTAAAATCCTACCTACAAAGGGTAAATAGGCACCCTACAAAAAGAAGCAAGCGGGTTCCACCTAAAGGCAAAAAAAAGTAAAAGAGGAGCTCAGTCCTCATCCTCTTCCCTGTCTTCGCCCTCCTCCTCGTCTTCCTCAGAGACCTCCTCCTCCGCCTGGGAGCTAGTCACCTCCTGAGTTCGAGTGACCCTGAGCAGGGTACTCCCTAAGGTCTCCTCCAGGTCAACGTCCGTGGGCTCCTCGATCTCTTCATCAGAGACAGCAATAGGCTCATCCTTGGTCCCCGCTGAGTGTCGCGCCCTCTTCGACGGAGACTCATTCCGAGAGCCAGCAGAAGAAGCCTGCTGCACTGGTGCACGAACAGACTTCCTGCCTTGCCCCCGTGCAGCCCCTCCTCTAGCCTGCAATGGCATGACATTCATTATTTGTATCATAATCATGATATAAGCAATAAGGGTAAAGTAAGTAGCTAGGATTCGAGAAGTTTACCATTGTCCGCCAACGCATGGAAGCACCTCTGCAGGGTGGCCCATGGTGTACTGTCGCACCAGCTACTCCAAGCCCATCATTGCTTCCGCCATCTCCTTTACGTACTCCAGAGTCGCTTGCACAATGGAAAAGATCAATTAGAACATATACTAACAACAACAGGGACATGAGGAAAACAAAGGCATGTTATACCCGAACAAGGAACTCCGGAGCTGCAACTGTGGGACGCGGCACCACCACTACACCAGGAATCCCCTGGGCAGTCACCACGTCTACCATCCAGGAAAGTGGAGGCAAGCTTGTCCCACTCGGGCCTGCACCGTCACCTCAGCCTCCTCCCCCTCTACCTCTATCACCTCTCCTACCTCCTATCCCTCTTCTGCCACCTCTACCACCCAGCGCCGGCAGCGTCGCCTCTCAGATAGCGCGTATCCCAAAGCTCTGCATCAAGTACCAAGCCTGGTACTCAGCATAGTCGGCGCCCGCCTGAAAGAGCGACTCCGACTAGGGGTCTGGCCGTACGAACCGCTCAACCTCCTCTCTAGTGTACAGGCTCGTGCACTACACAAGAGGAGGAAGTGGCCCAAAGACTCAAAAGGCATCCAACCTCAGCGACTGACATGACACCCGGTCACCCAGGTACCACTGCCAGCCATAAGGGGACTCAAGAAGCACCCTCCCCCTCGTCACCTCCCTACTCTGTGTAATGTAAGGGAAATCAAAGCGGTCCCATACACGCCAGCGGACCTGCAATCAGGGAAATGCAACGTTAGCATAACATTCAAGCGGAAAAGGGGCTTAATAATAAAAAACTGAAGGCATATAAAGCACAATCGTACCCTGTCAGGATACAGCTCGTCCAAATAGAGGCAGTAGGCATTCAAATTGCCTTTTTCCTTCTTCACTCCCCGGAACTCCTTTGACCAGCGCAAAGCTCGGGGGAGTATCATGTTATCAGGACAGGAGGTCTCAGGAGGGTACATGTTAAGCACCTTGTACATCCATAGCTGCAGAGCAAAATGTCAAGGATTAGCACAGGATATGTGAGAAATAAGTGAAAGGCAATTAAGCAATAAGAGAAGTCTGAAATATATCTCCCAGACCCTCTAGTAGCTGCCGAGACTCTTCCCCGCTCCTTGAGAAAGAGACCCCATGAAGGCATAGCATGCCCCCAGAGCTGCACCACCCCAGTCAAAACGGGCAATCTCCTCGATGTTCCTCAGGGCTGGCAGAAGTGAAAGGTGTACTTGGCTACGCCTGTTGGGAAACAGAGATGCACCAAGCATGTACAGCAAGAAGCACCTCGTCATCTGCTCCAGTTGCACCCTATTCGTTGGGGGCTCCTCCGTCCAAAACTCCAAAGGATGGGCATACTGGGCATCCTCCTTCTCCGCCTTTAGCACGTACCCCAGCATCTCTTGCTAGAACACGACACTTCTCCCTGTCGTCGGGTCGTAAGGGATAGGGTCACCTCCGACCCTTAGACCAATGATTGCCGAAAAGTCCAGAGGCGTCACTGTCATCTCACCGAAAGAGAAGTGGAACGAGTTTGTCGTGTTCCACCGTCTCTCAGCAAGTGCCCTCACTACCTGGCGATTGTTGCTCACCCGAGTCAGCACGCTCATAAACTCCCCAAAACCTGCCTGTATCACCATCTCCCTCGCCGCCTCCGGGAGCCTCTCTCAGAAATTCTGCACGTTGGCCACACCGCCATAGCACGAGATCGTAATTTCCTATTACAGCGAATTAGCGATATTCAGTAAATAGGCACAATAGTCAAGGCAAGTATAATATTCAAGATATACCCCTAAAAAAAAGTATAATATTCAAAGCAATGGATTGAAAACATCATGCATTAAAATTGAAATAAAAGTATTTAAAGGATACCTCGCCTCGTCGCATAGAAATGTGCTGTCGTGGATCCCTCAACACTAGGGATTCGTCATGCGTGGGCCTCTCCGGCCTGTAAGCATCTAGAAGAGAAGGCACCACCACGTGCTGAAAGGGCATGTAGGTCGCCTCGTCGTAAGCCTCTCTCCCCCGTAAGACCACGTTCGTCTTATCTACAACACTCCTCCGAGGGGCTGCCTCACCCCCCAACCTCCTCTGCACCTTGTGGTCCTCCAGTAGCTCCAACCACGAGCTCGACCTGAAGCTCTTTCTCCCGAGCCTCAAGTAAGGCCGCTGCCAGGCCAGACACTCCCCGTAAGATCTCAACCAGGTCGTCAAGAGACGCCGCCTCTAGGTAATCACTTAAAGCTATGGGCCGCGACGACCCGGCACCCTCACCGCTACCAACAAACATAGCTGGTGTCTCCCGCTCGTCCACCGATTCCTCCTCAATAATGGGGTCCTTCCCCAAGTCGGCCCAAGGCTCTCTCACAGGAGAGGCCTCCGTCTCTACCCCTGTTCCATCCAACCCGCCGCCATCATAAGCTTCTGAGGCCCTCTCCTCTGAACTAACCACACCTTCCGCTCGGCCCATAGCCTCGTCCTGGCCCCTGCACGCCCTTAAAATCGGGTACGTTAATTAAGCATTTTATTAACAAAAACTAAGCAGAGTCTGGCTCATTATTACATCACAAACTCCCAGAGGGTGCTTATATTACACAAAAGGATAAGACAGCTAAGGTTATCTACTGCTCTGCCTCTTCTTCCATCCTAGCAAGCTCCTCTGCTCCGAATGCCTCCAAAGTGTACAGCTCTCCTTGCTCATCTATCAGGTCTGACACATTATACCAGCGCCGCCACCAGTATAATATGTCAGGGTCACCAAAGGCAATACCGTGAGCTACAAAGCTCAGTAGAATAATCCAAACCCACTAACCCTTAACTTACACATAGCAAGTCATGCATATATCATACAAGGTCATGAACAGCACATACAATACATGATATAGATAACAACAATGACACATCCACACTCGTTATCTAACTTGGTGTCCATGTTTTCTGTGTTTCTCCTACGCAGCGTTTCGTAGACCGTGTCACCATTTTCCCTTAACAAGTACCCGTTCATCATTTCTCAAAAACATTCCAACCCTCGCTACCAATGAATCTACCAAATTTGGCTCCATTGATAACGCACACAATGGGCTACCATGTCCGGCCACATTGCGGTTTCAAAACATTTTCCTTTCTTGGCTCCTCTACGCGGATAACCAAGCCATACCTCACCATGGAACTACCACGTCCGGTTCCATGGGAACGCACACAACCTCACAATGGTTCCGCCGCTCTGGATTTCCATTGGAACACACACAGCCTCACAATGGTTCTGCCACCACGGATTCCCATTGGAACACACACAGCCTCACAATGGTTCCCCCACCACGGATTCCCATTGGAACACACACAGCCTCACAATGGTTCCGCCACCATGGATTCCCATTGGAACACACACAGCTATATATATTTATGTATGTACCTAATGATCTTACTAGATCTTTCAAATCAAGGTTTCTTATTAAACTAATCTAATTGGCACATGTTCCATTATAATACTAGATTATGTACTTATAGGATCCTAGGGCAATATATTATATGGTACATATCTTATTTCTTTAATCTTTCAAGCATGTGGGAAATCTAATGAATGACTAAATTAATAGATCTTAGTACTTTGTTAGCAAGACTAACTATTAACCAATGGGTGATAATTCCCCTAACATTCTTTACCCAATGGATAAAGGAAATAAGGTACTATGCAAGATTTTCTAAATAAACAATTCAATTATGCACATGTTCTATATTAAAATACTATATAATGTACTTTAGGAAAATCTAATATTTTAAGACTTGGTACATGTACAACCTATATTTTAGTCATAAAATCTTATGGGAAAATCTATAACTTCATAAAATAATAAATCCTAGTACTTTTGAAAGATTGACTCTATTATCCAATGGATAATAAATTCCCTAACTTTTATGAACCAAAGGGTAATGCAATAAAGTAATATATGTGCTTTTGATCATGTGTATATATCACCATATAATACTATATCTAAGTACTAATAAAATCTAATAAGGTGCTTTGGTAGAATAAACTAAGTCTTCCTTTTGTCCAATGGGTAAAGATTACCCTAACATTTATTGTCCAATGGTTAATAGCTAAAAGGGTCAAAAGGTTCATCTAGGGTTACAAGGCTCAAGGGGTTCAAAAGTTCAAGGTTTAAAGGTTCTTGAGGTTCACCAAGGAAGTAAATGGTAATTAGGTTAAACGGTCGTTAGGTTAACTAGTTGGTTAAAAGCTAACTAGACTTGCTAAGTAGGATTTCCAGCCAAGAGGTGAAATCTTAAGACTTAATATTAAAAACGACAAGTATCAGCAGTTAGAAGACGATTTAAACCTTCCAAGCACAATTAAAAGATTTTCAAATAAACAATGAGATTTTTATTAGTCAGTAACGACGGATTTTTGGTTATGAAAATAAAAATCCAAGTTATTCAAATAAAATTCAAAATTTTAACGAAATTTTTATTTACCAAAAATCAGGGTCGTTACAGGGCGCCATTGCACCCGAACTCTCCTTGGCCATAGCCGGACACCACCTCGCTGCCACCATCACCGCCACCACTGCTGATCACCTCGGCGGCCGAGGCCGTGGCCTCCTCGACCCTGACCGCCCGGGTCGAGACCCCCGTGGTCTCCGGCACCTCCCCTACCACCGTGTCACTCTTCGAAGGGACCGGGGGCGGTGTAACCTTGACCCTCGATGGTTGATCACCACCGAGTGCATCCATATCATCCATGACCAATAAGAGAGAGAGAGACGTGAGAGAGAGAGAGAGCATAAAGAGCAAAAGAGAGAGAGTGAGAGAGATGGTCGGGAAAGAGCAGAGAGAGAGAGAAACGTGAGAGAGAGATGATCGGGGAGAGAGAGATGTTGAGAGAGAGAGAACAGAGAGAGCGCGAGAGAGAAAGAGGGAAATTCGAAACTGTGGGGCGTATCGTATACGCCTCACCCGTATATACCCCTCGAACCGGTTTGTCTAGAATCAGAATTTGGACCGGGTTTAAAACCCTAAGTGCCGCATGGCGTTTTGGATAAAGCGCACGGCATAATAGTTTGAATGCATGAAATTTGCTAAATTCTCTACGACACACGTTCTTTCATATTCCACGCACGGCGTTTTGGGTTATTTTGACAGATTGCGTTTGCAGAATGATTTCGGAGCGTTCAAGGCAATGGCATTTGTATTTATCGGAGTTTGTTCATAGGCAGAAAAGCAGACGATCGACGTGAGGGGAAAAAGGGGGATTTTTTTTTTTTTTCATTTCGTCAAAACCCGGGGTAACCCCTGGGACTTTTCATTACATTTCATTCAAAAAAAAAGGGGAAAGAAAAAAAAAAAAGGAGGTTCCTACTGCCCCCTTCCCCCTCCCCCTTCTTTTCTTTCTTCCTCATCCATTGTCTCAATCACTCCCCCCAATGGACGCATCGTTCGCCCCATCCGAATGGTCGTCCGAACCGTTAGGATTCCCTTCGGAATCCTCTGTGGTATCATTAGACAAGTGCTCCGGAGCATACTTGTCGTCTTGCTGGTCGAACGCATAGTCCTAGAGGTTAGAGACTGCACAGCGAAGGGTACGATCGGTGGAAATCAGCCTCGCGATCTGCTGATTGAGTTGTTCGATCTCCTCTCGATAGAAGGCCATTTCAGCCTCTAGAGAAGTCACTTGCGCCGCCAAACTGTTGTCCGCCATTACACAAGTCTTGGAAGCAACCTGCCTTTAGAGTGTTGGAGGAGATGAAGAGACTTGGGAGATTTTTGTTAGTGTCTCATGGAATGAGGCACCCTCCTTCTTAAAAAGAAGTTCCAGCCGTCGAAAGGGCACCCCTGTATTAATGGGCACCTTTAAACCAGCCGACTATTCTCGAAAATAAAAGAGTTGCATGGGAAAGAGAAATACCGTGCGGCCTTGTGTTTCACCGCACGACGTATTAACTCCAGAGGATTAAATTCAATTGTCTCGAAAATTGGTCAACCCAGCCCTTAAAACCTTTTTGGAAATCAAATATCCTAGTCGTTTTGCTGAAAAGTCTCTTGGAATGGTGTATAAGATCACTTGATTCTCGAACTCATGGAATTTTTCGTTCCCCGAGGACGCATTTTTCGCCATAATTTTGTAGTCTTTCTCATCTTAATTTCAAGTTTGCCTCTCCGTAGGTTCGTCTCAAATTCAAATTTGCCTCTTTGTAGGCTCGTCTCAATTTAAAATTTGCCTCTCCATAGGCTCATTTCAAATTCAAATTTGCCTCTCAGTAGGCTCGTCTCAATTTCACATTTGACTCTCCGTAGACTCGTCTCAATTTCACATTTGCCTCTCCGTAGGCTCGTCTCAATTTCACATTTGCCTCTCCGTAGGCTCGCCCCAATTTCAAAATTGCCTCTCCGTAGGCTTGTCTCAATTTCACATTTGCCTCTCCGTAGGCTCACTGCAATTTCAAAATTGCGTCTCCGTAGGCTCGTCTCAAATTCAAATTTGCCTCTCCGTAGGCTTGTCTCAAATTCACGTTTGCCTCTCTGTAGGCTCGTCTCAAATTCAAATTTGCCTCTCTGTAGGCTCGCCTTAATTTCAAATTTGCCTCTCCGTAGGCTCGTCTCAAATTCAAATTTGCCTCTCCGTAGGCTCGTCTCAATTTCAAGTTTGCCTCTCTGTAGGCTCGTCTCAAATTCAAATTTGCCTCTCCGTAGGCTCGTCTCAATTTCAAGTTTGCCTCTCTGTAGGCTCGTCTCAAATTCAAATTTGCCTCTCCGTAGGCTCGTCTCAATTTCAAACTTCGCCTCCCTGTAGGCTCATCTCATCTCGATTTTTGCCTCCCAAGGGCTCGTCTCAAATTTTCGCTTGCCGAAGGCTCGTCTTGAATTTTTGCCTCCCGAGGGCTCATCACGGATTTATTACGATATTTGGACAACACTTGGCACCACAAGCACTTAGTCTACTCAAGTTCATCGCATGATTTTTGTCCCCGGGGACTTGTTTCTCTCGCATTGTCCCAATTGAACTACGTTGGTCTGATCCCTGCAAACGGGATACGTAGGCAGCTCCCCGAGCGCGACCACCCTTATCATTTACTTGCATTTTAATTTTCGTACGTTTTGTCTCCGTTCAAAGACTTTAGAGCGACGGATTGGGATGCCTATTCTTTAAGCGTCACTCGTATCAACCAATGGTACTCGAGTTACGTTAAAGAGGGACTACTATAGACACCCCAATCCGAACCTCGAAGGGCCTTTGTTCACCCTGATGATGAAATAAAGGATACGGTACCTTTGCGAGCTTGGATGATGGATTCCTATAGTCCAAAAACCTAAAAGCCCAGAAAAAGCCCTAGACTGAACTTGAAGCACCGCACGAGACACTTTTACATCGCGCAGCATATCGGATTCAAAACACCGCACGCGATCAGGAGGTTAACCGCACGACATTTTGGGTAAAGTTCTGATTGGCTCAGAAAGCTGTCGGCCACGCCCATTTGAGTCACAGCTGCAAAATGGCTCAGCCGAAATTGCACTTCTAGCCCGCCCAGAAAATACTTCCACCATTGAATTCAAATTCCTTGGCTCTTGCCTATAAATACACCCCTCCACTCTAGAGGAAAGGGCTCTTGATCACCATTCCACTGTTTCTCTCTCTTCTTGCTTTCACACCCATTCCCCACTTTTAAGCCTTGAGAATGTTGCTTTAAAAAGACATTCTCTAGGCATCCTGCTCCACTTTTCTCCTCACCATCAAAGCTAATCTTTACTAACTTTGAGACCCCAACTACCCATTGTACCATCTATTACACACATCCACCCTTCATTTTTCTCAGCTAACCTTACCAACGCTCATCCACTGTCACTCGTCTTCATCCAAGCTCAAGATCAAAGGTAACAGACCAAGTTTCCTAGGGCTAGGCTCCGTCCTGGCCCTGATGGGACTCTCCTGTTATCAGGCTTGACTCCTTTTGGTGAACATCTGACCCAAAAATCGTTTTCATAAACCAAAGTAGCCCACTGTGCTGAATAGGCTACGCCGCGCGGCGCTTTGATGCGTCGCACGGCATAGCATGTTTAGCGCATGGTATTTCAGTTAACTGTTGTTTTGTTGATCAAACTATCTGGGTCAAGGTTGTTTTCGTCAGGTTCTTTTCCGTCCGTCATCAGAGACTTCGGAACAAGACCATATCTGCAAGCCATGTTTTATTCCTCTAAATAACACTCTTTTGATTATTCTGAACAACTAAATACATTAAAAATGGTTTTCTACTCGAGGCTTAGAGAAATGGTATTGTTCTAGGATGATCTGATAGCAATGGTTTTTTGGTGTCTTACAAAACGTCGCGCGTCGTAATTAGTACGTCGTGCGATGTCTTAAACACTGTAGACACCTCCCAGACGGGGCATCACCATACAGTTGTATCATCACTGTGTTTGCTCGATTGGTTGCTCGCTTCATAAACCAAGATCGTGGATACTTCCATGGCTAGAGGTATCACCACACGATAGCGGTTATCATCAAAACAGAGTCGCCACCTAGTTTGTTAAAGCTAGGAAAACAGATAGAGATTCTGGATACGGAAGCCAAAAGTACAGTAAGGGGAAGGTGTTAGGCACCCCTCTCTGCCTAGCCGCGAGGCTAGCCCATAATCATTCAACATAAGACATGTAGATGCTTCATTTAATTCAAACACGTAATCTGTTTTTATGCCTTAAACAGTTAATAAGGTGAGCCAAGACTGTAAATAAATCATGCGTCAGAAAGCAGTAAGCAAATCAAAGCTGTGCCAGCAAATCGATCACTCGGCCGGCGAATGGATGTCGCGGCCGAGGGATCACACTGAATCAATGTACCGGCCGAGGCATCGAAGCCCCGGCTGGTGTTCTTCCTCACACCAGACAGAAAACTAACAAACGATCAGAAAGCTACGATTAACGACATAAAACATTAAATAAACCAAACCAGAGGCCGTTGGGCCTCACCACCTTGATCCCTCAGTTGCTTGATTGCTTCGGATCGATGGGGATCGACTGATTGATTATTACTTGGACGAAACCCTAGGGCTAGGGTTTGGAACTCCGGGGTTGGATCGTCGGATTGATGGCCGCCTTCGGGAGGTTAGGGCTTTTGTAGAGAGGGATTTTGGGAGTATATAGCCAGAGTTTCGTGGCTTGAATGTATATGGATCTCAGGAATTTCGTGTGTATTTGGGTGTATCCGAGGGTCTCTTTATATAGGCAAGGGGGTGACTCACTTGGTCCAATCAAATCACGGGGATGCAATTGCAATTGCATTGCAACACAAACTCTTCGTTGCAATCTCTGAACGTGGCCCGAACGCATCGGAGAGGCGGCGGGATTGGATCAAACAACCGACAGAAGGTTCGAGAGTCTGGAAAAAGGCCGATTGGGCGGCCGAGCAAAGGATGTCGCGGCCTGGAAATGGATGTGGCGGCCGAGCCATTGATCTGGCGGCTGAGGCTTCGATCTCTCAGGGAGATTTTTGCTGCAACAGGTTGCTCGGGTGAGGAATGGATGTTGAGGCCGTGATTTCGATGTTACGGCCATCCGATGGATTTTCCTAACACACTATCTTTCTGTCTAAAAGGCTATTTGGCTCTGGATTGGGTCCTCTAAGTGGCTCAATGTTTGAACCATAAGTCCATGGGTTTCACAAGAAAGCAATCAACAATCATCAAATCCGTATCATCATCGGGATGGTCCCAAGGTGGGAGTTGAAATAATCATTAGGCCAAATTGGGGTGTCTACAGATGCCCCTCTTTGACTGAGCTCAGACGGATCGCGAGACATGTTTGAGTAAAAGTCAAAGCTGTAAAAGCAGCTCAATTTGGTCCAACCACTATTCCAAGGTTTTTTTTTTCGGAAAAGGTTTTGTTATGGTTGGGCCGGGAGGCTGCCTACGTATTCCTCAAGGGAAATTCAGACCAATCGTAGTTTGGAGGGCAATAAAAAGAAAAAGTTTGGAGGGTTAGAGACAAAAGACGTACCTTCGGGCTTTAAAAGCCGTAGTGCGACGTACCTGGATGGTGCCGGGATTTTGGCAGAGAGTAGTTGAAGGAGCGCGGGGCTGCCGGGGAAATTGTTGCGGAGAGCGCCCTTAGTATTTGGGGGTAGATCAGTACACAGCGAGTGCATTGGCTCTTCTTGATCATCCTTACTTTGACTGAGGGGAGCTCAGTAGAATAGTTCATCCTTTCGAATTAACTTGATGGAACTAATGTAATTGGGTGGAGTCCAAACCATCTGCTGGGGATGAATTGGATGCCGGCGGAGAGCTTCTTTTAGTATTTTGGGGTAGATCAATACACGGCAGGTGCGTTTGCTTTTCTTGATCATCCTTACTTTAACTAAGGGGAGCTCGGTAGAATAGCCTATCCTTACGAATGAGCTTGATGGAACTGAAGGGCGGAGCTGGTAAGGTGAGAGCCTGAGGAGTCGGCACTTAGAGCTTGACGTGTTTTGAACCGAGGTGTAGAACCGGTTGCATTCCGATGCTCTGGAGCTTTCTCGTCATAAATTTTGGCTTCGAGCCAAAGGATCAAGGCACCGGGCTGATCAATAAAACCGAGGCTTAGAGCCTGTTGATTTGCAGGATTGACCTGTTTCATGAATAAAAGATATGCAGAATATGTATATGATGATAGTGGTTAGATATGAGCAGATATGATGATGCAGACTCGATGATAACAATGGTGATGCAATATGTGCACGGGCCCGTGCGTGTGTGTTTGATTTAAGCATAAAGCTTCTTTCAAGTTCCGGACTTGAGCACTCGGAGCTTAGAGCTCGAGCATTCGGAGGGTAAAATCCGAGCATTCAAAGTACAGGCTTTGAACATCCAGTACGCAGTGGTTGGGCATCCAAACGTAGAGCTTGTGCATTCGGGGTATAAACCTTAAGCATTCGAACATCGAGTTCGAGCGTCCAGTACACAGTGGTTGGGCATCCAAACGTAGAGCTTGTGCATTCAAGTACAGGCTACAGGCTTTGAGAGTAGATGATATCCTGTTGTATGGCTTTGTTGAGTAGTGAGTTTGTAGAACTGCTGAGCCATTGAGTATTCCATCTTCCATCTTCCACGGGGTTTAATTTGTTCTTCTTGCTTTCCAAGGCTAGTTTCCACATGCTCGGGATTGCCCCCAAGGCTAGTTCTGAGTATGCTCGGGACTCCCCCCAAGGCTAAATCTGAGTATGCTCGGGACTCCTCCCAAGGCTAGTTCTTAGCTCCTCCTCCCAAGGCTAGTTCTTAGTATGCTGGGGACCCCCAAGGCTAGATCTTGACCCTATTCCACTTCGATTCTGTCGACTTGTTGACCCAAAATGCCATAAGGCTTGTGAAATGCTTCGGCTATTATGGCCTTCACAGATTTTCATCACCTTGACTGACGGGGTGATTCACACATACGCTCTAGGAGATTTCCATCGCCTCCTTTGGCAAATTCAACTTGTTTTGAGAGATTTCCATCGCCTCCATTAATGGGGTACCTTCCCGAGGTTGAATGCTTTCTGGAAGCTGGCTACACAAATGCCTTCTGAAGAGCTTTAGTAACACGAATGCCTTTTGAAGAGCTGAAGTGTGTACTAGGTTATTGTAAGCTTCATGCAGGTGCTTTTTCTTGTTGGCTATTGGCTTAGAACTGCTGAGCGCGAGGCTGTCTGAGTGTAGAGTTACTGATAGGGAGATGAAAGCATGAAGCAAGGAGCCTTGGAGATGCAAAGTGCGAAGCCATTTTAATGTTGCTGATATGGTGCCAATTGTAGAGTTGGCTCAGGACTAGTTATGAGGCTATCTTCTGGCTTCTTTGACTTGGCTTTGTCAGTCATAGACACACAGCTTGATGTGGTTGATCCTGATCGCTTCAAGGATAGAAATCCAAGAGAATCCTGCAATCCACATTTGAATAGTTTAGAAAACAGCAATGGATAGGAAAATATCATGCAACAGGCTTGGAGTCGACCACGGGCCGAAGTCCTTTTATGCTGACTGCTAGGGGCAGGACCACTACACTTGAAGAACCCTAGTTCAAAAGCTTGAACGATTTTGGGTGACATAGATTGCAATGCAACACATAGGCATGTTAATTTGGAGTATTTAAAAAGAAACGCAAGCCCCCTATTTAGGCCATGAATGCTTGACCCTAGCTCAGTCGTGCATGATGACAATGACCTTATTGCCCCTAGCATGCGGTGTAAATAACAATGAATGTGAGTGAAATGTTTCTGTTTGGCAGAGATCTTGGCATGCCCTTGATAGTGCTGTGTGACAGCATTCCACAAAAGAATTGAGGTGTTCCCCCAGGATATGACGCTTCTCAAGCTGAGCTTTCTTTAAGTGTGTTGGCAGGGAGGTAGACTTTACAGTGCATCCCTTGGTTGCCCTTTATTTATTGTATAGAGATGATGGCCATGATGCCTTGATGAACCTGCGTTGCTTGAGCATAAGAACAACTCACACTTGGGGTTAGCTCGTGCAACCAAGACAACTACTTCCATTAAGCAGCCATAATGACATACGCATGAAATACTAGGATGCAAAGGACAGGGTGATAATGATATGCAAACAATTCCACAATGTATTCTGGACATCTCAACTTTCGAGCATTTAAGCTAATGCTTCTCTTTGATTTAAGGAGACCAAGAATGACTTTAAACTAGTTAAGTGACTACGACAAGATAGACTACAATACTCTGGCGACACTGCTGAAAATATTGTTTGACCAAGGGCCCATATAGCTACACTCATCATGAAATGAGAAACTCATTTTATCTCCTCGAAAATTTGTAAAAGCAATTGTGCTTGTATTGCTGTGTCAAGAATGTTTAGGATAAAATTAACTTTGAAAGCTTTTCCTCGAGGACTTCAAGGTCATATCATTCCATCCATGCTCCACACTTACGTCATTCAATCATCAAAAGATATAGAACTATTTTGCAAACCTATGCCCTTAGTCAATTAGGTGACTTTGTTGCTTTGAACTTTGATTTGGTTGACTTGAGTTGGATTGATAAGCGCCCACTGAGACCCATATAAGAGGTTGGATACTTTTGAGAGAGGTGCTTAAAGGGAAACACAGGCATACCCCCTTGTCTCACGTAACTCTCCATGTTGTTTGATTTGCCAAGATGATGCAAATTTCAGGATTCTTGCCCTTCGTGCTAAGTTCCACATTGGTGATGCCCCCTAGTGTCTAGGACCTTGCTACTAAGTCACATTTCTCAATCTGAAAGGACTTTGTTATGGACCATAATGTAGGCTTGGGTTTTGGCTTGAGAAAGAAGCGGATGTAAAGGCTCAAACCTAATTTCTACTCATGCTTGGGTTTTAAAAGCTAGCAGCCATCTTCAACATTTTTATCAACTCTTGTTGTCTCTTGCCATCACTTTGTGTGAAAGAGTTAATTTCTTCAAAAATGGCCTTTGCATGGATTAGAAGAGATGTTTCCTTAAAAATGCCCCTTGTATGACGGGGTGCTCATTCTTTCATTTGATTTTTCTTTCATCTCTCCTTGTATTTTTTATTTTTTTTTGTATTTGCCCCAGTGTAGGGGATGGCTGCCTAGCAGGCTTTTCAAAGAGATTATCCAGAGGCTCGACGTGGTTAGCAAGGGATAAGTGCTTGGGATAGAGAAATGAATGCCTTTCTTCATCTTGAAACATACGACAAAGTGACAGGAATCCTAGCCAAGAGATTAAGAGCTTCGATGTTTAACCAAGCGAATCCTTTGAGACACATAGCAGATGTATGGAAACACGGCGAATTTCTCACTTTGTTTGTGCTCTAACTTTTGCCTAGACCGCCCTTGCGGGTTTTCAATCTAGCACTACGCCAAATTTTAGTATTAGCGGCATGAGAAAACTGCCGTTAATAGTCCAAAAACCGCCGGTAATACTCAAAACCGCTGGTAAAAGTTCAAAAACCGCCGGAAATAAACCGCCGGGAATACAATTGTCGGAAAAACAAAAGCGGCATTAGAAAACCGCCGGCAATACTAAAAACGGCGGTAAAAAACCGCCGGTAATAATACCGCCGGCAATAAAATCGGTGGTTAATTTTTTTTGTTCTCCCAGGAATCGAACCCGGAACCTCCGGATCCTATAGCGCGCGTGCTACCAACTGGGCTGACCCGCATATTGCGTCATGTAGGATAAATAATAATATTTATATTATACGGGTCGGTATTATTATTATAAGCGGCATTAATAAACCGCCGGTTTTAAAAAAACCGTATATTCTATTTTTCCGGCGGTATTTTAAAAAACCGCCGGTAAAAGTTTATAAAAACGGCATTATTAAAAAAACCGCCGTTTTTGGTAGTTATTTCCGGCGGTTTTACTAATGCCGGTAAAAGTTACTTTTAACGGCAGTTTTTTTACCGCTGATAATAATATCGCCGGCAAAAGCAATATTTGGCGTAGTGTAGCGAGCTCACTCCTTTTCTTTTTCTTTGTTTTTCATTCTTCCTCTTCTTCCTCCTTTTTACTACTCTTCATACAGCATGATTTGCTTGCAAATGAATTCTGCGAGGGTGCAGAAACGTTTTGACTCCTCCTTAGCCCAACAAAAATGACATGGATCATAGATTTCAAAACTCGATCTTAGCATTTGACAACTTGAGTAATTTATAATATGTTTCAAAAAGATATCATGAGATCACTTTGAAATCCCTAAGGATCGTTTTTCAACTTCTGACGTTATCATGAACATTCTATAGCGGCAACTCAGCACATGGGAAAATAGTTTGAAAATTGTGGCCGACCATAAGGTGCCTACGTATCCCAAAAAGAGAATCAGGCCATTCGTAGTTCAAGTCTAAGGAGATTTCTCATTTTGGAAGAGATTCACATTTCATATCGTGTGCAAAAAGCTAGTCAAAAACCATGATGAACAAAATGACTTTAATTTTAAGAGAAAATAAACTCAAGACTCAAACCCCTAAAAGAAAATAAACCCAAGACTCAGATTGTGCTAAAACATTGACTCAACATTCAGACTAAGACGTGACAGACTTGGCTGTTGCCGCTCAAACATTCAATTTGGCTGGAACACCCATTGATCAATGAGTTCTTGGATATCATGTTGCAATTGGATGCAATGATCAGTTTCATGCCCAGAAATCTGATGGTAGGCACAGTGCTTGGTAGGATCATAGTTTGGGCCAAATGGTGGGTGAGGTGATTGAGTTTTTAAGGGTTCAAGGAGTCCTTGTTCGACCAGAGTAGCCAGGGCTTGAGATGGGGATGAGTTAAGATTTTGGCGGTGGCAGAGTGCACGACGTTTAGGATTTCTGGAAGTGGGGTTCTGGTGAGTAGGGGTGCTTTGGGATGAATTTAGTGGAAACATAGCACTGTTGGCATTGGTGACAATGGTATGGTTGGGACGGCTTCTTTTGGATTTGGTGATTTTTCCCTCGACTTGTTCCATATGTTGAGCCTGCAGGTTCATCATTGTTCTTCCTTGTCTTTTCTTGGCAAAATGAATTTCCTTTTGAACTGTTTTCTCGGTCCATCTAGCAGGGGGAGATAGAGGTGGAGCTTGTGGAGAGCTTCTTCGCAAACTGTGAACAATGGTGGTTAGGGCAGCCATTGATTCAACCAATACATTAACCTTAGTAGCCAGAGCTTCAATCTTCTCGTCAGCCATTGTTGTCACGTCTTAGACAAAACCCAAAATTTAAGAAAAGCAAGAACTTAGTTACGTTCAGGTTGAGATGTCTAAAATCAAGTGTCTATGCAGTGCACACATCAAACACACTTATTGCCCTTAAAATGCAAATCTAGCATGATGGGGTGGTTTAACCAAATGATACTCGATGTTAGCACAGGGTCATGCAATGTGCTATGAGAAGAAATAAGGGTGATGAACTCCTCTTTTGGTTTCGTCCCCTGCATGGTTAGAGAAAGACAAACAAAATGATATATATAGCACCATAGCTACTTTCACAGATTATGGATGAGTCATGTACAGCATTTTGTTTCTATGCATGAGTTTATTGGATACCATAGATAGCCAGCAATTTTTGATATGGATGATTCTTAAGACTCGTTGTTTACAAATACTGCATGTCACTTAAGAAGATCCTACTATAAGACAGACCGAAAAAGTTGAGCAGATGCCCACAACAGAAAGTAGACTTAGAGTTTTATCGCAGTGCTGACGGCTATTTGAATGTTCCACAATTCTTGTCATTTGAGGATTAGATCAGGTTTTGCAAAAAATTTTGAAAGTTCTTTCAATTCTTGATTAGGGAAGATTCCTTCTCAAAATGTGATTGAGGTAATTGAAATCCACTTGATTATTTGCTACCACATTGACAAATTCCTAAATCTTACCGGCTCGTTGTGGTAAGCATGCTCAAAATTTTGAACTTTGAAAGATGGGTTGCTAGGCTGATTTGAAAGTAGGACTTAAAGTCCTACACTTGTCATGCTGAATCATTCATGGAGAAATAAGTATTACAAGTTCTATCCATAATATCCTCGACTTTGCATATAATCATCCATAATCTGCT
The DNA here is from genome assembly GCA_025413875.1 of Rhododendron molle. Lineage (NCBI taxonomy): Eukaryota > Viridiplantae > Streptophyta > Magnoliopsida > Ericales > Ericaceae > Rhododendron > Rhododendron molle. The sequence goes on from CM046391.1 coordinate 27,133,272, forward strand.
CTACTACTTTACACCCCCTCTTTCCTTTAGCCTCGCAAGGCAAAGATTGCTAGAGCAACCCCTAGTTCAATTGTCGGCGGGGCAGCCAGTGTTTGATTTCGTTCTAGAAATCCATGCTTCGCGGTGCTTTAAGTAAAGCGGGAATATTAAGTAAATGATGCTTTCAACTTGCCAAAAACATACCTTGCAGGCAATGGCATGCCTCAGTGCTTAGTTATAAAGACTTAAGAGTTAGGGCTCTTAGTTCATGCCCCAACCCTTCTGCACAGAAAGAGCTATTAAAACAACATATACAAGGTGTGAGGAAGAACTTGGAAGCAAAATGCAGGTAGGTTCCTATCCTGTAGGTTCCTGTCTTAGTTTGATAAGTTCTATGGCTTTTTAACACATGAAAGGTTTTAGGTAGTCTCAGGGTGCTCCGTTGTCAAAGGGCACCAATCCTTTCACCAGCCCATCATAGGCGGTAATTGGGTGATTCCCTTTTTGATATACCAAAAGGTACAAGTGACTGTGGAGTTTGCTGGAACCCCTAACATAGCCCGTGTCATGCCGGGATATTAGGTGAACTCAACGAGCCTTGCCTGCTCGATGCATATGATAAATGAATTAAATAAGGCATGTATTAGTCTTATGTTGAACTTTCTAGTTATGGCTCTCATATCCCCAGCAGAGTCGCCAGAAAACTGTAGACACCTCCCAGACGGGGCATCACCATACAGTTGTATCATCACTGTGTTTGCTCGATTGGTTGCTCGCTTCATAAACCAAGATCGTGGATACTTCCATGGCTAGAGGTATCACCACTCGATAGCGGTTATCATCAAAACAGAGTCGCCACCTAGTTTGTTAAAGCTAGAAAAACAGACAAAGATTCTGGATACGGAAGCCAAAAGTACAGTAAGGGGAAGGTGTTAGGCACCCCTCTCTGTCTAGCCGCGAGGCTAGCCCATAATCATTCAACATAAGACATGTAGATGCTTCATTTAATTCAACCACGTAATTTGTTTTTATGCCTTAAACAGTTAATAAGGTGAGCCAAGACTGTAAATAAATCATGCGTCAGGAAGCAGTAAGCAAATCAAAGCTGTGCCAGCAAATCGATCACTCGGTCGGCGAATGGATGTCGCGGCCGAGGGATCACACTGAATCAATGTACCGGCCGAGGCATCGAAGCCCCGGCTGGTGTTCTTCCTCACACCAGACAGAAAACTAACAAACGATCAGAAGGCTAGGATTAACGACATAAAACATTAAATAAACCAAACCAGAGGCCGTTGGGCCTCACCACCTTGATCCCTCAGTTGCTTGATTGCTTCGGATCGATGGGGATCGACTGATTGATTATTACTTAGACGAAACCCTAGGGCTAGGGTTTGGATCGTCGGATTGATGGCCGCCTTCGGGAGGTTAGGGCTTTTGTAGAGAGGGATTTTGGGAGTATATAGCCAGAGTTTCGTGGCTTGAATGTATATGGATCTCAGGAATTTCATGTGTATTTGGGTGTATCCGAGGGTCTCTTTATATAGGCAATGGGGTGACTCACTCGGTCCAATCAAATCACGGGGATGCAATTGCAATTGCATTGCAACACAAACTTTTCGTTGCAATCTCTAAACGTGGCCCGAACGCATCGGAGAGGCAGCGGGATTGGATCAAACAACCGACAGAAGGTTCGAGAGTCTGGGAAAAGGCCGATTGGGCGGCCGAACAAAGGATGTCGCGGCCTGGAAATGGATGTGGCGGCCGAGCCATTGATCTGGCGGCCGAGGCTTCAATCTCTCAGGGAGATTTTGGGTGCAACAGGTTGCTCGGGTGAGGAATGGATGTTGAGGCCGTGATTTCGATGTTACGGTCGTCCGATGGATTTTCCTAACACACTATCTTTCTGTCTGAAAGTCTATTTGGCTCTGGATTGGGTCCTCTAAGTGGCTCAAAGTTCGAACCATAAGTCCATGGGTTTCACAAGAAAGCAATCAACAATCATCAAATCCGTATCATCATCGGGATGGTCCCAAGGTGGGAGTTGAAATAATCGTTAGGCCAAATTGGGGTGTCTACAAACACCGTTGATAGTCTGAAGATAGGATCGAAGTAATGCACGGCATATCAAATGGCCGCGCGCCATATTATGGAATGTCGTGTAACGGATGACAGTGACCCAGACAGTTGATCGAGTAGCTTTTCTTATTTATATCCTGCTGCATCATCGTCTGCCATCTCTGTACAAAATGCATCACAAGTACGCCAATGTGTTATATTAAATCCCGTGTCTCTTTCCCGTACGTGTTTTAAAGTTAAGCTCTTCAAACGACATTAAGTCCCCCATTTAAAATGCTTAGTAGAGACCGGTTTTACCGGGCGAACGGGATGCTTTTTCAACAAAACCTTTCCCGTTCGTAACGTGGCTCACGGATCCAAAATCTCAACGTTTTTGCTAGATTAAAAGCCTTTCTTTTTCGAGTCAAGCTCTCGGTTTCTCGGATCATCCATCTCAAAAATCCGGGTGGCGACTCTTCGAGCGCGCTTTCGGGCGACGAGAGCCCACAAGAGCATAAACCAAAACCCTAATATCTATTCTTCAACATGGGAGACCCCCTTATGGGCCTCTCCAAAGGGATTCACTTAAGAAGTCCAAAACCAAATGAAAAAAATAAGGCTATATTTATAGCCACAGATTCCTTCCTAAAACCAATACTTGCCCTAACAAAATTCCTTACACCCAAAGTCTAAACCAACAAGGAAACAAATCTTTTAGGAAGTCAAATACCTTTCTTCAACCATTCCAAATTCAAGGCATATCTCCAACATGATGTACTGCCCAATTTGTTGTTGGACTTCCCTTTTCCCTCTCCCCATTTTGTAATAAATTTTTGCCTATCAAAAAAAAAAAAAAACACATCAATCTCCCATAGTCCACCGACATGGGACTTGACCCCTATGTGGGTTCTTACACTAGATGGCTCTGTTATTTATCAAAGTTAGTTGTTTCTTAAATTTCTAGATTTTCAGACAATTTTGTATCTGAAAAGAATTTCTGTTGTAATATGTTAGTTAGATTTCTTTTGTTGTTCGTATTTGAAGATTTGAAACTTTTAAATATTAATATAGCTTATTTGTTTCTTTAAATAAAAAGAAAAAATTTATTTCTTAAAAAGGAGAATATTATTTCTTAACGTACTCAATTTTTGGGGCATTACACATTTTGGATTTTGTGACCAAAATAATGGTCATGAATCTCAACATCGAATGTGCTCTGGCATTGTTGGGTCATATTTGACAATCATGATTTCAATTATACTCAAGAAAATTCCATTTTTTTAAAATCTTCTAATTGTCCTTGCGAAATGCCAAGTTACTTTTAGCAAATGCTTTCACAGCTTGATCAATTACCCTTTTGCCCGTTTCCAATTGTAATTTCTCTTTTTTTGATTTGATCTTGGAAATTGATTTTTGCGCACCATTTTTGTATGCAAACGCTCAAAAAAATACTTCGGATATTCTCATTTATTCATATAGGAGTATTTGTTAGTAGAATACTTCAGGTATTCCTTTTCTTTTCTTTTATAATTGGTAAGTACTTCTGGTACCTTTTTTTTTCTAGCATATACTATTTATATATATTATGCAGAAGAAAGATATAGTAAGCTTAGCAAATGAATAAGTGAGTTACATGAAGTGTAAACCTTTTACCTTTCTCAGTGGGCTCGAGACTCGTGTTGATTACATGTTACAAAACTAGTGCAATATAAATAAAGATTGCAGGAACTAAATTAAGAAGTGAACATAAATATATAGAAAGATTGTTACTTCAAGAACTATCAAGAGCAAAGTAGGTCTTCAGAACCTATTATATTATATCAGTGTTTCCTCTTTTGCTCTATGCCTTTTCTTTCTCAATTTCAGTGTGTCGAATTGCTTTTCAAGTTAGCCTATTTATAGGCAAGGAAAAGTAGCAGCCTAATAAATAGGTTGAAACTTGCCCTTCTGAGTATTTAGTATGTGGGTCAGACAATATTTCATGCCAATAATTCATTACACTATTGTTGTTGTACAAATACATTTTTTTGGCATATATACTAGGTAATAAAAAAATTATGAGGCCTTAAGTGTTGCACATTTTCGGGGGCTTAAGGCATGGGCCTCTTGGGCCCTAGGGCGGCCCTGGTTTTATCACCACATAGTCTTGCTTTTCTGCAACGAAAGTAAAAGAAAGAAACCCGTCCTCCAGTGAAAATATGCTTCTCATAGCTAAATTCCATACCAGCTACAAAGTGAGTACCTTTTAGAGTGATCGTTTTGTCAGCATGCTTTCTTTGGGTTATGAGCACTACTATGTCAGTGGATTACGCCGGCCAATAGGGTATGAGTGGTTACGTATCAAAGTTTGGATTCATCTAGTTCTCATGTCCAAGGACACGGGGACATAACAAAGTAGTCGAGCTTGTACTGCATACTTCTTTCATTTAGTAGAATAAACTGTTATGTACAAGTTGTCATGGAGTCTTCTATGCCTAACATGCGAGTTTCATGCATAGTATATGATCAGCTCGAGATATATATCAAAGATGCTGACTTTCCAAATGTTCAACTACACATTTTGTACACAAAAATCCAATGCATGTACCAAAGTGTCAACTATTCGGCATTGGGGCTTCACTCGTTTAATGGAATCTATACATAAATTTTGCCCCTTGCCCCCTTTTTTTTTTTGTCATGGTTTCAATTGCATCATATTAAGAGGCTGAGGAATGAGGTCAATTAGTTCCTTCAACCATTTGTAGGCTGTCCAGCTTAGGGCCTGTTTCCAACAGCCAGTACAAGCACCACTTGCAATGAATGATTCTTCTTTACCAAGTTTAGTAAACGTTGTTTGCAATATTATGGTTGTTAGTAATTTATTTTAATCAACGGGTATCTGTAATCTTAACGTGGGGAGATTAATAAGTATTTAATATCATGGAGCTCGTAATATAATTGAGATAAGGACGGGAGTGCAATTATAATTCTTTAGTGGGGTGAATTATAATTAGTGAAATAAGAAATAGAATCCTGGTTGGATTAGGTTTTCTTATTTACACTGGGAGCTCAGACTTATTACTCCTTAGGTCCCTATCGTAGCCCTATATATACACGTTATGCTCTCTAGGTCAGGTTGACGTTTTTCTATTATGCACGAAATAGAGGCAGGCTTAGAGAGAGGAAACAGATCACGAAAGAGTCCACACTCGATTCGTGTTCTAGACGTGCAGGGAATACGATAGAAGATCATAAGGTACGATCGAGCAGTATTCGTGGTTTATAGCAAGGCGTGCTATAACAAGTTCAACCAGCGTTTGTGTCGCAAGGAGTTGAGGTAGAACCCCAATTCCGCCTTGTAGGGTTTTACAATTTTTGTTGTCTAATCTGTACGCGTCATTACGGGGTCTTGAGGATTCCGTTTCCCAATAGTGGTATCAGAGCAGGCTGTAATCACGCGTATTGATTAAACAGGCCATGTTGTCCGTAGGTTATAGAGGGTAGAACGTAGAACTGTGCTAACCCATGTTTTGCAGCGTTCTTACCCAGCTATTATGGTCACATGATTTTTTGTTGATTTTGTGTGATTGGATCCCACGATAATTTTTGTGTGGTTATTGTTATTTATTGGGTTCCACGATTATTTTTCGTGGTTGTAATAATTAATGTAGCATGTGTTATTTATTGGGTGCCGCGATTATTTTTGTGGTTGTAATAATTAACGTAGCATGTAAACTCCAATGGAGGCATAAGATCGATGTATGTATGTTTCTTCGATTGTAATAAGCATTTGATGGTTATTCGGAGATCGAAGATGGGAGATACAGAAGATACAAGTTGTTTGGCTCGCAACAGATTTTTTCCAGATTCGTAAGGTCTGATTGCAGGGCTGTTTTGACCCAGTAAATGTTGAAATTAGAAAATCTATTCTTCACAGAAGTTGTAGATAATTGAATTTCAAATCCAACCCAATTTGAATCACTTCAATCGGAGGTCGGATGAGGAAGATATGGCCAAAATACTGAAGGCTGTACAGTTTACGCGGGAATATATCAAATCCGAATTTTCTTACCTAAGCACGATTGGATTTTGATTTCCTTGATTGATTCAAACTATCTAAGTCTTCCACACAAGTATTGCTAAAGGATTTCAAGTTTGAAAGGAATGCTTATGGATTTTAAGTTTGGAAGGACTCCTTATTGCTTAAGGATTTCAAGTTTGGAAGGATTCCTTGTTGTTCAAGGATTACATCTTTGACCATAATAGCTGGATTCTATATCTTGTGTTTCCTTATTATTTGTGCTTTCATATTATTTGCATATGTGATAGTTTTACCATATTGGGACAACATGGTAATATTTGGCTTTTGACCTAAATCACATTTTTTGCAAACTCGTAAATTTGATTACCCTCACAAATTTTTTAAATAACTAAGTAGGAGAGGGAATTTATTTTGGATAAACCCCATGGTCTCCATTCCTAGTCTGTAAATGATATAATCAATTTTGTGTGTTGGTTTCAGAACCTTCCTCCCTATCGGACAAAATTAATTGTGGCATCATCGGTACAAACTTCCTAAAAGGATAGCTCTAAGATAATTGTTGTGTGGGTCACTTCACCATCTGACGTGGTTCATAACGGAACAATGAGTCATGGGGCTAGGTAATGTTATACACTTAGCTATAAATATTAATATCCTCACCATCTGAGTCACTATTATTATTTATAGGACCGAGGCTATATTGGCTATTTAAATTGGATTGCCACGGTATAGTGTCTGGATAGTAAAATTAAAAGGTTGTGCCTATTTACACAAATGATGAAGAGTAGACGACTTTCTCATCGAGGCATGCTCTTCACGGTGTGTAGGGTTGCCAATGTTTTTCTTTTAACATGTGATTGAGGGAACCAATATTAAAATGAAATTCAAGTTTTTTTATTGCCCTTCATAATTGTTATTATGTGATTCTCAGATTCAAAAATGGGTTTTTTCAATCCACTTGTAATTATTCTCAAAGTAAACAAACTTACTGGATCAAATTATATTGACTGGAAAAGTAATTTGGATATTGTGTTAAATTGCTGAATGACACAAATTTGTGTTGTTTGAGGTGTGCCCTCCTAGACCTGATAAGAATGCCACAGAACATGAAGCAAAATTTTTATAAACATTGGTGAGTATCACCCATGTTGAATGGACCCCGATTAGGGTTCATGTTCTGAAGATGATAGCTCTTCTTAATGAACTAGAGATCCTTGGAGCTGAAATTGTTGGGAAAACCCAGATTGATTTCATTCTTAACTCACTACAGTCTAAGAGTTTTAAGTAATTTCGCTTGAACTATTTTATGAACAAAATGCATTTAATTTTGGCTAAACTTCTTAAGGAACTCCACACAGTTGTGGGTCTTGTGAGTGTGAAGAAACCATCTGTATTATTGGCGGAAAAGGATTCTACTTCTAAGTCGAAAGGCAAGAAGAAGTAGAACAAATCTTAAAAGAAGGTTGTGGAGTCAGTTAGAGCGCCTTAAGGTGGAGTGAAAAAGCCTAAGGGCAAGTGTTTTCACTGCAAGCAGCAAGAACACTGGAAGAAGAAATGTATATTCTATCTCAATAAAGTGTATAATCAAGATAGATCTTTTCGCTAGTCATTGAGTCATGTTTAGTGGTGTTATCTAATAGTACCTGGTGTGTAGATACGGGAGCCACTAATCATGTTTGCAATTTGTTGCATGGGTTTCAGGAAACCAGAAGACTCAGTGATGGGGAGATTTATCTGCACATGGGTTATGGTACGAGAGTGGCAGCAGTTGTAGTAGGAAATGTTAATTTAAATCTTAGTAACAATAGGAGTTTAATTTTGAGAGATTGTCTTTATGTTCTCACACTTAGAAGAAACTTGGTTTCAGTTTCTAAATTGATTAAAGATGGATATTTGGTTTATTTTAGTAACTTTGTGGTTATTAAGTTAAATAAACGTTTTATCTATTCTGGTTCATTGGTGAATAATCTCTAGTTCGTTAATCCTATATTTCCTACAGTGCAACTGCATGAATTGAATTACACTAATAATATGTCATGTAAGAGAAATGAGCCTTCTAAATGGAACCAAACGTATCTTTGGCACTTACGCCTTAGTCATATTAATCTGAATAGGATTTCTAGACTGGTCTGGGATGGACCTTTATGTTCAATGGAAGTTGAGGAACTTCTAGTCTATGGATCTTATTTAGAAGGTAAGATGACCAAAAGACTTTTTATCAGCAAAAGGTTAAAGAGCCAAAGAGCCATTGAAATTGGTTCATTCTGATTTGTGTGGACCCATGAATGTCCAAGCAAAAGGAGGTTTTGAGTATGTTATCACTTTGGTTGATGATTACTCAAGGTATGAATACATTTATTTAATGCACTGTAAATCCGAATACTTTGAGGAATTCAGGGAGTATAGGACGGAAACGGAAAAGCGTCTAGGTAAATGTCTTAAGACACTGCGATATGATCATAGTGGCAAATACCTCTTGGGAGAGTTTAGGGAATACTTGTAAGCTGAAGGGATTACATTCCAGTTATCAGCACTAGGTATCCACGTCAAAATGGTTTAGCAGAAAGAAGGAATATGACTCTTATAGATATGATGAGATCAATGATGAGTTATTCAGATTTACCAATTTCGTTTTGGGGACATGCACTAGAAACAACAGCGTATATTCTTAACTTGGTACCATTTATAAGTACCATCTACACCCACAAAACTATGGACTGGGCGTAAACATAGTCTGCAGCATGTTCGGGTTTGGGGTAGTCCAGCACTATGTGCTGAATGGGAATGCAGATAAATTGGAATCGAGGACAAAAGTTTGTTTGTTTGTGGGGTACCCTAGAGGAACGAAAGGTGGACTGTTTTATAGTCCTACGGATAAGAAGGTCATTGTTAGCACTAATGCCTGGTTCTTAGAAGGGGACTATGTAATAGACCACAAACCTAGAAGCAAGATTATTCTAGATTAATTGAGAGAAGAGGGACCGATAGAGACTTCTTCAACACTAATAGTACAGGAGGTTACACCGCAAGAAAGAGTTGTTGATACACCGGTACCTCATCGTAGTGGGAGGGTTGTTGTCCTACCCAATCGGTATACGTTCTTGGGAGAATCTTATGATATAATCCCTAAAGAACAGCATGCTGAACCCTGTAACTACAATGAGGAACTAGAAGATAAAGATGCGGAATTTTGGCAAAAGGCTATGAAATCAGAGATGGAGTCTATGTACTCTAATCAGGTCTGGGATCTTGTAGAACCACCTGAAGGGATTATACCCATTGGGAATGTATCTATATAGTGCAACCAGATGGATTCATAGCAAAAGGTCAAGAGCACATGTTGTGCAAACTTAAGAAGTCTATTTATGGGCTTAAGCATGCATCTAGATCTTGGAACATCTGTTTTGATCAAGCAATCAAGTATTTTGATTTTGATCAATGTCCAGATGATTCGTGTGTGTATAAGAAGCGCAACGGAAAAGTGGTGGTGTTTCTAGTGCTATATGTCGATGATATCCTGCTCATCAGAAACGATGTGGGAGTGTTGTCTTCAGTAAAAGTGTGGTTATCCGACAAGTTCGATATGAAAGACTTGGGAGAAGCTGGTCACATCCTTGGGATTAAGCTTATGTGAGATCGCAAGAATAGGATGTTGGGTTTACCATAAGCTACTTATATCGATGACATTCTTGCTTGTTTTAGCATGCAGGATTCCAAGACACGGAATCAACCTATCTAAGGATCAGTGTCGTAAGACACCTGAGGAGATGGAGAAGATGAAGGTAGTTCCTTATGCCATGGCAGTAGGAAGCCTCATGTATGTTTTGTTGTGTACTAGACTTGATATTTGCTTTGTCATTGGCATGGCTAGTAGATTTCAGTCTAATCCAGGGCAAGAGTATTGGATTGCAGTGAAACATATACTCAAGTATCTGAAAAGAACTAGAGATCATATGTTAATGTTCCAGTCAGAGAGTTTGGTACCTCATGGGTACACAGACTCAGACTTTATGTCAGATAAGGATTCCAGAAAGCCTACCTCGGGATATGTGTTTACCTAGGAGGTAGAGCCATAAGTTGGAGGAGTATCAAGCAATAGTGCATTGATTGATTCCACCATGCCAGTATGTGGTAGCTTCTTAAGCAGCCAAAGAGGCCGTTTGGCTTGAAAATTTCTTGATGGATCTAGAAGTGATTCCTTTAGTGCAATTAGCTATTATATCTATTGTGACAATAGTAGTGGAATTGCTAACTCTAAGGAGCCATTGACTCATAAGAAGGAAAACACATCGAGTATAAGTATCATCTGATTCGAGAGATCGTATAGAGAGGTGATGTTGCTGTGATCAAGATTGCATCGGCAAACAACCTAATAGATCCTTTTACAAAGAGCTTACCGGCTAAGACTTTTGATAGTCATGTAGAGGGAATGGGAGTGAGATGCATGGCAGTATAGGTTTGAGTTTTTTTTTTAGTGAGAGTTTGTTAGGAGGTTATGTAAAAGTTATGATTTTATATGATGGATTAATATTATTATGTATTCATCAATTTATCCCTTTTATCCCTTTTTGATGAGAATCTTTTATGGACAATGTTTGCATAATATTATTGTATGTTGTGCATGTGTGTCTTTTATTTTACAAAGTAGATGATCCGGTGTGTAGAGTTCGGCTTACACACAGAAGATCGAATCATCAGTTCTTGTGAAATATAAGATATGGTTCACAGTCTTAGGTGGAACTGGACACACCATCGGTATGGCTGTAGTGCAATGTTTAGTAGGTCTGTCTTGACTACAGGGAACGGTTTAGTTCTAACTCATTGTGCTAGTACACTTTGTGTGTATTGAACGGGACAACATTGAGGTAATTGTCTTTGTACTAACTTTAATAAGACAATTGGAATATCATGGTTATTATGAATGCTTATGCTCTTAATCCAAAGATAATTATTAGAGGTATATATTTCATGTTGTTGATTTTGATTCATTAAAGAGTGAGATCTTTACACGGTCAATAGTCTCGGTGAGTTGGGTAGCAACATTATGTATATGACAGCTATTAATTATTGATGGAATCCACGTCCCAGTAGGGATTGATGATACCCCTTGAGTAAGTTTATAAGTTTCGATTATGTCAAACCCTGTAGGTGGATATTTGTATCCGACTTATCAAATAAGTTAAGTGGATAGTCTCAAGTTAAGATGTTAATTAAGTGGGAGATTGTTAGTAATTTATTTTAATCAACGGGTATCTGTAATCTTAATGTGGGGAGATTAATAAATATTAATATCATGGAGCTCGTAATATAATTGAGATAAGGACGGGAGTGCAATTATAATTCTGTAGTGGGGTGAATTATAATTAGTGAAATAAGAAATAGAATCCTGGTGGGATTAGGTTTTCTTATATACATTGGGAGCCCAGACTTATTACTCCTTAGGTCCCTATCGTAGCCCTATATATACACGTTATACTCTCTAGGTCAGGTTGACGTTTTTCTATTATTCACGAAATAGAGGCAGGCTTAGAGAGAGCAAATAGATCACGAAAGAGTCCACACTCGGTTCGTGTTCTAGACGTGCAGCGAATACGATAGAAGATCGTAAGGTACGGTCGAGCAGTATTCGTGGTTTATAGCAAGGCGTGCTATAACAAGTTCAACTAGCGTTCGTGTCGCAAGGAGTTGAGGTAGAACCCTAATTCCGTCTTGTAGGGTTTTACAATTTTTGTTGTCTAATCTGTACGCGTCATTACTGGGTCTTGGGGATTCCGTTTCCCAACAATGGCAAGCATGATGTGAAATTTGCAGGGGATGATTTTCTTCTCTGTGTCAAGATAAGTGTTGACAGTACAAGAAAGATGAGCATGTGTTGTGTCGAACTCAAACACTATTTTTTTTTTGATAACTCAAGTATTCGTGCCAGTTTACGCGCGCCTTAACTAATTCGAGTTTGCAATAATTTCCTCTATCAACCGGTTTATTGTAATTAAAGGTCTCCACCACATTGTTTTTTAATCGCTTCCTTGCTAGAAGAAGCAAATAAGTTCCCCACTCTTAAATTGGTAAATTATGATATAAGCATTTTTTAAATCCTCTGTTCTCATTATCCTTGCCTCCCCTCTATCATTCTTCTCTCTCGCATGAGAAACAGAGAAACGTGAGTGAGAGAAGGATTTATTTGCCCACAAAGATAGATAAACTATGGCATTGAGTTTGATGAAAGTTGATTTTGTAGGAGGCAAAAGCATAACTTAAAGAATTAGGTCTAACGTCCAACAAAGCCACAAGAAAGACCATTGTACTAACAGAGAAGGTATCTTTCCAGTTCGCTCCCAAGAATGAGAAGCAGTAGTTTTGCTCATGGTGCCCTCCACGAGTTCTACCTTAATGATTCATCGTTCATTCTGTATATTTCGATACGCATATTGTGAACGCCAAAAAAAAGAAGCAGCAGCAAATATCAATAAATAAGTGTCGGATTGGATCACATCAGGCAATGTAATTGAATGATGTAAGTCGTTTATTTTATGCATCTCGATTTGTAGTGGTCATTCCTGCAACAATCTAGGGGCCCGTTTGGATGCGATATAAGAATTATGGATATTAGTCATGAAGGGGATAAGATAGTAGGAAATGTAATACGAGTGAGCCTTCATTGATGTGATGGTGGATTAAATAGTATTTGGTTTGATTGAGTGATAAAATAAGGGGATAATGTTGTTTTATAGTTGAAATGGAAGAAAGAGAGGATATTATTCGGGAGTATTATGTAATAATCCCCTCTCCGGCGGTATTAAGGGGTACAATAGAATCCGAGACTTAGCTAATACTCCCTCCATTTTACTTCCCAAATGAAGTCTAAGGTTAGGACTCACGGACTAAAAAGGGATATCACAATCCCCTTCACAATGATGCATCCAAACAGGACCTAGTGTTAATGTGTTCGGATTAATAAAAAATGGACTTCATTATTCAGTGTTAACGAAGACACCCCCACATGGTGTCATTGGGTGTGAGTGATGGTGGAAAAGCCTCGAACTTTTTCTTTGTCCACATGACATTTGACTCAACCTGGGAAGTTTGACTGGACGAATCTTAAAGTAAACGGAAAGCGTGGGTTACAAACTGATATTCACCCAATCTTTTAATGGCGGGTTTTGCTATTTTTAACTCACTGTGCCGACGATAAACATATTAGAAGATAAAAAAAATATCTATTTGTATTTATTTTTTACACCTTTTAATATACATTTATATATCTACTGTATTTTAGAATTTTTCTTTGACGGAAAAGTCCTTTTGCGATTCAGGGGTTGCTCTCTCCTCTAGTTTGATTTTGAAATCTAACAAATGCTATCAACTTTTTTGAAATCATATTTTTTAACTGATTTTGTAGTAAGTTCGTAAAGAGCTTTTGGTGCTGATGGAATTGGTTCTCTAGAGATGCGCGTATACCGACCCTGACAACGAATTATTGAAGAAGGGAAAAAAAAAGTCGCAGTTGGGACCTGACCGAGACCAGTGAAGACAGAGTGTGCGTGCACTGTCACTGTGTGTGTGTTTGTGTGTGGGGAAGTGTGAGTAACTGCTGCAATATCTCTCCTTTTTAGGCAAACAAAACAAAAAAAAAAAAAGTATAGCAATAGGGAAGGAAACAAAGGGCAGGGCTGGTGGGAGGTTGAGCCAAAGCATGAAACTGTTAGCCTCTTGTTCTTCTTCTGCTTTTTCTTCTCGTTTTGAAAGAGTAAACGATGGGGAATTGTGGGACTAGGGAGGAATCTGCTGTGGCTGTTGTTTCCCATGCTCATCATCAAGGCAAGCAGCTCTTCACTCAGCATTTTACCAGTTTCTCCATTTTTCGGATCTAAGTTTTCTTTCCTTGTCTGTGTTTTGTGTTCTTAACAAGTTTTAATTTCTTAAATTTTGGGAGATTTGACTAGTGTAGTTTTTATCATAGCAATTGAGTTTGAATTAGGGGTTTATTTTGTATACTAGAAACGAAATTAGGGTTCTTTTTCTTTGTTTATATACGGTTGATGTATCACCAGGGAGTTTGAATGAGGGTTCATTTTGCACTAGAAACGAAATTAGGGTTTGTAGATTTGTTAATTTTAGTTTGATTTTTCAGCTGGGAGTTTGATTGAGGGTACATTTTGTACTAGAAACGAAATTAGGGTTAAAAAGGAATTGGTAATTTGTTTGATGTTTCACCTGGGAGTTTGAATGAGGGTTCATTTTGTACTAGAAACGAAATTAGGGTTAAAAGTATTTGGTAATTTGTTTGATGTTTCACCTGGGAGTTTGAATGAGGGTTCATTTTTTGTACTAGAAACAAAATTAAGGTTTATTTCTTTGTTAATTTTAGTGTGATAACAGTTTTTGATTTATTTATTTATTGTTTGTTGTTTTGGGGGGAATGGTAGCAGTTCAACAGCTCCATATGTTATCGGTGGGTGGTAGAAATGGTCCACCAGAGAGGAAACACACCCGTTCGGCTTCCGATCTGAGCGATTCCTCTTCGACAACATCGCGCATGGGTATCCTTGAGGACTCGAGGAAGAACGCCGTGCTCTACACCCATGTTATCGCGTTTACGCTTTTTGAGCTGGAGACCATTACCAAGAGCTTCCGCTCTGACTACATTCTTGGTGAGGGAGGGTTTGGAACCGTATACAAGGGTTACATTGATGAGAATGTGAGGGTTGGCCTCAAATCTCTCCCCGTTGCTGTCAAGGTTCTCAACAGGGAGGGTCTTCAGGGCCACAGAGAATGGCTTGTGAGTTACTTTCATAGCTTTTTAGTTTTGATCTATTCCATCCCCCTATGGTGATATCGGTCTGGAATCAGTTTACTCTGTTTTATTTAGTGGACCATCTCCAGCCCTGTACTATAAAAATCGGAATTTTTTAGAACAGCCTCCACTTGATATGGATCGCTGTAATGGGCAAGCTCAGATTTGCATATATCATACTAAAAGCTTCATTAGTGGTGAAGTGTCAAATTTGAAAGCTATAAAGTAAACTTGATAAATTTAAGTTAAAAATATAGCGTCTCCCTTTGTTTGAGTAAAAGTGATGAAAACTCATTTTGTTATGAGTTTTTGAGTAAAGACTTGCCCTAAGCTTCGGGATTTTTTTTCCACTTGTTGAGTTTGAGTCATTGTTGTAACAGCTGAAGATGACCTTACCGTATAGTTTATTGGGCATCTTAGAATTCTTTTTTGTTGTCCCTTGAGTTCCCCAGTTTTTGGAGTTAAAGGGGGGCCGCTATTTTAGTGGTAAAATTTTCTTCAAGCTGCCAATTTGTGCATATATTGACAAAGTTTAGGTTTGTCTCAAATTCTCCCTCGCCCATACCCCCATCGGTTGTGGATTACATGGATACTGAAGTTGTCCTGTTTGTTAAATTGACTAAATATTTCTTGTCCCAGACGGAGGTTAACTTCCTCGGGCAGCTCAGGCATTCCAACCTGGTGAAGTTGATCGGATATTGCTGTGAGGATGACCACAGATTACTTGTTTATGAGTTCATGTTCCGAGGAAGCCTTGAGAATCATTTGTTCCGAAGTATGCTTGCATACCTTCTCTCGCTTTTCTCTCCTGCACTTGATGATTCAGTCTTGCAATCGTTTCAATTTTGTTCTTGCTCTTATTTATGCAAAATTAAGTTATTGAGTTGGCAATTGAAGTTTATGTTTTTCAACCGTTGAATGATAAGATGTTTACTACGGGACTGTGAACCAGAGTTCCATGAACTTACCTATATGTTCTACCATTGTTGCCAACAATTGAATGGTGTGGACTGCACACACTACTTTCTATATGCTAAACTAGTGATAGTGTTGAATGGTGTGCACTGTGCAGTATCTTGTTCTTAAAATTGGAAATGCTCCCATAGCCAAACTGGTTCTGTGTGTTCGGAATGTTTCACCCCCATCTATTAGGCTTAGTAGTATCCCTGTTGCCCACAAACATTAAGGTGCAAGGTTCAAAATGCTTGGTGGGACACTGGTTTGTCTCTATTCTAAAGGGGAGAGTACAACTTGAAGTGTGCCTACAGCATTGCCGGATAGCTCAAAATACCTCACCTCTCTTATTTCACACATTATCAGTTCTACAAAGAGGAAAACAGTTTTTTATTTCGTCGCATCACTCTTTTTGTGGTCAACTCAAGTTTCTTGCTGCCGATAGAAAGGACAATTCCTTATCTAGTTTGTAGATGAGTTATTTTGCATCACATGAAACTGCACCTACAGAAACTATAACCGTAAGAAATACATAATAACATTTGCTCTTAATTGAAATGGCTGCCTTTGATTATTTTGTGGTTTTAACTTTTTTTTTGCTTCAAATAGTGACGATTCTATTTCCAGTGAATTAAAGCTACTTCCTCCCTTCTCTCTATCCGCCCCTCATCCGCCCTCCCAAAAATTCAAAAAAACAAAAAAAGAAAAAAAAAAAGAAAAACAGAAAGAGAAGACGAAAAAAGTATTTGAAAAAAGTTTCTCTACTGTGTAATCCTCGTGAAAATGGTTATGTGCATCACAATGGACTGTTTCCATTCCATTAGACCCCCAGTGGCAATCTAACATACTAAATTTAAGCTTTCCAAACCACATTGATGACACCACGATATATTAGTCCTACCTGATTAACACTATACTCCCTCTGTGCCAACTTGTTTATCCATTCCAATGATTGGTTAGGGATGGCAAGGTGGCCTTGTTTAAAAAGCATCTGGTAAACTCATTGATGAGGTGGAACTAGGGTTTTCAATCGTCGGGAAACGTTACGGTATCGGTGATACGGCCATACTTCGGCTGCCATTGAACCATATCGGCTGAATTGCAAGCAAGTAATTGTATCAAAGGTCCGAAATTCCTTTTGTAATGGCCGATACAATACGTAATGACCTGCATTAAAATTCCTGGATGAACATTCTAGTCCGGATGCTTGTGAGAGAAAATTATTCTGGAGAGGATCTAAACCCAGCACAGTAGTGGATGCGAGGTTACAGTGATCAAACAAGGGTTGCGGTGCATGTGGATTCAACAAGAGAGGCTTATGCCCATGGGTTGTAAGACCTCTCGTAACTGCTATTATTATAGTGTCTAGTTGGGAGTGACAACACCAATGCAGTAGACAAAACCACATGAGTCGGTATCTGCTGAACTTTTTAAGATAGTTGACCATGCGAAAGGCTCATCGTTCTCTGAGTGCTTTACATTATCTTAGCCTGCTACACTGCTGCAGTTTTTTAAGTGATAATGCTTTCCCTTTCTTAGCATTCTGTCTCTCTTGTATGGCGAGTGAAAATTTGGTATGCTGCTTTCTCTTATAGGGGTCTATTTTCACTCACTTAAACACTTCTTGGCCTACTCGACTCATCGATTAGAGTATAGCTTTCGTACGACAAAAACCATTGGTCAAATATCATCGTAGTGTAGTAGGTAAAACCGACCAAATAACCCTTCTTTTGCCATGACCAAAGCATCGGTTGCAAACCTGTGGTCTTCTCCGACTATCTTGACACCTTAATACCAAGGGCCCCATGTGCTCTCCCAATCAGTCTTTGCATGTCCTGCAAAAGAAAGTAGTTTTTCCTTTAGAAAGTCATTTTGACTGATAGTTCCAGTCAATCTTGAAGGTTTTTAACCATTTGCGGGCCAGGATATGCTTATATCATGTTTTGTTTGAATGTAATAGGTAGTGAGGTACAAACAAAATGAGCAATGTACTTTTTCATACTTTCTTGTTTATGGATGAGACTATTCGATCAGTTTCCTGTCAGTGCCAATAAATTTTGTTATTAAGTTGATGTGGCCTTTTTCGAGGTATGCAGAGGCAACTGTACCATTATCTTGGGCTACAAGAATGTTGATTGCTCTTGGGGCAGCAAAAGGGCTTGCTTTCCTTCACAATGCTGAAAGGCCTGTTATTTATCGGGACTTCAAGACCTCTAATATATTATTGGACTCTGTAAGTTTTTTTTTTTTGAAATGATTGGACTCTGTAAGTGGTATTCATACTATATCATGTTACAAGCATTTTCCATATAAGTAGTTACGGTGTGAGTTTCTATCCTTAACCTTGCACCTTTTTATACCCTGCAGGACTATACAGCAAAGCTTTCTGATTTTGGACTTGCAAAAGCTGGGCCACAAGGTGATGAGACCCATGTATCCACTCGGGTGATGGGTACCTACGGTTATGCTGCCCCTGAATATGTGATGACTGGTATGGCTTCTTCTCATCTCACTATGTCTTAACTCGTGACTCATGAGTCATGTGAGTTCCTTTCCCTTATTGACCTGAAATATAAAAGTTTCTTAAAAATGGAGCTTGATGAATTGAAGCAGAAGCCTTTGCTTTCTATGTGGCGCTCAATGAAACAATGTAAAACCCTTTCTTTCTTTTATGGAAAAGTGAGTTGCATAAATACATACTCAGATGCGGCTCACAAACATGAAGCAACTCAACATGGACACTTGTTATCTTATAGTACTATTATACTATATGTTATAATTCCTCGGGAGGAGCCAATGAAACTATTTTAGTTAAAACCTAGTTATGTTGGTACGCACTTCACTGAGTCATGTTAATTTGAAATGAGCAGGACACCTAACTGCCAGGAGTGATGTCTACAGCTTTGGAGTTGTTCTTCTAGAGCTTTTGACGGGAAGAAAATCCGTTGACAAGACAAGGCCAAGCAGGGAGCAGAGCTTAGTGGATTGGGCCCGGCCCAAACTGAATGACAAGAGAAAGATGTTGCAAATTATAGATCCCAGGCTAGATAACCAGTACTCAGTGAGGGCAGCACAGAAAGCATGCAGCTTGGCATACTACTGCCTTAGCCAGAACCCCAAAGCAAGGCCCTTAATGAGTGATGTGGTTGAGACTTTAGAGCCTCTACAAAGTAGTAGTGGTGCGGCAAATGAAGTCTCATCTTCATCATCATCATCAATAGTTGGTGAGACATTTTCCATGGGGGGAATTACAGATTACCAAATGCGTCGCAGGTTTGCTGGCAATGTTGGTGCTGGGGCTGTTTGTCGCTCTCCTAACCCTAATTGTTCCCCTGGTCCTCCTGCATGCCGTGTTAGATGAGAAATGGTGCATATATTTTTTTTGTGCCTTCTGGTTGACTTTTTGTCAGTTTTGTCTTTGCTCCACTCTCTTTGGAAATGCTGTAATTTGCTTGTTAAAACATGGGTGCGTTTGCTACCTGGTGTAAATGGTAATGATGATTCTGAAGCTGTGGGGATTATTTCGATAGTGACGATGGTACTCAATGGTACCTTGTTCATTTAAATACAATGTTAATGACGTATGATGGGCGACTGTAGATACCCTATCAAAGCCCAATCTTTTTCTTCTTTTTTTCTTTTTGTTGATTTTGTGTTTGTTTAGTCGTGTTATAAATTGTGACGGGGCTTATATTTAAGCGGTTTCTGTGAGAAATTTTAGGGGATCATCTTTTTGAAGGATCTGATTTGGTTTATGTAGTCTACGTGGATGATATTTTAGTCACTGGTGACAATAGTTCTCTTATTACTAAGATAATTTAAGGCTTGGGTTTTGGTTTTGCTCTTAAAGACCTTAGGCCTCTTCACTATTTTCTGAGCATTGAGGTGGTTAAAGAAGGCAGGGATGACTCAGTGCAGGCCTTGGTGGTTCCCCTGCATCTCTGAAACCTGCTCTTGGAATACCTGATCCACCATTCTCTCATCGAGAATTCTATCGCACCTTACTGGGATCTCTTCAATATCTAACCTTAACTCGCCCATAAATCTCATTTGCTGTTAATACTGTTTGTCAACACGCGTCATCCTCTTGAAAGTCACTTTACCTCAGTCAAACGTATCCTACACTATGTCAAAGGCACCCTCAATCAAGAGCTTCTTTTCACTCAAGGAAACTTGCAATTATCAGCATTTTCAGATGCTCATTGGGCTGGAAATGCATTGGACAGAAGGTCTACAGGAGGATATTGTGTTTATCTTGGTTCAAACCTTGTTTTTTGGTCAGCAAAGAAACAGCCAACTGGTACCAGATCTTCAACAGAAGCCGAGTATAAGGCTCTAGCTAATGCTACAGCTGAAGTAGTATGGCTGATGCAATTACTCAAAGATCTTAATCCTCCTTCCATTGGTGTTCCTGTTCTATGGTGTAACAATGTCTTTGCCATTTCACGAGCATCTAACCCTGTGTTTCATGCTCATACAAAAACATATTGAGGTTGATTTTCACTTTGTTCGTGAAAAAGTATTACACAAACAGCTACTCATTAATTATGTTCCTTCTAAACATCAAGTTGCTGGCATCCTCACTAAACCTCTTTCTATTTCACGATTTTACTTTCTTACATCCAAACTGAAGCTGTCAGTTTTTCCAACATCAATTTGCGGGGGTGTGTCAAGCCCACTCAAGAGCAACTCAGGCCATTACAAGTGCAGCTCAAGCAGTTACGAGTAAGACAGGTGCAGCAAGCACAACTGAAGCTAAATAGAGTGCCAGCTCATGTAATTAGCTAGTTAAAAAGCTGTAATTAGTTAGAGTGAGTTAGTGAGTTACACGTCAAGAGATTTGGTCAGGCGGTTATTCTTTCTGTACAACTAAGGCTGTTGAATCTTTGTATAAATAGGGTTATGGCCCTTGTTCTTTGTAACTATCGATACACAATTGAATAATGAGAGAGTAATTCTGCTTCGTCTCTTTAAAGTTCTCACTCTTCAGCTAATCCAAGTTCAGGGATGCCAAATCCAACGACATCGGCTTCCCTTCTTCTGCATGCTACAAAAAAATAGAGAGATATCAGTTAACTTCTAAACATAGCCCCACAACCTTCCCTGATTCATCCCCAAAAATATCCCCAAAAATAGAAATGAAATCAGCAAAAACGTAAAAATAACTATTCATCCATTTCATCGTCTGGAGAAAGATAACTAAAGCATGCATGATCCACAATCCCTTGAACTCGAAAGTGGGATGAGCATAAAATGTTAAAAAAAAGTAAATCTTATTTCTTCTTCTATAAACATTATCTTGTCCTTTTCACCTGGGCGCTGGATTGAGTGCAATGTTTTAGCCTTTTAGGTCAAGAAAACTTTTAGTGCACCAAACCAAATATGGAACATGAAACTCATCTTTCAGCCCTTTAATTTGAGTTAAATGTGGATCAAGCACCCAGCCAACTCCACAGTGATAGGTCTGAAAGTAATATTATCCCTCCACTTCCCCTACTTTGATCAAGCACCCGGCCAACTTTACACTAATTTGTTTGCTTCAGTTATATGAGGGGGACAATGTGGCTTATGTTCGGCAACTTTTTATCATTTCTGCTCCATTTGTTCTGATGAAAATAGGAACGTAGTTTTCGGATTCTAGTGACCGCGAAAAGTGAAAGTCGTTGAAAATTATTATTTCTGGTCGGTCACTGGCTCCCTGAATTAGTTTTTTAAAATAATTTTCAAATCAACACTAGTGTCGCATTTCAGCTGGGCCGGCCCAAGCCTTAAGCCATTAAAGTCGAAGCCTAAGGCCTCCAAATTAGGTAGGCCTCACATTTTAGTCCACGTATATGTAGATATGATTTTTTTTTTTTTTTTAAGAGCTTGGCTATTTAAATATCTTGAAAAGTAAAAGGAGAGAGAGAGAGAGTCAAGAGAACAACTGCATTTTAAATGTCAAAACATTAATTGCTCTTTTGATGCTATTTTAAATTGTCAGAACATTAATTTATGCTTCGTTTTTGTTCTAATTTTCATTAGAACAAAGTTTTCGGACTCTAGCGCGACAGAAAGTAAAAGTCAATTTGAAAATTATTATTTTTGATCACTGGAAAACGAGTTGATTTTTAAGAATATTTTCCAAATAAAAAACTACTATGGGCAGAGGCACAAATGTACAATTGTAGTCAAGTGACCCTACTCACTTTGATTTTTCACTAGAACATTTGATAGTTCGTAACTATATTTTGCTATTTTGACCCTATAAAAAATCTCTAAATTATCCAAACTTGCTTCAAATGTCTGAAAGTTCCAGGCGTTCTCTTCATTTTGAGAGTTGATAATGCTACGAATGAGGCTACCATGCATTGTTTGACAAATATAATAAGTCTTTGGGACAAATTAACTTTGTCACGACCCTACCCCGTCCCTGTAGGTACTAGTCCCAACAAAGTGCCGGTAAAGCCATCACCAAGGCCATTTCATAGATTAAGCATACATATAAGCCAATGACTAAAGGGACACAAGTAACGATTAGCGGAAATTATTGATCCCATTAACCAAAATTCTTGGTTCCGCCCATGTCAGCAACTAGCACCATTATTTTCAAGGTATGCAACATGGCTATCACTTTTCCCTTTCCAGACGATAAGATTATAATACTCAGTATGTTAATAGTGTTAATATAAATGGCAAACTATTGTCGATTTAAACCTGTGACCTCAAGCACCGGCACTCAATGCCCACTCATGATCGCTTGAGCTACAGCTCAGGTCCTAATAGTGCAATTCACATTTCTCCATTTTATTTATAAAAAAAATATCTCCTCTTTTTTTCCCCTCTTGATTACCCTAAATTTGTTTGTGTAAGGCTGCCAGGTGACAATGGAACTCCGTTTATCAGCCCCATGTGCACTTGTACCGTTATACGCAGGACCCATTCCTACTTTTGATCTCTTATCTTAGGGTATGTTTGGTTGGATGGAATCAAGGTTGGAATGGAATAGTTATTCCAATGACTTACTTATTCCAATGTTTGGTTCACCATTGAATAATGGAATGATGATTCCAAATTGAATCACTATTCACCTTAGTAAAGGAATTGTCATTCCATCCAAAAAACTAAGGAATTGTTATTCCATTTCTTTGTCACTCCAAAATTACTAGTGCCACTCCAACATTCACTATTGCCACACCAAAAATTACTATTGCCACTCCAAAAATTACTATTGCCACTCCAAAAATTACTATTGCCACTCCAAAAAATGCTATTGCCACTTCAAAATTACTATTGCCACTCCAAAAATTGCTATTGCCACACTATTCCATTGGAGATGATAATGATTATTCCTAAGTACAACCAAACATGAGAATGGAAATGATTATTCCATTCTCAATTCCTCAAATTCTATTCCATTCTTAATTCTATTCCTATTCACATTCCATTCCATCCAACCAAACGCACCCTTATAGTAGTTACGGAGTATATTGAAAGAATGACGTAGTTTAATTTTGTTCTTGTTTCTTTTTCTGTTTAGGCCACGTTCACTACAAGAAAAATCCCTTTTTACAGCGTTTGAAAAATGCTATTAAATGATATATACAGCGTTTTACCAAACGTTGTATTAGCCGATGCTGTTAAAAGTCTTGTACTTAAGACACCGTTTTTTAAACGCTATAGAATGTGAACTTTAGACAGCGTTTTAAAAATGCTATAGAATGTGTAATGTTTCCACAGCGTTTTAAAAACGCTATAGAATGTAAATTTTCTACAGCATTTTAAAAACGCTATATTAGCCAATTTTTTATTTTTTTTAATTCTATAATACCAATATATTAGCATTTTCAAATAAAATCATGGTAATTTCATTTAAGAAGCAAAAATAAATTATTCCATTCAACACCAACTATATCCAAATGTCAATATACAATAAACAATCCAACCAGTGAATAAAGATTCATTACATTAGCTTGGGAAACAATTCCCCGAGAAAAACTACATAAAAGAGCCCGACTAAATGGACTCATTAAAAAATAACTAATGTAATTCTAATTTCCTGAAAATGTAATCATGCACTAGGCCAACCATCTCATTCCGCGGATTTTCTTTATTTGAAGCTTACTTCTTTGCCGAGCTTATGCCCTTTCTGCTCCCAAAGCCAACCACATAAATAGGCTACTTGAAACCCTCCAAAATATGAAAAACATGCCCGTAGGTTGAAGTTGTAGCAGCGAAAAGTATCCCCGAAAAGATGCAGCATGTAGTAGAAGTCCGAAGAAAAACAATTGCAGAAAGAGCTATAATAGACATCCACCCCAAGCAAACAAAAGCAGGCATTACCTTCTTCCAATTCCTCATTGCGTAGAAGATTAAAATTTGGCTGCCTGCATTTAGGAAAAAAAAAAAAAGGGCTTAAGTGTCAGATTATGTAACAAGATCCCGGAATAAAAAGACTAGGAGACTCGACAACATCATAAAATGGAAATAGCTCAAGTCTAGAATTGATAGTCTGCGTGACAACTTTAATATCAAGTTTGAGAGCTCTATCGAAAACAGTATACCAAAACCTGCTATTGTTCGACAACCAAGTAAATGCAGCTCATTTAGAAAGAATAAAATAGGTATTAGAGAGTACTAGCTTTGACAATACTTTGGGCATGCCCTAATTTGGTATCCAAATATCAATATACATGGGACAAATAGAAGATCACCAGCTCTCTACAACGAACATAGAAGCATAATTACTATTAGCCAAAGAATGTAGGAGTAACCTTCACGTCATCACAAACAGTTCTTTAAGACATTAATACCCTCACACATGATTGATGGCTAGTATAGTTTTCGCACTAATTTCTTTTGGTGTTATTGCAGCAGCAAAAAAAGTAACTGGAACACCTCTAAATGGGACAATATATAGAATAGCAAGTGTCCCTCCTATGTCTTATTTGTGTCCCAAAGTCTAGTGGATTTTGATTATGGTTTAAAGTGCTCTGGTTTCAACAATAGTGGCAATATATCAAAGGTTTTGTTTCTCTTTTGCTACAGAAGTACCAAAACACCTAATCAGATCACTGATGGAAATCAGACCACCTACTTTTGAGGGAAAAAAGTGAAAATCCAAAGTACGAACTAGTACCGGAGTGCGGCACTTAGGAAAATAGGATAAGTGTAGGTACTGCGATTATCTCATTCCTAGTTGAATCCCTTCCAAAATATCATTCCTAGTTGAATCATTTGTAAAATTCAAGAAACCAACCCAGTTCCTAACTATGTGTTTCGCTATGCGGCAATCACCATGGCTAAACTGTACTGCACTATTGGCTGAACCAAAAGGTTTTAAGGTTCAGCAATGGAGAAGCTCAGCTAGTTTGGATTTTTTTTTTCATAATTTCCCCTTTAGTCTGATATATCGTGCAGAGAACAAATAGATGTCTTATCTTCACCAAGACTCAAGCCTATAATTCCCTTTCGGGGAGTAGGAGATACCATACAAGTAAGATAAAAGACACTGCCAAAGCCCTGATGATCAGGAAACAACCGAACAAATGGAACTGAGATATAACCTATGACAAATAAAAAAAATTAAAAATTCACCAAATAAATGATGAAGCAATTACCAAAAAATGATGCTTGAGCCAACGTACAATGGTCTTTGCAATCAACCAAGCGAGAGACCTACATAACCAATTTCTTTGTGAAACACAAAATTGGCCAAAACAGATGACTAACTACTTTAAACACAAAATTCGGACAAACAGGACGATATATGGTACACCAAACAGTTGCATTCATTGCTGTCAATCAGGAAATAAGTAGGAGATAAGCAGAATCAAGAACAATCTCAGAAGCAACCATACCATGACCAATTGGCGAACGACAAATACCAATCCGTGCATGATTGTGGAACATAACTATTTATGTGAGAAAACTATGTAAAAAGCTGAACCTTCAACCCCACACATTTAACTACCAGCCGAGCCACTTGGCTATTCAAACACATACAATATTGATCAATGGTGACAGACAATGAGCATAGTGCTCACGCAAGAGATAAACGAAATTTACCCACAAACTAAAATCAATGGCTCAAAGTTTTAATTACTTCGAAGTAAAAGAAAACAAGAAGTAGGGGAATGAGCTAGAATCATTCCCATAATTGCTTGAGATATTGAAAAGCAAGCTGTCCAAATTCAAGTTATTGCGTATGGCAACCAATCAAGGTCGCTGTCTGAAAGGGACACATGCCTAACTCTTACATCTTCAGTGCGTTCAATTCATGCCTGGGAACAAGACTAACTATGGTCCACGGGGCTCAATCATGGTGATGGTGTTATTGTCGTCAAAGGGAGATATTTTTTATATCATGAACCCCATATTTATCGTCGTAGATGCTAATGGTCGACACTATCATCATATGCTCTCATTCGAATAAACTAACAATGTCATGAAAAAAGAAGAATATAACTTGCATTGATCTGTTTTGCCTGCATAATTAAGTTATCCTAACCATATAAAAGCACAACTGTCCATGATATAACAGAAATTGGCCGCCGTAGAGAATTCACACAAAGAAACCACGAAGAATATTAGAGTTTGCTGAAAGAGAATGCAAATTAAAGACAGTTCTTCCTGAATTCTTTTTGTTTCCTTGAAGAATTTTGCTACTTCAGTTCGATAACACCACCGAAATAGTAACATAACAAAATGAACTGTCCTAGAATCCATAGTTCCAATTTTTCAATCGACTAAACAAGTTCGTAGCACGCACATTGACTACAAGGAGCTCTAGCTAAGTAACACCTAGTCAAGGTCCTCAGAGAGGCTACCTTTGGTCCGCTCCAGTTATAACTGTAAACCAGCAAGAATCAGTAATGTGTGATGCAGTTCTCCTAATTATCACATCGGTGCTCGCAATACTTAAATTGCACTGAATTTAACCTGACGATGCCATCAAGTACTCGTGAAAACAAAAAAGAAAGGGTAGCGAAATATGGGGCAATACCATAGGTTTGTCATAAAACGGAAAGCCTTGCATTTGGCGAAGTGCACTTGAGGCGGAAGACACATCTTCGAACACAACCCAGGCTTGACCTTTGTGTTTAAGCGTCTTGAATGCCAAAACCTCCAATATCTTCCCGAATTGAGAGAAAACGGCCAGCAGGGATTTCTTCAACTCTGGAAAAATCAAACTCATACTTAAACACCTCTGTTCGAGAGAGAAAGAGGAACTAGGGCAAAACAAATACTCCAAAAAAAGACGATAGGGAAAGGGAAATGCCCTCCAACATGGTACCATATTCAACATTTTATTTGACTACACTTGTAAGTTTTAACATAGAGACCTGGATGCAGTATGTATGAATCACTTGTTCTGCTTTAATGTTCGAACTTATTTTTATCTATGTTCTGCATCAGCGTTTTCTCAAACACATAGACACATAGTATAGAACTAAGTGAAGGCTAATAACAACCATTTCATGTCATTTTTCACACCTTTTTTGCGATATAATGACCTAACGCATACAACGAGTTACCAACAGGCATTAAAACTACACCAAAATGCACATACCTTTCACTTGTCTTGCATTGTGGTTTGAGTCACCCAGTTTCGTTAATTACTCCACTCATTTAGTTTTAGGTTGGATGTCTTCAAGAAAGCTCTCTGTATTCTTTTTAGATATTACTCCTTCCGTCCCCTTTTTAAAGTCTAGTATTTTATTTTGGGCTGTCCCTTAATAAGTGTCCATTTAATTAGTAAAGTTAGTGGGTAAAAGTTGGTATTTTTTATTTTGTCTTTAAAAGTATATTCCATTTTGACAAGTTAATAAGTAAAAGTGTAATGATGATGTCTCCACAGAGGATAAATAGGGAAAGTGGAGGTAAAAGTTGATGTGAAATGTGTAATGATGATATTTTTTTAATAAGTTGGAATTACGAAGCGGGACATTTAAAAAGGGACGGAGGGAGTAATAAAATTTCTTTTGCCAAAGAAAAAAAAGAAAGCTCATATAAGTATCACAGTTAGGTAATGCATGAACTTGGCTGCAATTGTACGAATTGTTAAACTTTTTTTTTTAATAGGCAAGAGTAACATTTTATTATGGGAAAATGGAGGAGAATCCAATAAAAAGTTGGACAACTACAACCACATGCATGGGACAAGCCCAACCTTGTACCACTCATTAAATCTGCGTGGTGGATTTAGAGCTCTGGCCTCCAACGGTTTCTGTAGAAAGCGGTGGTGGTCAAGTTCGACAGTGGCGTAGTGACAGGTTGACAACGGCGGCACGGACAGCAACAACGAGGAACCGGTATTTCAGCTTGATACAAATCTTTCTATACAAAACTCAATCTGGAGTGGATTCGATTATTTTGGTTTTTCACTACTGTTGCTGTTTTTTAGGCTTTTGCTTACTTTTTTGTGTTATCTTTTCTGTTATTTAATTTCTTGTGTCTTAAGACGAATTGGACCGTTAGAGTTGTTTGCACTATATTTCGTGCTGGACCCTTCTTCTATTTTATTGGCTTAGCCAAGGAGTTTTTTACCCAAAGACAAAAACGCACTCGTTGGACGGGATAAACTTATCCCAGCTAATCCTATTCGCCTTCATATTTTGACATACTTATAAGGGGAAGTGATAAGAAAAGCGGAGGATGAATCAGAACTTATCTGAACTGAAAATGGTTGTTGACATTTAAATGCTAATTATCCAATCCGATTATACCAAAGCCTTCATAACACCATAAGTTGGATCCGAATTCTCAGCGAGGGTTTTCCTATGAGGATCGTGTGAGGTTTTCCATGTGGAAGTGCCACCTCATTTGGATCTGGATCCCCACAAGTTAATTACAGTAGTTGGTTATATCACTTCATTCTTGACACCACCACACATCTTCACAGTATACTTAGGTTGCGTTCTTGTAAACTTACAAGTTTGAAATATATTCAGTATTTTTTACTTTTCATAACTTTTTGTTTAGTTTTTTGTTGTAATTTTTGAGGTTAATCGTTTTGCTCGACTAGAGGAATTGAAAAAGTATAAAAATGTGGACCGATGTTAAAAAAGTTCAAATAAGACAGCATTTTAGACATATAGGATAGTTGTTTGATACCTTTTTCGTCTTTCGTGAACTTGTTTTTGCTTTCGGTCTAATTTTGTACCTTTTAAACTCCTCTCATCTATTGGGACTTTGGTGTGCATTTATAAAACATTGTGTTTGTCTCTTGTTCCATATTGCCTAGTTACAAAACTCCTTTCTATCTTGAAAGACTTTGCATACTAGTGGGTTTGTGAATGAGGACCCAAGGAGAGGTCTCACGCACTCGGGAAAATGGGCCATGGCCCAAGGCAATTTAGAAAACTGATTCGGAAACCAGTTAACTGGGTGCGCGTCACGGGTTATTTGAGCGCAGGGGGGTGCAAATTCGGGATTTGAGCCTCGCGCACGTATTATATTTTGCTTAAATTCTGATACGTCTTTTGGTTAAAGAATTTTTAGTCAATCAATTAAATCTTTATTGAAATGGAAAGTTCTTACCGATTAAGAAAAACGTGTGCTAAATCAAAGCAATTGATTTGATTTGATTTTTTGTTTCCAAAAACAAGCCTAGGCGCTCCTTCCTCCATCTATAAATTCACTCCTTCAGAAATCGTTTTACATTCGTGAAAAAAACTCTCTCTTCCACCCCTAAAACTGTATTCTGAGTGCGAGCAATAGGTCGATTGTATGTTTTGTTCTCGGTTTTCTTCCATGCAGAGAAGGCCGAGCAGAGGTGGTGAATTCTGGGCTGATTTATCCTGGGGACGGCGTGGCATTGACGAACTGCTTGCACAATCTGGGCAGAGTCGCGAAACGTCTTAAAGAAAGCGACTTAGTCCGCGACTCAACCCAGACGTCGTTCTTCAATTTGGTATTTTGCATTTCAATAGCAAATTTCGAGGTAATCCGTTCTTGTTTTACAGTAGTTATTCCAACAATTTTAAGACGTTTCAATCTGCCATGGATTCTGAAAACAAGATCTCTGTTACCACCACTGATATCAACAAACCTTTTCGATTTGTGATGAGCATAAAATGTAGTACTTAAAGGACGCTCATACTTGCATTGTTAGTCTTGACTTTATAATTATTTATGTCGTATTATCATTTATTTATGTTTTGTAGGTATTTTGGGCTTTATCACGCAAAAACGTTTCTTCCGAGACGAATGAGATGAAGTTTGATTCAAGTGGGTGTTTGATTTTTCTCAAAAATCATTGCGGAAAAAATATAGTTTCAAAAATTGTTTCGGATCTACTTCTTATGTGTGCATAAAGATTCATGAGGAAGGGTTAGGGTTTTACCTTTTCAGAGTTCAGAAACAAAACCCTACTTCTGGTTATGAAAAGAGATTGATTCCTTCTTGCTCCTTGCACCCCAAATATCTTCAACCCTATGACCCAAGAGAACAATAACCAATAGAGTTTGTGGGAACCCTAGAATATTTCTCCCTTTTTTCTTTTCTCTCAATCTGCGGTAGGAGGAAAAAATTTTTTGTGTCTTGCTTGAGAGAATTAGTGATTTATTTATAAGGATAAACTAACTTGGCTGATAAGTCAATCTCTTGATGGGCTAGGGTTGGGACCTATGGGCTTCTTGAGGCTTAGCTAAAATTGGACTCACTCTCTCTCATCTCCATGAGTGGTGGCCCAATTAAACCAAAATTAATTCCACTATATAATTATGGCTGAACTCTATGTCTCAAGAATATTAATATATTATACCCGATTAATGCCAATACCATAATGTCAAACCCCTTCACCATGCAATGTCCATAAGTAGCAATTGGTCATAATAAATAACTGTCACACCAAAGCATACTTATATTTTAATTCCGTTGAATACTAGTTCACTCACTTTTAGTCTGGAAAAACATTTTAATGAATGCTTCATTAAAATGACTAGTACTAGGTTTCAAAGACTAATCCAGTGAACTAACTCAATGAGACATTATACTCTATAATTAAATAGAGAGTGAATTCCATCTTCAAAATAATGTTCTCATAGTCCTAACATAAATCACCCAACCCATCGAGGTGTTGATCGAGTTAGACCTCACTCATTGGTGACTCAAAGTGACATAGGCTAGAAACTTGAGTTCATTAACTTTCTCAAGATTAAAAGTGAATTACAATTAGCATTATAAGATTCACACATAAGTGGACAGTGGTTAAAATAGTGTGAGTCTTACGATGGTCCTTCAATGTATATCAAATACACCAACATTAACTTGAAGTCTTTCACTTCAATGATTGAGATGGATCATTCTATCTAATAAAAGTTAATCATGTTGCAGTTGACCTGATAGGTAGTCCATTCTTATCAGCAATTGTGAATAGTTCAAATTACAAACACTGGTGATTTATATCTCCCGTAAGTAAATCACATTTACATGCATAAATCATATTCAATGTGATTTGGGACTTTAATATTCATCTCATGAATTATATCCAATGTATGAAACAAAACATTTCAGAATAATAAAATAAAACTCTTATTGATTATGTAAATAAACAAATATTGGTTCTGAGGGCATAAAACCAACAGTGGGCTCAACCCAATTTAAATTAGAAGATCCAAAAGAGCAGAAACCCAGAGATTGCGCTTACGGAATTTTACAATATGATGGATTGCCACCGAATTCCATAAAAGTGTCAATTTTTAGTCCATACATTGAGAACAAATCTAAATCCAATGCTACGGGTCCAAAGAAGGAAATTAATGAGCTAATTCAAGTGGGTCCTGTGAAGAATTGGCATAGTGAAGTAGGAAGATTTGGATTCCATGAATTTTGTTTTTGCACGTGGCTTTATAGCAATAACTAAGTGGGTGACATGAGTTTATTGGCTTTGGTTAGAACTCTTAAGGTAAGTGTTGTTTAAGGAAAAAAATACTACGCAATCGATAATGACCGAATTGACGAGAAGTGGACGGAAAAGGAATTTTCTTCCTTTTAAAGAAGATTCTCGGCACCTATTTGAGGAGGCAGTGGGGTTTTGAAGGAGGATACCCTTTTTCCACGCACAAGTAGCAACACCAACAAGGCAGCAGCTTCTCGGCACGTGCAGGAGCAGCGGCAGAGGAAAGGCTTGGAAAAAAATAACTACTTTAATTTTGTAAGCTTTCAATGGAGTTCTATTATTATTTGAATATGTTTTTGTACTCCATGAGTGGCTAAACTCTTAGACTAGGGTTGAGGATGAAGTCTCATTGACGACTATTATTATATATTCTCGAGATTTGGTTTTACCTGAATACGTGGTTTGATTATATGATTAAATTGTTCTTACTCCAAATCATTTGTTAGGGATATATTCTGGATATGAGTTCAATCATGTTTTTCTCATGATTTGGAATTGTCTTTAGCATTGAACGTAGGTTTTTCATTGTTAACTATAAAACTGGATATTTGTTGTGATTTGTTTAAAGCGGATACAATTAATGATTTGGTTTTATACTTGCAAGCGGAGAGGAGCAAACATTACTTCTTAACGAGCTTTTATGATGATATTTTCCATGGTAACAGATTTTTTTTTTCAGATTATCATGAAGAAAGTTCAAGTAAAGTTAATGATCATGAATATATAATGATACTAGTTAATGAGTGTGGATTCCGAAACCTTAGTATTTTCTCCTTTGGTTAAAAATAAACTTTAATTTTCTCGTCTTTGATAATTTAGTTCATTGTTTTTACCTTTCACTTTTAGTTTAAAAATCAATCACAATTTTGTCAACTAGGTTAGAGTAAATCACTTTAAGTTACTTATTTTTCCTAGAAAAATCATAAGTCCCTGTGGGTTCGATCTCGTTCTTGCATTACTATACTTCGGTACGATTCGTGCGCTTGCGAATACATTAAAATTTTACAACAAGTTTTTGGCGCCGTTGCCGGGGACTTAATTATTTTTTTTTTAGGAAATCTGGAGATTTGAATTGATTTCACTCTTCTACTAGTTTTGTTAGCATTGAAAAAAAAAAACTGAAAAAAGAAAAACCCCATCATCACGTGCATTTGCCATACCGTGAATCTCTGATTAGTAGTAATTGCTTTTTGTCACTAAGTATTTTGTAGTTGCTGTCACACAGTAGAGCTGCCTTTGTATTTGTTATCGGCCGAGATTTCCATGTCGGCTACAAGTGCGTGCTTGATTGAAATAATTTTGGGAACCACTGTATTTACAGCGCGTGCACCACGGTGGTTGGAGTTAGAAGCAACAAGTCACGGGTTAGTCTCTAATTAATCTTAATTTACTTTTGCCATTGATCTATTTTGTTTTCTTTATCAAGTACTTAGAAAGTTAGTGTTTGAAAAAAAAAAAAAAAACAACTTTCATTCTACTCACTGTTTGGTTATCATAATTTACGTTTGTTAGTGCCTTAACAATAAAATAAGCTACTGTAGTTGTAACGACCCTGATTTTTGGTCAATAAAAATTTCGTTAAATATTTGAATTTTATTTGAATTACTTGGATTTGCTTTTAAAAATTT
The DNA here is from genome assembly GCA_025413875.1 of Rhododendron molle. NCBI lineage: Eukaryota > Viridiplantae > Streptophyta > Magnoliopsida > Ericales > Ericaceae > Rhododendron > Rhododendron molle. Next base: position 27,166,589 of record CM046391.1, read on the forward strand.
CGTTTTAAATTCTAATAATCCGATTTGAGACTTTTAAAATTATATCTTTTCAACATCGGACAAGTTAGTCATTTTCCAAGACAAGTATATTTTTCTAATGAGTAAATAATATCTTTAAATTATATTTCTTGGCTAGAAATCTTACTTGGCAAGTAGAATTAGATTCCAACTAGTTAGCTAACCAAACCAATTGGATTCCAAGTCTAGTGAGGTTGCCCTAACCCTAGATGGACCATTTTAACTAGAGGTGTCAAATGGGCCGTGCCGGCACGGGCACGGCACGGCACGGCACGTCACAGGCACGGTCTTAGCCTGGCACGGCACGACACGGCACGGTTTTAGTGGGCACGGGGCACGGCACGGGCACGTAAGTGGGTGGCACATCACGGGCACGGCACGAAAGTTGGCCTGGCACAGCACGGCACGGCACGAAAGTTGGCCTGGCATGGCACGGCTGTACACGGGCACGACACGGGCACGGGCACGGGCACGGAATGTGGACAGGAACGGCACGGCACGGCACGATTCTAGCAAGGCACGACCCGGCACGACATGGGCACGGCACGAGGCACGGAAAAACAAAAAAAAATAAAAAAGCCAAATGAATTTTTTTAATTTAAAAAAAATTAAACAATTTCTATTCGGTAAAAAATAAAAAGAGGTAAACAATAAAACAACTAAGATATTTAATTTAAAAACAACAATTTTTTAAAAAAATCAAATTTTTTACTTTTAAAAAGTTATTAATTTTGATTCGGTAAAAAATATTTGTTTTGTTTTTAACTTTTTGTTACTAAAATAGGTTTTGGATATTTGGTTTGTAAATTTAACATTACAAGATAAAAAGTAAAATTTTAAAAACTTATCAAAATATTTATGGTGCAAGAGTAATTTAATATGAAAGGAAATGAGCAAGAGTCATATATTATTTATCCCAAATCTATTAACAAATAAGGAAAAAAGTGCAAACAAAAAGGAAAAAAAAACATAGTAGAAAATAGAAATAAGGGAAAAAAAATAAAAAGAAGAGTGACTGGACTAGGACTCGAACTCAAGTACTTAGGTTCTTTCATACACAAACAAACCACTATGCCACCAATTAACTTGTGTTATAGATTTGAAAAATTAGTATATAGTATGTAGCTCTATTATATAAAAACGAAGCCATCAAGCAGTAGCCACACAATCGCAACGCAATCACGATGATCGATACCATTCAATGCGTTCATTTTGTTGTGCTTAGTGTTTTAATCATGGGATCCTGTTTTTTCGTGCGTCGGATTTTGAAAGCTCTTTCATCGGCATGTTAATTCATTGTTTGATTGAATTTTGTTTACGTCCGATCAAGTATGTAGTGATAAGCATTGTACTTGATTATTGGCATGAATGATCTAATCCCTCCCACATAAAAGTTAGATGGCTCCGATTTTAAAAAAATTTCTTGGGCGGCCCTCGAGTAATGCATTATAGGACTTTAATGCCCCTGGAAGCACCAAATGTGTTCCGATGTTGTGATTTTCGACATTCAATTATCACCTATTCAGGTGAGAATGATAAATTTGATAAGACGTTAAATCGTAACGGTTTAGATCGAACATTCGGGGAAAAAAATCTGTAGCTACCTTTCAAATCTATACATTGAACTTGATTGGTTATGAACCAAGGTATTCTGCTATAGTATAATGTACATTAGCCACACGATCACAAAACAAATATGACGATCCATACCGTTCATTTTGTTATTCTCTGTGTTTTAATGACTCTCACTAATTTTTGGGTCTATCGGGTTTTTAAAGCTCCTCCATCGACACGTAGATTTATTAATAGGAAAATGAAAGTTATAAACAATCAAGTATATAACGCTAACCAATATACGTCATTTTTGGCAGGAATGTTATAATCCCTCCCACATAAAAGATAGACGGTTCCGATTTTCAAAAAACAACTCGGGCGGCCCTCGAGTGATCCATTATAGGACTCTACGGGAATTTTCGATAAGTTGGTGCATATGGATTATGGTGTCTCGCCTGCACATGATCACACAGATCATATAAAAGAAATGAGATGCTGGCATGCTGCCCTAGCAGACATCTCATTCTCTTCTCCCTTCGATCTCTCTCAGACTCTCTCTCAGTGTCTCTATCTCTGTGCTCTCAACGTCTCTCGTCCTCTCACCTCTCACCTCTTACCTTTGACGAGCCCAACGTTCGGATTCTCCGATTCTGAAGTATATATCACCTCTCTCTCTCACCGATTGATTCACCTGAATCACCTCTCTCACTCTCTCTCTCTGACTCAGTGACTCACCTCTCTCACTCTCTCTCTCTCTGACTCAGTGACTCACCTCTCTCACTCTCTCTTTCTGACTCGCTGGTCACTGGTCAGTGGTCACACGACTCACACCTCTGTGTGCAACTGTGTCTCGCTGCTCTCTCTCTCTCTACTCTTAAATGGCGAGTCGGTGACACGGTGCGATGGACGACGGTGTCACGGTGACCATCACAGGCGAAGAGTTCAGATCTGAACTCAGTGACCATCTTCATCTCATTCTCTCAACGTCTCTGTCTCTCCGACTGACTCACTAGTCACCGTATCTCTCTCTCTCACAGGTGCGTCTATCACTTCCCTCTACAGTCTCCACTTATCGCTATCTACTGACTACTGTAATTAGGGTTTCTGAAATTAGGGTTTTGACTCTGGTTTTTGAAATTAGGGTTACGAATTAGGGGTTTTGTTAATTTGTACTAATTTCTGAAATTAGTAACAAGAAATTAGGGCTTTCATTTTTGTTACTAATTTCTGAAATTAGGGTTACGAAATTAGGGCTTTTGTTAATTTTTACTAATTTCTGAAATTAGGGTTACGAAATTGGGGGTTTTGTTAATTTGTACTAATTTTTGAAATTAGTAACAAGAAATTAGGGCTTTTCACTTTTGTTACTAATTTATGAAATTAGGGTTACGAAATTATAGACGAAATTAGGGCTTTTGTTAATTTGTACTAATTTCTGAAATTAGTAACAAGAAATTAGGGTTTTTCACTTTTGTTATTAATTTCTGAAATTAGGGTTACGAAATTAGGGGTTTTGTTAATTTTAAATTAGTAACAAGAAATTAGGGCTTTTGTTAATTTGTTACTAATTTCTGAAATTAGGAGATGGATCCTGTGACTTTTGTTCACCCTTTTCTACTGTACTAATTTTCTCTGTTTTGTTTTCAGTTTTTTGTAGGAGATGGATCCTGATGATATTCATTTTGACAATGAGCGTTTAAACCCTGACTTGGATGATAATGACTTGGATGATGATGGGCCAATTCCACGACCAGGAAGGGAGTCTGTAGGTGAAGCTGCTTCAAACATTGCAGCAGCTTCAAACATTGCAGCAGCTTCTAGTCCTACAGGTGGTAGCCAATCGGCCGACTCAGGTGATAAAAGGCGCCGCTCTTGGGCATGGAACCATTTAACTATTAAGAAATTAAAAAATGCAGAAGGAGTTATTATAGGACGTAGAGCTGTATGTAATTATTGTCCGAAAAATTATACTTGTGCTAGTCGTGGCGGTGTAGGGCATCTTCAACGACATTTAAATTTCAAACATAAAAAATTTAAACATTCCATAGTTGGCCAAGGTAGTGGTGAAACTGGTAGTATTGATTCTGTAGGTGGTATGTCGAATTTCGTATATTCTCAATCTAGTATGAGGGAGGGATTGGCCCGTTACGTAGTTGCAGCTGAACAACCATTTACTTTTGGTGATGATATTAGATTTGAATATTTTGTCAAACATTATCTTCAACCTCTTTTTTCGAAAGTTTCTAGAAATACAACCAGAAGTGATTCTTTGAAAGCTTTTATTGAAGTTAGAAAACAATTGATAAGTGAAATTGCAAAACTTGGTAGTTTAATCTCTTTTACTTCTGATATGTGGAGTGGTCGAAATAATCTTGGTTACATTTCTGTGACAGCTCATTATATAGACTCCAATTGGATTTTGAATAAAAAAATTATTGCTTTTCGTTTAATGGAGTATCCTCATAATGCTATGAACATTTTTCAATGTATAATGGGTGTTTTTAGGGAGTTTGAAATTGTTGATAAAGTTTTCAGTATTACTTTTGATAACCATTCTGCTAATACCAGTTCAATTGAGTTGTTCAAACAGAATATGACTATTTCTCATGCTGGACAATTTTTTCATGTGCGATGTGTATGCCATATCATTAACTTAGTTGTGCAAGATGGTTTGAAACCTATAGGACCACAAATAGAAAAAATTAGAGATGCTATTCTTTTTATTGCTACTTCCCCAGCTAGGCAGCAAGAATTTGAAGGATTGTGTGTGAGTTATAATGTTAAACCAAAAAAAATGAAAGCTGATGTGAGAACTCGTTGGAATTCAACATTTATTATGTTAAAATCTTGTAGGAATCACACTGATGTAATTTCTGCTTATGTTAATTCCAAGTATGTGGGTCCTGATGGTGGTTTAACTCGAGCTGATTGGAATATTGCTTTTGAGTTTATGAACTTTTTGAAAAAATTTTATGCTGCTACCTTAGCTTGCTCAGGTGTTCGTTATCCTACTACTTGTCTTGTGCTTAGTCAATTGTATAATATGAGTCACACTCTTAAAAGTCATAGAACAAAACCAAATTTTGTAGCTGCTTGTCAGTCTATGGAAGATAAATTCAACAAATATTTCGAGGACATGCCAACAATATTTATTGTAGCTTCTGCAATGGACCCAAGGATTAAGGTAAAGGGTGTTGAAAAGCTCTTAAAAGGAATTGGTGAGAATTTAGGGATTAGATTATGTTCTACTTCTTCTGTCACTGCACTGTTGACTTCTATATATGCTTCATATGAGTCTAAATTTGCATGCACTTCTACTACTGCTGCTGCTCCATGTTCTTCAAGTATTAATGACCCATGTTCTACAAGTAACAATGACAATGACCCATCTTGGTTTCTGATTTCAGGGCAAGGTAGTAGTGAAACTTGTTCACGATCTGAACTTACTCAATATTTAGAGATAAATTTAGTTACCGCTGAGGACTTACAATCATTTGATATCTTAGCTTGGTGGAAAAAAACTGAAAAGACATTTCCCATTCTTTCTATCATGGCACGTGATTTGCTAACACCACCTGTGTCTTCAGTGGCTTCCGAATCTGCTTTTAGTGCAGGTAATAGAGTGTTGGATGAGAGGAGGAGCAGACTAGCTCCCGACATTTTGGACTGTCTTATATGCTTAAAAGATTGGGAGGATGCACGTCTGGGAATTCAAAAATGTCATCCTAGAGATGAATTCAGAGATTATTTTTCAGACTCAGATATAGATGCTGATTAGGGGTGCTGGTGCTGGCAACTTATGAAGGCCTTAAATGGCAACTTAATGTTGCCGCATCCAGGTGCTTTTCTTTCTATATCCAACTGTGTGCTATGATGATATAACTGAGCGTAATTTGTATTTAGTGTGGCTATGATGATATAATCTGAGCCTAAACTGCAAAAAACAGCATGCCAAACAACAAGTTTCATAGGTTTTGGTGTTTGGTGGTATGAAAAAAGTATGAACATGGGTGATATCTTATTTGTGGGCAATGATGAATTAAAATTCAATTCATAATTAAGGTGGATACCTTGGCGCCTTGGCGGGGTATCATTAGATGCAGCCATGAGTACCATTCTAATTCCCAAAGTATATTTTTTCTGAGCCCAATCATGTTTTCATTACTACCTTGATGCCATGCCTATGTTTGGTTTCGTTTAGCATGCTGTTTTGATGCAGTTTTGTGGGTTTGGCACTTTGGCTGTGATGATATTTGATCTGAGCCTAAGGACAGGTTGCTGTGACCTATATTTGTTGACTTGTACCACATCGAACTTGGGCAGATGCATGCTTAGGGGGTTTAGCATGTTGTTCAGTCCAATAATGTGTATGAGTGTGTGCACTAGCATATATTTGTGAAACTGTTGTTGCTGCATGCTCCTCTGTGGCTATGATGATATAATCTTGAGCCAAATTGGTCTTATACTTCAAGTATTCATTTGTTATTGGACTGAGCACAAACTGAGCAAAAATTGAGCAGAAATGACTTTGTGTGCTGCTGCTGTTTGAACAACTATGTGTCACAGTGTCAGTGTGTGTGTGGGTGTGGGTGTCCTTCAAAGTTTAGAGGGTTTTGGCAGGTTTTTGGTTCAAAAAAGTGCAGGTGTGTTTCTGGGTTTGCATGCTGCTCAGTCCAATAATTTGCGATGTGTATGCCCACTAGCATATATGTGTGAAACTGTTGCTGCATGCTGCTCTGTGGCTATGATGATATTTTCTGAGCCAAATCGGTCTTATACTTAAAGTTTTCATTTGTTATTGGACTGAGCAGAAACTGAGCAAAAATTGAGCAGAAATAACTTTGTGTGCTGCTGCTGTTTGAACAACTGTGTCTGTGTGTCACAGTGTCAGTGTGTGCCTGTGTGGGTGTGGGTGTCTTTCAAAGTTTGGAGGGTTTTGGCAGGTTTTTGGTTTAAAAAAGTGCAAGTGTGTCATGTGTGTTAGTTGCAGGGGGTGTTTGTGTGTGTGTGTTTGGATTTTGGTTTAAACAATTGAACCAAAGCTCAGCCCAAACGAACGAAACGGAGCGCAAATTGCAGAAAACAGGATGCCAAACAGTAAGTTTCATAGGTTTTGGTGTTTGGTGGTATGAAAAAGTATGAACATGGGTGTTATCTTATTTATGGGCAATGATGTACTAAAATTCAATTCATAATTAAGGTGGATACCTTGGCGGGGTATCATTAGATGCAGCCATGAGTACCATTCTAATTCCCAAAATATATTTTTTCTGAGCCCACTCATGTTTTCATTACTACCTTGATGCCATGCCTATGTTTGGTGTAGCATGTAGTTTTTCTGCAGTTTTGGGCAGTTTTCAACTGGTTTGGCAGGTTTGGTTTGTGTTTTTGGGGCTGCTGCTGTGTGTGAAAAGGGCTATGCTGTGTGTAGCAGGTTTTACTTACAGTTTTCACATGTCATTTGGAGTTTGGGTTGTGTGTGACTGTGTGCAGCAGCAGCAGCAGTAGTGTGCAAGTGTGTGTGTGTGTGTGTGTGTGTGTGTGTTCATTTGGCAGAAAAAAATGGACTGCTGGTGTTTCAAACTGCATTCAACTGTTGGTTATGATTAGAATTTTATATATTGTTGGCCATGATGTTTAAAATTCTAAGCCAAACTGAGTCCAACCTCTGGGTTAGGTGTGTTAAGTGTAACCTGATGTTCACCTATTTGGGGCTGCTGCTGTGTGTGAAAAGGGCTGTGCTGTGTGTAGCAGGTTTTACTTACAGTTTTCACATGTTATTTGGAGTTTGGGCTGTGTGTGAGTGTGTGCAGCAGCAGCAGCAGTGTGCAAGTGTGTGTGTGTGTGTGTGTGTTCATTTGGCAGGAAAAAATGGACTGTTGGTGTTTCAAACTGTAGAGGAAGAAGATTAGCAAAGCTCCCAAGATACAGAAATTGGTTACCCCGTTGACTTTGCAGAGGAAGCGAGCTAAGATTGCAGAGAAGAAGAAGAGAATTGCAAAAGCCAAGACTGAGGCAGCAAGCAGAGTACCAGAAGCTCGTCGCTAGCAGGTTGAAGGAACAAAGGGAAAGGGGAAGTGAGAGCTTAGCCAAGAAAAGGTCGAGGCTCTCTGTTACTTTTAATTGAAGAAAACTGGATAATTGTTAGTTTGGATAATTGTAGAAAACTTCATTTAATTTTGAAGTCTGGATATTTGTTAGTTACTATGAGATGGTTTTCCTTGATGTCCATTTTGATTTTTGAGACTTAATGGTTCCTTTGAGGAACTTTGGTAATTCTGAGTTTGTAGTTTGGAGCACTCGACTTTGAACCAAGTGTGAACAATGTTTTGCAGTTCTGAATTAGGTTGGTTGCAATATTATGACTTATAAGTTTATTCGTACACTTCTATTCGTAACTTCAGAGAAGAAACGAGCAACTAATACGGTAATGCCAAAAAAATCCATTATCATTGAGTTAAAAAGTATGTGTACAATGCACCAAAAATGTGTACCATCCTCCAAAACTGTATAACATACACCAAAAATGGTTACCCCTGCGTGAGGAACAATGGATGCTGTTATTCATTTGTTTGTTTTGGTATTTTGCCAAGAAAACTGACAATCCTTTAAGCTCTATTCCAGAGTGATGTTACTGGTCTAGTATCTCAGCTGAAAGACCAGCATAGAAAGAATCAAAGAATATAGAATTGTTTAAACAGCTCAAGAAGAGTCGCTCCCGTTTGAACACTCTCTCCAATCTCGGCTCGCTCCCATTTTTCAATTACACTTTCATGATCGGGACAGTTCATAGTAATTTTAAATTTCCTTAGAGAGGGAAAGCATGCCAAAAATCAATTTGATCAATTATTACAAATAATATTTCAATACAAATACAAACAATGCAATAATATTTCCAAATAAAAATTGGTTGGCGATGTGCTGGCACAGGCACGACACGGCTTAAAATGGCACGGTCCGACCCGACCCGATTAAGTAAACGGGCCGGCACGACACGACACGATTGAAAACGGGCCGGCACGACACGACACGATTTAAGAAAATGGGCCGGCACGACATGACACGATTGGCAAACGGGCCGGCACGACACGACACGATTGGCAAACGGGCCGGCACGGCACGACACGATTTAAGAAAACGGCACGGCACGGCACGACACGATTGACAAACGACACGGCACGACACGACACGATTTGACTAAATACAGTAAACGGGTCGGCACGGCACGGCACGAAAGCACGAAAGCACGGAGTTAAACGGGCCGTGCCGTGCCGTGCCGGCCCATTTGACACCTCTAATTTTAACCTTTTGGCTTTTACCCTTTGGACAATAATTGCTAGGGAAAGTTTTATTCCTTGGACAATAGAAGTTAGTCTTGACAATGAAAGCCTAGGTTGACAAGACAAGACAAATCAAAACCAAATCCCATCATGTTGCTTCCATAAGTAGTAATCATTAGACTTACTTGACTAGTTATTTCAAGACCATACTCATCATTTACCTCTTTATCCACTGGATAAGGATTGTTAGGGAAATAGTTAACCATTGAGTAATGGGAGCAAGAATACCCAAGCTTTCTAGACTAGTCAAAAGCCATCATTACACCCCATGATTTGACATATCAAGGCCATGCCTAATGTCATTACTCCTTTATCCTTTGGTCAATAAATGTTAGGGGAATTATTATCCCATGGTCAATAAGAGTTAGTCTTGCCAATGAATGCTTGGCTTTGACAAGACAAGTCATGGGAATCTTATAATCATTATGCTAGTCACTTTCCTAGAAAGTGCATTGTCCTTATCTCAATTGAAAGGTCACTTTCAAAGGGATATTCCTTCCAAGATTATTCCTTCTCATCATATTTCCTCTTTATCCAATGGGCAATAGTTGTTAGGGTAATTGTTGTCCTTTGAGTAATAGGAATTGCTATCTCTCCTTGTGTTGTCATTTCAAGGAAAAGACTCACTATTTCATCATCTCCTAGAATTATAAGACTACCTAGACCTAAACTACCTAGACTTACACATACTTATAGACACATGGGTTATAGGAAGAGAGAGAGGAGAGAGGCCAGTTGAGAGAGAGAGAGAGAGAGAGAGTGAGGTGTGTGATTGTGTGTTGTGCACTCCAAGTCACCCATTTAGCCCTTAAGCCTATTTGTGACCTGACAACCCATTCTAGTCAACTTTTAACACAACCTAGCCAATGATTTTATTCTTTCTTCCAAGCAACCTTTTCTAGGACAAGACTAGTCCATAACCCTTAATGATAACCTAGTTCCTTAGCCTTAAGCCTAAAGATTTGGACATGACAAGTCATGGCATGCTTTCAAGCATGAAATGACAAGTCAATGGATCAAAATCCATGGGGGAGAGAGAGAGAGATATGGCCGGCCATATGGAGGGGAGAGAGAGCTCAACCTTTGGCTATAAATAGCACCCCATACTTGCCATTCAACTCACACCTTCACTCCTTTTCTCTCACTTCTCTTTAGAAACCATTTCTGTTTTCCAGTCAGCTTACTGCCTTTTACAAATCCTCATTTTTCTCTTGCTTAAAGTAGTTCTTAGAACAAACTCCCTTCGGGAAAGTTGTAGAGCACTTCGATACCTTCGAGTTAGACCCACGAATCACCCCAATCGGTCAAGAACGACAAAGATATCGACATCTGAAGTTCAATAAAAATCTCGGATTTCCAGTTCCAGACAGCATACTGTCTCCTCCTTCATCACCATTTTTCTCCTACCTAAATTAGTTTCTAGGATCAACTTCCTTCACAAAAGTTGTAGAGCACTTCTAGAGCTTCGATTTCAACCCAATAACGATCATATTCGGCCAAATATTGACCGAGTTACTGCCATCCAAAGTTTGGTCCAGATTTGCGAGTTTCACTGCCCGTAGAATTTTCCAACTAGCTTATTTGGCCCCGACTAGTTTCGGATGAAGGTAGAATCTTCTTTTACTCCTATCCCTAACTATAGTATAGTAATCTTGTCCCTACCCTAAGTGTAGACATCGTATGATTCTTATATGATGTTTGTATGGTTGAAATGCATAAGAACTTGAAAAGTGTTCTACTAAAGATTTGGAAAGGAAGGGGAGTATGTTGAATATTCCGATTTTATCTTTCCGGAAAAACATGTGTTGCTTTGAACTTCCCTAGAAAGGAGAAAGAACGGATTTTGTTTCAAACTTAATTGGAAGTATTTGTATTTTGATTTTTGAAATGGTTATAAGCATGAATATGTGTTTTGCTTGCATTACTTGTGGTTGTGTGAAAACATAAGGATGGTGATGAGCTTGTTTATAAGATTGCTTGCATTACTTGTGATTGTTTGATGAAGCATAAGTGGTTTCCACTCCAAAGGCGTCCGTACATGTGGCGTTATGCTTTAAGTTGTGAATTTAGCATATTGAGTAATATAGAGTTGGATGATCTTGCTAGTTAGTTTCAAGATTTCAATGAATGAGTTATGTGTGTTTATGTGAAAAGTCCTACCGCGGAGTCTGTGCATGCTACGAGACACAAAAATGAGAAAGTAGAAACATGACACCTAGGGTGTGTTAAAGACAAGGTGTGTTTTGAATGCGCAATGTGGCCGGACTTGCCCATTGTGGAAATGTGTGTTACAAAGGATGAAAAATTTTTCAAACTACATAATGGCCGAGTGTGATAACCATTATGTGGTGTGTGTGTGTTCCAATGGGAATTCGGATCGGCGGAACCATTGTGAGGATGTGTGCGTTCCCATGAGAACCCAGACCGGCGGAACCATGGTGAGATATGGCTCGGTTATCCGCGGAAAGGAGGCAATGCAATGTTTTATGTGCCAATGGGAACTTGATGCGCCGGAACCATTGTGAGGATACTCAGGAGACCGGAACAGCGGAGCCTAGGTTGGGTGTGTTAAATGTGATTTTCGAAATGTTGATTTGGAAATGAAAAGTGAAATGGTGACACGGTCTACGAAATGCTGTGTAGGAGAAACTCTGATGACACGGACACTTGCGCTAGTTGAGTAATGAATGTGCATGTGTTATTGTATATCTCTAAATGTGAAGTTATTGAATGCACATGTGTTAGTTTGGTTATTGTCATGTATCATGGCTTATTGACTTGCTATGTGTAAGTTATGGGTTAGTGGGTTTAGGATTATTCTGCTGAGCTCTTGTAGCTCATGGTGTTACCTTTGGTGACACTGACATATTATACTAGTGGCGACGCTGGTATAATGTGTCAGACTTTGTAGATGATCAAGGCAAGCTGTATACCTTGGAGGCCTTTGGAATTGAAGAGCTGGCTAGGATGGAGAAGCAGGCGGAGCTGTAGTTAGGAACCTTAGTTTTCCTACCTTGTGTAAATATTGAACTCTGTGGGAGTTATGATGTAATAACGAGCCAGACTCTCTTTGATTAATCAATAAAATGTCTAATTAACGTACCCAAAAATCCGAGTCATTACAGTAGGTTTTCATTTTGCTAAGTAAAGCATTTAGTAATCATTCTTAAAGCCTTGAACTTTTTTTTGTCTTAAAAAAAGAGAATCATTTTAGTTAGCGTCAAACACTTCTGTTGCATTTATTATTATTTTTTTGGGCAGTTTCCCTTATTTGCTTTCATTCATAAGTTTATGTTTGGTTGCCGTTCGAAAAACTTAGAATTAATACCTCTTGATTCAGAAATTGAGAGAACCTTTAGACGCAACTTAAAAATTCAAAGAGTAGAACATAATCAATATTTTAAAATGATGGAACTTGCAGAAGATACCAAACTTTTAAGAGAGTTGTTCTCACCCGTAACCACAAATCCTCTTTCTTGTATTGTGTTACCCACGACAAATGCGACACATTTTGAGCTGAAACATCACATAATACATCTTCTTCCTCAATTTCATGGGATTGAACGAGAAGATCCATACATGCATGTCAAAGACTTTCTTGAAATTTGTGCTACCTTTAGGTATCAAAATTTTTCTGAGGAGTCTGTTTAATTTCGCCTTTTTCCCTTCTCACTAAAAGATAAAGCAGAGGCATGGTTAAATTCTCTACCCTCTGACTCAATCACTTCATGGGACATCCTCGTTAAAAAGTTTCTTTCAAAATTCTTTTCAATGTCTAGAACAACTACTCTAAGGAGGGAGATTACTGACTTTTGTCAAGAAGAACATCAAAAGTTTTATGAGAGTTGAGAGAGATTTAAAGATCTTATTTTAAAGTGCCCCCCTCATGGTTTTGAAACATGGAGACTTGTCCAATTTTTCTATAATGGATTAACTCAATCTAATCGCAATATATGATTGAATCAATGCATGGTGGTGATTTTTTAAATCTTAGGGGTGAGGCAGCTTATGAGTTTCTTGAAAATTTATCTGAGAGATCTCAACAGTGGGATTTTACTTCTCATCGAGACAAACCAACTTCCATACCTACGAGAAGGGGATTATATGAGGTGAAAGAAGATTCAGCTATGAGAATAAAGTTAGATAATCTTACTCGAAACGTTGAGGCATTAGTTTTAAGTAGAACTATGGAGTCAGCCAATCAAGTTCAAAGTGAGGTGTGTTCTCTTTGTGGTAACCACGTGCACACAACACAAACATGTCCTTCCATTATTGGATATTCTGAAAGCTATGTTGAACAAGCAAACACACTCAATAATTATGGAAAATCATTTGCTAGTCCTTTTTCAGAAACATAGAACCAAAATTGGTCAAAACATACAAACTTTTCATGGTGGCAGAACCATCCTCTAACAAATTGTGGAGACCCGTGTAAATTTTACATTTCATAAATCGTTAGTAAAAGGCAAAATGTCAGAAATACAAAGAATGATGTGGTTATTTGATTTGGGGCTGATATGATAACTTTATTGGTGGAAGGACACTAGTGCAGTTAATGTGTGTGCATGTATAGATGTGTGGGTGAGTAGTAGGGGAGTATTTTTCCTCTTTTCCTTTTTTCCAGATCTGTAAGGCCCCTAAAATCGGGTTCGTTAATTAAACATTTTATTGAATAAAAGGGGTAGAGTCTGGCTCATTATTATATCACAAACCCCCAAAGGGTACTTATATTACACAAAAGGGAGGACATCTAAGGTTATCTACAGCTCTTTTTCTTCTTCCATCCTAGCAAGCTCCTCATCTCCAAATGCCTCCAAGTTGTACAGCTCTCCTTGCTCATCTATAAGGTCTGACACATTATACCAGCGTTGCTACCAATATAATATGTCAGGGTCACCAAAGGCAACACCGTGAGCTTGAAGGCTCAATAGAGTAACCCAAAACCCACTAACCCTTAACTTGCAAGTCAAAGATAATAACGATTTTTCCAAACTTAACATGCTTCATCAAGAACATATAACAATTACACATGCGCATTCACTAACTATCGTTGGTGTCATATTTTCTGGGTTTCTCCTACGTGACTCATCGTATAACGTGTCTCATTTTCATTTCCAAAACAACATTTTGAAAATCACATTTTAACATACCCAACCTCGGTTCCGCCGTTCCGGTCTCCCGAGTATCCTCACAATGGTTCCGCCATCCCGGGTTTCCATTGGCACACAAAACCTTGCATTGGCTCCTCTCCTCAGATAACCAAGCCACATTACCAATGAGGCTGCCACGTCCGGCCACATTGGCAATCTTCACGATGGGCTACCACGTCCGGCCACATCATGGTTTTCACAAACATTTAAATCACCTCCAATGAGACTACCACGTCCGGTCCCATTGGCAACACACACCACACAATGGGCTACCAAGTCCGGCCACATTGTGGTTTCTAACATCTTTTTACACAATGAGCTACCACGTTTGGCCACATTGTGATTTCAAAACCTTTTCTCCTTTTCAATAACCACACCCTAGGTGTCATGTTACTACTTTCCAATTTCACGTGTCTCGTATCATGCATAGACTCCGCGGTAGGACTTTTCATATGAAATATGCAAGATCCTCCAACTCTATTCTATCATGCTTGTTCATAACCACAAATAACGCAAGCAACATGCAATCAAGCTTACGATCATTGAAAAGGTCAAAATACGAATACTTCCTTTCAAACAACACTTTATCTTTAAAACAAAAATTATATCCTTCTTTTTGGAAACAACATATGTTTATTGACGAAGAAATCAAGTTAGAAAGATTCTATAAGTCATGCAAACAATCATTCTCAAGATCATGCTTTTCAAGTATTCCTATGATTAAAGTAATTACGTAAAATAAGATCGTACTAAACATAAAGTTTTCTATACTAGGGAAGTAGATAGGGATATCTACATTCAATTCAAACATGCATACAACTATACTTAGGGGTAGAGAGTAAGGACACTCTACAAGATCATACAAAACATATAGCTTTCTATACTTAGCGTAAGTAGGTTCGGAGAACTCTACATGATCATATAATATCTATACTTAGGATTAGAGTGTAAGGATAATCTACAAGATCATACAAAACATATCGCTTTCTATACTGAGCGTAAGTAGGTTCGGAGAACTCTACCGTTCTTCTTGGCGGTAGGCGGCTACGGAAAGTACGTCGGTGATTGGGCAGAGTGACTTCCTACGGTAAGCTTCCGGTAGCTTCAAAAGAGAAAGGTTTCTCTCGAAACTAAGTCTCGACCTAAAACTACTTGGTTTTATGGATTGAAAAGTTGTTTAGGGATGAGTTTATGGAAGAACAAGTGAAGAACTTCAAGAATAACTCAAGAACAAAGCAAGAACAAAGTAAGAACGCTAGACTTTCTTAGAGAGAAATGGAAGGATGGAGGTGTGAGTTGAAATGGCAAGTGATGAAGGTATTTATAGGTAAACTCTTGGGCTCTCCCTCTCCCTCCTTGGCCGGCCCCCCCCTCTCTCCCTTTGCTCTCATTAATTAGCTCCATGTCTAGTCATTTCATGCTTTTCAAGCAAGCCTTGACTTGTCATTTCATGCTTTGAAAGCATGGCAAGTCTTCCATGACTTGTCTTGTCCTAGAATGGGATAGCTTAAGGCTAATGAGCTAGGTTATCATGAAGAGTTTTGGTTTAGTCACTTCATGCTTTGAAAGCATGCCAAGTCTAGTCATATCATGCCAAGTCTTCCATGACTTGTCTTGTCCTAGAATGGGTTAGCTTAAGGCTAATGGACTAGGTGATCATGAAGGGTTTCTAGTCAAGTCTTGTCCTAGGGATGCTTTGCTTGCAAGAAAGCACAAAATCATTGGCTAGGTAGTCCTTTGGAAGGCTAGGCTTGGTTGTAAAGGAAGTATTAGACTTAGGGCTATTTAGATAGCTTGTACAAGTAACCAAGCACACATGCACACACCACACTTCTTCCTCTCTCTTCCAACCGGCCCCTCCCTCTCCTCCTTGGCCGAATTCTTCTTTCTCTCTCCTTCTCTCATTGTTTTGTCCCATCATGCTTTGAAAGCATGCAAACTTTCTCCTTCATGGGTCAATCAATGTAGTTTAGGCATGCCAAGAGTTGTCACTTCCATTTTAGGCTAAGTCCTAGGTTATCATAAGGGGTTTTATGAGTTGTCTAGTCCTAGGGAGGGTTTGCTTGCCAAAGCACAAGAAAGAGTCATCATTGGTTGTTCTTTGGTTGAACAATGGCAAGGAAGGTAGCTTGTTGGAGTGACCAAACACTAGGACACACTAGCATTCTCTTTCTCTCTCCCTCAGCCTCCCTTTCTCTCTCCTCTCTCGGCCTTCTCTCTCCTCTCTCTCTCTCTCCTCCTAAAGTATACATACATATAGCTATATATAGGTAGACTAGAAAAGGTAGGCTTTTAAAAAGGTTTGGGTATTAACCAAGGGATAATGAAAGAGAATCTTGTCATAATGATTACAAGCCAAAAGTAATAAAGGTAATGATTACTAAGCCAAAAGTAATTACTTTTGGAATCTCATGATGGTTTTCTATCATCCAACAGTGTAACGACCCTGATTTTTGGTCAATAAAAATTTCGCTAAAAATTTGAATTTTATTTTAATACTTGGATTTTATTTTTAACATCCAAAAATCGGTCGTTATTGACTTATAAAATTTTGTTATTATATTTGAATATTTTTTTATTTATTTTATAAAGCCCTTTTAGCGATTAATAATCCGTCATAATTAGGTTTATGACTTAGGAGATTGGAATTCATCGCCCGGGCATTAAGATCATTTTCTAAAAGACGAGTATGCCTATTAAGACTTTGGTATAGTTGCATGGTAATTGTAGTAAAATCCTAGAATTATATTTCTCGGCTGGAAATCCTACATGGCAACCAATTAGCTAGCAACCCTAATTACCGTTTGGCTTAGTTACATTTCCCTAACCTAGAGTGTTGCATCGATGCCGTAGTAGTTAGTAGAAATTTTTGGTCTTTGCCTTAACCGTCGGCTTGACCGCCTTGCTTTGGCTTGGCTAGGTGCCTTGGCGTCGGCTCGTTAGGCCTGCCTCCCCAGGCATCGGGTCTCTGTCGGGCTGCCTCGCCTTAGCGTCGGCTCACTGGCGGCTGCCTTGCCTTGGCGTCGGCTCATTGTCGCGCCTGCCTCGCCTCGCTGTCGCGCCTGCCTTGCCTTGGCGTCGGCTCACTGTCGCGCCTGCCTTGCCTTGGTGTCGGCTCGCTGTCGCGCCTGCCCCGCCTAGGCGTCGGGTCACTGTCGGGTTGCTCTGCCCATGTAACGCCCCCAAAATCGGGTACGTTAAATAACATTTTATTGAATGGAAATACTAAGAGTCTAGCTCATTATTACATCACAAATCCTACTAGGGTACTTTTATTACACAAAAGGGATGAGAAATCTAAGGTTAGCTACAGCTCCGCCTCTTCCTCCATCCTAGCTAGCTCTTCGGCTCCAAAGGCCTCCAATGTGTACTGTTCACCTTGCTCATCTATGAAGTCTGACCCATTATACCGGCGTCGCCACCAATATAATAAGTCAGGGTCACCAAAGGCAACACCGTGAGCTTGAAAGCTCAATAGAATAATCCAAAACCCACTAACCCGTAACTTACACATAGCAAGTCATGCATTTATCATAAAGGGTCATAACAGCACATGCAAATTATCGACAATAATAAGAACAATGACACATCTGCATTTGCTATCTATCATTGGTGTCCATATCATCAGAGTTTTTCTACGCAGCGTTTCGTAGTATGTTTCTCATTTTCACTTTACTAAAACATTTCAAACCCAGTTTTAACACACACAACCTCACAATGGTTCCGCCACCACGGATTCCCATTGGAACACACACAGCCTCACAATGGTTCCGCCACCACGGATTCCCATTGGAACACACACAGCCTCACAATGGTTTCCCATTGGAACACACGCACCCATCACATAATGATTTTCACACGTGATCATTATGTAGTTTCGAAAATATTTTATCCTTTGTAAACACATCTCCATAATGGGCAAGTCCGGCCACATTGCGGGTTTTCACATTCACACAATAGCTACCAAGTCCGGCCATTATGTAGTTTCAAAAGTATTTTTATCCATGTTAACCACATCTTAACGTGTCATGTCTCTACTTTCCATTTCATGTATCTCACAACATTCATAGATTCCGCGGCGGAACTTCGCATATACAAGATCATCCAACTCTATTAAACCACAAGTAAGGCAAGCATCATGCTACCACACTTACAATTTTTTGAAAAGGTCAAAATACGAATACTTCGTTTCAAAACGACACTTTATCTTTAAACGCATTTCCTTCGAGAGGTTCAATAAAGCAACACATGTTTATTGGCGAGTTCATACAATCACATGGTAATTAAGGCGATCAAGCAATCAAGTAGCCATAAGATCAAAGTAAACTACATTCTTTTAAAAAAGAAAGTTCTACAAGCTAAATATCACAACTACATTATCATGCTCATATACTTCAAAGAATTCTACGTCAAACAACATCATGCGATCAACTAGCCAAGTACTACATATTCTTAATCACGCTCATATCATACGATATACGTAGGGTAGGGGTATAAGAAGATTCTACCTTAATCCGAAACTAGTCGGGGCCGAATAAGCTAGTTGAAAAATTTTACGGGCGGTGAAACTCCCAAATCTGGACCGAACTTTGGATGGCAGTAACTCGGTCAAAACTGGGCCGGATAGGATCGTTCTTGAGTCTAAAACGAAGATCTCGAAATTTTCTACAACTTCCGTGAAGGACGTTATTCCTAGAAACGACTTTCGCCCGGAGAAAAATGGGGATAAGAAAGTGGACAGTGAGCTGTCTGGAATGGAATTTCCAGATTTTTCACTGAACTTTGGAGGTCGATATCTTGGTCGTTTCTTAACGGATTAGGATGGTTCTTGGGTCTAAGTTGAAGATCTTGAAGTGTTCTACAACTTTGGTGAAGAAGATAGACCCTAGAAACTACTTTAGGTAGGAGAAGAATGGAGTTTTGTGGAGGGCAGTAATCTGTCCAGAAAACTGGTTTCTAGAGAGAAGTTGGAAAGCTTAGAAATTCTAGAGAGAAGTGAGAGCTATGCTTGGAGGTGTGAGTTCAATGAAGGAATGGAGTCCTATTTATAGGCCAAGATGGCTCTCCCTCTCCCTCCCATTCGGCTCTCACTCTCCCTCTTTGTCCAATGGACAAAACTCCATAATCTTGTCAAAGTACTCCTTGAATGACATGCCAAAGATTTTCCTTCTTCCCCACTCAATCCAAGGACAAGTCAATGCTATTCTAATGGGGTTTTTATCTTGTCAAGGTACTTTGAAAGTATAGGAAATTGGATTGCTTGTCCTTGTGCAATCTAGGGTAGGAAAGACTAAGAAAACCCTAGAACTAGGCATGCAAGGCTATGGATGTGTCCTTTGGATTGGATTTTGGAAGGTTGGCCAAGGAGTTGGATTTGTTTGAAGTATTCTAATGGGGTTTGTACAAGGAAGGACAAGATTGGATGGCATTGGTTATGCTTTCACTTGAAGCATACACAAACTAGGACAAGGATGACCAAGCAAGGTCAATCAAAGATCACACACATCACACTCTCTCCCTCTCTCTCCATCCGATCTCTCTCTCTCCCTCTCTCAATCTCTCTCGGCCTCTCTCTCTCCTCTCTCTTTCTCTCTTTCTCTTGGTACATTGTACTATGTACATATATATATATATAACAATATATATATATATATATATAAGGACAAGGTTGGTGGATGACAAAGGAAGAGTGAGGTTTTGGTTTACAAGAGATTGGACAAGATTTTAGGCTTTCAAAGGTACATAGAATCCCAATGAATCAAGCAAGGTCAAATGGAAGCATAAGGAGTCAAAGGTACAATCTCTCCCTCTCCTTCCTTCTCTCTCTCTCTCTCTCTCTCTCTCTCTCCCTCTCTCTCTCGGGTTCTCTCTCTCCCTCTCTCTACTCTCTCTCTACTTGTACTTGCATGGAAGATGTATATATATACTAATATATATATATATGTACTATGGGTCTTTAATAAAATCCAAGTTTTCAAGCAAAATAGATTTTATAAATATAATATTACAATACACACATGCACAATACAATCTAATATATATATACATATATATATATATATATATATACAAGTACATATATAATATATACAAGTCATGTACTACTCAATCTAGGCTAGGTATGAAAGAATCCCATAGCTAATAAATTAATGTAAGTCTTTCAAAGTACTAAGTAATTAAATAATAACCCTAATGTACTAATTATAATTAATTCAATTACCACACATGGCAAATCTAGTATTTTATTAACCCTAGTACTTGGTGGGCAAGTAAAGCTATTATCCAATGGATATTAGTTTTCCTAGCGGTCAATAACCAATAGGTAATGATGGCTAGGGTTCTAGTCTATCGCCCAATGGGTAAAGAATCTCCTAACGGTTATTATCCAACGGTTAATACCAAAAAGTATAATACTTTGCAATTAAGCACTAAACTAATCTAATCTCGTACTTAGGAAGATTAACCAAGGCTTACCTATTGACCAATGGGTAAAGGAAACTCTAACGCTTTTGTCCAATGGATAAAGACAAAAAGGGTAAAATGGTCCATCTAAGGTTAGGGAGAAGTGATTAGGCTAAATGGGCATTAGGCCATTCTAACTAATTGATTAAAGACTAACGATACTTAATCTAGGCTTTCATTACTCGAGTGGTATTTTTGGTTTTATTAAAGAATCGTCTAATAACGGAATATTAAAGCCAGCGGTGCCAAAGCGCAAGGCAGCGTGGCGTGTGAAGCGATCTGCTATAAGCGATGGCAAGGTGGCCTACAAGCAAAGTGGTAGCCAAAGCGGCTGCAAGCAAGAAAGCGTGACGGCCCGAAACTCTAACAGCGATGGCCAAGGTGGGCGTGGCGTGGCCAAAAGCGACCCATGATCAAGCGATGGTCACTGGCATCCGGTAGCCAGCGGTGGTCAGCGGTAGCCAGCGGCTGGTAGCCAACGAGTCATAGCGGCATGCTTGCAGCGTTAATAGCGGTGGCCAAAGCGACCAGTGGCCAAGCGATGTCGACGGTACAAAGCAATATGCGCCAGCGGTGGCCGTAATGTGATGTGTCGACCTGGTAGTCAGCGATGGCCAGCGGTGGCAACCCGGTGGCCAAGCGATGTATCTGACTGCAAATTAGTGGTGCCAAAGCGTAGTAAGGCAAAGGCGAGCAAAGCGACCAGCGGCCAAGGAAAGTAAGGCGTGACTCGATGCAAAGCGAACCGATGGCGACGAGCAACCTGGCAATGACCAAGCCCGGCTTAAGCGGCGGGCCAAGCGGCCGGCGCCAAAGAAGCGGCGGTAGCGAGCGAGCCGGCGTAAAGGCAAAGCGGTAGCGACAATGCGGCCAAAAGCAAAACGGCAGCCAAGCCAGCGGTCAAGGCAGGACCAAAATTTCTACTAACCAACGGCATCGATGCATCACTCCAGGTTAGGAAAAAGTAACTAAACCAAACGGTAGTTAGGGTTGACTAACTAATCGGTTAAAAAGCTAACTATGCTTGCTAAGTAGGATTTCCGGTCAAGAAATATAATTCTAAGATTTTACTACAATTACCAAGTAACTACAGGGTCTTAATAGGCATCCTTGTCTTTAGAAAATGACCTTAATGTCAGGCGATGAATACCAATCTCTAAGTCATAAACCTTATTATGACGGATTATTAATCATTAAAAGGATTTATAACATCAATAAGGAATTTTCAAATATAACAACGAAATTTTTATAAGTCAATAACGACCGATTTTTGGATGTTAAAAATGAAATCCAAGTATTAAAATCGCTGTCGGGTCTGCCTCGCCTAGGCGTCGGGTCACTGTCGGGTTGCTCTGCCCTGGCTGCCATCGGGTTCTGCCTTGGCGTCGGGTCGCGCCTTGCTTTTGCCTTGGCGTTGCTGGGCTGCCTTGCTCTGCCTTGGCTGCCATTGGGTTCTGCCTTGGCATCGGGTCGCGCCTCACTTTTGCCTTGGCGTTACTGGGCTGCCTTGCTCTGCCTTGGCTGCCATCGGGTTCTGCCTTGGCATCGAGTCACGCCTTGCTTTTGCCTTGGCCACTGCTTGGCTACCGGGCTGCCTTGGCCACTGTTTGGCCACCGGGCTGCTTTGGCCACTGCTTGGCTACCGGGCTGCCTTGGCCACTGTTTGGCCACCGGGCTGCTTTGGCCACCGCTTGGCCACTGCTTGGCTACCGGGCTGCCTTGGCCACTGTTTGGCCACCGGGCTGCTTTGGCCACCGCTTGGCCACTGCTTGGCTACCGGGCTGCCTTGGCCACCGCTTTGCCACCGAGCTGCTTTGGCCACTGCTTTGCTACCAGGCCGCCTTGTCCACGCTCACGCCTTGCCTTGGAGTTTGGCACCGTCGGACTCCAATATTCCGTTATTAGGCAATTTCCTACTAAATAAAACCAAAATACCACTCGAGCAATGAAAGCCTAGATTAAGTATCGTTAGTCTTTAATCAATTAGTTAGAATAGTCTAATGCCCATTTAGCCTAATCACTTCTCCCTAACCCTAGATGGACCATTTTACCCATTTTGTCTTTATACATTGGACGATAAAAGCTAGAGTAATATTTAGCCATTGGACAATAGCGTTAGAGTTTCCTTTACCCATTGGTCAATAGGTAAACCTTGGTTAATCTTCCTAAGTACGAGATTAGATTAGTTTAGTGCTTAAATGCAAAGTATTATACTTTTTGGTATTAACCGTTGGATAATAACCATTAGGAGATTCTTTACCCATTGGGCGATAGACTAGAATCCTAGCCATCATTACCCATTGGTTATTGACCGCTAGGGAAACCATTATCCAATGGATAATAGTTAGTCTTGACAATCATGTACTTGTTTGATTTAAATATTAGATTTGGGCCATGTGTGATAATCCATTAAAATACAATTAGTACATTAGGTTAGTATTATTATACATGGTACTTTGAAAGTAGTAGAATACTATATTAGATATTAGTCCTAGGTCATATCTAGTATAGATATAGTGTAGTACATGTATATGTATATATATATGTATGTACTTGTTGTATATATATATTTTATTGTATATAGCAAGTGTGTTATTAAATATTTTATTTAGAAAATCTAATTTACTTGAAAACTTAGATTTTATGAAAGACCCATAGTACATATATATATGTTAGTATACTAGTATACTTTCCAAGAGAGTACAAGTGGGAGAGAGAGAGAGAGAGGGAGAGAGAGAGAGAGAACCCGAGAGAGAGAGAGAGAGAGAGAGAGAGAAAGAGAAGGAAAAGAGAGGGAGAGATGTGATGTATTGGTTGATTTTTGTCTACCAAATCCTAGATATATGTATATGTTAGTACTTGTACTAGGTGAAAGAAGTAGAAAGGAGAAGATAGGAGAGAGATTTGAGGTACAAATCTCTTACAAAGTCAAACCCTTACTCTTCCTTTGTCATCCACCAATCTTGTCTTTATATATATATATATGGTTGTATATATATATATATATATATGTACATAGTACAATGTACCAAGAGAGGGGAGAGAGAGAGAGAGAGAGGAGAAGAGAGAAGCCGAGAGAGAGAGATTGAGAGAGAGAGAGAGATTCAGATGGAGGGAGAGAGGGAGAGAGTGATATGTGTGCAAGTGATTGACATGCTTTGGTCATCCTTGTCCTAGTTTATGTATACTTTCAAGTGAAAGCATAACCAATGCCATCCAATCTTGTCCTTCTTTGTACAAACCCTAATTTTATACTTGAAACAAATCCACTTGCTTGGCCAATCTTCCAAAATCCCATCCAAAGGACACATCCTAGCCTTGCATGCCTAGTCTTGCAAGGAAGCAAGATTTGCTTGAATTAAAAATTGAGAGAGAGAGAGAGAGAGAGAGAGAGGGCCGGCCGTAGGAGGAGAGAGAGGGAGGCCTTTGCCTATAAATACTCACCTCATTCTTCATTTGAACTCACACCTCTTCATTCTCCAAGTTCTCTCCTTGAAAGCATAAGAGTTCTTAGTGTTCTTGAGTAGTTCTAGCTTGTTCTTGAGTTTTCTTTCCATCTCCGCCACTAAACCACCATACGACCACCGCCTCGATCCTAAAGTAGTAGTAGTAAAGGTTACGATCTAGTTTCGAGAGAAACCTTTCTCTTTCGAAGCTATCGGAAGCTTATCATAGGACGTTACTCCGTTCGAGTGCCGACTTTCTTTCCGTCGATCTTTCGTAGTCTTCCTACCGCCAAGAAGAAAGGTAGATTTTTCCTATACTTCCTAACCTTAAGTATACGTAGATTTTCCCGATCTACTCTTCCTAAAATATAGATAAGATGTGTGTTGAGCTTTTCGAACTATTTTCGCTAAAGGAAATAAAGTTAGTTGTATGAATTAGCTGGTAGAACTTTCTTACAAGAAGTACGTAGTTTACTTTGATCTTGAGAATAATTGAATGCATGGTTTAAAGAATCTTCCCAACTTGATTAACTCGTCAATAAACATATGTTGTTACGATAAAGTGTTGTTTCAAAACGAAGTATTCGTATTTTGGCCTTTTCAAGGATTGTGAACTTGATCGCATAATTGCTTACCTTACTTGTGGTTGTAAACAAGCATGATTAAATAGAGTTGGATGATCTTGCTAGATTACTTTAAAGTGATTCGTCCCGCCGCGGAGTCTATGCATGCTTACGAGACACAAGAACTGAAAAGTAGAAACATGACACTTAGGGAGTGGTTGATATGGATAAAAAGGATTTTTGAAACTACATAATGGCCGGACTTGGTAGCCTTATGTGAGTTGTGAAAACCCGCAAGGTGGCCGGACTTGGTAGCCCTTTGTGTGGACTTGCGAAAACCGCAATGAGGCCGGACTTGGTAGCCCATTGTGTAGATTGCTAATGGAGCCGGACGTGGTAGCTTCATTGGTAATTGGGCTTGGTTATCCGCGGAGAGGAGCCAATGCAAGATTTGATAACGTGGCCGGACTTGGTAGCCCGTTGGTAACAAAGAATGAGAAATGATTTTCGAAATGAAATGGTGACACAGTTTACGATGAGTCGCGTAGGAGAAACACACGGAAACATGATACCGATGTATGCCAGATAATGAATGCGGATGCGTCATTGTTAATTATGTTGTTGAATGAGCATGTGTAATTATTTATATGACTCTTTGTTGTAAGTTAAAAGGGTTAGTGGGTTTTTGATTATTCTATTGAGCTTCTATAGCTCACGGTGTTACCTTTTCGGTGACCCTGACATATTATCTTTGAGGCGTATTGGTATAATGTGTCGATTTTATAGATGAGCAGCGAGAGCAGTACACTTTGGAGGCCTTGGAGCCGAGGCTTGCAAGGATGGAGGAAGAGGCGGAGCGATAGTTAACCTTAGATTATCCCTCTTTTGTTGAATAAAAGTACTCTTGTGAGACTTATGTTGTAATAATGAGCTAGACTCTCCTTAATTTATTCAATAAAAATGTTTATTTAACGTACCCAAAATTCGGGCCTTACAACTTGGTATCGAGCTTTAGGTTCAAAACCTCGGCCATGGGTAGAATGGGTAGCCTTTAAGATTAGTTTTAAGATAAGTTGACCGTTGCACAAGCGTGAATTGAGTTTAAGTTTACGTCCCAAATTGGGTGGAATTCTGACAACACAATCTTGGATTGAAGTAAGGTGGAATACCGCCGAACTGGGAATTCCCGAACAATTGGATGATGACTTAAATCAAGAATCGAATGTGGAACATAGAAATTTCGATGTTTCTTTAACATTAGTAAAACTTGACTTAAAATGTTACTAATTGAGGCTAAAACTTCTTCTTGTAGATGGATCACCTAGCCAACCTGATAGTTGGAGCTCACCAACTCGAGGTCACCCTCGAAACTATGACCATCCAACTAATGAAGAAGCTTGACTACATTGTCATGATACTCGCAGAAATCCGTGATTTCAAAAGAGTACAGCATCATACCCCTACCCCTGTGGAAGATGACCCTTGGTTTCCCGTAATGTTCCCAATCCTGTGTGCCTTCCGTGGATTCTTTGGAGCCCTACCCCCGATGGAAAACTTTACGTATGGTGAAGAAGAAACCGGAGACGAGAAGGTTGCTCACGAGGTGACTAAGGAAGTAGATAGTGGAAGCAAAGATGAGCCCGAGGAAGTTGAGGTTCTAGCCTATCCATGAAGCCAAGGATACTATCTAGGAGTCCCTAAATAAACCTAGCAATAGTTGTAATCCTTTGGGATGTAGGATCTTTTAAACTAGGATCACTGTTGTTAGGCCTTTTGATGTAAAATAGGAAAATCTAGGACTCTTGATGTATTAAGCTTAAGGCTACTATAAGCCACCTATGATGTACTTGTTTTCCCTAAGTAATGGAATCATGTGTTTCTTTTATACGTGTTCATTTGTTTATGTGTGTACATGTGTCTTTATGAGACTACCCTTTCACACCGATAAGTCTAACATATAATGTTCTTATTGTAGATATGGCAAGCTGTACCCCTGCTACACCGTTCACCTTTGCGGACCTGCTTACGTACAAGGCTCTGCTTGCACTCGAGAGTTACATCCCTATACCCCACTTGGGTATATTTGACCCTGCCACTGGCGAGCACACCTTCGAGGTTATTCTCGTGTCACCTTTAGCGGAGACCATGAACGTGGAGACCCTACGTTTATCACTTAGTGACGCTGTTGAGGATGCCCGACAACGAGGGGAGTATTGGCTCGAGAAGAGGGAGAAGGAATGGAAGGAGGAGTTACGAGTGTATTTTGGACTTATCCCACCGCAGTAGTAGAGTCGTAGTTTTAGAATAAGGTCCCGAAAGTTGTAGTCGCACTTGTGTGAGTACGAACTTAGACCATGTATTAAGAGTATGTAAGATCATTCCACTTGTATTAGGAGGAATCGTGTCATTTGCTTTGTAGTAGAATTCTAGGCTTATGATTGTATCTCTCTTTTATCTATAAAAAGTTTGTTTCCTTTAAAAGAGTACTGTTGCGTACTATTCTTTAGTAAATGAAACCCTTATTACAAAGGACAATTATTTTAGTTGACGCAAGTTGCTAAAGGATAGTGATTTTCTTTGATTATGGGTATTGTAACCCTCTGCCGATAGACATGTCATTTTTTTTAGGAACCATTTTTGGATAGATTTTCCAGGAGAGCGACAAGTGTTGGCCAAAACCGAGGGGGACCCAGCCTTCACATGTCGGCCATACCCGCAAGGGGACCCCGGCAACCACCCCCCCAACCCTTCAAAAATTCAAACTTCAAATTTCAATCTCCAATTTCAAAATTTCAAAACTCAATCATTTCCCTCCTCCACTCACCCCTCACCCGGCCTATATGTACCCCACCACCACTTCCCATTTCCTTATCCCCTCTCTTCACCTTTTCTCTTCATCTCTCTTACCATCTCATCCCCCAACCCGAACCATGGCCACCCGACGACGAGGATTTCCGGAAGACGCCGCGTTCCGAGAAATCGAGCGAACCGAGCTCACCCTAACGACCCAAGCGCTACGGTTGCAACCCTTCATCTTCCTCCTGTTCTGTGTCGTGCTGACAATGGGCATGCCACGGTGGTTCGGTAGGAACAACCGTCTCCGCACCTTCTGGTGCTGTGTTCTCGCTGTGACCGTCGCACTCGAGGTGTTCGTAAGGGAATACGAACGTCGTTTGATCCAAGCCTTCAATGATAGGTGGTAGGACGAGGCACGTCAATGGCACCATAGCCATTATTATCTGCTTTTCCTTACTTTTCTTGTACCTAATGATGCCTTTAGGCATGTAGTATGTTGATCTTATGTTATCTTAAGAAATTTAATTGCTTGCCTGCAATAATCTGTCGTGTCCATTAGACACTTGCACCTGAAGCAAAACCTCTAAGTTCGAGTAACACCACCATTTCGGGAGAGTGCAACAGTTAGTCTAAAGTGAGTAGCGAGTGCGGACTAGAAATAGCCAACCTACGCCTAACCTGCGACTTAAGTGTGACTTGCTTATTTTAAGGGGGATAGACGACGATTCAAGGACCAGTATAGCGACTTCGTCAAATCGGTAGACACGCACCAATTTCAAGGACGAAATTATTTTAAGGGGGATAGGTTGTAACGACCCTGATTTTTTGTCAATAAAAATTTCGCTAAAAATTTGAATTTTATTTTAATACTTGGATTTTATTTTTAACATCCAAAAATCGGTCGTTATTGATTTATAAAATTTTGTTATTATATTTGAAAATTTTTTTATTTATTTTATAAAGCCCTTTTAGCGATTAATAATCCGTCATAATTAGGTTTATGACTTAAGAGATTGGAATTCATCGCCCGGGCATTCAGATCATTTTCTAAAAGACGAGAATGCCTATTAAGACTTTGGTATAGTTACTTGGTAATTGTAGTAAAATCCTAGAATTATATTTCTCGGCTGGAAATCCTACATGGCAACCAATTAGCTAGCAACCCTAATTACCGTTTGGCTTAGTTACATTTCCCTAACCTAGAGTGTTGCATCGATGCCGTAGTAGTTAGTAGAAATTTTTGGTCTTTGCCTTAACCGTCGGCTTGACCGCCTTGCTTTGGCTTGGCTAGGTTGCCTTGGCGTCGGCTCGTGTTAGGCTCGCCTCGCCCAGGCATCGGGTCTCTGTCGGGCCTGCCTCGCCTTGGCGTCGGCTCGCTGACGGGCCTGCCTTGCCTTGGCGTCGGCTCGCTGTCGCGCCTGCCTTGCCTTGGCGTCGGCTCGCTGTCGCGCCTGCCTTGCCTTGGCGTCGGCTCGCTGTCGCGCCTGCCTTGCCTTGGCGTCGGCTCGCTGTCGCGCCTGCCTTGCCTTGGCGTCGGCTCGCTGTCGCGCCTGCCTCGCCTAGGCGTCGGCTCGCTGTCGGGTCTGCCTCGCCTAGGCGTCGGGTCACTGTCGGGTTGCTCTGCCCTGGCTGCCATCGGGTTCTGCCTTGGCGTCGGGTCGCGCCTTGCTTTTGCCTTGGCGTTGCTGGGCTGCCTTGCTCTGCCTTGGCTGCCATTGGGTTCTGCCTTGGCATCGGGTCGCGCCTCGCTTTTGCCTTGGCGTTGCTGGGCTGCCTTGCTCTGCCTTGGCTGCCATCGGGTTCTGCCTTGGCATCGAGTCACGCCTTGCTTTTGCCTTGGCCACTGCTTGGCTACCAGGCTGCCTTGGCCACTGTTTGGCCACCGGGCTGCTTTGGCCACCGCTAGCTGCAGCTCTGGTGCCTTGGCCAGCCTTTGTTAGGCCAGGTCGCTTTTGCCACCGCAGCCTTACTAGCTACCAGTCGCTTTGGCCACCGCAGCCTTGTTTGGCCACCGCTTTGCCACCGAGTTGCTTTGGCCACCGCTTGGCCACCGCTTCGCTACCAGGCCGCCTTGGCCACGCTCACGCCTTGCCTTGGAGTTTGGCACCGTCGGACTCCAATATTCCGTTATTAGGCAATTTCCAACTAAATAAAACCAAAATACCACTCGAGCAATGAAAGCCTAGATTAAGTATCGTTAGTCTTTAATCAATTAGTTAGAATAGTCTAATGCCCATTTAGCCTAATCACTTCTCCCTAACCCTAGATGGACCATTTTACCCTTTTTGTCTTTATACATTGGACGATAAAAGCTAGAGTAATATTTAGCCATTGGACAATAGCGTTAGAGTTTCCTTTACCCATTGGTCAATAGGTAAACCTTGGTAAATCTTCCTAAGTACAAGATTAGATTAGTTTAGTGCTTAATTGCAAAGTATTATACTTTTTGGTATTAACTGTTGGATAATAACCATTAGGAGATTCTTTACCCATTGGGCGATAGACTTGAATCCTAGCCATCATTACCCATTGGTTATTGACTGCTAGGGAAACCATTATCCAATGGATAATAGTTAGTCTTGACAATCATGTACTTGTTTGATTTAAATATTAGATTTGGGCCATGTGTGATAATCCATTAAAATACAATTAGTACATTAGGTTAGTATTATTATACATGGTACTTTGAAAGTAGTAGAATACTATATTAGATATTAGTCCTAGGTCATATCTAGTATAGATATAGTGTAGTACATGTATATGTATATATATATGTATGTACTTGTTGTATATATATATTTTATTGTATATAGCATGTGTGTTATTAAATATTTTATTTAGAAAATCTAATTTACTTGAAAACTTAGATTTTATGAAAGACCCATAGTACATATATATATATATTAGTATACTAGTATACTTTCCAAGAGAGTACAAGTGGGAGAGAGAGAGAGAGGGGGAGAGAGAGAGAGAGAGAGAGAGAGAGAGAGAAAGAGAAGGAAAAGAGAGGGAGAGATGTGATGTATTGGTTGATTTTTGTCTACCAAATCCTAGATATATGTATATGTTAGTAGTTGTACTAGGTGAAAGAAGTAGAAAGGAGAAGATAGGAGAGAGATTTGAGGAACAAATCTCTTACAAAGTCAAACCCTTACTCTTCCTTTGTCATCCACCAATCTTGTCTTTATATATATATATATATGGTTGTATATATATATATGTACATAGTACAATGTACCGAGAGGAGAGAGAGAGAGAGAGAGGAGGAGAGAGAGGCCGAGGGAGAGAGATTGAGAGAGAGAGAGATTCGGATGGAGAGAGAGAGAGGGAGAGAGTGATATGTGTGCAAGTGATTGACATGCTTTGGTCATCCTTGTCCTAGTTTATGTATACTCTCAAGTGAAAGAATAACCAATGCCATTCAATCTTGTCCTTCTTTGTACAAACCCTAATTTTATACTTGAAACAAATCCACTTGCTTGGCCAATCTTCCAAAATCCCATCCAAAGGACACATCCTAGCCTTGCATGCCTAGTCTTGCAAGGAAGCAAGATTTGCTTGAATTAAAAATTGAGAGAGAGAGAGAGAGAGGGGGCCGGATAGGAGGAGAGAGAGGGAGGCCTTTGCCTATAAATACTCACCTCATTCTTCATTTGAACTCACACCTCTTCATTCTCCAAGTTCTCTCCTTGATTCAAGTTCTCTCCTTGAAAGCATAAGAGTTCTTAGTGTTCTTGAGTAGTTCTAGCTTGTTCTTGAGTTTTCTTTCCATCTCCGCCACTAAACCACCATACGACCACCACCTCGATCCTAAAGTAGTAGTAGTATAGGTTACGATCTAGTTTCGAGAGAAACCTTTCTCTTTCGAAGCTATCGGAAGCTTATCATACGACGTTACTCCGTTCGAGTGCCGACTTTCTTTCCGTCGATCTTTCGTAGTCTTCCTACCGCCAAGAAGAAAGGTAGATTTTTCCTATACTTCCTAACCTTAAGTATACGTAGATTTTCCCGATCTACTCTTCCCAAAATATAGATAAGATGTGTGTTGAGCTTTTCGAACTATTTTCGCTAAAGGAAATAAAGTTAGTTGTATGAATTAGCTGGTAGAACTTTCTTACTAAAAGTACGTAGTTTACTTTGATCTTGAGAATAATTGAATGCATGGTTTAAAGAATCTTCCCAACTTGATTAACTCGTCAATAAACATATGTTGTTATGATAAAGTGTTGTTTCAAAACGAAGTATTCGTATTTTGGCCTTTTCAAGGATTGTGAACTTGATCGCATGATTGCTTACCTTACTTGTGGTTGTAAACAAGCATGATTAAATAGAGTTGGATGATCTTGCTAGATTACTTTAAAGTGATTCGTCCCGCCGCGGAGTCTATGCATGCTTACGAGACACAAGAACCGAAAAGTAGAAACATGACACTTAGGGAGTGGTTGATATGGATAAAAAGGAGTTTTGA
Source organism: Rhododendron molle (assembly GCA_025413875.1). NCBI lineage: Eukaryota > Viridiplantae > Streptophyta > Magnoliopsida > Ericales > Ericaceae > Rhododendron > Rhododendron molle. Next base: position 27,198,386 of record CM046391.1, read on the forward strand.
AACTACATAATGGCCGGACTTGGTAGCCTTATGTGAGTTGTGAAAACCCGCAAGGTGGCCGGACTTGGTAGCCCTTTGTGTGGACTTGCGAAAACCGCAATGAGGCCGGACTTGGTAGCCCATTGTGTGGATTACTAACGGAGCCGGAGGTGGTAGCTTCATTGGTAATTGGGCTTGGTTATCCGCGGAGAGGAGCCAATGCAAGATTTGATAACGTGGCCGGACTTGGTAGCCCATTGTGTAGATTGTTAATAGAGCCGGACGTGGTAGCTTCATTGATTTACGATGAGTCGCGTAGGAGAAACACACGGAAACATGACACCAACGTAAGCCAGATAATGAATGCGGATGTGTCATTGTTAATTATGTTGTTGAATGAGCATGTGTAATTATTTATATGACTCTTTGTTGTAAGTTAAGGGTTAGTGGGTTTTGGATTATTCTATTGAGCTTCTGTAGCTCACGGTGTTACCTTTTTGGTGACCCTGACATATTATACTGGGGGCGACGCTGGTATAATGTGTCAGATTTTATAGATGAGCAGCAGGAACAGTACACTTTGGAGGCCTTCGGAGCCGAGGAGCTTGCAAGGATGGAGGAAGAGGCGGAGCAGTAGTTAACCTTAGATTATCCCCTCTTTTGTTGAATAAAAGTACTCTTGTGAGACTTATGTTGTAATAATGAGCTAGACTCTCCTTAATTTATTCAATAAAAATGTTTATTTAACGTACCCAAAATTCGGGGCGTTACAAACAGTCCTAGAACGTTAGGAGGATGTAACTAAGTTAGTTTCTAGTTAGGTTGGGCTAACTAACTAGTTAGGATCTAGTTCTACTAACCGATTAGGGTTTCTAGCTGGATACTAGATTGTTGAGGTCTCGTATCGAATATTCTAGCGCTCCAATAAATACTTTAGCATTTAAGAATATTTCTAGGTTTATCGGCGAAGAAATTCAACTTACGAATATCGAATCTAATTAAGATGGACTATAGGAATTTAAAAGGAAATTTTAAATACGATTTTTGATTAAACAACGAGATTTTTATTTACTGAAAATCGGAGTTGTTACAAGATCAGTCGGCACACACACACATAACCCTCATTCTCTCTCTCTCTCTCCGAAACCTCTCTCTCTCACCCCCTCACTCCAAATTTCACCAAAACCATCATGATTAACCTCCATTCCATCTCTCAATCGTATTTGTGAGCCTAAATTTCGTGGGTTTTGCTTGGAGGATGCGTATTTCGATTGATTCAAGCATTTGGAGTCCAGGGCTCGGATAATCTCTTGGGTTCGACTTTGATACTTGAGGTAGGAATTTCTCCCCCTCTTTATATGTTCTTGAGTTGATTTTATATCTAAATCGTGCCTTGGATTGTTGTTTAGAGTTGGGTTTGATTCGGGAGGAAACCTGCAGAAAATCTGTTCAGAACGAATTGGTATCGATACCTTATCAAAAAGGTATCGATACCATTGTGAAAGGAATCCCAGGTAGCACTTTGGTATCGATACCTTATCGGTACCATTCCTCAAGGTATCGATACCCTTTCGTCTGGAATCATTTTGGACCTTGTGGTATCGATACCATCATTGCGAGGTATCGATACCTCCCCTGTTTGGACAGTTTTGCTTCTTCATTTTCTTGTTCAGTTGTAGTGACATCCACTTGTTTCCAACACACTTCCAACTACTCCAAACCTCATCCAAACATAGATCTACACACTCCACTGATTCCTCGATAATCCTCATTCGTTGGCTCTCGTTGTGTAGAATCCTAATACCATAAGGAGTGAATTATCATCCTATTGCTTTATTGGTACTCTCGTTTAACTAGTAATGATAGTGTAGGATGTTGAGATAGATGGAGTGAACCTGTTTCCACTAAATGGGTGTGAGGATATGGTGAATTGTAGATAGGAAGATGAATAAATCATAGATGCTTGCGAGAACTTGGCACTTGATGCTATGTAGGACGATGAATGAATAGAGATAACAAGTTTGGAAACGAAGTAGAAACATGAATTGATATGTGGACCATTAACATAATATCAATCCCTTTCGTTATCTCCAATTTGTGAAATTAGAACTATAGGAACACATATGACGAAATGCAATACAAGTGAGTTGTAATAGGCATACGGGGTCTTGATACCCGGAACTTGAATCGGATGTGCGGGGTCACAAGACCTGGAACGTAGAATGGATGTACGGGGTCACGAGCACCCGGAAAAGTAATGTGGGTATATGGGGCCTGTAGACACCCCAATTTGGCCTAACGATTATTTCAACTCCCACCTTGGGACCATCCCGATGATGATACGGATTTGATGATTGCTGATTGCTTTCTTGTGAAACCCATGGACTTATGGTACGAACTCTGAGCCACTTAGAGGACCCAATCCAGAGCCAAATAGCCTTTCAGACAGAAACATAGTGTGTTAGGAAAATCCATCGATCGGCCGCAACATTGATTCCACAGCCTTAACATCCATTCCTCACCCGAGCAACCTGTTGCTAGCAAAATCTCCCTGAGAGATCGAAACCTCGGCCGCCAGATCAATGGCTCGGCCGCCACATCCATTCTTCGGCTGCGACATCCTTTGCTCGGCCACCAGATCGGCCTTTTTCCAAACTCTCGAACCTTCTGTCGGTCGTCTGATCCAATCCCACTGCCTCTCCGATGCGTTCGGGCCACGTTCAGGGATTGCAATGAAGAGTTTGTATTGCAATGCAATTGCAATTGCATCCCTGTGATTTGATTGGACCGAGTGAGTCACCCCTTTGCCTATATAAAGAGACCCTCGGATTCGAAAAGAAACACACAGAAATTGATAGACCTACACCCTCAAATCAGTCACGATACTCTGCCCCTATATTCACAAAAACCCTCTCTACAAAAGCCCCAACCTTCCATAGGCGGCCATCAATCCGATGATCCAACCCCGGAGTTCAAACCCTAACCCTAGGGTTTCGTCCAAAAAGCAATCAATCAGTCAATCCCGATCGATCCGAAGCAATCAAGCAACTGAGGGATCAAGGTGGTGAGGCCCAACGGCCTCTGGTTTGTTTTAATTTTGCCTATAATCGTAATCGTAGCTTTTTCGATCGTCCGTAAACTTTCTGTGTGGTGTGAGGAAGAACACCAACGGGGGCTTCGATGCCTCGGCGGTACATTGATATCAGCGTGATCCTCGGCCGTGACATCCATTCGCCAGCCGAGTGATCGTCTGCTGGCACAGCTTTGTTTTGTTTCTTGCTTTCGATGCATGTTCAATTCAGTTCTGGCTCATCTTATTAACTGTTTAAGGCGTAAAAACAGACTACGTGTATGAGTTAGATAAAGCATCTACATGTCTTATGTTGAATGATTATGGGCTAGCTTCACGGCTAGGCAGAAAGGGGTGCCTAGCACCTTCCCCTTACTGTACTTTTGGTTTCCGTATCCAGAATCTCTATCTGTTTTCCTAGCTTTAACAAACTAGGTGGCGACTCTGTTTTGATGATAACCGCTATCGTGTGGCGATACCTCTAGCCATGGAGGTATCCACGATCTTGGTTTATGAAGCGAGCAACCAATCGAGCAAACACAGTGATGATACAACTGTATGGCAATGCCCCGTCTGGGAGGTGTCTACAGTTTTCTGGCGACCCTGGTGGGGATATGAGAGCCATAACTAGAATGTTCAACATAAGACTAATACATGCCTTATTTAATTCATTTATCATATGCATCGAGCAGGCAAGGCTCGTTGAGTTCACCTAATATCCCGGCATGACACGGGCTATGTTAGGGGTTCCAGCAAACTCCACAGTCACTTGTACCTTTTGGTATATCAAAAAGGGAATCACCCAATCACCGCCTATGATGGGCTGGTGAAAGGACTGGTGCCCTTTGACAACGGAGCACCCTGAGACTACCTAAACCTTTCATGTGTTAGAAAGCCATAGAACTTATCAAACTAAGACAGGAACCTACAGGCTAGGAACCTACTTGCATTTTGCTTCAAAGTTCTTCCTCACACCTTGTACCATATTGTATTATCTCTTTCTGTGCAGAAGGGTTGGGGCATGGACCAATAGCCCTAACTCTAAGTCTTCATAGCTAAGCACCAAGGCATAGTATTGCCTACAAGGTATGTTTTTGGCAAGTTGAAAGCATCATTTACTTAAGATTCCCGCTTTACTTAAAGCACCGCAAAGCATGGATTTCTAGAATGAAATCAAACACTGGCTGCCCCGCCGACAATTGAACTAGGGGTTACTCTAGCAATCTTTGCTTTGCAAGGCTAAAGGAAAGAGGGAGTATAAAGTAGTAGAGCAGATTATGGATGATATTATGGATAGGACTTGCAATACTTATTTCTCCATGGATGATTCAGCATGACAAGTGTAGGACTTCGGTTCCTATTTTCAAATCGGCCTAGCAACCCATCTTTCAAAATTCAAAATTTTGAGCATGCTTACTGTAACAAGCCGGTAAGATTTAGGAGTTTGTCAATGTGCTAGCAAATAATCACGTGGATTTCAATTACCTCAATCACATTTTGAGAAAGAATCTTCCCTAACCAAGAATTGAAAGAACTTCTAAAACTCTTTGCAATGCCTAGTCTAATCCTCGAATAATAAGATTTAGTGAAACATTCAAATAGCCGCTAGCACAGCGATGGACTCCGAGTCTACTTTCTGTTATAGTCATATGCTCAACCTTTTTGGTTTGTCTCATAATATGATTTGGCTTGGAAGTGGGATCTTAAGTGGCAGCAACCAGTCTTAAGAATCATCCATATCAAAAATGGCTGGCTATCCATAGTATCCAATCAACTCATGCATACAAACGAATTGCAATGCATGATTCATCCATAACCTGTGTCAGTAGCTGTGGTGCTACATATATGCATATCATTTTGATTGCCTCTTTCTAACTATGCAGGGGCCAAACCAAAAGAGGAGTCCATCCCTCTCATTTCCTTTCTTTGTTCATCGCATGTCATTTGATTGCACCACCACTAAGGGCAGTTTGCGTATTAGAAAATGCGCCGCATGGACAATTAGTTTTGGATATCTCAACTTGAGCATGATTATGTTTCTCCTTCTCTTAGACTTGGAGTTTGATCTCAGACGTGATGGCAATCGCTGCAAAAAAAAAAAAAAAAAAATTGAAGTTTTAATCCAACCAAGTTTTGAGCAATGGTAGCCATGCCCATCACGTCTTGGCTTAAATTTTAAAACAATCCTTTCGTGGAAATCCTACCTAGCTAACTTTCGCCGCCATTTTGGCCCATGTTGATATCATTTTGCTCATCATGGTTTCTGGCCAATTGTCACACTCAGCATGAAATGTGGATCTTAAGTTCAAATCTCCTCGGACATGAACTACGAATGACCTGATTCTCTATTGGGATACGTAGGCACCTTTCGGTCGACCACAATTTTGAAAATGTTTTCTCCTGTGCTAGTTTGCTGCCATAAGAATACTCATGATAACGTCAAACGTTGAAAACAATCCACAAGGGTTTTAAAGTAATCTTATGACATCTTTTGGAACACATCATAGTCACTCGAATTGTCAAAAGCACAAAATGAGTTTTTCAAAGCCATGACCCACGTCATTTCTGTTGAGCTAAGAAGGAGTTGAAACATCGCTGCACCCTCACAGAGATCACCTGTAAGCAAACCATGCTGTTGAAGATGAAGAGTATGAAAAAAAAAAGAAGAGAGGAAAAAGAAAAGAGGAAAAATGAGCTCGCTAGATTGAAAACCCGCAAGGGCGGTCTAGGCAAAAGTTAGAGCACGAACAAAGCGAGAAATCAACCATGTCTCCATGCATCTACTATGTCCTCAATCTTAGAAAATCCACTTAGTTAAACATCAAAGCCCCTAATCTTTGGTTAGGACCTCTGTCACTCTGTCGTGTGTTTCAAAATGAAGAGAGGCATACATTTCATCTATCCAAACACTTATCCCTTGCTAGCCATGTTGAGCCTCTGGATAATTTCTTTGAAAAGCCTGCTAAGCAGCCATCCCATACGTTAGGGCAAACAAAAAAACACAAGGAGAGATGAAAGAAAAATTAATGAAAGAATTAGCACCCCGTCATACAAGGGGCATTTTGAAGGAAATATTTTTTCCAATCCATACAAAGGACATTTTTGAAGAAAACAACTCTCTCACACAAAGTGAGACAAGAGACAACAAGAGTTGAAGATGGCTGTTAGCTTTTAAAACCCAAGCATGAGTAGAAATTAAGTTTGAGCCTTTATATCCGCTTCTTTCTTAAGCCAAAACCCCAGGCCTACATTATGGTCCATAACAAAGTCCTCTTAGATTGGGGAACACGACTTAGTAGCAAGGTCTTAGACACTAGGGGCATCACCAATGTGGGACTTAACTAGAAGGGCAAGGATCCTGGAATTCACATCGCCTTGGCAAATCGCACAACATGGAGAGTTACAAGGGGCATGGCTACATTCCCCTTTATGCACTTCTCTCAAAAGTATTCAACCTCTTATGTGGGTCTCAGTAGGCGCTTATCGATCCAACTCAAGTCAACCAAATCAGGCTCGAAGCAACGAACTTACCTAATTGACTAGGGGAATAGGTTTGCAAAATAGTTATGTGTTCTTTGATGATTGAATGACGTGAGTGTGGAACATGGATGCAGTAATATGACTTTGAAATCCTTGAGGAAAAACTTTTTTCATTCGTCACCCAATGCAAATTTTCTTGTAGTGAATACAAGCACAATTGCTTTTACAAACTTTCGAGGAGATAAGATGAGTCTCTCACTTCATGAAGAGTACAACAATATGGTCCCTTGACCAAACAATGTTTTCAGTAGTGCCGTTAAGACATTGCGGTCTTTTAAACGCCTGGCTAGTATAAATAAGTCATTATTTGTTTCCCTAAATCAAAGAGAAGCATTAGCTTAAATGTGCGAAAGTTGAGATGTCCAAAATGCATTGCAGATTCACATGCATATCATTCTCACCCTGTCTTTTGCATCCTAGTATTTCGTTATGGCTGCTTAATGAAAGTAGTTGTCTTGGTTGCACGAGCTAACCCCAAGTATGAGGTGTTCTTATGCTCAAGCAAGGCAGGTTCATCAAGGCATCATGGCCATCCTCTTTATACAAGGATAAAGGGCAACAAAGGGATGCACTGCAAAGTCTACCTCCCTGTCAACACACTTGAAGAAAGCTCAGCCTGAGAAGCGCTTCAACTCTTTTGTGGAAATGCTGTCACACAGCACTGTCAAGAGCATGCCGAGATCTCTACTGGACAGAAACATCGCACTCACCTTCATCGTTAATTGCATCGCATGTTACGGGCAATTAGATCATCGTCATCATACACGATTTAGTTGGGGTCAAGCATTCATGGCCTAAACAGGGGGCTTACGTTCCTTTCTAAACACTCAAGTTAATATGCATATATGTTGCATTGCAAACCATGTCACCCGCAATCGTTCAAGCTCTTGAATTAGGGTTCTTTAAGTATGGTGGTCCTGCCCCTAGCAGTCAGCATAAAAGGACTTCGGCCCGTGGTCGACTCTAAGCCTGTTGCATGTTGTTTTCTTATCCATTACTGTTTTCTAAACTATTCAAATGTGGATTGCAGGATTCTCCTGGATTTCGGTCCTTGAACCGACCATACCGAACTTTGTATCTGTGGCCGACAAAGCCTAGTCAAAGAACCTGAAAGATAGCCTTGCCCAGAGCAAACTCTACAAATGGCACCATGTCAACAACATTAAAGTGGCTTCACACTTCACATCTCCATAGCTCCTTACTTTGCGCTTTCATCTCCATCTTAGCAGCTCTGCCTTCATAAAATCAGAAGCCTCACACTTTCTCTTCAGTAGCAACTCTACACTTAGGCCTTGCCATATGCACAGCCTCGCGCTCAAATAGTGCAGTGCTTGCCCCGAGCTCACATCTTGAAGCTAAGCAGCCTCGCCACTTCCAGGCCAGCGAAACAATCCCGCGGCTTCCACTTAATACATTGAGTGAACAGCCAACAAGAAAAAGCACCTGTATAAAGCTTGCACACTTCGACCCTTCAGAAGGCGTCTATCCTCCAAAAAGGGCATCCGTATTAATAAAGCCCTCCAAAAGGCGTTTATGTTGTTGGCTTCTAGAAGGCGTTTGTGTAGTCAACTTCCAGAAAGCATTCAGCCTCCGGAAGGCACCCCGTCAGAAGAGGAATTGGAAACCTACTTAACAAGGTTGAAATTAGGAGGCGAAGGAAATCTCCTAGGCGTGCATGAGGATCATCTCGCCAGCAAAGACGATAGAAATCTGTGAAGGCCATAGTAGCCGAAGCATTTAACAAACCTTATGGCACTTTGGGTCAACAAGTCAACAAAGTCAAAGTGGAATATGGTCAAGAACTAGCCTCGGGGGGAATCCCGAGCATACTCAGAACCAGCCTTGGGAGGCATCCCAAGCATGTGGAAACTAGCCTTAGGGGCACCCCAAGCACGTGGAATCAATCCTAGCGTTCCCACGCCCGATAAATCAACCTTGCAGCTGCTGCATCCTTCTGCAAAATCTCCTCTTTCAAAGGCAATCGATTTGAATCCAGGCACCAACAAAGCATTCATGGTATTCTGGGCCCGCAGCCAATAGAATTTATAACCAAATCCAGCCTTGGGAGCATTCCTGAGCATGCATGGTATCAAGCACCAGCGTTAGAATGAATCAAAAGCCTTGCATAGGCTGTCAAATGTCCACCAGAAGCATTCAGTCTAGCCTCAGAATCATTTCGAGCGTGAGGAAGCTAGCCTTGGGAGCATTCCCAAGCTTAAGGAAGATCAAGTATCAATCAAGGCCTTGCAAGGGTTACCAAATACATGCAGTCTAGTCTTAGGATATTCCTGAGCAAGTGGAAATTGGCTGAATCTAGCCTTGGGGGCAATCCCAAGCAAGTGAAATATAGCCTTGGAGGCGATCCCGAGCATATGGAATCTAGCCTTAGAGATGACTCCAAGCATATAGAATATGTTGGCCTTGAGGACAATCTTGAGCATGTGGAAATTAACCTTGGGCGCATACCCAAGCACGAAGAATGATCAAACACTGGTGTTGAAGCCACATTGGGACCTTTTTCGAAGCTCTCTCCATAGTAGCAAGCTCATAATTACTCGTCACTTGATTGTCAAGGATTATCAATCACTGAGCTCTTGCTCACAAAACCCAAGGGTCCTTGATACCTCAAGCATAGGCTCTACGCCAGCCATCACAGCCATAAACGGCACTACACTCATGAGATCACTACTTCAAGCTCCAAGCTCACTATCTCTGTAATCGTAGCTCCAAGCTCACCAGCTCGGCAGCACCACGTGCTCAGCTCCACTCATTCAATAGCCCTGTGCTCAAGTCACTCCTCAGTTCCATGACCACCTTCTTCATATTCACCACCATCAAACTACTTGATCACTTAAGCAGTTCTGTGCTTACTCATTGCCATCAAGCTACCTAATCACCTAGCAGTTCAGTGCTCACCCTCACCATCTCAGTAGCACTCGCTGCTGCCAAGTCATTATCAACAAGCTCTAAGCAGCTCTATATTCATACTCAGCAGCCCTGTGCCCAAGTCGCTCAGAAAGCTCCATGCTCACTACCTCAACAGCCTCGTGCCTACTATTTCAGTCATTCAGCATCTCTGCAACCAAAGCTTCAAGCATCATTGTCAGCAGCCCTTGCTACTGTAGCAACCCTATGCTCAAGAAGCTCCAAGCTCATCACTTTCAAAGCGACCTATGCTTACCTCGATGGTTCTACACCCATCAACTCGGCGGCTCTACACCTATCTATCCAAAACAGGCTCTAAGTCCATTTTACCAAACAGCAATTCCAAGCTCGCCATCATGCTTACTCATTCAGCAGCTCTAAGCTCGCTACCTCAACGGCTTTACGCCCGTATCCACATTTCAATAGCACCACGTGCTTGTTACCTCGACAACTCCACTACTCAGCGGCACCGCGCCCCTTTCTATCATTAGCGGCTCTAAGCCCATTTTCAAAACAGGCTCCTTGCCTATTATCTCAACGGCTCAACGTCCGTGTTCATCAACCCAGCGGCTCCAAGCCCACCATTCAATGGCTCGAAGCCACGATTGTTGTTTCACTGATTCCACATCTCAGCGGCCTCGTGCCTATATTTATCATCTCAACGCTCTAAGCCCACTGTCAAGCTATCATCTCAGCGCCTCGCTTCTCTACGGCTCCAAGCCCATGACCATCATCTCCGCAGCTCCAAGCCTGTACAGGCCTACTCAGAGGCTCGAAGCCTATTATCATGATGGCTCCATGCCCGCATTCACTACCAGCGGCTCTATGCTCGCTCAAGAGGCTCCATGCCTACTATCAATTCAGCGCCTCAAAGCCCATCATCATAGCAGCTCTACGTTCGCTCAGCTGACTCCATGCCGTCATTATCTCTACAGACTCTACTCGCTCAATTGGCTCGAAGCCATAACCACTTCAACTGGCTCAAAGCCGCAGCTATCCTAACCGGCTCAAAGCCGTAACCACTTCAACTGGCTCTATGCCAGTAGGCCCTACGCCACCCCTATCAATGATCATCAATTCGGCAGCTTCAAGCCTATTATTTCAACGGCTCCACGCCTGTCTCAACTCAACGGCTTAAAGCCCATCTCTCAACTGGCTCGAAGCCGTAACTATCTAGCTCCACGCCGTAATTATCTCAGTGGCTCGAAGCCCACCACTTATGCGGCTCGAAGCCCATTACTCAACGGCTCCACGCCTGTTATCGACTCAGTGGCTCGAAGCCTACCACTCAGCGGCTCAAAGCCCATTATCTCAGCTGGCTCCAAGCCGTAACCAATTCAATCGGCTCAAAGTCAGAATAAATGTGCTTTACGCCACAAGAACAATTATCAAGCCCAACCATTGTGGTATCGGATGCTCAAGTTCTACACTTGAATGCGCACGCCTACGCTTGAATGCCCAACCATCGTGGTACTCGATGCTCAAAGCCTGTACTTTGAACGCTTGGATTCTGCCGTCCGAATGCTCGAGCTTTACGCTTTGATTGTTCAAGTCCGGAACTTGAAAAAAGCTCTAAGCTTATATCAAACACACACGCACGGGCCCGTGCACATATTGCATCAAACACATCGAGTCTGCATAATCATCACTATCACCTTAGCTGTTCACATATAACAAACACTATCATACATACATGCTATGCTTTGCATCTGTCACTCACTCGCAGGTCTATCTTGCAATCAACCGGCTCTACGCCTTGGTTTTATTGATCGGTCCAGAACCTCGATCCTTTGGCTCAAAGCCAAATCTTTATGATGAGAAAGCTCCGCGCACAGACCATCAGAATACAACTGGCTCTACGCCTCGCTTCAATCACACCAAAGCTCGAACCTCTTACCTCCGGAAGGCAAAGATTTTTGAACTATCAACATCACCTCCGCGCTTCGGTTCCATCTCCTAAGCTCTCGCCTTATGACCAAAACCAGCTCCGCGCTTCGGTCCAATCAATGCTTCAATACCTCAAGCTCCCCACCTGACAAACCGGCTCCGTGCCTCGGTTCCTTCATTACAACACTCCGTGCTTCAGTCACTGGCCCCGCGCCTCCCGCATCTCGAACAACGGCATCCAACTCATCTCCGGAAGATGACTTGGGTTCCACCCCTTATCTCAAAACTGGCATCCGATTCATCCCCGCAGATGGCTTGGATTCCACCCCAACTACATCAATTCCTTCCAGCTTATTCGCAAGGATAGGCTACTCTACCGAGCTCCCCTCAGTCAAAGTAAGGATGATCAAGAAATGCAAACACACCTGCCGTGTACTGATCTACCCCAAAATACTAAAGGTAACTCTCCGCAAAAACTTCCCCAGCAGCCCCGCGCTCCTTCAACTACTTTCCACCAAAACCCTGGCATTACCCAGGTACGTTGCACTACGGCTGTTCAAGCCCGAAGGTACGTCTTCTGTCTCTAGCCCTCCAAACTTTTTCTTTTTTATTGCCCTCCGAACTACGATTGGTCTGAATTTCCCCTGTGGAATACGTAGGCAGCCTCCCGGCCCGACCATAACAAAACCTTTTCCAAAAAAAAAACCTTGGAATAGTGGTTGGACCAAATTGAGCTGCTTTTACAGCTTTGACTTTTACTCAAACATGTCTCGCGAACCGTCTGAGCTCAGTCAAAGAGGGGCATCTGTAGACACCCCAATTTGGCCTAACGATTATTTCAACTCCCACCTTGGGACCATCCCGATGATGATACGGATTTGATGATTGCTGATTGCTTTCTTGTGAAACCCATGGACTTATGGTACGAACTCTGAGCCACTTAGAGGACCCAATCCAGAGCCAAATAGCCTTTTAGACAGAAACATAGTGTGTTAGAAAAATCCATTGATCGGCCACAACATTGATTCCACGGCCTTAACATCCATTCCTCACCCGAGCAACCTGTTGCTAGCAAAATCTCCCTAAGAGATCGAAACCTCGGCCGCCAGATCAATGGCTCGGCCGCCACATCCATTCTTCGGCCGCCACATCCTTTGCTCGGCCGCCAGATCGGCCTTTTTCCAAACTCTCGAACCCATCGTTTGGCCGTTCTGATCCAATCCCACCGCCTCTCCGATGCGTTCGGGCCACGTTCAGGGATTGCAACGAAGAGTTTGTATTGCAATGCAATTGCAATTGCATCCCCGTGATTTGATTGGACCGAGTGAGTCACCCCTTTGCCTATATAAAGAGACCCTCGGATCCGAAAAGAAACACACAGAAATTGATACACCTACACCCTCAAATCAATCACGATACTCTGCCCCTATACTCACAAAAACCCTCTCTACAAAAGCCCCAACCTTCCATAGGCGGTCATCAATCCGACGATCCAACCCCGGAGTTCAAACCCTAACCCTAGGGTTTCGTCCAAAAAGCAATCAATCAGTCGATCCCCATCGATCCAAGCAATCAAGCAACTGAGGATCAAGGTGGTGAGGCCCAACGGCCTCTGGTTTGTTTTAATTTTTGCCTATAATCGTAATCGTAGCTTTTTCGATCGTCCTAAACTTTCTGTCTGGTGTGAGGAAGAACACCAGCCGGGGCTTCGATGCCTCGGCCGGTACATTGATATCAGCATGATCCCTCGGCCGCGACATCCATTCACCGGCCGAGTGATCGATCTGCTGGCACAGTTTTGTTTTGTTTCTTGCTTTCAGATGCATGTTTGTTTACAGTCCTGGCTCATCTTATTAACTGTTTAAGGCGTAAAAACAGACTACGTGTATGAGTTAGATAAAGCATCTACATGTTTTATGTTGAATGATTATGGGTTAGCTTCACGGCTAGGCAGAAAGGGGTGCCTAACCCTTTCCCTTACTGTACTTTTGGCTTCCGTATCCAGAATCTCTATCTGTTTTCCTAGCTTTAACAAACTAGGTGGCGACTCTGTTTTGATGATAACCGCTATCGTGTGGCGATACCTCTAGCTATGGAGGTATCCACGATCTTGGTTTATGAAGCGAGCAACCGATCGAGCAAACACAGTGATGATACAACTGTATGGCGATGCCTCGTCCGGGAGGTGTCTACAGGGCCCTAAGAGCGAAAAATTTCTTAAGCTCACCGGGAGATGTATGGGGTCCTTAAAACCCGAAATGTAAGTCATTTAATGTAGAAGTATGCGAGATGCAATTTGATTAATAAGGGCACACAATAGATGGCTAATTGATTGATTAGTGACAAGTGAAGTGCCACTCGAGTCTTGAGTTCCGTTAATGAAGTTGTGTAAGTTGCATTCTCTTTGTTGTCTCAGACTTCATTCTTTTCATGCCAAAATCTTCTCATTTGCCTATAAGGTTTGTAGTGACTTTTCTACTGGGCTAGTGTAGCTCAGCATATCATTCTTTTCAGGAACACAATAAGGGCATTGACTTGGAGTGCTTGCCGTGCATTTGACTTCATCGTTTGGAAGGCTGACATCGAGAAGTTACCTAGCATCACATTTATTTTATTTTGGGAAGACAAGATGTAACTTTGATAATCACCCTTTTGACTTGAACTTATATAAATTTCTTAGCTCTCAACTTTAATTGTAATTATGTTATATTTGGGCCAACGCGCCAAGGTTGTAACCGTCTGAAGTACTTGGAAGCGGAAAATCTCTTTGGGTATTCGATTGGTATCATGAGGATTTTCAATTATGAAAAGTATTTATTTTTAAGTTGAAAATCGAGGGCGTGACACAAATGTAGGCGGACAACCTTTCCATTCACAAAACCAATCTCCCTTAGGTTTTCGTCCTCCTATACAATCATATCCTGCTCAATCTCAACCTTTTTATGCTCCAACTCTCATGTCTCAACCGAACTTCCAATCTGTTGCACAATAACAACAGTTATCCTTAGAGGACACTCCTAAAGCATTCATGGCTGAAATGAAAAGTACTACTCACTTGAATACTCAAGCTATTATAGAGATTAAAAATTCCACTCACATAGCCATCACTAAATTGGAAAATCGAATGGGTCAATTGGCTAATCAAGTTACAAAAATAGAGAAAGGGAAGTTTCCAAGTCAAACTCTAGTGAATCCAAAAGGACAGTTTATAGGCACCACCTCTACCTCTTCAAATGAGCAACACCATGTTCAATCAATCATCACCCTTAGATCCGGGAAAGAAGTTGATAATAAAGTTAGTATACCAACAGAAGAATTAGCTGAAGCTGAAAAAGAAGAAAATCATGTTGATCCTACTAAGCTCGAGAGTCTGTTTCTCCACCATTTATAATAGAGCCACCTGTTAGGAACTTTGTCCCTAAAGCTCCTTATCCTCATTGACTAGTAGCTCCTAAGAAAGGTGGAGACATTCTAGAAGTGTTTAAGCAAGTGCAAATCAACATTCCATTCATAGATGCCATTCAACAAGTGCCCTCGTACGCTAAATTTTTGAAAGATCTAGTCACTATAAAAAAAGGACAAATGTTCCCAAGAAGGCATTTTTAACTAAATAGGTTAGCTCTATTATCCAGTGCAAAATTCCAATAAAATATAAAGACCCTAGTTGTCCAACAATTTCTTGCGTTATAGGTAGCCATCATATCGATCAGGCTTTGTTAGATTTGGGGGCGAGTGTCAATTTATTACCTTACTCAGTGTACTCACAATTAGGGTTAGGAGAGTTAAAACCCACTTAAAATTCCTAGAGGAGTCATTGAGGATGTTTTGATTAAGGTTGACAATTCTATTTTCCTGTAGGCGTCCCTTCTTGGCTACATCTAATGCTTTAATCAACTATAGAAATGGTGTGATGAAATTATCATTTGGTGATATGATTGTTGAGTTAAATATTTTTAATACAAGCAAGCAACCACTAGATGAAGATGAGGTTAGTACAGTTTGTATGATAGACACTATGGTTGAAAATACTTTTGTTCAGTCAAGTTATGAGGATCCCTTAGAAGCTTGTCTAGCTCATTTTGTGTGTGAATTTGACATAGATGAATCAATTGAGCAGGTTAAGGCATTATTAGATGCTGTCCCGTTAATGAGCATTGATGAATGGCAACCACAAGTGGTTCCTCTTTCACTGTCTACATCACCAGCACTTCCATCTATTGTGGAGCCACCTAAGTTAGAACTCAAGCCATTGCCAAACACTCTTAAATACAAATTCCTTGGCCCTTGTGAGTCTTTACCAATAATCATAGCCTCTAATTTAGATGATACACAAGAACAAAAATTGTTGAATGTCTTAAAAGAGCACAAGGAAGCAATAGGATGGTCCATAAATGATATCAAGGGAGTTAGTCTTTCATTGGTCATGCATAGAATCCATTTAGAGGAAAATGCTAAAACTTCACGTGAGCCACAAAGGCGTCTAAATCCTGCCATGCGAGAAGTAGTTAGAGCAGAAATTCTTAAGCTTTTAGATGCTGGTGTTATTTATCGAATCTTTGATAGCAATTAGGTGAGTCCTGTTCAAGTTGTTCCTAAGAAATCGGGTGTGACGGTAGTAAAAAATGAAGACAATGAATTAGTTCCCACCCGTGTTCAAACAGGATGGCGTGTTTGCATAGACTATCGAAAATTAAATTCCATGACACGAAAAAATCATTTTCCTTTACCATTTATTGACCAAATGTTAGAAAGGTTAGCGGGACATGAGTATTATTGTTTTCTCGATGGTTATTCTGGTTATAATCAAATTCCCATTGCATTGGAAGACCAAGAAAAGACTACATTCACATGCCCTTATGGTACTTTTGCCTACCGCGGCATGCCATTTGGACTATCCAATGCACCCGCCACGTTTCAGCGATGCATGGTTAGTATTTTTTCTAATATGGTAGAACGTTTTCTAGAAGTGTTTATGGATGATTTTTCAATTTTTGGATCTTCTTTTAATGAATGCTTACACCATTTGACCCAAGTGTTAGTGCGATGTAAAGAAAAAAATCTTGTGCTTAATTGGGGAAAATGTCACTTTATGGTTAAGCAAGGAATTGTATTAGGGCATATCATCTCGCATAAAGGTATTGAAGTGGATAAAGCTAAAATTGATTAGATATCTAACCTTCCACCCCCACATATAGTAAAAGAGATTAGATCATTCTTGGGTCATGCGGGTTTTTATAGGAGGTTCATTAAAGACTTTAGTGAAATTGCTAAACCTCTATGTAATTTGCTGGCCAAAGATGCCCCGTTTGTTTTTAATGAGGAGTGCCTTAATGGTTTTGAGAGATTAAAAAGTGAGTTGGCCTCAACCCCTATAATTCGACCACCCGATTGGAATGTCCCTTTTGAAATTATGTGTGATGCCTCTGATTACACAGTAGGCGCTGTTTTAGGACAACATGTCAATAGGGTCCCTCATGTAATTTATTATGCTAGTGTAGACACCCCAATTTGGCCTAACGATTATTTCAGGTCCCACCTTGGGGACCATCCCGATGATGAAATGGATACAGTGATTGCTGATTGACTTCTTGAGAACCTTAGGACTTTCGGTAAGAGCTTTGAGCCACTTAGAGGACCCAATCCAGAGCCAAATAGCCTTTCAGATAGAAATACAGAATCCTAAGAGAATCCATCTGACGGCCGTAACATTGATCTCACGGCCTTAACATCATTTCCTCACCCGAGCAACCTGTTGTCCAAAAATCTCCCTGAGAGATCCATCCCACGGCCGCAAGATCTATCCTTCAGCCACCATATCCTTTCCTCGGCCGCCAGATTGTCCTTTTTCCAGACTCTGGAACGTTCTGTCGATTGTTTGATCAAACTACACCACCTCTCCGATGCGTTCGGGCCACGTTCAGAGATCACAACGAAGAGTTTGCATTGCATTGCAATTGCAATCGTGCGTCTTGATTGGACCGAGTGAGTCACCAATTGCCTATATAAAGAGGCCATTGGATTCCAAAAATACAACACGAAGTTCATATCATTATACCCACTCTCCAGCCACGAAACTCTGTCAATATACACTCTCAAACCCTCTCTACAAAAGCTCTAACCTCCCGAAGGCAGCCATCAATCCAACGATCAAACCCCGAAGTCTCAAACCCTAACCCTAGAGTTTTTAAAGAAGCAATCAGTCAATGCCGATCAAATCCGAAGCAATCAAGCTACTGAGGGTTCAAGGTGGTGAGGCCCAGGGGCCTCTGGTTCGGTTTATTTATCATTTTTATACTTAATCATAGCGCTTTGATAATCTGCTAACTTTTTTGTCTGGTGTGAGGAAGAACACCGACCGGGGCTTCAATCCCTCGGCCGGTACATCAAACCCGGAGGATCCCTCGGCCGTGACCATCCATTCACCGACCGCGGGATCTATTCCCTTGGGACAGCTTTGGTTTGTTTTCTGCTTTCTAATGCATGATTTACTTATCGTCTCGTTTCACCTTATTTACTGTTTAAAGGCATAAAAATAGATTACATGAGAGAATTAAATAAAGAATCTATATGTCTTATGTTGAACGATTATGGGCTAGCCTCACGGCTAGGCAGAGAGGGATGCCTAACACCTTCCCCTTACTATACCTTTGACTTCTGTATCCAGAATCTCTATCTACTTTCCTAGTTTTAATAAACTAGGTGGCGACTCTATTTTGATGATAACCACTATCATGTGGCGATGTTCCTAGCTATGGGAATATCCATGATCTTGGTTGACGAAGCAAGCAACCAAACGAGCAAACATTGATCAATCTGTATGGCGATGCCTCGTTTGGGAGGTGTCTACAGTTTTCTGGCGACTCTGCTGGGGACATGAGAGCCATAACTAGAAAGTTCAACATAAGACTAATACTTGCCTTATTTAATTCATTTATCATATGCATCGAGCAGGCAAGCCTCGTTGAGTTCACCTAATACCCTGGCATGACACGGGCTATGTTAGGGGTTCCAGCAAACTCCACAGTCACTTGTACCTTTTGGTATATCAAAAAGGAAATCACCCAATCACCGCCTATAATGGGCTGGTGAAAGGACCGGTGCCCTTTGACAACGGAGCACCCTGAGACTACCTAAACCTTACATGTGTTAGAAAGCCATAGAACCTATCAAACTAAGATAGGAACCCGCAGTTTAAGAAAATTTCCTACACTTTGTTTCCAAGTTCTTCCTCACACCCATTGTACATATGTATGTTGTAAAGTCTTCTTTTGCAGGTTAAGCCTTAGGGGCCTTTCTAAACCAAATGGAAGTGGGTAAGCTAAACTAATCTAACTAAAGCAAAAACTTTTCAGGAAAAATGGCCATATCGCTGCTCATGATCGATTCGCACTTTCAAATTGTCACCAAGCTGTCTGGTTTACCCCACTCTGCAGTCAAGGGTTTCGATCCCTCCAAATACATCACTCCGATAGGACAACCAAGGCCTGTGGTAACTATCATTGAAGACAACCATGGCATGTTCGCAAGAACAATCTATGAAGAAGAGATAGGAGAATTTGGCAGGGTCCCAATCTACTTCTATGACCTTTATGCACCCACTGACGACTACTGGCCAATCGATGAGGTCGACAACTCTGAAGCTGAAGAAGTAAGAGAAGAAGAATCTGTTGACAACGATCCACTAGATGAAATATCACTAAATCTACTCTTTGATGAGAGGGTCACCAACAATGAAATAAGGGTAATCCGTCCCATCATCGATATATTTGGTAATTGGTGGGGGTTTGTTGGCACACGAAGAGTCGACAACAACGATGAAGCAAAAATTGAAGCTCAACTAGAGGAGATAACGGCAATAGCAAATCAAATGGCCCTTCAAGACTTGCAGGGTGACAATGATGAAAGTGCGAATCAAAGTTACAACGAAGTGCTAATGATCAACCTTGGTGATGAAAAAGACTGCTCTGAGCTGATTGTGGATGCTGAAAAAGGGGCTTACCCCAACTGGACCGTGGAACACACTCTAAAATACCAAAATACCGATTTTGATCTTAGTTCTGATTCTGATTCCGAATCAACTCAATCCGAGTCTAGTTCTTCATCTTTCCAAACTACTGAGTCTAGTGAGGAAGGCTTGGTCGAAGTGCCAAAGAATAACATCTATTTTGAGTGTAACTCTGAAATGTCTTTTGACAATTTTAGCAATGAGACGGAAAATTTAGAGTATTTCACTTTGCCTATAATTAACTGTGTGGATTCCGACAATCCGAATTTTGAGGAAGAAATTCCAAAAAAAATTCTAGAATTCATCGAAAGAGAAGAGGAAAGGCACGCTAAACCCTTTTCCGAGGAAATAATTATAGCAAACATAGGCTCTGAAAACGAGCCCAAACTGGTTAAAATTGGTGCAACGCTATCTTCTCAAGAAAGTGAAAAATTAATCCTTTTGCTAAAAGAATACAAAGATGTTTTTTTGCTTGGTCTTACAAAGACATGCCTGGGATAGACCCTGAAATTGTTCAACACAAAATTCGTCTTCATCCTGATGCAAAACCTGTTAAACAAAAGCTAAGACGTATGCGCCCTGATTGGGTCTTAAAAATAAAAGAAGTCACTAAGCAAATCAACGCCGGTTTTCTCATAGTCACCGAGTATCCACAGTGGGTAGCCAACATCGTTCCAGTACCAAAGAAAACTGGAGGAATCAGGGTCTGTGTAGATTTCCGAGATCTCAACAAAGCCAGCCCAAAGGATGACTTCCCACTACCACACATAGACGAGCTCGTGGACAACACCGCGGGACATGCACTGCTATCTTTCATGGATGGGTTTTCTGGGTATAATCAGATTTTGATGTCTCCCGAAGACAGAGAGAAGACCACCTTCACCACACCATGGGGAACTTACTGTTACCGAGTGATGCCATTCAGATTGAAAAATGCTGGAGCCACTTACCAAAGGATGGCAACCACATGCTACATGATATGATGCACAAGGAAGTAGAGGTGTATGTCGATGATATGATAGTCAAATCAAAGGAAAGGGAGGGACACTATGAAGCACTTCAAAAGTCTTTGAGAGGATTAGGCAATACAAGCTACGTCTAAATCCTCAAAAATGCACTTTTGGGGTGATGGCTGGCAAAATGTTAGGATTTCTCATCACTCAAAGAGGAATTGAGGTAGACCCTTCCAAAATACCAGCCATCATGGAGATATCACCGCCAAAGACGGAAAAGGAGGTAAGGAGCTTTCTAGGGAAAGTGCAATTCATCAGCAGGTTCATTTCTATGCTCACAGCCACCTGCGAACCACTCTTCAAGCTTCTGAAGAAAGGTATGGATTTTGAATGGAGCCAAGACTGTCAGCAATCATTCGAGGCAATCAAAGAATATCTTCAGAATCCACCTGTGCTGTCATCACCCATCCCTGGGAAGCCGCTGATTTTGTATCTTTCAGTAACAGACACATCCATGGGATGCATGTTAGCACAAGAAAACGACGCCAAAGTGGAATGCGCCATATACTACCTCAGCAAGAAGATGATGGACTATGAAACAAGGTATACTCTCCTAGAGAAGACCTATTGGGGGCTAGTTTGGGCCACGAAGAAACTGAGGCATTACCTATTAGCACATCCGGTAGTGTTAGTTTCTCGTTTAGACCCAATCAAATATCTTTTTGAGAAGCCAGCACTTATTGGAAAGCTAGCTAGGTGGTTATTCCTTCTAGCAGAATTCGACCTCAAATTCATGACAAGGAAATCAGTGAAAGGAAGGGCTATGGCGGAATTCTTGGCAGATCACCCTGTAACAGAAGCTGAAGCAGAGGACTTCATGTTCCCTGACGAGGACATCTTATGTCTCCTAGAAGACACCTGGCAACTATATGTCGACGGAGCATCAAACCAAAGTGGATATGGCATAGGGATACTGCTGGTTTCCCCAAACAACTCTCATATCCCCTTGTCATATAAACTAAGGTTTGAAGTCACCAACAACCAAGCTGAATATGAAGCTTGCATCGCTGGAATGAAGGCAGCCCTAGAACTCGGGCCAAAAAGGGTAGAGGTCACTGGAGATTCAAACCTAGTAGTGTCCTAAGCAAGAGGAGACTGGAAGGTCAAAGAAGATACGCTGAAGCTATATCACTCTGTACTGAAGTAGCTGATTCCATAATTCGACTCAGCCATCTTCACGCACACTCCCAGAAAAAGCAATAGATTCGCAGATGCATTGGCAACACTGGCCTCCATGGTTGAAATACCCTTGGGATTCACAATGCGACCCCTTATGATCCAGTAGAAGGTCAAACCAGCGTGCGAATGCACTTTCGTTGAAGAGGATGAAGATGATGGTAAGCCCTGGTATGAGGACGTGAAGAAATTCTTGGAAGAAAGAGAGTACCCCTCTGAAGCCACTTCAAAAGACAAGGTGGCTCTACGAAAGTTTGCCACTCGATTTGTAACCTGCGGGGGAGCGTTGTATCGAAGAGCGTATCTAGGTCCCAATCAACTTTGTGTCACAACGGAGGAAAGCCGTAAGATAATGGAGGAAATACATGAGGGAATCTGCGGGCCACACATGAATGGGACCACAATGGCAAAGAAAATCTTACGTCAGGGGTACTACTGGACTACGATGGAAGCCGACTGTGCTAACTATGTTCGCCGATGTTACAAATGCCAGGCTCACGCTGATCGCATGCGTATTCCACCTATGGAATTGTACAGCATGACATCTCCTTGGCCATTTGTGGGCTACCACAGCCCCGGGTGGAATCGGGGCGGCCCGAAAAGAAAACGCCACGCTTTTTAGGATCGATTTGAAAAATTTTGAAGAGTCGCCACCCGGATTTGTGGTTTACCACCCGAGAAACCGTTTGAAAAATAATTGATTTGAATTGGAAACCAGAGATTTTGAAAAGGGTTCGGAAGCCACGTTACGAGGGGGGAAGGGTTTACGGCACCCCCCTCGCCCGATTTAAAAATCGGTCTCTACTAGACATTTGTGGGATTTTTCAAAGGATTTCATTTCATCGAGACACTTAGCAGGCATCCAAGGTATATCAAGTGCAGAGGGTGCATGCATGTGCATGTGTACAAAGAATAATGGAAAATGGCGAATAAATGCAAAATGACTGAAACTGCAAAACCCTGTCACTGATCCACACTCGAGCGCTCGGAAACATTCTCGAGCGCTCGGGAATACCACGTGCTCAACCTACAAGGTATGTTAGCATAACAGGATATAGTACTAAAGTGTAAACTGGAACAAACTAAAACATTTTGTAGGCTCCTCAGAGGACTTGAAAAACTAAGATTAAACCCCATTCTTCTAAGCCATGCATCCTTGCCTTTCTGAAAAACAATTTTACAATTACTAAAAGGGCAAAAAGGGACACATACATGGACATGCAAGGGCAGTAAGGGGATCAAACTGCAAGAAAATGGACTGAGCTCGCATGCAAATACTCTCGAGCGCTCGGGAGTAATTTACACCCTAGAACTGACTTCAACCACCCAGTACAGTCACTGTAGTATGTTGGTACATCAGATCTTATACTTCTGAAGTATGAAAATTTGTCTTTTTAGATTTTGAGTAAGAAACTCTTTTGCATGCCCTTGAATGAAAATCATTTTCTTTATTTTTCTTCAAAAAGGTAGATCATTTGTACCAATACACTTCAAAAGAGTTAAGACAGTTATAAAACATATCCTACTCCCCATACATGTCTATTTTAAATGCTCAAAAGAAGAGAAACTGGACTGGAACCACTCTCGAGCACTCCAGAGTACTTCCGAGCGCTCGGGAGTGCTCCCAGTAAACTAGCACAGAAAATGTATTTGTACCCCCTTGCTCTTGTTTTTTCGCTGAAGTCTCCCAACCCATGCTCAGTATTGGAGACTAAGAGGGCTGAGGGACTTCCCTCAGAGAGGAAAACAGCCCTGTTTTGCTTGTGTTTGACACTAAAGTAGAGAAGTTCTACCTTTGGGTTGGAACTCTGCTCCTTGGAAAAGCTTTAGAAAGTGAATGAAAAAAAAAGATCAAGAAGATCAGAACTTCAAGATGAACTGAGCTTCTTGCATGTTCTTGTTGCCTTGAGTTTCTTGGTTGTTTTTGTTTTTGAAAAAAAAATGGAGTTTTTCAAAGGGATGAAAATTGGTCTTGTTTGAACAGTCAGAGGGATTCTAGAGAGAGAGAGAGAGTTTGTTGCCTGTTTTGAGCTGGAATGAGGCCTTATATAGGCAAAATAACCTATGGTCTCATTTTAGAAAATATAATTTAGAATCAATTCAAATCTCCAGGCCTGACTCTTCCTCTGACTGAGGTTGAGTGTTGTCTGAGATTTGGACCAGCTGAAAACGGTTGTGATGATGGCTTGCATGGGAAGTGGGGGAGTTCCATCATCCATTGGGCAACACGGAAGTCTCGAGCGCACGGGAGCATTCTCGAGCGCTTGGGAGTTTATTCTCGAGCTGTAGACACCCCAATTTGGCCTAACGATTATTTCAACTCCCACCTTGGGACCATCCCGATGATGATACGGATTCGATGATTGCTGATTGCTTTCTTGTGAAACCCCTGGACTTATGGTTCGAACTTTGAGCCACTTAGAGGAGCCAATCCAGAGCCAAATAGCCTTTCAGACAGAAAGATAGTGTGTTAAGAAAATCCATCGGACGACCGTAACATCGATATCACGACCTCAACATCCATTCCTCACCCGAGCAACCTGTTGCACCAAAAATCTCCCTGAGAGATCGAAACCTCGGCCGCCAGATCAATGGCTCGGCCGCCACATCCATTCTTCGGCCGCCACATCCTTTGCTCGGCCGCCAGATCGGCCTTTTTTCCAGACTCTCGAACCTTCTGTCGGTCGTCTGATCCAATCCCACCGCCTCTCCGAGGCGTTCGGGCCACGTTCAGGGATTGCAACGAAGAGTTTGCATTGCAATGCAATTTCAATTGCATCCCCGTGATTTGATTGGACCGAGTCAGTCACCCCTTGGCCTATATAAAGAGACCCTCGAATCCGAAAATAAACACCGAAATTGATAGACCTACACCCTCAAATCAGTCACGATACTTTGCTCCTATACTCACAAATACCCTCCCAACGAAAGCCCCAACCTTCCATAGGCGGCCATCAATCCGACGATCCAGCCCCGGAGTTCAAACCCTAACCCTAGGGTTTCATTCAAGAGGCAATCAATTAGTCAATCCCCATCAATCTGAAGCAATCAAGCAACTGAGGGATCTAGGTGGTGAGGCCCAACGGCCTCTGATTTGGTTTATTTAATGTTTACGTCGTTAATCGTAGCTTTTTGAACGTCTGTTAGTTTTCTGTCTGGTGTGAGGAAGAACATCAGCCGGGGCTTCGATGCCTCGGTCGGTACATTGACCCCAGCGTGATCCCTCGGCCGCGATATCCATTCGCCGGCCGAGCGATCTGTCGGCACATGTTTTGTTTTGTTATGCTTTCTGATGCATGATTCTTATAGTCTCGGCTCACTTATTAACTGTTTAAGGCATAAAAACAGACTACGTGTATGGATTAAATAAAGCATCTATATGTCTTATTGTTGAATGATTATGGGCTAGCCTCACGGCTAGGCAGAGAGGGGTGCCTAACACCTTCCCCTTACTGTACTTTTGGCTTCCGTATCCAGAATCTCTATCTGTTTTCCTAGCTTTAACAAACTAGGTGGCGACTCTGTTTTGATGATAACCGCTATCGTGTGGCGATACCTCTAGCCATGGAGGTATCCACGATCTTGGTTTATGAAGCGAGCAACCAATCGAGCAAAATAATGATGATACAACTGTATGGCGATGCCCCGTTCGGTAGGTGTCTACACGAGCGCTCGAGAGTTTGTCAGGTCCCAGGTTTTTGAAAATAGTTTTGAGCGCTTGGGACTGTTCCTGAGTGCTTGAGAGTGATTTAGACATTTTATTTTCCCTTCTAAAGTCTTCCAAGGAGCATCGTTCCGATTGGTCCAGGGCTTGTTTCAATCCAAATTCATCATCGGGGAGCCTCCGGGCCACAAATTAAGGAAATTTGAATTGTTCAAATTGGGGTGTCTACAGTTGCCCCTTTTTGGATGGCGCTCGGCATCATGTCTGGATACGAGTGTCATCCAAAGATTGAGACAGCCCAATTTGAGCCACGTCAAATCCTTAATTTCAAAGACAAATGCAAGTAAAAGTGTTTGATGCATGCGGTCGCGTCTCTTCAGACTGCCTACGAACCTTTTTCTGCAGGGATCAGACCAGCGTAGTTCTTTGGGGCGAATGCAAGCACGTGTAATGCATGCTCGAGAAAGATTGACAAGACCTCGACGAGATAAATGTGCAATGGGTCCACCTGTTACTCTGTTTGGCGAACGGAAAATGCAAGCACGTGTGATGCATGCACGAGAAACGATCGACACAATTTTGATAAAATGCATGAAGGGCCCACCTGTTGCTCTGTTTGGCGGACGGAAAAATGCAAGCACGTGCAGTACATGCATGAGAAATGATCGACATGAGTTTGATAAATACATGCAGGGGTCCACTTGTTGCTCTGTTTGGCAGACATAACGAGGATAACATAGCACCTGCAGGGTAGAAATATCTGCAAACCTGTTGAAATTAGTATAAATAGACAAATTTTCAATCGACTATCAACCAAGTTGTGAAGCGCGAGGCTAAAAACATATCATCGACGGAGGTTTGCCTTACACAGTCTCGTTCGATACGGGCGAAGTCAGGACTGAGATTGATTTTGTAAAAGGAAGGGGGGAGCTAAGGAAGCCTCGGAAGCGGGAAAATGCACGAGACGACGGAGGATTGGCACGGGGGCCGAGGACAGAGCTGAGCGCTCAGAACCACTCCCAAGCGCTCGGGAGTGGTCTCGAGCGCTCGAGACCGCTGCTGGGGGCCACTGTCCTTTTCATCTTCCTCAACTGATCTGGGGTTTAAACCCATACTTGAGCGCTCGAGAACCAGTGTACGGTACAGACGACGATTCTCATACAATCTCTCCTCTCTCTTGCTCGATCTCTTTCTCTCTCACTCTCACAATCGATCTCTCTCTCTCTCACTCTCACAGTTGGTCTCTCTCTTCATCAAAAACAACCACGGATCGAGCCTCGATCTCGAGCTCTCTACGATCCTACGGTGGGCTGTGGTGTGCTAGGAGGTGCGGATCAAGCGAAGGAAGAAGGCTTGGGGAGCGGAGGAACCGAGGATGGCTAGCGGCGGTGACGGGGGAATGCCTAGCCGCAAGGAGGCAGCGGCTGTGTCGGCTGCGGCGGCTATGGGGGAGGACAACAGCGGTGCTGCTACACCAGCCAACGAAGGGGCTGTTGATGAGGGTCCAGTTGCTGTGGTTGAGGCTGGTGTGGATTCAGAGGTGAGGGAAACCGCTGGTGGAGATGCAACAGGGATTGGAGGGGACAAGGCCGAGCTTGGTGGCGGCAGTGGTGCGGTCGACAGTGGGGGAGATGCTATGAGTAGCAGGGGAGGTGCGACGGGCACTCCCGATACTCCTACGGTGGAGGATTTGCTCGCGGCTGCGGAGCGGGCCAGCAATGAGCGGAGGGAAGGGGCCGGTGACGAGGTAGTGACAGTCGGACGCGTCGTCGCGACGCCGGTGTTGAGGGCGACGGCCGTTGAGATGAGGGTCGGAGACAGCGGGATTGGTGCTTCGCGCCCGGTCCTATTTACGGAGGGAGATTTCTTAGATACCGCGAAACCGCGGGACATACTGGACGCACTTGGCCTCGACGCCGGGGTTGGAGAGGTGCTGAGGGGTGCCAGGACCACGGAGGATCAGACCTCGGCATTGTTGTTAGGAGCACTGTTGAGCGGTGCGGGGACGGCGGCAGATATGGGATCGGCGGAGATGGACGATTTGAGGGCAGAGGGCCGGAGGAGGAGGTGGTGGTTGAGGTGCGGGTTACTGTGGCCGACGAGCCGAAGGCCTACTTGGCCAGTGCACGTCCTGGGTTCGTGTCGGAGACTTATGGTTCGCGGCTTCACCTCTTTAAGTCGACGGGGATGACCGGCTACGTCCCTGCTCGCACAGATTATCCAGAGGACTTGCTTCTCCGAGACCGGGTTACACTCATCTCCTCTGGATGGACAACGATATAATCTCAATAGTTTACATTCCCGCATTACACTTGCTGTAACGACCCTGATTTTTGGTCAATAAAAATTTCGCTCAAAAAATTTGAATTTTATTTTAATACTTGGATTTCATTTTTAACATCCAAAAATCGATCGTTATTGACGTATAAAATTTTGTTAATTCTTTATTTATTTTATAAATCCCTTTTTGCGATTAATAATCCGTCATAATTAGGTTTTTGACTTAGGAGATTGGAATTCATCGCCCGGGCATTAAGGTCATTTTTCTAAAGGCGAGTATGCCTATTAAGACCTTGGTATAGTTACTTGGTAATTGTAGTAAAATCCTAGAATTTATTTTCTCAGCTGGAAATCATACATGGCAACCGATTAGTTAGCAGCCCTAACTACCGTTTGGCTTAGTTACATTTTCCTAACCTAGAGCGTTGCATCGATGCCAAATGGTTAATGTTTAGTCCTTGCCTTGACCGTTAACTTGACTGCCTTGCCTTGGCGTCGGCTCACTGTCACGCCTGCCTTGCCTTGGCGTCGGCTCACTGACAAACCCGCCTTGCCTTGGCGTCGGCTCGCTGTCGGGTTCGCCGCCAGGCGTCGGTCATCGCCAGTTGCTCGCTTTGGCCGCCATCGGCCGCTTTGCCACCGCTTTGCTAGCGGGTCGCTTGGCTATGCTCACGCCGCCTTGGCCACTGCTTGACTATCGGGCTGCCTTGGCCACTGTTTGGCCACCAGGCTGCTTTGGCCACCGTTTGGCCACCGCTTTGCCACCAGGCTGCCTTGGCCACCGGACTGCTTTGGCCACCGCCTTGCCACCAGGCTGCCTTGGCCACGCTCACGCTTTGCCTTGGCATTTGACCTAGGATAATATTTATCCGTTGGACGATAGATGCTAGAGTAATCTTTACCCATTAGTCAATAGGTAAACCTTGGTTAATCTTCCTAAGTACGAGATTAGATTAGTTTAGTGCTTAATTACAAAGTATTATACTTTTGGTATTAACCGTTGGATAATAACCGTTAGGAGTTTTATTAACCATTGGACGATAGACTAGAATCCTAGCCATTATTACCCATTGGTTATTAACCATTAGAGAAACTATTATCCATTGGATAATAGTTAGTCTTGACAATCATGTACTTGTTTGATTTAAATATTAAATTTGACAATGTGTTAAAATCCATTAAATTAAGATTAGTCCATTAGTATATTAGGTTAGTACATGGTACTTTGGATGAAGTAGAATACTATATTGGATATTAGTCCTAGGTCATATCTAGTATAGATATAGTGTAGTACATGTATATATATATATATGTATGTACTTGTTGTATATATATATTTTATTGTATATAGCATGTGAGTATTACTTTTTTTTGGAAAATCCTTTTGCTTGTAAATCTATTACATATTCTAGTACACTAATACATTATTATATATGTTTGCTTTCTAGTATGTATATATATATATATATATATATATAGTACATGAGAGAGAAAGAAAGTTAGAGAGAGAGAGAGAGAGAGAAAGGAGGAGAGAGAGATAGTACCTTGGATTGACTTCTTGTGCTTCCATTGTACTTTGAAAGCATTAGGTTAGTGTGTTAGACTATGGAACCCTAGACTAGATTGTAAGTACATGCTTATATATGTATATATATGTGTGTGTGTGTGTGTACTTGTATGTATATATGTATATATAATATTGTATATAACATGTGTGTATATAGATTATTATAATTAGAAAATCTAATTTACTTGAAAACTTAGATTTTATTAAAGACCCATAGTACATATGTATATATTAGTATACTTTCCAAGTGGTACAAGTGGGAGAGAGAGAGAGAGAGAGAGAGAGAGAGAGAGAGAGAGGAGAGAAGCCGAGAGAGAGATGGGAGAGAGAGAGTGATGTGTGCTTTCCTTTGATTGACCTGGCTTGGTCATCCTTGTCCTAGTTTGTGTATGCTTCAAGTGAAAGCATAACCAATGCCATCCAATCTTGTCCTTCCTTGTACAAACCCCATTAGAATACTTGAATCAAATCTCCTTCCTTGCCTAGTCTTCCATAATCCAATCCCAAGGACACATCCTAGCCTTGCATGCCTAGTTTTTAGGTTGTTTCTTGCAAGGAAGCAAGATTTGATGAAATAAAAAAATAAGGTATAGAGAGAGAGAGAGGGAGTTCTTGGCCTACAAATAGCAAGCCACTTCTTCATTTGAACTCACACCTTCACCTCATTCTCCAACTTCTCTCTAAAAACTCTAAGAAACCAGTTTCTGGACAGCCTACTGTCCTCCAAAAAACTCCATTTTTTCTCCGGGCGAAAGTCATTTCTAGGAACAACGTCCTCCACAAAAGTCGGAGAACACTTCGAGAGCTTCAGTTTAGACCCAAGAACCACCCCAAACGGTCAAGAAACGACCAAGATATTGCCATCCGAAGTTCAATGAAATTCTCGGATTTCCAGTCCAGACAGCTTACTGTCACCCCCTTTACCACCATTTTTCTCCAGGCGAAAGTCGTTTTTAGGAACAATATCCTTCACGAAAGTCGTAGAGAACTTCGAGATCTTCGTTTTAGACTCAAGAACGATCCTATTCGGCTAAGTATTGACCGAGTTACTGCCATCCAAAGTTGGGTCCAGATTGTGAGCATTCGACGCCCGTAGCACTTTCCAACTAGCTTATTCGGCCCCGACTAGTTTCGAATTAAGGTAGAATCTTCTTATACCTCTAACTCTACGTAGTATACCTATACCCCTACCCTACGTATATCGTATGATATGAGCGTGATTAAAAATATGTAGTACTTGGCTAGTTGATCGCATAATGTTGTTTGACGTAGAATTCTTTGAAGTACATGAGCATGATAATGTAGTTCTGATATTTAGCTTGTAGAATTTTCTTGTTTAAAAGAACGTAGTTACTTTGATCTTATGACTACTTGATTGCTTGATCGCCTAGTTACCACGTGATTGTATGAACTCGTCAATAAACATGTGTTGCTTTATTGAACCTCTCGAAGGAAATGCATTTTAAAGATTAAGTATCGTTTGAAACGAAGTATTTGTATTTTGACCTTTTAACAAGCATGATATCGCATGAGTTATGTGAATAGTCCCACCGCGGAGTCGATGCATGTTACGAGACACATGGAATTGGAAAAGTAGAGATATGACACCTAAGATGTGGTTGATACGGATAAAAAGTGTTTTGGAAATGCATAATGGCCGGACTTGGTAGCCATTATGGCCATGAGTCAGATTTGGTAGCCTTTGTGGCAATGAGCCTGACTTGGTAGCTCATTGTTGTGCGACACAAGGTGCCGGTCTTGGATGCTCATGGTTGTGCGTGTGTGTGACACAATGTGCCGGACTTGGTAGCCATTGTGGCCGTGCGTTGGTAACCTTGTGGCAATGAGCCGGACTTGGTAGCTCATTGTTGTGCGACACAAGGTACTTGTAACCCATGGTTGTGTGCGTGCGTGTTTTCGGAATTGATGATAAAAGATGAGACACAAAACGATGAGTCGCGTAGGGGAGACACACGGAAAACATGACACCAACGCTCGTTAGTGAATGCGCATGTGTAATTGTATGAGTTGTTTGAAACCATGTTAAAATCATATACTATCTTTGATGTGTATGTTAAGGGTTAGTGGGTTTGGATTACTCTATTGAGCTTTCATGCTCACGGTGTTGCTTTATGTGACCCTGACATATTATACTGGTGGCGACGCTGGTATAATGTGTCAGACTTGTTAGATGAACAAGGGGAGCCGTACACCTTGGAGGCTTTTGGAGCTGAGGAACTTGCTAGGATGGAAGAAGAGAAGGAGCTGTAGATAACCTTAGATATCCATCCCTTTTGTGTAATAAACGAACCCTTTGGGAGTTTATGATGTAATAATGAGCTAGACTCTCCTTAATTTATTGAATAAAAATGTTTATTTAACGTACCCAAAATTTTGGGCGTTACAACTTGGTATCAGAGCTTTAGGCTCAACACTCGGCCATGGGTAGAATGGGTAGCCTTTAAGATAAGTCTTGAGATAAGTTTAAGATAAGTTGACCGTTGCACAAACGTGAATTGAGTTTAAGTTTACCGTCCCAAATTGGGTGGAATTCTGACAAAACAATCTTCGGATTGAAGCAAGGTGTGGAAATTGGCAGTACCACCGAGCTGGGAATTCCCGAACAATTGGATGATGACTTAAATCAAGAATCGAATGTGGAACCTAAAATTCCAAAGTTTCCTTAGCGCTAGAAAAACTTTGTTTTAAACCATTACTAATTGAGGTGTTAAAAATCTTTCTTTGTAGAAGCTAGTCAACCTGTTAGTTAGAACTGCATGAAGTGATTGAGAGAAATTTATAGGAATTGTTTTACCCTAGAGTGGAGTACTAGCGGTGTAGGTTAGAACCTAATAACCTATAGAACCTCTTAGTAGGAGTATATAGAATTGTTTCAACTTGTATTAGGAAGAACCTTAGGTCGCTTTTTGCCATTTTAGTAGAATTCTATGCTTATGATTGTATCTCTCTTTTATCTATAAAAAGCTTGTTCCTTCAAAAGAGTACTGTCGCGTACTATTCTTTAGAAAATGAAATCCTTATTACAAAGGACAATTATTTTAGTTGACGCAAGTTGCTAAATGATGGTAATCTTTTTGATTATCTATAAAATTTTCCTTGTTACGGGTACTGTAGCACACTATCGTTAGGCAAAATTTTTTTTTTATTGTGGTTCGACGAGAAGCTAATTGTGGATAAATATTTTCCCACGCCTCCTAAGAAACAAGAGCAGAACCTAGCACCTAGAGCCGGGCCTACCCCATTCGGCGCGGCCAAAACCGCACCCTCCATCCTCCAATTATCAAATTTTCAAACTCCCTATTATGAAATTTCAACCTCCAATTTCAAAATTTCAAAACTCAATCATTTCCCTCCTCCACTCACCCTCACCCGGCCTATATGTACCCCACCACCACTTCCCATTTCCTTATCCCCTCTCTTCACCTTTTCTCTTCATCTCTCTTACCATCTCATCCCCCAACCCGAACCATGGCCACCCGACGACGAGGATTTCCGGAAGACGCCGCGTTCCGAGAAATCGAGCGAACCGAGCTCACCCTAACGACCCAAGCGCTACGATTGCAACCCTTCATCTTCCTCCTGTTCTGTGTCGTGTTGACAATGGGCATGCCATGGTGGTTCGGTAGGAACAACCGTCTCCGCACCTTCTGGTGTTGTGTTCTCGCTGTGACCGTCGCCCTCGAGGTGTTCGCAAGGGAATACGAACGTCGTTTGATCCAAGCCTTCAATGATAGGTGGTAGGGCGAGGCGCGTCAATGGCACCATAGCCATTATTATCTGCTTTTCCTTACTTTTTCTTGTACCTAATGATGCCTTTAGGCATGTAGTATGTTGATCTTATGTTATCTTAAGAAAGTTATTTGCTTGTCTGCAACAATCTGACGTGTTCATTATACATTTGCACCCGAAACAAAACCCCTAAGTTCGAGCAACACCACCATCTCGAGAGAGTATAGTATTAGTCTAAGTGTGTAGCGAGTGCGGACTAGAAATAGCCAACCTACGCCTAACCTGCGACTTAAGAGTGACTTGCTTCTTTTAAGGGAGATAGACGACGATTCTGAGGCTAGTATAGCGACTAAGCCTAATCCGTAGTCACGCACCAATTTCGAGGACGAAATTATTTTAAGGGGGATAGGTTGTAACGACCCTGATTTTTGGTCAATAAAAATTTCGCTAAAAAAATTTGAATTTTATTTTAATACTTGGATTTCATTTTTAACATCCAAAAATCGGTCGTTATTGACGTATAAAATTTTGTTAATTCTTTATTTATTTTATAAATCCCTTTTTGCGATTAATAATCCGTCATAATTAGGTTTTTGACTTAGGAGATTGGATATCATCGCCCGGGCATTAAGGTCATTTTTCTAAAGGCGAGTATGCCTATTAAGACCTTGGTATAGTTACTTGGTAATTGTAGTAAAATCCTAGAATTTATTTTCTCGGCTGGAAATCCTACATGGCAACCGATTAGTTAGCAGCCCTAACTACCATTTGGCTTAGTTACATTTTCCTAACCTAGAGCGTTGCATCGATGCCAAAATGGTTAATGTTTAGTCCTTGCCTTGACCGTTAACTTGACTGCCTTGCCTTGGCGTCGGCTCGCTGTCGCGCCTGCCTTGCCTTGGCGTCGGGTCGCTGTCGGGTCTGCCTCGCCTAGGCGTCGGGTCTGCCTCGCCTAGGCGTCGGGTCGCCAGTTGCTCGCCTTGGCGCCATCGGTGCCTGTACCGCTTGCTTGTGGTCGCCTTGGCCATGCTCACGCCGCCTTGGCGTCGCCTTGCAGGCGCTGGCCACCGACAGCCTTTGTTTACCACTGCTTTGGTGCCCGGCAGCCTTCTTTCGCTGCCGGTGCCTTAGCCTTGTTTGTACCGAGTACACCGCTGGCCACAGCCTTCTTGCCGCCTAGGCCATTGTTTGTGCTGCTTTGCCGCGCTGCCAGCTAACTGCCGCTGCCAGCCTTTGTTGTGCCGGTCGCTTTGGCCACCAGGCTGCTTTGGCCACCGTTTGGCCACCGCTTTGCCACCAGGCTGCCTTGGCCACCGGACTGCTTTGGCCACCGCCTTGCCACCAGGCTGCCTTGGCCACTCTCACGCTTTGCCTTGGCGTTTGACCTAGGATAATATTTATCCGTTGGACGATAGATGCTAGAGTAATCTTTACCCATTAGTCAATAGGTAAACCTTGGTTAATCTTCCTAAGTACGAGATTAGATTAGTTTAGTGCTTAATTACAAAGTATTATACTTTTGGTATTAACCGTTGGATAATAACCGTTAGGAGTTTTATTAACCATTGGACGATAGACTAGAATCCTAGCCATTATTACCCATTGGTTATTAACCATTAGAGAAACTATTATCCATTGGATAATAGTTAGTCTTGACAATCATGTACTTGTTTGATTTAAATATTAAATTTGACAATGTGTTAAAATCCATTAAATTAAGATTAGTCCATTAGTATATTAGGTTAGTACATGGTACTTTGGATGAAGTAGAATACTATATTAGATATTAGTCCTAGGTCATATCTAGTATAGATATAGTGTAGTACATGTATATATATATATATATATATATATATATGTATGTACTTGTTGTATATATATATTTTATTGTATATAGCATGTGAGTATTACTTTTTTTTGGAAAATCCTTTTGCTTGTAAATCTATTAGATATTCTAGTACACTAATACATTATTATATATGTTTGCTTTCTAGTATGTATATATTTATATATAGTACATGAGAGAGAAAGAGAGAAAGAAAGCCGAGAGAGAGAGAGAGAGATTGGGCCGAGAGAGAGAGAGAGAGAGAGAGAAAGAAAGGAGGAGAGAGAGATAGTACCTTGGATTGACTTCTTGTGCTTCCATTGTACTTTGAAAGCATTAGGTTAGTGTATTAGACTATGGAACCCTAGACTAGATTGTAAGTACATGCTTATATATATATATATATGTGTGTGTGTACTTGTATGTATATATATATATAATATTGTATATAACATGTGTGTATATAGATTATTATATTTAGAAAATCTAATTTACTTGAAAACTTAGATTTTATTAAAGACCCATAGTACATATGTATATATTAGTATACTTTCCAAGTGGTACAAGTGGGAGAGAGAGAGAGAGAGGAGAGAAGCCGAGAGAGAGATGGGAGAGAGAGAGAGAGAGATTCGGATGGGAGAGGGAGAGAAAGAGTGATGTGTGCTTTCCTTTGATTGACCTTGCTTGGTCATCCTTGTCCTAGTTTGTGTATGCTTCAAGTGAAAGCATAACCAATGCCATCCAATCTTGTCCTTCCTTGTACAAACCCCATTAGAATACTTGAATCAAATCTCCTTCCTTGCCTAGTCTTCCATAATCCAATCCCAAGGACACATCCTAGCCTTGCATGCCTAGTTTTTAGGTTGTTTCTTGCAAGGAAGCAAGATTTGATGAAATAAAAAAATAAAGGTACAGAGAGAGAGAGGGAAATTCGGCTAGGGAGAGAGAGAGGGAGTTCTTGGCCTATAAATAGCAAGCCACTTCTTCATTTGAACTCACACCTTCACCTCATTCTCCAACTTCTCTCTAAAAACTCTAAGAAACCAGTTTCTGGATAGCCTACTGTCCTCCGAAAAACTCCATTTTTTCTCCGGGCGAAAGTCATTGCTAGGAACAACGTCCTCCACAAAAGTCGTAGAACACTTCGAGAGCTTCAGTTTAGACCCAAGAACCACCCCAAACAGTCAAGAAACGAACAAGATATTGCCATCCGAAGTTCAGTGAAATTCTCGGATTTCCAGTCCAGACAGCTTACTGTCACCCCCTTTACCACCATTTTTCTCCGGGCGAAAGTCGTTTTTAGGAACAACGTCCTTCACAAAAGTCGTAGAGAACTTCGAGATCTTCGTTTTAGACTCAAGAACGATCCTATTCGGCCAAGTATTGACCGAGTTACTGCCATCCAAAGTTGGGTCCAGATTGTGAGCATTCGACACCCGTAGCACTTTCCAACTAGCTTATTCGGCCCCGACTAGTTTCGGATTAAGGTAGAATCTTCTTATACCTCTAACTCTACGTAGTATACCTATACCCCTACCCTACGTATATCGTATGATATGAGCGTGATTAAAAATATGTAGTACTTGGCTAGTTGACCGCATGATGTTTGACGTAGAATTCTTTGAAGTACATGAGCATGATAATGTAGTTGTGATATTTAGCTTGTAGAATTTTCTTGTTTAAAAGAACGTAGTTTACTTTGATCTTATGACTACTTGATTGCTTGATCGCCTAGTTACCACATGATTGTATGAACTCATCAATAAACATGTGTTGCTTTATTGAACCTCTCGAAGGAAATGCATTTTAAAGATAAAGTATCATTTGAAACGAAGTATTTGTATTTTGACCTTTTAACAAGCATGATATCGCATGAGTTATGTGAATAGTCCCACCGCGGAGTCGATGCATGTTACGAGACACATGGAATTGGAAAAGTAGAGATACGACACCTAAGATGTGGTTGATACGGATAAAAAGTGTTTTGGAAATGCATAATGGCCGGACTTGGTAGCCATTATGGCCATGAGTTAGATTTGGTAGCCTTTGTGGCAATGAGCCGGACTTGGTAGCTCATTGTTGTGCGACACAAGGTGCCGGTCTTGGATGCTCATGGTTGTGCGTGTGTGTGACACAATGTGCCGGACTTGGTAGCCATTGTGGCCGTGCGTTGGTAACCTTGTGGCAATGACCCGGACTTGGTAGCTCATTGTTGTGTGACACAAGGTACTTGTAACCCATGGTTGTGTGCGTGCGTGTTTTCGGAATTGATGATAAAAGATGAGACACAAAACGATGAGTCGCGTAGGGGAGACACACGGAAAACATGACACCAACGCTTGTTAGTGAATGCGCATGTGTAATTGTATGAGTTCTTTGAAAGCATGTTAAAATCGTATACTATCTTTGATGTGTATGTTAAGGGTTAGTGGGTTTGGATTACTCTATTGAGCTTTCAAGCTCACGGTGTTGCTTTATGTGACCCTGACATATTATACTGGTGGCAACGCTGGTATAATGTGTCAGACTTGTTAGATGAACAAGGGGAGCCGTACACCTTGGAGGCTTTTGGAGCTGAGGAACTTGCTAGGATGGAAGAAGAGAAGGAGCTGTAGATAACCTTAGATATCCATCCCTTTTGTGTAATAAACGAACCCTTTGGGAGTTTATGATGTAATAATGAGCTAGACTCTCCTTAATTTATTCAATAAAAATGTTTATTTACGCACCCAAAATTTTGGGCGTTACACTTGCTTCCTTGAATTATTGCGTTGCTTACTGATGCTATTTCTTTGATTTGTTGAAACAGCGTACCAAAGATATCTACGGCCACGGAGGCTCAGCGAGCTCGTTGAAGTACTTCAAGGAGTTGCCCCGGAGAGTACGAGAGCTGGTAGAAGAGGCTGGTTTTGGGCCGTTTATCCATTTCTTGACGATGAGGTTGATCGGCGGTTATGGCAAGTGGCAGAGCGGTGGTGGGACACCACCAACACATTCCACCTTCGCTTCGGGGAGATGACGGTGACTCCTCTCGACTTCGCAGCGATCACAGGGCTCCGGGTTGGAGGCGAGCCGATCCCATATGACCCTAGCATAGACTTGGACGATGCAGCCTTGAGGTGGTTCCTCGGACGGGTCCCGCGCCATAGCGGAGGGGTGGCGGAGTACGGCCAGTTCACGACATATTGGGATCACGAGCCAGCAGACGATGCTGAGGTGGCCCAAATGGCTGGCCTATTTGTCAGACTGCTCGGGCTTTCTATTCCCGCCAAAGCGATCCGGGTTCACTTGAGCTACTTGGCGAGCTGGTTGATCTGAGGCGAGCGGGACCTACGGCCCGGGAGGTCTGCTCTGTGCACACTCTACTGTTTCCTTGGAGCCGCCTCACGCGGAGTGGGGGACACTATTGGCGGATACTGGAGGGTGATTGAGGTATGATCCAAATTACCGCTTTGGTTAATGTTCTGATTGATTGATTTGAAAAATGCACTTATTTGAATTGAATTGATCTCGACAACTTGCAGCTTTGGGCTTACGAAGTCTTGGGCATGTTTCCGCCCGAGACACTTGCACAAATCAGGACTTACTTCCATGGGGACTTGCGTGGGGTAAGGAGTACCGGAGAGCCAAGGAGTGGCGGGGACAAGTGATGACTTTCCGACGCTGGCTGGACAATATCACCCGAGTTACGGTACAAACATCGACCTTCTTTTCTTTTCATGCCTTGTCGAAAAAATGAAATCCTTGATTATTGATGCCAGAAATTTGAATGCAGGTTCACTGGGATCGATGGACCAGGGTGGAGGCTGACTTCCTTCCGAGGAGCCGGGAGGTGACATGGAGCCGGGAGGTGACACGGACCCAAGTCCTGCTGGAGTGTCCGTTGGGCTGGCAGTGGTACCTGGGGGATCGGGTGACACGACAGTCACTTGGTTCTCCAGAGTTCATCGTGCCGGGGCCACTCCCTCCACGAGTGCAGAGGACAGAAACCTACACTCGGGCCGAGTTGGAGCAGTTCACAGTACCAGACACGGACTTGGAGAGGTACCTGCGGCGTATGCTTTACTATGCAGCATACCGAGATAGGTATCTAGCCACCAGCCTGGGCGTAGAGAGGGAGTTGGAGAGGCAGATCGCAGAGGCTGAGGCCAGGAGGGCCAGGGGTGAGGCTGGCGGTGAGGTTGGAGATGAGACCAGAGATGAGACCTGAGGGCGGGGCCGCGGCGGTCGCTCTTCACGCGGTAGGGGGCGAGGCGCCAGGCCTCCTGCTGGTGGACGAGGTGCTAGTTCCTCAGGCCGAGGCGAGGGCAGCTCACAGATTCCTGAGACGGCGAGACTTCTACTCCAGCCGGGTTACCGACGTTGGACTGGACAATAGGGGTGCGGGACCCTTCTGGAGCACGGGCGTTGCTAGATATCCCACGCCTTCTGCAGCCAGCCATGCGGCTTCCTGCGCAAGTATAACACAACTTTGCTTCTTTGCATGCTTCAAATGCTTCTTGTTCATGCATCCATTGTTCTGATCTTCGAGCCATCATGCAGGTGCCGCGAGAATGGGCAAAGCAGGCCATTATGCTGATGGTGGGGATGCGCCAGTTGCTGAAAGATTGTGCAAAAGGGAGGACTTTTCAGACCAGGCCTGTCCCAGCACTCGTTTTACCTGTGGCTCCTCAGGTATGCAAATGCATGTGCTTTATTTGATTGAATTTGAAATATACATGGAATGAATGAATGTTCATGATGTGCAGGTGCAGCCACGACGCTCGACTAGGACACAGCCGCAGGACACCACGAGCCTGCCAGCTTCTGCCAGCACGAGAGGCCGGAGCACACAGAGGGTGTCACGGTCCACCACGGGGGCGAGACAGTTCGAGGTTGTTCCCAGGGCAGCGTCCCAGCAGAGGCCCGCTCCTGAGGAGTCTGAGGAGGAGACAGAGGAGTCGCTCGAGTCACGAGCTTTAGGGTCTACGGACTCAAGTACTGCCTCGGGTCTCTCTGGTGATGACGACGATGACGATGACGACGACGACGAGGTTGAGAGCAGTGAGTTCGAGGGACATCAGCGGAAAAGGACTCGTCGAGCCTGAGTTTTAGGTTTTTGCTTTGGTAGCTTTTCTTTTGCATGGGCCTGCGCGCCAACATAGTTATAGATTCCAGGCCTGCGTGCCTTCGTTTTGCTTGGGCCTGCGTGCCCCAGTAGATAGGATTGGGCATGTGTTTGCCCCAGTACATGTACTTCCCTCCTTACTCACTGTAAAAACCGTATTCATT
Organism: Rhododendron molle; assembly: GCA_025413875.1. Taxonomy (NCBI): domain Eukaryota; kingdom Viridiplantae; phylum Streptophyta; class Magnoliopsida; order Ericales; family Ericaceae; genus Rhododendron; species Rhododendron molle. The sequence continues at coordinate 27,238,338 of CM046391.1, forward strand.
TATGAAAATTTGCACTTTTTTCTATTTGTTCGCACTTCCTTTATAGAATTGTATTTTATGAAATATGTTCGTCTAGCTTTGAAACAAAGTAAAGAGCACGCGAATTTCAATCGATACTCTTAAAACAGGATAAAACTTGACACGATCGACTCGACTCATGGCATTTGACTTGGAATGACAGAAGCGCACTTAATGCGGAATTTGCGGTCGTTTAAGGAGAATAACAACTGAACTTGACCGGGATTGGACACGAGAATGGGACACGAGAGTATTTGATCCAGGTGCATGTTTCTAACGCCATCATGAACGGTGAAATTGGGGCGTTTGAAGGTGAAAATTGATTTCGTAAGCTTTAATGTGCATTTGACCGCTTTGCGTAGTTATCGGCACACATTAAAACTCGCGTACACCATTGGATTTGAACAAATGCTCTCGATGCGAACTTTGACACATCGACGGAAAGGAAATCATCGAGGTTTTTACGTTTTCTGAGGAATATACTTGAATACTCAGACAAACGGACAACTGAACACGTTGTATTCCCATGAAAACATGTTGGAACCTGTTGAACCTGAAGACTTGAGATTACAATGCTGTGTTGAGGCCAAAAACTTGGAAACCAGAATCTGCTAAAAACTGCAGAACTCTCGAGCGCTCGAGAGTGTTGTAGAGCGCTTGGGAATTCACTCCCGAGCGCTCGGGTCAGCTCCCTTGTGTTCTTTTGCTCTGCATGCATACTTCTAAGATGTCTTGTAACTCTCCTTAAGCTGATTTCTAAGGGTCAGTGGCTTCCCAAAGCAAGACTAGTGTTTTTCCAAGGTTTTTGAATTTCCAAAGTTTGAAACTTTGAAAATGCAAAGAATTGGTTTTGGAAAAGATAAGCTTGCTGAGTTTCAAGGCTGGTGGGTGAGGGATTGCCCCATCCAGCCCTCTATAAATACCGAGCCTAGCTTTGGTAAGTCACTCACACTTCAAACCATCATTCTTCCCGCAAAAAACCCCATTCATCATGGCCTTGTTGAACCAAGCTTTGCTTCGCCCTTGGTTGGACAGCCTTGAAGGCATCGATTGGCTGAATTTCCAAGGGCACCGACTCTATGCCTTGAGGTATCTTCGAGAAGTTGCAATTCGTCCTGTCTTGCTTCACACGGCTGTACGCTTTTTGGATCCTGAAGTGCATGTCTTTTGCTTCGGTTCTCAAGAGTTGTGCCCCACTGTCGAGGAGTTTCATGCCTATTTCGGAAGCCATGATTCCGCTCAGCCTATTGTTCCTATGATCCGGGAGAGCATGAAGAACATCCTCAAAGCCAAGCTGGGTGTTAGTGGCAATGTTGCTGAGTTTCTGACCCGGGGCAACGCCATCAAAATCATGCAGCTGTACGAGAGATTCAGTCCACTTGGAAACCTGACGGACTTTGAGTATCAAGGTCGCCGGATGATGGCCTGCTGCATTTGTCTCTTGGCGTCCTTCCTGCTGGTTCCTTCTGTTGGTCAGCTCAGTTCTCTATTGGTTGGAGTCGCTACTCAGATCGAGGCTCGCAAGGACGTTGCTCCCTTGGTTCTTGCGAAAATCTTGATGGGGTTAGATGCCGTCCATGCAGGTCGCACGAGGGTTTTTGGTGGTAGCCCGCTGTTGCTGCAGGTGAGGGACCTCACTCAGCTCTCCTTTTTCTATTTCTCATATTCATTTTACCTCAACACTCAGTTTAGGCTTTATCTGGCTCCTTACTGGTTTTCTCTCTTTTTGGATAGGTGTGGCTTTGCGACAAGTTAAACCTGCTAGACTCCCCCGGCAAACGACTGGTGGTACCGTGCAAGCGGATGGAATCGCCCCTTTCAGGTGATATACAGGAATGAGGATGACTGGGTCGACTTCTTTGCTTCCTTAGATGATGATGATATTGCTTGGCGATGCCATTGGCTGAGGCTCCCTGCGATGACTGTGAGTAACATGGGCTCGTCACAGGTGTTCGTGGCAGGCTTGGCTGGGTGCACTTTCTATCCATCATTTCGTATTCTGCGCCAGCTTCGACTCAGCCAGGAGGTGCCGCCCCCGGGTTCAGAAGTGCTTCGTCTCCCTCCCTTCACCATTCCGGGCCTTCGGAGCTATGTTCGAACGTGGGAGGCTCGTAGGACTGAGCCAAGTGATCCGCTTTACTCCATTGCTTTGACTGGCAGGTACCGGAAGTGGCTGAGGAGAGATGTGAAAGCAAGGAGGGGTTAAGAGCTTACTTTGCCGGTTTTTGAAGTAAAAGTTAGGTCTCGTTGTGTGCTTTTTCCTTTTTCATGCTCAGCTTGTAATAAAGAAATCATCTGAATAAAACTGACCGATTAAGGGTTTCCCCCTTTCGGTTCGTTAATCACAAGGGCCTTGAAAGAAAGTATCTTGATTTGTCAATTTGGATTTGATTTTTGAGATTTAGGACCGAACCTCAGCGTGAGATTGCCTACGTATCCCTCAAGAAAGGGAATCAGGCCCATACGTAGTTCGGGCTAGGGTTCGCTCGGGTATTATCGCTCTCCTTTTGCGCTGTAAATTTTGCCTAGTACAGCCCTTTCGGGTTTTCGGCCTAGCGAGCTCTCTTCGACTTTTTGCCTAGGCCGCCCTCGCGGGTTTTCGACCTAGTAGGCTTGCTCTAAATTTTGCCTGGGACCGCCCGCCCTTGCGGTTTTCGGCCCAGCGAGCTCTCTCAAGGGTAATATCGTTTAAGCTGATCCAAATTGACAAGGGTCGAAAATTCGTTGCCGTCGAGGTCGATGATTGATGCTGCTCCTCCGGAAAGGATAGTCTTGATGATGTACGATCCCGCCCACTTTGGTCGGAACTTCCCTCGCAAATCGAAAATCGGAGCACGGATCTCCTTGACCACCATATCCCCCTCTTGCAGGTCCCTTGACTTCACCTTCTTATTGAATGCTCGAGCGATTCTCCGCTGATAACCCTGAATGTGGTACAATGCTCGCAGTCTCCTTTCGTCAAACAACATGAGTTCTTCGAACCTTCCACTGATCCATTCGGCCTCGTCTATTCCTTGTTTAGCCATGACTTTGACCGATGGAACTTCCAGCTCGATGGGGAGAACGGCTTCCATACCGTACACCAAGGAATAGGGTGTTGCCCCTGTCGGTGTGCGGATAGATGTTCGGTATCCCCACAAAGCTAGTGGCAGCTGCTCGTGCCAATTCCTGGCTGATTCGACAGTCCTTTCGAGGATCGACTTGATGGTCTTATTGGCTACTTCGACTGCCCCATTCGTTTGCGGCCGATAAGTGGTTGAGTGATGCACTTGAATCTTAAATTCATCGAAAAGTTCCAAAACCTTTCCCTTGAAATGAACACCATTGTCAGACACGAAGGCTTGAGGAACCCCATACCGATAAATGATGTTTTGCCTGATAAAGTGAGCCACCTGAACTGCCGTAAAAGCTTTGTACGAAGCTGCTTCGACCCATTTGGTGAAATAATCGACCGCTACCAAGATGAACCTGTGACCGTTAGAAGCCGCAGGCGTCATTCTTCCGATGACGTCGATGCCCCAGGCGGAGAATGGCCATGGTGTCGCCATTGAGTGTAACTCCGAGGGAGTGACGTGGATAAGATTAGCATGAGTCTGGCACTTATGACATCGGCGCACATACTCAATGCAATCTGTCTCCATAGTCGACCAATAGTAACCTAGTCTCAAAACTTTCTTTGCCAGCATCATCCCATTCATGTGGGTCCCACAAACTCCTTCATGAACCTCTCCCATTACAGCTCTCGTGTCATCACCGTGAATACACAGCTTGTGAATCCCGCAAGGAGATCGCCGGTACAATTTTCCACCACAGATAATGTATTGAGATGCTAATCGTTGTAAAGCGCTCTGATCCTTCTTGGTTGAATCTACAGGGAACTCTCCTTTCTCGACGAGATTCCAAATATCGTGAAACCAAGGAAGCCCATCATCAGGCTCGTCGATGTTCATGACGTAGTCGTACACGTGCTTCCCTCTCTGCTCAATCATGACAGGCCTTAGCTTTACCCCGATCGGAAGTTCCAGCATGGATGCTAAGGTTGCTAGCGCGTCTGCGAAGCGATTCTTCATTCTCGGGACGTGTGTGAAGGTCACTTTTTGAAAATTCGGGATAAGCTCGTCGAGCTGCTGATGATACGGCTTCATCTTCTCATCTTTGACCTTCCATTCCCCGTTTGCTTGTGATACAACCAAGTTGTAATCCCCTACGACTTCCAGCACCTTGACTCTGATTTCTAGTGCAGCTTCCATTCCCACAATACACGCTTCGTACTCTGCCTCATTATTCGTGACTTCGAAGTTCAGCTTGAAAGCAAGGGGAATATGTGACCCCTCAGGCGAGACTAGCAGTATGCCAATCCCAAAGCCCTTCTGGTTAGTAGCTCCGTCGAAGTACAATGTCCATGTTTCGTCGACAGCAGTCATTACGTCTTCGTCGGGAAATTGAAACTCCGTGTGTTCTGGCCCCTCGATCGGGCGATCTGCCAAAAACTCTGCCACTGCTCTTCCTTCACTAACTTGCGGGTGACGTACTTGATTTCGAACTCGGCCAATAAGAGCAACCAACATGCTAACTTACCGGTAAGTGCTGGCTTCTCAAATAGATATTTGAGGGGGTCCATCCGAGAAATCAGTATCACCGAGTAAGATAGCATGTAGTGTCTCAATTTCTTTGTGGCCCTAACCAGCGCCCAGCATGTCTTTTCCAATGAAGTGTACCGCTCTTCGCTTCCCACCATCTTCTTGCTCAGGTAGTAGATTGCCCTTTCAACCCCATCATCTCTTTCTTGCGCGAGCATGCACCCCATTGACGAGGGCGTGACGGACAAGTACAGGATCAAAGGTTTTCCCGGGATGGGCGGCATCAAGATTGGCGGATTCTAGAGATAAGTTCGCACTGCTTCGAAAGCCTTTTGACACTTATCATTCCACTCGAATTTCACATCCTTCTTGAGCAGACGAAACAACGGTTCACAGGTCAGAGTCAACTTGGCAATGAATCGACTAATAAATTGAATCTTTCCCAAGAAACACCGGACTTCCTTCTCGGATTTAGGTGGCTTCATCTCAAGAATAGCTTTAATCTTGGAAGGATCCACCTCGATCCCCCTGGTTGTGATCATGAATCCTATCATCTTTCCAGCCGTGACCCCGAACGTGCACTTCTGCGGATTAAGACGCATCTTGTACTTCTGAATTCTCTCAAAGAACTTTCTCAGTGCTGGGAGATGGTCCTTTCGCTCTTTCCCTTTCACTATCATGTCATCGACGTCTACCTCGACCTCTTTGTGAATCATGTCATGCAACAGTGTGGAGGCACCCCTTTGATACGTAGGACCGGCATTCTTCAACCCAAATGGCATAACCCGATAACAATATGTCCCCCACTCGATGATGAATGTGGTCTTTTCCCTATCTTCCGGAGCTAGGAGAATCTGATTGTACCCCAAGAAGCCATCCATGAAGGAAAGTAGAGCGTGCCCTGCAGTGTTATCAACAAGCATGTCTATGTGCGGCAATGGGAAATCGTCCTTAGGGCTCGCTTTGTTCAGATCTCTGAAATCGACGACGGGTACGATGTTGGCTACCCAAGTGGGCTACTCTGTTACGATTAGGAAACCAGCGTCGATTTGCTTCGTGAGTTCTTCCTTTATTTTTAGCACCCAATCGGGCCACATTTTTCTTAGTTTTTGCTTAACGGGCTTCGCGTCAGGGTAGAGAGGGATTCTGTGCTCGACTATCTTCGGGTCGATTCCGGGCATGTCCGCGTGGGACCAAGCGAAAACTTCTTTGAATTCTTTTAGCAAATCTGTGAGCTCTTGAAGCTCAGTGGGGGACAACCCGGAACCGACCTGAACCAATCGAGGGTTCTCCTCATCACCCAAGTTTATTGAGATTATTTCTTCTTTTAAAGGCTGAGCATGCCTTTCATTTTCGTGATCGATGAGGGAACGGATCTCCTTGGGGATGTCCCCATCGAGATCTATTCCTTCATCGTCGGGGTCTAAACAGTTTATTTCAAAAATCGACAAGTAAGTGAAAACATCATCCATTTGATTAATCAGTTCAACAGACGGGGGGAATACAGCGGTTGACTCGAATTCGAAGTAAAAAGTACGATGTGGAGGGCCAATGGGCACAAACTCCGACTCTGTGCTAGACGACGAGTCAGTGTCGGACTCGGATTCAGACTCAGTGCAGGTGCTGTGCGTGCGAGCTACATGTGGTACAAAAGTGCAATTATCATGAACGCCTACGGCGTCCACAATGAGCAGGGAAGGGTCTTCGATCTCTTCTTCTTCTCCTAGCATCAGCACAGCAGGATCTTCCATCATACCCCCCAATTCCTCGCCCCCGAACAGCGATTAAAAGTGGCCTTCTTCCAGAGCTTCGAGCCAATCCAGTGCTTCAGACAGTTCCTCTACCTTTGCAAATTCTTCATCACTCTCCCAAGTGTCATTGGCAAAGATTTCAAACCCTGGATACTTCATCTTTGTTTCCAGATCGATGAACGGTTCCGGCTCTCCTTGGTACAGCTTCTCCCTCTCGTTAATCACGGGACCAGCTCTAAACTTTATCTCAGCAGTTTGGGCTCGGGTGCGATTGCCCCATTTCCTCGCAGGGTCATTCTTTTTGGGCTCATAACCCAAACCGTATGGATAAATACTCCCAGGAAAATGAGGAAACTCAGCTACGCCTTGCTGATTGCGACCCAGGCCCAGGCCAGGCAGGTAGTTCATCTTCCTCATGATCTCTAAGGCTATAGAGCTAACCAAGAAGCCTTCATCAGTCCGGATAGTGTACACCTTTGAAGTTATGATAGCAAAACCTCCCATAGGTACATCCTCCTCTCCATGCATAATTTCCAGCAAGGGGGGGTTGTCTTCAGAATGTGGACGGATGCCAGAGTCTCCATGAATTATGAGAGTCCCGGAATCTAAGCCCAAAATAAGCTTTTGGTGCAGCGTGGACGGTACCCCCATTACATCTGAGCGGTGTAGCCACGGTCTCCCCAGCAGGAGGTTGAATGAGGCAGGGATCTCCAGAACGCAGAACTCCACAGTGGTCTTGAATTTCCTGGTTGCTAGCTCCAAGTTGATCGCTCCCAAAACATCCCGACGGGTATTGTCGTAGGCGCGAACTCCCAGGGTTGACGGCACAAAATCCTTATTTTTGAGGCCGAGACAATAGGCAGTGCGGAGAGGGCACACGTTAATGGCGGAGCCGTTATCTACAAGGATTGTCGGGACCCACTTTCCCATACACTTCATGGTGATGTGAAGGGGCTTATTGTGGTCAGCTCCCTCAAGCGGTAGGTCTTTCTTAGTAAAGGATAAGGTGTGCTGGGCAAGGTTTGGGGTTATGAGGGCTATCATAGCTTCAGGTGCGATATCTGCGGGAACCTCGAGTTTGGAAAGAGTACTGACAAGTCTTCGGCGATGTACGCGGGAAGACGCCAATACACCCCACATGGACATGTTGACCGGGGTTTCACGAAGTTGTTGGATGATAGGGTCGGCAGAAGCTTCAGGGTCAGAGTCGGGGAGAAAATTAAGGTCAAGGATTGGTTTGGGCTGAGAAGGCGGGTTAGGTTTAGTGGAGTTAGGAGGGTTGCTTTGTGGAGTTTGCGGGACGGGGGTGTTCAGGTTTGTGGGGTTGACAGGGGTATTCTGCTGCAGCGGAGGGGCTCGGGACGAGCTACCCTGCTGGAGGTTGGTAGGTTGGTAGACTCTTCCACTGCTGGTAAGGTTGCTAATTGTTTTGGGAATGGGTTCCCACCAAGTACCTTCCCAGAAATCGGAGAAGTCAAAGTCGCAGTCGTCTGCCTTACATTTCCCTTTGTCAATTGCTGTCTTCTCCAAAGTTTCATTGAGAGTTTCCATTTTCAGGGCATGCCAGATGTTCTCCTCCTCTAGAGAATTCCAGAAGTTGCTGTTGTTGTTGCTGTTGTCATTGCTAATCTGCAGAGATCCTTCATCCAACATGGCCTTATTAACAGTCAATTCCTCACCGTCGACCCAGACATTCACCAATTCAGATTTTCCCCACAGATATTCTGGATCCAATACACAGATGCTGGGCTCATCAGGGATTTCAACTACGGGTTGGGGGAAGAACTCCTCAATAATGTACTCCTGTGGGAGGAAAAGATAGTCCATGGCACGGTCCAGAGCGTCGGAATTTTGAGTGAGGTTGACAATGGTCCTGACAGTGAGCCCTGAGAACATACGAGGGTTCATCAGATCCATTTCTTCCACCACTTCCTCTTCTTGAAAAAGGTACGCCAATAATGTTTCATCCAGAGGATCAGAATCGTCCGTCCAATGCCATCCGTTGGGTTCGGGCTCCCATTCCCATTCATCTTCCTCCTTGACAGGTTCAGGTTTTGTGAACAGTGCAAATAGGGAATACCCATCCAAGGGATCGGCCATCATCTCTTCCCAGTCCTGCCTCCATTCTCCATGTTCCAATTCCTTAACTTGGCGGGGATTAAGCGCTACGGGCCACGCCCCTGTGAGAAAGGCCCCGTCTTCCACTGCCAAGAAATCTTGTGCGAGATCCTCCCATCTTCTCTGAAAGTCCCATTCCACGGTCTCAAGCGCGCAGACTGTATCCTCGGTTGGTACCTTGACAAATGGCTTGGGTTGGGTGGTAGGGATGATGTAATGGCTGGGGTTAAAGGGTTGGCTTATGGGGATATGATTGGTGCGGGCATTGGAGTGCTTTGGGAGTGGGTTTGAGACGGTGTTTGGTTTTTGCGGTGGCATAGGGAGGGTTTTGTTATCTATTAGGTCTTGGATTGCATGGCAGAGACGGAAGTAGTTGTCGGTTAGGTGGCCCACATTCTGGTGATAGGCACAGTATGCATTAGGGTTGTGGGATGCGGGTAGTTTTTGAGGTAAGGGAGTAGGGGTAAGTGGCTTGAGCATGCCACTTTCGACCAACTTCTCGAGCACGGCAGGGAGCGGTGCTGAGAACTGAGCAAAAGTGCGGGGTTGGGTACGCGGTTGGCTAGTTTGGGTGGCAATTTGGTTCACTGGCTCGGCTTGGGCTGTGTTTATGGAGGTGTTGGGAAGGTTGGTGTAGTTGGCGTTGCCAAACAGATTGTTGCTGTTTCCAGAGTAAACCTTCTTGGGCTTGGGAGCAGGCTCGGGTTTGTCAAGGATCCCCAACTGAACTGCTTCTTCGACGGCTAAGCCTGTATCGAAGAATGTTTTAAAGTCTGAGCATGCCTGGGTCGTAACCATATGTCTCACAAGAGTGGGTTGAAGATTCCGGACGATCATCCGGATTTGGTCCCTGTCACTCGGTCTGTCTTTCATCTGTGCCGCCTTTGCCCTCCACCTTTTCACGAAATCGGCGAAGGCCTCCTTTGCTTCCATCTTTGTTGACTCCAATTCACGAGTGGTCACCTCCAACTGAATGTTATAATCGTATTGCGCCACAAAAGCCGCGCATATATCCTCCCAAGAACGCTTCTTTCTCTCATCTAGTGAGGTAAACCAGTGCAGAGCATGTCCCACCAAAGTCTGCGAGAACATCTGCGCCATAGCATCCTTCTCGACTCCCCACATGGAAAGTGCTCTAATGTATCCCGTCAGGTGTGCCTTTGGATCTCCTGTTTCGTCAAACTTAGCGAAGTCGATTGGTCTGAACCTATCCAGGAGCTTTGCATTAGGAAACAGGCAAAGCTTATTGATGTCAAAGCCAGTCGATGCTATCTTCTTGTTTCTTGCAACAGACTCCTCTAGTTGGGTGAGTTTTGCCAATACTGCTGCCATCTCGGGGTTTTGCAGGGTTTCCAAATCAAGGACCAGCTGCTCCGGGTTCGGATTTGGGTTAGGGTTGAAGTTTAAATTAGGAATTGGGTTTGGATTTGGAATTGGATTCGGGTTAGGAATAGGAATTGGATTTGGGTTTGGGATAGGAATTGGATTTGGGCCTGGATTCGGGTTTTGTGGTGGAAGGCATCGTGCAACCCCAGTAATCATCATCATGAGTTGGGCGATTTAGTTGTCAATGCACTCGCCCAGGCGTTGGATATCTTCTCTAATCTGAGCCATTTCTCCGTTCAGATTTCCCGGGTTTGGGTTAGGGTTTGGATGGGGATTGGGAACGGGATTAGGATTCGGATTTGGCTCGCCTCCGTTTGGGTTTGGATTCGGGTTGGGGTTTGGATTACCAGCATTCGGGTTCAGGTTGGCTCCGCTCGGGTTTGGATTAAGGTTTGAGTTTGGGTTTTGGCCCCCGATCAATAAATCCATTTCCTCCTGAAAGTCTGAAACACTGCTAGGATCTGACCCAAGTCGAAGTCGCTCCAATCTCTGCCCCAGGGGTCTGGTCCAGGAGGGTATGATGTTCTTCTTCTTCGGCCCAATTGCTCGAAACTGACAGCAAAGCAAAAACCCGTGCTCAGACGCGGTCCCTGTCTCTATTTTTATGAAATTTGCGCATGATTTTAGAAAAGGAGTGCACCATCGTCACTGTCATCGACTCTATTTTCAAAACAATCGACTTACGTGAGGTTGCCTTGATCCTCAGATTTTTGGGTGTGTCCTTATTTAAGAACCGTTGATTCCAAGAGATGCTAAAATGAGCTAAGTATTCGGACAATATTCTGTCGACAATTCGACCATTGGTTCGGAATGACTTGGGGTGAACAATGTGATACGATAACCAAAGCGGCGTAGGCGGTACACTTGCTTTTAGCCTGTATGGTGTTGGTATTACAATGTTCTGCTCCCCTATCATTCATTTCCTTTGGTTAAATCCCGATTAAATACTAGTCGAAGACTCAGCAAAATTTTAGTTTCCCCTAGGTTCGGGCTCGAGGGCTTGTATGATTTAAACAACACGCATTAGGGTGCGTGACTCTTCATCGGGTCTTGGCAACCTTCCAAAGACCGCGCGAGCGAGTCTCGAGAATCGTGGCTAACAGCATGACAATGCAAAATGCAATGCAGCATGTAAACAGAATATAGCACGTAATCCTACCCTGTAGGCTCCTGTCCTAGTTTGGAAGGTTCTACGGCTTGCTAAACATGTACAAAGGCCGGGTTTTGGCTTGAAGAGGGTTCCCCGGACTAGAGTCAAAGTATACCTCCCGTAATTGAGCGTACACCCAATAACGGTACAAACGGTAGGGATGACTCATCATGGTCGAGGGTTGCTGAGCATTCCGGGATTCCCTATCACCGGCAAGCCAGGTAGGATTGCCGAAACACAACAGCGGGGCTGCACAAGATTTATATACAAGAAATAAAAAGTGAAATAAAATCCTTTGAAAATCCCACAAATATTTTTCAAGCTTGGCTCACTAATTTAATCAATGCTTAAGGAAATCAGGCCATTTTGTCAACATACTGATTTTTCTCAAGTATCAATTAAATCATCTTCCCCAGCAGAGTCGCCACTGTGGGCTACCACAGCCCCGGGTGGAATCGGGGCGGCCCGAAAGAAAACGCCACGCTTTTTAGGATCGATTTGAAAAGTTTTGAAGAGTCGCCACCCGGATTTTGTGGTTTACCACCCGAGAAACCGTTCGAAAAATAATTGATTTGAATTGGAAACCAGAGATTTTGAAAAGGGTTCGGAAGCCACGTTACGAGGGGGGAAGGGTTTTACGGCACCCCCCTCGCCCGATTTAAAAATCGGTCCCAACTAGACATTTGTGGGATTTTTCAAAGGATTTTATTTCATCGAGACACTTAGCAGGCATCCAAGGTATATCAAGTGCAGAGGGTGCATGCATGTGCATGTGTACAAAGAATAATTGAAAATGGCGAATAAATGCAAAATGACTGAAACTACAAAATCCTGTCACTGATCCACACTCGAGCGCTCGAAAGCATTCTCGAGCGCTCGGGAATACCACGTGCTCAACCTACAAGGTATGTTAGCATAACAGGATATAGTACTAAAGTGTAAACTGGAACAAACCAAAACATTTTGTAGGCTCCTCAGAGGACTTGAAAAACTAAGATTAAACCCCATTCTTCTAAGCCATGCATCCTTGCCTTTCTGAAAAACAATTTTACAATTACTAAAAGGGCAAAAAGGGACACATACATGGACATGCAAGGGCAGCAAGGGGATCAAACTGCAAGAAAATGGACTGAGCTCGCATGCAAATAATCTCGAGCGCTCCAAAGTGATTTCGAGCGCTCGGGAGTAATTTATACCCTAGAACTGACTTCAACCACCCAGTACAGTCACTGTAGTATGTTGGTACATCAGATCTTATACTTCTGAAGTATGAAAATTTGTCTTTCAGATTTTGAGTAAGAAACTCTTTTGCATGCCCTTGAATGAAAATCATTTTCTTTATTTTTCTTCAAAAAGGTAGATCATTTGTACCAATACACTTCAGAAGAGTTAAGACAGTTATAAAACATATCCTACTCCCCATGCATGTCTATTTTAAATGCTCAAAACAAGAGAAACTGGACTGGAACCACTCTCGAGCGCACCAGAGTACTTCCGAGCGCTCGGGAGTGCTCCCAGTAAACTAGCACAGAAAATGTATTTGTACCCCCTTGCTCTTGTTTTTACGTTGAAGTCTCCCAACCCATGCTCAGTATTGGAGACTGAGATGGCTGAGGGACTTCCCTCAGAGAGGAAAACAGCCCTGTTTTGCTTGTGTTTGACACTAAAGTAGAGAAGTTCTACCTTTGGTTTGGAACTCTGCTCCTTGGAAAAGCTTTAGAAAGTGAATGAAAAAAAAAGATCAAGAAGATCAGAACTTCAAGATGAACTGAGCTTCTTGCATGTTCTTGTTGCCTTGAGTTTCTTGGTTGTTTTTGTTTTTGAAAAAAAAATGGAGTTTTTCAAAGGGATGAAAACTAGTCTTGTTTGAACAGTCAGAGGGATTCTAGAGAGAGAGAGAGTTTGTTGCCTGTTTTGAGCTGGAATGAGGCCTTATAAAGGCAAAATAACCTATGGTCTCATTTTAGAAAATATAATTTAAAATCAATTCAAATCTCCAGGCCTGACTCTTCCTCTGACTGAGGTTGAGTGTTGTGTGAGATTTGGACCAGCTAAAAACGGCTGTGATGATGGCTTGCATGGGAAGTGGGGAAGTTCTATCATCCATTGGGCAGCACAGAAGTCTCGAGCGCTCGGGAGCATTCTCGGGCGCTTGGGAGTTTATTCTCGAGCGCTCGAGAGTTTGTCAGGTCCCAGATTTTTGAAAATAGTTTTAAGCGCTTGGGACTGTTCCTGAGTGCTTGAGACTGATTTAGACATTTTATTTTCCCTTCTAAAGTCTTCCAAGCATCATTCCGATTGGTCCAGGGTTTGTTTCAATCCAAATTCATCATCGGGGAGCCTCCGGGCCACAAATTAAGGAAATTTGAATTGTTCAAATTGGGGTGTCTACACCATTCTCCACCTGGGGGATAGACGTCATTGGAAGTATAAACCCAAAGGGAAAATACAAGCATCAGTTCATTTTAGTAGCCATCGACTATTTCACCAAGTGGGTAAAAGCAGCCTCCTATGCCACCCTTAAGGCTACTCATGTGGCTAAGTTTTTTTGCACCAATATCATTTATCGATATAAGGTACCTCACGAGTTCATCTGCGACAATGGATCACACTTCAAAGGGGCAACAAAGAAGGTTTTTGCCGAATTTGGGATACAAAATCATCGGTCATCTACTTATCGACCTCAAACTAATGGTGCAGTCGAGGCTGCAAACAAAAACATCAAGAGGATTCTACGGAAGACTACCGACACTTACACGGACTGGCCAGAAATGCTACCTCTAGCACTATGGGGTTATCGAACAACTGAAAGAACTTCAACTGGGGCCACTCCTTATTCCCTAATCTATGGGATGGAAGCTGTCTTACCTATCGAACTAGAACTACCGCCACTAAGGGTTCTGGCCGAGACTGGTATGATCGAAGAGGATTGGATTCAAAACCACTACGACGAGATAGCGTTAATAGATGAAAGGAGACTGAGAGCGTTATATCATGTGCAAGGGGGTATCAACGCCGCATCGTACGAGCATTTAACAAAAAAGTGAAGCCACGAGACTTCAAAGTGGGGGATATGGTGCTTAAAACAATCCGTCGCCACGTTTTAGACCCGAGAGGCAAGTTTAGACCAAACTGGGAGCGCATACTGTCTGGAGGAGCAGCCTACATTGCAGACCTAGATGGGATGGAATTCGCAACACCAGTCAACATTGACAAGTTGAGGAAGTATTACCCCTGAGAGATGCTCGTTGGGCCAAAAACCACAAGGGTGGGCGGACCCAAGCAAAAATTAGAGCAAGCCTGCTAGGTCGAAAATCCGCAAGGGCGGCTTAGGCAAAAACTAAGGCATAAATAAAAGCGCTCGCTAGACTGAAAACCAGCAAGGGTGGTTTAGGAAAAAATCAAGAGCACAAAAGGAGAGGAAAATACCCGAGTGAACCCTAACTAAATGTATACACCCCAATTTGGCCTAACGATTATTTCAGGTCCCACCTTGGGGACCATCCCGATGATGAAATGGATACGATGATTGCTGATTGACTTCTTGAGAACCTTAGGACTTTCGGTAAGAACTTTGAGCCACTTAGAGGACCCAATTCAGAGCCAAAAAGCCTTTCAGACAGAAATACAGAATCCTAGGAGAATCCATCTGCCGGCCGTAACATTGATCTCACGACCTTAACATCTTTTCCTCACCCGAGCAACCCGTTGCACAAAAATCTCCCTGAGAGATACATCCCACGGCCGTAAGATCATTTCCTCGGCCGCTCAATCCTTTCCTCGGTCGCCAGATCAATGGCTCGGCCGCCAAATTGTCTATTTTCCAGACTCTGGAACGTTCTGTCGATTGTTTGATCCGACTACACTACCTCTACGACGCGTTCGGGCCACGTTCAGGGATCACAACGAAGAGTTGGAGTTGCATTGCAGTTGCAATTGTAATAGTGCGTTTTGATTGGATGGAGTGTGTCATCCCTTTGCCTATATAAACACACCTCATATATACGAAAGTAATCAGATTCGTCCCCTTTCAAGCCACGAAACTCTGCAGAAATACTTTCTCAAACCCTCTAAAAAAAAACCCTAACCTCCCGAAAGCAGCCATCTATCCGACGATCAAACCCCGAAGTTTCAAACCCTAACCCTAGGGTTTCTCAAAGAAGCAATCAGTCAATCCCGATCAAATCCGAAGCAATCAAGCTACCGAGGGATCAAGGTGGTGAGGCCCAGGGGCCTCTAGTTCGGTTGATTTATCGCTTTTATACTTAATCATAGCATTTTGACTATCTGCTAACGTTTCTGTCTGGTGTGTGGAAGAACACTAGCCGGGGCTTCGATCCCTGGGCCGGTATATCAAACCAGCCTAATTACTCGGTCGTGACATCAATTCCTCGGCCGAGTAATCGATCTGTTGGCACAACCTTATTTTGTTTTCTACTTTCTGATGCATGCTTTATTTATCATCTCGGCTCACCTTATTTACTATTTAAGGGCATAAAAACAGACTACGTGTTTAGAATTAAATAAAGCATTTATATGTCTTGTGTTGAATGTTTATGGGCTAGCCTCACGGCTAGGCAGAAAGGGATGCCTAACACCTTCCCCTTACTATACCTTTGGCTTCCGTATCCGGAATCTCTATCTATTTTCCTAGTTTTAATAAACTGGGTGGCGACTCTGTTTTGATGATAATCACTATCGTGTGGCGATGTTTCTAGCCATAGGAATGTCCATGATCTTGGTTTATGAAGCAAGAAACCAAACGAGCAATCAAATGATCAAACTGTATGGCGATGCCCTGTCTGGGAGGTGTCTACAGTTTTCTGGCGACTCTGCTGGGGATATGAGAGCCATGACCAAAAAGTTCAACGTAAGACTAATACTTGCCTTATTTAATTCATTTATCACATGCATCGAGCAGGCAAGCCTCGTTGAGTTCACCTAATACCCCGGCATGACACGGGCTATGTTAGGGGTTCCAACAAACTCCACAGTCACTTGTACCTATTGGTATATCAAAAAGGGAATCGCCCAATCGCCGCCTATGATGGGATGGCGAAAGGATTGGTGCCCTTTGACAACGGAGCACCCTGAGACTACCTAAACCTTACATGTGTTAGAAAGCCATAGAACCTATCAAACTAAGGCAGGAACCTGCAGGTTAATGAA
The DNA here is from genome assembly GCA_025413875.1 of Rhododendron molle. Classification (NCBI taxonomy): domain Eukaryota; kingdom Viridiplantae; phylum Streptophyta; class Magnoliopsida; order Ericales; family Ericaceae; genus Rhododendron; species Rhododendron molle. The sequence continues at coordinate 27,254,510 of CM046391.1, forward strand.
ATTTCCTGCATTTTGCTTCCAAGTTCTTCCTCACACCTTGTGTCATTCATTGTTGTAACAATCTCTTTTTGTGTAGAAGGGTTGGAATTTTTAGCCCAAATCCTAACCCTATAGGCCAAATACTAACTTACAGGTATTTTTACTTTTAAAGCAGGCACGATAGTTAGATCAAAGAAGCAACTACAGCCAGTTTTATACTCTTACAACACTCGAAGCTCTGCCAAATAGAGGTCTTTACAGCCATCTCGCCAGTCATCACCATCTATCAAAACACCTTCACTGCAACGGTCCCAGTCACTTCCTGGGACTTTGCGGTCATCTTCTTAGCAAATCCCATTGTCTACCACATCCCAAGCTAATTCTTCTGCTTCTATCCTAAGGATGGCAGACAATGACACCACTATCGCCCAGCTCCGAGCCCAAATTGCCTATTTGGTGGCCGAAAAAGCAACAAGGGATGCTGAGGACAAGAAAGATGAGGAAGAAGCAGAAAACCCCCACGAAGTGGTATTGGTAGAAAATTCAGAATTAACCAAACAGGTCAAGGAAATTAAGCATGCCTTGGCCCGTTCACAGGGAGATCAAATTTTGGATTTCGAAGGACTTTGCCTCTTTCCAAACTCTCAATTGCCCGAGAAGTTCAAAATGCCAAACATTGAGAAATTCAATGGAACTGGCAATCCTACCAGTCATGTCCGCCATGTTATCAACACCCTAAAACCAATGGGTCTGAATGATGAGCTCATTGCTCAACTATTTCAAATAACTCTCACTGGAAGTGCTCTCGATTGGTTTCTCACTTTGGAGTTTGAACACTATCACACTTGGCCTGAGATCGCCAATGCTTTCATTAAGCAATATGCGTACAATGTTCAAGTTGAGTTAACCACTCGAGATTTGGAGATGACCAAGCAAGAGTCGAACGAGGACTTTGTTACCTTCGTGGCTAGATGGAGCGAAAAGGCTGCCAAGATGAAGAACCGTCCCTCTGAGGAAGATCAAGTGAGAATAGTTGTTAAAAATCTGCAATCCAAGTATCTCAAGCATATCTACACGCAGGCTATCACTGATTTCAAACGCTTGCATGCTATTGGATTGCAGATTGAAGAAGGACTCAAGCTGGGACTCATTGGGAAAGAAGAAACTCCTCCACCCAAGAAAATCTTTTCGACTCATACATCTAATGCCTCCGTCAACACTCTTAACTCAGTCTTACCCCAAGACCCTTTCCAAACTAGTTCGTCGCAAAGCTCAAACCGGCCTCGCCGTTACTTTAACCCCCTCTATATGACCCCATCTCAAGCCTTAGCAATTCTAAGCCGTCAGGGGCATCTCAAGCCCATGAATAACCCACCTCCTCAGCCACCTTATGGTCCAAGCTACGACGCCAGTAAACAATGCACTTATCACCAACACCCTGGACATGAGACAGACCGCTGTATACGTCTTCGTCATGACATCCAAGATCTCATCGACAATCAAACCATAAAGCCACCCAAACCCAATGTACAAACCAATCCACTCCCTACTCACAATGTTGAACCACCGTCTCAAAGCATCAATCTTATAAACCTCTCCAATAACTCCACATATAATCCTACCCAGTATCACCCAAACCAAACCATCCCTCATCTTTCCCGAAGATAATTTCCCTTGTATCTATGCAATTGATGATGGAGATTGGTGGTTGGAAATGGACCAAGCCCTGCCAAGTGATTGGGAAGTTGGGAGGATCGAACCTGCCGATCCTTGGGGTGTTCAAGAAGAGGAGATAGGTCATCTCACCAGAAGTGGAAGAGTATACAAACCTCCCAAACTAAGTGGAGAGAGCTCAATCTCAACACGAGTAATGGAGGAAGAAGAAGAGGACAGTCAAAGGATCGAACCTGAGGAAGATAGAGTGCTAAGACAATTGAAGAAAATCCAAGCCGACATCTCTATCTGGGGATTGCTTATGTCTTCCTACGAACATCGCAATTCCTTCTTCAAAACCCTGGGGAAAGCTAAGGTTCCCATTGACATCACCCCTGAAAATTTGGTAAGCTTCATAACAGCGTCTAAAGCCATGAAACCAACAATAGCCTTCACTGACAAAGATCTGCCTCCTGAAGGCCTTGCACACAACAAGCCTTACTATATTTCTCTCAAGTGCCTCACTAAATGGATACCATTAGTCCTAGTGGATAATGGGTCCACTTTGAATGTGTGCCCTTAAAGGACTCTCGACAAGCTAGGAGTTGATATTGTTGATATACGCCCTTCCAGCCAAGGTGTAAGGGGATATGATAATTCAAAGAGGAGAGTGGTTGGGTGTGTTACCCTACCCCTAGAAGTGGAGAAGATCAAGAGAGATGTGGAATTCCACGTAATGGATATACCAGCCACCTTCAACCTCTTGCTAGGAAGGCCATGGCTACATGACACTGGGGCAGTACCTTCCACTGTGCATCAAAAAGTCAAATTTGTAGCAGATGGAAAGGTCATCACCATCCTAGGAGATTCATCAATCCGAAACCATTCTGACACACCTGTACAAGAGGTAGGAACTGAAGAAACTTTCCTTACGGGGTTCAGCCTTGAGGAAGCAACTGTTGTGCAAACTCTAATGGCCGAAAGAAGCTTCTACATAAGCACTCCTGCCATACGGATGGTGAAGAAGCATAACTATTGTCCTGGGTTGGGTTTAGGCAAAAGATCACAAGGCATCCCACAAATGATTGATCCTCCGCATAATCAATATGCCTTTGGTCTTGGCTACACCCCGACAGAAGCCGAGATAGAGAAGAGGAGAAGCATGGAAAAAGCTAAGGCAAAAGGAAGCAGGATCAAAGAAGGGAAACTCCTGGTCCCAAAAACACTCAACGGCTGGTTTGTAAGAGAACGAGAAGACTTCCCATTTTGTAGTTTCGCAGAAACATGGGAAGATGAAACTACCAAACAAAGGTATCCTGGAATGCAAATTTTCTTTGATCAAGAATGGACTGACAATGATATGGAAGAAGAACCAACAAATCCTCCTCCCGTTACTCCCAAAGATTGGATTGAGGTGCTAGCTGAGTTTGACCTAAAGATTCTGTTTGGCAAAGAAGAGGGTGAAGAAGAGTATAAAACTGTGAAAGGCAAAGGAGCAACTCCTGAGATGCTACAATAATTGCATGGCATGGCAAAAACATTACTTTTATGTCCTAAATCAAACTAGGATATGTTTTAGGCCCCTGTTTGGGCATTTTCTATAAACATTCATTTTATCTTTCCACTTATGCTTAATGAATGATTCATTCTTCGAAATGCAATAGCTACATACTGCAATCTCTTTACCAAGAAAAAGGAAATTGTGAGGATCAAATTCTTTGTGTTGCTAACAAAAGGAAAGAAGGGACGAACCCTGATTACTTAGAACTAGGTTTCTGTCAAAACTTAGAAATATGATGCTATCTCCGTGAGAACACTTAGAGTTAGCTTGCCTATTACGAAGGTACAAATACAAAAGGGAGATTCAGAAAAACATCTCCATCAAATTCCTTTCCAAAGCAAGAAAACATCTCTATTCCTTTCCAAAAGGAGATTTATGAAAATATCTCCATACAAAAAAACCATTGTGAGGAAAAATGCTCGTTGGGTGACCAAACAGCCCAAGCAAAAGTAAGAGCAAAGCTTGCTAGGGCAAGAAAACGCAAAATCGCAGCCTAGGCAAAAGTTAAGGCATTCAAAAGCTCTCTAGGGACTCAACCTCCATCAGGTAACCTAGACAAAATCAAGAGCATGTGAGAAGAAAAACCAAGAGTGGAAACCCAACCTCAAAGATGGTAATCTTGGAACTACGTAAAAGGCCTGATTCCCTAATTGGGATACGTAGGCAATCTCACATTGAGATGCGGCCTAAAAGCATTTGGAAAGAAGGAAAAACATTGATAGGTTTGTATTCAATGATAGGTATAGCTAACCCTGCGTATTGAGCTCACAAAAGATGAGTTAGTCATTTTCCAAAGGATCGACAAAAGTCACAAGAATCATTGTTCGTCCTCTCTGACTCGAAAGTCATCAACATAAGGGACGGGATATCCCAAAAATCCCATAACATGGTAAAGAGATTGTGGAAGTAGCAAAAGCAAATCAAAGACATGAATTTGATTCAAGCACAAGAAGGAATAAATACTACTTGGCTGAAAAACAAAAATCCGACTTCTTTGGGAAATAACAAGTAGCGGCCGAAGAATGGAATCCTCGACCGAGTAATCCATTCCTCGGCCCACATTTCCATCTGTTACCGTAGCAGTTAAAGATTTCAAACCATGGCATATAAATTCGAAATATCTCAGGATAAAAAGCAATATTTGCCAAAACATGCTGAAGTTGCCTCATAAAAATACAATATCATTATCTGCTTTGGAACTAACAAATACAGGTACAAAGAAAAAGGAAAGCTACTGCCCACGGCCTCTCTTGGGCGCATGACGTGAAGAAGAAGGACGAAACCACTCAGGAACTTGAACACTAATCCTCTGTCCTTCATCAGCATCTCCAACTCTGGCACCAGCTCTAGCACCCCCATCATCTGCATCTCCATCACCAGCTCCAGCATCTCCATCACCAGCCCTAGTGCTCCCACCCTCACTGACTCCAGCACTCTCGGTAACTGACACCGTCGGCACCCGCTCCGCTTCAAGCTGCAAAGAGCAAAATATGGACATTCAGGTTCACATAGAATATGGGATGGAAAGAGAAGAAATCAAAGGATATATACCGCAACTATCCGGCTTCGCTGCAGTCGAACCAAGGCCTCTGCACTTTGAAATGCACGTAGCCACTCCTGAACAACATCAGCAGGCACCTGCAAAAGAAATGGTCATACATATAGCAAAATAGGAAAGCTATAAAAACCAAGGCAAAAACCCATAATGGTTACCTGTTGAACTGCACATACAACTGGGAAGCACATGGTGTTAGTGGCATACGCTCCTTTTCTCCATTAGCATTATGGAAAGAAATAAAACTAGGAGCCCGTGGCCAAACAGGAGGAGCGGCAGCAGTGGTAGCAGTAGGTGGGGTCAGCAAAGTCAAACGAAAAGCTGAGTAATCTCCCGCCTGAAGAAAATCTACAGCTAACTGTCTCTCAAGAGCAAGAAGCAGGCCTTCTCCTGTCAAAAGATGAGTAGACCTCATACTAGCTGGAGGAGGAAGAGGAACAAGCTGCAACGCTTCAGAGCGTGGGAAGTACTAGCTCGCTACTCTCTCCCCGAGATACCAAGCTCTCGAGAAGGGCCCCTCCAAGAGCAAGTGCTGGCTGTCCAAAGCCCGAGCAGAGGTCAACTCCAAGGGAGCATCGTCAAGTAAGGTCCCCCACGGATCAAAGCGCACCTCCAACAAGGACAGATAACATTAAAGAAAACAAAGTAGAAAAATCACATGGAAATTAAAGAATAGGTACAACATACCTGATCCACCGTCAGACAATCCAAAACTCGCCTCCAAGCCAGCAAATCCATGGCAGGCGACCGTGACTTCCGAACTCCCTTCAACCAACGGGCTACCCGTGGAACAAACCTAGACTCTATGTGCCTGGTCGGAGGAGGGAACTGTAACAAGTGCTCGAAGGCCCAGAGCTGCAAGCAAGGATGAAGATGAGCATGATGTATCCAAAACTAAAGCAATGGAAAGAATTATAAAGAAAGCTAGAAGGTATACCTCTAAAACACGATGGTGTCCACCCAACAACAAACTGACCCCCCGGGAGCAAGCACTCAGGTGCCCGTATAGTGTAGCTAAGGCAGGAGTTCCCCAATCGAACTCTGCTATGGTCTCCGAATCCACCACGTAGCTAAGAACTGGACGTGCACACACTACAAGAAATCAAGCTTTTTGCGAGGACCATTATTCCTCGCAAAATCCAAAATTTTCCTCGCCAAAAGCCTTTAGCGAGGAATTTTCATTCGTCGTCCGTTCCTCGCAAATATGTAGTCTCCGATTCTTTTTTGCAAGGAAATTATTTTTCCTTGCAAAAAAGCGTCTTTTGCGAGAAATTAACTTTGTCGCAACTAAATACGCTTTTTAGCGAGAAAATTAATTGGACGCTAATATTACACAAGTTTGTCGCCAAAGGTATTCCATTCCTTGCAAAAACTATATCATTGGTGACAAAGGATTTCCTCGCAAAAAGAATAAATCTTTTGGCGAGGAACCTATTCCTCGCAACAGACGGTTACTTTTGCCAAAATAGATCTTGCTTTTTGCAAGGAAACTTTTCGTCGCAAAAAGTGATTTCTTTTAGCAAGGAAGAAGTACCTCGTGAAAGACGATTTCTTTTAACAAACCAATTAACCCTTTTTGCAAGGAAACTTGTCCCTCGCCAAAAGAAATTTCTTTTAGTGAGGAATTTTTTGGCAAAAAATATCCTTATTGCTACAAACTAAATCATCACCAAAAAAATACCTCATTACTGTAGATGTTTCTTTTCTTTTTTTTTTTTTCTTCCTGTCATGATTTATTCATCAAACTCAGAGGCACGAGCATAACATTAATTTAGAACCATTTCACATAATCAAAACACGGTATCTTAAACTTAATCTTCTTCAACACAGTATCAAGTTTCAAAGACAAAAACCTTAATCTAGGGACTATTTATAATATCTACTATTATACCGAAAACTAAAGGCATCCTTTCAACATCCTTCTTCCATCCAGAAGTACCAAAACACAATAGGCAAATAGCAGCTAGCTTTGTCCTCCAAAGCATTTTCCAACTCCTATCTCCTACTTCAATATTGTATCTCCATGCACCAAATGATCACCATCGATCGTTGAGCAATCTGCATATACGTAACACAATAAAGAGCTTTACAAGTTATAGTACCATACTACTAAACATGAATATCCCAACTAGTTAGCAAGTAGATTGTGACTGGACCAAGCCCACAAGAAATTAAGCAAAAATAGAGTCTTTAACCGGATAACACTAACTATAATGAGTTGCTCTAAAACCGTTTTCTTAACAACAGTACTTGAGGAATTTAACTACAGTTCAACACTTGGTCTCAAAGTACCAGCTATCGTGCATCAATAAGGCTGCATAAAGGCCAGCCCCTAATTTCAATCATGGAGCGAAGGCTCTTTCGTTGAGCTAGCTGATATTACCTAAAGGTCCGCAACTGCGGTACTTGAACATACATGTTCGCCTCTATGTGAATGGATAAAACATGCTCTACAAATACTTCAGTGTCCTTCATACATGAATTCCACAACCTAAATCACCAGCAATTACTTCAAATTCTAGCTCCAAGAAATGGCATCCTAAGGATTTATTCCTTCGTCCGTGTCACGCAAGAAATGTTTCCGTCACCACAGTATTCTCTGAACATGATCAGAATCAGAAATAACCAAACTCAGATCAACATTTATAACCCCAAAACAAACTTGTGCTTGAGATTATTACCAACCCTTCTTCATTTCCTCTAGGAATGTTTTTATCAAGATCGTTCAATGTGGCATCACTACGAAATAGGCATGATCAAGATTGTTCAATGTGGCATCACTACGAAATAGGCATGTTAACATCTCATTGTGATGCATATATTGATTATATTCTTTTCTTCACGTTCGTTGAAAAAGACTGAGAAGTTGCCAACCACTCAAGTCTTATAAATGTAACAGCACGAGAGAGAGAGAGAGAGAGAGAGAGAGAGAGAGAGAGAGAGAGAGAGAGAGTACCTAGGAAGGCCAAATAAAATCAGGATTGAAGTCACCTCACAACGACGGATGAGTTTATAAGGCTCAGTTATCATATTCATGACCCTGTTTCCTGCCCCAATTTTTAGGCGCCTCAAAATCTGCTCATGCAACGATAATATACAAGAAAATGGGCTATTGATCACGAAAAACTCATTGGTTATATGGAAAGGAAGAAACATAAATGACACAACCTGGCAAACATCCTTACAGTGCTAACAGTTTGCTCCTCGGAAAGGCAGAGTCCTCTGGTCTCAGGCATGTGATGATGGCCCTGGCCAAGAGAAAGAACCACTGTAAGCTTTTTGGCACTGCAAGAGATTAATTCACCCAAGAGAAACAAGAAATCCAACGAACTATCATTAGTCATTTGACTATAATTTGCCTTACACTCTTTTCACCATCCATGGCTTCATTCAATGCTTGCCTCTCCACCAAGAGTAGGGGAACCTGCTGCTCCACTTTTATATTCAATCCTTCATAAAATTCTTGTATATCAAGATAGAGGGGTTGGCACTGATTAGTGTCCATGATTGCAGAGTCCAGACACTCAAGACAGAGCTTTCGACCGTCCTCCAGTGCAACATATTTTGTTTCCCTTGGCTGCATACGAAGAGCAAAATCAACATTTATTCTGAAAAGACTTGATTGAATAGGCTTTTCTTGGACAGCACGAAGGGGTGTGTGTGGTTGTCCGGAATGCAGATCCACGAGTTGGCATCCAAACCCAATATGGCATCAAAAAAATACTCGGGAAGTATCAAATAACTATACCAACTCACATGTTCGGACATCCTCACAACATCTCTTGGAATGGAGAGTTCATTGTTATTCCAGTCGCCCAAAGAAATCGCTAGATCAATTGTATTTAAGTTAAACTAACCTCCATTCGCTCACAACTACAGCACCGAGGAGTACCATCGTGTTCATGAAAGGGGCAGTACTTCTGGACAGAAAGGATGTGCTCTATATTCTATAAGACCAGCAGCGTTTGTCGGTATCTGAAAAAAATATCATAAAACTTCTGAAGGACTAGCATGAATTGATAAGAAATGGAACTTGAAAGATAAGTATAATAGTTTCACACTACAAAACATGCCAATTCACAAAACCTTTTAGTGTTTCCAAGATTTCCTTACATAAGATGAACCTAGGTGCCCAGGTTAGAATAGTGGTTCAAATGTCCAAGACTAGCAATACTTGAAGTCGAAGATGTTTAAGACATTGCAACACGTTCTCCCAACCGAAACCAGGTAAAAATTTGCATGAGGACATTTAAAGCTATGTTAGACCAACTCTTGTAAATCTACAAAGTAGCCTTGTGGAGGATATGGGCTTGCTGAGTTTATTTAGAACGACACTGGATTATATTTACCTGGTATCATCATTGATAAATTGGTTAAGAGTTTGGCTAATCCAACTCTCTAGTCATTCCCACGGCATTTTCAATGGGAGCAAAGAGTGGAGGCCCCATTGCAACAAGAAGCTAACATTTGGGTAGAAAAATTTACTTATAAGAAAGCTTCCCTGAATTTCTCTAGTCTCCAGAATTCAAATAGAGGAGCATGGTAGAGAATTTGTCCAACCAAAAGAAAAAAAGAAGAAACCAGGACATGTTGCCACAGGCCCGCAGTTGTTAGCCTACAGATTGAAGGCAAGTGTGCTGTGATACCACCTGATCCAAGGAACTAGGGCAACAATAGAATTTCAAGGGAATCCACCCGGATACTTGGGTTAGTATGTGACCCCAGAACAGGATTTTTATCTCAGGATAGTATTTGATGGCAAAACAGGATTTTTGATCTCTTCATTAATATCCTCAACAGTTTTCAAAGACATCAAAATAAAGTCATGGAAGAAAAGAAAACAGTCCAGCTGCTTTTTCTTCCTTTTAAGTTCCAATTATAATCCGTATGATTAAAACTCAAGTAGATTTCACAAGAATGTACAACAACAATAAAAGCCAGTGGTCAGTGGTCACCACAACATACAATTTTTTTTTTCGTATATTTAAAGCACTGTCATTTAAAATAGCAAAGTACAACAAAATACATGGACATCAATTCATTGCTTTATATGATATGACATTCAAAGGCATGAACATTATTGACACGGCCACAAAAAATTTCAGCATGATTCAGTCCAAAGAAGAAAAAAAAAGAAAAGAAAAGGAAACAACAATACAGATTTGATGCAGTACATGTTGCACTGTGAAGAACTAATATTTTCCCATTCGCACTAGAACCTGATTATGCGAGATAGAATCAACAGGTTATTTCTTGACACTTGGAAGATACTTACAAAATGTTTGCAAACGTCGCATTTTGGGTGATAGTGCTCCTTGTAGCAAAACTTGTGATAAGGATAATTCCCACACAACGAAAACTACAGAATAAGCAATATGCAAAAACCTTAAAACCATAAAAATCACAGGAATTAATATTCTACATCAGTTATTGACTACTAATGTACACTGATGGTCCAACATTCAAATCAGAATAGAACTAGAGTATTTTGGCAGCATAGACAGTAGTTTTTGTACCTCAATAACTTACATTTACCACATTCATGGGGTTAGAAACTGAACAACCAGAAAACACAAAGCATATTTATCACAATTGTACACACTGGACAAGGAGATGAAGTTTTTAACTGTTCTTGCAGAAGTGTAACATGAACAAAATCTTTTATCTTATTCAATATTGTAACAATAGAGCAATTTCAAAAATGAAATTTTACCAAAAGTTGATCAAATAAGCCTCCCTAAAGTATTACTGACAGGAAGGATCATACCTGAACCCTGTTGAATAGGGGTAAGACATAGGTTGATAAATATTTCCATTCCCATTCCAACTCCCACTTCCACTGCCACTCACATTCCCATTTCCATTTCCATTCGCATTTCCACGGTCATTTCCATTTCGTGTCACCTATTTTCAGAAGTGAGTCGAATCAACAAATAAAATGATGCTTATAATCCTATTAAAAGAGAGAACTCACAACCCTTACAAGTTCTAAAAACCACTTCTGAAATTCAGATCGATGCCTCTTTTCTATGTTTCGGTTACTTTATCGCTTGAGCCCTTCCTTGTGTTGCCTAAAAAAGTGCTATTTTCTACTTTCCCTAGCCACCAAATTCTTACACTACCCAATCGCTACTTCTGTTCTCTTCACCGCCACCACCATTCCTCCATCTCGGGCACCGTCATCTCCATAGCAACCACCACCAGCCAGCCATACCCACCTCTCTCTCTCTCTCTCTCTCAAACCCACAATTTGCTAGGAAACCCAAATCAAAATTAGGGTTTTACACAGGTATCTACTATCTACAGAAATTGATTCTACATAGAAATTAGGGTTCTATACAGAAATCGATTCTCCAAAAAGAAAACCCAAAAAAATCCAAAATCGAACTCATTGAAAACCCACAATCGGAAACCCCTTCTCCAGCACCATCACCCCTTTTCTCTCTCTCTAAAAACCCACAATCGAAACCACCAAAAATCGAGTGTAAAAAAAGAAAACCCAGAAGAAATTACCTCCGATGCAAGACCTGCGCCGTCGCCGTCCTCGACTTTTTTGCCCGTATCTGGATTTGCCTTCAACAACAAACACAGCACGACCAGAGAGAGAGAGAGAAAGAGACGGAGCGAGGCTACAGTCGCCCTGGCTGCTGGCGTGTTACTGTAGCAGGTCGGAGACAAGGCTGTTGGACGAGGGTTTTGAGGAGTTTGACTCGGGGAAGAGACTAAATGGGGGAGAAGACGAGGTTTTTGGAGATGATCGTTCTAGGTCTCTGAAGAGGCAGCAGCCCTAGATAGCGGGAGATTGGAAGTGATGGGAAAATTTTCTAGCGCGAGACTTGAAAATTTTCGAGCCCTGGGTTGCGGGAAATTGCAGTGTGTTTTGGAAGGGAAAAGGGTAAATAGTGAGTCTTAAACGGTGTCATTTTAAGTCTTCTATTTGTAATTCACTGCAGAGGCATATTGGGCATTACTCATGAAACGGTGCCGGTTCAATGAACGGTGCAATTAGTTCTTGACGTCCAGATCTCTACTCAATTATCCGAACCATTCATCTTATAGGACTCATCAAATTGAATTCCCACGTGAAAGTTCAAATTGATCGGACATCCGCAACTACCTCATCGAAATACTTTTATAGTCTAATCATTTGGTGGCATTACTAAACTATTCCAATGAGGCGGTTACGTGTATCCGTTAAACTTCATTTTCGGAGGAATGATCTACTCTACAAGGTACAAAAGATGAACGGTTTTGATCGCAAATAAATACCTCGAGTGGTGTTCAGGTGGTGCATTACAAGACTTATACCTTTGGATGAAGTAAATGTCTTCCGATCAAGTAGTTGTTGATATCCGATGATCTCCGATTTTGGTGACAGTTATTGAATTAGTAAATTATGAAATTCTAACGGTTTAGATCGCCCATTATAAGAATAGACTCAACAATAATCTTTAGAATCTATACGTTCAACTTACTTTGTAGTAAACTAAGTCGTCTGTTGTATGCGAATGTATAGTAGCCACGCAACTACAATACAAACATGACGATCGATACCGTTGAATTCCTTGAGCTTGTCGACTAGATCATTCCCGTGAATTTTTGGCTCCATCGGGTTTAGAAAACCCCTTCATCGGTATGCAAATTCGTTGATAAAATGAAATTTTTATGTCCGATCAAGTGTTTAACAATACGCGATCAACTTCATTCTTAGTACAAAGTGATTTAGACCATATTACGTAAAAAATAGATGATTTTGATTGCAAAAGAAGGTTTCATGTGGTGCACTATAAGACTTTAATTTCTTTGTACACGTTAATTTCTTTTTGCCGCAATGACGATTCCTCGCAAAATGCTTTTAACTGTTGCGTGGGTAAAATTTGCCCAAAAAAGGAAGCATCAGCTTATAGCGACAAATTTACTATTTTCTTGCAAATAATCACCGTTTTTTGCGAGGAACACAATTCCCCTCAAAAAGTAAGTATAGGCTTTTAGCAGCCAATTCTTTATTTCCTCGCAAAAACCAATGTTTTTGCGAGAAACATAAATCCTCGCAAAAATGTTAACAACTTTAGTGTCCAAATAAGTTTGACACAAAAAACATACTAAGCCTTTTGGCGAGAAAAATTTATATTTCCTCGCAAATTCAATTTTCCCGCCTACATAAAAAATTCCCGCCACATTTTTGGCGGGAAGAATTAGCGAGGAATTTTGAAAATTTGTCGCAAATACTCTTTAGCAACAAAGAATTAGCGAGGAAAATATGTCTTCCACGCAATAAAACACCACTGTCATCCCGTTAGCAAGGAAACCGTAATTTCCTCGCCAATACCCTTCCTTTAGTGAGGAAAGTGATTTCCTCGCAAAAAAATTTCAAGCTTGATTTCTTGTAGTGACAAAGTTCTCCTTGTTGCAAAATAAGGTCTGTCCGAGGAGGTAAAGGAGGAAAGCTTGTACCAGCTGAGGAAGAGAAACCTATGTCAAAATTCCCGCACGATCAAACTGCTGCCGAAGCCAGTAATAGGTGATGTGGCCGCTCTCAGACACAGTAGGGGTCTACCCCAAAAGGTAGTCAAAAGCATCCTTACGCTCGTGGATCCGTGGATCGATAGGAAGAGGGTCACCACCAACTCTCAGGCCAGTCAACAAAGCAAAATCGCTTGGAGTAATCATCATCTCTCCAGCCTCTGGGAAATGGAAGGTGTTGGTGGTATCCCACCACCACTCCACAAGCGCCCTAGTCAAACCCAGCTTTGCCTTCGGAAGATGGAAGCTGAGTATCAAAGGCTCAAAGCCAGCTAAGGCAACTGTATCTTTTGCACTCTGAGGAAGCCTCTCGTACCACTCATAAACCTGGGGACCACTCCCCCACATACGTAATTTCTCATTTGCCTGCAAAATACAAGAAGAAATCAATACAAGCGCCTAAACATGGGGCAATTCTTAAAAACTCAGTTTCAAATTCAAATATCAAATCACGGTTTCATAAAATCTAACGCAAACGAAAATATTTGCAGGAAAAAAAATTATTACCTTTCGATTGGTAAAACCAAAGTGCTGCTCTGGCTCCTTGCGCAAGACCTCAGCCGAAATGTCGTTGAGAGGAGGACAATATCGCAATGAACCACCACGACCGATAATGTGAACAAAAGGGGCATACGTGGCGGCATCAAACGGCGGCAAAGCATCACCGCCCACATCGGAAGCGGTCTCAAACTCGGCATTGGGGGGATTCGGCTGCAAAGAACCCCCTCCAACAGTCGGCGTGCGCTGACTAGAGCAAAGCACGCTTGTGCTCGAGACCCCGCCCAGAATTGTGGCCTCGACGGCTAGTGCCTTGCCCGTATCCCTCAGAACGGCGGTGGAAGATGAAGGAGCACCGGTGGTGGTATCAATCGGAGGAGGAGGCGACGAGGAAGACATGACAGCCAAGGAAAATGGCGGTCGGAACCGTGGTGGTCGAAAAAACGACGGCGGCGGGAGGACGGCGGTGACTGGAGAGAAAAGGGCGGAGGAAGTCGCTCAGATAGGAAGAGAGAAGAGGAAGAGAAAGATCAAGTAAAGTCGTGAGATCGATTGAACTTAACTTAAATCGATTTTCTGACTTTTGGCTTTCTCATGGCCGAAACATCGATATCTCGGCCGCCAAATCCATTACTCGGCTGAAGGATCAATCTTTCGGCCCCCTTAATTGATTCCCCTCAGTAGCAGAGGACCTTGCCCAGTGCACCAACTCAAGCTATTATGAAGTTTTGGGTCCATGACCAACAAAACTAATGATCAAATCAGCCTTGGGGGCATACCCCTCACCAAACACAGAAAATTCACAGCTGCTAGTCAACTTGATCACCTGGGATTGTTAAAATCCAAGCTCCGGCTTCAATACCACTTGCAATACCAACAGCTCAAAACTCACTATCTATTCAGCCGCTCTACGCTGGCCACCATCAACGGCTCAACGCCAAATACCATCCAACAAATCCATTGGCTCCACACCCATACCAATCATATCTCCGCAACTCCAAGCTTGCAAATCATTCAGTAGCCCTATGCGTCACTCAACGGTTTCGTGCCTCAAATCGTTTCAAAGGCTCTACTCGGTAGTAGACCTATACTCAAGCTACTCAACAACCTCAGGCTCCAAGCTCACCCCTATTTCAACTGGCTCCAAGCCAATCATCTAAGCAGCTCCGTGCCCATGTCTACCATCTCAGTGGCTCTAATCCTATATTCACCACTTCAGTGGCTCCAGGCCTATTATCTCAACGGCTCCAAGCCAATCAATTCAAAAGCCCCGCGCCCATTATTTCAAATGGCTCTATGCCATGACCACTTCAACTGGCTCTACGTCGTAACAACAATCCTCAGCTGGCTCTACACCACCCCAATCAAGATATCATCAATTCTCAGGCTCTACGCTTGAATGCTCAAAATCCAACATTTTGAATGCTCGAAGCTCTTCGAATGGCCAACCACTGTGTACTGGATGCTCAAGTTCTACACTTGAATGCTCAAGCTCTATGCTTGGATGCCCAACCACTGCGTACTGGATGCTCAAAGCCTATACTTTGAATGCTCGGATTCTGCCATCCGAATGCTCGAGCTCTACGCTCTGAATGCTCAAGTCCAGAACTTGATAGAAGCTCCATGCTTAAATCAAACACACACGCACGGGCCCGTGCACATTTGCATCAATTGCATCACCACAATCACATCGAGTCTGCATAATTATCATCATATCTATCTAACCACCATCATCGTATATACATTCTGCATATCTCTCTTATTCATGAAACAGGTCAATCCTGCAATCAACCGGCTCCGCGCCTTGATTTTATTGATTGGTCCAGAACCTCGATCCTTTGGCTCCACGCCAAAATTTATGATGAGAAAGCTCCGTGCACAGACCATCAGAATACAACCAGCTTTACGCTTCTGTTCAGTCCCGTCAAGCTCGAAGCTCTGACATTTCAAATTCCCGCCTCCAGAAGGCAAAGCTCCTTGAACTATCAACCAGCTCCGAGCCTCAGTTCCATCAAAGCTCTAAAACCTCAGGCCCTCGCCTTGTGATCAAAACCAGCTCTGTGCTTTGGTTCTGTCAAGCTACAACACCTTAGGTTCTCGCCTTATGATCAAAACCAACTCCGCGCTTCGGTTCTATCTCTCCAAGCTCTTGCCTTATGATTAATGCTAACTCCGCGCTTCAGTTTGCTCAAAAGCTCTACCGGCTTCGTGCCTCAGTTCCTTTAATCCAATGCTCCGTGCTCCAGTTACTAGGCCATCTGCCTCCCTATATCTCAAGAAACGGCATCCAACTCGTCTCCGGAAGATGGTTTGGGTTCCACCCCGTATCTCAAAATTGGCGTCCAATTCATCCCCAACAGATGGCTTGGATTCAGCCACGATTACATCAATTCCTTCCAGCTCATTCGCAAGGATAGGCTACCCTACCGAGTTTCCCTCAGTTAAAGTCAGGATGATCAAGAAAAGCAAACACACCCGCTGTGTATTGATCTACCCAAAAATACTAACGACACTCTCCGTAAAAGTATCCCCGGCAGCCCTGTGCTTCTTCAACTACTCTCCGCCAAAATCCTGGCTCAGTCTAGATATGTCGCACTACGGCTTTTAAAACCCGAAGGTACGTCTTCTGTCTCTAACCCTCCAAACTTTTTCTTTTCTTTATTGCCCCCGAACTACAGTTGGTCTGAATTTCCCCTGTGGAATACGTAGGCAGCCTCCCGGCCCGACCATAACAAAAACCTTTTTTGAAAACCCTTGGAATAGTGGTTGGACCAAATGGAGTTGCTTTTACAGCTTTGACTTTTACTCAAACATGTCTCGCGATCCATCTGAGCTCAGTCAAAGAGGGGCATCTGTAGACACCCCAATTTGGCCTAACGATTATTTCAGGTCCCACCTTGGGGACCATCTCGATGATGAAATGGATACGATGATTGCTGATTGACTTATTGAGAACCTTAGGACTTTCAGTAAGAACTTTGAGCCACTTAGAGGACCCAATTCAGAGCCAAACAACCTTTCAGACAGAAATACAGAATCTTAGGAGAATCCATCTGCCGGCCGTAACATTGATCTCACGGCCTTAACATCTTTCCCTCACCCGAGCAACCTGTTGGACAAAAATCTCCCTGAGAGATACATCCCACGGCCGTAAGATCATTTGCTCGGCCGCTCAATCCTTTCCTCGGCTGCCAGATTGTCTATTTTCCAGACTCTAGAACATTCTGTCGATTGTTTGATCCGACTACACTACCTCTCCGATGCGTTCGGGCCACGTTCAGGGATCACAACGAAGAGTTGGAGTTGCATTGCAATTGCAATTGTAATCGTGCGTTTTGATTGGACGGAGTTTGTCATCCCTTTGCCTATATAAACACACCTCATATATACGAAATTAATCAGATTTGTCCCCTCTCAAGCCATGAAACTCTGCAGAAATACTCTCACAAACCCTCTCTAAAAAAACCCTAACCTCCTGAAGGCAGCCATATATCCGACGATCAAATCTTGAAGTTTCAAACCCTAACCCTAGGGTTTCTCAAAGAAGCAATCAGTCAATCCCGATCAAATCCAAAGCAATCAAGCAATTGAGGGATCAACGTGGTGAGGCCCAGGCGCCTCTGGTTCAGTTTATTTATCACTTTTGTACTTAATCGTAGCGTTTTGACTATCTGCTAACGTTTCTGTCTGGTGTGAGGAAGAACACCAGCTGGGGCTTCGATCCCTCGGCCGGTACATCAAACCAACCTGATTACTCGGCCGTGACATCAATTCACCGGTCGAGTAATCGATCTGCTGGCACAGCCTTATTTTGTTTTTTGCTTTCTGATGCATGCTTTTTTTATCGTCTCAGGTCACCTTATTTACTGTTTAAGGGCATAAAAACAGACTACGTGTTTAGAATTAAATAAATCATTTATATGTCTTGTGTTGAATGATTATGGGCTAGCCTCACGGCTAGGCAAAAAGGGGTGCCTAACACCTTCCCCTTACTGTACCTTTGGCTTCTGTATCCAGAATCATTATCTATTTTCCTTGTTTTAATAATTTGGGTGGCGACTCTGTTTTGATGATAACCATTATCGTGTGGCGATGTTCCTAGCCATGGGAATGTCCATGATCTTGGTTTATGAAGCAAGAAACCAAACGAGCAATCAAACGATCAACCTGTATGGCGATGCCCCGTCTGGGAGGTGTCTACACTAAAACAAACAAACTTCGTTGGAACTACGATTATGGCCTGATTCCCTCCATGGGATACGTAGGCAATCTATGAATTGAGATTCGGCCACTACCATAATTATCATTTCCAAATTTCTAGGTCTATCCTCAAAGCATGTTAACTGTCAAACCATGGCAACAACATTTTCAAAATAAAGCAACCAGTGTCTTATTATTTCCAAGGAAAAAAAGGAAAAGCAAGCTCAAACAATTCCCAGTCTATGAAAACTAGAATCAAATCTTTCAAAATGCATAAGCAAAGTGTCAATCTCTAGGTCCTCCTTCTCTTTGCACTTTTGTCCTTCAAAAGGTTTTTCTCTAACCAACGCTTATATGAACTCGATAGTTTGTCAGCAAAGTTCTCAGCAACCTCGTGCATTATTCGATTTGGCCATAAATGAAGCACATTACGATGAAGGTTGGCATCATGAACCTTAGAAACAGCATACTCATGGTCACCCAAAACTTTAACCTGTTCAGCCCCAAACTGCCTCTGGAAACGAGCAGGGAAATAGAAGGTAACTTGAGTGATACCAATCACCGCTACACCAAAATGGTTCATGGTACTTACAGTCATGCTCTCTACACCATACCAGGGGCAAACCCATTGGATTCGATCACGCTTACGAGTCCCCATCCATGCCTTCCAAGCACTTCAGTAGGAAACTGTCTGATTACTCGACGCTCCATGTAGTGATCTGAACTATAGGGCAGCCGCTTTGGCACATCCCACACCCTCAACTTCTCATAAAGCCATACCTATAGAAAACAAGGGAAAATTGCGAGTTGTGAGAACACGTGAGTCAAAATAAAAGAGTGACGAGCTAAAAGATAAACTTGGCAAAAAACAGGTAAAGAGCGAACCTGCAGTAACAAAGGGCTGCTTGAAAACTGGGCTGTAGGATTACCCTTTACCATATCAAGGCCTATCAAGGTCTCTGCCAACACCAAACCAGCAAAACCTGTACGATTTCCCACCTGTTGAGCAAAATCTAGTAGCATAGAATCAGCATGGCTAGAGGAAGGACCAAGCAAGTAATAATGGAGAAGACAGATGCACAGCGCATGGAAGCATGCCTTCTGTTGAGGAATTTGACGATGAGCTTCAGCTATACCAAAACACTGGACAAGCTGTAGAGTTTCCAACCTTCCATTCACCATGAAAAACCTAGCCTCATGTTTCTGAACTTGGAGCAAATCCTTTAAGAGATTGCCTCGATTAAACAAAGGGTTAGGAGTAGTGAGACCTTCTCTATCCGAATGACCCATGATAGTTGCAAATTCCTCGATAGTAGGACACAATTCCTCTCTTCTAAATCAAAAGATATGAAAAATAGGGTCCCACAGGCTAGTGGCTACCCGAAGGAAAGCAAAATTCACAGGAATTTGGCGAAGGGAGACGATGAAGTCCATACCAAAGGACTTAAAGTGCAAACGGTCGAGGCCATTAAAGGAATCCAACCATTGATCAAGGACTGGTTGTGCCATGGAATCGTTGCTGACAAAAGCCATCGAGTTCGTAGAACGTATACTTATAGGGTAGGTTGAGTCCTAGTTCGAATCGGAATCAGATTCTAAAAACTCTGGAAATCAAGTCGGTCTTTCGGCCAGTACTTCGATATAGTGGCCGCTTTCATAGGCCAATCAAATATCAGGTAAGACGAATCGATTTTTCGGCAGCCATATCGAAGGTTCGGCCGCTTTATCGAAAGGTCCGCCGCCAGAACGACCTTTTTACAGAAAATTTCCACGGTTCTGTCTAGTTCGTCAAAATTTCTATCAAACCAATTTTACGCCATAACAGGTATAAACAAAAACTATAAGTGCAGGAAAACGAACGAGCCTTTAAACAACACCAGATCGTAACGGCTACTTCAGACTCCTCGCCGGAATCGTAGCACGCCGCCGAAACTATACCTGTAAAACAAACAAAAGGTGAGCGCACCTTTGCCTTCTCGTGGCAAAGGCCCTCCGATGCCAAAGTTAGTATCACGTACTAGTAGAAAACCCTAATTCTCAGTAGCTATAGATGGATAGCCGAGAATTGCGTACCTTTACCTCTAGATTTACCTCATATTTATAGGTTCGCGCCTGCTTGCTGTCCAAGCCATTATGTTGCCCTAAGTTTCCTTTCTCGTATTGGAAACCCAAAATATCAGAGATTCTTGTTCCCTTAACGGTGTATTACCTTATAGACCCTTTAGGAATTCCTCCTTTATATGGCCGTTCACCCTATTCCCGTTGGGTATCCCCTCCAGATCTCGTTTCCTTACTGAATTTTACCATTTCTGGACTCTTCTAGAGCTGCCTCCTCCATGCTGCTGGTGCTGTTCGGCCTTCCCATTGCCGAACAGACTGCCTGGACCAGTGATTTCACATGTCACTTGTCTCTTTACCAGGCACCTGGTCCAACAACTCCTCAAGTCATTGGACCATGCCCTTGTTCGGGTATCCTGGACCATTGACTTCACGTGCCATTGGTCCTTACCGCTGTTTGCCGTATTGCACGGCAGCTGCTCAGACTATGTTCACTTGTCGGCCCCACATACCACGTGTTCGGGCCACTTTTGTACCTGTTCGGGATTACCTCCCTTCAATGGCTCCCCAGCTTTACTCGTTATTTTCTCTTAATATGACGAGCAAAGCTTTTAAATACCGAGCACATCCTCGTCCTCCGCTCCTGCACCTTGTCTTTCGTACTTGGTGCAAGTTCATCATTAGTCCAGGCCAAACGTCTCGTCGTTTGGTCTGGGCAGGCTTTTCCAGCTCTTACCTTTAGACGCAGCATTCATTGTACTGCCCGCATTAAATGCGAGCAGACACCTTTGGGGAACGGAATGCCCAAACGGCGTCTGGGGTGACATTTCTCATATGCCACCCCATCTGTTAGGTTATTTTTGGATTTTCGTCCAAATTCAAAAAATCACTTTCTCTCTCTAAGTCCCCTCTGCAGAAAAGAAGGTTGTTCGTACCCGCCATTGGAGCACTGTTCACCATCTCGTGGTTCCTCCTCTCTGCACCTAGAGTCTCCGATCGTTACCTTTGTAAGTCATCGTTCCCCTCCTTTCATCATCTCCTTTTTAGGATTCTCCGCAGTTGATTTAGGGTTCCTTCGTCCCCTTTTTTCATCAAGACAACCTATACCCATATTCTTCGTTATGGGTAGATTTTGTAGGCATTGCGATACCCTCAGATGATGGCCAACTTTAGATCTCGTTACGAGATTCCTGACAATGTGGCCACTGAACTGGCTCTTGAGGATGCAATCCGTGAGTGTTTTGCTAACGACACTCTCCACATCCCCGTCGTCGCCGTTGTCGAGGGCGGCGTTAGATTTCCCCTGGCACCGTCACTCCGCCAGGTTCTCGCCCATTACAGGTTATCTCCCATGCAGGTTTCTGACAATTTCTTTAGGGTTGTTATGGGCATTAATACCCTGAACCAAATGCTTGGTACATCTCTTGGTCTGCACGACATCCATCACCTCTATAGCATATCCAGAACCAAAGACGCACTAACCTATTATTTGAAGAGTAGAGACTCCAGAAAGAGTCTTGTGCTCGAACTTCCAGACTCCGCTCGAGGAGACGATGACGACTTCCTCATCGTTACTGGGAACTTCGAGCCCAGAAATGAGGATGGTCAAGTGATAGGATTTCACGCCCCACACCGATTTGGCACTCCACTTAGTTCTTTTTCTCGTAGAACTTCTTTACCGAGCAATATTTCACCACTTTTCATTTCTTTTAGTAATAGTTTATTTTCCTCATGTTTTTGCAACCATAAACGTCAACCAGGGGCACGCCATAATCACCCCCTAGGTGCACGTAGCTAACATCAACCGTGCTCTCGCCTTCAACAGGCAAGGCACGAACTTGGCTGGCCGAGCAAGAGCAGCATAGATTCTCCTGAGCTACAGGGCGTCTTACGGCGGATTCATTGACCGGCGAATCTGTGCAGCTGACAACCCCTTGATTCCTGATCCTCCCATTCAACAACCCGAGCAACAAGAGGAAAGGCATTCTCGGACCCCACCGTTTCCCAACGGGCCCATCCAACTCGTTGAAGAAGCGTCCACGTCCTCGAGTGGATATTCTCCATCTCCTCCTCAAGAAATGGATCAACCTATCAACCTCAGCAATCTGCTCACCATCGGCTGTGGAAGAGGCCACGGCACTGCTCGCGGCCGTGGACGCTCTCAGAGCTCTGCATCGTCTCATGGCCGTCAGGGATCGACTCAACCAGACACCCCTCCAGGCTTCTCTCCCGAGGAGATTGAAGCCAGTCATCGTGACAAACGCCAGAGGCTAGAAACCTCTGCGGTTGAGCAGCCTGCCTCTCAACTCACAGCACCTCCAACCCCCCTCTGGGCTCCTCAATTCACACACGGCGGCCGGCCAGTCACCGTCCGCGACAGTGTGGAGTTTGAAGGCACTGCACTTCCCAAGCGTTCATGCTTTCTGGGGACATGCAAAAGGAGATTGCCAGCTCCCCAGACAATCTTCTTGGCTCTTTCATGAGCCACAATGCTAAGGTAGAGCTATCGTATTCATTTTTATGTGCTGATGGCTTCAAATTGTTATTTCTACTGTTTGTCTAACCATGTGCTTGTCCAGGCGATGCAAAAAATGGTGGCTATGGCCCAGAGGTTTGGTCAATCTGAGCCCCAACATGCCAGATTGGCCAGTGAGAATGCCACACATCAGAACACTATCATCAGATTGGAGAGAAAGAGGAACCAAGCTCGCGGGACTACGGATGAGCTTAGAGGCAAGCTGGAGGGAGCTGAGGACAACCTGAACCAGACTCTCACAGAGCTAGAGGCGAGCAAGAATGAGGCCAAGATCGCCTACTAGCAGGGCTACAATGAGGGAATCCGCGTGGCCACCGAGAGCTACACGGACCAAATGCCCGGGATCCAGGACCAAGTCTTTGAGGCTGGCTGGTTGGCCTGCCTCAAAAAATCTGGTGTAGCAGAGTCCTCCCCCCTCTGGACAGAGATCGATCTTCCGAGCACTGCAGTTGTTGAGGAGCAGGAAGAGGTGGAGGTGGAAAACGTTGGGGCGGGAGTGCAAGATGCACAAATCAATGAGCAAGCAGAGAATGAAGCCACTGCAATTGTGGATGATGCCACCGCTGGCCAGAAGGAAGCTGGTAGTGGCATCCCAGAATCATCCACAGTGGTGGACACGACTGCTCCATCCTCTTCTCAAACTGCTCCAACTTCTCATGTCATCCAAGATCTAACGAATGAAGAGTAAGTTGGATCCTTCCAAACTTGGTGATGGTAATCGGAACTACTTAATCAGTTCTTGTTGGCCCTGCGTGGCCATTGGTATTGCCCTGCGTGGCACTGATACACTTCTAAATACTTTAACTCTGGTTTTTGGCCCTTCGTGGCACTTTGATTGTCTTTGGTGGCCCGGTTTGGCCTGAACAGTTTTTGCTTGGCCCTTCGTGCCCTTTTTTCAAACCAGGTGGCTGTCTCATGGCCGGCATTTCATGTGCTAAGTGTCTTCGTACTGAGCTTTATGTATATTCACGTATGCTCTCCAGGTCTTATCATGCCTGCTGATGATTCAGTTGTTTTCACACTTATACCGTTGCAGGTTTCTCGTACCTTGAAATGACGCTAGAAGCATTCGTATATATGCACTCGTATGTATTCACTCGTATGTATTCAGGGTCTTGCTCGTATCTGGGCAATCTGTTAAGTACTTAGGCATTATTTCATGTACGTGCTCCAAGCGCTTTGTACCAGTATATTCATACTTAGATCATCCAAATGTACTCGTATTTGGCCACAGTAATCTTGAGTTTATTCGTACTCTGAATTATCCCAAACATATTCGTGTTTGAGAATAATGTGCATAGTTTCGTATGCGCTTCGGGCCTATTCGTGTCCGATCAAATGGTCAAGTATATTCGTACTTGGCTGAATTCTGGGTATATTCGTACCTGAGCAAACGGTCAAGTATATTCGTACTTGGCAGAATTCTGGGTATACTTGTACCCGAACAAGCGGTCAAGTATGTTCGTACTTGGCAGAATTCTGGGTATACTCGTACCCGAACAAGCGGTCAAGTACGTTCGTACTTGGCAGAATTCTGGGTATACTCATACCCGAGCAAGCGGTCAAGTATGTTCGTACTTGGCAGGTTTTGAAACATTCGAAATTTCACTTAGTTACCATATACCTCTGCTCCTCAATACGAAGGGAGGATTAAGGACATAGACCGACTTCGTATTTAAAGCATAATAAAAGAAAATATCGTAAAAAACAGTGTTGTGTTATCAGAATCTGGGAATTTTATTCATAATTCAAAAAACTCAAGGGGGCGTTACGCGTTCCCCTTGCAACTAACAAAAGCAAACACAAGGGAATTTTATTCGTAACTCCCACATAATCTCGATGTGCATCTAAAACAGAATAACAATGAAATCGAAGTTCTTTACATGTAGAACTTCCTCAAGTTGTGAACATTCCAGGGCCTTGGTATCGGGTTTCCGTCCAGGTCTGCCAATCGATAAGCCCCAATGCCCACAACTTCTGTAACTCGATATGGGCCCTCCCAATTGGCCCCCAATTTGCCCTCGTTAGCCACCTTGGTCTTGCCGAGCACCTTTCATAGCACAAGGTCTCCAACACCAAATTCTCGTGGGTGGACATGCTTGTTGTAGCTTTTCATCAGCTGCTCTTGGTACGAAGCCAGCTGCACCAGAGCTCATTCTCTCCTCTCCTCGGCGAGGTCCAGCTCAATTTCTAGGGCTCTGTCATTGCCCCCACTCTTCACCAATGTGGTCCTATTGGTCGGCAAACCAACTTCCAATGGAATCAGAGCCTCTGTTCCATATGCTAGCGAGTAGGGGGTCTCTCCCGTAGACCTCCTAGGAGTTGTTCGGTGTGCCCACAGAACCAATGGCAATTCGTCGGGCCACTTGCCCTTTGCTTTGTCCAACCTCTTCTTGATCCCGTCAAGTATAGTCTTGTTGGACGCCTCTGCCTGTCGATTGCTCTGAGGGTAGGCTGGGGTTGAATAGTAGTTCCTTATTCCATACTGGGCACAAAAAGCTTGAACTTTTTCTGGAACTGCGACCCATTGTCAGTGATCAGAGAATAAGGGACCCCAAATCGAGTGATGATGTTCTTCCACACGAACCTTTCTATCATAGGTTCTGTGATCTTTGCCAGTGGTTCCGCTTCTATCCACTTGGTAAAATAGTCCGTTGCTACCAACAGAAACTTCCTGTTCCCAGTTGCCTTATGGAGTGGACCCACGATGTCCATTTCCCATTGCGCAAATGGCCAAGGGCTTGTCAAGGGCACCAGATCCTCGGCTGGTGTTCAGATCATGGGCGAGAACTTCTGACACTTCTCGCAGATTTTCACGTACACTTTTGCATCTTCTTCCATGTTCGGCCACCAGTAACCCTGGGTTATTGTACGGTGGGCAGTGGATCTCCCACCTGCATGACTCCCACATGTTCCTTCGTGTATCTCGTGGAGGAATTTCTGCACCATCTCGGGATGCACACAAAGTAGGTACGGTCTAGTGAAGGACTTCCTATACAATTTCCCCTCTGGTGATAGCCAAAACCTTGCAGATTTCGTCTTTATCTTGTGAACCTCCTTTTTATCTATGGGGAGTGTCCCATCCCGTAGGAACTCCACTATCGGATCCATCCAACTCGGTCCTTGGTTCACGTCTAAGACCAATTCCACACTTCTACCAATGCTCGGCTCAGCAAGATAATCCACTGCCACCTTCCTCTTGAACTCTATTGGCACAGCCACTGCCAACCAAGCCAATGAGTCAGCATGGGCGTTCTGCCCAGAGCTTATCTGCTCAATGTGCACCTTCTCAAAGGTATCGAGCAAATCCTTGGCTGCCCCACGTAGGCTGCCATCTTTTCGTTCCGGGCCTCGTACTCCCCAGATAGCTGATTCACCACGAGTTGTGAATCACAGAATACTCGAATTCTCTTAACTTTCAAGGTCTTTGCACTTCGTAGTCCTGCCAGGAGTGCCTCGTACTCCGCCACATTGTTTGAAGCACTAAAACCCCAGTGCAGGGACAACTCGATCATTACTCCTTCGGGTGGGAACAGCACCACCCCAATCCCAGAGCCTGTGTTGCACGCGGAACCGTCGACGAACAACTTCCATTCCAAAGGATCCTGCTCGGCAGGTGTCCTTTGCTTCTCGGCTGATTGCTCGACCAACTGCTCCTTTCTCGTAGGAGGCAGTGGAGCCACAGTGGGAGAAAATTCTGCCACAAAGTCTGCCAGAACTTGCCCCTTCACTGCCGTGCGCGGCTGGTAATCAATATCGTACTGGCTCAACTCCACCGACCACGTTGATATTCATCTCGAGAAATTGGCCTTTCGTAGCAACGATTTCAATGGGAACTCTGTGTAAAGCACAACTTTGTGACTTTGGAAGTAGTGGGGTAACTTCCTAGCCGCTGTCCTCAGTGCCAGGACCAGCTTCTCAAGGGGCAGATATCTCGTCTCTGCGTCCAATAACGTCTTGCTCACATAATAGATAGGGATTTGTTCGGATCCCTTGTTCCTTAGTAAGACCGCACTAACAGCATGCTCAGATACCGCTAAGTACAAGGTCAAGATCTCACCAGGCTCAGGAGTGGACAGAAGTGGGGCTGCCGCCAGGTACTCCTTCAGGTCTCGGAATGCCTGCTCACATTCTACTCCCCATCCATAACCTTTTCTTTTCTTCAACAGCTGAAAGAAGGGTCTACACTTGTCGCTTGACCGACTAATGAACCTGTTAAGGGCTGCAGCCATCCCAGTCAATCCCTGGACCTCCTTCGTGGTCCTCGGACTCTGGAGCTTCTGTAAAGCAATTATTTGATCGGGATTCACCTCTATTCCTCTTATGGTTACGAGGTGACCTAGGAATTTCCCAGAACTTACTCCAAACACACATTTCGAGGCGTTACGCTTCAGCTTGTACTCCCTCAGTAACTCAAAAGCTTCCTTCAGATCAGCGATGTGGTTCCGTTTCTCCTTGCTCTTTACCACCATATCCTCTATGTATACCTCCATGGTCTTGCCGAGCAACTTCTTTAGCATAATCGTTGCTAGTCGCTGGTAAGTTGCCCCAGCATTCCTCAGGCCAAAGGGCATAACACTGTAACAATACAGCCCTCGAGGTGTAATAAAAGACGTCTTCTCCTGATCGGGCCCGTACATGGCTATCTGGTGGTATCCTCGATAAGCGTCGAGAAAACTCATACGTCCATACCCGGCTGTTGCATCCACCAGCTGGTCTATCTTGGGCAGAGGAAGACTGTCTTTTGGGCAAGCCTTGTTTAGATCTGTGAAGTCGACGCAAACTCGCCACTTCCCATTCTTCTTTTTAACTACCACTGTGTTGGACAACCACTCTGGGTAGTACACCTTTCGTATCGCTTTTGCCTCGAGCAAACGGTTTACTTCCTCAATTACAGCGTCCATATGCTGTACGACAGATCGTCTCTTCTTCTGCATTACGGGCTTGTGTTGTGGATCCACGTTCAAGTGGTGGCAAATCACGCTTGCATCCACCCCAGGCATCTCTTCGGGCACCCAGGCAAACACGTCGACGTGCTCTTTGAGAAACTTTACCAGCTCTTCCTCCTCTTCTTTGCATAGGTTTTCCCCAATCAGAAAATACCTTTCAGGATCACTCTCATTGATCTGTACTTTCTTCAATCCTTCCACCACTTTCTCGGCCGGATTCCCTCCGACATCCTTGATGGTCGGCTAGTTGATAACCTCAACTGTTTGCACCAACTGTGCCTTGGGCGCCTTCTTGATTATGGATACCAAGCACTGTTGGGCTATCTTTTGGTTCCTTCTTATTCTCTCAATACCACTGGACCCTGGGAACTTCACCATCTGATGGTAGGTGGAGGAAACCGTCCTCATCTTGTGTAACCAAGTTCTTCCTATAATCGCGTTATAGGAAGATGGCACGTCCACCACTAAAAAGTCGGTTCTCAGCACCACTGTTCCTACCCGAACAAGGAGGGTCACCTTCCCTAATGGCCAAACCGCCCCTGCACTAAACCCAACCAATGGAGTTATTGACTGCACCAAGTCTGCTTATGCCAATCCCAACTTCTTAAATGCATCGTAATAGAGCACCTCGGTGCAACTTTCTGAATCCACCAGGATCCTCTCCATGTCATACTCCCCAATTCGTAGGGTTATGACCAAAGCATCATTATGCGGCATCTGGACTCCTCCCAGGTCCTCATCCGTGAAGACTATGCCCTCGTTGCACCTTTCTGCTTCACGTCCTCGTTTCTTTCCCAACCGCATCACGTGCTGGTCATGTTTTACCTGCCTCTGGAGCAATCTCACCTCATTTCTCGTATAAGGTGTGGCCAATCCATGTATCATATGGATCACGCCCCTCGGATTCTGCTCGTAATCCAGCTCCATTGCTTTCTCGGCAACCTTGTGTTCTTCTTGGATGAACTCCTTCCAAGTACCCACGTGAGACCAGGTCATCAAGGTGTTGCTTGAACATCTCGCAATCCTCTGTCATGTGACCCCAATCCTTGTGATAACTGCAGTGCTGACTCGTAGCTCTTCTTGCATCTTTATCACCTTCCAGCCTTGGAGGCCACTTGAAATATGGGCAATTCTTTATTCGATAAAGAATCCGATAAATTGGCTCTTTCCAAACCGTTGCTATCGAGGAGAAAGATTTGGGATCCAGGGCGTGCTTCTCCCTATAGGATTCTTTCTTAGCCTGCCCATGTTCCTTCCTCTCTTTGTATGTCTTGGGCTCTCGCTTATTCGCCTTCCTTGCAGAGCCCTTGGCTTGCTCGGCACCCAACTTGCCATCTTCCCGCAGTATGTTGTCCTCGTTTCTGGCGTGCTACTCAATTCGTTCCATCAGCTTTGCCAGTGTGCTTACTAGACTCATGTTCAGGGACTTTCGCAGCTCCCCCCGAACAGGCAACCCAGTCTTGAACGTCGCTATGGCATACTCCTCACTGCAACTTTCAATCTCGTTGAAAGTCTCTCAATACTTCTTGGCGTAGTCCCTGATCGGCTCATTCTCTCCTTGTTTCATAACTGAGAGACTCTCTGCTCGTCAGGAACCGAGCAGTAAATTCCTCGGCCAACTGTCTCCATCCTCGTATGGTGTTCGGCCCCAACTTATGGAACCACGACAGGGCCACTTTTCCCAAACTGGATGGGAACATATTACACATGATTACATCATCGCCGTCGTGCATGAACATCGCTTGCTGGTAATGCTGTATGTGTGCCACCGGGTCTGCATTGGTTTCGTACAGGGTAAACGCCCCGTGCTTCACCCAACTTGCTTCTTGCAATCTCTTTGCAAAAGGAAAAGTTGCTATGTTGCTAAGGGCCTTCCGTGCTTCTTCTCGTGCATACACGGTCCCTTCTTCTGGCCCCTTTGCAGGCCTGGCATTATTCCTCTCCCAATCGGAATCAGGTCTCTCGTACATGTTCCTGTGGTGCTTCCTGGTCCCTCCTTCCTCGGGGGTAGAGCTTCTGCTCCTGCTTCTCCTTTTTCGTGAAGAAGCCCTCAGTCATTTTGGAGTGAGACTCCTGCTCCTTCTTTTTCGTGAAGAAGCTCTCTTGTACTCTGCTATAGCCAGCCTTTCTCCTCTGGACTTTCTTCGTGAAAGTCCAGAATCCTCCGGATGTTCTCGTATCCGTTGCAGTTGCTGAATCTCGTATTCTCGCCTCCTAATCAGACGAGCATACTCCTCTATTTCCTGTTTCTTTTTGTCCAGGATGTCCTC
The DNA here is from genome assembly GCA_025413875.1 of Rhododendron molle. Taxonomy (NCBI): domain Eukaryota; kingdom Viridiplantae; phylum Streptophyta; class Magnoliopsida; order Ericales; family Ericaceae; genus Rhododendron; species Rhododendron molle. The sequence continues at coordinate 27,284,292 of CM046391.1, forward strand.
CCTGTTGTGCACACTTTTTGAACGTGCAACTGATTCTCTCCCATGGCGGGACTTACTCCTTCTCGTGGATTCCGTGGCCGTCCTTCCTTCTTTGTTCTTGGAATCGCCACGGACAGTCAATGGGCGGTCCTAGCATGTAGTCCTCCTTACATGCCCACCGTCGAGCTTTCTCGGAGGGTCGGGTGGGGACTTATCACCTCCCGCACCTAGTTGATTGTTTGGGTCAAGTGGGGTTTTTGGATCTTCTTCCACCATGGTCGCTTTTTCAAAGGGATCTCTTTCGTTTCCCACAGACGGCGCCAATTGTAAGTGCAGGAAAACGAACGAGCCTTTAAACAACACCAGATCGTAACGGTTACTTCGGACTCCTCACTGGAATCCTAGCACGCCGCCGAAACTAAACCTATAAAACAAACAAAAGGTGAGCGCACCTTTGCCTTCTCGTGGCAAAGGCCCTCCGATGCCAAAGTTAGTACCACGTACTAGTAGAAAACCCTAATTCTCAGTAGGTATAGATGGATAGCCGAGAATTGCGTACCTTTACCTTTAGGTTTACCTCATATTTATAGGTTCGCGCCTGCTTGCTGTCCAAGCCATTATGTTGCCCTAAGGTCCCTTTCTCGTATAGGAAACCCAGAATATCAGAGATTCTCGTTCCCTTAACGGTGTATTACCTTATAGACCATTTAGGAATTCCTCCCTTATATGGCCGTTCACCCCATTCCCGTTGGGTATCCCCTCCAGATCTCGTTTCCTTACTGAATTTTACCATTTCTGGACTCTTTTGGAGCTGCCTCCTCAAGGCTGCTGCTCCTGTTCGGCCTTCCCATTCTAGAACAGACTGCCTGGACCAGTGATTTCACATGTCACTTGTCTATTTACCAGGCACCTGGTCCAACAACTCATGTCATTGGACCATGCCCTTGTTCGGGTATCCTGGACCATTGACTTCATGTGCCATTGGTCCTTACCGCCGTTTGCCGTATTGCACAGTGGCTGCTCAGACTATGTTCACTTCTCGGCCCCTCGTACCACGTGTTCGGGCCATATTTGTACCTGTTCGGGATTACCTCCCTACAAAAACGTACACAGTCACATATCAGAGCAAAATGTTTTGTTTCATATAACAAAAGTTCTTTTACATCACAAGGTGAATCATCCCACTTTTCCTAAACAAGCTATACATCGATTTCCTATTAGACTAACCTATGCAGGAAAGCAAAAAGAAGGAGAAGAGGATGCCGAATTCTCTGGTGGTCCAAACACCAGAGACCAGTTGCAAAAAAAAAAAACAAGGGATACCCTTGGGGCAACGTGTACCAAAGAAGCACTGTGGTGCAAAAGAGACATCACGCAGCCCAACAAAACCATCATACCACGTACAAGCGCCACCCTAGAAGCTCCGCATCACGGAAGCAAGCCACCTATGCAAGGGTCCCTAATAAAGCAGCAAGACAGAACCAAAAACAACGCGGACCCCCTTTGCGATCACTGGCCGCACATCGCTCATCCCCAGACCCAACGGGAACGAAGCAGAGAAAAGGAGAGGAGAATCTTCGGTAGAACTCTTGGACACAGACGAAGAGAGAAGGAGGACAAGTAATAAGATGAATCGGCCGAGGCCGTGGCCTTTTATAAGGCCCCTGGAAATAAAGCGATGACACGGCTGAGACATCGATAACTCGGCCGAGATATCCATTATTTGGCCACTGGATCGATATCCCGACCTCCTAACCTACTTTGCTCAGTGCACCAAACTCAAGCCATCATATAATTCTGGGTCCTTGACCAACAAAATAGCCTTGAGGGCATCCCTGAGCCAATACAACATGATCAGAACTAGCCTTGGGGGCATGCCCGAGCATAAAGGAAGCTCTCTTTCCACAAACTGATGGCCGAAGCTCTTGCTACAGCAAATCAAGATACTCGGCAACTCTGCTATTCATCATAACTTCGAATTCACCGCAGCTCCGAGCGCGTCATCTAAAAAGCTTCACCACCTCTTAATTTCACATTATTCAAAGCCATTTAAAACAGCAAGCTCCGCGCTCGTTAATGGTAGCTCAAACTGCTTCATCAATTCCTCACCCCAGCAACCATACATCCATCAGCCACTCAACAGGCTCCAGGCCCATATTCATCACTTTAGCGGCTCTACGATCATTTAGCAGGCTCCAAGCCCCAACGGCTCTACGCCCACTACTCAGCGGCTCCAAGCCCACATCCATTAGCAGCAGCTCCGAGCTCCTCACTATCAAGCTACTCGGCGGCTCCGCGCCTATATTTATCATCTCAACGACTTCACTCAAACAATCTCAGCAGCTCCAAGCTCGTTATCACTCAGCGGCTCCATGCCCATTATTTCAACTGGCTCTACGCCATAACAATTCTCAACAGGCTCTACACCCCGTTAATTCAACTGGCTCCATGCCATAACAACTATCTCAACTGGCTCCACGCCATAACAACAATCCTCAGTAGGCTCTACACCACCCCAATCAAGATATCATCAATTCTCAAGCTCTATGCTTGAATGCTTAAAATCCAACATTTTGAATGCTCGAAGCTCTTTGAATGCCCAACCACTGTGTACTGGATGCTCAAGTTCTAAACTTGAATGCTCAAGCTCTATGCTTGGATGCCCAACCACTGCGTATTGGATGCCCAAAGCCTGTACTTTGAATGCTCGGATTCTGCTGTCTGAATGCTCGAGCTCTACGCTCCGAATGCTCAAGTCCAGAACTTGATAGAAGTTCTATGCTTAAATCAAACACAAACGCACGGGCCCGTGCACATTTGCATCAATTGCATCACCGTTATCACATCGAGTCTGCATCATCATATCTGTTCACATCTAACATACATATTCTGCATATCTCTCTTATTCATGAAACAAGTCAATCCTGCAATCAGCCGGCTCCGCGCCTCAGTTTTTTTTGATCGATCCAGAACCTCGATCCTTTGGCTTCGCACTAGAATTTATGATGAGAAAGCTCCGTGCACAGACCATCAGAATGCAACCAGCTCAGCGCTTCGGTTCTATCTCTCGGGCTTATGATCAACACCAGCTCTGTGCTTTGGTTTCATCAAAAGCTCAACACCTTAAATCCTATAAACCGGCTCTGCGCCTCGATTCGTTCATTCCAAATGCTCCGTGCTTAAGTTACTAGTCCTGCGCCTCCTACATCTCAAGAAATGGCATCCAACTCGTCTCTGTAAGATGGCTTGGGTTCCACCCCATATCTCAAAACCAGGCGTCCAATTCATCCCCAATAGATGGCTTGGATTCCACCCCATTTACATCAATTCCTTCCAGCTCATTCGCAAGGATAGGCTACTCTACCGAGTTTTCCTCAGTTAAAGTAGGGATGATCAAGAAAAGCAAATACACCCGCCGTGTATTGATCTACCCCAAAATACTAAGGATGCTTTCCATAAAAACATCCCCGGCAGCCTCGTGCTCCTTGAACTACTCTCCGCTAAAATCCTGGCTCAGTCTAGGTACGTCACACTACGGCTTTTAAAGCCCAAAGGTACGTCTTCTGTCTCTAACCCTCCAAACTTTTTACTTTTCTTTATTGCCCCCAAACTACGGTTGCTCTAAATTTCCCCTGTGGAATACGTAGGCAGCCTCTCGGCCCGACCATAACAAAAACCTTTTTTCAAAATACCCTTGGAATAGTGGTTGAACCAAATTGAGTTGCTTTTACAGCTTTGACTTTTACTCAAACATATCTCACGATTCATCTGAGCTCAGTCAAAGAGGTGCATCTGTAGACACCCCAATTTGGCCTAACGATTATTTCAGGTCCCACCTTGGGGACCATCCCGATGATGAAATGGATACAGTGATTGCTGATTGACTTCTTGAGAACCTTAGGACTTTCGGTAAGAGCTTTGAGCCACTTAGAGGACCCAATCCAGAGCCAAATAGCCTTTCAGACAGAAATACAGAATCCTAGGAGAATCCATCGGACAATTGTAACATTGATCTCACGGCCTTAACATCATTTCCTCACCCGAGCAACCTGTTGCCCAAAAATCTCCCTGAGAGATCCATCCCACGGCCGCAAGATCCATCCTTCGGCCGCCATATCCTTTCCTCGGCCGCCAGATCCTTTGCCTGGCCGCCTGATTGTCCTTTTTCCAGACTCTTGAACATTCTGTCGATTGTTTGATCCAACTACACTACCTCTCTGATGCGTTCGGGCCACGTTTAGAGATCACAACGAAGAGTTTGCATTGCATTGCAATTGTAATTGCAATCGTGCGTTTTGATTGGACCAAGTGAGTCACCAATTGCCTATATAAAGGGGCCTTTGAACTCCGAAAATACAACACAAAATTCATATCATTATACCCACTCTCCAGCCATGAAATTCTGTCAATATACACTCTCAAACCCTCTCTACAAAAGCCCTAACCTCCCGAAGGCAGCCATCAATCCGACGATCAAACCCCGAACTCTCAAACCCTAACCCTAAGGTTTTTCAAGAAGCAATCATTCAATCCCAATCAAATCCGAAGCAATCAAGCTACTAAGGGATCAAGGTGGTGAGGCCCAGGGGCGTCTGGTTCGGTTTATTTATCGTTTTTATACTTAATCGTAGCGCTTTGATAATCTGCTAACTTTTCTGTCTGGTGTGAGGAAGAACACCGACCAGGGCTTCGATCCCTCGGCCGGTACATCAAACCAGGAGGATCTTTCGGCCGTGACATCCATTCACCGGCCGTGGGATCCATTCCCCTGGGATAGCTTTGGTTTGTTTTCTGCTTTCTGATGCATGATTTACTTATCGTCTCGGCTCACCTTATTTACTGTTTAAAGGCATAAAAATAGATTACATGATAGAATTAAATAAAGCATCTATATGTCTTATGTTGAACGATTATGGGCTAGCCTCACGGCAAGGCAGAGAGGGGTGCCTAACACCTTCCTTTCACTATACCTTTGGCTTCCGTATCCAGAATCTCTATCTACTTTCCTAGTTTTAATAAACTGCGTGGCGACTCTGTTTTGATGATAACCACTATCATGTGGCAATGTTCCTAGCCATGGGAATATCCATGATCTTGGTTTACGAAGCAAGCAACCAAACGAGCAAACAATGATCAATCTGTATGGCGATGCCTCGTTTGGGAGGTGGCTACAGCTAGCAAGACGTTAAATGATGCACAACTAAATTACTCCATTAAAGAAAAGGAGTTGCTAGCAGTTGTTTTTTCACTCAATAAGTTTAGAGCTTATTTATTGGGTTCTAAGGTTGTAGTCTATTCGGATCATGCTGCATTGAAGTATCTGTTGTCTAAAAAAGATGCTAAATCTAGATTAATTTGATGGATTTTGTTATTGCAAGAATTTGATATTGAGATTCGAGATTAAAAAGGCTCCGATAACGTGGTAGCTGACCATTTGTCTAGATTAATTGTAGAGTTCACCGAGGATTCATTGCCCATCTCTAAAACTTTTCCTGATGAACAATTGATGCATGTGTCTCAATTAGCTTCACCTTGGTTTGCAGATATTGTAAATTATCTTGTAACTGCAGAGATACCTTTGCATTGGCCCAAACATGATAAATCTAAATTTTTATCCAAGGTTAAGTACTTCTTTTGGGATGATCCATACTTGTTTAAATATTGCTCTAACCAGATTATTAGAAGGTGCATTCCTGAAAGTGACCAACGAAGTGTCATTTCTTTTTGTGATGATTATGCATGTGGAGGCCATTTTACTGCTGAAAAGACGGCTGCAAAAATTTTGCAGTGTGGATTTTATTGGCCTTCTATTTTTCAAGATTCACATGCATACTGTATAGCGTGTGAGCGTTGTCAAAAGTTAGGTCGTATTATAAGGAGAAATATGATGCCTCTTAACCCAATTCTGATTGTAGAGATATTTGATGTATGGGGCATTGATTTTATGGGTCCATTCCCTAATTCCTTTGGTAATTTATATATCCTTGTCGTTGTTGATTATGGTTCTATGTGGGTTGAAGCCATTGCATGTAAGACTAATGATCACAAAGTGGTGGTCCAGTTTTTGAGAGATAATGTGTTTGCTCATTTTGGGACACCACGTGCTATTATTAGCGATGGCAGTAAGCATTTTTGCAATCGAGTATTTGAGCATTTAATGAAAAAATATATCATAACGCATAAAGTTGCAACTGCATATCACCCGCAGACCAGTGGTCAAGTTGAGATATCTAATAGAGAGATTAAAAATATACTTGAAAAAATAGTGAACCCTAATAGGAAGGATTGGTCTTTATGCCTTAATGACGCACTATGGGCTTACTGTACGGCATTTAAAACTCCCATTGGAATGTCTCCTTACCGACTTGTCCATGGCAAGGCATGTCACTTACCCGTAGAACTAGAGCACAAGGCATATTGGGCTACCAAACAACTCAATTTTGATCTTGACAAGGCAGGTGTTCACAGAAAGCTTCAACTTCTTGAGCTAGAGGAAATCAGGGATGATGCCTATGACTGTGCCAAATCGTACAAGGACCGTATGAAAAGGGTTCATGATCAAAATATTTTAAGAAAATCTTTCACTTATGGTCAAAAAGTCCTTCTTTATAACTCTCGTTTGCATTTGTTCCCAGGCAAACTCCGTTCTCGATGGTCCGGCCTTTTTATCGTTCACACTAGCTATCTGCATGGGGCTGTTGAAATTGAGAACCCTAAAGATGGTTCCGTGTCCAAAGTGAACGGGCAGTGGTTGAAACCCTTTATAGAATTGAGAAGTTCGGAAGTAGAGGAATCCTTTTGGAGGATCTTGTTTATCAAGATTGACCATTTACTCTGCCCCAACTTTAGTCATCTTTGTATGCTACTGTATAGTACTTGATTAGAGTAGTATTTTATCTTCTATTATTTTATTTTATTTTATTCAATATTTGTAGACTAAAAAATTAAAAAAAAAAGGAAAAAATCCAAACGTTCTGACTTACCTATTTACTTTTGGATAGTGCATTTTTTTTCCTTTCTTCTTTCTTGTGCCCCCATAATTTCTTTTGTAGGTGTCACACAGTTCAGTCTTATCGCGCTTATCAGGTGTATCCTATCCTTTCTCATTTTTATGATACAATTTATTTTGTAAGCGTTTGCATTCATGACATTGAGGACACTATCACATTTAGGTTTGGGGAAGGGTTCACCTATTATTTATGTCTGTTCTGTGTATAGACTCCGTAGTTAACCAAATTTTTTTCCTTATAAAAAAAATGAAAAAAAAGAGTAAAAATTCAAAAAAAAGATATTTTGGATACTTGATTATGATTTCCGACGTGGCTATTGGTTTTCAATTATTGCTAGTTTGATTGTTGCCCAAGTTGGAGTCTTGATATGAATTCATTGACAGAGTTAAGCTTGTGAACATAGGCATTGATGAGAGGCACTTAGTTGGTTCATATCACATATGTTTGGATAGCGATTAATCACTAGTATACATGTCTTTGCACGAGCACCGTCACACTTAAAGTTGGATTTGACCTCGAGTATCGTACATATATTTTTGATGCCTTAGTATGAGTCAGATGTCTTATTAAATGCGTAATGTCCTTTCCCCTAAAAAGAAAAAAAGAAAAAAAAAAGAAAGAACAAAAAAAAATGAATAAAGTGGATGCTTTTTCGGGCTTTTCACTTAGTAACCGGGCCTCTTGCCTCAGTAAGCAGTGAGTGTTCGCGTCAAACGGTGGAGAGTTCCGCAATTGTCATGCGTGGTTAGCTTGGGTTCATAGCCTTTTTGACTCGAGTGATTAAGTCCGCTGGGGTGTTCTCTACATCTAGTGCCCTAAAGCTGTCTGGTTTGGGTGTCACTAGCCTAAAGCTCGCTACAAGGGTCAATTAGAAAGCTTAAGGGACCAAGCCATTGCACAACCACAAGGAAAAAAATATATAGAAAAAAAATGAAAATTGGAATAGCGGGAGGGGTTATAATTTCATGTGAACATTTTGATGAGTATTGAGGTATTGAACGTGCGTGTGTTATTTTTGAGGTTAATGAACATATTTGTGTGACTTTTTACTTTACACGCATGCCTTGTGATTTCTTTCTATCCAGATATATGTGGGAGGAACCATTTTTGAGTACATTTGGATTAGAATGTTCATTTGTTTAACTTTGTTAATGGATGAAATATCTTGACTCTAAATTATGTTATTTTCATGCTAGTTACATTGAGAGGCCATAGACTATATTTTGGAATTCAAATTGAGTGTCATCTTCTTAAAAATTTTGTGGGTATATTCACAGCAAACGCTCACGAGACTATAACTCGTCCACTAGAGCAACCTAGGGGTTTAAAGGCTTGTTGCATATACTAGGTGCAATCGGACTCCTCCAAAAAAGGATTAGTTAGTAATTTTTGCTCGAGGACTAGCAAAATGTAGGTTTGGTGGTATTTGATGAGCATAAAATGTAGTACTTAAAGGACGCTCATACTTGCATTGTTAGTCTTGACTTTATAATTAATTATGTCGTATTATCATTTATTTACGTTTTGTAGGTATTTTGGGCTTTATCGCGCAAAAACGTTTCTTTCGTGACTTATGAGATGAAGTCTGATTCAAGTGGGCTCAACCCAATCCAAATTAGAAGATCTAAAAGAGCAGAAACCCAGAGATCGCGCTTACGAAATTTTACAATATGATGGATTGCCACCGAATTCCATAAAAGTGTCAATTTTTAGTCCATACATTAAGAACAAATCTTTCCAATGCTACGGGTCCAAAGAAGGAAATTAATGAGCTAATTCAAGTGGGTCTTGTGAAGAATTGGCATAGTGAAGCAGGAAGATATGGATTCCATGAATTTTGTTTTTGCACGTGGCTTTATAGCAATAGCTAAGTGGGTGACATAAGTTTACTGGCTTTGGCTAGAACTCTTAAGGTAAGTGTTGTTTAAGGAAAAAAATACTACGCAATCAGTAATGACAGAATTGACGAGAAGTGGACAGAAAAGGAATTTTCTTCCTTTAAAGAAGATTCTCGACACCTATTTGAGGAGGCGTGGGGTTTTGAAGGAGGATACCCTTTTTCCACGCACAAGAAGCAACACCAACAAGGCAGTAGCTTCTCGACATGTACAAGAGCAGCAGCAGAGGAAAGGCTAGGGAAAAAATAACTACTTTAATTTTGTTAGCTTTCAATGGAGTTCTATTATTATTTGAATATGTTTTTGTACTCCCTGAGTGGCTAAACTCTTAGACTAGGGTTGAGAATGAAGCCCCATTAACGACTATTATTATATATTCTCAAGATTTGGTTTTACCCAAATACGTGGTTTGATTATATGATTAAATTGTTCTTACTCCAAATCATTTGTTCGGGAAATATTCTTGATATGATTTCAATCATGTTTTTCTCATGATTTGGAATTGTCTTTAGCATTGAACGCTCGTTTTTCATTGTTAACTATAAAACTGGATATTTGTCGTGATTTGTTTAAAGTGGATACAATTAATGATTTGGTTTTATACTTGCGAGCGGAGAGGAGCAAACATTACTTCTTAACGAGCTTTTACAATGATATTTTCCATGGTAACAGAATTTTTTTCGGATTATCATGAAGAAAGTTCAGGTAAAGTTAATGATCATGAATATATAATGATACTAGTTAATGTGTGTGGATTCCGAAACCTTGGTATTTTCTCCTTTGGTTAAAAATAAACTTTAATTTTCTCGTCTTCGATAATTTAGTTCATTGTTTTTACCTTTCACTTTTAGTTTAAAAATCAATCACAATTTTGTCAACTAGGTTAGGGTAAATCACTTTAAGTCACTTATTTTTCCTAGAAAAATCACAAGTCTCTATGGGTTCGACCTCACTCTTGCATTACTATACTTCGGTACGATTCGTGCGCTTGCGAGTATATTAAAATTTGACAACAATTTGAGGGGTTGCATTTTAAACGTTGGAAGCAACAGATGTTTTTCTTTTTGACTATTCAAAAACTTGCTGGTTGTTGTGATTCTGTGAAACCTGTTGCTGCTAATCCTCCTACTGCTGAAAACACTAAGAAGATAGCAAAATGGACCAATGATGATTTTTTGTGCAAGAACTACATTCTGAATGCTTTGACTGATGATCTTTATGATTATTATTCCAAATTTGACACTGCTAAAGAACTTTGGGATGCCCTTCAGAAAAAGTTTGATACTGAAGAGGCTGGGACTAAGAAAGAAAGCTTTTTCGATTCGACATGGAATGGTAGTTTTCAATCTCCTTTGAGAGTAGGTGAGAAGTATGACTATGAGGCTTTCATGCGATTTCTTGTGGATTGGTATGTTGTTAGTCGTTACTTGAAGTTTTCTATGGTTGATTAGTTTCCTAGGCACATGATTTACAGAAAATTGCACATGAAATACTTACTGAGGGCATGTCTATTTGTGAATAATTTTAGGTTGTTGTTCTTATTGATAAACTGCCTCCTAGTTGGAAAGACTTTAAAAGGATCTTCGTCACAAGTCAAAAGTTTTTTGTATGGAAAGCTTGATTGTTTGGCTTCATATTGAAGAGGAGGCTCAAGATCAAAAGGATGAGGTTCTCTTTGTTGCAAACAAAAAGAACCACAGTCTGGCTGTGCTCAAGCCGAAAGGAGGAATCGGGAAACCAAATCAGAACCAGAACTAGAATGAAAAACTGAATCAGAACAAGAAGTTAGCCCCTTTTGGGGGCCGAGCTCGAAACACGGACTATGTCCAATTTGTGTGTTACAATTGTAACAAGCCTGGCCATATGGAAAGAAATTGCAAGAATCCCAAGTGTCTCGCTCCACAGGCGAACCTGGTGGATGGAGAACCACTAGTGGCTATGATATCAGAGGTTAACCTGATAAGTGGTTCAGAAGGGTGGTGGATTGAGACTGGCGCCTCTCGCCATGTCTGTTATGATCGCTCCTTGTTCAAAAAGTATTCTGAGGCAGATGATAAGAAAGTGTTGTTGGGAGACTCCCACACCACTAAGGTTCTTGATACTGGTGAGTGATAAGCACTCGATATTGCAATTAGCGTGCGCTAGATCTAGTTTTAGTTTAAGTTAATCATTAAATTAGTTGTTTTTAATTACTTGTACCCGTAAGGTATTTTAGTTTCGTTTTGTAGAGAAATCGATCAATTCAGGAATTTTAAAGCCTAAAGCTTGTCAAAGATATTCAAGGTTCAAAAGTGACCAAGAACGGAGTCATCGGAGTCCAAGCACAAAGATTCAAGGACTCGAAGGTGACCCGATGAGATGAGGCCAAAGGCAAGACAAGGATCAAGACCAAGTGCTGGAGATAGTCCATCGGTATCAGTACCACGGGTTTTGATCTATCGGTATCGAAAGCAGTTAGCAGAAGCCAGTGTAGCCTCTCGGTATCGGTACCTGCTGATTCTCCCTATCGGTACCAAGAGCAGTGCCGAGGTCCTTGCGCCAGCTCCTAATTCCATCGGTATCGGTACCATTAATTAGTTCCTATCGGTATCGAGGTCCTTAGCACAACAACTTAAGGCATTCTCTATCGGTACCGAGGGCTTCGAAGGGGATCTTTGGAGTATATTTTAGGATATTCTGTGCACGGATCTTGGAGAATATAAAAGGCGTGATGTCACATTGTACAAACATAGATTGTATTGCATATTTTTAGATCTACCCTAGATTTTGAATTGCTTTTTGAATGTTCTTCATTGTTCTTCATTTCCACACTTAGATTTTAATTTTTTGCTTTAAGTAATTAGTTTTTGCTACTTTAGCCTTCATGAAAGTTGTAGTTAATCTTCCAATCTATCATATTATCTAGTCTTCTTCAAGTGTTGTTATTTCAATTATTCTAAGTAGATTTTTGCTTACTTTTATCTCTTTAGATATGTGTGAGTAGTTTTCCAAGGTTAGGTCATGGGGTGAATAGCACCTCATGGCTTGAGTAAAAATTGCATTTTTCACCATAAAAGTTTGAATCTTTGGTTCGAAAATCGATGTGTAGTTCGAGTTTGTTTGTCAAATTGCTAAAGTGTTAACCTCCTCGATCATGTGTAGGCAAGAGCATCGCCTACTTGCCACACATGATGCTTGGAGCTGTGTTGCTCGAGGTGTTTGCTAAATAAATTCTAGAGCTAGCTTGGTAATCGAATCATTTTATCTTCCGGGTTAAAAACCTTAGTTGAGTATTTTTAATTGTGTAATTGGGTGAGAACCGTATTTTCACTCGAGTCGTGGGTGTTAGTAATTCCTAGACCTAACCTGCTTTTTATCCTAGTTATTTTTCTTTTAATTTAGCCTTTTAATGCCACCGCAAAGTAAAACAAAATTGGCTGTCTAAAAGCCGAAAACCTTGCTTACTTCTACAAATCCAATCAAGCCGTATTAATTATTCCCGTGGGTACAATCTCGGTCTTTTGGATTATTATGCTTCAACTGGACGTTTTTACCCTACACTTGGGGTGATCATTATTTGACATATCGACGAACGAAGCATTTTTGGCACCGTTGTCGGGGATTTCTTATTATGGCTTTATTGGAGGTTCGACAAACCGCTTTAAGTATCCCATTTCTTTCTTGTAGTAGTAGCTTAGTAGTTTATGTGTTAGTAGCTCGTATTTAGTTTGGTGGATACTTCTAACCTGGCTTTATACCAAACCTGAGGTGTAACGAAGCCAGGCTAAATATTGAGTTTGTGCTTAGTTAGTATAGTTAGTTTTAATTGATTGCATTGCTTAGCCAAGGTGGTGGCATAACCCCTCGCATATCTTGTTGCTGAGTTGAGGTGGCAGCCTAGCCCCTCCAGTCTGGTAGTTTGTTGGTAGTTAATTGGTAGAATTTGCTTGTGTATGCCTGTGTACCGAAGCCCAATTTCCAATCGGCTTCATCGATCTTCTTCTCTGCCTAGAATCCGTAGCATTGCCCGAGCATATCCTGCCCATTCTCTGCCTCGCAGATTAAATTGCAATCGCAAAGGCCCAATGGCCGAAGAAGCTCCAGTTCGTACTCTTCACGAATGTCTTAATCCAGAAAAGGCCCCTCAAGTATCGCCTATAGTTATTCTGACACCGACCGCTGGGAATGCATTTGATTTCAAGGCTGAGTATCGCAGGGTGGTTCTAGAATTTTGGGGGAGAGAATTAAAAGATCCATATTCTCATATTCGGGAGTTCGAGACTATTCTCCATTCTTTCACGGGTTAGGGTCAACTTGATCAAGCACGCCTTAAGTTATTCCCATTCTCTTTAAAGGACAAGGCGAAACAATGGTTTAGTTCACTGAAGCCTAAATCATTGCTCAACTGGGGAGAAGTATAAGATGCATTTACTATTAAGTTCTTTCCAACCAGCCAGACGAAATCACTTATGGATCAAATTCAGAGTTTCAAGCAAAGGGATGGGGAGGCTTTTCATAGATATTGGGAACGATACAAGGATTTGCTTATGTCACTTCCTCATCACAACTTTCCATTGTATCTCCAAGTCAACTACTTTTACATGGGATGTTCTCAGGAAAGCAAGCAACTTTTAGATACTATGGGTGGAGGTGACTTTATGGGAAAAACACCCCAGGATGCTTGGGATTACTATGAGTCACTAGCTGAAAAGACTCAGACTTGGCAGTTTGTGGACGTTGGAGAAAGGGCAATGTTTAATCAAGGTCTGACCGGCTCTGGAAAATTCTCTATAGCTGAACACACTACTTTTGAAACTTGATTGGAGGAAATTGCTTGGAAGCTTGATAATGTAATGCCCCCGTTTTTGGGTACGTTAATTAAGCATTTTACTGAAATAAAGTACGAAGAGTCAAGCTCATTATTACAACATAAATCCTACGAGAGTACTTTTATTACATAAGGATGGGAAATCTAAGATTTAACATTACTTCGCCTCTTCCTCCATCCTAGCAAGCTCTTCGGCTCCAAAAGCCTCCAGGGTGTACTGTTCATCCTGCTCATCTATCAACTCTGACACAGTATACTAGCGTCGCCCCCAGTATAATATGTCAGGGTCACCAAAAGGTAACACCATGAGCCACAGAAGCTCAATAGAATAAACCAAACCCACTAACCTCAACTTATAAGCAAAAGATAGTTCAATCAATAAATTTCAAGGAGGGCATGCATTCTTAACAATTAAATCAATAATTACACATCCTTATCTACTAATCATTTATCGTTGGTGTTCGTGATTTTCTGAGGTTCTCCTACGCGACTCATCGTTAGAACGTGTCTCATTTTCATTTCCAAATCAACATTTTGAAAATCACCTTTAACACACCCAACCTCGGTTCTGCCGTTCCGGTCTCCCGAGTATCCTCACAATGGTTCCGCCGCACCGGGTTCTCATTGGCACACAAAACCTTACATTGGCTCCTCTCCGCAGATAACCAATCCACACACCCAATCTCGGTTCTGCCGTTCCGGTCTCCTGAGTATCCTCACAATGGTTCTGCCGTCCCGGGTTCCCATTGGCACACACACCACATAATGATTTTCACACTTGGTCATTATGTAGTTTCAATTTTCACACTTGGTCATTATGTAGTTTCAAAAATATTTCTCCATGTGTTAACCACACCCTAGGTGTCATGTTTCTACTTTCTTGATTTCCGTGTCTCGTATTCATGCAACGACTCCATAGTAGGACTTTTCTCATCATAAATCATTCATTGAAATTTAGAAACTAGTCTAGCAATATCACGCAACTCTATATTACCTAATCGTACTCAAATTATTACTTCAGCATAACGCCACATGTTCGGATGCCCTTGGAATGATATTTACTTATACTTTCAAACAATCATAAGTATTGCAAGCAAAACATGCATTAAAGTTCGTAAACAATTCAAAGGTCAAAATACGAATACTTTCTAACTAAGTCAGTACTTTATGAACTTGTAGGTTTACTAACTACTATGCATTCTAACTTTTTAAGTAAGTAGCAAACTTTATATACTTAAGATTAAAGAGTAAGGGATAAACTATCAATCTTCTTGGCGGTAGAGTGACTACGGACGAAAGTGAGTACATCGGATGGAATAACTTCTTACGAATGAGCTTCGGTAGCTTCGAAAGAGAAGATTTCTCTCGAAACTAGTTTTTGACTAAAACTACTAACTTTATGGATTGAAAAGATGTTTTTGGATGAGTTTCGAGAAGAACTTCAAGAACAACTCAAGAACAAAGTAACAACAAAGGTAGAACACAAACTTTCTTAGAGAGAGAAGTTGGAGAATGAAGGTGTGAGTTGAATGGCATGGGATGGGTGCTATTTATAGGCAAAACTGTGGGCAGCATGCCCTTGGAAAAGAGGATTTCATTCCTCGTTTTGCCAAAGCAGCCCGAAAATCGAGGGAGCGCGAGCGGAGAAGCAGGCGCTTGTAAAATACAGAGTCGCCACCTGGGTTTGAAGGTCCGACACCCAAGGAACTGTATTTCGAAGCACCTGTCGCGCTATTTGATTTGAAAAAGTGAAGGAACTAGTCTGTCATAAGCATATCTGGGTTCGGGAGCCAAGTTACGAGAGGGGAAGGTTTTTAAGGCACCCCTTTTGCCCAATCCGGAGATCGGTCTCTACTTAGACATTTTGTGAAAATATTTGTGATTCGTCTTCTTCTTTAACCTATTTTAAGCCAATTAGGGCGGGGGAACAGTTAATCGGGGATTAAAACTGTAACAAATTTGTAGGATGTGATTGAATAATGCATAAATGAAAGGAATACTATAAAAATGAGATAAAATCCCACCTTCTGATCAGAAATGAACCCTACTGCTCATAAAATGAGTGTGCCATACACCATGGCCACCTTTGCATGCATTGATTTACGTGCATGCAAAGAAGAGCATTGCGCGACACACTCACTCTGTCGCGCGAGGATTCAAGGCTCACCACAGGTTGAATTTTATCCCCTTCTGGGCTCTGGAAGGACCAGTGCACACCCAGGAGGCAAACCAAGCAGTTTATATGTACTAAAAACTTAACTATTGTTACAAATTAAAGCAAAGAGAAGCTAAAAAGATAAAATGCAACCCCTAAACAGTGGGGGTGTCAAAACAGAGGCCAAGGGCCAAGCTACTCATGCAAGGGCAACCACTGGAAGCTGCTAAACCATCGCGCGAGACAATGCGTCCCTCTTGCGAGGGTGCTGACTGGACTTCCAGGAATTGCTTTGCATGTCCTGGGCTTTGGTACAGTTCTAAATGCAATCCAGAAGCATTCCAACAAGGTAAATAAGCAATAAAAGCTATTCTATGTGTTTTAACTTGCACAACGGTGAGCTAAAAGGCCTAACATAATTTAAAACAGAGAATGACATGTTAAAACAAGGAGTGGAAGGTGTAAGAGGTGGCAAACAACACCTTAGGACCTAACTTGTTGGTGAATACTTACAAAAGGTGATGGGAAGGGTTGTGTGAGGGTGTAATCCCAAGGCCTGCACTGCACAGGTGTCCTGTGGAGAAAAATGGGGTTCAAATAGCCCTGTAGACACCCAGGCAAGCAACCAACTAGCTGGCAAAAGGTGAAAGTGATTGCTAAGGACCATCGCGCAATGGAATGGGACCATCGCGCGAGTGTTCCACCTGTCGCGCGTGGGTCAACAGTCAAATATTTGACTTTGACCATACCTGGACAAGTCATACCATCGTGCGAGGGAGTGACTTCCACGCGCGAGGGTCAACCCCAGATCAAGGTTTGACTGGTTTTCTATTTCTTTTAAGGGTTTAAAAGGTTCAAAGGGTCCCGCACACACCGAGCTCAAACCTTTCCAACCTTAAGCTTGCTTTTCGATCTGGTTCATCATCGGGGAAACAAGAAACCGTAAAACGATCGGGAGACTCAGATTGGGGTGTCTACAGTAGTCCCTCGTTGACGGCACGCGAAGCACCATTTATTGGTACGGGTAACGTCAAAGATTTCTAGACACCCACCAAATCCGCCCAAAAGCCGATTAAATGGAAAATGCACAAACATGTAAAAATACCGTGCACCGAAGGAATGGTCGGACGGATGGATCGCCACTGAATTGAAAGTGGACAGATAGATTGTCGCTGATTTGAAAGTGGATGGATGGATCGTCGCTGATTTGAAAGTGGACGGATGGATCGTCGTTGATTAGAAAGTGGACGAATGGATCGTCGCTGATTTGAAAGTGGACGGATGGATCGTCACTGATTTGAAAGTGGACGCATGCAAGCAGACCACGACTGGGGATATATAAAAAAATACCCCGGATCGCAAGCATCCATTGATCATGATCCCAAAATTTATGTTGAGAACCCAACATTTAAAATCTTGAATTATTAATTTAAGTGGAAAAATAAAGGAATGGGCCTGTCGCTGGGGAACTGGGCCTGAAACCCAAAGGAGTGTCGCGCGAGGCAGTGACTTCCTCGCGCGATGGAGTGCTTTCTGGGCTTGGGTTTTGAACCTGCCCAAACCCAGCCCAATGCTGCCCCACGCTTTTAAACGTCCACGGGACGTTTCAAAATTGCTTCAAAGCGGTTTTCGAACTCCTCTTACACCTTCAAACTCTCACAAACCCATTCAATCTCAACCAAAACCCTAGAGTTGGCTTTGAAATCCAGAAACCCACGCACACACACACACCCATGGCTGAACACGGTGACAGCGGCGGCGGTGGAGAAGTGGTTGATCATTCGGAGAATCGAGGTGGCCCCATGTCAGTCAAGGAAGCAGATCAGACAGCAGCAGAGCCCATTAGGATTGAGGGTGCAGAGATCACCAGCGGCGGCAATGGTGGAAAAGGCTACGAGCAGGAGACTGCTGGTGTCGAGGAGTCTCGCGCGGTAAATGGAAAGCCTCGCACGACGGACCAGGCTGGGGCCGTGGGGCCCAGGGTTGATCCAGCGGGTCCCAGTTCAATGGTAGAAAGTTTGTCTGTGATTAGGGGTTCTGGCAATGTTGTTGGCAGTGGTGGTGCTCGGGGTGACGATTTTGGGCCGAGCGGATCCCCGCCGAGGGACCTGACGAAAGGAGAGGGGTTAGCCGTTGAGGAGGAGCATGTTGAGGAGGAGCAGACCACAGAGGTTGCCCCTAGTGAGATTCGAGAGGAGGATATCGTGTTCAGACCACCGGTGACGGCGGCCATAGCGTCACGTCACGTGCTGATCACTTTAGACGACGTTGCCGAGCATACACCCGACGAGATATTGACAAAACTCTTGGAAGATAACCCCATAATTGGGGAGTATGTTCTGAAAGCCAAAGAAGACCGAGCAATGGCCATAGAGGCGTCTGAGGCCGCGGCGCCGGCCGAAAGGGAGAGAGCCGGGCCAGAGGGGCTGGTCGAGGATATGGAGGTCGAGGAGAGAGAAGCTGAGGAAGAACAAGGGCCGAGGGTGAGAGCCGTGGACGAGGCAGGTGCTATGACATGCCCCGAGTTTTCAGAGAAGACCTACGTGCCTCCGAGACCACACTTGTTTGTACCGTCGGGCTTCTCGGGATACAAGCCACCGCAGCAGACTGATTACGACATTGAGTTAGTGCTGAGGGACCCCAGAGTACATATTGCAAACACCTGGGCTAAGGTACATTTCTTGATAAACCCCCTTTGTGCTTCAACTTGATATTTGCATGCTTTGAAAAATCACAGAATACCTCGCAAATTCGAACCATGCAATAATGAAATAATCTGTGCTTTGAATGCCATGCATGCAATAACTTGAACCAACCATCTGTTGTAGACTGAATATAGAATGTGCTAGGATAAGAGAAAGCTCGTATAACACGCCATGCACATGATAACTTCCACCAACAATTCATTGTTAAGCTGCAACAAGAACACATCGTGCTAAAAGCATAACTTGAACCAATCATCTAATGGTAGCCTGTGTAGATGCCAAAACACAAAGATATAGCCCTCGTATCACACGCCATGCACACAAGGACTTGAACCAAACAACTGTTGAAGATGGTACTGAGTTTCAAGCCACAACAGGATGGTCCTAGCACTGTAGCCCATGCATGCTATAATTTGAACAAGAACCTGAACCAATAACTTAGACCATCCATCTGTTGTTACACTGCTGCATTGATTTCCTAGAACTTGAAAATGAAAGCTATGCATGCTAACATTATATCCTGTTGCTTGTTTTCCATGCATGGTTAAGCTGCTGCATTGATTACCTAGAACTTGAAAATGAAAGCTATGCATGCTAACATTATATCCTGCTGCTTGTCTTTGTTGTCTGAAACAGGCGGAGCATAGGGATATCCACAGCTTTGGAGGACCGTGCAGTTCCTTAGCAGTGTATGAGGGCTTCCCAGAGAGAGTGAGACGGCTAGTGGATGCGGCGGGCTTTGGAGAGTACATACGACCCTATTGACACTGGTCCGGATTGACCATGCCATCTTGGTAGCTCTCGCAGAGAGATGGAAGGATACCACGAACACATTTCACTTGCCTCCGGGAGAGATAATGGTGACGCCGACCGACTTTGCTGCGATCACAGGTTTAAGGGTTGGAGGAGATCCCATCTCGTTCGATTCAGGGATACACGCTGATCCAGCAGCTCTGGAGTGGTTCTTGGGGGAGGTGCCCAAGATAGAGAGAGGAGCGGCCAGATATGCTCAGTTCAAGAAGTACTTGAAGAAGAAGGTGACCATTGAGCGGAAGGCAGAGCAGATGGCCAGGGCGTATCTGTTTGGGGCTTCACTATTTCCAGGCAGAGGGAGCACAGTACACCTGTCATACCTACCAACATTGAGAGATTTGAGGACGGCCTCACGCTTCGATTAGGGCCGAGCGGCACTGGACACAGCTTACTTGTTCTTTGGTGATTCCTGGAGGACCGAGCAGAGCACAGCCGGTTATTGGCGTATCTGGGAGGTATGATTTCAATATAGTAAAGCATCATTCTCATTATATCTGAAACATTTGATTGAACAGCCTGTTGAACAGCTTTATTGCATAGCTATCTATCTTGTGACTGACACATCTCCATGTTTGAAAACTGTGCAGCTCTGGGCATACGAAGTGCTGAAAATGTACCCTTCAGAGTGCAACCATGCTGACTTGAGTACTCTTCCGCGCGCACTGATATGGAGCAAAGAGTCCATGGGAACCAAAGAAGGGAGAGGCAGCCTCAACGCCTACAGGTTGTATCTGGATGATCTGAGAGCTTCGCAAGTATAACATTAGAACTCCAATAGTCAATCATGCATGCTTTTCATGGCTTTAATGCTGTCGCTGATCAATTGTACACATTGCTTGTTTGTCACTTTGTGCAGATCGTGTGGGATCCTTGGAGGACGAGCGGGCCAGAGCCAAAGTACTTGGCCAGGAGTAGAGCTGTTACAGCCAGTAGGGTGTTGTTGGAGTCGGCCTTTGGTTGGCAATGGTACGTAGGGGATCGAGTGACTCGCCAGTCACTTGGTTACCTTGAGTTCCAGGTGCCAGGGCCACTCTCGCCACGAGCTTCGCACACGGGCGACTATACACTGACTGAGCTGGAGAGGTTCACGAGGCCGGACACCGAGCTGCCATGCTACCTGCATCCTGAGATGGACTATGCTGCCTACCAGAGAGATCGCTTAGCGAGGCCACTTGGCGTCAGGGCTCGCAGAGAGGTTCAGGAGCAGGCACGCGAGGCTGCTGCAGAGAGAAGGGCTGCTGCTGAGATACAAAGAGGAGGAGAAGGCCACGTGAGGTGCAAGGTGAGCAGGCCAATTGTAGGCGGGCCTCCAGAGTTGCTTTGGAAAGTGGATGTAGTGGACTCCCAGGGTAATCCAGCTGAGGTGTAGCTTGCTCCAGCACGAGTAGAGCCCGCAGCTGTGACTGTTCAGGTAAACCAACTTCCATTTCTGTAATTTCAATACCCCTAAACTGTATTTGAAACGTCTGATGATTGTAAATCATTTACAGGTGCCCGTCGAATGGGTGAACGAAGCCGTTCGCCGCATGCTTGCTCTGGAGAATGTGGTCAGGAGAGCAGCAAGTGGCATGCCACTGGAGTTACGCTACCCAGCACCCACAGCTCAGTCAGCATAGGCAGTTGCTTCTCGGAGGACTCAGGTATACAAAACGATACATTCCTTCTCGCTTTCAATACATACGATACCTATTTGCTCCCAATACATGACATGCATACTTTGAAAACCTCCGATACCAACAGATAACTGATAGATAGCTTCCAATTTGATAGAATGTACCTGTCAATTAAACATCTGATATACAATATACTGCAAAATGTATACTAATGCCACATATAACTATGTAGGTACAGGGACGGGCGGCTTCTAAGAAAAAAGCGCGATCTCCTCCACGAGCACAGACTACTACGCCTCCAGCCGCTACACGACATACCAGGAGCTCACAATCTGCCACAACAAGTAAAGAGGCAGCCAGGAAAGCGGTGACATGCGCGGAAGAGCGGTACCAGATAGAGATGCGCGAGAGGCTGAGCCAAGATGAACCGGCCTGCAAGAAGCAGCTCATCTTGTCCCAGCCTGCTGAGGAAGTGGAAGAGGAGGAAGGAGGAGAAGAGGAAGCAAGGGACAACTCTGATGACACTGCTGACAATCCCAACTACTTGCAGGATTCGACAGAGAACCTTGATGACGATGACAGCGGAGGCGACAATGATGATGACGGTGGTGATACCGCCTGGTTCGGCCGGAGTGAGGGCCGGAGTGAGGGCCGATTAGGAGCCTGATGCATTTATTTCTTGCACTTGACTTTTGATTTCTGGCCTGCGTGGCCAAGTGGATAGCTAGATGGCCGGTGGGCCTTAGATACTCTGTTACTGCTTTTTGGAGGCCTGTGTGCCTTGTTGATAGTGGGCGAGTGTGCCCTGTTTTGACTTTGATAGCTTTTGATTGGCCGGAGTGCCATATGCACAGTACTTCCTTTAGTTTTGACATGGTACAACACAGTTTAGTTATACAATTTGCATTTTCATGGTTTATTCGCTCTTATTATGCATAAAAGAGGTTAAATGCCAACCACTAACACCAAACTTGCATTGATAACACACCGAGACTACTCACAGGCACACGTGTATGTATAAGAGTGACTAGCTCGAAAGAAAATGAGAAATGTACCTTAGGATACGACCAGGATACGGGAAATAAAATGGAATATTGGGCATTAACGGGCCAAAATCCAAAATATTTGACTTTGATTGAAATCGGCATTTCCGCCAGGTCAAATATGCACAACGTGACTTGCACGAGTTGATGGAATCAAGAAAAACATCCCGATATGAGAATTACACCGAAAAAGTGTCCAAAAGACACAAAAAGGGACACGAGACACAAAACACGACTCAAATATGTCTCGGATTGAAGCCGACACCTCCGTACAGTCACATACAGTCCACAGGGCCTGTACAGCATGAAAAAACTTGGCAAGAACCCTTAGAACGGATTTTGACCCTCCAAAACCTCGAGTTTAGCTTGAAACGGGCCGCCGAGAGTCCAAAATCCTTGTTAAATGCGAAATTTCGAAACCGATGCTGGGGTACAGTCACACATGCCCAATGTGACTTGTGGGAACCATCAAAAGTGCCAAAAGACCCCTGGAACCCAAAACGACCAACTCAGATCAATAGCTGCTGCAAACTGTCAAATTGCAGATTGGACCATCGCGCGATCAAGTGAGACACTCGCGCGAGGGATGTCTGTCGCGCGACAGAGTAGGATGCACGCGCGAGGGACCTATGTCGCGGGAGGGAATGAGACGCTCGCGCAAGGGTTAACCTTTGCCAGGCTGCCTTTGTTTGACCAAATCAATCCTTTGTGGTACCAAAAGCTTCAGGAGACCACCCTACGACCTGTACACAGTATAAAACCATAATTGGGGTGTTCTTAACTTGCCAAGTGGTAAGACACCTAAGCTTTCAACTTTTCTTCCGGCACGAGAACCGAGGACCGACATTCCCAAGTTTCTATAATGGAACTCATCGGTAGTAATGTAAAGCACATCACCCCCTTTGAAAGTACAAAAACTCATCAGTCATTCGAAATGGAAAGTCCGCTAGCTGCAATGCTTGAACCTTGGTTGGTGAGAACCGAGACCATTGATTGGGCGAGGCCTCGGTCTCGAGGCTTGGCCTCAATTAGAGATCTTCGATACGTAGGGCCATGCCCTGAGCTTCTCGAAGCTGCTATGATTCACTGGGATCCAGTCACGCACATCTTTCGTAATTATGACAACGAAATGTGCCCAACGGTGGAGGAGTTCTAAGCCTACCTGCCCGGCTTTGCAAATTCCGATGTTCTTGTTGTTCCTCCGATTCAAGAGAATATGAGTCATCTGCTGCGGATGAAGCTGAATATTTATGAAGAACTGACGACCAGTATTATTCATGACGGCGAACTGGACATCCCACGCCTGATCGAATTGTACGGTCCTGGCAGAATCCTGGAGAACCATGTCGAGCAGGCACACCGACGTTTTGCCTTCTCAATCTGTGCGCTGGCACCTTATGCGCTGGTTCCTGCTGATGGAAGGGTCAGTCCCAGTGTGGTGAGCATAGCTTCACAAATGGGAGCTCGAAAGAACATCATCCCAACTATCTTAGCTGAAACACTGATGGGCTTGGATCGGTTCAAAAGTCGACAGAGCAACGTCTTCAGTGGCAGCCCGCGGCTGCTTCAGGTGAATACTCACTCAGCTCACCTTTTTCGGTTTTCGCACTTTCTTATTTTACCTCAACGATCGGATAAGGTACTACGGGACCTTACTTGTCTTTTCGCTTAGGCTTCATCTAGCTTCTCACTTGTCTTTTCACTCATATAGGTATGGCTTTCCGACAAAGTGGGTTTGCTCGAAGCTCCCCAGGCAGGCTGGGAACATTTCCCGAGACGAATGCTTGAGCGATCCATGTTATACCCTGAACAGGATATGCTGGGGTGGTATACAATCCTGCATGACATGCAGTCCGATGACTTCGTCTGGAGATGTCCGTGGCTAAACATGCCTGAGATGGCTGTCAATTCCGTAGGCTTTGAAAGGGTGTTAATCGCTGGTTTGACGAGCTTTACCGTTTACATCCTGGGCTGCATCCTATGCCAGCTAGGCATAAGTAAAGGGCTGCATAGAGCTGGAACCGAGGAATTCCAATTGCCTAACTTCAATGTACCGACACTGCGTGACTACTGAAGGTACTGGAGAAATGGGGTGATTGAGGGTCCCAGTCCAGATTTCGTGGATTGGCTGGATAGCCGTTATGTGGCATGGCTTCGTGCAGAAATCCAAGCGAGGCCAGGGGGATATTACTGAGTCTAAGAGAGTCTCGTCTATATCAAAAATAAGTTCAAGACCCGTTAGGCTATTCGAACAGTTTTCTTCGCTTTTGTTTGACCCTCGAATCTGCTATATGGCACTTATGCCTAGCCTGTCCTATAAAGAATGTCTTCATTGCAACCATGATTTTTGTTTGAAAACGGTCAATGGGGCTGAGGAACTTATATAATCACTGAATTGCAAAACGGAAACCTTGATACGTCTGCTTGTACCTGTGTTGACCCGCTGGCAATCTACAAAATCCACAATTCAGTCCGAGATAAAACATGAATA
Source organism: Rhododendron molle (assembly GCA_025413875.1). Classification (NCBI taxonomy): domain Eukaryota; kingdom Viridiplantae; phylum Streptophyta; class Magnoliopsida; order Ericales; family Ericaceae; genus Rhododendron; species Rhododendron molle. Next base: position 27,308,806 of record CM046391.1, read on the forward strand.
ACCACCCCAAAAAGTCAGTAGGCTGCTCCTCAAACCATGAAAAGAGACAACCCTCGCGCGAGTAAGTAACTACCTCGCACGAGACTTACTCACTCGCGTGATTATCTCAGTGTATCGCGCGATGGTTCCATCCAGTACAGGTGCCAAGTTTGACCCTTTTCAGAAAGTTGAAGTGTTGCAGGCCCTGTCATCACTGTTGGACGTCCAGCAAAGGTCTGGGACAGTCCATAGGTGTACCCTTGAATTGAAGGGACCTATACCAACCTCCATAGATCTTTTCTTTGAAAAAGAGGAAATATCCTACCATCCTTTTGGCTATAAAAGGCCATGTCTCTGTGAACGTAAGGTACTCATCTCCAGAAGATAACTCCAGACAACATTAAAAATGGCAAATCACCTCCCCACCTTAATTGGCCCATGGCTTGAAACATTTGTTGCAGGCGATTGGTTATCGTTCCGGACTCACGGGCTGGCCGCATTTCACTATCTCCGAAGCATAAGACTGCGTCCTGAAATCTTATAGGCGGTAGTGCGGTTCTGGGACCCAGACGTCGAGGTGTTCAGATTTGGAGATGACGAGTTATGTCCAACAGTGGAGGAATTTCAAGCATACCTGCAGGGCTTTGCGTCCAGTGTGATTGTCATACCACCTTACAGGGAGAGCATGTCCAAACTCCTGAAGTCCTGCTTGAAGATTTCAAAGGCTGCAGCTGACAGCCTGCTAAGCGGTGGTCAAATAAACATAATGCGCCTAATGGAATGGTACGGCCCTGAAGGCGACCTCACGGACACTGCCGTGCAGGCCCAGCGACAGTTCGCTCTATCAATCTGTGTGCTAGCTGTGTTCCTGTTGGTGCCTCCAGACGGATGGGTTAATCCCTCGTTGGTATATATTGCCACCCAGCTGGGCATTCGAAAGAACGTAGTACCAATGGTTCTTGCGGAAACGCTCATGGGTTTGGATTTAGCAGCTACTGGCCAAACAGAAATATTCCGCGGCAGTCCGCTCCTACTGCAGGTAAACTCTCACTCAGCTCACCTTTTTCTGTCTTTCATACATTTTGCTTTTACCTCAACACTCAGCTAAGGCTAAAATCGGAGTTTCTGACTTATTTTTCCGCTCAAGTTTTATATAGCTCCTTACTTGTCTTTTCACTCATGCAGCTGTGGTTATCAAACAAGCTTGGGTTGATCACAACTCCTGAAGTGAATTAGCCGCACTTGCCCGGGCGAACGCATCAACGAGGGATGCTATATCCAGAAATGTCCACAGAGGACTGGTATGCATTTATGAACACCCTGTCGCCACAGGAAATTGTCTGGAGACACAGGGCGCTAGACATTCCAAATATGGCCCTAAACTCCGCAGGTTATGAAAGAATAGTGATCGCTGGGCTGTCCAGTTTTACTTTATACATTCCAGGCCGCATCCTTCGGCAGTTAGGGATGAGCCAGGGGTTACACCGAGCTGGGGTGGAAACCTTCCACATTCCTGCATTCACTGCCCAGAATCTGATCGGGTATGAACACAATTGGGGCTTGAGGCAACTTGGAGGAGCAGATCCTGATTTTCGCACCGACTTAAAACGTCGCTACAAAGCATGGCTACAAAATGAAGTTGCAGAAAGACAAAAAGTAGACTGACTCCTGACAAGACTCCCATGATCTTGAATAAATTGTGAGCCTATTAAGGCCTCTAGCATGTATTTTGTTTTTATGCTTAACTGTTTTTTTTAAGGCTTTGCTCAGCTGTGTTATAGAGATAATAGTTTGAATAAAATTGAAAGACCAAGAACTTTTCCCTTTTGGTCCAAGTGTTGAACACCAAGCCAGTCTTGAATAACGGGATGCATGCCAAGATGGACAAACCATGGATCAAGTTGATTGATTGTGACCGAATCTCACAGAGAGATTGCCTATGTATCCCTTTTCAAGGAATCAGGTCAAAACGTCATTCAGGCTAAGGTTCGCTCGTGTATTTTGGCTCTCCTTTTGCGCTCTAATTTTTGCCTAGGACTGCCCCTTTTCAGGTTTTCAGCCTAGCGAGCTTTTGATATTTGCCTATTTATTTTTGTCTAGACCGCCTTTACAGGTTTTTAGTCTAGCAGGCTTGCTCTAATTTTTGCCTGGAACTGCCCACCCTTGTAGTTTTCAGTCCAGCGAGCTTCTCTCAAGGATAGTAACGTTTGAGTTGATCCAGGTTGACCAGAGCGGTGAATTCGTTGCCGTCCAGATCAATTAGTTGAGCTGCTCCACCCGAGAGGATGGTCTTGATGATGTAAGGCCCTGCGCACTTCGGCCGGAACTTACCGCGAAGATCAAAGATGGGAGCACGGATTTCCTTTGTAACCATATCGCCCTCAAGCAAATCACGAGACTTGACTTTCTTGTTGAATGCCCGAGCAATCCTTCGCTGATACCCCTGAACATGATACAAGGCAAAGAGCCTCCTCTCATCAAAAAGCATAAGTTCAACAAACCTCCCGTTGAGCCATTCAGCTTCCGTGAGTTCACATTCCATCATGATCCTCAAAGATGGTACCTCAAGCTCGATTGGGAGTATTGCTTCCATCCTGTAGACCAGGGAGTAAGGTATTGCCCCAGTTGACGTTCGAATTGACGTTCGATACCCCCAAAGTGCCAGAGGTAGTTGCTCGTGCCAGTCCCTGGCGGACTCCGCAGACTTCTTGATGATTGTTTCGATGTTCTTATTGGCGGCTTCGACCGCCCCATTCGTTTGAGGGCGGTAGGTCGTTGAATGGTGATCTGAATTTTAAACTCTTCGAAGAGCTCCAAAACCCTGCCCTTGAAGTGAACTCCATTATCTGACACAAATGCCTGCGGGACACCGTACTGATAGATAATGTTCTTCCTGATGAACTAAGCCACCTGAACAGCAGTCAGAGTTTTGTAAGACTCAGCCTCAACCCACTTGGTAAAATAGTCTATGGCCACCAGAATGAATCGATGACCATTTGAAGCAGACGGCTTGATCATGCCGATAACATCGATGCCCCATACAAAGAAAGGCCAAGGCGAGGTCATACCAAACAGCTTAGAAGGAGGAACATGCATAAGATTGGCGTGAATCTGACACCTGTGACAGCGACGGACATAATCCACACACTGTGATTCCATAGTGGACCAGAAATAACCCTGACGAAGAATCTTCCTGGCGAGCATGACACCGCTCATGTGAGGACCGCAGACTCCTTCATGAATCTCCTCCATTATCGTAGTGGCTTCAGCACCGTTGACACAGAGCTTATGCATCCCATAATGGGATTTCCTGTAAAGCTTCCCTCCGCAGATAATGTAATGAGCAGCCATTCTCCGCAGTGCAAGTTGGTCCTTTTAAAGGCCTCAGCCAGGTATCCGCCGCTTTCTACAAAGTTCCATATGTCATGATACCAAGGCAGGCCATCATCGACATCATCGATGGTGCTAACATATTGATAAGCAGGGCAGTCCCGCTGTTCAATCAGGATAGGACGGAGCTTGACACCCAACGGAAGTTCAACCATGGAAGCCAAAGTTGCCAAGGCATCGGCGAATTGATTTTTCAAACAACGAATGTGAGTAAAGGTCACCTTGTTGAAATGAGGAATAATGTCTTCCAAGTCTTGATGGTAAGGCTTCAACCTTTCTTCACGAACTTTCCAGTCCCCGTTGGCCTGAGATATGACAAGATTAGAATCACCAATGACCTCGAGCTTTTCAACGCCGAGTGTTAGAGCAGCCTCCATGCCAACAATACAGGCCTCATATTCGGCTTGGTTATTCGTGACATCAAAATTGAGTTTGAGCGCCAGCGGAATATGAGAGCCATCGGGTGTTATCAACAGAACCCCAATTCCATGTCCTTTCTGATTAGCTGCCCCATCAAAGTAGAGAGTCCACACGTCGTCAACTACTGTTAACACTTCTTCATCAGGGAACACAAAATTTGAATCTTCTGGCCCATCGACGGGATGATCAGCCAAAAATTCTGCCACAGCACGGCCTTTAACAGACTTCCGTGTGACATACTCGAGGTCGAACTTGGCCAGCATGAGCAACCAACGTGCTAACTTACTAGTAAGCGCTGGCTTCTCGAACAGATACTTAAGAGGACCATTCGAGAAATCAACTTCACTGGGTAAGCCAGCATGTAGTGTCTCAACTTTTTAGAAGCCCAAACGAGAGCCCAACAAGTCTTTTCCAGAGCAATGTAGCGTTCTTCGCACCCAACCATCTTTTTACTCAAGTAGTAAATGGCCTTCTCAACACCCTTATCTCCTTCCTAAGCTAGCAAGCATCCCATAGAAGATGGATTTACATATAAGTAAAGTATCAAGGGCTTCCCAGGCACAGGTGGCATCAGAACCGGAGGATTCTGAAGGTAATTTTGAATGGACGTAAAAGCCGCTTGACACCTTTCTGACCACACAAATGGAGTATCCTTCTTGAGTAGACGAAACATCGGCTCGCAAGTTAAAGTCAACTTGGCGATGAATCTGCTGATGAACTAGACCTTTCCCAAAAAGCTCCGCACTCCCTTTTCAAACACTGGTGGCTTCATCTCAAGTACTGCATTGATCTTTGATGGGTCAACCTCGATTCCACGAGAAGTGATCATGAATCCAAGCATCTTACCAGCTGTGACTCCGAAGGTGCACTTCTGCGGATTAAACCGCATGCAAAACTTACGGAGCCTCTCGAAGAACTTCCTAAGCACAGGAATGTGTCCCTCCCGAGTTTTTGACTTGGCAATCATGTCATCGACATAAACTTCGACTTCCTTGTGTATCACATCATGTAAAATGGTCGTGGCGGCCCGTTGATAGGTAGGCCCAACATTCTTCAATACGAAAGGCATGACCAAGTAACAGTAAGTTCCCCACTCAGTGATGAACGTTGTCTTCTCACGATCCTCAGGTGCCATAAGAATTTGGTTATAACTTGAAAAGCAGTCCATGAACAAAAGTAAAGCATGCCCCGCAGTATTATCCACAAGCACATCGATGTGTGGCAAGGGAAAATCATCTTTGGGGCTTGCTTTGTTTAAGTCCCTGAAATTGACACAGACTTGTATCTGTCCATTTTTCTTGGGAACGGGAACGATGTTGGCCACCCAAGTAGGGTACTGAGAAACCATGAGAAACCCAGCGTCAATTTGTTTCGTGACTTCATCCTTGATCTTTTGAACCCAATCTGGTCTCATCCGTCTAAGCTTCTGTTTCACAGGCTTAGCATCTGGGAACAGAGGGATTCGGTGCTCCACTATCTCGGGGTTAATGCCTGGCATGTCTTGATGAGACCATGCAAAGACATCGCTGTATTCAGTGAGCAGCTCCTTAAAATCACGATGCTCCTCTGGCGAAAACGTGGAGCCCACTTGAACCATTCGGGGATCATTTTCATCTTTCAAATTTATAGAAACTACTTCCTCTTTTAATGGCTGAGCATGCCTTTCATCTTCCCTCTCGATGAGGCCACGGATTTCCTTGGGAATATCCCCATCGAAATCTATTCCTTCATCGTCGGAGTCGATACAGTTTATATAAAGATCATGCAAGTACTCAGAAGATGCCTCATTCATTTCACAAGACCCCAACGGGTTGCCAAGTAAAAGAGAGTCAAATTGGAAATAAAAGCTATGACGTGGAGGGCCAAGAGGCACAAACTCCGACTCAGAGTTAGACCTAGACGATTCACTGGACTCTGACTCTGACTCGACGCAGACTCAGACTCAGAAGTGTCATCAATGCAAGTTAGGCGCGGTTAGAAAATGCAATTTTTAACGCTACCCTTGGTTTCAGTGATAAGAGCAATGGGATCCTCGAGGGCGTCAGGCCCGAGCATGAGCACTTCGGCTTCTTCAGCTTCCTTGGCCAAACCCACTTGAGAGAATTCTTGGAAAAGTAGCTCCAAGCTCCCTTGATTGAAAGTTCCCAGTCAGTCAGTCTTCAGTTTTGGCTGATTAAGCTTCCTCTTGAATTCCATCCTTGTCGGCTCGTCATCACTCTCAGACCAGGTGTCGTCGGTGAAGACCTCAAAACTAGGTAAGAGCTCCCCAGTTTCCGGATTGATGAAAGGCTTAGACTGTCCAGTGTAAGCAGCATTCCCCACTTCACGCACAAAGTAGCCGTCGGGATCACCATAGAGAGTTTGAGGTTTTCCCGTATGTTTCATTCTTTTGGCATTTCCGGCAGAGGCAGTGTACCCCAAACCAAAACGGCCCTCAGAAGAAGGAAAGGTAAGGAACTCCGGGACTCCTTGTTGGTGAATCCCTAAGCCTAGACCAGGAAAATAGGACATCCTTAACATAATGTCCATAGCGACAGAGCTGATGAGAAAGTCCCCATCCACATTGATTGCCAAGAGAGAACCATACGTGTCAAAAGAGAAACGTCCGAGATCGACATCCTCTTCACCGTGCATGATTCCAAGGACAAGTGTTCCATCTTCTTTGAGCAGGCAGACTCCAGAGTCCCCGCAAATGGTTAGTGTACCAGTAGGCAGTCCCAGCATGACCTTCTGGTGAAGAGTGGATGGTACAGCCATGATATCTGAACGGTGGAGCCATGGCCTGCCTAGCAGCAGGTTGAAAGTTGTAGGTATGTCGACAACATGGAACTCAATATCCATTTCGAAGCCCTCAGCATCGAGCTTGAGCACCAGAGTGCCCTCGACCATACGAAGGGTGCCGTCATATGCCTTGACAGCCAGATTGGAAGGTGCAAAGTCTTTTTTGGCCAATCCCAGACGATAGGCCACCCTCATTGGACAAACGTTGATGGCTGAACCATTGTCAATGAGGACAGTCGGAACATAGAGTCTGCGACACTTGACTGTGATATGCAGAGGGCGGTTATGATCAATTCCTTCAATAGGAAGATCCTTGTCGGTGAAGACCACGGTGAGCTTACCAGTAAGAGGCAGAATGAGAGACATCATAGCCTCAGGAATGACATCAGCTTGAACTTCCAGGCGGGCGAGAGTATGGCAAAGTTTCTGACGGTGCTCACGGGAAGAACAAATTAAACCCCAGAAGGAGATTGCAGCAGGAACCCGCTCGAGTTGCTTCTGAATAAGATCCGTGCTTGGTACCTCAAGCGGTGCAGACCTTGGGAAAGGAACAGGTTCGTTCCTTTGATTAGAAGGGTTGGACGAGGTCCCAGCTTGCAGATTAGCAGGCTGAAAAACTCGTCCACTCCTCGAAACGTTGAGAGCGTTCCCCAAAGAAGGCACGGCCAGAGGGTCTTGATTCACATCCCAGAGATCAAAAGGGACTTCCCCTAGCTTACACTTTCCTTTGTCGGTGGCCAGTGCAGCTATTGGCGCTTCAGTATTCAATCCCAGATCCTTAGCTAGGTCTTTCATCAGTAATGAGTCCCAGACGTTCAGATCTTGGACAGCTGCGACCTCGTGCTCTGGCTCCGGATTCGTAGTGAAAGGAACATCCCAGAGGCCACCCTCGGCTAAGGAACGGTTAACAGCCCAAACTTTTGCTCCAACCTGGACATCAACTATCTCGTCCACATTTCAAAGATCAGCTGGCGGAACAAGGCCTGTGACCATGATGCTGCAGTCCTCCAAGGGAGAGACTGCAGGGCGTGGTTGATTTTCATATATGATATTGAGCATAGGGTCATACGTAGGATCAGCCACCGAGTCGACAAGCCTGTTGATGGTAGAAGGAAAGAAACATTCTCCCAAGACACGGGTCTCCTCCTGAACTAGGTCATCTTCGGCAAAGTGCGTCATGTGCTCAAGGAAAGTATAGCCTTGGAGAGGCTCAAAGGAATTGACCGAAAATTGCCAAACGGGCTCAGGATCCCAAAACTATTCTTCCTCAGGAACCTGAGGTTGAGGCTATTGAAAAAGCATGTACAAGGAGATGCCATCCAAAGGGTTGAGCGCCAACTGTTCATGTTGAGCGATCCATTCCGCATCCCATGCCAGGTTGGGTGGAGCCTGTTCGAGATGCAGAGGAAATCCTTCCAACTCCAATTGGAACCATTCTTGGATCAAAGGAGCAGTGTAATCCTCACTATCGGCTATCACCCAGCCTACAGCTTGCATGTCGAGTTCTGGTTCAGGTTCAGGCAAGGCTGGCATTGCAACTCTGAATCGACTCACGAAATCCTGAGAAGGATCTGGAGGGGCAACAGCAAAAATGGGAAGATTACGGGTTGATATAGGATCAAGAAGGAATGACGGAATAGGACCATCGTAAAGATCACTGATGTTGTTATTGAGAAAGTCCAAGTCCGCTTGCAGCAATCGGGGAGTCGGATTAGAAGATTGCCCTATGAACATGAGTTCGGCATCAGGTTCTGAAGGCATGGATACAATCGGTTTGGGCTGATCGACTGGGATTATATGGTCGGTGGGGTTAAATATAGTGGAGGTAGGGTTGATATGAGTGGGGCTGAGGGAAATCTGAATGATGTGTGGAACAGCCTTATGGTTAGGCAGGGAATTGGAAATGATGTTTGGCTTCTATGGTGGCGGAGGTGGTGCCTGAAGAGTCCCCTCGTCTATAAGATCCTGAATCGCATGTCGAAGACGAAAACAGGAGTCTGTAAGGTGGCCGGCTCCCTGATGGTAGGCACAGTACAGGTTGGCTTTGAAACTTGGCGGAGGGTTCTTAGGTAAAGGAGTTGGATCCAGGGGCTTGAGATGCCCTGACTTAACCAGCTTCTCCAAAACTGAGGACAGAGGTGCCTCAATTGCAGAGAAGCTGCGGGGCTGACCGCGTGGCCGGTTGTTCTGGGGCGACTGAACCTGATTGACGTCAGCTATGTGGTTTGTAGTATTGGAGGCAGAGGCGTTGGTGCCACTGGTTGCTGTGTTGGAGTAAGTTCCACTCCCAAACAAAGCATTGGTGTTGCCGGAGTATGCACGGGGCTTTGCTTTCGGGGGGTTAGAAGATTCCCCTTTTGTCAGAATTCCGCTTTGGAGCACATCCTCGATGGCCAGACCAGAATCGAAGAAGGTTTCAAAGTTTGCAGATGCTTGAGTGAGGACCAAATGCTTAGCATAGTCTAGCTAGAGATTCCAAGAGATGATGCAGAGTTGATCTTTCTCGCTGGGGTGATCAGTCATTAGAGTAGCCTTGGCCCTCCACCTATTGACGAAATCAGCAAAGGTCTCATTTGCTTCCATTTTCGTGGATTCCAACTCCCGGGTGGTCATCTTTAGTTGAGAGTTATAACTGTACTGCAAAATAAATGCAGTCCTAATGTCCTCCCAAGTCCTCCTTTTGGCGATGTCGAGTTACAGAAACCAGTGGAAGGCAGGGCCCGAGAGGGTCTGAGGAAAAAGCTGTGACATGGCCTCAGGCTTAACTAAAAGCAGCTTCATTGCGGCATGGTAACTGTAAAGATGAGTCCGCGGGTCACCACTTCCATGGAATTTTGCCAAGTCGGGCATTTTAAACTTCTCAGGAAGCCTGGCATTGGGATACAAACAGAGACGATCCAAGTCGATGCCACCAGCTTTAACTTTCTTCGCTTTGGCAATGGATTCCTCAAGTTTGGCCATCTTTGCCATAAGAGCAGTAATGTCTGGATTTATAGGGGGTGCCCCTCCCGCTGCAGCAAGTGCATGAACGACCCAGGGATTCTGATGAACAATGAGACGCCCTGGATTGTTTGGATCTTCAATCATAATAGGCTGCGCATGCGGATCTTCCTCGGCCTCACTTTCCTCCTCGAGAGGTGGTGGAAGACAAGTGTCGAAGAGTTCGTTCAAACGGGTGATGTTAGCATCGGTTTGAGCTGACCTTTGCTGCATTGCAGTGATGCTGTTTTGAAGGTTCATGAGCATTTGTTCGATAGTAAGTGGCTGGCACTCTGGGTGCTCTGCCATGTTGAGAGTTTCTGAAGTACTTGATGCTGGAGAAAGGATCGGAGATGCCGGCTGTGAGACCTTTTCTAAGACTGGCGGTGAGCTTGTCCATAAGGCGGCTAATGAGGAACGCGGAGAGTCTTCCGTTGTGACTGACTGGGATGGTAACCTGACTAGCCTTTGACTCGGATTCCGTTGCAGACATTCCCAAGCGGGTTTGCCAACTTGCCTCGATACTTTCCTTGGCGGTGCAATGGCTCAAAACATTGCTTGAAAAATAAAAGGAGGGCTCAGTAGGGATCCTGCAGCAACTTTAATTTAAATAAAAGATTAAAGTAATGCAGCCAACGTCGTCAGTGTCGCCCTAGACTCTAAGACTAGAAAACAAGTCTGTCTCGAGCTGTTCAGGCACTGCCAGAGTCCTCAGATTTCTTTTTGGAGGTGTATCCTTGTTTGAAACAACGAGACTAAAGGATGCCAAAAGAACCATAAACCTTTGGCTGTTCTGCAGACCGGAGTTTCAACTTTGAAGTTGGAACAACTCAGAATGCATGTCATGATACTATAACCAGAATGGTGTGAGCGACATTGCGCTGTTAGCCAGGCGGTGTAAGTGACGAGACACTTGTTACCTGACTGGTGTAAACATCATGACATGTTCTTTGTTGTTCCTCATTTTCTGTTTCAAATCCTTACCAAGTATAACAGATAAGGGTGTAGAAAACTTTTGATTTCCCGAAGTCCCTATTGTTCTACGGATTTGAAAAAGCCAAAAACGTGCACCACCAAGATGCACGACTCGTCATCGGGCCATAACACAGTCTTAAACAGCTCAAGACATACTTGCAGGGATGAGAACCTAGAAGCCGCCCTAAACATGCTCCTACGCAAGACAGTATGATGTACAGTGCATGCGATAGGGAAAGCAGTAACACATCGACAGTATGGGGGTTAGATGCAAATAAATCTTACCCTGTAGGTACCTGTCCTAGTTGAAAAGTGCTAGAGCTTTGTATATGCAAAGGCTAGTTTTGGCTTGTAATAGGTTCCTCGGACTAGGGCCACAGAGATACCTCCCGTCGCCCGCGATATCGTTGAGCAACAGTCAAAGGGTAGCATGACCCATCATCGTCGAAGGTTGTTGGTCATTCGGGGTCCCCGGGCTCCGGTTAACCGTGCCGGATTGCCAAAATGATCCAACGAGGCTTATCCCACATCGATGCAAATGATACGCTAGAAATTGATTAAGAAGAAGAAGAATCACAAAATCGCAAAATGCCTTTTCAAGCTCGGCTCACTTTATTTAGTCCATTTTTAGAGGAAGCTACGCAAGTGAACAAATGAAAAAGTCCCAGATCAGATTGGCCGGACACGGAGTCCTATTAAATCACCATTCCAACCTTCGGCAGCGCGAAGCTCACCGTTTTGACAGACTTTTAAGGTTTTGTTCATAAACGTATTAAACTCTAAGTATGAATTACTATTGATTCGACTATCCTCAGCAGAGTTGCCACTGTGGGTAGCATGCCCTTAGAAAAGAGGATTTCGTTCCTCATTTTGTCAAAGCGGCCCAGAAATCGAGGGAGTGCGAGCGGAGAAGCAGGCACTCGTAAAATACAGAGTCGCCACCTGGGTTTGAAGGTCTGACACCCATGGAACCGTATTTCGAAGCACCTGCCGCACTATTTGATTTAAAAAAGTGAAGGAACCAGTCTGTCATAACCATATCTGGGTTCGGGAGCCAGGTTACAAGAGGGGAAGGTTTTTAAGGCACCCCTTTCGCCCAATCCGGAGATCGGTCTCTACTTAGACATTTTGTGAAAATATTTGTGATTCGTCTTCCTCTTTAACCAATTTTAAGCCAATTAGGGTGGGGAACAGTTAATCGGGGATTAAAACTGTAACAAATTTGCAGGATGTGATTGAATAATGCATAAATGAAAGGAATACTATAAAAATGAGATAAAACCCACCTTCTGATCAGAAATGAACCCTACTGCTCATAAAATGAGTGTGCCATACACCATGGCCACCTTTGCATGCATGGATCTACGTGGATGCAAAGAAGACCATCGCGCGACACACTCAGTCTGTCACGCGAGGGTTCAAGGCTCACCACATGTTGAATTTTATCCCCTTTTGGGCTCTGGAAGGACCAGTGCACACCCAGGAGGCAAACCAAGCAGTTTATATGTACTAAAAACTTAACTATTATTACAAATTAAAGCAAAGAGAAGCTAAATAGATAAAATGCAACCCCTAAACAGTGGGGGTGTCAAAACAGAGGCCAAGGGCCAAGCTGCTCATGCAAGGGCAACCACTGGAAGCTGCTAGACCATCACGCGAGACAGTGCGTCCCTCGCGCGAGGGTGCTGACTGGACTTCCAGAAATTGCTTTGCATGTCCTGGGCTTTGGTACAGTTCCAAATGCAACCCAGAAGCATTCCAACAAGGTAAATAAGCAATAAAAGCTATTCTATGTGTTTTAACTTGCACAACGGTGAGCTAAAAGGCCTAACATATTTTAAAACAGAGAATGACATGTTAAAACAAGGAAAATTAGTATCCCCAATCCCCACGAGGACTGTCGCGCGAGACAGCGGACTGTCGTGCGAGATACTAAGTCCGTCGCGCGAGGGTATGCTTAACATGGGTTCTTGTAACTCTGCTGACTTTAGGACCAGAACTGGTATTGATTACCAATCCTGGCCCTGACAGCCCCCCTCATGGATCAAAACAGTAAGCAGTAAAGGTGTTAAACCTTTTGTAGTGGGCCGAAATATCCGAAGTCCAAAGGGTTCAAAAGGATCAACCCATCTGGGCCATCGTTCAGCTGTCTCAGTTTGTCTACGTTCAAAAAGTATTACTGTCCGAACAAACGTGTGTTTCAGGGTTGTTTCTCCGAAGAACACAAGCCCTATTGGAAGAATTGTGACCCGTTTATTCGGATCATCTTCCTCTTCACAACTACTGTTGCTTGGACAGACGATTCGGTTCGGTTGGACGTGTATTGTTCGGATAACCGCCTCTGTGGGAACATTCTAGATCCTTTCCACTTATGGCCGATTCTAGAAGTCTTCGATGATACGCAAGATGTCTTCTCTGATATACGAAGTGACATCTCTGGCCAATAGCGACAGGCCTGACATTAGTCACTGTGATACGGTAAGATCTTCTGAAGGCGGCCCTCATTAATACATGTGACGTCAGCCGAGCGTAGAAGTGCGCGTGTAGCCTACGCTCGGCTAACTCACCGCTTCCATCCCACGCCTATAAATAGAGGAGTACTTCACCTAAGACGGGGATCTGTTCTGAGTAACCACACACGAAAAACTTCTCTCTTTACATATATTTTCATACCAAAACTTCTTCCTCCGCATACTAATTTGATCGTCGGAGCTTCTTCCCGGAGGAACACCCCCCTCCGGTTTGCAGGTACAAGGCGTTACAGGTCATCGCTCCACGATTCAGCAAGCAAGAAGGGTTCAAGAGGTTCGAGGTTAAAACAGCCCCCCACAATTGGCGACTCTGCTGGGGAAGGAAACACATTTTCTGTTCTTCCTAGCGAAGTGTGGGCCTGTTCTTAACTCCAGTCTCTTCTCCACCCAAAGATGACCCAACGCCTACCACCACCTGGTCCGGAAAACTTCACCCTCGGTTTAGCTGGGTTCGGCTCCATAAATAACGACCCCGGCCAAACTGCTAGGACCGTGGTGCCAGTTGCTCGTCAACTATCATTTCCACAAACCGAGCTTGATATCGCTCTGGCGGAACAAAAACGCCAAGCAGCAGTCATAGCACTCCTACAACAACGTCTAGAGGAGCGGGATGGAGGCACAATCGTCACGCCAACACCTGGTCATGTTGCCGAACCAAGCCGGCCGAAGAAATCGCACAAGCGGAGCAGAAAATCACGAAAAACATTAACTTCCGAGCTAGCCGTATCCGAACGAAGAACCGTCTTTGATAGGTTGGAACACCCGTCCCGAATTCAGCCGAACTCATCTCGGCACCGCATGGCGAGCATCATTCGGACCGAGAGTTCACGTTCTTCTGCAACAAATTCCACAGCACATTCTCACCGAACAAACGTCTCGGGAAGAACACAGCACGTTTCCAGACAGCATCAGGAGCGCGCAGACGGCAAGGAGCCAATGGATTTAAACGTCCTCCCAGAGCGTCAACCAGCTGGTCACAATGAGCGAACCGAACGGTCTAGATCCACGACCGAGCTTCAACACAACAAACAACATTCAGCGGGAGCGCATGGCATTCGCCGGACGATGAGCAGGGGAGAACGCTCGGATAATGGAAATACAATTATTTTATATGATCAATTTACTGGGGCACCTATTGTGTATCAACCGGTTGGAGAATTGGATCCGCGATTAGCTCGGCGGGGTGATTCAAGAGGAGAACGGCCGGAGCGGTCAGAAGGGGGCAGACCTCACCACAATGAGGCGAACGACCAGCCAAGACGCCGTCACCGAGAGCCAAGGGAAAATCCTGAAGTGCCCGCTCCGCAGTCAATAATCCTATAGGCTCCGGTGACAATGGACAACTCAAAGCTCGGAAAAGCTAAAGCATCCCCGTTCGTTGACGCCATTCAGCAAGAACGACCGCCGGAGCGCTTTACCATGCCGAAGCTCAAACGTTATGAAGCCAAAGAAGATGCGGTGGCGTTCGTTTGTCGGTTTCGGCAGACTATGAGCCTCAACAACTTCTCTGACGCACTCATGTGTAAGATCTTCCCCCTTACACTTGGTGAGCCAATAATGTTGTGGTATAACCAGCTCAAACCAAAATCCATCAAAAGCTTCAACGAACTGGAATTGGAGTTCACAAAGAGGTTCGTAACAAGCAACATTCAACCCAAGACGCTTTCGATGTTGGTAAACATGAGAAGAGCAGCCGGGGAAACGCTTCGGGCTTACACCGAACGTTACAACCTCATCCCCGACTGTGACCAAGGCGTGGCTGCCGAGTCATTCATGAATGGGTTGGATCCAACTTCGGCAATGTTCAGAGATTTATCTAGAAACCCACCGAAGACAATGGGGGACCTAATGGCTATTATCGAAAAGGATTGTGTACACGAAGAAGCAGTGGCCGAGCGTAACGCTCCGAAGACTGCCGAGACAAAAACCCAGGCTTCAGCGAAAAAACAAGTGGCCAGCGTTCGGAACGGGCAAAACGGACAAGGCAGCGGAGGAAATGGGTCAGGAAAACCGAGCAACAAGTGTAAACAGCCCCAAACCCCGTACCAACAGCCGTGGCCACAGGAGAAGAGGGAACCCAGGCCGGATGAGTATGTGGCCGAGCGAACAGCTTTCACGGAACCAATTTACAAGTTGCTGCACACTATCGGCAAGATGCCATTCTTCGTCTGGCCTACAGGATTCCTCGGAACGGCAGGCACAGGAGCAAGATTGTGTTCGTTTCACAAAGAACGAGGGCATTATACCACCCAATGCCAACTGTACAAAAGATACCTGGAAGAGCTTGCAGCAGCTGGGCATCTCAACCAATGGATCGACCTTCGGCGCAATCCACTCCCTCCTCCTCCTCCTCTTCCAGCGGGCAACATCGTTGGGGTAATACAAGGACTCGTCACCGAAGGAAAGGCTGCAGAACTGCGCTTGGAAATCGACAAAGCCGAGGTTGCTTTATCAGTATGCAACGTGGGCGCCTCATCCAAGAGAAAATGGATGGATCCGAGCCTGGATGGAACAATCACCTTCACGGCCGAAGATTTGCGAGGATTACAGACACCACATGCCGATGCCCTTGTCGTGACCATAATCGTTGACAAATCTACAGTTCAAAGAGTATTGATTGACCAAGGAAGTTCGGCGGAGGTTATGTTCTACTCCACGTTCAAAAGCCTTGGGCTATCTCTTTTCGGACGGCAACCACCCCGCTCGTCAGCTTCACCGGAGCTCCCGTATGGCCCCTTGGGCTGACAACCCTACCCGTGCGAGCCGGCTCCCGAGTGATTGATGTTGATTTTGTAGTGGTTAATTCACCTAGCCCTTACAACATCATCCTCGACTACATGGGATGAAGGCAGTCGCTTCAACCCTTCACCAGGTTCTGAAGTTCACAGGATGGAATGGAAGGCAAGAGAGCGCTTTGGGAGATCAAGTCCAATCAAGAAGTGCTACATTAGCGTGGCCGAACAACGATGCTTGCGAAGTACGGTGCATCGACACAATGGCGGATGTACCCGTCCTTGAAGATGTGGGTCTACCCGCCGAGCAACGTTCGGCCGAGGCTGATTCGAATGCCAATAACTTCGGATGGATGCCGGTACTTTCTCCTCGGCAGCTCAATGGTGGTCGAATCCGAGCGTATGGAGATGTTCAATTTCCTTAAAGAGAACATCAGTATTTGCTGGACTCCAGCGAGATGCGGCGTGGATCGGCCTTCTTGCTCATCACACGAATGTTGATTGAGCAGGCGCCTGTTGTACAAAAGGTTAAATCGTTTAGCGACACAACATGTGGGCGCGATGATGGCGAAGTAGACGATTGTTGCAAGGCTGAGGCTAAGAAGATCCTATATCCAACGGCTAGCCGATCGTTTCTTAGAAGAAAAATGGCAAGCTCCGAGTCTGCGTTGATTACACCAATCTTAACGATGCTTGTCCGATGGATCATTTTCTCCTTCCTCGGATTGAGCAGATGGTGGATGCAACGGCAGGGCACGAGCGATTAAGCTTCATGGATGCTTACCGAGGGTATCATCAAATTGCTCTAGCAGTTGAAGATCAAGAGAAAACGGCGTTCATCTCTCCTCGGGGGATTTACTGCTACAATGTCGTTCCCTTCGGACTAAAGAACGCCGGAGCAACGTTTCAACGAGCAATAACCAAAATGTTTCTCCTGAAGCTCGGCAAGACGTTGGAAGCTTACATCGACGATTTGGTATGTAAAAGTAAATTCGGTAGCGATCACCTTCGGGATCTTGGCGAGATCTTCGCCATACTCAAGGAATATAAGCTTCGTCTGAACGCTGAGAAGTGTGCGTTTGGAGTTGGATCGGGTAAGTTCCTCGGATATATGGTCAGTCAACGAGGAATTGAAGCCGATCCGACTCAACTGACCGCCTTTCGGAATCTCCGAGCTCCAACAACCATTAAGGAAGTGCAACGGCTAACCGGAATGGTAGCGGCACTGAGTCGCTTTATTCGGCGATCCGGAGATCTTTGCAGACCCTATTTCCAAGCAATAAAGACTAGTCGGCGCAGGTTTTGTGTGGACTGAGGAATGTGATGTGGCTTTGCAATCATTGAAAACATACCTGGCGCAAGCTCCACTCCTCGTCACACCCTTGCCCGAAGAGGATCTTTATTGGTATTTGGCGGTCTCGGATCACGCTACCAGCTCTGTTCTTGTTCGGAAGGAAGGAACGGATCACTTGCCCATCTTCTTTTCCAGCAAATCGATGACGGATACGAGGTATCTGCCTATGGAGAAGTTGGCCTTAGCGCTCGTGTCAGCCAAAACGAGCCTATTGCCGTACTTTCAATGCCATAGGATTGTGGTCCTCACCGAGTTCCCTCTCAAGGCTGTGCTTCGGAAGACCGACTCTTCTAGTCGCATCCTCAAGTTTTCACAGGACCTGGCCAACTACGACATTCAATTCGAGCCAAGGACCGCCATTAAGGGACAGGCATTGGCAGACTTCTTTGCCGAGCTAACACCTGGTTTGCGCGACGAGGAAAACGAGCTGACAATGGCGGTCGAGGTAGCGAAACGCTCCGAGGCCGAGAAGCTCGTTGAGTGGAATTCCCCTCCCCCTGAATCTCGTCATGCTCGGTTCACTTTGGGAACAAAGAAACCGAAACGCGAGTGGAAGCTCTTTTCAAGTGATGCTTGGAGAATGACGGTGGACGGAGCCTCCAACATTCATGGAGCTGGGGCTGGCATTGTCATCACCTCTCCGGCTGGCACCGTTCATGAAAGTGCAGTATCACTCGGCTACCCAGCGACGAACAACGAGGCCGAATACGAAGCTCTCATTGCGGGGCTACGACTCGCTCTTCGGTTGGGGGCAGATTCTGTTCACGTCTTTTGTGACTCACGATTGATCGTAGGGCATCTCAACAATGACTACCAAGCCAAAGACTAGCGTATGAATGCCTACGTCAGCTACGTCCTTACCCTCCTTAAACAATTTGGTCGAGTGGAAATAGAATGGATTGCTCGGGAATTCAATGCTCATGCTGACGCCCTCGCGGGTCTTGCTTCAGCATACAAGACCTCAGGCGGTCGCACCATTGTATTTGATGAAGTAGAATCGCCGAGCTTCGAATCAGCCCTGTGCATGGTTAACACTATCACCCTTGGTCCTAGTCAGATGGACCCCGTCATTGCCTTCCTCAAGGATCAGGTTTTGCCAGCGGATAAACGGGAAGCGCACAAAATCAGGTGCCGAGCAGCCAACTATTTTTTAGATCCAAGCAATAATTTATATCGCCGAACATTCACCGGACCGGATTTGAAAGTAGTACATGAGGATCAGGTGGAAAGCATCTTGGAGGAGCTGCACTCGGGTAGTTGTGGGGCTCACTCGGGTGGCCGAACAATGGCCCAACGTGCTTTAACGCAAGGATACTGGTGGGTGAAAATGGTCAAGCAGTCCGAAGAATATGTAAAGCGTTGTGTTCGGTGCCAGTTGCAAGCTTCACTCATCCATCAACCTACTTTTCCCCTCAAGATGATTACGAGCCCATGGCCATTTGCTGTTTGGGCCTTTGACATCGTTGGTAAACTTCCGAAGGCCACTGGCGGATTTGAGTACTTGCTCACGGCTACTGATCTATTCACTAAATGGGTGGAAGCCGCCCCATTGGTCAAGACGACCGCGGGGGACGTAGAACGTTTCATTTGGAAGCACATCATTTTCAGGTTTGGCGTGCCTTATGCAATTATTTCAGACAACGGTTCCCAATTTGTTGCCGCCGCAATCAAACACTTCTACACCGAGAAACATATCAAGATTCATAATTCCTCGGTCGCTTACCCACAAGGCAACGGCCAAGCCGAAGCGTCCAACAAATCTATCACTCGGGGGCTAAAGCGACGCTTGACCAGGAAGCTTGGTAAATGGGTTGAGGAGCTTCCACAAGTTCTATGGAGCTATCGTACAACTCCTCGGCGGTCCACCGGCCGAACCCCATTCTCGATGGCTTACGGAATGGAGGCTGTTCTTCCCTTAGCAGCATTGGTGCCCACGGCTCGGTCCGAAAATTTCAATCCAGTGGATAATAACGCTTTGGTGGGCGCGGAGCTGGACTTCGCCGAAGAACTTCGGGACACTGCCAACCTGCATCATGAAGCTTACCAGCGAGAGGTTGCTCGGGGCTACAATAAAAATGTCCGAGCAAGACCTTTTCAAGTTGGCGATCTGGTTCTTCGGATGGTCGTCGAGGCCAGCAAACTGACCAAGTTCAAGGATCCCTATGAAGGCCCTTACAGGGTAGTCCAAAAGATTGGTCATGGCGTCTACAAGCTATTGAGATGGATGGAACACCAATTGCTAACCCTTGGAACGCTCAAAAACTTCGAAAGTTCCATGGGTAGAATTGGAGTTCTCCAGTTCTCGCTTTTGCCCTTTGTTTCTTATTTTTGTGTTATTCGGTTTGTAAGCCTTCATGCGTTTTGGTAATCGGATGGTACTTTTTCAATCGTTTTCTTACTCGGTACGTTTGGTTTCATGGGTATTTCACCTAGCCCGGATTCTACTCGGTCTTTTGGCACTTCCACCCTTTTCCCCTACGTTCGGCGTATTGGATCCGCCTTCGGGCTTTGGTATAAACGTCAATAACTCGTTCGGTTGGTGTGGCGAAATTCTCGTAGCCTGATTCCTCGTTCCCATGTGCTGGGGCTCGGTATTCTCTCTTTGTGTTTACCCACTCTTTCTGCCTTAGTGCCGCCTTGTTTTACTCACGCCATTCACTAAGGCAGGGGGCTATCTACGTGTATAAATGTGTGAATTTTTACATGTGTAAATTCAAAGTACAAAACCCAACGTATAATACATAGTCCAAGCGTATGCTATCCAAACATTGAAACTATAATTCAATCCGAGCTAAAACACTTTGACAGTTCAATCAGATAGCTTTCTGGGCAAATTGCTGACTACTTTTGTTCATACACGTTTGTTCGGTGGAAAATATTCTGGGCTTTTAACAATGTTCGTATTCAAGTGAAGCCGCCTTGATTCTGTACAAAACGACGAAACATAAAGTAACTGCAATAGATGTTGGCTAACCGAATAAAAAGACTTGGGAAATTTCTTAAACAAACTTTGCAAAACAAATCAAACGAGTACTGAGGCATGGCTGTGGTAGATCGTTCTGTGCCATCCTCACCTGTATTAGTTACAAACTACGGTTCGACAAAAGCCTATTGTTCGGCGTCGACCGTTCCAAAATATTGTTCTTAAAAAAACGTAAAGGAAATGTCTCATGCTTCGGGAGTGGGGATGTTGGACTCGGGGATTGAAGCCTCAACGTTCTCAGCATCAGTCTCTTTGCTCACAGGCTGCTCGTCCTCGTCAGCAGGTAGGGGTGGTGCTTCGATCATGCCCCTCCTGATGTCGTCCGAGTCGAGGCCAGCTTCATCAAAACCTTTGTGCACGCCGAGTGTGAAGCTCTTCACGTGCTGCTCTTCTTTTATCTCATTCATGATCGCAAGCACCTCCTCGGCGGCGTTCTCCTCGGCCAGCTTGTATCCTCGGTCAAACTCCTCCTGGAGTAGCTTCTTCATCTCCTCCTCCATCTACTTCTTGGCTTCAGCAAAGCCCTCATCCTTTCCCTCGGCCCTGGTGCGCTCGGCAGCATCTTGCAGACCCTTTATCAAATCATTTTGATTAGCAATCTGCGACTCTGCGGCGCCGCGACCTCGGCTGATCAAGCTCTTTTCAAAGCTTGGCGCATTTTGGTACATGACCTTTTTGCCTCAGCGGCTTCATTTGCTTTCGTTGTCAAGCAAATGGGTGTGAACATAATGGTGCGTAGTTTCTGTAGCGAACACACATTCATGTAACGAGCGTCACGAAGTAACCTGAAAATTTAAAGCGAAGAAAAATACTTACCTGCTGCATGATAGAAATAATCGGCCGAGCGTTTTCAACGTCGGTGCACGAGGATGTCGCCGATGAGGCCCGACATGGAGGCAAAGGCAGTGAGAGTCCTCTTGGAGGCATCGGTCGGGACACCTGCCCCGATTGGGTAATGAAGCTGGGGCCCGGCGGGACCGACCTCCCGAGCGCCCTCACCTTCTTCGGCCTCTTCAGCACCCTCAGCGCCGTCCTTCGGTAAGCCCTTAGCCGCCGACGGGTCCCTCCGAGCGGTGACCTTGAATTTCTTGGCCGGAGCTTCCTGTGAAGATGTGGGGGCTATAGGCGGACGTTTCTGGGAGAGGGAGGGTGGGATCTCTTTTGGTGGGGATTTGGGGCTCGGCGCCGAGCTGGACCCACCAACAGCGGCGGCAGCCTTCCTCTTCTCTGCTTCTTCCCTCTTCTTCTTCTCCTGCTTTTCCTGCAGGACCGCTCTTACTCCACGAGCACCTGCCATCTCTCCTTGTTCTCCTAAAACTTCTTCGGAGACACCCTCTGGCTCTTCGGATGTTGGCTGCCGAATAGTTCCTCTCAGCGGCTTCTCGACGCTCGGAAGAAGTTCCGCGGGAAGATCCTCAGTGTTAGATTCAACCAAGCCCCCTCGGATTCGGCCGCCGTATGTGGGGTCGTAACCCAGGATTGTGGGGGCGTCTCTTTCGGATCTTGGGATCGTTAGGAGTGAAGCTGCAAGCCCACAACCCTGTGCTGCTCGGAGGAGTTGTTTATTGAGTCTTGGAACGTCTGCCGAACAAAAGAAGATCAGTAAAAAGAAGATACTTACAGAAATAGATCTACCGAGCAATAAACCTTGAAACAAAAAAAAAACGCACAAGAATACTTACTCGGTTCTCCTCTTTGCGTACGGATGCCGTGCACGCCATACTCACTGGCAGGAAATTCGAAGTTGCCCCGGACTACGACATAGTCCGAAGCCCACTTCTCGGAGTCATACATTCCCTCCGGTATAATTTTTACCATGTTCCTTCGGGAACACAAGAAATATCGAGAATATCTAACGTTCCTGGACATCAGGTAATTCTCAAAAATGTGATGGGCCTCGAGGGGGAACATTTTTACCTCGGCCAATTTGATGATGGAGTGTATGATGCGGTAAGAGTTCACGCTCAGTTGGCAGGGGGCAAGGTCAAACCGAAATAGGATTTCCCGAGTAATTCTGTGGATGGGAAACCTAAGTCCACCCTCGGCAATGGCCATCAGGGGAACAGTAATAAAATCATCACCGAATAAGATGCGGTTGCCTTCAAGGGGCATTATCTCGACGTTGTCCGGAACGTCGTAGGTCTCTCGGAACAGAGCAATGCCCTCGGCATCTTTGAAGCAGTCCCAGTACGGACGGGGTCCTTCCATCTTCGTTCGGGAATCTCATCAGGGTCTAACTGGACGATTTTCCTTTTCATCTTCGGTGGCTGCGTGGAAGATTCACCGAAGGCCCCCGTCTCGTCTATCCCCTCTACCTGACCCGAGGATTCTGCAACTGCGTCCTCATGAGTGGAGCGACGCTCGGATTCAGCTTCCATACCCTCCTCTCCCTCGTTGCGTAAATCCTCGGCTTCTTTCTCCGTGGACTCCTCAATGTCAATCACGGGAGGTGGACTCGCCGTTCGGACGGTAGGTGGGCTCATTGTTCGGAGTGGGGTCACCTGAACGGGGAAATCAACCCCAGGGACCCCCTGTGGCATTTGCTCCCCTTCCCAAACGCGATAGCCGCGGGCGGAAGATCTGATGATCTCAGCTATCATGGGGTCGATTGTCCTTCGGCCGAAGGCTCTAGGCGGCGAATCCATATCTAAAGACAAGTGCACGGGAGAAGACCGTTAGCGAAGAGCGAGGTCTGGATCCTAAGGTGCCTACGTACGGTGATTCTAGGCTACCGAATGACTCTTCGGATCGTATACGGCTTAACTATACTGAGCGATGATTTGTCAAGAATTCTTATGGGTCTAAGTTGTTGAACCTTTGTTCGGAGTTGTCATTCGGTTACTGTCCCTATAGCTTATTCCGAAGGAAAGCGTGGGTTGAATTCCTTATTTGTTGTTCGGAAGAACAAGGGTTGAAGATGCACATGCGTTCGGAAGAACACAAGAACATCTTCAACCATTTCTAGAAGAAAACGTTACAGACGAGATAGAAGATAAAAAGCCCGTTCTAAGCCAAAAACATGTTCAAAAACAATCAAAATGCATAGAAAAAGATAGAGAAACAAGAAATACGAAAAATGAAGTGAAATGCAGCGATCAAATACCGAAATCTTGATTTTGTTGGTTTTTTGGCTGGAGACTCGTTTTGATAGATGAACGATCAAGGACGGAGGAAGAAAAAGTGATTTTCTCTCTCCGTCCGTCGCCTTTTATACCTAGGGCAGAACCCAGACCGGCGCTGAACCTTACCCGTTCGATTTTTGGTGGGAGATTGATGTACCGTTGGATGTTCGACGCGTGGAATCCTGATGCACGCGCCGAACCAGCGCTCAATGGTCTTGCGACGCGTGGCAAACTTGAAGTTGGCGGATGCAGGAGCATTAAATGCTAACTCAGAGCTTGTCACTTCTGAGCTTCGGAAATTATTGGCGTTCGGACTACTAACTCTGGAATTCCTTCATTCGGATAACGTTTCGTTCGGCCACTATGATTCAACTCCTCCATCTATGCCGAGCATGCGAAGCAGGAGTTGAGGGGCTATTGTAATGGGCCGAAATATCCGAAGTCCAAAGGGTTCAAAAGGATCAACCCATCTGGGCCATCGTTCAGCTGTCTCAGTTCGTCTACGTTCAAAAAGTATTCTGTCAGAACAAGCGTGTGTTTGAGGTTGTTTCTCGAAGAACACAAGCCTATTGGAAGAATTGTGACGTTTATTCGGATCATCTTCCTCTTCCCAACTACTGTTGCTTGGACAGACGATTCGGTTCGGTTGGACGTGTATTTTTGGATAACCGCCTCTGTGGGAACATTCTAGATCCTTTCCACTTATGGCCGATTCTAGAAGTCTTCGATGATACGCAAGATGTCTTCTGATATACAAAGTGACATCTCTGGCCAATAGCGACAGGCGACATTAGTCAATTGTGATCGGTAAGATCTTACGAGCGGCCCTCATTAATGTCACGACATGTGGCGTCGATAGCGTAGAAGTGCGGCGTGTAGCCTCGGCTAACTCACCGCTTCCATCCCACACTATAAATAGAAGTACTTCACCTAAGGCGGGGATACATTACGAGTAACCACACCGAAAAACTTCTCTCTTTATATATATATTCATAAAACTTCTTCCTCCGCATACTAATTTGATCGTCGGAGCTTCTTCCCGGAGGAACACCCCCCTCCGGTTTGCAGGTACAAGGCGTTACAGGTCATCGCTCCACGATTCAGCAAGCAAGAAGGGTTCAAGAGGTTCGAGGTTAAAACAGCCCCCCACACCTTTGATTGGAAGGTTTTGGAAATGGTTTGAACAAGATGATGAAGCTTGTGATGGAAAATGGAGTGAAGAAGGGATGAGCAAGTGTGCCAGGGTTGAGAGCCTTAGTGTGCTTGGTGTTCTTCTTAACCTTTTGAAACTTTTGAAAATTGATCACACTTGTAATGAAAGACCAATAGGGGTATTTATAGGAGGAGTGGAAGGTGTAGGAGGGTGGCAAACAACATCTTAGGACCTAACTTGTTGGTGAAGACTTACAAAAGGTGATGGGAATGGTTGTGTGAGGGTGTAATCCCAAGGCCTGCACTGCACAGTGTTCTGTGGAGAAAAACGGGGTTCAAATAGCCCTGTAGACCCCCAGGCAAGCAACCAACTGGCTGGCAAAAGGTGAAAGTGACTGCTCAGGACCATCGCGTGATGGAGTGGGACCATCGTATGAGTGTTCCACCTGTCGCGCGTGGGTCAACAGTCAAATATTTGACTTTGATCACACCTGGACAAGACATACCATCGCGCGAGGGAGTGACTTCCACGCGCGAGGGTCAACCCCAGATCAAGGTTTGACTGGTTTTCTATTTCTTTTAAGGGTTTAAAAGGTTCAAAGGGTCCCGCACAAACCGAGCTCAAACCTTTCCAACCTCAAGCTTGCTTTCCGATCTGGTTCATCATCGGGGAAACAAGAAACCGTAAAACGATCGGGAGACTCAGATTGGGGTGTCTACAAAAACCTTGGCTCCTCCTCTCCCCTTTTGGTCGGCCCCCTCTCTCCCTTTTTTCTCCCTTGGATTTGTTCCATGGACTTGTCATTTCATGTCTTTCAAGCATGCCATACCTTGTCATCCAATTGACATTTCATCTTCAAGCTAAAACTAGGTCATTATGAAGGGTTTTTGGACTTGTCTCATCCTAGAAAGGGCTTTGCTTGGAAGGAAGCATAAAATCATTGGCTAGGTAGTACTTTAGAAGACTAGAAATGGTTGTAAAGTGAGGTTTAGGCTTAAGGGCTATTAGTTAGCTTGTGTAAGGGGACATGACACAAGCACACACTCACTCTCTCTCCTCTTTTCTCCCTCTCGGCCTCACACTCTCTCTCTCTCCCATGGCTTCCGCTCTCTCTCTCTCTCTCCTACTTGGACCAAAAGTATATAAGTATATATGTATATGTATATATCTATATATGGGTAGACTAGAAAAAGTAATGCTTTCAAGGGTAAGGTTATTATCCTATGGATAAGGATTTCCTAGAAAGGGAATCTTGTCATAAAGGTAATGATTACTAAGCCATGAGTGTTATTTTTTGGAAACCTCATGATTGTTTCCATTGTCCAATGGTCCTAGAATGTTAGGAGAAAGTAGCTAAGTCAATTGGTACTTAGGTTAGGCTAACTAAATAGTCGGGAACTAATTCTACTAACCGATTAGGGTTTAGTCGAGAAGTATATTTTCAAAGCCTTATATCAACCATACTAGCATTCCGATAAGTACACTAGTCTTTTAAGAAGAATCTAAGTCTATCATCGAGGGAATTTAATTTATACGTATTGAATCTAATTATGATGGATTATCAGAAGGTAAAAGGGAATTAAATAAGAATTTTCAATAAAACAAGAATTACAACGAGATTTTTTTTATTTACTAAAAATCGGAGTTGTTACAGATAAGCTGGAATTGAAAAGTGCTCAATCTCAAGAAGTGAAAGTAGTACGCCAAGTGGAGGAAGTATGTGTCATTTGTGAGATGGTTGGGCATTCTACTGAGGCTTGTCCAAACATTCCCGCTCTCAAGAACGTGATCAATGGGATTGCTTCAGAGGAGGTTCATACAGTTTAACATTTTGATCCCTATTCTCAATCTTATAATTCGGGGACTCGTCAACATCCAGCCTTCCGTTGGAATCAATCTAATGAAGGGGGTTCTTCTCAAATTCCACCTCCCGCACCTCAATTACCTTGGAAGCAACCTCAGAATGCTTTCCGTTTCCCTCAAGCTTAAGGTCCGCCAGGGTTTGCTCCTTCTAGTCCGTTCCCACATGCAAACCAATTTCAGTAGCAACCTGGCCAGTTTCAACAACAATCACCAAAGCATTCTTGGGAGGATCAATTCAGTGCCCTCTTGCAAGGCCAAACTGTTATCAACGAGCAACAAACTTAGATGATGAATGATATTAGAAATCAGTTGAGAAAATTGACAACAACAGTAGGTATGTTACAACAATAGAGGGGGAAATTCCCAACACAGCCTCAACCTAATCCGCAGACGACGTCTAATCTACCTCCTCAAGGTCTTCACTTTGCTAGCTCCTTGGTGACTTTCCCCGAGCAAGCAAAGGCCATTATTTCTCTCCGAAGTGGGAAGACGGTGGATAATCAAGTGGAGATGCTTTCAAAACTTGTCTTGCTACCTCCCCCTATCGATCATTTGAATCCGACATCAATTCTTGGGGAATCTCCCAAGGAGGCAAGCAAGGAGGGTTCAGAAGACAAGAAGAAGGGAAAGGGTAAAGAGAAGGAAAGTGTACCGGATCCTTGAGTTGTTCAACGCCGGCACCTTATCCTCATTGCTTGAAGGCTTTGGCAAAACCAAATCTCAACGTGGAGCTGCATGAGCTATTTAATCAAGTGAAGATAAATATATTCCTCTTATGGATGCAGTCAAGCAGATTCCCTCAAATGCAAAGATTCTTAAGGATCTATGCACTCAGAAGCGAAAGCTTAATGTCTAGAAGAAGATATTCCTTACTGAGCAAGTGAGCTCTATTATTTAGACGAATATCGCACCGAAGTACAAGGATCCGGGGAGTCCTACTATTGCAGTCACAATTGGAGGAAACTATATTAAACAAGCCTTGCTCGATCTCGGTGCGAGTGTCACTCTGCTTCCATTCTCTGTTTATCAAGAACTTGGGTTGGGGGAGATAAAGCTGACTCGAGTCACTCTTTAGTTAGCCGATTGGAGTGTTCGTGTTCTAAGAGGGGTGGTAAAGGATGTTCTAGTACAAGTTGGTCAATTCATTTATCCGGTGGATTTTATGATTCTTGATACAAATCCGACTGATTTTGTGCTGCTTCTACTCCGGTGATCCTTGGGAGACCCTTTTTTAGCCACAACGGATGCAGTTATCAACAGCCGGAATGGATTGCTCAACATGACCTTCGGTAAGATGAAGATGGAGGTCAATGTTTTCAATATAGGCAGTCAAATGGGGGATGATGAGAATGTGAATGAAGTGAGCTTTATTGACACTCTGGTCGAAGAACATGTGGATGAGTTGCTTTATAATGATCCTTTGGAAGTTGCTCTTACAGCCGGAGAGGTTGAATTTCTTGAATCTTCCAAAGTCAATTATTTGTATTCATTGCGTAATGAGGGAGATGAAGCTTGTGTTATGAATGCTTGGACCCCAAAGTTTGAAGAATTTGAGGAGCTACCACCAATCGAAAAGAAGGTTCTTCCCTCTAATGTTGAGCCACCGAAATTGGAATTGAAAGCCTTGCCCGACACACTAAAGTATATTTTCTGGAGATAACGAGACCTATCCTGTGGTTATATCCACCTCTATTGGGAATCTCCAAGAGGAGGAGTTGATCAATTTGTTAAAGAAGCACATGAAGGCTATAAGGTGGACTGTTGCAGATATCACAGGGATCGTTGCTACTCTTTGCTCACACCATATCGCTTTGGAAGAAAACCTCAAGCCGTCTCGACAACCCTAATGCCGCTTGAACCCTATTATGAAGGATGTTGTCCGTGCAGAGGTTTTGAAGCTGTTGGATGTTGGGATCATCTATCCCATCGCCGATAGTAAATGGGTGAGTCCGATTCAGGTAGTGCCGAAGAAATCTGGGGTGACAGTTGTGCATAACGAGGAGAATGAGCTTGTGCCAACACGTGTTCAGACAGGATGGAAAGGATGTATCGACTATCGAAAACTCAACGCTAACACAAGAAAGGATCATTTTCCCTTGCCGTTTATCAATCAGATTTTGGAAAGGATAGCTGGGCACGCGTTATATTGCTTTTTGGATGGTTATTCCAGTTAAAATCAGATCAAAGTTGCTCTAGAGGATAAAGCGAAGACCACGTTCACTTGCCCCTTTGGAACTTTCACTTATCGTTGGATGCCGTTCAGTTTGTGCAATGCTCCGGAGACTTTTTCACGACGCATGATGGGGACTTTTAGTGATATGGTCAAGAAGATAGTGGAGGTTTTCATGGATGATTTCTCCATTTTTGACAACTCGTTTGAGTCATGTTTGGCCAATCTCGAGAAAGTTTTGACGAGATGTGAAGAAAAGAACTTGGTGCTCAATTGGGAAAAGTTTCATTTCATGGTCACTCAAGGGATCGTTTTGGGGCACATCATTTCTGTTGATGGTATCACGGTAGACAAGGCGAAGATTGATCTCGTTTCCAATCTCCCAGCTCCAAAGTGCGTGAAAGATATTTGTTCGTTTCTCGGGCATGCCGAATTCTACTGTCGGTTCATCAAGGATTTCAGCGCAATCTCTCGGCCCCTATGCCATCTCTTTTCCAAAGATGTTCCATTTGAGTAGACCCCTGCATGACAGCAGGCATTTGTCAAGTTGAAGGCTAGTTTGTAACGCCGCTAATTTTGGGAACGTTAAATAAACATTTTTATAAAGCATAATAGAGTCTGGCTCATTATTACAGCATAACTCCCGTAAGAGTTTTTTTTTTTTTTTTTACACAAGGGAGGGAAAAACTAAGGTTTCTATCTATAGCTCCGCCTGCTCGTCCATCCTTGCAAGCTCTTTGGCTCCGAAACCCTCCATGGGGTACAACTCACCCTGTTCGTCTACAAGGTCTGACACTTTATACCAGCGTCGCCCCCGATATAATATGTCAGGGTCACTAAAGATAACACCATGAGCTACAGGAGCTCAATAGAATAATCTCATACCCACTAACCCATAACTTACGAACAATAGGTTGTAGAATTAGCAATTTCCACATAGCTCATGCTTATTTAACAAGACAGTCAATAATGACACATCCACATTTGCTATTTGACTAACGTTGGTGTTCGTGACATCTGAGTTTCTCCTACGCGACTACTCATAGACCATGTCACCATTTTCACCTATCTTTTACCAAATCAACATTTTGAAAAGTATTTTTAACACACCCAACCTCGGTTTCGCCGTTCTGGTCTCCTGAGTATCCTCACAATGGTTCCGCCGTCCTGGGTTCCCATTGGCACACAAAACTTTGCATTGGCTCCTCTCCGCGGATAACCAAGCTACACACCCAACCTCGGTTCCGCCATTCCGGTCTCCCGAGTATCCTCACAATGGTTCCGCCATCCCGGGTTCCCATTGGCACACATACACACACCTCACAATGGGCTACTATGTTCAGCCACATTGTGGATTCAAAATATTTTCTTTTTCAAAACACATCTTTTCATTATCAAACACCCTAGGTGTCATGTCTTTAACTTCCTCAATTCTTGTGTCTCATTTTCATGCAAAGACTTTGCGGTAGGACTTTTCACGTAGGTTAAGATAAATCATTCATTGTAATCTTGAAACCAAACTAGCAAGATCATCCAACTCTATATTACTTGTCATGCTCATATTATCCTTAATTTCACTTAATCATACTCAAACATTTAGCATTCAACCTAAAGCATAGTGTCACATGGATGGACACCTTTGGAGTGGAAACCACTTAAGCTTTATCACACGTCAAATAAGTAATTCAAGTAATCACATGTACATGTTCATAACCATCTTTAAGATCAAATACGAATACTTCCAATCAAGCTATTATTTCTTACATTTCGAAATCTGTTCTTTCTTCTTTTTGAGAAGTTCAAACAACATATGTTTATTCGGAATAAAAGTCGATTTTATCCAACATGTTCATACTTCCTTTTGAAAAGTAAAACAAGCTTACTAGCATTTTTTTTCTTCTTTCATGCATTTTAAACGTACAAGTAATACACAAAACATTTTATACTTAGAGTAGAGAGTAGAAGTATTCTACTTATATTTCAATCATGCACATAACATAGGATATACTTAGGGATAGGGAAAATAGAATATTCTACCATTCTTCTTGGCGGTAGGGCGACTATGGAAGTACGTCGGCGATCGAACAGAGTAACTTCCTACGGAAAGCTTACAGTAGCTTCGAAAGAGAAAAGGTTTCTCTCAAAACTAGTTTTTGACTAAACTACTAAACTTTTTGGATCGAGGGGGTGGTCGAGTGGCAGTCTAGTGGTGGCCTTAGATGAGTTTCTTGAAGAACTCAAGAACAATTAAGAACAAGGCAAGAACACAAGACTTTCTAGAGAGAGAAGTTGAATGATGAAGGTGTGAGTTGAATGCTTGGACAAGGGTCCTATTTATAGGAAAAATGAAGCTCCTCTCTCTCTCTCTCTCTTTCTCTTGATTTGTTTGCTTCATGTGTTGTCTAATCTCACCTTTATCAGAGCCTCACTTGTCAATCCATCCTGGGTGCAAGACTATGTGATCAAGTAGGATTTTTAGGCCTTTAAAGAAGATCCTAGGTGATTATACCCTAGTTTAGCAAGACTTACAAGTCTAAAGGTTAGACTTCCATGTTTAGTCATTCCTAGGTCTAGGTTGTAATCAAATTCTAGGATAATTAAGGCTAGGTTCTAGGATAATTAAAGGCTAGATTGTGCAAGTAAATCTAGGGTGTTTAAGGCTAGGATTTTATGCTTAAAGTAGACTAGAAATGAGTTGTCAAATAGTAATTAGGCTTAAGGCTACAAGGTAGCTTGGAGAAGTGTACAAGAACATGCACACACCTCACTCTCTCTCTCTCCTCTTGGCCTCTCTCTCTTCCTATTTCCCATGTGTCTATATATATATATATATATATATATATATATATATATATATCTGTGTGTGTGTGTGTGTGTGTGTCTGTGTGTCTGTGTAAGACTAAGTATGTTTAGGTCTAAGTAGCCTTACAAGTCTAGGAGAAACAGTAATGATTATGGTTAAGCTTTCAAGTGTTAGTCAGTACCTAATGGGCAAAACATTTCCTAGAAAGTGTAAATATGTATCTATATATAGATAAGTATACTTAGGTACTAATTAGTCCTATTAGGCCTAGGAGGAAAAGGGTAATGATTAAAGGTGGCTTCCCATCTCATGAACATTGTCCAATGGGTAATATTTTTCCTAGAAAGTGCATATATGTATATAGTCATGATTAGGGTAGGCTATTTTGTATATATATACAGTTGGTTTCAAGTCAGGACTCCCGGATGGGAGCTCAGGTCCAGACCTCCCGTGTACGCCGTTGGATTAAATCCAACGGTTGGGAAATAAAACCCCAACTCGCAGGTCAAAGAATGGGATGGGTCGGGTATTTTGAATTACCCATGCTCCCCCTTTCCCATTTCAGACGCGTATACCCCCTTTCCCATTTCAGACGCGTATAGAGAGAGAGACAACAGGCGATGGCTATTTCCAGAACGACGAAGAAAAGGCGATTGAAGAATGACGACCACTCGTAATCTCTCTCTCTCGATCGAACTCGAGATCTTTCTCTCTTGATCGATTTCCAGAGATTAGGGCTTTTTTGATTTTGTTTTTGTTTTGCACTTGCACCATATTGACGAAGATGAAAAGGACGATCGAAGAATACGACAACGATTGAACAAGGTCTCTCTCGAACTCGAACTCGATCGATTATTAGGGTTTCAGTGAAAACGAACATTGTTGATCTTCTATGTAGTCTTGTTATCTACCTATTTCTTCCATTTCCTTGTCTCAAACAAACAAACAAAAAAAACCTTCGCGTCTTTCAAATTTTTTTTTCAGTTTCATACTAATTGTTTCAGAATATCTCACTTTACCGGTGTATTTGATCACTAAATTTTGAAATATTTGGCCGCTTCTTAGGGCAATCTGGTTAGAGCATTAAAATGATGGTTTCAAGCCAAGTATCCTGAAAATTTCAACTTAAGACACAGATATGAACTTCAGCAAAGTGGATGCTTAGTCTGTGTTTGGATCATGGATTGGAAGAAAGACTATGGTGGGAACGGAGAAGATAAGTAAAAGACAAGATATTGAACTGAAAGTTCCAGCCTGACACAACGGAGTGTTTGAGATAAAGGCTTTTTTTGAATGAGTAAAGAATGACAAAACATGAATTTATAATGAACTGAAAGTTCCATTTTCCCCCCTTATTTATCTCTTGCTTCTTTTGTTTTAAGTCCAAACTATTTATTTATCCAGTCTTGTTCCTTTCAAAGTGAATTCGTCCAGTCGTTTTTGTCTTTCCGGTTTTGCTCGGTGTGTTCCTTTTGGGCTACGGCTGTTTGTTTGATCGAGGTTGCTGGTGCTAGGGAGAAAGTGTTGGTGTTTCCTGCGGTGTTAGTATTTTGGGCTTCTCTATTAAGCTTTGCCAACGTCTTCCCACAAAACTAATGCAGGGAGCTACGAGACTAATTCAAGGGACATGTCAAAGAAGTCCATTCAATCTATTGGGATTCAAGTGGGAGGTACGTTGCATCGGTGAGCGAAGAAAGTGCAAGGGTGTGGGCATTTGCTTCGGGTGGATATGAATTGTAATCTAATAGAGATGATGGTGGTTTGTTCTTTGTGCAAATGCACAATTTTGCATTCCATAGGTTTCAGAAATTCATGTTTTGTTGGTCTTCATATAGCTGCTGTGCGAATTTTTCTATTGTACGCAAAAGGGAAAAATAGTTTTATGTGAAATGAGATTATTTTGACTACATGGATGATTGATGGTGTTTCACTGTTTCTATTAGTCTAGTGTATCTTTTGGGACACAAATTTTTATCTGGACTGATTGGTATCTAGAGAATTGGATTGCTTTTCCCATGCCAGTCTCTTTTGAGGCACTACAAAATCAAAGTTTGATCGACCAAAGGATCAAGGAACATCTTGGCCAAGTTTTAGCGATACGTATTCTGCTATGTTTTGTGGAATGAAAACTGGGGCAATGAATTTCTAAAAAACAGGGGAGGAGAATCTGCATTTTGCTTTTTATGTTTGGGATGTAGAATCTGGAATGAGACAAATGGGTTTTCAAGAGGAGCTGAAATTGGGTTTTCAACAGTTTATTGTTTCCTAGTGCATGAAATGACTTCATTTTCTCAAAGCAAATTAACCAACTCACAAGGGCTCCGTAACCTCCGTTCAAACATTTGAAACCATCACACACTGTTGAGAAGATGGATCAAAAAAATATAGAACATACTTCCTCATACATTTTGATCTCAAAGTCAGCATTAAGAATCCAAAACTCTTAGCCCTTCCCAAAACTGCCTGGAAGTTCATCACTGCACTGGATTTGTAAAATTTTGAAATTCTATTCAGTTTTACATCGCATAGTTAATCCGTGCAACTCATGTGCAAGTAAATTCGAGAATTAAATCCCAAAAAATCCTCTAGCGTTAGTACAACATTGTAAAGAATCTGAAACCTATGACCTCATCAGGGGTTTTGGTAAGGGTGATGATCGTGTTGGACAATCGCATTTTTGGTAAGGTTGATGATCTACTTGAAAAGATGTAAGATCTACAAAATAAACGCTTTCAATTAAGAAACCTACTATAAAAGATAATGAAATGTTATGATCGAGAAGAGTGTCTTCTTCAAGAGTCCATGGCCCCATTTTGAACTCATGAGAATTATCTTCATCGCTAGGTCTCTTGATAATCGACAATTCAACAGAAAAGCTTATCATTAGATTAGGCAAAAGAAGACCAACATCCAGTTACTAATCAACTATGTCATGCACCATCAGCAGAACTTCAAAGCAACAAGATGAGTGCAACCAAGTTCCCATAAAAAAGTCACACTGCTGAGCACATTTTTAAATATGAATAAATTAGTTTAACAAAAAAATAATAAGCTTCATCAGTCAAGCATGCCCAAATTCGAATAAAATAGTTTACAATCATAGACTTCTTCAATAACCAGCATTTTCCAGATTAGCCCAAAAATTAGGTTCATGAATATGTAGGCCTACAGAGTTTCGATTAGAGTTTTTCCCAAATCGAAAGCAGTGGTGACCAAGAGATCGAGAGAAGAGAGAGAGAAATGGAGCTAGAAATCGAAGCAAAAAAATCCTAAACTGTTCGAAGCAAAAAACCCCTAAATTGTTCAGTTAGGGCCAATTCACCATACAAAAAAACTGTATTCTTCAATCGTCCTTTTCATCTTCGTCAATCTGGTGCAAGTGCAAAACAAAAACAAAATCAAAAAATCCCTAATCTCTGGAAATCGATCGAGAGAGTAAGATCTCGAGTTCGATCGAGAGAGAGAGAGAGAGAGATTATGAGTGGTCGTCGTCGTCCGTTGGTCGTCGTTCTTCAATCGCCTCTTCTTCGTCATTCTGGAAATTGCCATCGCCTGTTGTCTCTCTCTCTGTATGCGTCTGAAATGGGGAAGGGGGAGCGTGGGTAATCTGAAATACCCGACCCATCCCCTTTGACCCGGAGTTGACGTTTTATTTCCCAGCCGTTGGATTAAATCCAACGGCGTACACACAAGGTCCGGACCTAAGCTCCCATCCGGGAGTCCTGACTTGAAACCAACTGTATATATATACATATATATGTATATACATATATATGTGTATACATATATAGGTGTATACATATATTTGTATACATATATAGGTGTATACATATATATGTATACATATATGAAGACATACCTAGAGAGGAATCTAGGAAAGTAACTTTGGCGGGTAATTAGGTTAAAGACTATTAATCTTAGGCTTGCATGCATGGCAAGTCAAAGTATACTACTTTTGAAAGCATAACGATTACTATCCTAGGTCTAAAAGGTTCAAGTCTAGGCTTGCACGAATGAACACCTATAAAAAGTCTAGGAAAGTTTATTCTTATGGGGTAATTAGGATTAAGCCTAATATTTCTAGGTTTGCATGCATGACAAGTTTAGGTCATGATGAAGAGTTCTAATGATTTATCTTGTCAACTCTATGTACTCATTGGATTAATGCAAGTCTTATTTCTATTACTCAAAGGATAAAAATTATCCTACAAACTATTGTTCAATGGGTAAAGAGGCAATGATGAGAATAGATATTCTTTGGAAGAAGTAATGATGAGTAATAAAGTCTTGAAATGGCTAGTCAATGAAAGTGCAATGATTTTCTAGTCTAGGGTTGGGAAGGTTCAACTAAGGTGCAGAAAGGTTCATAAGGTTCAAGGGCGGGTGAAAATGTTCACCTAGGAATTAGGAGCATTCATAAGGGTCATAGGGTTCAACTAGATGAAACTAGCCTTGAAAGGTAATTTGGATTGGCCAAACTAGTTAGTTAGGAAATAACTAGACTTGCCAAGTAGGATTTCTAGCCAATAAATATGATTTAAGGGTTTTATTTTACTCACTAGAAAAATATACAAGTGTTTTTACTAGCATACTTGTTTGGAAAAGGACTAGATTGTCTGAGGCTAAAAGATATAATCTCATAAGTCTCAAATCTATTTATGACGGATTATCAAGATTTAAAAAGAAATTTTAGAAGCAATCCAAGTAATTAAAATAAAATTCAAATATTTAACGAAATTTTTATTTACCAAAAATCAGGGTCGTTACATAGTCTCACCACTCCTCTGATTGTGCAACCGCCGAATTGGAGCCTCCCGTTTGAGTTTATGTGTGATGCAAGCGACTACGCCGTAGGTGCTATTTTGGGACAAAGGAAGGACAAGCATCCTTATGTGATCCATTATGCGAGCAAGACATTGAATGACGCCCAGATCAATTACACTACCACAGAGAAGGAGCTGTTTGCAGTGGTGTTTGCTCTCAACAAGTTTCGATCATACTTGATAGGTGGCGCTCCTATTATCATGTATGCGGACCATTTTGCTCTCAAGTATCTACTCACCAAGCAAGATGCTAAAGCCTATTTGATACGGTGGATTCTACTTCTCCAAGAGTTCAATTTGACCATTAAGGACAATAAGGGTGTCAAGAACGTGGTAGCTGACCACTTATCGAGACTACAATTTGAGGATCCTACTCCAAGTCTTCCGATTATGGACACGTTCCCAGACGAACAGTTGCTGGCCGTTTCGAGTACCCTATGGTTCGCCGACATGGTGAATTATTTGGCTATAGGTCTCTTACCTCCGCATTAGTCTCCCCAAGAACGTCGTTGTTTCCTTCATGAAGTACGAATGTTCTTACTTGACGACCCCTATTTGTTCAAGTATTACCAAGATCAAATAGTGCACCGTTGCGTCCAGGATTCGGATCAAAGAGAATTCTTGAGTTTTGCCATTCGGAAGCTTGCGGAGGCCACTACTCTTCTAAGAAGACTTCCGCCAAGGTGTTGCAATGTGGATTCTATTGGCCAACCTTGCACAAAGATGCTTATCATTTTTGCATCACTTGTGAACATTGCTAGAAGTTAGGGAGTGTGACTTAGAAGGATGAGATTCCCCTCACAAACATTCTAGTGGTCGAGATCTTCGATTGTTGGGGAATTGACTTCATGGGGCCGTTCCTTGTTTCCTTTGGTAATCTATATATCCTGTTGGCGGTCGATTATGTTTTAAAGTGGGTAGAAGCCATCGGAATGCCAAGAGTGATCATAAGTGACCAAGGTACTCACTTTTGTAACTGAGCATTTGAGGCCTTAATGAAGAAATACAGGATCACTCATAAAGTTTCCACCGCTTACCATCCGCAGACAAATGGTCAAGAAGAATTGGCAAATAGAGAAATCAAACACATCTTGGAGAAGACAGTGAACCTTAATCGAAAGGATTGGAGTCTCCGTTTGAATGATGCACTATGGGCTTATCGCACAGCATACAAGACCATTTTAGGAGCTTTGCCGTATCATTTGGCTTATGGGAAAGCGTGCCATCTTCCGATCGAGCTTGAGCATAAAGCATATTGGCCTAGCAAATCACTGAATTATCGTTTACCGGCCGCCGGCAAGCACCGAAAAGCTCCAACTCAATGAGCTTGAAGAGATTCAGAGAGATGATTACGACAACACCGCCATCTACAAAGCAAAGATCAAGGCCTTCCATGACAAACGCATTCACCGGAAAGATTTTGAGATTGGATAGAAGGTACTCCTATACAATTCTAAGCTTCATTTGTTTCCCGGTAAATTACGTTCTCATTGGGCTGGCCCTTATGTTGTTGAGCATGTTTATCCTCATGGTGTTGCTGATGTTTTGAATCCGAGTAATGGTAAATCATTTAAAGTGAATGGACAGAGGCTTAAACCATTTCTCGGCAATTTTGAGGTTGGAGAGTCGAATGAGGAATTGATCGATCCAATCTACACGGTTGATTAGCTTGTTTCTTTATATTTGCACGGGGAGCGAAAGCGTAATCGCTGAACTTAACTGTTTGTCGGACCCGGCCCCCAGGTATGGGGCACCCACCTTTGACTATAGCTTTGCAAGCCGCTATTAAAAGAAGGATCGTGTGCCCAGCTCCGGTTCGAAGGGCAAGTTATTTAATATCAGTGACATAGGGCTTTAATTAGCTTTTCTGATAGGAGTAATTCACAGTAAAACACTCACGTCTTCCAGATTAGCCCCAACAGGGGCAGTATAAATCCTTAGGTTAGGCCTTGATATTCACGTGCTAACGCACTTGGCTCTATCTTGTTGCTTGCCTGGTTTTGATCTTAGGAGACACTGGACTTCATTGTTTGGCGGAGTCTAGCTGTGACTTTGACGCTCTGAGTTCTGATATTAAATTTGTATATATTGTGCATATTTGTTTTTCTTTCTTGCTTCGTCATGTTTTGTTTAGTTTTGCATGTTTCGTTGTGTCATGTTTGTTATGTTTTTCTTGCTTTCAATAAAGTCTTGGAGATGTTTCACATGCAAAAGATTTCACCAATGTTTAGTGTAAAAAAGGCTTTCATTAGTTCTTCTTGGTAATAGTTTATCGTTAATGATCCATGCTCTCCGAATAGGCCCCTATCAGTGGCAACTTAGGTCTGTGGGTGAGGTTTGGTATTTCCTGGAGTGCACGCTAGGTTGTATCTTGCCTTGCTTTGTTTTGATCATAGGGGATGGTAGACTTAACTGTTTGGCGAGGTCGAGCGATAAATTTTATTACGGGCACTAGCACAACAAATTTTCGATGGTCTAGCATAGCCACCCATTGTTTACCCCACCGGTAAGGAATGGGAAGAAAACTATGACTCGTTTGATCACGTGATGATCGGGTGGAGCATTTCATTATGTTTTGCATAATTTTAGTATTTTCAGTGTTTTCTTTACTTTCTGTCTTTTAATTTCTGTTTGGTTTGAAGCTGGATAACATGGGCCGGTGGTTCTAATGTTAATTGTTTTATGGAAAGTCGTTCTCTTAAGTCTTTTACAGGGTTTATGTGCTACCACACTAGCCTTGGTAGTTTGAGCTTAAAGCCAAAATGAGTGAGGCATTCAGGTGCCCTAAGGATGGGTGCGGCTATGTGCCACGGTTGTTAGTCCGATAAAGCTTTGGATATGGCCCAGTGTGACTAGCTGTGGTTCCAAGTTGGCAGAACCGAAGGAGTAAACCCTGGAAGCATCTAATCTGGCTGGAACGAGACATTGGCATCAAAATCCTCCAATTTGGTCGAGGTATTTAGGGGTTGACATTCCCCTTGGACTGTACATTCGCTCACTTTCCTCTCTTCGCTCTTATTCTTCTTGCTATGAAGGCATAGCATCGCTTTAAGTTGGTTCTTTTTCATGAAAATTTTTAAAAATAAATAAAGCTTTTTCCTTGCAATTCGTCTTTTTGTCATAGTTTTTGGTTCTTTTTCATGACTTGTTGCATGCTCAATAATTGTTAGTTGGCAAGAGTTCATAGCAATCCTAAGAATTTTTGTGCTTCTCAATTTGCATGTTTGGTTAAAAATTAAACGGTTTAGGTTTTTAGTAAAGTTTTTAAGCAAGTTTTGGCCCATATCCCCATCTTTTCAATAAAAATGCTTGTAGTTAGGAAAATAATAGCATGTTCATCTCTAATTGTGCATGATGTCGATCTTTAATCATTTCGGAATCCAAAGCGCACTTAGGAAAAGATACAAGGCATTCTTTGCATGATCATACCACATATGAGTCCCCTATTTCTATTTTGCATCCTGCTATTTTTCTGTTCTTTGATTTAACCTAGGTAACTGGTTGTTTGGAGGGTTATTGGGATGGGTATTCATTGTTCAAACGTGTTTTGGGGGTGTTGGATGAGTTGTTGGAAATTCAGGGGTTCAAATTGAAGAAAGGGAAAAAAAATTGAGTTAAGGGCTTCGGCATCGGTACCAAGTGAAAGTTTCAATCGGTGCTGAAGGACTTTCTGGGATCGAGCTAACAAAGTCGCTATCGGTACCTTGTATTTCTTCCATCGGTACCGAGAAGGTTTACATAGGCAGTCAACAGCAGTCGGTATCGGTAGAAAGATCTGTGTTCCATCAGTACCGAAGCAGCTAACCTCGGGGCACCTACAGCAATCGGTATCGGTACCAGCTAATTACTTCCATCGGTACCGAGCCCTCTTTGGTTCAAACCAATCCAGTCCAGTGCACAATCAGCCCAACTTCCTCTTCTAGATCCGACTTCCTTTCTCTCTTCACCTCCATTAAACTCCATTAAACCCTAACCTAAACCTTCAATACCCCATCAAATCTTCCATATTCTCCCACAAAACTCTCAGATCCTTCAACCTCTACAGCAAATCTCAAGCTTTCTCCATCAATTTCAAGTTTCTCAAGTCAAAATCAAGGTAAACCCATCCAACCCTATAAAGTCCAAAAATTTTCATCATTTCCCACATAAATCCCTATTTTCTTCCTATTTTCCACATATATACACCCTCCCCACCATATTTCTACCCTACATTCCCTTTTTCCACCAAAAAAATAAAAAACCCTAGAAAAAACCACA
This sequence comes from Rhododendron molle, assembly GCA_025413875.1. Taxonomy (NCBI): domain Eukaryota; kingdom Viridiplantae; phylum Streptophyta; class Magnoliopsida; order Ericales; family Ericaceae; genus Rhododendron; species Rhododendron molle. The sequence continues at coordinate 27,349,121 of CM046391.1, forward strand.
AAAATCCAAAATACCAATAAAATAAACCCAAAATCTTTTCCAAGCCACAATGCCGAGAGTCAAGCAGACCGCACATCGAGCTATCTCTTCTCAACCGAAGATTGAGGAGAAGGATGATTTTGTGACAGAGAAGAAGAAATCCAGCCGGAGGAGGCTTCGGGGTCTCATAGTCGGAAAAGAAGACGAACCCCACAGGAAATTGCAGCAGATAAAAGGAGAGGTTGGGAGGCTAGTTTTGACAGCCGGAAGTTCAAAAACGAGCGTCAAGTGGATGCCAAGGCATTCAAACCTGATCACATGGGCCTCCGCTGCATCATGCACAAAGGTTTGCAATTTTGGACTGAGCAGTTACTTGGTTATAATAAGAATGCAGTTATTGAATTTTATAAGTTTATGCAAATTCCTGAGGTGATTGGGAGAATGATCCGACTGTGAAAATTACATGTCGAGTGGGGGGCATTGATATTAAGATTACCCTTGATGACGTTGCCAAGTATTTGAAAATTCAGCGCCCCTGAGTCAGTAAATTATCCTGGGAAAGATGAGATGTTGGATGAGCAGGTGGTGAATAGGGTTCTTTATAATGTCCCCACGAAAGCTACAGTACCCCATGTGCCTGGAAATTTCAAAGCTAGTGTTAGATTTTTGAATAAGGTTATTCATTGCAATCTATACCCCCGAGGCACGGAGCACAAACCAACTAGGAAAAGTGGAGAAATTATGTATGCTTTCATGACAAATGATTTGGTAGTGGATTGGACGATGTTTATTTTCACTCAGTTGCGAGATTTCAGGGCTAATACTTTGAGTACTGCCAGCATGCCTTTTCCTTGTATGATTACTAGTTTGTGCAAAGAAAAAGGAGTTTCGGGGGTTGATTATGAAAGAATGGAGGAACTCTTGCCAGGGCCATTTGATGACACATTTGATGAGAAAAGTTTGTCCCAAACTCATGCTGCAAAGGACAAACAGGTGAAGGCGGGGATTATTTGACCATTATGCCATCAAAGAAGGAAAGCAATCATCATGGATCAAGAAACTTTTTTGTCAAGGGGTTGCGCTCATTAATAGGAAGGAGAAGATTGAGAGGAGAAAGATTATGAGAGAACAGGAGAGGCAAAAGAGAGAGTTGGCTTGGCAGACATCACTTTTCGAGCAGCAGTTCGGGGTGTAGTATGCCCCTGAACCAATTGATGAGGGGGAAGTTAGTGATGATTTTGCAGAGTACGAAAGTGAGGAATTGGCTGACTGATGGGGTAGCTTGGTGATGTGGTGTGGTGGTGTGATAGAGTCGGTGGTTTAGAAAATCCCCTTACTTTGTCGGGGTCTCGGTTGGTTGACATGCCAACCATTCTATCCTTTATTTCGTTGCATTTCATTTGTAGTTAGTTTGTACGTTTGTGGGCTACCACAGCCCCGGGTGGATCAGGGCGGTCCGAAAAATAATGTTTTGATTCGAAATATTTGGATTGATTGAAATTGAAGAGTCGCCACCCGGATTTATGGTTCGCCACCCGAGAAACCGTTTTGATTTGAAAATATTTGATTGAATTTGAAAACCAGAGATTCGAAAAGGCTTCGGAAGCCACGTTACGAGGGGGGAAAGGTTTTAAGGCACCCCCCTCGCCCGATTTGAAATCTGTCTCTACTGAACATTTATGGGATTTTTCAAAAGATTTTATTTCATTAAACCACTTAGCAAGTATTCACAATATTATCACATAAAGGGGTGCATGCATGTGCATATGTTCAGTGGATAATGAAAGATGGTCAAGAAATGCAAAATGACAGAAACTGAAACCCTATGACTGATCTCACTCTCGAGCGTTGGGGAACACTCCCGAGTGCTTGGGAGTGTTGCATGCTCAACCTGTAAATCATGTTAGTACAACAGGATACAATACTAAAAATGTAAACTGGAATAATCTTAAAACATGTTACAAGCTCAACAGGGAACTTAGTAGACTGGGATTAGACCCCATTCTTCCAAGCCATGCATCCTTGCCTCCCCAAAGATGAATTTATTGTTCTACAAGGGTAAAGGGACACATGCATGGACCTCCAAAGGTAGTATAATGATCAAACTGGAAGAAAAAATGGGGTGGAGTGACATGCAGACACTCCCGAGCACTTGGAACTGATCTCAAGCGCTTGGGAGTGATCTACACCCCAGGACTGATTTCAACCAACCAATACCCTCATTGCAGTGTGCCGGTACACCAGATCTTGTATTTTTGAAGTATGAAAATTTCTCTTTTTAAGTTCTGAACAAAACTCTTTTGCATGTCTTTAAATAAAAATTATCTTCCTTATTTTTCTCTAAAAAAAAAGAAGATCATCTGCACCAACACGCTTCAAAAGAGCTAATCTGTTTGAAAACATGTTTCACTCCCTTGCATGTCCTCCTAAATGCCCAAAAGAAGGAAAATAGGACTGGAGTCATTCCCGAGCGCTCTAGAGTAGTCCCGAGCGCTCGGGAGTACTTCCAATAAGCTTAGCACAGAAAACACCTTTATGCCCCTTTGCTCTTGTTTTTATACTAAGGTCCTCCCACCACACTCCCAGTATTAAAGACTGGGGTGGGCTGGGAGGCCTCCCTCAGAAAGGAAAACAGCCCTGTTTTTGCTTGAGGGTAAAGTTGAAACTTATACCTTTGGTTAGGACTTTGCTTCTTGAAAGGCTTTGGAAGGTGAATGCGGGAAGAAAGGTTTGGAAGATCAGGACCTGAGAATGATTTGAACTTCCTGCATGTTTTTGATGTCTTGAGTTTTGGTTGCTTTGCTTTTGAAAATCAAGTTTTTTCAAAGGAATGGAAAATGGTTTTCTCTGGACAGTCGGAGGGTTTCTAGAGAGAGATCTTGTGCCTGCTTTGAGCTGAAGTGAGGCTTTATATAGGCAAGATAACCTATAGTCTCATTTTTTAGAAAATGAAATTTGGAATCTTTTCTTTTCTTGGCAAATCTTCAGGCCTGACCTCCCCTCTGACTGAGGTTGAGTGTTGTCTGAAGTTTGAACCAGCTCCAACGGCTGTAATGATGGTTTGCATGGGAAGTGGGGAAGCTTCATCACCCATTGGGCAGCACAGAGATCCCGAGCACTCGGGAGTGTTCTTGAGCGCTTGGGAGTGTCACTCTCGAGAGTTTGCCTAACCCCTGGTTTTGAAAAATGGTTTTGAGCGCTTGGGACTTATTTTGACACTTCATTTTCCCTTTTAAAGTCCTCCAAGAAGCATTGTCCTGAATGGTTCGGGGCTTGTTTTAATCCAATTTCATCATCGGGGAGCCTTCGGGTCACAAATTAAGGAAATTTGAAGAGTTCAAATTGGGGTGTCTACAACGTTACTTTAGTAGTTAGTTTGTTTTGGTTTGGCCGGGATGGCCCTTGACTTGGTTGATTTTTTGTGTTGGCGGCGGTCATCCGGGTAGATAGCCAAGCTAGAAAAAGACCATCGCCCATTTTTGCTAACCTGTTCTTTGTAACCAAGGTCGTTAAAAGCTAAAAAATGTCCTTAGTTGATCCTTTGCGCGCATGGATTCCTTTGTGATTGACTGTTTGATATTTGCATAGTTAGTTGCATGGCATGCTTTCCTTTCGTTATCCAAATATCATCTGCTAGTTTTCAATTCTGTTGAATAAAGTGCTTTTGTTGCTTGAGGCATAATAGTTCTTGTTCGTTGTTGCCTGTTTGTCAAGCACTTCTTCGATGGATATGGTTTTAGTCTGAATTCGCAGGTTTTGTGTCCCGTATCCTCCCTTTGTTCGAGGACACAACCCTTTTTTAGCTTGCTCTTAACTTGCTTGATACTTAGCCTTTTTAGTTGGATGCAAAAATTGTGAGTTGTAGAAATGAAATAAAAAGCCGGATTGTTGAACTCTTGTTAAATGGTAATGTTTAGCATGTTTTAAGTCATGATAGTGGAAGGATTGCAAAGTTGCTAGTTTTCAAATTTTTCGTATTTTGTTTGCCAGGGACTCGCAAAGCTCAAGTTGGGGGGTGTGATAAGCACCCGATATTGCAATTAGGGTGCGCTAGATCTCTAGTTTTAGTTTAAGTTAATCGTTAAATTAGTTGTTTTTAATTACTTTTGTAACGACCCTGATTTTTAGTAAATAAAATTTTCGTTAAAAATTTGAATTTTATTTTAATTACTAGGATTTGCTTTTAAATTTCCTTTTAATAATCCGTCATAATTAGATTTTCGACTTATAAAATTTGATTTCTTCACATGAGACGGATTAGTCATTTTCTAAAGACAAGTGTACTCATAAAAACACTAGTATATTTTTCCTAGTAATTGAAATAAAATCTAAAAATTGTATTTCTTGATTTGAAATCCTACTTGACAAGCATAGTTAGCACCGAACCAACTAGTTAAAGAAACCTAACTACCATTTCATCTAGTTATTACCTCCTAACCCTTGGTGAACTTCTCGAACCTGTTGAACCTTTTAGCTTTTAACCATTGGTTGATAAGTGCTAGGGAAATCTTTACCCATTGGACGATAGATGTTAGGGAAATCTTTAACCATTGGACAATAGGCTTTCCACTAAAGATATTTTATTAGATTTGTTCAAGTACACTTATATAATTGTATATAGGCTTATATACACATGCTTGAAAGTGTGTATATATATATATATTTCTAGTATAATACTTTCCTTTTTTACCCATTGGTCCATAAAAGTTAGGGAAAATGTCGCCCATTGGTCAATAGGATTAGTCTTGCTAACAAATACAAAGATCTATTAGTTTAGTCATTGCATAGATTCACCATGTGTTAAATATACTTAAATATATATATATATATATATATATATATCATATACAAGTATAGTACTTTCCATATTGAACCATTGGTCAATAAATGTTAAAGAGGATTATTATTCATTGGTTAATAAGGTCAAGTCTTGCTAAAGTACTAGGCTTATTAGTTTATTTGCTTATTTAGATCTACCATGTGCCTATATACTTAAAGAATAGATATGAATATCCTATCCTTGGATTCTATGTACCCTAATATAGTTTTATAATAAGACATGTGCCAATTGGACTATATTAATAGGGAATTTTGATTTGAAAATCTACCTAGATTGCTTGGTACACCCTTAAGTGTGTGTGTGCGTGTATATATATATATATATATATATATATATATGTACTTGGTTGTAAATAAATATATAGATATACATATAATATTGCAAGCAAACATGTGCACATTTCATTAGTTTATTTTGAAAATCTTTATAGTTGAAAACCTAATAGATCACATTAGTGCCTCTAGTACTTTTCTATATATATAAGTAAGAGAGAGAGAGAGAGAGAGAGAGAGAGAGAGGGAGAGGAAGAAAGGGAGAGAGGAAGAGAGGGAGATTTGGTGCGTACCTTGGTTGATCTTTCCATGGTCCTTTGTTATATTTTCAATCCATGATGGTGTATTTCTCCAGGCAAAATCTATGTACCTTGTCGTTAAATGTGTATACTACTAGCCAAATCTTGTATAAACCCTCCTTTCTTCCACTAAAATCTTCCATAATCCAAATCCAACTACCAAAATCTAGGCTTTCTTTCCATACAAGAAAGATCTTCTAGTACAAGACTAGACTTTACCCATTGGACAATAATTGTTAAGGGAAAATTTATCCATTAGACAAAAAGCCAAGCCTTGGCCTATAAATAGCATGCCCATTCTCACCATTCAACTCACACCTTCACTCATTTGCTCTCACTTCTCTCTAGAAACCATTTCTGTTTGCCAGTCATCCTACTGCTCTTCAAATATCCTCATTTTTCTCTTGTTTAAATTAGTTTTTAGAACCAACTCCCTTCGGAAAAGTTGTAGAGCACTTCTAGAGCTTTGATTTCAACCCAAGAACAATCCTATTCGGCCAAATATTGACCGAGTTACTGCCATCCAAAGTCTGGTCCGAATTTGTGAGTTTCACCGCCCGTGGAAGTTTCCAACTTGCTTATTCGGGCCTGACTAGTTTCGAATCAAGGTAGAGTAATCTTACCCCTACTCTAAGTATAAATAGAAATGTGTATCATTTGTAATACATGAAGGATATCTCTAGTTACTATCTCAAAGTATAACTCGAAGTTAGTCATTTCTTATAATGTTTGGAAAGCATGATGATTAGTGTACTTGCTCGGCTAATGATTGAATTAATGGCTCGTACTTCAATAAACATGTGTTGTTTTGAACTTCTCATAAAGAAAGAAAGAACGGATTTCGAAAAGTTAATTTAACGCTTGACTTGAAGTATTTGTATTTGATCTTTAAGATTGTTTTAAATTACTTACATGTTGCTTGCATTACTTGTGGTTGTGCTAAGCGATGAGTGAGTATGATTGGTAATATAGAGTTGGATGATCTTGCTAGTTTAGTTTCAAGATTGTATTAAATGGTTTATGTTTATATGGAAAGTCCTACCACGGAGTCTATGCATGAAAACGAGACACGGAAATCGAGAAAATAGAAACATGACTCCTAGGGTGTATTAATGACAAGGTGTGTTTTGAAATCGCAGTGTGGCCGGACTTGGCCATTGTGGGATTGTGTGTCGCAAACGATAAAATATTTTTGAAACTATATAATGGCCGGCCGTGGTAGCTATTATGTGGTGTGTGCGTGTGTTCCAATGGGAATCCGTGGTGGTGGAACCATTGTGAGGCTGTGTGTATTCCAATGGGAATCCGGAACGGCGGAACCATTGTGAGGCTGTGTGTGTTCCCATAGGAATCCGGAGCGGCGAAACCATGGTGAGGTATGGCTTGGTTATCCGCGGAGAGGAGCCAATGCAAATTGTGTGCCAATGGGAAACTCGGTGCGGCGGAACCATTGTATGGATACTCGGGAGACCGGAACGGCGGAACCGAGGTTGGGTGTGTTAAAACTGATTTTTGAAATGTTGTTTTGGTAAAGTAAAAACGAGACACAATCTACGATGAGTCCCGTAGGAGAAACTCAAATATCATAGACACCAACATTAGATTAAGGAATGTGGATGTGCCATTGTTGTTATCTTTACGAATATGCATGTGTTGTTCATGACCTTGTATGCTAAATCTATGATTTGCTATGTGTAAGTTAAGGGTTAGTGGGTTTAGGATTATTCTGCTGAGCTTTTGTAGCTCATGGTGTTACCTTTGGTGACCCTGACATATTATACTAGTGGCGACGCTGGTATAATGTGTCAGATTTTGTAGATGATCAAGGCAAGCAGTACACCTTGGAGACCTTTGGAACTGAAGAGCTGGCTAGGATGGAGGAGCAGGCGGAGCTGTCGATAGGAACCCTAGTTTTCTCTCCTTGTGTAAATATGAACTCTTGTGGGAGTTATGATGTAATAAAGAGCCAGACTCTCTTAAATTATGCAATAAAATGTTTATTTAACGTACCCAAAATTGGGGGCGTTACATATTGATATCAGAGCTCTATGCTCAACACTCGGGCATGGGTAGAATGGGTAGAACCATAAGATAAGTTGACCGTTGCACAAACGTAAATTTCAGTTTAAGTTTTCTGTCCCAAATTAGGTGGAATTCTGACAAAACAATCTTCGGATTGAAGCAAGGTGCGGAAGTTGGCAGTACCGCCGAGCTGGGAATTCCCGAACAATTGGATGATTACTTAAATCAAGGATCGAATGTGGAATTTAGAAACTCAAAGTTCCATAGAGTTAAGAAAACCTTTGTCTTAAAGACGCTACTACTTAAGGTTAAAATTTTTCCTTGTAGATAAACCGCCTAGTCAACCTGTTAGCTAGAACTGCATGAAGTGGTTGGGAGAGATTTATAGGAATTGTTTTACCCTAGAGTGGAGTACTAGCGGTGTAGGTTAGAACCTGATAACGTATAAAACCTCGTAGAAGGAGTACATAGGATCGTTTCAACTTGTAAGAATCTTAGGTCGCTATTCGCCATTGTAGTAGAATTTTATGCTTGTGATTACATCTCTCTTTTATCTATGAAAAACTTGCTTTATTTCAAAAAGAGTACTGTTGCATACTATGTGATAAGCTGCTTTTGAGCTTGGAAGGAAAAACACCGTTTGCAAAAAGAAAAAAAAAATTTGCTTTCGACTTCCACTCTTAAATGGTGACTACGCGCCGCGGATTAGGATATGAGAACGGAGAATCCTCTAACACCGTAAGAATCCGTAGAATCATAAAAGGAAAGGCGTGGAACTGTTCGCGGGATGCAGACGCTAACCTCTTATACTGGACGCAAATCGAGAAACACTTAGATCGAAGAGTTCGTTTAGATTAGGAATGCTCAAAGGAAACGACGATTACTTCTGCTAATTAAAATCTTAGCAGGAAGCATATATCCATCCACTAGTCATATCTGTACCATTTACCAACTACATTGCTTCTCTCAAATCTTTATTGAAATCGACATCCTTGGGAAAGAAACCCTCAAATGCTTCTCGTAGTGAAATCATCCGTATTAACCCCTTATGACACCCATTGACAAGAATGGCATACTCTTGGGTATCTTTTGTGACCCGACCTTATTGGCCAAGCGATCCAACTCAGTGGTACACCCTATGGTGTTACTGATTCTAACCATTATCACTTAGAACCTTCTCTATCCCTCGAATTTTTCATAACTCCTTGATATTGATTCCTTGAAACTAAACTACTTCGGAGATGGGTACCCTTCCTTGAACCAACCAAGCATCATCAACTCCTTATCAAATAGCTTGCGCTGCTTGAGGGCGGCTTAAATCGGTCATTTCCATCTCGACGCCTAGGATTATCTTAGATGACTACGATTGGACTCAAATTTGTTTTCAAAACCGTCGTACCTCCGAAATTCCTGCAAAAAATCGACGCTGCCAAGGGCTTATTTTCCATGACTGCATAGGTTCTTTCAGTGCCTTTGCTAATAATATCCGAGCTTGTAGAATATCGTAGGGCTTGCTTACTAACCTTCGATTTTTCCCGGATGAGGATAGAGTACTTACGCTTTACGATTTTTAGTGATTCTGCCCAAGCAATCCGACCTAGTTTTGGAGGCAAGTTTAAATACCGTTAGGGGAGAGTATAGCTGTTAACTAGCTAACTTGCACCAGACCTGCAACCTTAGAGTGATCAACATGGCGGATTTCGACGTAATCCTGGGAATGGACAAGTTATCAGCACATTGAGCGGTCGGAGACTACCGTCGAAAGGTGGTGACGGCATATACCCTTGATGGGACTCATCCCCAATTTAAGGGGGATAGACAGACGGCGAGTCCAACGACGAAAGGATCTAGGTGGCAGAACCGACTGTTTAGATGGCCAGCTAGCCTCCACTTGGAAGAAGCCAATAGAATGGAAGTGGGATTACCACACATCGTTGCGAGTACGTCGATGTTTTCCCCGAAGAACTTCCTGGCTTACCACCCCAAGAGAGATAGACTTCTCTATAGAACTCCAATCGGGAACGGCACCAATCTCGATGGCGCCATACCAAATAGCCCCTGCGGAGCTAAAGGAGCTCAAGACCCAATTGCAAGAAGTATGGGACAAAAGGCCTATAAGGCTGAATGCGTCACCCTGGGAAGCGCCGGTGCTATTCGTGAGAAAGAAGGATCATGATAAAGAAACATTTGCGAGACACGGGACCGCATGATGATTTGGTAGAGGTTTTGCATTTGGCGTTGGTGTTTACGATGGAAAAGTTATCAAAGGTTGACAACGAGGCAAACTGTTCAACGCCTGAAACAACTTCAACCCCGTCTCGTAGGCAAGTGATGAGGCTTAATTCGATTAACAAAACATGTAGAGGATTGAGATAGATGCCTGAAAAGCTGACGAATACTTCTAGGACCTGCCGGAGCCTTAGGACTGAGGTCGAGTAGTACCAAACCGTTTTGTAGGTTGCCAAGTATTGAATCTTGTTTAGATCTCTAGTAATAGAGGGTGACCTGCTTCTATTTTAAAGGGGATAGACGATGATTTAAGGACCAATATAGCAACAAGGACTAATCCATAGCCACGCACCAATTTCGAGGACGAAATTATTTTAAGGGGGATAGGTTGTAACGACCCTGGTTTTTGATAAATAAAAATTTTGATTAAAAATTTGAATTTTATTTTAATTATTTGGATTTGCTTTTAAATTTCCTTTTAATAATCCGTCATAATTAGATTTTCGACTTATAAAATTTGATTTCTTCACACGAGACGGATTAGTCATTTTCTAAAGACAAGTGTACTCATAAAAGCACTAGTATATTTTTCCTAGTAATTGAAATAAAATCTTAAAATTGTATTTCTTGATTTGAAATCCTACTTGGCAAGCATAGTTAGCACCGAACCAACTAGTTAGAGAAACCTAACTACCATTTTATCTAGTTATTGCCTCCTAACCCTTGGTGAACTTCTCGAACCTTTTGAACCTTTTAGCTTTTAACCATTGGTCGATAAATGCTAGGGAAATCTTTACCCATTGGACGATAGATGTTAGGGAAATCGTTAACCATTGGACAATATGGCTTTCCACTAAAGATATTTTATTAGATTTGTTCAAGTACACTTATATAATTGTATATAGGCTTATATACACATGCTTGAAAGTGTGTGTGTGTGTGTGTATATATATATATATTTCTAGTATAATACTTTCCTTTTTTACCCATTGGTCCATAAAAGTTAGGAAAAATGTCGCCCATTGGTCAATAGGATTAGTCTTACTACCAAATACAAAGATCTATTAGTTTAGTCATTGCATAGATTCACCATGTGTTAAATATACTTAAATATATATATATATATATATATATATCATATACAAGTATAGTACTTTCCATATTGAACCATTGGTCAATAAATGTTAAGAGGATTATTATTCATTGGTTAATAAGGTCAAGTCTTGCTAAAGTACTAGGCTTATTAGTTTATTTGCTTCTTAGATCTACCATGTGCCTCTATACTTCAAGAATAGATATGAATATCTTATCCTAGGATTCTATGTACTCTAATATAGTTTTATAATAAGACATGTGCCAATTGGACTATTTTAATAGGGAATTTGATTTGGAAATCTACCTAGATTGCTTGGTACACCCTTAAGTGTGTGTGTGTGTATATATATATATATATATATATATATATATATATATACATTACTTGGTAAATAATTGGATTTGAAAGATCTAGTAAGATCATTAGGTACATATATATATATATATATATATATATATAATATTGCAAGCAAACATGTGCACATTTCATTAATTTATTTTGAAAATCTTTATAATTGAAAACCTAATAGATCACATTAGTACCTCTAGTACTTTTCTATATATATAAGTACAAGAGAGAGAGAGAGAGAGAGAGAGAGAGAGTTTGGCCGAGAGAGAGAGAGAGAGAGAGAGGAAGAGAGGGAGATTTGGTGTGTACCTTGGTTGATCTTTCCTTGGTCCTTTGTTATACTTTCAATCTATGATTGTAACGCCCCCAAAATCGGGTTCGTTAAATAAAGGTTTTACTAGACAAACAAGGCAGAGTCTAGCTCCTTATTACATTCAATCTCCTTAGAGAGGTTTATGTTACACAAAAGGGAGGGGTACTAAGCCTAACTAAAGCTCCTTCTCTTCCTCCATCCTAGCGAGTTCCTCAGCTCCGAAAGCTTCCAAGGTATACAGCTCTTCTTGTTCATCTAAAAAGTCTGACACATTATACCAGCGTCGCCACCAGTATAATATGTCAGGGTCACATAAAGCAACACCGTGAGCTTGAAAGCTCAATAGAGTAATCCAAACCCACTACCCTTAACATACACATCAAAGATAGTATACGATTTTCCAAACTTAACATGCTTTCGAATAACACATACAATTACACTTGCGCATTCATTAACGAGCGTTGGTGTCATGTTTTCCGTGTGTCTCTCCTACGCGACTCATCGTTTTGTGTCTCATCTTTTATCATCAATTCTGAAAACACGCACGCACACAACCATGGGTTACAAGTACCTTGTGTCGCACAACAATGAGCTACCAAGTCCGGCTCATTGCCACAAGGTTACCAACGCGTGGCCACAATGGCTACCAAGTCCGGCACATTGTGTCACACACACACACAACCATGAGCATCCAAGACCGGCACCTTGTGTCGCACAATAATGAGCTACCAAGTCCGGCTCATTGCCACAAAGGCTACCAAGTCTGACTCAAGGCCATAATGGCTGCCAAGTCCGGCCATTATTTCCAAATCATTTTTTATCCATATCAACCACATCTTAGGTGTCATATCTCTACTTTTCCAATTCCATGTGTCTCGTAACATGCATCTACTCCGCGGTGGGACTAATCACATAACTCATGTGATATCGAATAGCAAGATCATCCAACTCTATACTATCATGCTCGTTAAAAGGTCAAAATACGAATACTTCGTTCCAAAACAACACTTTATCTTTAAAAAGCATTTCCTTCGAGAAGTTCAATAAAACAACACAAGTTTATTGAAAAGTTCATACAATCACGTAGCAATTAGGCGATTAAACAATCAAGTAGCCACATGATCAAAGTAAACTACGTACTTTTAGCAAGAAAGTTCTACAAGCTAAATCATACGACTAACTTTATTTTCTTTAGCAAAAATAGTTCAAAAAGCTCAACATACTTCTTAAATAGTTAAGGATTAACTACACATTATCAAACTCTATATTTAGAGAAAGTAGGTTCGAAGAACTCTACCGTTCTTCTTGGCGGTAGAAAAGGACTACGAAAAGATCGACGGAAAGAAAGTCGGCACTCGAATGGCGTAACGGCTTACGATAAGCTTCCGATAGCTTCGAAAGAGAAAGGTTTCTCTCAAAACTAGATCGTGACTTATACTACTACTACTTTAGGATCGAGGTGGTGGTCGTATGGTGGTTTAGTGGCGGAGATGGAAAGTTTCTTGAAAAACTAGAAAGAAACTCAAGAACCAAGAAAGAACAACAAGAACAAGCAAGAACTTCTTATGCTTTCAAGGAAGGAGTGAGGAATGGAAAGGTGTGAGTTCAAATGAAGAATGAGGTGAGTATTTATAGGCAAGCACTCCCTCTCTCTCTCCCTAGCCGAATTCTCTCTCTCTCCTATATCTCATTTTTTTAATTCAAGCAATCTTGCTTCCTTGCAAGAAACAACCTAGAACCCTAGGTTTGCATGGCTATGGTGTGTCCTTGGATTGGATTTTGGAAGATTGGCCAAGGAAATGGATTTGTTTCAAGTAAAGAAATGGGGTTTGTACAATGAAGGACAAGATCTTGCTTGAAGTCTTATGCTTTCAAAGATTGAAAGCATAGAAATAGGACAAGGATGACCAAGGCATGGTCATTCAAGGAAGCAACACACATCACTCTCTCTCTCCCTCTCTCATCCGAATCTCTCTCTCTCTCTCCCATCTCTCTCTCGGCCTCTCTTTCCTCTCTCTCCCTCTCTCCCTCCTTGGTGCATTAGGACAATAGATATATATATATATATATATATACACATATAACTATATATATAAGATATGGAAGGCCAACAGTTGGTGGATTGACTAAGGAAAGAGTGAGGTTTTGGTTTACAAGGGATTTGGACAAGATTTTAGGCTTTCAAGAGTACAATAGAATATCAAAGAAGATCAAGCATTGGTCAATGAAAGCACAAGGAAATCTAGGTACATTCTCTCCCTCTCTTTTCTTCTCTTTCTCTCTCTCTCTTTCCCTCTCTCTCTCTCGGGTTCTCTCTCTCTCTCTCTCGGCATTCTCTCTCTCTCTCTCCCTCTCTCTCTCTCTCTCTCCCACTTGTACACCCTTGAAAGTATACATATATACTAATATATATATATGTACTATGGGTCTTTCAAAATCTTGTATTTAAAACTAAATATAGATTTTCTTAATATAATATTGTAATACACACATGTTATATACAATATTATATATATATACATACAAGTACATACATATTATATATACAAGCAAGTACATATAATCTAAGCTAGATACACACAAATCTAATATCTAATAAAAAAATTCTACTACTTTCAAAGTACAAGGTCCTAAATTAATAACCTAATATACTAATCTTATTTTAATCAAATATCACACATGCCAAATCTAATATTTTAATCACCTATTCTTGGTTGGCAAGTAAAGCTATTATCCAATGGATAATAGTTTCCCTAGCGGTTAATAACCAATGGTTAATGATGGTAAGGTCCAAGGGTTATCGTCCAATGGTTAATAAATCTCCTAGCGGTTATTATCCAACGGTTAATGCTAGAAAGTCTAATACTTGCAATTAAGCACTAAGCTAATCTAATCTCGTACTTAGGAAGGTTAACCAAGGTTTACCTATTAACCAATGGGTAAAGGAAACCCTAACGCTATTGTCCAATGGTCGATAGCTTAAAGGTTCAAATGGTTTAAAGGGTTAATCTAGGGTTACTGAACTCAAGGGTTTCAAAAGGTTCGTGAATCGAAGGTTCATAAGGTTCACAGATGTTTAGGAACGATCGGTGACTAGGTTAAACGATGGCTAAGTCGAAACGTCGGTTAAAAGCTAGCTAGGGTTGCTAGATAGGATTTCCAGCCGAGAAGTGAAATCTTAGGGCTTTATCCTAGAAACGACAGGAAGATCGGTGGTTAAACGATGATTAAAACCTACTTTAAGATTTTTCAAACAGTAACAACGAAATTTTTATTTAGTAAAAATTAGGGTTGTTACAATGATGGTGTATTTCTCCAAGCGAAATCTATGTACCTTGTCCTCAAATGTGTAAACTACTAGCCAAATCTTGTACAAACCCTCCTTTCTTCCACTAAAATCTTCCATAATCCAAATCCAACTACCAAAATCTAGGCTTTCTTTGCATACAAGAAAGATCTTCTAGTACAAAACTAGACTTTACCCATTGGACAATAATTGTTAGGGGAAAATTTATCCATTCGATAATAAGCCAAGCCTTGGCCTATAAATAGCATGCCCGTGCTCACCATTCAACTCACACCTTCACTCATTTGCTCTCACTTCTTTGTAGAAACCATTTCTGTTTTCCAGTCAGCCAACTACCCTTCGAAAATCCTTATTTTTCTCTTGTTTAAATTAGTTTTTAGAACCAACTCCCTTCGGGAACGTTGTAGAGCACTTCGAGACCTTCAACTTAGACCCAAGAACCACCCTAATTGGTCAAGAAATGACCAAGATATTGACATCCGAAGTTCAGGAAAAATCTCGGATTTCCAGTTCCAGACAGCAAACTGTCACTTCCTTTATCACTATTTTTCTCCTACCTAAAGTAGTTTCTAGGATCAACTTCCTTCACAAAAGTTGTAGAGCACTTCTAGAGCTTCGATTTCAACCCAAGAACAATCCTATTCGGCCAAATATCGACGGAGTTACTGCCATCCAAAGTCTGGTCCGAATTTGTGAGTTTCACCGCCTGTGGAAGTTTCCAACTAGGTTATTCGGACCCGACTAGTTTCGGATCAAGGTAGAGTAATCTTACCCCTACTCTAAGTATAAATAGAAATGTGTATCATTTGTAATACATGAAGGATATCTCTAGTTACTATCTCATAGTATAACTCGAAGTTAGTCATTTCTTATAATGTTTGGAAAGCATGATGATTAGTGTACTTGCTCGGCTAATGATTGAATTAATGGCTCGTACTTCAATAAACATGTGTTGTTTTGAATTTCTCATAAAGAAAGAAAGAACGGATTTCGAAAAGTAAATTTAATGCTTGACTTGAAGTATTTGTATTTGATCTTTAAGATGGTTTTAAATTACTTACATGCTGCTTGCATTACTTGTGGTTGTGTTAAGCGATGAGTGAACATGATTGGTAATATAGAGTTGGATGATCTTGCTAGTTTAGTTTCAAGATTTTATTAAATGGTTTATGTTTATATGGAAAGTCCTACCGCGGAGTCTATGCATGAAAATGAGACACGGAAATTGAGAAAGTAGAAATATGACACCTAGGGTGTGTTAATGACAAGGAGTGTTTTGAAATCGCAATGTGGCCGGACTTGCCCATTGTGGGATTGTGTGTTGCAAACGATAAAATATTTTTGAAACTATATAATGGCCGGATGTGGTAGCTATTATGTGGTGTGTGCATGTGTTCCAATGGGAATCCGTGGTGGCGGAACCATTGTGAGGCTGTGTGTGTTCCAATGGGAATCCGGAACGGCGGAACCATTGTGAGGCTGTGTGTGTTCCCGTGGGAATTCAGAGCGGCGGAACCATGGTGAGGTATGGCTTGGTTATCCGCGGAGAATAGCCAATGCAAATTGTGTGCCAATGGGAACCCGGTGCAGCGGAACCATTGTGAGGATACTCGGGAGACCGGAATGGCGGAACCGAGGTTGGGTGTGTTAAAACTGATTTTTGAAATGTTGTTTTGGTAAAGTGAAAACGACACACAGTCTACGATGAGTCCCGTAGGAGAAACTCAGATATCCGAACACCAACGTTAGATTACGGAATGTGGATGTGTCATTGTTGTTATCTTTACGAATATGCATGTGTTGTTCATGACCTTGTATGCTAAATCTATGATTTGCTATGTGTAAGTTAAGGGTTAGTGGATTTAGGATTATTCTGCTGAGCTCTTGTAGCTCATGGTGTTACCTTTGGTGACCCTGACATATTATACTAGTGGCGACGCTGGCATAATGCGTCAGACTTTGTAGATGATCAAGGCAAGCTGTACACCTTGGAGACCTTTGGAACTGAAGAGCTGGCTAGGATGGAGAAGCAAGCGGAGCTGTCGATAGGAACCCTAGTTTTCTCTCCTATTGTAAATATGAACTCTTGTGGGAGTTATGATGTAATAAAGAGCCAGACTCTCTTAAATTATGCAATAAAATGTTTATTTAACGTACCCAAAATTGGGGGCGTTACAGAATGGTATTAGAGCTCTATGCTCAACACTCGGCCATGGGTAGAATAGGTAGAACCATAAGATAAGTTGACCGTTGCACCAACGTGAATTTGAGTTTAAGTTTACTGTCCCAAATTGGGTGGAATCCTGACAAAACAATCTTCGGATTGAAGCAAGGTCCGGAAGTTGGCAATACCGCCGAGCTAGGAATTCCCGAATAATTGGATGATGACTTAAATCAAGGATCGAATGTGGAATTTAGAAACGCAAAGTTCCATAGAGTTAAGAAAACCTTTGTCTTAAAGACGCTACTACTTGAGGTTAAAATTTTTCCTTGTAGATAAACCGCCTAGTCAACCTGTTAGCTAGAACTGCATGAAGTGGTTGAGAGAGATTTATAGGAATTGTTTTACCCCAGAGTGGAGTACTAGCGGTGTAGGTTAGAACTGATAACCTATAAAACCTCGTAAAAGGAGTACATAGGATCGTTTCAACTTGTAAGAATCTTAGGTCGCTATTCGCCATTGTAGTAGAATTTTATGCTTGTTATTGCATCTCTCTTTTATCTATGAAAAACTTGTTTTATTTCAAAAAGAGTACCCCAAATTATGCAATAAAATGTTTATTTCTTAAATTATGCAATAAAATATTTATTTAGCGTACCCAAAATTGGGGGCATTACAACTTTTACCCGTTAGGTATTTTAGTTTCGTTTTGTAGAGAAATCGTTCACTTCCGGAATTTTAAAGCCCAAAGCTTGTCAAAGATATTCAAGGTTCAAAAATGACCAGGAATGCAGTCATCGGAATCCAAGCACAAAGATTCAAGGACCCGAAGGTGACCCGACGAGATGAGGACAAAGGCAAGACAAGGATCAAGACCAAGTGTTGGAGATAGACCATCGGTATCGGTACCATGGGTTTTGATCTATCGGTACCGAAAGCAGTTAGAAAAAACCAGTGTAGCCTCTCGGTATCGGTACCTGCTGATTCTCTGTATCGGTACTGAGAGCAGTACCGAGCTCCTTGCGCCAGCTCCTAATTCCATCGGTATCGAGGTCATTAGCACAGCAACTTAAGGCATTCTCCATCGGTACTGAGGGCTTTGGAGGGGATCTTTGGAGCATCTTTTGGGATATTCTGTGCGCGGATCTTGGAGAATATAAATGGCGTGATGTCACATTGTACAAACACAGATTGTATTGCATATTTTTAGATTTAGCCTAGATTTTGAATTGCTTTTTGAGTGTTCTTCATTATTCTTCATTTCCAGCACTTGCTTTAAGTAATTAGTTTTTGCTACTTTAGCCTTCATTAAAGTTGTAGACAATCTTCCGATCTATCATATTATCTAGTTTTCTTCAAGCGTTGTTATTTCAATTATGCTAAGTAGATTTTTGCTTGTTCTTATCTCTTTAGATATGTGTGAGTAGTTTTCCAAGGTTAGGTCATGTGGTGAATAGCACCTCATGGCTCGAGTAAAAATTGCATTTTTCACCATAAAAGTTTGAATCTTTGGTTCAAAAATCGATGTGTAGTTCGGGTTTGTTTGTCAAATTGCTAAGGTGCTAACCTCCTTAATCATGTGTAGGCAAGAGCGTTGCCTACTTGCCACACATGATGCTTGGAGCTCTGTTGCTCGAGGTGTTTGCTAAATAAATTCTAGAGCTAGCTTGGTAATTGAATCATTTTATCTTCCGGGTTAAGAATCTTAGTTTGAGTATCTTAAACTGTGTAATTGGGTGAGGAACGTAATTTTACTCAAGTCGTGGGTGTTAGTAATTCCTAGACCTAACCTGTTTTTTATCCTAGTTAATTCTCTTTTAATTTAGCCTTTTTAATTCCACCACAAAGTAAAACAAAGTTGGCTGTCTAAAAACCGAAAACCTTGCTTACTTCTACAAATCCAATCAAGCTGTATTAATTATTCCCGTGGGTACGACCCCGGTCTTCCGGATTATTATGCTTCAACTGAACATTTTTACCCTACGCTTAGGGTGATCATTATTTGACATATCGACGAACGAAGCAGTGAGGTTGATCTCAAGTTCACTTCTTTTAGGACTGTCACTTTGAAGGAAGTCCTGCACACTCCAGAAATGAGGAAGAATCTTATATCCGGCTACCTCCTCAATAAGGCAGGATTTACCCAGACTATAGGAGCAGATTAGCATACTCCTACTAAAAATGACATGTTTGTTGGAAAGGGTTATGCATCTGATGGCACGTTTAAGCTTACTATTGATATGAATAAAAGTGCATCTTCTTCTTACATTGTTTGTGTGGGCTACCACAGCCCCGGGTGGATCGGGGCGGCCCAAAAAACATAAAGATGTTTGAATTTGAAAAATTTGAAGAGTCGCCACCCGGATTTATGGTTCACCACCCGAGAAACCGTTTTTGATTTGAAAATGTTTGATTGAATTTGAAAACTAGAGATTTGAAAAGGGTTCGGAAGCCACGTTACAAGGGGGGAGGGTTTTACGGCACCCCCCTCGCCCGATTTGAAATCGGTCTCTACTAAATATTTGTGGGATTTTTCAAAAGATTTTGTTTCATGAAAACAGTTAGCAAGTATGTATAAATGCCAAAAGATAGCAGTGCATGCATGTGCAAGGTGTGGTAGAATGATGAAGTAAGAAATAGAAAGAACTATTACTGGAATCACTCCTGAGCACTTGGGAGTGGTCCTAAGCGCTCAGGACCTCTTATCACCTGCAAAACAAAACTTAGCACTTCTGGATGCAAACGGAATAGACAAATAGTGAGGTATAAATTAGAGCAGCATTTAGGCAGGTTTGCTCAGCCTTAAACTCGAACAAACAAGAACAAACCTTGAATATCCAAGTATTGCTTCCTTGCAAACAGAAAATAAACCTAATTGGGCTCTGGAAGGACCAGTGCACACCCAGTATCTACTAAAATGTAGGAAATGCAATATTTGATGACAAAACAAGATTTTAGTGGCAGCAACACTCCGAAGTGCTCAGGAATGGTCCGGAGCGCTCAGGAATGGTCCCGAGCGCTCGGGAGTGAACACAGTGCCCAGAAAAAGGTTTGCTTCTTTGTGCTCCTCTTGCTCTTGTTGTTAAACTTAAGATCAAAGGAACTCACAACCAGTATGAAGAACTGGTATGAGCCCCTGATCTCCCTCAGAAATAGAAAAACAACAGATTTTGAAGTATAAAGTGAGCCTTTATACCTTTGCTTGACTTGAACTTGGCTTCTTGGACTGACTTTGGTGCATGAGAATGGTTAGAAAATAGTTTGAGAAGAGGGAATTTAGGTGTATCTAAGATTGGAAATGTTTTTGTGATTTTCTTGGAAAAATGCTTGAGAAAATAATGGACTTTTAGGAAATGTTTGAGAGGGTTTAAAGAGCAAGGTTTGGCAGCAAAATGTGGGAGGGAGAGAGTGATTTTTCGTGCCCTCTTCAACCAGCCAAACACCCATATATATAGGGGTGGGGGAAATTAGATTTGAAATTTGAAAAATAAATCAAAAGTAAGTAGAAAAATATTTGGGGGAAACAAGTCTGCTGGTCTTCTGAACATGCAGTTTGAGTATTGACCTAGACCATGGTTGAACGTTGAATGGACTGAAAAAGGTCTGAAAAAGCCATGGTCAATGGTCAAGCTCAACATGCATTGGCCCTGACAGCACTCCCGAGTGCTTGGGAGTGACACTCCCGAGCGCTCTAGAGTGGTCCCGAGCGCTTGGGAGTGATTGCCCAACTTCAGCGGGCCGCCACAGACACTCCCGAACTCGGTTTTGGGTGTTTTTCGAAGCATTGGAAAGCTCGTTGAATCCTCTTTCTAACCCAAATGGTTTCATTCAAATATATTTCATATGCTGAAATGTGTACCAATTTTACCCTCAGGGTGTCGGGAAAAAGGAATGTTTTGATTTTGAAAAAGTCCAAGAAGCATCGTCCAAGTTTTCCACGGCCTGTTTTGACCCTATTTCATCATCGGGGAGCCTCGAGGGCACAAATTAAGGATATTTAATAGGTCCAAATTGGGGTGTCTATAGTTGCCCCTCTTTGGATGGCGCTCGGCATCATGTCTGGATAAGTGTGACATCCAAAGATTGAGACAGCCGAATTCGAGCCCTACTAAATCCTTAATCCAAAATCAAATGCAAGTAAAAATATACAAGCATTTAAAGTTTGAGGTCGTGCTCTTTCGAGCTACCTACGTACCCCGTTTGTAGGGATCAAACCAGCGTAGTTCTTTGGGGCAAATGCAAACATGCAGACATGCAAGCAAATGATCGACCAGATAGATTGATTGAGGAGCGCCCATTGATTGCTCAGTCTTAGTGGGTGGAATAATTAAACCAGTGAAAAGATTATAAACGTAACATAAAATACACCGCGAGGGGTGCTATCCAACGAGACAAGTTAGTTTGCCTTGAAAGGATAAAAATTGAATACACCGCGAGGGGTGCCATCCAACGAGACAAGTTAGTTTGTCTCGAAGGGATGAAAATTGAATACACCGCGAGGGGTGCCATCCAACGGGACAAGTTAGTTTGTCTCGGAAGGATTAAAACCAAATCTATGGTGAAAGGTGATTGAAAGATGTCACTCAGGACAAAGCCAAATCTATGGCATAAAATGATTGAAAGGTGTCTCGGAGAACAATGCCAAATCTATGGCAGAAAATGATCGAAAAGTGTCCCAGAGGATGATGCCAAATCTATGGCGGAATTTGATTGAAAGGTGTCTCACAGGACGATGCCAAATCTATGGCAGCATGATGATTGAAAGATGTCCAAGAAGACAATACCAAACTTATGGCAGAAGATGATTAAAAGATGTCACTTAGGACGGTGCCAAATCTATGGCGGAAGTTGATTGAAAGGTGTCACGCAGGACAGTACCAAATCTATGGCAGAAAATGATTGAATGATGATGTCCCGGAGGACGGTGCCAAATCTATGGTAGAAGATGATTGAATGATGATGTCCCGGAAGACGGTGCCAAATCTATGGCAGAAGATGATTGAAAGTTGTCTCTGAGGAAGATGCCAAATTATGGTAGTACGTCAAGCAGTCATGTTGACAAATATGATAGATGGATGCGACCATAAGAGGTCGAGGCTAGAAAGTGAGACCCGTGTTTCGACATCTGACAACAATGATGATATTTTTTTATTTTTTATTTGAAAAACAAAGGGCATGTCCGAGTACCCTTTCTGCTTTACTATTTTTGGCCAGCGGGCTGGTATTTTTAGGACCTTGGGATCTGGGATGGAGTTTGTCTTTGGATGGAAATTGGGTTTGAGCTGGATCTAGGGTTTGAGCTAGAGTTGGGTTGAGTTTGACTTTTTGATCAGGGCTCGAGTTTTGAGCATTCATGCCCCAGTCTTGATATGCTTGCTATGATCGATGACATTGGGCTGTTGTGCCCCAGTGAGTGACAGACCTTAGTTCTGATTCTTTTCCTTGATTCCACTCATAGTTTTGGCAACCAGATTTATCATGAGTGCAAGCGCAGGTTCTTCCATGTATTGGAATTTTTCTCACGAGTTGGGACCTCAAGATCAAAGTGACTTGACTAGATGATGACCAGGAATGACCTTGCGTGAATTTAGGCAAGGCCTAGATGACTCAAAAGACAAGAAAAACCATTTATGAGAGGACTGACTCTCCATGATGATCTTGATTGGTCGAGGAGTTTGATTTGACTGGACGAGTAGCTTGATTATTTGAAGGTTCGAAAAATGGCAAGCATGCCCCACAATTGACGTTTGAAATTGTCATGATAAAATCAAGTTTTGGTGATTTTCCCATTCTGGGTTTTGAAATTGTTTTAGCTCCATCAATTGATGCTCATTCAGGATTTTCTTTGATCTTGTTTTGTCAAAACACGAGAATTTTTACCACGAACCATGTCCAAGATTGTTGATGACAACACATGGATTTTGAAAATGCCCCAGCTTGAATTTTGCGGTATTCATGAAATGTCTTGCCGCTCCTTCTTGTTTTCTCCCAATGCTTAGGATTTTTGTTATCAAGTTGCATTTTTCAATCTGGAAGGGCTTTTTTCGGGTTGTAACGTGGCCAAGGTTTGGTTTAACAAAGGAAGGATAATAGGCTCAAAAAAATTCCATTTTCTTTGGGTTTCAAGAGCTAGCATCCATCTTGAATATTTTTGTGCCCTTTTGCTTTTGATAGGTGCCTTCTTTCACTTGATTTGCTTCATACTTTGTTGTGCCAATGTGTTTGGCACTTTCATTGATTTTGAGTTTTCTCTAATTTTTGTTCAAAGTTTTGCATCTCATTGTGCCCATGTATTTGGCACTTTCACGCTTTGAATTCTGATGCGCCGATGATAATCATGTGTCTGGCACTTTTGCCTTCCTCATCTCACCCCGGTGTGGGGGATAGCTGCCTAGCTGGGTTCTTTCAAAGAAATTGATTTAGGCTCAATGGGGGTATCAATGGATATATATCTTCAAACGTTTGATAAAAGAAAAGAATGCCTTTCTTCATTTTGAATTGCACAACTTGATAACTGGATCCTAGATGCAAGTTAAGAGATTTACGTGCTCTAACTTTTGTCTAGATCATATTTTGAGGTTTTGATCTAACGAGCTTTTCCTCGGGCCAAGGTGTTGCTTCTTGACGACGTCAGGGACTGGTCCTATGAGATTCTTCTTCTTGCAAGGGCAAAGTATCTCGTGTTTTGATTCCTCAATTGATGGTGAAAAACAATTCCAAGTTAAGGGATTATCACAAAACGCGAGTTTATTATCACTATTTCGACACAAGAAGCTCGAGATTGATTTCGAAAGAGGGGACTGACCCACCAAGGATTGACTCGAAAGATCGTGACCGAATTTTGGAATCGACTTGAATGAACATGACCGGGCCTCAGGATGAGGCTGCCTACGTATCCTTCTTGCAAAGGAATCAGGTCATAACGTAGTTCGGGCCTACAGAACTGACTCTCTTTTTGGTTTTTCTTCCTTGACTACAAACTTGAACTTGAAAATATACAGATGCGAAAGCATAAAAGACTCGAAGTACAAACTGACTCGAAATCGACTTGAAGAAGACTCGACTTGAAACTTAAAAGTTTTCCAAACTCGTGAGAAATTCCATTCATGCTTTGACTTTACTACACTCAAAATTCTCCTCTAGATCTGATGTCCAACACTGGGATGGTTCCGTCGTCGATTAGGTTTTGGATCTTGTGACGGAGATGGTGACAGTTATCGGTAGCGTGATCGGGCATTTGGTGGAAGGCGCAGAAGGCATTTGGATTGTGGTAAGCTGAGAGCTTTTGAGGTAGGGGAGTTGGAGGGAGTGGTTTGATGGTTTCGCTTTCGACAAGCCTTTTGAATACCATAGATAATGGTACGGGAAACTGGGAAAAGACACAAGGCTGTTTAGGCTTGGTGGCTTGAGCAATGATCTGGCTAACGGGCTTGGTCCAGGCAGGGTCGGTATTTGTAGGGTTAGATGGCAGGTTGGTGTAGCCATACAGCGTGTTGCTGCTGTCGAGGTCCACATTTTCGAGGATGACCAACTGAACGGCTTCTTCGAGGATGCCCAACTAAATGGCTTCTTCGACTGCCAGGCCTATTTCGAAGAATGTCTTGAAGTCGGAAGAGGCTTGAGCTAAGATCACGTGCTTGGCAAGCGTGGGCTGGAGATTTCAGACAATCATCCGAATTTGATCTTTCTAAGAGGGTTTCTCCTTCATCTGAACAGCTTTTGCTCTCCATCTTCGGACAAAATCCATAAAAGACTCATTCGGTTCCATCTTTGTGGATTCCAACTCTCGAGTAGTGACCTCAAGTTGGATGCTGTAGTCGAACTGGGCCACGAAAGCCTTATAGATGTCCTCCCAAGATTTCTTCTTTGTTATTTCCAAGGCAGTGAACCACTGCAGGGCATGTCCAATCAGTGTTTGAGAAAACATTTGGGCCATGGCGTCTTTCTCTATGCCCCACATAGAAAGTGCCCCAATGTAGCTGGTCAAGTGTGCTTTTGGATCACCGGTTCCGTCGAACTTAGCAAAGTCGATTGGCTTGAATTTCTTGGGTAGTCTAGCATTTGGGAAGAGGCAGAGTTCATTGATATCGAAACCAATTGAGGTGATTCTTTCGCTTCTGGCTAAGGACTACTCAAGTTGGGCTAATTTGGCTTTGATGGCGGCCATTTCTGGGCTTTGGGGGTTTGGTTCAGGAGGTGGTTCATGATTATTTTCGAGGGGTGTTTCTGGATTTTAAGGAGGTGGAAGTTGTCTGGCAACCCCAGTTATCATGAGCATCAACTGGGTAATTTGGTTGTCTGTTCGCTCACCCATCTGTTGGATAGAGATTCAGATTTGATCCAACTCATTCAGATTTCCTATTGGCTGTTCCCCGTTCGGATGCTCCCCATTCAAATTTTCCACCGGTTGTTCCATATCTTCCCCACAAATTCTAAGTCTATGAGGGTATGGTTTTCTTTTTCGACCCAATCGCTCTCGGACTGACAGCAAAGCAAAAGGTTGTACTTAGAATGTGCCCTTGTCGTGATTTATTGGAAAAAAACATGTATGAATAAAAGAATTGTGATTCACATGGTGTCATCATCGACTCAAGCGATCGAACTTTTACGGATAGTTCCAACAGTCATGGGTAGGTCGTTGTCAGGCAGGTTTAATTCCGAACGTTGGGAATCAGAGCCAATCTCCTTATCTAAGACCATCCGAGACAGAGCAATAAGGCTGCTGGAGGATGCACTTAAGGCTAGACTGAATTAGAGGGAGCCGTTCAGGCATGGCGAACACCGGAGTTATCCCAAACTCCATGGATATATGGTCTCCTAGACCTTGACTCAAGAAATGACAACCTATGAAGGATTGCCTTAGTCCTCAGAGATTCTTATGATGTGTATCCTTTGATTAGGAATGACAAGACTTGGGAGATATCATGGCGGAATGCTATCCGTTCATGTATGATGAGGAAGCATGAGCCTACATGGCCTCCTGTTACGAAATCACGGAGGAATTTGGAGACGGTGCAGTCCCGGCAGTTGCACCCGGTCCAAACGCTTTGGTCAAAACATTGCAAAATAGTACAAAGTTCTGCACATTCTTCGATGGTTTCGGCTTCACACCAGCAGCAAGGTTAGAAATCACTAAGGCAATCATCAACATCGCGGAAGTCCACCAGGAATCTTACATGTCCGCGGAGGGGTCTGTCCCGCAGATGATCCGCGGTGAGTCCAACTATGTCACTTTCTCAGATCCAGATCGAAGGGTGCCACACCTACATAACCACCTGCTATATTTTACATTCCGTGTTAATGGAATAGAGTTGAAGGGAACTTTCCTAGATGGTGGAGCCTCCATAAACCTCATGCCCCTGTCGACATTCAGGCGACTTGGAATCCAAGACAATCGGATAGTGGAGTCACCCATCACCATCACAGGGTTTGGAGGTGACAGGAAGCAATCTCTAGGATATGTTGTGGTGGGTTTAGAAGTGGGGGCAATTCGCTCTGCTACCAAATTCCATCTCATCAACGCAGACCCAAATTACCAGATTATCCTTGGACGAAGTTGGATGCACAAGTACGATGTTGTACCATCGAGCTATCATCAATGCCTGAAAGGAATTTGGGCAGGAAAGAAGGTTACTATCCGCGCGTCAGAAAGCCCGTTCGATACTCATGAGGCACACCTTTCAGACGCAGTTTACTTCTCTGAACTAGGGGAAGCGTCTCAGGCAGTCATTGCTAAGCCGTGCGGCGTAAAGATCCCGAGGTGGGAAGACATCAAGGATGAGAAGCCAGAAACACGACATAGAGACCCACCCGCGGCAAAGGCCGCAGCCCCCAGAAAAATAACCAAAACGAAGGAAGGGGCAAAACAGTGTACTACTTATAACGGTACACCGGGGCAGCGACTGACCATGAAACCGCTGGCCCCGGCGGAACATGTGCCGTGATAGGGGAAGAGGTGATACAAAAGCCAGAAACTGCCCCGGAATGCATGCAGGATCAACCTAGGCCGCAACAAGAGGCACTAGAGGAAGTTGACCTTAATAACGGAGCGGGCCCAAGGAAACCAGTATTTGTAAGCAAAGAGTTGGACAGAGAATTCTGCGAGAAGCTAATAGCATTATTACATGCTAATTCAGATGTATTCGTGTGGCACTACGAGGAAATGCCCGGCTTAGACCCGGAGCTAGTAACTCATCACTTGGACATTTTTCCCAATTCCAAGCCCGCGAAGCAACCTCAGCAGAAATATCACCCCGACTTGGAGGGGCAGATCAAAGAAGAAGTCGAAAAGCTACGGAAAGCAGGATTTATCCGCCCAATCCAGTACCCTGAGTGGCTAGCGAACATTGTCCCCGTAAAGAAGAAGAACGGCCAAATGAGACTCTGCGTTGACTTCCGCGATCTCAACAAAGCATGCCCAAAAGATGAGTTCCCGCTGCCACACATTGATACATTGGTGGATGCCACCTTAGGCCACCAGATGTTCTTCTTTATGGATGGCTTCAGCGGATACAACCAGATCAAGATGGCTCCGGAAGACACGGAGAAGACGGCCTTCCGGACACCATTGGGAAATTTCTACTACATTGTAATGCCTTTTGGGCTCAAGAACGCGGGCGCAACATACCAGCGGGTCACGACAACTATCTTTCATGACCTAATGCACAAGATAGTAGAAGATTATGTAGATGATCCGGTGGTGAAGTCCAGGGAGCAGAAGGACCATCTTGCGGATTTGACCACTATCTTCGCCAGATGCAAGAAATTCAACCTTAAAATGAATCCCCTGAACTGTGCATTCGGGGTCACCGCGGGCAAATTTTTGGGCTTCCTTGTACATCGCCACGGCATCGACGTGGACGGGGCCAAGATCAAGTCTATCATGGAAATGCCTCTGCCCCACTCTCAGAAGACGCTCAAGCGATTCTTGGGGAAGGTATCCTACCTACGACGTTTCATCCCCGCGATGGTGGAAATCGCGGCACCTTTCACGGACCTGTTGAAAGGAAACGCAAAGTTTGAATGGAAGCAAGAACATCAGCAAGCGTTTCAGCGGATCAAGGCGGCTTTGACCTCTCCCAAGACAATGGTAGCTCCAGCCGCGGGAAAACCATTGATTCTATATTTGACCTCCACCCAGAGATCCATTGGGGCCCTGCTGGTGCAAGAAGTAGATGGGACGGAGCGCCCAGTCTACTACATCAGTAGGAAGGTTCAGGGAGCGAAAGAAAGGTAGACGGCCATCGAGCAACATTGTTTAGCCCTCATTTTCACCGCGCAAAAGCTCAGACATTACTTCCTATCGTTTCCTATACAAATAATTACTAAGTGTGACCGGGTAAGATATCTCCCATCTCGACCAGCACTCATGGGCCGGGTCGCCCGCTGGTTGTTGATACTCGCAGAATTCAAGATTTCATGCTCAACTCTGAAGGCAATTAAATGTCAAGCCCTAGCGGACCTTCTGGCCCAATTCCCAAGCGGACAGTGCGAACCGCTTGAAGAATGTCTACCCAAAGACGGTTTCAAAGCTCTCGCGGCCAGCACTGATGAGCAGCACTGGATGCTCAGCTTCGATGGGGCCGCGGGTAGTGGATCGGGAGGCGCGGGAATAGTGTTACAAACCGAAGAAGGAGAGAGAGTCCATTTGGCCTACAAATTGAGCTTCCCCTACTCCAATAACGAAGCGGAATATGAAGCACTGATCTTGGGTCTGTTAGCCGTAAAAGAGAAAAGGGTTAAGCACCTGAAGGTAGTGGGAGACTCAAAACTGGTAATTCTACAAATAGAAGGAGTTTACGCGCTGAAAGAACCAACCTTGGCACCCTACCGAACGACGGTCCAGAAACTGATGAATTTTTTCAAAAGTGTCAGTGTTATTCATAAGCCCAGATCGGAGAACCGTTTCCCAGACGCTCTCGCAACACTGGGGGCAAAGACGGAATTCGAGGAGAAAAGGGCTTGCGTAGAGATTGTATAGATGTTCGAACCATCTGTGGTAGAAGACTTTTCAGAGCCGACGGAGGATTGGCGCGGATCTATCAAAATTCAGTTAGTCACTGGCATAGGGCACTTGCCCACCGCGGAGCTCTCATGCTTCATAGTTTTACGTGGAGAATTGTATCACCATGGTCCGCAAGGTTGGCTCGTGCGGTGCGTTGATTCGAAGGAAGCGGAAGACGTTTTGAACCAGATCCATGACAACAATTGTGCGAACAATGAGATAGCCCTGTACAGAAGGATTCAAAGGCAGGGTTACTATTGGCCCAACACAAAAAAAGACGACGATCTAATCGCGAAAAACTGCACCTGGTGCTCCTTATACGCGGCCAAGCCAGAATGTCTAATGGTGGGTACTAGTGACCAAGGGACGGATTGGAGACAAGTTTACATCGATTACTTAAGAGAAGGATCCCTGCCCGTGGAACGAACCGAGTCCACGAGGGTTGTCCGTGGAGCGCGACGCTTCTTCCTAGAGAAAGGGCTCCTGTTCAGAAGGACCCTCGACGCTTCTTCCTAGAGAAAGGGCTCCTGTCCAGAGATGCATAGATAAAAAAGAAGCAGAGGAGGTTCTAACAAAGACCCACGGAACTGAGCATCAAGGGTGGAGATGCTTTATGAACAGTTGATTCATCTTGGGTATTTCTGGCTCACCATGGAGATAGACTCCAAGCGGCATGTGAAGAGATGTCAAGCTTGTCAAAAGTTTGGGAACCTAGTTCACGCTCCTTCTGTGGAATTGCATTCGATCCGTGCCCCTTACCCCTTCCACACCTGGGCCATGGCTCTAGTTGGACCAATCAAGCCGGCATCACGAAAAAACAGATGGATCCTAGCAGCCACAAAAGTCTCCACCAAATGGGTTGAGGCCACTCCATTGAAGAAGGCCACGGGGGACGCGATGGCAGCGTTTATCAAAGAAAACATCATTTGTAGGTTTGGTATACCTAAGAGGATTCTCTCCGATAATGGGACTCCGTTCATCAATCACCACATGGGAAGCCTTCTCGATGAATATTCTGTTGATCACCGTGCCTCTAGTGCCTACTACCCGTAAGGAAACAGGCAAGCGGAAGCGACAAACAAAACCTTGATAAGGATTCTGAGCAAGTTGCTAGACGAACGCGGAGGCACTTAAGTGGATCATCTACCAATAGCCCTACGGGCTTATCGAACTTCGAAGAGAAAATCTACTCACGCCACCCCCTTCAGCCTGGTGTATGGGGCGGAAACAGTTCTACCCGCAGAATTAAGCGTCCCCTCCGTACGGATGATCCTCGCGATGAAAAACTCCGCAGAAGGAAGGAGAGCAGACCTAGAAGCCCTTGAAGAAAGAGGCCCTCACTCACGAGAAGTACTGGGAGTCTGTGGCACGCTACTATAACAAGGGCATGGTGCCACAGACGTTCAAGGTTGGGGATTTAGTCTGGAAAGCTACCGCGGCGGTGATGAGGGATTTGAAGACTCCGAAGTTCACACCCAAATGGGAAGGGCCATATGAGGTAACTAGCGCTTCCGCAAGTGGATACTATCAGTTGACCCGCGTAGAAGACGGTTTTAGGACATGAGCAGTAAATTCCAAGTATATCAAGAAGTTCCACCCGTGAGAAAAGCAATGGAGTTCCTGACCCTCTGCTTTACGTTATAAGTTTCCCCTATTCTTTTCTTTTAATGATGTCTCACAGCTTAATGAAAAGCAAATATCATTCTATAAATTACGTTGAAATCTTGTAAGAGTGAAGCATCGGATTGATTATCTTTTAATGGAGCTTGACAATCATCCTTCTCTTATTCCATCTTTCCTTCTTTAACATTTTATGTTGTAACAAAAGGGTATGGTCATGCGGAGAGAACATTTCCGCAAAACCATCGCCCCCTTTACGATTATCAATTCTAAACTTAACGATTATCAGGCAGAGATAATGTTAAGTCACAGGGGTCAGAACATGACCCGCGTGTCCCAGGCTTAGAGATCATGTTAAGCCTCAGACGGCCAGAACATGGCTCGCGAATTCAAACTTAACGGTTATCAAACAGGGATAATGTTAAGTCACAGGGGTCAGAACATAACCCATGTACTCCAGGCTTAGCGGTTATCAACTAGAGATAATGCTAAGCCTCAGACAGCCAGAACATGGCTCGCGAATTCAAACTTAAATGGTTATCAAATGGAGATAACGGTAAGCCCCAAGGGGGTCAGAACATGGCCCACGTGTTCTAGTCAGCGATCTTCAAGCAGAAATAATGCTAAGGCAAGAGTAGTCAAAACGTGGCCCATGGCCTGGAAATCAGCAGAATAGGCTAAGCCAAGATGGCCAAGACATGGTCCGCGGTCAAAAAGTGGTAACATTACTACTAAAAAGGGCAAAATCAACACACAAGTAATATCATTGATGCAAATGACAATTTTATTCCAACAGTGTCAGTTTTATTCGAGAAGAAGCCGGGGAAATGGTACATGTGTTTTCCAAATAAAAAAAAAAGAGAGGAAAAGGAGTAGAGGCCCTAAGCTAGCCAATCCATGAAGATGAGCCCCTCTGGGTCAGGATCCTCAAGGTTCAGCGCCGTAGCAGCCAGCTCCGCGTCACGCTGCATCACCTGGGCGAGCGTGACCTCCAGGTTAGCCACATGTTGCCGAGCGGACTCTAGTTGGGTATCCAACCCCTGGATCTCGGGCCTCAGGGCTACCATTTCCCCCGCAGCCCTCAGCGCGGAACTCTTCGCACACAGCCAGCCCAGGTCAAACCCCAGGACGTTCATATCCTTTGCAACTTCCTGCAGAGCGGCTTCCGTTTCAGGGGTGAAGTCGCCAAAACGTAGCTGTGCCCAAGGGGTGAGCACTTCATGGAGGCTGCCAAGAAAAAGCACCCCAAGCCGGACAGACCACCGATTGAAGGGGCCGAATGTCTCTGGATGAACCAGGGCTATGGCATTCAGCAGCGGGTGGTAAGCCTTGTCAACCGGATAACCCGCGGGGAAGAGGCAGATTGGCACCTCGGCCTCAATAGCCATGGGGCCTGTAACAACTCGGATTTTTACTGAATAAAAATTTCGTTGTTATCTAAGAAATTCTTTATCGTATTAATACATCTCTTTTTAATTCTAATAATCGGTCATAATTAGATTCTATCACCTCGGTCGATAAGATCATTTTCTAAAGACGAGCATGCCTATTAAGACCTTGGTATAATTACTTGGTAATTGTAGCAAAATCTTAAGAATTATATTTCTCGGCTGGAAATCCTACTTGGCGACCGATTAGTTAGCGACCCCATATACCATTTAGCTTAGTTACATTTTCCTAACCTAAGAGCGTTGCATCGATGCCAAAGGGGATAATTTTTAGTCTTACCTTAGCAGTTGACTTAACTACCTTGCTTTGGCTTTGCTGGGCTGCTCAGGCCGCCTTGGCCATTGTTTGGCCATCGGGCTGCTTGCCACCACCGCCACCGCCACCGCCGCCACCGCCGCGCTGCCACCGCTGCCACGCGGCCACCGCAGCGCTGCCGCACCGCGCGCTGCCAGCTGGCGCTGACCAACTGGCAGCCTGACGCTTTGCACTAGTAGGTGCCTTGTACGTTACGCCTTGCCTTGGCGTTTAGCACCGTCGGACTTCACGGCCCGCTACACGGCCACGCGCCTGCACTGGCCGCTGGCCCTTCTTTGGGCCTTTCGCCACGCCAGCCTTGCACTAGTGGTCGCCTTGTACGTTCGCCTTGCCTTGGCATTTGGCACCGTCGGACTTTAATATTCCGTTATTAGGCAATTTCCTGCTAATAAAACCAAATTACCACTCGAGCAATAAAAGCCTAGATTAAATATCGTTAGTCTTTAACCAATTAGTTAGAAAAGCCTAATGCCCAATTAGCCTAATCACTTCTCTCTAACCCTAGAGGGACCATTTTACCCTTTTTGTCTTTACCCATTGGACGATAAAGGCTAGGGTAATATTTATCCGTTGGACGATAAGATCTAGGGAAATCCTTATCCATTGGTTAATACATGCTAGAAAGATCTTTGACCATTGGACAATAGTTGCTTGGGAGAAGACCAAGTTTGACTAGTAGTTGGAATAGTCTAGTCAAAAGTGAATATTGTACTTCATGATGACTTTCCTTGGACCATTGGTTATTACATGCTAGGAGAAGCTTTACCCCTTGGACAATAGATGTTAGGATTGCCAAATAGGATGACAAGACTAGTCATGTGTACTTTATCACACAAAGAGAATAATCATAAGCCATGTGTACATTTAAGTAGTCTTGTCCTTACCTTCCTTGTTCTTTCCATAAATGTACATATAGATATACATATATATATATATATACATGATAGTACTTTGACCGAGAGAGAGAGAGGGCTGAATGAGGGGAGAGGGAAAGTGAGTGCATGTATGTTGTACTTGGACATGTGCATTGTACTTTGATACTATTTGACCAAGTTGCACTTGTGTTGTACTTTGGCTTGACAAGACAAGACCACGGAACAAATCCATGGGGAAGAGAGAGAGAGACATGGCCGAATGAGAGGGAGAGGGAAGGTGAAGTGTATGTGTGTTGTACCTTGGCAAGTTGTAGTACTTTGACACTGTTTGACCAAGTTGCACTTGTTGGAGTGCTATTGCTTGACAAGACTAGACTATGAAACAAATCCATGGGAGAGAGAGAGAGAGAGGCCTAATAGGGAGAGAGGGAGAGTGAGGTGTATGTTGGTTGAATTTAGACATGTGGGTTGTACTTTGACACTATTTGACCTAGATACACTTGGATGGAGTACTATTGCGTGACAAGACTAGTCCATGGAGCAAATTTATGGGGGAGAGAGAGAGATATGGCCGGCCAAGTGGAGTGAGGGGGGGAGCTCCATTTTGCCTATAAATAGCATCCATTCCATGCCTTTCAACTCACACCTTCACCATTCAACTTCTCTCTCTAGAAAGCTTAGTGTTCTTGCTTGTTCTTGCTTTGTTCTTGAGTGTTCTTGAAGTTCTTCTCTTGTTCTTCAAGAAACTCATCCTAAGCCGCCACTAAACCACCACTCCACCACCCTTCGATCCATAAGAGTTTAGTAGTATAGTCAAGACTTAGTTTCGAGAGAAACCTTTCTCTTTCGAAGCTACCGGAAGTCCACCGTAAGCCG
Organism: Rhododendron molle; assembly: GCA_025413875.1. NCBI lineage: Eukaryota > Viridiplantae > Streptophyta > Magnoliopsida > Ericales > Ericaceae > Rhododendron > Rhododendron molle. The sequence goes on from CM046391.1 coordinate 27,383,126, forward strand.
TTACTCCGACGAAATTCCCGTAGCCACCCTACCGCCAAGAAGAACGGTAGAGTTCTTCGAACCTACTTATCCTAAGTATAATTGTATGCATGTTGAATTGAATGTAGTTAACCTCTAACTACTTCCTCTAAGTATATTGTATTGTATGAGCATGAAGCCATATATGTAGTATGATTTGTTTTACGTAGTTTACCTTGATATTATGACTACTTAATTGCTTGATCTCATGATAGTTGCTTGTTCATGTATGAGCTCGTCAATAAACATATGTTGTTTTGAAAACTCCACAAAGGAAGAAAGAACGGATTTTTGATAATATATTATTGTCTTGAGGATGATTATGAGCATGTATGTATATTTGCTTGCACTACTTGTTGTTGATAAAGCATAAGTGGCTTTCCACTCCAAGGGCGTCCGTACATGTGGCGTTATGCTTTAAGTAATAATTTGAGTACGAGTAGGTAATATAGAGTTGGATGATCTTGCTAGTTTAGTTTCAAGATTACTTTAACGTGATTTGTCCCGCCGCGGAGTCTATGCATGATTACGAGACACGAGAACCGAAAAGTAGAAACATGACACCTAGGGTGTGGATAAAGGAAAGAATTGAACTTGGTAAAATACTTTTGAAACTACATAATGGCCGGACTTGGTAGCCTTTGTGTAGACTTGCGAAAACCGCAATGAGGCCGGACTTGGTAGCCCATTGTGTAGATTGCTAACGGAGCCGGACGTGGTAGCTTCATTGGTAATTGGGCTTGGTTATCCGCGGAGAGGAGCCAATGCAAGATTTGATAACGTGGCTGGACTTGGTAGCCCGTTGGTAACAAAGAATGAGAAATGATTTTCAAAATGTTGATTTGGAAATGGTGACACGGTTTACGATGAGTCGCGTAGGAGAAACAAAGAAAGGCATGACACCAACGTAGGCAAGATAATGAATGCGGATGTGTCATTGTTAATTATGTTGTTGAATGAGCATGTGTAATTGCCTATATACCTTCGTGTTATAAGTTATGGATTAGTGGGTTGGATTATTCTATTGAGCTTCTGTAGCTCACGGTGTTACCTTTGTGGTGACCCTGACATATTATACTGGGGGCGACGCTGGTATAATGTGTCAGATTTTATAGATGAGCAGCATGAACAGTACACTTTGGAGGCCTTCGGAGCCGAGGAGCTTGCAAGGATGGAAGATGAGGCGGAGCAGTAGTTAACCTTAGCTTATCCCCTCTTTTGTTGAATAAAAGTACTCTTGTGAGAATTATGTTGTAATAATGAGCTAGACTCTCTTTAGTTTATTCAATAAAAATGTTTATTTAACGTACCCAAAATTCGGGGCGTTACAACTTGGTATCAGAGCTTTAGGCTCAACACTCGGCCATGGGTAGAATGGGTAGCCTTTAAGATTAGTGTTAAGATAAGCTTGACCGTTGCACAAACGTGACTTGAGTTTAAGTTTACCGTCCCAAATTGGGTGGAATTCTGACAAAACAATCTTCGGATTGAAGCAAGGTGTGGAAATTGGCAGTACCACCGAGCTGGGAATTCCCGAACAATTGGATGATGACTTAAATCAAGGATCGAATGTGGAACATAGAAATTTCAATGTTCCTTAGCACTATCAAACTACGTCTTAAACATTACTAATTGAGGTTTTAAACTTTCCCTTGTAGATGGATCACCTAACCAACCTGATAGTTGGAGCTCACCAACTCGAGGTCACCCTAGAAACTATGACCATCCGACTGATGGAGAAGCCTGACTACATTGTCATGATACTCGCAGAAATCCGTGATTTCAAAAAAGTACAGCATCATACCCCTACCCCTGTGGAAGATGACCCTTGGTTTCCTGTAATGTTCCCAATCCTGTGTGCCTTCCGTGTATTCTTTGGAGCCCTCCCCCCGATGGAAAACTTTACGTATGGTGAAGAAGAAACCGGAGACAAGAAGGTTGCTCATGAGGTGACTAAGGAAGGAGAAGCTAGTGAGAGTAAGGATGAGCCCGAGGAGGACGAAGTTCTAGCCTGGTCCTGAAGCCAAGAATATTATCTAGGAGTCCCTAAATAAACCTAGCAATAGTTGTAATCCTTTGGATGTAGGATCTTTTAAACTAGGATCACTGTTGTTAGGCCTTTTGATGTAAAATAGGAAAATGTGGGACTCTTGATGTATCAATCTTAAGGCTACTATAAGCCGCCTATGATGTACTTGTTTTCCCTAAGTAATGGAATTATGTATTTCTTTTATGCGTGTTCATTGTTTATGTATGTACATGTGTCTTTACGAGACTACCCCTTTCACACCAATAAGTCTAACACATAATTTTCTTATTATTGTAGATATGGCTAACTGTACCCCTGCTACACCGTTGACCTTTGCGGGCCTGCTTACGTACAAGGCTCTGCTTGCACCCGAGAGTTACATCCCTATACCCCACTTGGGTATACTGGACCCTGCCACTGGCGAGCACACCTTCGAGGTTATTCTCGTATCACCTTTAGTTGAGACCATGGACGTGGAGACCCTACATTTATCACTTAGTGACGCTGTTGAGGATGCCCGACAACGAGGGGAGTATTGGCTTGAGAAGAGGGAGAAGGAATGGAAGGAGGAGTTACGAGTATATTTTGGACTTATCCCACCGCAGTAGTAGAGTCGTAATTTTAGAATAAGGTCCCGAAAGTTGTAATCGCAGTTGTGTGAGTACGAACTTAGACCATGTATTACGAGTATGTAGAATCATTCCACTGGTATTAGGAGAAATCGTGTCATTTGCTTTATAGTAGAATTCTATGCTTACGATTGTATCTCTCTTTTATCTATAAAAAGCTTGTTCCTTCAAAAGAGTACTGCTGCGTACTATCCTCTAGTAAATGACACCCTTATTACAAAGGACAATTATTTTAGTTGACGCAAGATGCAAAATAATAGTAATCTTTTACTTGTTACGGGTACTGTAGCACACTATCATTAGACATTTTTTTCTTTTTATTTATTTATTTTAGTTCGATGAGAAGCTATTTGTGATAAATTTTTTCCCACACCTCCTAAGAAACGAGAGCGGAACCTAACACCTAGAGCCGGGCCTACCCATTCGGCGCGGCCAAAACCGCACCCTCCAACCTCCAATTATCAAAATTTCAAACTCCCAATTATCAACTTCCAACCTCCAAATTCAAATTTCAAAACTCAATCATTTCCCTCCTCCACTCACCCTCACCCGGCCTATATGTACCCCACCACCACCTCCCATTTCCTTATCCTTTTCTCTTCATCTCTCTTACCATCTCATTCCCCCAAACCGAACCATGGGCACCCGACGACGAGGATTTCCGGAAGACGCCGCGTTCCGAGAAATCGAGCGAACCGAACTCACCCTAACAACCCAAGCGCTACGGTTGCAACCCTTCATCTTCCTCCTGTTCTGTGTCATGCTGACAATGGGCATGCCGCGGTGGTTCGACAGGAACGACCGCCTCACTACCTTCTGGTACTGGATTCCCGCGGTGGCCGTCGCACTGCGGCGTTCGGAAAGGAATACGAACGCCGTGCGCTCCAAGCCTTCGCCGATCGATGGCGGCTCGAGGAGTAGCAATGGCACCATAGCCATTATTACCCGCTTTTACTTTCATTTTCTTGTATCTGATGATGCCGTTAGGCATGTAATCTAATGTTAATTGTTAATCAAAAATCTAGTTGTCTTGTTCATTGCGTACTAATTCTAGTAACTAAACCTCCCTTAAAATTTCTACTCGTAGATGGTGAACCGACGCAGTGGACTGGGATTTGAGAATGGAGAAACCTCTAACACTAACCCTTGCATAGCCCAGATCATGCAAGCTTTCGTGACTGCTTTGAATGCCAACCGCCGAAACCAAAACCGCGATGATGAACCTATGACCCGAACCCGAGCGATGAACGAGTTCTGCAAACGCCGACCCCCAACCTTCAGTGGAGACCCCAACCCCACTATGGCCGAATCTTGGCTGAAGGAAACCAAGGTGATCCTGGACACCTTGGAGATCACCCGAAATGGGGATCGCGTGGCCCTGGCCACGTACCAACTAAAGGGAGAAGCCCGTTATTGGTGGGAGTTGATGGAAACAACTCATACCGTTGCCACCATGACATTCGACGAGTTTGAAACCCTGTTCCTTGACAAGTACTTTCCCACGCCCATTCGCCTGGCCAAGGAGCAAGAATTCATGAACCTGAAGCAAGGAACCATGACTGTCACTCAATATGCGGCAAAGTTCGAGGAGCTGTCTCGCTACACCCCAAATGCTGTAGCAACTGAGGATAAGAAAGCGAGAAGATTCGAGTGGGGACTGACAACTGCTCGAAGGGTCGTGGTAGCACAAGCCTTTCCCACCTATTTCGGCATCGTTCAGTGTGCTCTTCGGTTGGAGAGTGAAGAAGCAGACTTCAAGAACCGCTGGAGGAAGGCAACGGGCAATACCGGGGGACCAGTCCGTACCCAAGCATCCAATAACAATCGAGGACCCTACCCCGCTAAGACCTTTACCCCGACCCAAAACAACCAAGTGTGGAAAACTGCTACCCCAGGACGCGACCAATCACAGAGAGGCACTCGAGATCTGTCGACAATAAAGTGCTACAACTGTCAGCAGATGGGCCACTACAGTCGCCAATGCCCGCAACCTCAGAAGGAGAGGAATGGGAACTTCGGAAACCAAAAGACACTACCGAATGGGCAGGTTGGATTTGGGAAGCAGAACCATGGAGGGCCATCCTCGCAACCAAATGGGCTAAACAAAGGAAAGCAGCCCATGAACACTCAACAGAACACTGGAGGGCGGATCTTTGCACTACAGACTGAGGAACAGGAGCCGGATCCCTCTGTGATCCAAGGTACGCTACTATTATATAGTACCTGCGTACAAGCCTTGTTTGACTCTGGTGCATCGCATTCATTCATATCTACTGCCTGCGTAACTGCTTTAGCACTAGAAACAGAACCCCTAAGCTTGAGTACGAGGGTAGCATCACCATTGGGGGGAAGTATAACTGTTAGTCTAGTGTGTAGAGGGTGCGAGCTAGAAGTAGCCAACTTGCGACTAACCTGCGACCTCCGGGTGATCGAAATGGCGGATTTCGATATAATCCTAGGAATGGATTGGTTATCTGCACACAGAGCAATCATAGACTGTCATCAGAAGACAGTAACAGCTTACACCCCAGAGGGAACTCGTTTCCGTTTTAAGGGGGATAGACAGACAACAAGTTCGACGACGAAAAGATCTAGGTGGCAGAATCAACTACTTGGATGGCTAGCTAGTCTCCAAATGGAAGAAACCGATAGGGAGGAACTGGGATTACCCCACATCGTTTGCTAATACGCCTATGTGTTTCCCGAGAAACTTCCTGGCTTACCTCCTCAAAGAGAGATAGACTTCTCTATAGAGCTCCAACCAGGAACAGTCCCAATCTCGATGGCACCATACCGTATGGCCCCAGCAGAATTAAAGGAACTCAAGACCCAATTGCAAGAGCTATTGGAGAAAGGGTATATCAGGCCAAGTACGTCACCATGGGGGGCGCCTGCATTGTTCGTGAAGAAGAAAGAAGGAACGCTTCGTTTATGTATCGACTATAGGAAGCTGAATCAGGTCACAATTAAGAACCGATACCCCTTGCCCAGGATCAATGACCTATTTGACCAACTAAGAGGAGCAACTTGCTTCTCTAAGACCGATCTCAGATCAGGTTATCATCAACTGAGAATCCAAGATGAGGATATTGACAAGACAGCCTTCCGCACCAGATACGGACACTACGAGTTTGTGGTGATGCCGTTCGAACTGACCAACGCTCCGGCGGTATTCATGTGTCTCATGAACAAAGTTTTCTAACCCTACTTGGACAGATTTGTAGTGGTGTTCATTGATGACATCTTGATATACTCTGCTAATAAGGAGGAGCACGAAGAACATCTACGAATAGTACTACAAGTACTCCGAGATAACCAACTCTATGCCAAGGCAAGTAAATGCGAATTTTGGCTGGAGGTTGTTAAGTTTTTGGGACATGTAGTATCTAAAGACGGAATCGCGGTGGATGAAGGCAAGGTGGAGGCCGTGTTGAAATGGAAACAGCCAACCTCCGTGTTCGAAATCCGGAGTTTTCTAGGATTGGCTGGGTATTACCGAAGATTCATACCCGACTTCTCAACACTTGCTAAACCAATGACGAGACTGACTCAGAAAGGGGTAAAGCTGGATTGGAATGAGGGTTGTGAGAAATCCTTTCAGGAATTGAAGCAAAGGCTGACCAGTGCACCGATACTCATCATCCCTGAGCGGGGTGTAGATTATACAGTTTACTGCGACGCATCAAGAGATGGTTTGGGATGCGTACTGATGCAGAATGGGAAAGTTGTAGCTTACGGATCCCGACAACTCCGACCGCATGAGAAGAACTACCCTACGCATGACTTAGAATTGGCTGCTGTAGTATTCGCCCTTAAAACCTGGCGTTACTATCTGTGGGGAGAACAATTCGAAGTCTTTACCGACTATAAAAGCCTCAAATATCTCTTCACTCCGAAAGAGTTGAATCTGAGACAGCACCGCTGGATGGAATATCTAGAGGATTACAAGTTTACACTTCAGTACCACCCCGGTAAGGCCAATGTGGTGGCTGACGCTCTTAGTCGGAAGGACAGAGCACAGAAGGTCAAGACCGCCATCAAAGAATGGGAGATGGTGGACACTCTCAACGAGTTCAACCTGCGACCATCCTTAAAAGATGGGAACGCACGTTTGTATGCTCTCGTTGCAGAACCGGCACTTCACAGAGAAATTTTGCTCGCCCAAACCTCCGAGCAAGACTGCGAATTCATCCGGTATCGAATCCGAGAAGGAAGGGCATTGCCTGGATGGACGATCGAGAAGGACAACAGCCTGAGATTCAAGGGGAAGGTGTTTGTGCCTAATATTGGAACCCTGCGAGAAGCGGTGCTCCGAGAGGCTCACCATTCGAACTTCGCAGTACACCCTGGTGGTACAAAGATGTATCATGACCTGCGAAGGACATACTGGTGGGAAGGGATGAAGAAGGACGTAGCTCAATTTGTATCTACGTGCCTGGTATGTCAACAAGTCAAAGCTGAACATCAGCGACCTGGAGGAGATCTTCAACCTTTGCCGATTCTGACATGGAAGTGGGAGCACATCTCTATGGATTATGTGACCGGACTACCGAAATCTACTAAGTCTAACACCGCTATCTGGGTGATCGTGGACCGACTCACCAAAACTACGCATTTCTTGCCTGTCAAAATGACCGAGAATGTGGAACAGCTAAGTTTGTTGTATATTTGAGAGATTGTACGCCTGCATGGAGTACCTGTCTCGATAGTATCTGACAGAGACCCACGTTTCGTGTCACACTTTTGGAAAGGATTACAGAAGGCAATAGGGACTGACGTAAGGCTTAGTACGGCCTTTCACCCGCAAACGGATGGACAAACTGAGCGGACAATACAGACGCTGGAAGACATGCTAAGAGCCTGTGCTTTGGATTTTTCTGGAAATTGGGAGCAGCACCTGCCATTGGTAGAATTTGCCTACAACAATAGCTATCAAGCAAGTATTGGGATGGCACCCTACGAAGCTCTATACGGTCGACCCTGCCGATCTCCCGTTTGTTGGACAGATATTGGGGAAACTGGATTGATTGGACCTGACATAGTACAGGATACCACAGAAAAGGTCAAGCTCATCAAGCAAAGGATCCAAACTGCGCAAAGCCGACAGAAGAGTTATACAGATAAAAGGAGTCGACCGTTAACCTTTGCAGTAGGAGACCACGTATTTCTGAAGATCAGACCAAAGAAAGGAGTTATCAGATTCGGGAAGAAGGGAAAACTCTCCCCACGCTACATCGGACCTTTTGACATTGTGGAGAAAATCGGGAAGGTTGCGTATCGTTTAGCACTGCCGCCGCAGTTAGACAGAGTGCATAACGTGTTTCACGTTTCAATGCTACGCAAATATCTCGCATTGCCCACACATGTTCTCAACTGGGAAGACATCACCATCGAGGAAGACGCGACGTATGAAGAAGAACCGATAGAGATACAAGACCGAAGTGAGAAGACGATCCGGAACAAGACAATCAAATTAGTACGAGTCTTGTGGAAAAACCGTGGAACTGGAGAGACCACCTGGGAGAGAGAGGAAACCATGAAGGCCAACTACCCTCACTTGTTCGGATCTGAACATTCGCCAAATTTCGAGGACGAAATTGTTTAAGGGGGATAGGTTGTAACAACTCGGATTTTTACTGAATAAAAATTTCGTTGTTATCTAAGAAATTCTTTATCGTATTAATACTTCTCTTTTTAATTCTAATAATCGGTCATAATTAGATTCTATCACCTCGGTCGATAAGATCATTTTCTAAAGACGAGCATGCCTATTAAGACCTTGGTATAATTACTTGGTAATTGTAGCAAAATCTTAAGAATTATATTTCTCGGCTGGAAATCCTACTTGGCGACCGATTAGTTAGCGACCCCATATACCATTTGGCTTAGTTACATTTTCCTAACCTAAGAGCGTTGCATCGATGCCAAAGGGGATAATTTTTAGTCTTACCTTAGCAGTTGACTTAACTACCTTGCTTTGGCTTTGCTGGGCTGCCTTGCTCTGCCTTGGCCACTGTTTGGCCACCGGGCTGCCTGGCCACTGCCTGGCCACCGCCTGGCCACTGCTTAGCCACAGCCTTGGCCACCGCACTAGTAGCAGGGCTGCCTTGGCCACGTTTACGCCTTGCCTTGGCGTTTGGCACCGTCGGACTTTAATATTCCGTTATTAGGCAATTTCCTGCTAATAAAACCAAATTACCACTCGAGCAATAAAAGCCTAGATTAAATATCGTTAGCCTTTAACCAATTAGTTAGAAAAGCCTAATGCCCAATTAGCCTAATCACTTTTCTCTAACCCTAGAGGGACCATTTTACCCTTTTTGTCTTTACCCATTGGACGATAAAGGCTAGGGTAATATTTATCCGTTATACGATAAGATCTAGGGAAATCCTTATCCATTGGTTAATACATGCTAGGAAGATCTTTGACCATTGGACAATAGTTGCTTGGGAGAAGACCAAGTTTGACTAGTAGTTGGAATAGTCTAGTCAAAAGTGAATATTGTACTTCATGATGACTTTCCTTGGACCATTGGTTATTACATGCTAGGAGAAGCTTTACCCCTTGGACAATAGATGTTAGGATTGCCAAATAGGATGACAAGACTAGTCATGTGTACTTTATCATACAAAGAGAATAATCATAAGCCATGTGTACATTTAAGTAGTCTTGTCCTTACCTTCCTTGTTCTTTCCATAAATGTACATATAGATATACATATATATATATATATATATACATGATAGTACTTTGACCAAGAGAGAGAGAGAGGGCCGAATGAGGGGAGAGGGAAAGTGAGTGCATGTGTGTTGTACTTGGACATGTGCATTGTACTTTGATACTATTTGACCAAGTTGCACTTGTGTTGTACTTTGGCTTGACAAGACAAGACCATGGAACAAATCCATGGGGAAGAGAGAGAGAGACATGGCCAAATGAGAGGGAGAGGGAAGGTGAAGTGTATGTGTGTTGTACCTTGGCAAGTTGTAGTACTTTGACACTATTTGACCAAGTTGCACTTGTTGGAAGGCTATTGCTTGACAAGACTAGACTATGAAACAAATCTATGGGAGAGGAGAGAGAGAGAGGCCGAATAGGGAGAGTGAGGTGTATGTTGGTTGAATTTAGACATGTGGGTTGTACTTTGACACTATTTGACCTAGATACACTTGGATGGAGTACTATTGCGTGACAAGACTAGTCCATGGAGCAAATTTATGGGGGAGAGAGAGAGAGATATGGCCGGCCAAGTGGAGTGAGGGGGGGAGCTCCATTTTGCCTATAAATAGCATCCATTCCATGCCTTCCAACTCACACCTTCACCATTCAACTTCTCTCTCTAGAAAGCTTAGTGTTCTTGCTTGTTCTTGCTTTGTTCTTGAGTGTTCTTGAAGTTCTTCTCTTGTTCTTCAAGAAACTCATCCTAAGCCGCCACTAAACCACCACTCCACCACCCTTCGATCCATAAGAGTTTAGTAGTATAGTCAAGACTTAGCTTCGAGAGAAACCTTTCTCTTTCAAAGCTACCGGAAGTCCACCGTAAGTCGTTACTCCGACGAAATTCCCGTAGCCACCCTACCGCCAAGTAGAGCGGTAGAGTTCTTCGAACCTACTTATCCTAAGTATAATTGTATGCATGTTGAATTGAATGTAGTTAACCTCTAACTACTTCCTCTAAGTATATTGTATTGTATGAGCATGAAGCCATATATGTAGTATGATTTGTTTTACGTAGTTTACCTTGATATTATGACTACTTAATTGCTTGATCTCATGATAGTTTCTTGTTCATGTATGAGCTCGTTAATAAACATATGTTGTTTTGAAAACTCCACAAAGGAAGAAAGAACGGATTTTTGATAATATATTATTGTCTTGAGGATGATTATGAGCATGTATGTATATTTGCTTGCACTACTTGTTGTTGATAAAGCATAAGAGGCTTTCCACTCCAAGGGCGTCCGTACATGTGGCGTTATGCTTTAAGTAATAATTTGAGTACGAGTAGGTAATATAGAGTTGGATGATCTTGCTAGTTTAGTTTCAAGATTACTTTAACGTGATTTGTCCCGCCGCGGAGTCTATGCATGATTACGAGACACGAGAACCGGAAAGTAGAAACATGACACCTAGGGTGTGGATAAAGGAAAGAATTGAACTTGGTAAAATACTTTTGAAACTACATAATGGCCGGACTTGGTAGCCTTTGTTTAGACTTGTGAAAACCGCAATGAGGCCGGACTTGGTAGCCCATTGTGTAGATTGCTAACGGAGCCGGACGTGGTAGCTTCATTGGTAATTGGGCTTGGTTATCCGCGGAGAGGAGCCAATGCAAGATTTGATAACGTGGTTGGACTTGGTAGCCCGTTGGTAACAAAGAATGAGAAATGATTTTCAAAATGTTGATTTGGAAATGGTGACACGGTTTACGATGAGTCGCGTAGGAGAAACAAAGAAAGGCATGACACCAACGTAGGCAAGATAATGAATGTGGATGTGTCATTGTTAATTATGTTGTTGAATGAGCATGTGTAATTGCCTATATACCTTCGTGTTATAAGTTATGGATTAGTGGTTTGGATTATTCTATTGAGCTTCTGTAGCTCACGCTGTTACCTTTGTGGTGACCCTGACATATTATACTAGGTGCGACGCTGGTATAATGTGTCAGATTTTATAGATGAGCAGCATGAACAGTACACTTTGGAGGCCTTCGGAGCCGAGGAGCTTGCAAGGATGGAAGAAGAGGCAGAGCAGTAGTTAACCTTAGCTTATCCCCTCTTTTGTTGAATAAAAGTACTCTTGTGAGAATTATGTTGTAATAATGAGCCAGACTCTCTTTAGTTTATTCAATAAAAATGTTTATTTAACGTACCCAAAATTCGGGGCGTTACAGGGCCCTTCCCCAAATCTGCGACAGGGCTCTGCCTAGGGGAGGTTCGCTCCCTGGACTCCACCTCCTCTCTTTGTTGCTCGCCCATCTCCAAGTTCAAGTCAAGCGCAAAATCTCCAAGGGCTTGGCTTCCCTGTCCCCCCAAAACATCGTCAGTTGGCAGGAAGGTCATATCCTCAAATAAAGAATTCAGATATGAATCAGTAATTAAGGTGGGCCCCCCACAGAGTTCTTCGTTTACCGCCAGCTGCTGGTTAGAAGGAAGGGCTGCAGGCTCAACGGGCGAAGTGGGCATACGTCTCACAGGCTTATGAGGAGAATGGGTCTGTGAGGTTAAACACGCCGGGGAATGAGGACTGGTCGCGTCTGCGACTGCGTTCTGCCCTGCGTCTGATCCAGGGCCTTGCAGGAATGAGGCATTGGAGATCCCTGGGGAGCTGCCAGCAACCCGGCCCAGAAAGCTTTCTGTGGAGTGGATGCGAGTGCTGGTAGATTGTTGTCGAGACCCAGAGGGAGTGGAGGTCGAGCCTGCCTTAGGCTTATCAGCTGTGAGACCCCCCACGGTAGCTCGAGGAAGTTCCTCAACATTATCTTCTTCCTCTTCCCTCAGGAGTCGCGCGCTCGCCGCGTTGATCGATTCTGCGGCAATGTCGGCCTGGCCCACAGACTTGCGGGTGTCCATTGACGGAGGAGGCTCGCGGATCTCATAAGGCACTGCATTAGACGGGGAGGGATCTCGGTCAGTAGAATAAACTACGACATTTTCGGAGTCCTCTGGAGAAGAAGACGACTCGGAAGAGACTGTATTCGGATCTCCTCCAAGGTCAACAATGGAAGGCTCGTCAGGTAACGTACCTCCAATAACCACGGGAGACTCCGATTCCGGGCGAGGGAAGGGAACTGGTCCCACCCGGGGCTGGATCACCTCCGCCTCCCTTTGCTCTTCTGGGGAGTCAGAGATGTCCACTATGGCGATGTCTTCCACGGCAAGGCCTTCCGCGAGTATGGATGACCGGGCTTGTAGGGCCGCCAAGAGAACGTTGAGAGGGACGCGATCTTCGTCGTCATCGTTGTCACCATCATCACCGCTGCTGCTCACCCCCATGTTCTCATCCTCTTCATCATCAAACTCTATCACGGCTGTTCAAGATTTTGACAAAGAAAAGGTTAGAAAATAAATAAATAAATAAAAAGAAAGAAAGAGAAGAGGCAACGAGGGTGATATTCTGACGAGTAAAGCTTACTATCGAGGCGGTGTTGTTTGGGTTGAGTGTCCGGAACATCCGCTTCGCCCGCGGCTGTTTCCGTTGCCTCTGCCGCGGCAGCCACTCCGCTACAGCGGCCGCCTCTGGCTCGAAGGCCACGAAAGTGCTGGCGTCCCGGTCCCGCTGCTGAAAGAAAGAAGCAAAGCAATGAAAACAAGCGCCAAAGAAAAATGAAAAGATGCAATAAAGATGATTGAATAAATGGAATAAGGAGTGATGTACCGTGCGAAGGCGTTTGTGGCGATGGGCCTCCCCAGCCACGGGCGCTTGGGAAGAAGATGGCTGGGATGGCTTTGTAGGGACTGAAGATTGTGCCCTCCCACGGGTCATCCCCTTGTGCGCCTCGGGGCAGCTTGGGGAGGCGGAGGAGGCATCAGAGGGAACTCTCTGTTCAAGGGCGCCACGTCGATCACGGCCCATTGGCTGTGAGGCCCGCACCAATCAATTGTCCGAACATCAGTAATGGCCCACAGCGAAGTGTCCTTCACGCGGACCGTGGACGCCTCGGGAACGACGGCCTGCCCGTGGACGAATGTTAGAAAGGAATCTAGATTCCTCCTCCAAAACAGACGAAACTCCGGAGTATAACTCGTGATCCTATCCCTGGCCGGAATGGGCAGGTCACCGAGTTGCATCAGGATGGGGGTAAGTTGGGGCACCATAAAACGGAGTTAGGACTCCGCAAAGGAAGGCATCGGAGGAGCAGGGCCGGGCACCCCCTGATCAAAGCTCAGCTGCCTTGCGAAGCGGTCCGGGCGATAGACAACCACTCCAGCAGCCTCATTGTTTAGGAATGGGAGCCATCTGGGGAGGGCTATGAGCGTGGAGTTAACAACCGCCCGCGCCACAGAATCACCCCCGCTCGCAGCATTGAGAGAAGAACCAACGTGAAGAAGGCATAGACCCACACCCATGATGCCCGGAGAAGTGACTTTGTAGGGCCGTGGAGCGAAGTTGGCTTTGACATCGCATGCCTCGTACCATAAGACATTGCTGCTAGTGCCTTGCCACCGCTCCGCGCGAGACCGCTGTCCTGATGCTTGAAAGGCCAGCGGGATAGAAGCAACAACATGGAAATGCTGGAAGAAGTACGTAAGCAACAAGTTGGTGTGAGGCATTGAAAGGTGGTCGCACCTTCCGAGGGACTGGCATAGTCAGCTTGTACCAAGTCCAACTATCGGTAGAGTGACCTTAAGAACAGAGGCGCCAGTGCGATGGGTTGGCCGCGGGCTAAGAGCACGACCAATGGAAAGACCGCTTGAGAGAGGCTGTCGACGGGATAGTCAGGCAAGACATAATAAGAGAGGAAATAAGCGAAAAATCCTGCCATATAGAGCCGTTGCTCGTAGTGAGGGCCCGTGACAAAATCCCGTGCGACGCCTGGGATGACTGTCTTCACGAGCTGGAGGTCCTTGTAGAAATACCAAAGCCAACTCCTGAGGTAGGTCTTTTCGGCAATCGCTGCCGCAGGCTTGCGAGTACCCTGGGCAGTAAATATAGGGCCATTTTGGGCCAACCTGTGCAGCCTTTTCAAACCCTCCACATTCTATCGATCTTCACGAGATAGTTTGGCCAGATCCAGGATGTTGGCTCTGCGAAGAGGCAGGCAAGTGAGAATGAAGGCGTCCTCCAATGAAAGTCCACTCTCCCCCCAAGCCCATGCAAAAGAATGGGTGCCCATGCTCCAGCGTGAGCACACGAATTCCAAGTTCTTGAAGGCCGCCCCTTACCGCAGGATACTCAGACGCCGCGACAACAGGACATCGTCATAAGCACCGCTAGCCATTAATATTTGCTTAAGTGGGGTACTGCCGACAATCTCATCCACCCACTCCGCCCATTCAATGGGTGGGGAAGCCTGGGCCCCAAAGCGGCACTCCATGAAGGGAAAGTCTCCGCGCTCGATGCGGAAACGAAGGACGGAGGAGGGGTTCATCAACTCTACTTGTTCCGGGGCAGTAGGGGTTGTGAAGAAGGTTGGATCAGCCACAGGTGAGCCCTCGACGGTATAAGCCCTAGCAAGGGCCCAGAATGGGTCCCCAACCGTCTGCAAGTATGGAGCCCTCTTCCATTGGTCCGCGGGACGAACGGGGATTTTGACGTTCAGATTACGCGCAACCATTTACTCTGTGTAGAAGGAAAAGAAGATATGACTGCGAGGAGGGGGAAACAACAAGAAGAAAGTGATCGCTCGCTGAGAGTTAGGCGAGAAAGTGACAGCACTTTGACGAAGATTTGGGCGGTAGGTGAAAAAGGAAATTAATGAACAAAGGGTTATATAATGGTCAAACGGTGGGAGTATTTCTGACGACTGTACACAAAAAGGCACAACGGTATATGAAGAGGTGTTGTCAACGGATTAACAATACTTCCACGGAACAAATCAAGGGCAACCTCGGAAACTCGTAAGTAGAACAAAACGCACACGAACGACATACACTCATCGTACGCGCGTAGGGGGGCATATGTAGGTGCGGTCAAAATTATTAATACCTCAACAGGAAAGACTTATTACCCCTATTGGCCGCGGACACATGGCAGCAGGGCCCGCGCAGAAAGAGAGCCTTGGTCAAAGTTCCATTCTAAGAGAGATGATTGACCACCCAATAAGAAAAGAACACATGTACAATATGAAAAATGACACTCGCGGAAACGGTCCGCGGAAAGGGAGCCACCGCAAGACCCCCGCTGACTCCGCAGAAGAACCAAAGATGTACCGAAATGGGTACGACGACAGATAACCATCAGAAGACCCCAGGGTTCTATTTGGGCCTAGGAGGCAGGGTCCGAAAGGAACCCCGCAGGGAGCATACGATCGCCGCGGGTCGCAGCCTCGCTCTAGCGGCAATTGGGGAAGTTCTTGTGGCTTGATGGCTTAGGATGGAGGTAGCGTCGCGGAAATTCGAGCCCTCCTGTGGAAAAGACCTTCGCGGGATGGCGAGCTTATCCAAAACCTGGGGGTACAGAAGGGACACGTGTTGGGGTCTTATAGGAGCATCGTCTTGGGCCTGACCTAGGCCCAGGTGCCCTATAAATACCCCTGACATTCCCAATGATAGAAAGGCTGACTTTCTTCTGGAAAAGAAGGGGTGTGAGCACTGATTCTGAGGAAGCAGAACATTCTTCCTCGGAGAGAAGGTGGCCTCACCCGTTCGAGTCCAGAAAAGGTCAAGCATCACGCCCGCGGAGAACATAAGGGACACGCTGCCTTTGTCTCTCTCGTACCTCTTGCTCCTTCCCTCACCCCACAAGATGTCTCCCTTATTTCCTTTTTTTTACTAATCATCAGCCAATCGCACCTTTCCAGCTCACATCTTTACACGTAAGCACAATCAGCGGAACCCACCTAACCCACACTAGACTTTGTCATGTTAACAAGAAATTGATTAAGAATATGAGCAACTTACGTTTTATCCCTAATATGTCCTTAAATGATTTTGAAAAATGTGAATCATTTAGCAAGGCTAAAATCACAAAGAAACATAATAAATCAACATTTAAGGAAATCAAATTGCTAGATTTGATTCATACCGATATGTGTGAGTTAGATGGAGTTCTCACTAGAAATGCACATCGATACTTTATCACGTTTATTGATGACCATTCGAATTATACCTCTGTTTATTTGATGAAACATAAGAATGAAGCATTTGATATGTTTAAAATCTTTCTTAATGAGGTCGAAAACCAGTTTCAAAGAAAGATTAAGAGACTCCGTAGTGATAGAGGAACTGAGTATGATTCGAATGAGTTCATTGCATTTTACAACTCTACTAGTATAACACATGAGAAAACTGCTCCATACTCACCCGAAATGAATGGAAAGGCAGAACACAAGAATCGAACTTTATGTGAACTTGTAGTTGCTATTAGCTTAGTTCGGGTGTAGCTTCACATTGGTGGGGGGAAATTCTATTGACTGTATGTTCTGTGCTGAATAGAATTCCCAATTATAAGTCTTTGATTTCACCTTATGAATTGTGGAAAAACAAGAAGTCCAATTTCTCATATTTTAAAGTTTGGGGTTGTTTAGCATATGTTCGTATTCCTGACCCCAAAAGGTCAAAACTTGCGAGTAGAGCTTATGAATGCATTTTTATTGGTTATGCTGTTAATAGTAAAGCATATAAATTCTTCGATATCAACAATAAGGTGATTCGTAGAATCTATAGATGCTGATTTTTACGATGAAAAATTCCCTTTTAAATCCAGAAATAGTGGGGGCGTTGAATCTAGAAGTAGTGTGCCTAGATTAGAAGAACCTAGAAACGAGAACTCTAGGGACACTAAGATTGAACCGAGCAGGAGCAAGAGAGCTCGAATCACTAAGGACTTTGGTCATGACTTTGCATTCTCTTTAGAAGAGGACCCCACTACTGTTAATGAGGCCTGACTTCCCCAAACGCTGATTTTTGGCAAGAAGCCATAAATGATGAAATGGACTCGTTGGAGTCTAATCGAACTTGGAAATTAGTAGATCTACCATAGGGCTACAAAGCAATAGGTTACAAATGGGTGCTTAAAAAGAAATTGAAACCTGATGGTTCGGTGGATAAATATAAAGCTAGACTCGTAGCTAATGGCTATAGGCAAATGGAGAAGATAGATTTTTTCGATACCTACTCTCCTGGGACAAGGATTACTTCATTCCGAGTCTTGATTGCCATAGCTGCTGTTCATAACTTAGTTGTACATCAAATGGACTTTAAAACTGCTTTTTTAAATGGAGACTTAGAAGAAAAGATTTATATGTATCAACCCAAGGAATTTGTTGTCCATGGTCAAGAACACAAGGTGCGTAGATTAGTTAAATCTCTTTATGGCCTTAAACAAGCTCCAAGATAGTGGCATGAAATGTTTGACAGTCTAGTTGTTTCAAATGGTTTTAAAGTCAATGAGAGTGATAAATGCATATATTACAAGTTTGATAATCATGCATGCACTATTATCTGTTTGTATGTGGATGACCTTCTGATATTTGGTTCAAGCATATCTGTCGTGAATGAAACCAAATTATTACTTAGCCAAAATTTTGACATGAAGGATTTAGGTGAGGCTAGTGTAATCCTCGGAGTTAAAGTTACTAAATCTGCAAATGGAATTTCTCTTGATCAGATACATTTTATTGAAAAGATCTTGAAGAAATACAATTACTTTGACTGTATACCTGCTTGCACTCCTTTTGATCCTAGTATTAAATTGTTTAAGAACACTGGAGATAGTGTTATACAATTTGAGTATGCTAGCATCATTGGTAGTCTTTGTTATAAATGATCAAACCATCCAGTCTTCAACGGTTCGATCATTTATACTGATGGTCCTTCCACCCTGACTGCAACGGTTTGATCATTTATACTGATGATCATTTATACCCATCCAGTCTTCAACGGTTCGATCATTTATACTGATGATCCTTCCACCCTGACTGCAACGGTTTGATCATTTATACTGATGATCATTTATACCCATCCAGTCTTCAACGGCTCGATCATTTATACTGATGATCCTTCCACCTGGCCGCAGCGGTTTGATCATTTATCGATGATCATTTATACACCCATCGGTCTTCATTTGTTCGATCATTTATCGCGATGATCCCTTCCACCTGGCGCAGCGGTTTGATCATTTATCATTGATCATTTATACCCATCCGGTCTTTGCGGTTCGATCATTTATCACGATGATCCTTAGTCTGTCTGCACCTGGCTCGATCATTTATCTGATGATCCTCTCATCCAGTGCAACGGCTTGATCATTCCGCACATTGATCTCCCGTCCGCCTTCACGACAGCCGGTCCGTCAAAATCCCTCAGTGGTTTGATCATTCAGCACTTTGATCTCTCGTCGCCTTCCACGACGCCAGTCTGTCAAATTCAATCCTAACGGCGATCAAGTGCTCGTCCAATGGTCCGTTCATCCGCAACTGATTGTTCCTAGGAGAGCGAGTCTTGGCACATCTCGAGCGACAATCACCCTCGATCTAACCATGAGTGCATCTTCCGGTGATCTTATTGCTCTGTCTCGGATGGTCTTTGATAAGGAGATTAGCTCTGATTCCCAACAGATGGAATTTAACCTGCCTGACACGACCTAACCGTGTTTGTTGGAATACTTTGTCCGAGGATAGCTTGATCCCCGGCAACGATGGCCTGTCCCGTCCTCTGCAGCGACAGCCTGTCCTGTTCAAATTCGATCAACAAGCGGCGATGCAATGGATTCACTTCTACTTCCATCCACGGCAATGGATCGCCGTCCATTCCACCAATCAGGTTATGTAAGTATGCTTGTCTACTTTACTATGTTCACTGCTCTGGATTGCCTTGATGGGTGTCCTAGAATTCTTTGGCGTTACTTGTACCAAGTCAATGGTGCTGAAGTGCCGTCAAAGAGGGGCTCTGTAGACACCCCAATCTGGGCTTCCAGTTACTTAACCTACGGTATTTGATTCCCCGATGATGAAGCGGATCAAGAACACCTCGGGAATGATAGGTGTTTGAGCTTTGAGTGTTTGAAGCCCTTGAACCTAACCTAGCCTAAGCCACTTCCAAAAGCTAAAAACCCTGACCGCTTGCGTAGCGCAATCATCCCGCGGCGCGCAACTATCCAGCGCGAGGCACCCATGTATGACAGGACTCAACTCCATCGTGCTTGGCGCTTTCTCGTATGACAGAGCCCGGTGACTCCTCGCGAGAGTCGGCTGGGTCAAAGTCAAAGATTGTTGTTGACCCACGCATGTGTTGACCTGTGCGCGGCAATTTGTCACTCATGCGACAGTCCCACTCCTCGCGAGGTCCAAAGCGATCCACTTTCACCTTTTGCCCGGCCAGGTTGGTTGCTTGCACGGGGGAGCTGCAGGCTCACGAACCCGTTTTCTCCACGAGGGTACTATGCGGTCTTGAGTTAACCTCTCCCATCACCTTTTTGCAAGCCTTCACCACTAAGTTTTGGCCTTAGGACTTGTTTGCCACCCTCCTACACCTTCCAAGCCTCTTATAAATACCCCCTTGGTCTTTCATTGGAAAAGGTAGAAAAAAAAGTTACAAAGTTTGATTTCAAAGGGTTTTTGCTTTGTACTCTTTTAAGCTAATAAAAGAGATACAAAGACACCCCAAGAACATAGCTTGTTCTTCTTCTTCCACTCAAACACTTCAATCAATCTCAACCTCAACTCAAAGTTCAAACACTTTTCAAACCTCAAAGATCAAAGGTATAACTTACCTTTGTTCTGCTTACTGTTTTGATCCCTGAGGGGGGCTGGCTGGGCCAAGGCTGGTAATCAATACCAGTCCTGGTCCAAAAGTTGGCAAGGTTTTAAAAACCGTCATGGCTTGAACCAACGTGCGATGGACTCACTGTATCACACGACGGTCCTCCGTTGCTCGTGACAGTCCACGTGGAAATTGGTGTCTTGCTGTTTTATGTTTTTCTTTTATATAGATCACTGTTAAGCATGAAAACAACCAATTTACTGCTTTCCTTTGTTAAAAATTGCTAGCTTGCACTTCAATACTTTGTTCTGTTCTGTTGGAATACCCCTGGGACCTTTCTGAATATGTCTCAGAACCCAGAAACATGTAAACCAAGCACTAGTCTCGTCCAGTCCCTCGTGCGACAGACTGACACCATCGCGCGATCTTTGCGCCGAGCGCCGTCGCCTTGCCTTTGAGAGCACCTCGCGCGCATGGCGCACCCGTACAGTAGTATCTCATAGCGACCACCTCGACCCGGTGGTTGGCCTTGCATGGATAACTATGGGTAACTAGGCCTTTGGTCTCTGTTTTGTCCACGCTGTTTGGGGTGTTTTGTCAATTTGTAGGGCTTTCAGCCTTTAAGTTGTTTAATATAAAGCTGCTTATCAGCTGCTTGGTTTGTCTGGGTGTGCTGGTCCTTCCAGGCCGAGAGGGTTTAAGAATAAGAGGCGTGGGCTTGGGGCTTCTTGGCGGCGCAGTCTTGTAGTGCGCCTGCAGTGTGACTAGCATGCATTGACTTGATCAGTGCATACTGTTTTCCTGCACACGATACTCCAAGGCAGGGGCTTTCCAGTCTGTCTAATTCCCACAGCAGTCTGTTTTCATCCTATACTAACTGTTTTAAATAGAGCAAACATGCCATCTATCACATCTTGCAAACATGTTACAGTCTTAATCCCCGATTAACTGTTCCCCCGCCCTAACTGGCTAAGAATTGGTTAAAGAAGAAGAAGAATCACAAAGTTTTCACAAAGTGCCTAAGTAGAGACCCATCTCCGGATTGGGCGAGAGGGGTGCCTTAAAATCCTTCCCCTCTCGTAACCTGGCTCCCGAAGGATATGGTTATGTAATGGTGGTTCCTTCACTTTTCAAATCAAGCATTGGCAGTTTCGAATTCCTTGGGTGTCGAACCTTCAAACCCGAGTGGCGACTCTGTATTCCGAGCGCTTGCCTCTTTTCCGCTCGCGCTCCCTCGATCTGGGCCCTTGCACAATTGGAATCCGGAAATTCCAGGGCATGCTGCCCACAAATTTGGGCAAATTCTTTAGGTCATTCATGAAACTGGGATATAAGCACATGGCCGTAACGTGTTGGCTTTGAACATTACATATTAGTAGAGTTGTGTGTGTAGTGCTCTCAGACTTAAAGTTCAAGACCAAAAGTCACTCTAGTTACTATTTGAAGCATTATCACTATGTAATGGTTCAAGTCAAAAGACACCTTTACTTATGCACAGCTTTATACCTTTGCTCGAAAATTTTGTTTTAAAAATACAAGTGGGGGATTGTTGGGACTTTGGTGTGTATTTATAAAACATTGTGTTTGCCTCTTGTCCCACATTGCCTAGTTACAAAACTCCTTTCTATCTTAAAAGACTTTGCACACTAGTGGGTTTGTGAATGAGGACCCAAGGAGAGGTCTCGCGTGCTTGGGAAAATGGGCCATGGCCCAAGGCAATTTGGAAAACTGATTCGGAAACCAGTTAACCGGGTGTGCGTCACGGATTATTCGCGTGCGGGGGGGTGACAAATCCGGGAAAGTTCTTACCGATTAAGAAAACGAACTATATTTTGCTAAAATTTTGATACGTTTTTGGGTTACAGAATTTTTAGTCAATCAAATCTTTTTCGAAATGGAAAGTTCTTACCGATTAAGAAAAACGTGTCCATTGAAAACGTGTGCTAAATCAAAGCATCTGATTTGATTTGATTTTTTGTTTCCAAAAACAAGCTTGGACGCTCCTTCCTCCGTCTATAATTTCACTCTTTCAATTGTTTTACATACAGGAAAAAAACTCTCTCTTCCACCCGTAAAAATGTTTTCTAAGTTCGAGCAATAGGTCGATTGTGTGTTTTGTTCTCGGTTTTCTTCCGTACAAAGAAGGCCAAGCAGAGGTAGTGAATTCTAGGCTGATTTATCCTGGGGACGGCGTGACATTAACGAACTACTTGCACAATCTGGGCAGAGCCGCGAAATGTCTTAAAGAAAGCGATCTAGTCCGCGACTCAACTCAGACATCGTTCTTCAATTTGGTATTTTGAATTTCAATTGCAGATTTCGGGGTAATCTGTTCTTGTTTTACAGCAGTTATTCCAACATAATCTAAATGGATGATTAATCCAAAAAACATTACTCGAATCTAACAAAAATTCAAAAAAGATTAACAAAACAAAAAAATAATTAAGTTTACAAGAATGATGCCTCAATTGGCAAGAACTTTAGTACCAATAAAAAAAAAATGAAAAAGAATATAAAAAGGCTTAAGATAATTGAACATGGTTTATAAAGCCTACAAATGACCTAATCCTTTTTTTTAATAAGAGATAGGAACGGACCAACTTATGCCAGGTGCCTTATGGTTTGAGGGCGTTCAAGTGCGCCCCTTAAAATTGTGTTTTTTAATTTTATCTTAATATTGCTCGCACTAGTATATTCATACACTGCCAAAGTAAATGAAAATTTACTTAAATTTGTAAGTAAGTAAATAATATAACCTCGGTCCAATAAATGTGTTCATTTTATTCAGTACTTTAAATTTTTTTATGTTTTTGTCACTACTAAACGAAAATATTGGAGCCGCCTCTGACTTGTGCGCACTTCAACTAATCCTTGAATTATGACCTCCAAATTTTTTATATTTTGGCCTTTGTGAGATTTTGAAAGCTCTTACTCATTTGGCTGGTGTATCATGCAAAACAGTCACGTAGCATTATTGGTTTGCTTTATGGAGTAATTTTTTGGAAGTTAAGGGCATGTTTGATAGCGAGATTGGAGCTTGGGATGGGACTCTGAAAGTGAAGTGTAGTCCATTGAAGTGTGTTTGGTTGGATTTTTATCCCATGGATTACAAATCTCATGGGAATACCAATCCCCCTATCTTATGGGATTAGTCAACCCAATTGGTTGGTTGGGTGGGGGGGGGGGGGGGGGGTTTATTACAAATCCCATCCCCATGGGATTGAGCAAAATCAGTTTAAAAACCCACCTCAATTCCAATCTCAATCACAATCTTAGCCAAAACAAACATGTTATTTACAATGCCACCTCATTCTCAATCTCAATTCCAATTCTGTGCAAAACAAACATGAATAAATTATTCATCACCTCATTAATAATTTCACCTCATTCTCAATCTCAATCATAATCCCACTTTATTACGAATCCCCCTAAACAAAATCTACAATTAAACACGCCCTAAAAGAAATGATTTCATGGGGACGTGTCTTTCACTTTCACAATTCACGGGATGTGTTTATTCTTTGGACGTGTTATCCGGATTATCAAAATGGGCCAATGACGCCCAAAGTGGTGCTGATTTCGTGGACATGCGATCCCCACTATTCTGATTCATCATCTAGTTATGCGTTAGTGGTTTAGTGACTCGAAACTGTGGCCATGATTAACTATCCGATCGAGGTGCTTAATTAATTGATTTGTTTCTCATAAATCAGTATTTTTTTTTATAATCTAAAGCAATTAGATTATTGAAAATTGCTTTCCGTTGACATTTATATTGAAAATTAATGAACGGATTAATAGTCAATGAAACTAGGGTTGAGATTATTCGACCCAACACATTAAAATGAATCCAATTCGACATGAAGATAGCGGCGGCCGAAGAAAGATGAACTATTTTTTCAAAAATGAACTTCTATGTAGTAGTACGGCTTAACAACACGAATATCAAACCACCATTTCAGATCAAGTTCTTGAATTCCGAAATAGGCATGTCTACATCATTCAATACACTTGATTACAAAAAAATATATAATATTTATGATCGACAAAAAAATTATTTACGCCAATTCACTTAACTACAACTCCTAATTTTATTTATGAGCTTCAAATGATTTGTGTGACCCTTTTAAAGTTGAGAAAGATTAATGTAAATAAGAATTTGGTGTGACTATATATTTGCTTGATATTGGGGTCAACTTATTAAATCGACAAGAATTTACGAAGTAGCTAGGATTTGGTATTTAAAATTTTGGAAATTAAATTAGAATTGGAATTCGTTTGACAAAATTGAACTTCTAAAAAGGAAAAAAAAAAAAAACTAATGTTTTCACGTATTTGATGTGTTTTTATCATGGGAAAAGATTTTTCCATGCCACCTTAACACTGCACAAACCGAAAGCAAATGCAACGTGACACGATCATGACACGATAAATAAAGGGGCCAAATTAAGATAATAAAAAAAAGGGTGCCAAATAGGATCCGAAATGTTTGAGACACATATGTATGAATACAGATCTAAACACAAAACTATTCACAATAGGTTGATGCGCGCATGTGGGTTCCGCATATATTGTGCGGCTATTGTGCTTGGCCGACGTGCATCAAATGTCTCCGAACACATCTACATCATTTTGAATATGTGTTGGATGTCTGTGTATGCAGCATTACTTTATTTATTAGGGTTTAGAAAATGCTGAAACAACGCGATATGAACATCTAACAAACAAAGTATGTTACTATTAACATTGATCTTGTACAATGATATTGTTAACGACATTTAATTACCTCCTTTTATGCAAAAGCAAATTTCATTTGACAAAATTCAACAGTGCTACTGATTTCCATACGAAATTAAGATGAATAAATTTGGTATATCAGGTCAGAAGAATAAAGCATGAAAACATTCTTTGGTTTCGACAAAATTCCAAGTCTGATCTCATGCTCGCGTGCCTTGGAATCTTGTCAGGTCTCTCAATTAATTGGACTAATTTTTCATAGTGCAAGGGGAAAAAAGTTATTATTCATACGCCACATGCATACACACAATATATATGGAAGTCTCGTCTTCATATATAATATCAATGTGTGTCGAAAATGAGAAAAAGCGTTTAGTACTTGCTTGGGTGTTCTTCATGAGATCGCATACTTGAATTTCGCGGAAGTCAAACATTCTAAATTTTGGGGCTGCTGGAGAGCTAGCCAGATCAAATTAACATCAGTAGGTAACACAATACCATATCTGCATGCAGTTTCACTTTCTTGTTTTTTTTTGCATACCAAAAAAGGATCTATATAGTTGTGAAGCGATCAAGTGGTGATTTTAAATTGTCTAATTATTTTTTTATCGTTGGTCAGAGTATTCGGACAAGCTTATACGCACCTCAACTACTCTTCTCTTCAGTTCGGTCAAAGGTCATCTACACTGAAATTAGGGAATTCACAAGAAATTACAAGACTAACCCTTGGGGCTAAATCCATGATTACTTGTGTGGGGAGCAAATTCACCAACTAAGCAAACTAACCCTTGTGCAGATGTAAAGGTCAATGATGTAAGGCTGACAGGGCAACTGGGGTCCTATTCGAGAAAACAAGTGATCTTGTCTTCCACTAATAACTAACACAACAAAACACCATCCCTTAACAAGGGTCCACACCTTTTGCCGATTAAGAGAGAGAGAGAGAACAAAGGTATCTCTCTCTTTCCAGGTATCTCTCTCTTTCCACGTAAGCCTTCACTCTGCTCGTAAAACAGATCGAATTCGGGCCATATATAAATATAAGGCCACCAAACCAATACCATCATCTTACTGATTCCTTAGCTTCAAACTTCGAATAGGTTAAGTCAAACCCCTTTAGCAGCAGAAAATCTTGCTTCTTCAGAAATTAGTCAAATACCCATATATAGTAGTAGAACGAACCATGCATAGGATTCATCCGGATAGTGATCATCAGAATTGGTGCGTAGGCTTTTCTAAAGGATTTGAGAATGTGGTACTAAATAGTAGTGCTAGTAGTAGTAGTGGTAGTAGTAGCAGTAGTCCGTCTGATGAGTATGTGCTGCTGACTGTGTGGAAGAGGTCGACCATGACTTTCCAAGGGACTGATGGATTCACGGTTATCGATAGCTCCGGACGGTTGGCTTTCCGGGTAGACAACTACACGAGCAAGGAATGTCGGGGTGGTGGAGGAGGGGTTTTGCTTATGGATGGACATGGGAAGCCATTGCTTACATTGAAACCCCAGGTATGCACGTAAACCTCATGCAGTGGTAGATCTAGAAATTTACTACAATTTTAAAATATCAAGGGTTTTAAGACTATTTAGAGGCACTCAATGCCAGCTCTAAGTTAAGCCGAGTAAGGTGGCGGACTTAAGCCCCGAAATTTGGCCAAAAATTAGGGCCCCTATACCTAGGTACATAATATATATTTAATTAGTGGCTTTCAATTACCAGAGAAGATAGCTAGCCAAGTGATAAGTTTAAGTCTTGATATCCAACAGATTCAAGGTTCAATTCTCAGCCCAAGCAACTCTCAACTTTGTTTCCCCTATTTTACAAGTTCAACTTAGGCCTCAAGAATCTTAGGGCCGGCCTGAGAGGCACTAAAGCAATTCCTTGAGGAGGTTATTGAGAGATTCTGGTACGGCATTGGGTACGGCTGCAGTTATGAAATATCGTCCTTTGTTGAATCCGCCAGTGCATAATACGCATAGATAGTGCACGTTGAGACCTATAATACACGCAAGATGATGCATCACCCCAACCTGCATTGTAATCGACCCCTCGACCACATTATTAGTATAATGCACGTACCAGATTTGTATAGATGGATGATAACCATATGTTCTGTAGTAGGCCGAACACAGTTCACTTGATGCTCTAGCCGAACCTAGGTCCAGGCTCGGCAACCTGGCCGAAGCCCGTCGCTCCCTCACGTACAGTTGTGTCAGAGTCGGCGCTTGCCGACAAACGCATTACGTACGGTAGCCGTCACTGACGGTTCTAAACAAAGGGGATCAGCACGCAGTCCACGCTGGGCTCGGCCCGTGGCGGTCTCGGCCTCTGGATAGGCTCGGCCGCCCGCTTGGACACGTTTGCTTTCCACGTGCTGGAACGGTTACAAAAGGTAATGATGGAAGCACATGGGAAAGGACAGCTCACGCTGAAACGGTTACAAAGATCTTTCCAGTGACACCACAATGACATCACGCAGCTTGTGCGGAGCACGTGTTCGTACTTGGAGAGCAAGCTAGGAAGGCTCTATAAATACCAAGTGATGCAGCCCTAAAAGGTACACAGCTTCCCCTACTCAAAACCCTAGCTCTTTCTCTCTTTCTCTGCACCATTCTCATCCTTGCGCCGGAGGGCCATACCGGGGCTCCTCCGGTGTGGTCTTTAGTCGTGCTTCGTGGTGCAGGTTAGGTGGAAGAAGCTAGACAACCCCTGAACCAGAGGAGGAAGGACTCGAACTAGAGATCACGGGCCACACAATTGGTGAACCCGACGTGAATCGTTGCTGATTCAAACGGCCCACTCCTCTCTCAAACACATCCCCCTTCCCCCACCAACAACCTCAAATCCAACCACAATGGGCGGTGATCTCACGAACGCAGCTATCTCTGGGCCAAGGACGTCGGTGGAAACATCATCCTTCCACCCCCAGAGAGGCACAGGTCAATCTCAATCCCCGCCAGCTCCGGGCTATCACCAGCCGCGGAAGAAGTCACGGCGTCCTACATTCGCCTGTTACAATGTCGAGACGACGAACGAGACAACGAGCTGGCGGCACTGAGAGCGGAGGTTGCTCAAATGAAGCAGCACATACAACAGACCGTTATTCCAACCACATCCAGATCCGGTGGGAGCGCGAGGCAAAGGAACCAGAACACACCCCCACCGCCTCCACCACCACCGCTGGAGCGTCCGCTCGAAGTAGGCCAGCGTGGCTCCGTTAAGGACCGCCTTGGCTTCACACCAGCACCTGGCGACGCCAGAGAAATCATTCTGTACAAGCAACCAACCGCATCTGGAACGCACCGTTCCAAAAACTACCAAGAGCGAACCAGGACGGGAGACACCGAGTCATTCACAAGCACGTACTCAACTGGTCGTGCGGAATTCTCTCGCACCACGGTTTCGCACCAAAGCCGAGATTCCGTACAGACCAGGCGCCACGTCTTTGAATGCCTCAGCGAGATTCCTCCCGAGAACAAAAACACCGAGCACCGCCGCCGACGGCACGGGAAGGGCATAAGAAATGAAGGGGCACATGACGATAACCAAACTCGTCATGAACGGGAGAAATCTATCAACGGTCCACGCCGAACAACAACAGACTTGAGGGATAAACTCAGGCTCAGAGGCGATGGGAAGGCAACTGCCAAAGAACGAGAATCAAAAAGAACGAAGACGGATGAGCTCGGCAAACCTCCACGTCCTGGGTTCGAGAGGCAGCTGAAGGATCTCGGCGTTTCACCTTTCACTTCCCATATAATCAACACTTCACCTGAATCTACATTTCACCTGCCTAAGTTCACCAAATTCGACCCCTCCACTTGTGAAGCCTACACCCATCTCATCCACTTCCGCCAAACAATCGAGCTCTGTACCTAGAAGGATGAGATTAAGTGCAAGGCGTTTCCCTCCAGCCTCGGCTCCCTTGGACTCCAGTGGTTCAACAAATTGCCCGCTGGATCCATTCGGAATCTTGTCGACCTCGAGCGCGCGTTCAATACCCGCTTCATCACTAGCAACAAGACTGCCAAGGAGCCTGAATCCTTGTCCCAGATGAGGAAGCTCCCAGCCGAGACCCTCAGGCAATACGCCGAACGCATCGCAGCTCTTCAATGAAATACACGGGATCGGCGAATACCGGGGCTGCGCGTACATTCAAGAATGGCCTGGAAACGGGCAGCAAGATACTTGACGAACTCGCCATCCGCCCGCCCCACGGCATGGGCGAACTCATGCGTGTCGTCGAACGATTTTGCGCACTGGAAGAATTCTACGCTGATAGGGCGGCACAGGGGATGCCGAGCGCAATCATGACCGTGCCCGCATCCACCCAACAGCTGTCTGCACCAGCAATCACCCAGCAACCCCAATCGAAGAAACATGTGAACAACATCAAAGACGGCAAGAAGCGCCAGCCGAAGGTGCATGACTACGTCGCCGAGACCACATACTTCAAGGAACCCATTTGGTCATTCCTGAAAGAAATCATGAGGCAGCCGTGGTTCGAATGGTCAACTGGTAAGCTCGGCACAGATACTGGTCAACCAGATCAGAATCCAAGGAAGAAATGCTCCTACCACAACGAGCTCGGCCATTACACGACAACCTGCGCACCATACAAAGCACTCCTTGAGAGACTTGCCGCCCAGGGCCATCTCGATCAATACATCGACCGAGCAAAAACACCAGCACGACAGCCAACCGGCAATCCCAATCCCAACGAACCAAGACCGATGATACACGTTATCCACGGTCCAGTAACAAAGGAACTCGAAGGTACTCTCCGAGCCGACATCACTCAAGCCTCGTCCTCCAAACAGGTACTCTCTGTCGGCTGTGGATCCAAACGACCGTATCCACAGGATGTTCCTAAATGGACAATTACCTTTACCGAGCGTGACCTTGAGCATGTGCAAACTCCCCACTCTGATGCACTTGTTGTCACTGTTCAAATTGGCATCCACGACGTCAAACGTGTCCTCATCGACCAGGGCAGCTCGGCAGAGGTCATGTATTACGACCTTTTCAAAAAGCTCGATCTCCCAGAGTCGGCCCTACAAGACACAGAGGTTCCTCTCATCGGATTCAACGGAGCTCCCGTCTGGCCAATTGCCAAAATCCACCTTCCGGTCATCGTCGGCTCCAGGACCGTCTTCGTCGAGTTCATCGTTGTCAATGCTCCAAGCCCGTACAACGCCATCCTCGGCCAAGCCTGGTTGCACAGTATGCAGGCCATTGCCTCCACTTACCACCAGGTCGTCCGCTTCATTAGCACCAGCGGCCAACAAGAGGATCTGAGAGGCGACCAGGTTGCCTCCAAAAAATGCTACGTCTCAGCTGTGCACACGTCCACCAAAGCAAAACAAGTCCAATGGGTTGAAGTCCCGGACATGGCTGTCATCGAAGACGTCGGCCACAAGGCCGAAGATAAAGCTGAAGAAGAATTGGTTCAAATGCCCATAAATGAGGACGGATCACGTTTCTTTTTGCTTGGCTCTTCCCTGAGCGACGCCGAGCATGAAGAAATGTTTCAATTCCTGAAAGACAACATAGAGGTCTTTGCTTGGACGCCCAACAAGATGCCTGGTGTCGACCCTAACTTCATCTGCCACTCACTCAACATCAAGAAGGACTCCAAGCCGGTAGTCCAGAAGGCTCGACGTTCAGCTCCCGAGCATGCCGACGCCGTCATTGAGGAAGTCAATCACTTACTCGAAGCCAATGCAATCCAGGAGGTACAGTACCCCACTTGGCTTTCCAACACGGTTGTAGTCAAAAAGAAAAACGGCAAGTGGCGAGTCTGTGTCGACTACACCAACCTCAATGATGCTTGTCCTAAAGATTGGTTCCCTCTGGCAAAAATCGATCAGTTAGTCGACGCCACCGCCGGCCACGCTCGTTTCAGCTTCCTCGACGCCTACCGTGGTTATCATCAGATAGCCATGGACCCCGATGACATGGAAAAAACCACCTTCATCACTCCGCACAGCATCTTTTGCTACCGAGTCATGCCATTTGGGCTCAAAAACTCAGGCGCCACCTTCAACCGAGCAATCTACAAAATGCTCCACGAACAGATTGGCCATATTTTGGAGGCATATATTGACGACCTAGTCATCAAGAGCCAGAAGGAGGGTAACCATCTTGCCGAGCTGAAAGAGGTATTCGACGTCCTCAAACTCCACAAGCTCTGCCTCAACCCAGAGAAGTGTGCCTTCGATGTGAGCGCCGGTAAGTTTCTTGAACATCTTGTCAACCGACGAGGTATTGAAGCCGACCCCAACCAGATCAAAGCTGTAGCAGACCTGCGCCCACCACGTACGGTCAAAGAGGTTCAGAAACTCACCGGCATGGCCGCTGCTCTCAACCGCTTCATCAGCAAGTCTTCGGACAAATGCCACGCCTTCTTTCATGCTTTGAAAGGGAAAAGTAGGCGAAGCTTCGAATGGACGGAAGAGTGCGACAAGGCGCTAGCCGAGCTCAAGAGCTACCTGTGTTCCGCACCTCTATTAGTGAAGCCGGCAAAATTCGAAACGCTCTATCTATATTTGGCAGTCTCAGCCCATGCCGTCAGCTTCGCTTTCGTCCGACGACAGGGAGCCGATGACATGCCCATCTACTTTACCAGCAAGACACTCCTTCCCGCACAAACGCGCTATCTCCCTCTGGAGAAATTGGCTCTAGCTCTCATCTCGGCAGCAAGGAAGCTACTTCCCTATTTTCAGTCCCACACTATCATGGTCTTAACAGAGTACCCCCTGAAAGCTCTCTTTCGAAAGGCCGACCTCTCCAATCGAGTTTCCAAGTGGGCCATCGAACTTGCCAATTTCGACATCCACTTTGAGCCTCGTACAGCAATCAAAGGCCAAGTTCTCGCCGACTTCATTGCCGAACTCACCCCTGAAGATGCAGCAGAGTTCAACACGCCTCCTTTACCAGCTATGGCCAAACCGATAGATGCTGCGAAAACCTGGCTACTTTTTCGGGGCGACTCCTGGAGACTGCACGTCGATGGCGCCTCAAACAATAACGGAGCAGGTGCGGGTGTGGTCTTAGTCTCCCCTTGTGGGACAATGCATGAAAGTTCCATCACCATTGACTTCCCCGCCACTAACAATGAGGCCGAGTATGAAGCCCTCCTAGCAGGTCTACGTTCGGCTTCAGCAATGCAAGCAGATAACCTTGTCGTTTACTGCGATTCTCAACTGACTTATCACTAAGTTCAAAAGTTTCAAAATCGAGCAGATCAGCCGGGAGCACAACGCCCATGCCGACACTCTCGCTGGTTTGGCATCGGCCTTCAGGCTTCAGAATTCCGCACTATCAACTTTGGCTGCATCAGTCAACCAAGCTTTGACACTCCCCCCGAAGTGCTGAACATCGAGCTTGGCCCAAGCTGGATGGATGAGATCGTGGACTTCCTCAGGACCAACACTCTACCTGATGACAAGAAGGAAGCTTACCGAATGCGGAATAAGGCTGCATACTACTGGTTATCCGACAGCGGCCAACTCTATCGAAAATCCATCTCTGGGCCGTACCTACTCGTCGTCCACCCTACGCAGGTACCAACGATCCTCAACGAGCTTCACTCAGGCAGCTGCGGCTGCCATTCTGGCGGACGTTCCTTATGCCAGAGAGCGCTAAGTCAAGGCTATTTGGGGAAGAATATGAAGAAAGATTGCGAAGAGGTTGTCCGCAAATGCCGACCATGCCAACTGTTCTCCCCAATACTCAAGCAGCCGGCTCAAAAGCTCTCCCCCATTACCAGTCCATGGCCATTCGCCCAATGGGGGCTCGACATCGTCGGGAAGTTGCCAACTGCCCCTGGGGGCTTCAAGTTCCTCATCACAGCAACGGATTACTTCTCCAAATGGGTGGAGGCTGAACCTTTTGTAACCACAACCGAGGTTGACGTTCGGCGGTTTGTTTGGAGGAACATTATTACAAGGTTCGGCGTTCCGTACGCAATTGTTTCTGACAACGGCACACAATTTGTTGGCAACGGCCTGTCAAGTCTCCTTGCAGAGTTCGGCATCCGATTCTTTAATTCTACTCCAGCGTACCCTCAGGGGAACGGCCAGGCCGAGGCCTCAAACAAAACTGTGTAGGCTGGGATTAAACGTCGCTTAACATCAAAACGGGGCAAATGGGCAGAGGAGCTGCCAAGGGTTCTCTGGGCCTACCACTCTACACCTCGCCGTTCTATAGGCCAAACCCCATTCTCCATGGCGTTCGGCATGGAGGCCGTCATCCCTTTGGAGTCTAAGTTCCCCACCCTCCGGACTGAGATGTTCGATCCAGTCACCAATGACGAGGCTGTTGCCCAAGAGCTCATCCTTGCCGAAGAAAAAAGAGACGATTCTCGGCTGAAACTGGCCGCCTACCAACAGCAAGTGGCGAAGGGGTACAACCGCAGCGTGCGCATCAAAAAGTTCAAGCCTGATGACTTAGTCTGGCGGAAAGTGGTACAGGCAACTAAAAAGAAGAAATTCATGCCGAACTGGGAAGGTCCCTTCCGCATCGTCAAGATTGCTGGCGAAGGAGCATACATACTGGAGGACATGAATGGGAAAGTGCTCACCAACCCTTGGAACGCCCAGAACCTCAAGAAGGCGTACATGTGATCCTCAAGTCCATGCTCGGCTGTACTGCCTGTTTTCACAAACATTTCACTACATTTTAAGAAAAAACGCTCCTTTATCATTTACTCATCAGTTTCTGTTCAAGTCTTTTAATTTCACAGAATGGCCTAGGCCACTGACTGTTTGTCCTTTCGTCTCAGTAACTTAATGGGAATCACTTTTTGCAGTAACTTAATGGGAATATCACTTTTTGTTCGTCAATCATTTATCTCCAGTTATGTAACTTAGCATTTTTTCGAAATCTCGCTTACATTTTTACTCTCGGCAAACTCTCCCACCCACAAACGCTGACTTCGGTCACACCCGCATACGGCCCTCAGGGTCTGCTTCGGCCATACTGCCCAAAGAAGCAAAACAGGACATATGGTCCACCGAGCCCATAACACACAATACGGTTGGAATGTGGGCTTCGGTTTGACTTGGCAAGACAATAAGGTCGGCCACAGTCAGGTTACACTCACACTTTGGTGAGCAAACCACCCATTGAACAATTATCCTACCTTGGGTAACATGGCAAGCATTTTGGCCGAACACACCTACTCGCATTTCTACTTTGGTCCAGGTTCGGCTGTTATCAGCTTACATCTCAAAGCCGAACCTATACCAAAGTGGGGGCTACGGATATCTACCAATCCAAACAAACAAGACTATCAAAATTTCTCAAGAATGTGAAGAAAGATGTTCAAGCACGGCAAAACAGATTCGTCATAAGAAAGGGAAATCACACATTCATTGGGGAAAAAAAAAACAAGAGTAGCAGAAATTCCTAACAGGAGGTACGGCGTGGTAAATCGTTCAATGCCGACCCCCAACGACTATTACATCTGGAATGGCAAACACCGGTGTTCGGCGCCGTCCAGTCCAAAAAAAGTGTTCAAAACCTTAAGACAGTCAACAATTGGAAGAAATCGACAACAAAATATTCAGACTTGGGCAGTGGCATCCGCAGTAGTGTCAACAGCAGGATCGGCAACTTCATCGGCAACACCACCACCACCTGCCACCTTGTCTTTCTCCTTGTCCATATCCTTCTCTGCATCAACAGCAGTTTCATCACCGTCATCGAGCTTCTTCTTCGTACCATCCTCGGATAAATCGACAACGGTGAGGTCCTCGACGTCCTCCTCGCTCTCGGGAAATTCCTCGTCCGGCAGTGGAGCACACTCCTCCTCAGTATAAGGAAGTTCGAGCTCGGGAACTGTTGGCACTGGGATTCGGCTCAGGTCAAGCTCCAGCTGCATTCCTACACCAACGGCAGCAACACCGGCCTTGTACCCAGCTTTGTAAGCAACAGGTACCTTTTCTTGGAGATGATCATTCACCATTGACCGTGCGTCCCTCATGTATTCTTGTCCTGCACGGTCATAGCCTGCTTGATACGCCTTCTGATCAACCTCCTTCATCTTCCTCTTCTCCCTCCTAACCACTTGACCAAGCTCGCGCTCGGCCTTCTTCAGCTTCTCCGCCATCTCCTCTTTCTCCTTCTCCAGCTCCGCTATTTGGGTCTTCGCCATCTGCAGGCTCCCCTTATAACTCCTTGATTTTTCACGCTCGACCTTCAGATCAGCGTGATAGCGTTTACGCTCGGTAGTAAGGAGGGTGGCTTGGTTGTACGCACGGAGAATCGCCTGGCCGGCCTACATAGCAGCAAAAATACAAGCTCATAAATTTGTTCGAAAGATTGAAAAAGAAACTGGGTTTAGGAAAGTACCTGAACAACATACGCACTGGCGTGAACCAGGCTCGGCTGAAGCTCTTCGGGTACCTTCATCATATCGTTTGGCAATGCCAAACCTTGAAGCATTGTTGGGGCTAGGCCAGGCTCCAGCTTCACACTGTCGCTGACGGATATAATCCTGCCTTCGGCCATGGCAAAAGAAGGAGCAAACTCCTGTGCAGCCGCTTGGCTACCCGAGCCAGTCGCCCTCTCCAAAGCTTTGGAGCCACCCGCAGCCGATGACTCCGTCTGGTCCCTCTCTTTGGCAAGCGTCGTTGGGGGCTTGGCAGGGAGAAGGTCATGGGATGTTTTTTGTTTCTTGGTAGCACGCTCGGCCTCTGCGACTGCTTTTTGTCTGTCTAGGGCGCCGTCCCTAATGTTCATCTTTACGACGTTTCTTCGGCCCATGTCGTCGGCAAACTGGGGGATGAGGGTTCGAAGGGGCTCAATATCAATACCTTCAAACGTTGAGGGCTGGCTCTGCTGGAACCAAAATTCTACCGACTTCTTCAAAGATGGGAATTTCACCCTCTTGCCCTTTGCTACCCTGCTCAACTTGGGGTCTTTTTCCTTTCCTCCCTGCTTCTCGGCGGTCTTCCTTCTTTCTTTCGTGCTCGGACCAGCCTTTTTCTCCCTTCTTTTCAACTTGCCCTTGTAGGACGGCTCGTATCCGAGGATTGTCGACGCGTCTCGACAAATTAGTGCAAGCAAAGTCTCCACGTTTTTCTCAACAGCCAATGATTGTTCCCGCTTCGTAATGGCTCGATGATCTGCAGTAAAGAGTTAACCCAGTCAAAAGGAAAGTCAAGGTGACTGCAGATGAATATTAAGCTCGGCAAAATAAAAGGAATTCGACCAACCTCGAAAATCCTTTATCTTCGGCACACTATACAATCGAGATGTTTGGTCACCAAACTCATAGTTTCCGCTCACTTCGACATAGAAGTTTGCCCACTTATCAGTATCTTGAAGGCCTTCTATAAGCGGCTTTTTTCCACTTCGCGTAGAAAGGTATCTACGCTCGGTAGCGCCATGCCTAGACATGATGTAGGTGTGAAAGAGGTCGGCGATCGAGAAGTCCAAACCATGAAGTTCCTTCAATTTGATGACGGTCATCACTATCCTATAGCTATTAATGGCAAAGTAGTGAGGTACCAGATTGAACCTGGTGAGCAATTCTCTCAAGAACGGATGAAGAGGGAAGCGGAGCCCGGCCTCGCAGATGGCCATTAGCGGGACAGTGATGTGCTCGGGATGGTGCTCCAGTTTATCCCTAATACGGTTACTAGCGACCTGGCTGACGACAACGTCGTCGGGAATGTTGTAGGTACGGCAGAAATTCTCGTATTCCTCGGGTTGCCCACTGAAGAGGTGGGCGTGAGGACAAACTTGACCCTTGTCATAGAGGTCAGCTACGTCCCTATCTTCAGACGGCTTCTCACTTGGCATGGAGCGCGAGAAGGCTTGAGCCTCGGCTCCTGAGAGAAACCTGGACTCGACCTCAGGACCTAACTCGTGCTCCGCATCGGAATGGGTAGATGGGGAGAAGGATATCTTGGGTTCGGTGTTGAACCCGTCGTCGTACTCATGGACGCGCTCGGCGTTGGAGTCACTAGCATCCGACATGTTGGACGCAATTGAGGAAGACTGTCGTCGGCTTCGTCGCCTCTCCAGATAATCTCGAATAAATAGTTCAGCAGAGCCGTCTTCGGAGCTCTCGGAGTCAGAAGAAATGACGATGACTTGGTGAGCCAGACCTAACAAAAACAAAGGAAAACCAATGAGAAACCTCGTCATCGGCCAGAAGGCAAGGATCTCTACGCTCGGCTACCTACTGGCCCACCATTCCTATCCTATGAAGACTCAAGCTCGGGAAACCTTGGGATTCAGCGGGGGCTCGGCCTAAACAAACCAAAAAGTGGGGCTCGGCCAAGCCTACCGTCGGCCAACCCAAACATCAGCCAAGCACAAGATCAAAGAGGACTTGTGCTCGGAAGAACATGTTGAAGGCGAAGATGAACAGTTCGTTCATCTCCAGGCCTTGCACTGTTCATACAAACCACAAAAACCCAGGAAAAAGGCAGAAAAAGCGTGCAAAAACTGTAAAAACGTATAGAGAACCAGAAAACGGACACATACCTGTGATTTTCAACAAGATCTGATGGAGAATCTACTGCAAATCAAAACCAGAGGATGAACAGGCGCTGGTCGAAGCTGTGACGATGGAGGTTTAGAGAGAGAGAGTCCGTAACCTCTCTCTCTCCTCGCACTGCCCTTTATATAGAAGGGGGGGTTAGGGTTTTCAAGTTTCCCGCCCATTATTACACCGCCGAACGGGCGTCACTCAGCATGCGACATGTGGCGTTGAAGTGACAACCTGCAGAGTCTTAACCACGCCAACCGTCCTTTCACCAGCCGCACCCAGCTGCACAGTGAAACTTGGCATCCTCGCACTAGTTGGCGCCCCTGACGGTTACTCTGTACAGATGAAAGGACGGGTTAAGTCCGGCTTGATCTCATTTCCATCATCAATAATCTACCCTCGGCATTTTCCGCGTTCGGCCAGAGTTTAATATCGATCCCTACCTCGTGCTCGGCATCGGCAGAGATCGAGGGGCTATTGTAGTAGGCCGAACACAGTTCACTTGATGCTCTAGCCGAACCTAGGTCCAGGCTCGGCAACCTGGCCAAAGCCCGTCGCTCCCTCACGTACAGTTGTGTCAGAGTCGGCGCTTGCCGACAAACGCATTACGTACGGTAGCCGTCACTGACGGTTCTAAACAAAGGGGATCAGCACGCAGTCCACGCTGGGCTCGGCCCGTGGCGGTCTCGGCCTCTGGATAGGCTCGGCCGCCCGCTTGG
The DNA here is from genome assembly GCA_025413875.1 of Rhododendron molle. Taxonomy (NCBI): domain Eukaryota; kingdom Viridiplantae; phylum Streptophyta; class Magnoliopsida; order Ericales; family Ericaceae; genus Rhododendron; species Rhododendron molle. The sequence continues at coordinate 27,421,129 of CM046391.1, forward strand.
ACACGTTTGCTTTCCACGTGCTGGAACGGTTACAAAAGGTAATGATGGAAGCACATGGGAAAGGACAGCTCACGCTGAAACGGTTACAAAGATCTTTCCAGTGACACCACAATGACATCACGCAGCTTGTGCGGAGCACGTGTTCGTACTTGGAGAGCAAGCTAGAAAGGCTCTATAAATACCAAGTGATGCAGCCCTAAAAGGTACACAGCTTCCCCTACTCAAAACCCTAGCTCTTTCTCTCTTTCTCTGCACCATTCTCATCCTTGCGCCGGAGGGCCATACCGGAGCTCCTCCGGTGTGGTCTTTAGTCGTGCTTCGTGGTGCAGGTTAGGTGGAAGAAGCTAGACAACCCCAGAACCAGAGGAGGAAGGACTCGAACTAGAGATCACGGGCCACACATGTTCCATCTTAGTAACATCTAACAGTATCCTTAACTACGAACGTGCAGATGTTGAGTATGCATTATCAGTGGAATGTGTATAGAGGAGATCAAGGATACAGAACAAGCCCAAAGTCCAGAGAGTTCACAATGAGAAGGTCCCGATCGATGATCCATAGCAACCGGAGGGAATATGAAGCAGAAGTTTTCATGGGATCGTCATCAGGAGGAGGAGCCAACAAGTATAAATACCCAACACCCGATTTCAAGGTAGAGGGATCATTTAGCCGGAGAAATTGCAAGATCACAAGCAGCAGTGGCACGTTGGTGGCCAAAATAACTAGGAAGAGAGTGAACAACACAACAATGTTGTTGAATGGCGATGTGTTTCGTCTTGTGGTTTAACCAGGATTCGACCCTGACCTCATTATGGCTTTTGTAATTGTCCTGGATCGGATCTCTCCTAAGCCTTTTGCTCCTATTTTGTGTTTTAAATCAAATACCTAGCTACATGTGAAAACTTTCGGTAGATCCAGATTTATCTTCTAATTTGAGCTTACTTTTGGGGACAATCTGCATATTCCATCTGTTCTTTTCTCTTTATAAGAAATCCAGATCCCTGTCTCACGCCTCGTGTCTGAATAATTCAATTCATGCTTTATGTTGGGTTCATAAAATAGTTTTGTTCATGGTCATGGTGGTGGTTGAGTTGAATCAAATGAAATATCCTCTTGGCATTTGTTAGCTTAGTGGTCAGTGGGTCACTCCCCCAAGGTTTGGGCCCTGAAGTAGATCCGTGTTGTGTTTACGATGCCCCTTCACCCTGCCTCTAACCTCCCTTAGCGGGTAAGGTGGTAGTAGTTGTTATGACTCTTTGGTCTCTTCAAAAATCCATTGCGGGTTTAGAGTCCCTATGTCATGCCTATATTGTCATGCCTAGTTGCCCCCTCCTCCACCCTATTTGATTAGCAAAAATGGTTGAAAAGCAACCTGAGAATGTTAGTGTGTTTAAGTTTTGAGCATTCTAAAACCCTTTCAGATCTCTTTCAAACCCTTTACGCCAGAGCCAAACAGGCTCAATAAAACCTTACCTCCACACGTTGGACCCACAATAGCGTGCGCTGGTCCATTGCCACTTGTCAGTCATCGGTCAGCTTTGACCATTGACCAGGCTTGGACCCGCACACACAGGTTCAGGACTGGCGTACACCGGTCAAAGGTAGTCCCATCACCTTTATACAGCCACGTTCACAAGACTTTTGTGACACCCCAATACACTGTGTAGCCATCTGATGAGCAACCTTGGGGCAAAGGATGTTCCCACTTCTCTCACAAGCCACCCATCACCTAGTCATTGGCATTTAATGCATGGAGCCTTACACTCCAATCCAACCAGCCACCTTTGGTTGGCTAAACCTTCTCCCTCTCCTCTATATATGCCCCCCTTGCATTTATGCAAGGGGTTCACAAGGTTACAACATTCAAAAGCCCAAGGTTACAAGTTACAGCCCCACCTCTTGTACATCATTTTCTTTACCAAGTAAGTGATAAACATGCTTCATACACTCCTACTACTCACATCCATCCACATACATTCTTCATCCATCCATCAAACCACAAGTTCAAAGCTTAAACACTCCTACAAACTCAAAAACCAAAGGTATACCACCTTTGAAAATACTCTGTTCTGATCCCTGAGGGAGGCTGGCAGGGTCAAGGCTGGTAATCAATACCAGTCCTGGCCGTAAAGGTAGCAAGGTTTCAAAGCCATGTGTGGTTAGAACTGGCGCACGCCAGTCATAAGTACGCATACGCTAGTTATGGTGGTATGTGCAGTACTAGCATGGGGATCAGTGTCTAACTATTTTCTGTATTTCCTTCTATTTTCATCACCTTTGAGCATGATAAAACCAGTTTACTGCTTTTCATAGTTAGATCTACTAATTTTATTGTTCAATATGCATTTATGCTGCTTTGGAATGCCTTTGAGGTCCTTCTGGTCATGTCTCAGAACCCAAAAAGTGCAAAACCAAACACTGGATAAGAGGTCATTACTGGCATATGGTAGTTTACTACCCGCGTGTGCCAGTTTATCCTAATCCAGTGGCTGGCCATTGCATCGCAATTAGGCCTTGGCCTTTATTTGTGCTCCCTCACTATTTAAGGAGTGTTTTGTTCATTCTTTAGGCCTTCTGGCCCTTTAACTGCTTATATCTATGTACATAATGCTATATAAACTGCTTGGTTTATCTTGGGTGTGCACTAGTTGTTCCAGAGCCCAGAGGGTTGAGAATAACAGTGTTGGGTTTAGACCTACTGGCGCACGCTGGTAAGGGAATGGTGTGCGTAGGTGCAGTCAGCATGCAGTGACTTGGCAATGCATGCTGGTTTCTTCCTACGCACCTCATTTCAGAACAGTGTCACCCAGTCTGTTTAAGACTCCCACAGGAGTCAGTTGTCAATCTATACTAACTATTTTAGTAAAGCAAGCATGCCATGTATCACATTCTGCCAACATGTTACAGTTTTAATCCCCTTAAACTGTTCCCCCGCCCTAACTGGTTAAAAAATGTTTAATGAGAGAGAATCCAAATGTTTTACAAATGCCCGAGTAGAGACCGATCTCTGTATTGGGCGAGAGGGGTGCCTTAAAACCCTTCCCATCTCGTAATCTAGCTCCTGAACCTCAAATATCAAAGGTGAAGATGGACCAGTCTACAAAACCTTTTCCAGTCAAAACGTAGCAAGCGTTTCAAGTTCAGTTCCTGTAGACACCCCAATCTGGATCTCCGATTGTTTTACGGTTTCTTGTTTCCCCGATGATGAAATCGGATTAAGAACAGACTTGAGTTTGGAATGGTTTGAACTTTGTGTGTGTGGAACCCTCCTTGAACCTTTTGAACCTCAAAAACCCTGATTTCAGTAAAGAACCAACGCGTGCGTGTTCCGAATCCTCACGCGAGTGTTCTGTGCCAGGTGTGGGTCAAAGTCAAACTGTTGACCGTTGACCCTCGCGTGACCTGTAGAACCATCGCGTGCGTGTTCTGAACCCTCGCGCGAGGGTTCTCTTCTGTCCCCATCATCATTTTCTAGCTGGATTTAGTGATCATCAGGGGGTCTATAGGGCAGTAGAACCCCGTTTTCCTCCAGTACAGCTGTTGTAGACTGCATGGTTGGCTCTGCCCAACACAACCACTCCCATCACCTTGTTGGAGGCCTTCTCCACCAAGTTTGGTCGACCAGCTTTGTTGGCTGATTATTAAGCCATGTCTACCACCCATGCATTTCCCTATATATATCCCCCATTGCTTCCAAAGCAAAGGTGACACAATATCAAGCAAAAAAGGCTTACAAACCCCAACCTCAGTTCCAATTCTCTCACTCTTGTGTTCTACATACACTAATATTCCAAGCTACACCACCTTGTTCGAGCCATTTCAAAAACAACTCAAGCAAAGGTATAAACATTTACCTGATTTCTGTCCTAATCCCTGAGGGGGGCTGACAGGGCCAAGGCTGGTAATCAATACCAGTCCTGGCCCTAAAGTCAGCAAGGTTACAAGAAGCAGTGGCCATGGAACCCGCGCGCGAGGGTTTAGAACACTCACGCGACACTTTGTGTCTGCGTGAGATGCAACCTTGTGGGGAAGGGTATCCTGGTCTTTCAGCTTTGTATACTGTTATTACTGTTTTGAAGCTTGTTTAGGCTTTTAGATCACTGTGTTGCATGAAAAAGCCATAGTTAGCTTATTTTACAGTATTATTTAGTTTGGAATGTCTTTGGGAAGCTTCTGAGTATGTTTCAGAGCCCCAAACATGCAAAGCAATTTCTTGAAGTCCAGTCAAAATCCGTGCGTGTGTGTTCTAAATGCTCGCACGACGGTTCTCTGTTTTCCAGTGTTTGCCCTTGCATAGCAATTAAGGCTTAAGGCCTCTGTTTATTCACCCCCACTGTTTAGGGGTTGTAGTTCAATTTGTTTGGCTTCGGTTTAACTTAAATTGTAATAGTTAGTTAAATTCTAGTACATATTAAACTGCTTGGTTTGCTCCCTGGGTGAGCACTGGTCGTTCCAGAGCCCAGAAGGGGATTAAAATTCAACCTGTGGTGGAACACAAACACTTGCGCGAGGGTTTGGAATTGTTGCGCGATGGTTTTCTGCATGTACGTAGATCCATGCATGCAAAGTTGGCCATGGTGTACGTTGGCATGCCAAAATCTTGTTGTAGACACCCCAATCTGGACTTCCGAATAATCTTTAAGTTTCCGCGATGATGAAATAAGAAAAAATATACCTTCGAGGCTTGGATTGTTGCTCCTTTACTACTCCTTCTCTAACCTCAAGAAAACCCCTTTTCAACAATGTAGGGTGGCCCCCGATTCAATTGCAAAAGAGAAAGATGCGTTTGCTTTGTCAAAAATAACATTTTCCATGACACACTGAGGGTAAAATGGGCACACATTTCAATGTATAAAATGGCTTTGAGTGAAACCAATTGGGTTAAAAAGAGGACTCGACAAGCTTTCCAACGCTTCGAACCACGTCCAAATCTGAGTTCGGGAGTGTCCGGGGCGCCCTCGCGAAGTTTGGTGTGCTGTGCTGACTCACAAACCGCGCGGCACTTCAAAAAGGCGCACGGCACCTTAGAAAATTCAAAAAATCACTATGTCACACGGGACTTCAATATGTCGCACGACACTTTGAGAAAAAGTTCTGACAGTCGCTGTCGGCCATGCCTGCAGGAGGAGCGTCTGTGCCAAAAAATGAGTTTAATTCGGCCCAGAAGCCACCTCCCCTCTTTTAGTAATCATCCTTGGCTCTTTTGCCTATAAATACACCCCCCTCTAGTTGAGAAGTACCTCTTCAACTCAAAGTAAAGTTACTATGCCATTTTTTTGGCTCTCACTCTCTCTCTCTAAAAATACTCCATTTTGATTCTCTCTCTACAACTTCTTACACCCACCACCACTATACACATCTCTCTCTCTACACCCATTTGCTCTCAAGTCTCTCAAGTTCAATCCAAATCAACTTCCATTCCTCCACCTTCAAGCACATCCAAGCTTCAATCAAAAGGTATAAATCCATTTCCTTGGGCTAAACTACATTTAGCCTTGAGGGGAGCCGATCGAGGCCCTTCTCGGTCTTTCTATACCGAGCTTGGGTCTCAAACGAGCTTTACATTCAAAGTCTTTCTTTTCTTTTCTTTTTGTTTTCTTTTCATATTTCGACTAATATTGCTTAAAGATCGTACGGGTATATTCTAGATTCAAGTTTCATGTTAAAAGTCCTTTTTTTTACTTCATGAGATCTTTCAACATTCCAAAAAGCTTTTAACATTATTTTACATGATAAGATAAACAAATGGGTCTCATAAATCATTTTCCAAAGATTCGGAAAATATAACAAACTATTTTGCGGACCCATGGTTTGTGTTTTTCATGTAAAAGCAAACTGATTCCGGAATGCGTAGGTAGGTACGCCGCACGGTACTTTTAGTACGCGGTGCGGCATTCCAGAAATGCGGTGCGACAAATTAAAATACTGTACGGCATTCTGTTCATAGTAGCGATCACCTATTTCTGTTTAGTACGCCGCACGGTAGGTTTGGTATGCGGCGCGGCATTCTCAAAATGCGGTGCGGCATATTAAAACATTGCACGACATTCTGTTCACAGTAGCAGTCTCCTGGTTTTATTTAGTTTCATTCTTGTACATTGTTCATTCATTTTATACTGTACACTGCGCACCCAAGCACGCTGATGTGTTATATTTAATCCCGTGTCCCTTTTCCGTACATGTTTTAAAGTAAAGTTTTTCAAATGATATTAAATCCCCTATTTAAAATGCTTAGTAGAGACCGGTTTTACTGGGCGAGAGGGGTGCTTTTTCAACAAAACCTTCCCCGTTCGTAACGTGGCTCCCGGATCCAAAATCTCAACGTTTTCGCTAGACCAAAAGCCTTTTTCAAACAAACTCTCGGTTTCTCGGATCATCCATCTCAAAAATCCGGGTGGCGACTCTTCGAGTTAGCGCTTTCGGGCGCGGGAGCCCACAGTGGCGACTCTGCTGGGGACTTTTATTCAATAATTTACATGTGCTTTTGAAAAAAAAAAAAAAGAATAAAAAGTATTGAATAATCAAGAGGGCCAAGCTTGAAAAATATTTTTCTTGGGGGATTTAAAATCATTTGAAAATTTTAACTTTTTTTTACACTATGCACCACACAAGCCTCGCTTGTGTGTTTCAGCTATCTTGTCCGGTTTACAGGTGACAAGCTCTCTCGGAACGCCTAGCAACCCTCGATTATGATGAGCCATCGTGCTGTTCGACCATTGTCTTGCAATACACTTGACATGAGGTAGCACATCTTGGCTCTAGTCCGGGGAACCCTTTTGAGACCAAAACCAGCTTTCTGCACTTGTACATAACCATAGAACATTCCCAACTAGGACAGGACCCGTGGTTAGAACTTATGTAACAACCCTAATTTTTACTAAATAAAAATTTCGTTGTTACTGTTTGAAAAATCTTAATTAGGTTTTAATCGTCATTTAACCACCGATCTTCCTGTCGTTTCTAGGATAAAGTCCTAAGATTTCACTTCTCGGGTGGAAATCCTATCTAGCAACCCTAGCTAGCTTTTAACCGACGATTCGATGTAGCCATCATTTAACCTAGCCACCGATCGTTCCTAAACATCTGTGAACCTTATGAGCCTTCGATTCACGAACCTTTTGAAACCCTTGAGTTCGGTAACCCTAGATTAACCCTTTGAACCGTTTGAACCTTTAAGCTATCGACCATTGGACAATAGCGTTAAGGTTTCCTTTACCCATTGGTCAATAGGTAAACCTTGGTTAACCTTCCTAAGTACGAGATTAGATTAGCTTAGTGCTTAATTGCAAATATTAGACTTTCTAGCATTAACCGTTGGATAATAACCGCTAGGAGATTTATTAACCATTGGACGATAACCCTTGGACCTTACCATCATTAACCATTGGTTATTAACCGCTAGGGAAACTATTATCCATTGGATAATAGCTTTACTTGCCAACCAAGAATAGGTGATTAAAATATTAGATTTGGCATGTGTGATATTTGATTAAAATAAGATTAGTATATTAGGTTATTAATTTAGGACCTTGTACTGTGAAAGTAGTAGAAAATTTTATTAGATATTAGATTTGTGTGTTTCTAGCTTAGATTGTATGTACTTGCTTGTATATATAATATATATGTACTTGTATGTATATATATAGGGGCCGGTTCTAGAGACAATACATTTGACAATATTTTTAACAATAGTTTTTTTGAAACCCCACGTGGGACCTTCAAATAAATGATCGGAGCCGCTCAATGTATTTAAAACATGTTCTTAAGGGGTCCCGTAAAAAATTAACGCATTTGGATATCGGTAAAGGCTTGATCGGCTCATTTAGTTGATTCCTGTCAAATTTGACAGGATAAAATTGAATGAGCCGATCAAGCCCTTGCCAATATCCAAATGAGTTGATTTTTTACGGGAACCCTTAAAAACATGTTTTAAACAAATTGAACGGCTCTGATTATTTGCGCGGGGCTCCAAAAAATATGTTGTCAAAAGTATTGTCAAATGTATTGTCTCTAGAACCGGCCCCATATATATATATCTATTGTACTAATGTACCAAGGAGGGAGAGAGAGAGAGAGAGAGAGGAGAGAGAGGCCAAGAGAGATATGGGAGAGAGAGAGAGATTCGGATGAGAGAGGGAGACAGAGAGTGATGTGTGTTGCTTCCTTGAATGACCATGCCTTGGTCATCCTTGTCCTATTTCTATGCTTTCAATCTTTGAAAGCATAAGACTTCAAGCAAGATCTTGTCCTTCATTGTACAAACCCCATTTCTTTACTTGAAACAAATCCATTTCCTTGGCCAATCTTCTAAAATCCAATCCAAGGACACACCATAGCCATGCAAACCTAGGGTTCTAGGTTGTTTCTTGCAAGGAAGCAAGATTGCTTGAATTAAAAAAATGAGATATAGGAGAGAGAGAGAATTCGGCTAGGGAGAGAGAGAGGGAGTGCTTGCCTATAAATACTCACCTCATTCTTCATTTGAACTCACACCTTTCCATTCCTCACTTCTTCCTTGAAAGCATAAGAAGTTCTTGCTTGTTCTTGTTGTTCTTTCTTGGTTCTTGAGGTTCTTTCTAGTTTTTCAAGAAACTTTCCATCTCCGCCACTAAACCACCATATGACCACCACCTCGATCCTAAAGTAGTTGTAGTTAGGATCTAGTTTCGAGAGAAACCTTTCTCTTTCGAAGCTATCGAAAGCTTATCGTAAGCCGTTACGCCGTTCGAGTGCCGACTTTCTTTCCGTCGATCTTTTCGTAGTCCTTTTCTACCGCCAAGAAGAATGGTAGAGTTCTTTGAACCTACTTTCTCTAAGTATAGTTTGTATGCATGTCTGAATTGAATGTAGTTTAATCTACCCCGCTATCTCGAAGTATATATAGTACTTGAATGGTTGATTGCATGATTTTGTAGAGTTCTTCGAACCTACTTCTCTAAGTATATTTTAAGTGTAGTTAATCCTTAACTATTTAAGAAGTATGTTGAGCTTTTCGAGCTATTTTCGCTAAAGAAAATAAAGTTAGTCGTATGATTTAGCTTGTAGAACTTTCTTGCTAAAAGTACGTAGTTTACTTTGATCTTGTGGCTACTTGATTGTTTGATCGCCTAATTGCTACGTGATTGTATGAACTCGTAAATAAACATGTGTTGTTTTATTGAACTTCTCGAAGGAAATGCGTTTTAAAGCTAAAGTGTTGTTTTGAAACGAAGTATTCGTATTTTGACCTTTTAACGAGCATGATAGTATAGAGTTGGATGATCTTGCTATTCGATATCGCATGAGTTATGTGATTAGTCCCACCGCGGAGTCGATGCATGTTACGAGACACATGGAATTGGAAAAGTAGAGCTATGACACCTAAGATGTGGTTGATATGGATAAAAAGTGTTTTGGAAATAATGGCCGGACTTGGTAGCCATTATGGCCTTGAGTCAAACTTGGTAGCCTTTGTGGCAATGAGCCGGACTTGGTAGCTCATTGTTGTGCGACACAAGGTGCAGGTCTTGGATGCTCATGGTTGTGTGTGTGTGTGACACAATGTGCTGGACTTGGTAGCCATTGTGGCCATGCGTTGGTAACCTTGTGGCAATGAGCCGGACTTGGTAACTCATTGTTGTGCGACACAAGGTACTTGTAACCCATGGTTGTGTGCGTGCGTGTTTTCGGAATTGATGATAAAAGATGAGATACAAAACGATGAGTCGCATAGGAGAGACACACGGAAAACATGACACCAACGCTCGTTAATGAATGCGCATGTGTAATTGTATGTGTTATTCGAAAGCATGTTAAGTTTGGAAAATCGTATACTATCTTTGATGTGTATGTTAAGGGTTAGTGGGTTTGGATTACTCTATTGAGCTTTCAAGCTCACGGTGTTGCTTTATGTGACCCTGACATATTATACTGGTGGCGACGCTGGTATAATGTGTCAGACTTTTTAGATGAACAAGGAGAGCTGCATACCTTGGAGGCTTTCGGAGCTGAGGAACTCGCTAGGATGGAGGAAGAGAAGGAGCTTTAGTTAGCCTTAGTAACCCTCCCTTTTGTGTAACATAAACCTCTCTAAGGAGATTGGATATAATAATGAGCTAGACTCTGCCTTGTTTGTCTAATAAAACCTTTATTTAACGAACCCGATTTTGGGGGCGTTACAACTTATGTGATATATCCTGTTTATGTGCATTTTTTTTCTTTACATGCATATCATTCATACATCATTGCACTCATGCAGGCTATAGGTCAGACCACACACAAACCGGTAGGCTAATCCGCCTTTTAGAATAATTCTAGGTTCCCCGGTCTTTAAAAAGTTGCTAACGCCCGATGAAGAGTCGTGCCTCATGGGACGCACGTTGCTTAATACTAATTAGTCCTTAAAATGACGCATTTGAGAGAAATCAATTCTTACTAAGTCTTCGATGCATTCTTCAATCAAATGTTCAAATACCAAAAAAATGGAATGACTAAAGTATTAATGATGTGATACTTGCACCATTTGGGCTAATAGCGCCATGTCGCTCACGCCACCTGGTTATAATGCCGCGTCATTTTTACCACGTTATTCCAAAAACAGAAATTGAACCTTAAAAATAAAAATAAAAATGAAGACTTAGTTTGTTTTGACATCTCTTAAGTCTCGTTATTTATAAAGGATACATCGTCAAAGGAAACTCTGAGGATCGAGGCACTTTTTGAAGCCGTTTTCTGTGAGTCTAAGAGACTTAAAATCTATGGAGTTTGAGATACCTCCGGTGTTCGCCGTGCCCGAACGGCCCCTCTGGTCTGGATCTAGCCTTAGGATGTGCTTGTATCTAGGTTTCGGCAGCCTTATTGCTTTGTCTCGGATGGTCAAGATAAGGAGATTGGCTCTAATTCCGAAACATTCGGAATTTAACCTGCCTGACACGACTTACCCGTGGCCGCTGAAACCCTTGGTGCAATCATATCCTAAGTGAGATTTGGAGTTGAGGTAGGTCTTAGGACGTAGATGACGCCGACGACATTGCATAGACGTAATTCTCGGGCAGAATTTGAGCCACCTTTTTTGCTTTACTGTCAGTTCTGAAACATTTATCAAAGGACTTCACCCAATTGGAACCGTCTACAAAGAGAGGCTCAGTCACCGGTTGTGATATCCGAAATGGTGGGTCAAAGGAATGAAATAGAGGAAATCAGGCAGGCTATGGTTGACCTAGAAGATCAACTCAGGCAGTCAATTACGAACATAGATGGTCAGCTCCAGTCAGTCGTCATCGATGTCCAAAAGAACATGACCATGATGTTCGAATCAATACAAGAAATCAGTGACCGCCTACCAGCCAAATCTACTCCGAATCCAGAATCATCGCTCGCCAAGGATACGCCCATTGCTGATCCCCAAGTGGCAGCATTGATTGCCAAAATCAACAAACTCGAGGAATCTATCCTCGAAACAGAAAGGATGGGGAGGGGTGAAATAGACATGGATCGTTTAAATCTGTTTCCCAATGCAAAACTGCCTGAGAAGTTCAAAGGGATGGACTTTGCCAAATTCGATGGGACTACTGATCCAAAGGCCCACCTGCTAGGGTATGTTGGGTCCCTTTCCATGCGAGGGGTCGAAAAAGAAGCCATGGCTCAACTATTCCACGAGTCACTTACTGGCCCGGCACTACAATGGTTCCTTTCCTTGGCACCCTCAAAGAAAAAGACGTGGGAGAATATTGGAATGGCTTTTGTGTCCCATACGACTTCAACGTTGAGCTGAAAATGACCACCCGAGAACTTGAGAATACCAAAATGGACGAAAATGAGAGTTTCACGAACTATGTATAAAGGTGGAGAGCCAAAGCTGCCCAAATGCATAATAAGCCAGACCTAAAAGAGCAGATGCATATCATCACTAAAAACCTGCCCAGTGCCTTTGCCCCCTACAGGGTTTTGTCGCAATCGTCTCCTGATTTTGAGACATTCTACGATTCTGGATTGGCTGTTGAAGAAGCCCTTAGGGATGGTACCCTCGAGAAGAAAGAACCCACCTGTGGGCTACCACAGCCCCGGGTTTTGAATCGGGGCGGCCCGTAAAAGAAGCGCCGCGTTTTAGGATCGATTTGAAAAATGTTTTGAAGAGTCGCCACCCGGATTTGTGGTTCGCCACCCGAGAAACCGTTTTATTTGGAAAATGATCGATTTGAATTGAAAACCAGAGATTCGTTTGAGGGTTCGGAAGCCATGTTACGAGGGGGGAAGGGTTTTACGGCACCCCCCTCGCCCGACACGAAATCGGTCTCTACTAAACATTTGTGGGATTTTTCAAAATGGTTTTGTTTTTTTAAACAAGTAACATGTATTTACAGATATATCAGGTAAGGAAGTGCGTGCATGTGCAACTATACAAAGGGTGATGAAGGATGGCCATGCAAAATATACAAATTAAAGCAAAAATTGTCACTGGATTCACTCTTGAGCGCTCGGGAGTGGTCCCGAGCGCTTGGGAGTGCTTGAGTCCCAACCCTGCAAGCTTTGTTAGTGCAACAGAATGTAAAAGAGTACAATACTGTAAATGTAAACCTAAGTAACATGAAACATCACACAGACTCAATAGAAGGCTTGAAAAACTGAGATCATGCCTCATTCTTTCGAACCATGCATCTTTGTCCTTCTGAAAAATAATTTTACAGTTGTGAGGAATAAGAAGGGACACATGCATGGACATACAAAGGCAATAGGAGGATGAAACTGGAAGAAAAACGGACAGAGCTTGCATGCAAATACTCTCGAGCGCTCCAAAGTGATCTCGAGCGCTCGGGAGTAGTTTACACCCCAGAACTGACTTCAGCCATCCAATACACTCAATGTAGTATGATGGTACATCAGATCTTATACTTCTGAAATATGAAAATTTGTCCTTTTAGATCTTGAGTAAAACTCTTCTGATTGTTTTTAGATGAAGATCATTCTCTTTATTTTTCTCTAAAGAGGTAGATCATTTGTACCAACACACTTCAAAAGAGTTAGAACAGTTTCAAAACACATCCCACCACCCATGCATGTCCATCTAAACGCTTGAAAGAGGGAAAACAGGACTGGAGCCACTCTCGAGCGCTCCAAAACGGTCTCGAGCGCTCGGGAGTACTTCCAGTGCTACATGCATAAAAAAAAAATACACTCGTGCCCCTTTGCTCTTGTTCTTACACCAAGGTCTCTCAACCCATACTCAGTATAGAAGACTGAGAAGGCTAAGAGACCTCCCTCAGAAAAGGAAATGACAGCCCTGTTTTGATATCAAGGTAAGAGTTGTTTTTACCTTTGGATGAAGATTGACCCTTTAGATGAGTTTAGAGAGGATGGATGGGAGAAGAAGAATGCAGAAGAACCAGAAGTTTAAGCTATTCTGGATTCCTTACCATTCCCCTTTATTTTTGATATTTGAAAACCTTGTTTTTCTTTCAAGGTGGTTTTTGATTGCAAGAACTCTTTGAGTTTGAAAGACTTTTCTGAACTAGAGAGAGAAGAAGAGAGTTTAGAGAGAGAGAGTTCCTCCCCTCAAATGGAGGCCAAGCCTCCTTTTATAGGCAAAATATAGCATATGGTTTGATTTGAAAAATGAAATTTGGAATCCAATAGAAATCTTCAGGCCTGACTCCCCTCTGACTGAGGTGGAGTGTTGCCTGAGGTTTGAACCGGCCAAAACGGCTGTAATGATGGCTTGCATGGGTAGTGGGGGGGGCCAGTCACCCATTGGTCAACCACAGAGGACTCGAGCGCTTGGGAGTGGTCCCGAGCGCTTGGGACATCACTCTCGAGCGCTCGAGAGTTGGTCGGATCCCAGGTTTTTGAAAATGGTTTGGAGCGCTTGGGATCGATCCAGAGCGCTTGAAAATGATTTTGACCAAATTATTCCTCTTTCAAGTCCTTCAAAGAGCCAAATTTCAAATGATATTGAGCCTGTCTTAATCCAAAATCATCATTGGGGAGCCTCCGGGCCACAAATTAAGGGAATTTGAAAAGTCCAAATTGGGGTGTCTACAGTTGCCCCTCTTTGGATGATGCTCGGCATCATGTCTGGATACGAGTATCATCCAAAGATTGAGACAGCCCAATTCGAGCCAAGTCAAACCCTTAATTTCAAAACACCAATACAAGTGAAAGTGTTTAATGCACATGGTCGCGTCTTTCAAGACTGCCTACGTACCCTTGTCTGCAGGGATCAGACCAGCGTAGTTCTTTGGGGCAAATGCAAGCACGCGTAATGCATGCACCAAAAAGATAGACAATACCTTGACAAGATAACTATGCCATGGGTCCACTCGTTGCTCTGTTCGGCGGACGAAAAATGCAAGCACGTGTGATGCATGCAAAAGAAAAGATTGATATGAGTTTTAAGGAAGGTCCACCTGTTGCTCTGTTTGGCGGATGGAGCATGCGCGGTTCATGCGCGTGAAATGATCGACACGTGTTTGATGCGGTAGACATGCAAACGATCCACCTGTTGCTCTGTTCGGCGGATGAGGGTAAAATAACACCTGTAGAGCAGGAAAATACTTGTAGACACATCGATATTAGTATGGAGAGGTAAAATTTCGATCGACCATCAAGCAAAATACCAAGTTGCGGAGCGCGAGCTCAAAATCACAACACCGACTAGGCTTCGCTTCTTGCAGTTTCATTCGACACGGCCAAAGTCAGGATTGAGATTGATTTTGTAAAAAGACAGAAATATCCAAGGAAGTCTCGACGGCCGGGGAATTACGGGATAATAACAGACCAGAGCGCTCAGAATCACTCCCAAGCACTCGGGAGTGGTTCTTGAACGTCCTGCTCCTGGTGTCCACAGTCCTTTCATCTTCTTCAACGAGCTCGGGGTTAAACCTCACTCTCAAGCGCTCCAGAACCAGAGCAGCCGTACACTTCTGAAACTCGATCGCGCGCTCTCATTCTCAGGCAAACTCTCTCTCACTCACTCGACCGATCTCTCTCTCTCACTCAAACGACAACCATTCTCCATATCGAGCCCGAGATCTCGAACTCTCCACGATCCTCCAGTGGGTGGTAGTGTGCCAGGAGG
Organism: Rhododendron molle; assembly: GCA_025413875.1. Lineage (NCBI taxonomy): Eukaryota > Viridiplantae > Streptophyta > Magnoliopsida > Ericales > Ericaceae > Rhododendron > Rhododendron molle. Next base: position 27,436,181 of record CM046391.1, read on the forward strand.
TGCGGATCAAACGAAGGAAGCAGGCTTGGGGATCGGAGGAGTCGATGACGACTAGTGGTGGCGACGGGGAGACGCTCAGCCGCGAAGAGGCGGCGGTGGTGACGACCACGGCGGCGATGGAGGTGGACAGCAGTGGTGCTGCTGCTCCAGCTCAGGAGGAGGTGGTTGGTGATGATCTGAGGGCAGTAGTTGAAGCTGAGAAGGGTGCAGAGACACCGAAGGGGACCAGCGGAGATGCGGGGGCAGTGGGGGATCTCGGGGACAGTGAGGCGGTGCGAGGAAGTGACGATGAGCCGGCCACGGGTAGCGGGGGCCCATTGAGCAGTGAGGGAGATGGCATGAGCAGCAGGGGAGGTGCCACGGGCGCTCCCGATACTCCCACGGTAGAGGATTTGTTCGCGGCGAGCGGAGGGAAGGTGGAGACGAGGTAGTGATAGCCGGTCGCGTTACTGCGACCCCGATACTGAGGACGGCGATAGTGGAGTCGAGGGGAGGTGACAGCGGGATCGGGGCTTCGGAGCCAGTCCCCTTTGTAGAGGGAGACTTCTTGGACGCTGCGAGGCCACAGGACATACTGGACGTCCTTGGTCTCGATGCTGGAGTTAGAGAGGTGCTGAGGAGGGCAAGGATTCCAGAGGATCGGACCTCAGCGCTGCCGCTGGGAGCGCTACCGAGCGGTGCTGGGATTTCTGATACCGGGGGATTCGGGGTGGAGACGGAGACGGAGACGGAGGAGGTAGAGGTGGAGGCGAGGGAGCCAGAGGAGGTCAGAGTCGAGGATGAGGTGATAGTAGAGGAGAGGGTTACAGCGGCGGCTGAGGCGAAGGCCTACTTGGCCAGTGCGTGCCCTAGTTTTGAGTCGGCTACTTACGCTCCACGGCTACACTTCTTCGAGCCGACGGGGATGACTGGCTACGTCCCTGCACGGACGGATTACCCCGAGGACTTGCTTCTCCAAGATCGAGCCTCACACATCTTTTCTAGCTGGACCACGGTATGATTTTAGTATTCATTTTTCTGCATTAGATTTGTTTCTCATGAATTATTGCACCGCTTGCTGACACTATTCCTTTGCTCTGTTGAAACAGCGTACGAAGGACATCTACGGCCACGGAGGTTCAGCTAGCTCTCTGAGACATTTACGGGAGTTGCCCAGGAGAGTACGAGAGTTAGTGGAGGAGACTGGCTTCGGGCCCTTCATCCAGTTGCTGGCGTCAGTGAGGGTCGACCGTGCTGTGATGACGGCGTTGACGGAGCGGTGGTGGGACACCACCAATACGTTCCATCTCCGCTTCGGGGAAATGACAGTGACGCCTCTTGACTTCTCGGCGATCACGGGGCTACGCGTCGGAGGCGAGCCGATTCCCTTCGACCCAAGCATAGACCTGGACGACACGGCTCTACGGTGGTTCCTTGGACGGGTCCCGCGTCACAGCGGAGGGGTAGCAGAGTACGGGCAGTTTACGGCGTACTGGGACCATGAGCCGGCAGACGATGTCGAGGTGGCCCAGATGGCCAGAGCCTACTTGCTGTACATGTTCGGGGCTTCCTTGTTCCCGCTCAGGCGATCTCGAGTTCACTTGAGCTATTTGGCGGGCTTGGTTGACCTGAGGCAGGCCGGGCGCTTTGACTGGGGCGGTGCTGCTTTGTGCACGCTTTATTGCTTCCTGGGAGCCGCCTCACGCGAAGTGGGGGACACCATAGGTGGATACTGGAGAGTGGTTGAGGTATAATCTTGAACCTTCTTCTTTTCGCTTTGAATTGCTTTGATTGCTATTGATTGCTTTTGATTGAATTGAATATGCATGGACTTGAATTGAATCGACTTCCACAATGTGCAGCTTTGGGCTTACGAGGTCTTGGGCATGTTTCCGCCCGAGAATACCTGTGCGGATCAGAATCTGCTTCCTCGAGGGCGTGCATGGGCCAAGGAGTATAGGAGGGCCAAGGAGCAGAGGGGGCAAGTGATGGTTTTCCGGCGCTGGCTTGATAACATCACCGGGGTTACAGTACACACCTCGACTTTCCTTTCTTGATTCATGTTTCTCCTGGTAAACTTTGGTTACTGATGCAAGAAATCTGAATGCAGGTACACTGGAATCGCTGGGCCAGGGTGGAGGCTGATTTCCTTCCAAGGCCGGGAGGTGACGAGGAGTCGGGTCCTGCTGGAGTGCCCACTAGGTCGGGCAGTGGTACTTGGGGATCGGGTGACACGCAGTCACTCGGTTCTCCAGAGTTCATTGTGCCGGGCCCACTTCCTCCACGAGTGCAGAGGATCGAGACCTACACTCGAGCCGAGTTGGAGCGATACACGGTGCCGGACACCGACTTGGAGCGGTACTTGCGCGCACGTTGGACTACGCGACTTACAGAGACAGTACCTAGCCACCACTGGGTGTAGAGGTAGAGCCGAGGAGGCGGATAGCCGAGGCCCGAGGCTAGGAGGCGAGAGGTGAAACCATCACTTTTGACGCTACCGAGGTCCAGAGGGAGGACGAGGTCGCCGCGGTCGATCTTCACGTGGTAGGGGCCGAGGTGGTAGGGCTCCTGCTGGTGGGCAAGGTGCTGGTTCCTCAGGACGAGGTAAGGGTAGCACGGGGGTTGCTGGGGTGTCCGAGATTCCTGCTCCAGTAGGGTTACCGATACTGGACTGGTCGATCAGCGTGAGGGACCCTGCTGGGGCACGGGCGGTTCTGGATATCCCGCGCCTTCCACACCGGCCGATGCAGCTTCCTACACAGGTATAACATGACATTGCTTCTTTCATGCTTCAACTGTTTCCTGTTCACACATATACTGTTTCTGACTTCTGAACCATTGTGCAGGTACCGCGAGAGTGGGCGGAGCAGGCAATCATGCTAATGGTGGGGATGCGCCATCTCTTGAAGGATTGCGCGAAGGGACGCGCCCTGCAGACCAGACCCGCTCCAGAGCCTGTTCCAGTTGTTGCTCCTCAGGTATGACACTGCATTCACAATTTATTGAAAACAACAATTTTATAGAACAAATGTATGAATATATGCATATGTCATGCAGGCACAGCCACGGCGTTCAGCTAGGGCACAGCCACGGGGTGCCACGAGCGTTTCGGCTCCCGCGAGCACACGAGGCCGGGGTACACAGAGGGCGTCACAGTCCACGGCGGGAGCGCGACAGTTCGAGGTGGTCCCTAAGGCTATGCCACAGCGGAGACGTGCTCGAGAGGAGTCCGAGGAGGACACGGAGGAGTCACTCGAGTCGCGAGCTTTAGGGTCTACAGACTCGAGTTCAGCCTTGGGTTCTTCCAGTGACGATGACAGTGATGACGACGGCGACGAGGTCGAGAGCTCCGAGTCGGAGGGACACCGGCAGAAGAGGACTCGTCTCGGTTAGGTTTTTGCTTTGTCAGACTTTCTTGTACATGGGCTTGCGTGCCATCACAATTGTAGCTTTCGGGCCTGCGTGCCTCGATTTTGTTTGTGCCTGTGTGCCCCGGTAGGTAGGATTGGGCGTGTGGTTGCCCCAGTTTATGTACTTTCCTCCCTTACTCATTGTAAATACCGTATTGATTTATGAGAATTTGCACTTTCCTTCATTTGCCTTCATTCGCACTCCCTTTAAGAATTGTATTTTATGAAATATGTCCGTCTAGCTTTGAAAGAAAGTCAAGAGCACGCGAATTTCGACCGATACTCTTAAAACAGGATAAAACTTGACATAATCGACTCGACTCATGGAAATTGACTTGGAATGACAGAAATGCCCTTAATGTGGAATTTACAATCATCAAGGAGAATAATGACAAGACTTGACCGGGAATAGGACACGAGATTGTCTGACTAAGGTGCATGTTCTTAGTGCCATCATAAGTAATGAAATTTGAGGTGTTTGACGGCAAAAATTGGTTCCATAAGCTTTAACACGCGTTTGATCGCTTTACGTAGTTATAAACACACATTAAAACTTGCATACACCATTGGAGTCACATGAATGCTCTTGACATGAATTTGGACACATCGATGGGAAGGAAACCATTGAAATTTTGAGGTTTTTCAAGGAATATGTATGAACATTTGAACAAACTGATGACTGGAAATGTTGTATTCCCTTTAAGAGAGATTGCAAGCCGCTGAGCCAGGCTTATTGAGATTGCGGTGCTGCGTTGGAGCCAAGAACCATGAAATCAGACCTGCTGAAAATTGCCGAACTCTCGAGCGCTCGAGAGTATTGTCGAGCGCTTGGGAATTAACTCTCGAGCGCTCGGGACTACTGTGATCAACAGACCAGTGTTCATTTCCAAGATCATTTTTCAGTTCCCTTGTGTCTTTTTGCACTGCATTTACACTTCCAAGACGTCCTGTAACTCTCCTTATGCTGATTTCCCAGGGTCAGTGATTTCCCAAGGTAAGACTAGCATCTTTCCAATGTTTTCTCAAGTTTCCAAGATTTGAAACTTTGAAAACACAAAGACATGTCCTTGGAAAGGATGAGCATGCTGAGTTTCAATGGTAGTGGGTGAGGGGTTGTCTCATCCAGCCCTCTATAATTACCGAGTTTAGCTTTGGCAAGTCATTCATGCTTCAAACCATCATCCCCCTTTCAAAATTTCATTCCACATGGCCTTGTTGAACCAAGCCTTACTTCGCCCTTGGTTGGACAGCCTTGATGGTATTGATTGGCTAAATTTCCGAGGGCATCGCCTCCACGCCTTGAAGTATCTCCGCGAGATTGCCATCCGTCCTGTCTTGCTGCATGCGGCGGCACGCTTTTGGGATCCCGAAGTGCATGTCTTTCGCTTTGGTTCACAAGAGCTATGTCCCACCGTCGAGGAATTTCATTCCTATCTTGGCAGCCATGACTCCGCCGAGCCAATTGTTTCGATGCTTAGGGAGAGCATGAAGAATATCGTAAAAGCTAAACTGGGTGTCAGTGGGAACGTTGCTGAGTTCTTGACCCGGGGCAATGCCATCAACATCGTGCAACTGTATGAGAGATTCAGTCCACCTGGAGACTTGACGGACTTTGAGCATCAAGGTCGCCGGATGATGGCTTGCATTTGCCCTCTGGCGGCTTTCTTGTTGGTTCCATCTGTTGGTCAGGCCCAGTTCTCTGTTGGTGGGAGTTGTTGCTCAGATTCGAGGCTCGCAAAGGCGTTGCGCCTTTGGTTCTTGCAGGAAACCTTGATGGGGTTGGATGCCGTTCATGCAGGTCGCACAAGGGTTTTCGGTGTAGCCCACTATTGTTGCAGGTCGGGACCTCACTCACTCTCCTTTTTCTATTTCTCACGTTCATTTTACCTCATCACTTAGTTTAGGCTTTATCGGCTCCTTACTTGTTTTCTCTCTTTTGGGTAGATGTGGCTCTGTGACAAGTTGAATTTGCTAACGCCCCCGGCGATGACCGGTGGTATCGAGCAAGCGGATGGGATCGCCCTTTCCAGGTGATGTACAGTAGTGGGCTGATTTCCTCGCGTCTGCAGAGGAAGATGATATTGCTTGGCGGTGCCATTGGCTGAGGCTCCCTGTGATGACTGTGAGCAACATGGGCTCGATGCATGTGTTTATGGTTGGCTTGGCAGGCTTTACTTTCTACTCGCCTTTCCGCATCCTTCGTCAGCTCGGACTTAGTCAAGAAGTGCCGCCGCAAGTTCAGAAATGCTTCGTCTCCCTCCCTTCACCATTCCGGCCCTTCGGAGCTATGTTCGAACATGGGAGGCTCGTAGGATTGAGCCAAGTGATCCTCTTTACTCCGTTGCTCTGACCGGCAGGTACCGGAAGTGGCTGAGGAGAGATGTGGAAGCAAGGAGGGGTTAAAAGCTTATTTTGCCGTTTTTTGAAATAAGTTAGGTCTCGTTGTGCGTTTTCCGTTTTCATGCTCAGCTTGTAATAAAGAAATCATCGGAATAAAATTGACTGATTAAGGGTTTCCCCCTTTCGGTTCATTAATTGCATGTACTTTGAAAGAAAGAGCTTTGACTTGTCAATTCGGATTTGAGTTTTGAAATTTAGGACCGAACCTCAAAGTGAGATTGCCTTCGTATCCCTTAAGAAAGGGGAATCAGGCCCATACGTAGTTCAGGCTAGGGTTCGCTCGGGTATTAACACTCTCCTTTTGCGCTCTAAATTTTGCCTAGAGCCGCCCTTTCGGGTTTTCGGCCTAGCGAGCTCTTTTTCAACTTTTTGCCTTTACTTTTGCCTAGACCGCCCTTGCGGGTTTTCGACCTAGCAGGCTTGCTCTAATTTTTGCCTGGTACCGCCCGCCCTTGCGGTTTTCGGCCCAACGAGCTCTCTCAGGGGTAATATCGTTTGAGTTGGTCCAAATTGACAAGATTCGAGAATTCGTTGCCGTCCAGATCGATGATTGAAGCTGCTCCTCCGGAAAGGATCGACTTGATGATGTACAGCCCGGCCCATTTCGGTCGAAACTTCCCCCGTAAATCAAAGATCGGAGCACGGATTTCTTTGACTACCATATCCCCCTCTTGCAGGTCCCTCGACTTCACTTTCTTGTTGAATGCCCGGGCAATTCTCCGCTGATAGCCCTGAATGTGATACAACGCTCGCAGCCTCCTTTCGTCAAACAACATGAGTTCTTCGAACCTTCCACTGATCAATTCAGCCTCATCTATTCCTTGTTCAGCCATGACTCTGAGTGATGGCACCTCTAGCTCGATAGGGAGAACGGCTTCCATACCGTACACCAAAGAGTAGGGGGTTGCCCCCGTCGGTGTGCGAATAGACGTCCGGTATCCCCATAAAGCTAGTGGTAGCTGTTCATGCCAATCCCTAGCTGATTCAACGGTCCTCTCAAGAATCGACTTGATGGTTTTGTTGGCTGCTTCGACCGCCCCATTCGTCTGCGGGCGGTAAGTGGTTGAGTGGTGCACTTGAATCTTGAATTCGTCAAAGAGCTCTAGAACCTTTCCTTTGAAGTGAACACCATTGTCAGATACGAAGGCTTGAGGAACTCCGTACCGATAAATGATGTTCTGCCTGATAAAGTGAGCCACTTGAACCGCCGTCAAGGTCTTGTACGAAGCTGCCTCAACCCACTTGGTGAAATAATCAACCGCTACCAAGATGAACCTGTGTCTTAGAAGTCGCGGGCGTGATCCTTCCAATGACATCAATGCCCCAGGCAGAAAATGGCCATGGTGTCGCCATTGGGTGTAACTCCGAGGGTGGGACATGGATAAGATTAGCATGAGTCTGGAATTTGTGACATCGGCGCACATACTCGATGCAATCTGTCTCCATAGTCGACCAATAGTACCCTAATCTCATAACTTTCTTTGCTAGCATCATTCCACTCATGTGAGGGCCACAGACTCCTTCATGAACTTCTTCCATTACCGCTCTCGTGACGTCCCCATGAATGCACAACTTGTGAACTCCGCATGGCGATCGCCGATACAATTGCCCACCGCAAATGATGTATTGAGACGCCAATCTTTGTAATGCAATGCGGTCCTTCTTGGTTGAATCCGTAGGGAATTCTCCTTTCTCGACGAAATTCCAAATATCATGGAACCAAGGGAATCCATCATCAGGCTCATCGATGTTCATGACATAGTCGTACACGTGTTTCCCTCTTTGTTCAATCATAACAGGCCTTAACTTTACTCCGATCGGGAGTTCCAACATAGATGCCAAAGTAGCGGCGATCGTAAGCTTTCTTCATCCTCGGGACGTGCGTGAAAGTTATCTTCTGGAAATTCGGGATAAGTTCGTCGAGTCGCTGATGATACGGCTTCATCTTCTCATCTTTAACCTCCCATTCTCCGTTCGCTTGTGACACGACCAAGTTAGAATCTCCCACAACCTCTAGTACTTTGAATCCAATTTCCAGTGCGCCTTCCATCCCAACAATACACGCTTCGTATTCCGCTTCGTTGTTCGTGACTTCGAAGTTTAATTTGAAAGCAAGGGGGATATGTGATCCCTCGGGCGAGACCAGCAGTACGCCAATTCCAAAACCCTTCTGGTTTGCAGCGCCGTCGAAATATAACGTCCATGTTTCGTCAACTGCAGTCATTACATCTTCGTCGGGAAATTGAAACTCCGTGTGTTCTGGACCCTCGATCGGGCGATCTGCCAAAAACTCTGCTACTGCTCTTCCTTTTACTGACTTGCGTGTGACATACTTGATTTCGAACTCGGCCAATAAGAGCAACCAACGTGCTAACTTACCGGTAAGTGCTGGCTTCTCGAACAGATATTTGAGGGGGTCCATCCGAGAAATCAGTATCACCGAATAAGACAGCATGTAGTGTCTCAATTTCTTTGTGGCCCAAACAAGCGCCCAGCACGTCTTCTCCAACGAAGTGTATCGCTCTTCGCTTCCGACCATTTTCTTGCTCAGGTAGTAGATTGCCCTTTCAACCCCATCTTCTCCCTCTTGTGCTAACATGCACCCCATGGATGAGGGCGTGACAGACAAGTATAGGATCAAAGGTTTTCCTGGAATGGGTGGCATCAAGATCGGCGGATTCTGTAGGTAGGTTCGGATTGCTTCAAAAGCCTTTTGACACTTGTCGTTCCATTCGAATTTCACATCTTTCTTGAGAAGTCGAAACAACGGTTCGCAGGTTAGAGTCAGCTTAGCGATGAATCGACTGATAAACTGAATCTTTCCCAAGAAACACCGGACTTCCTTCTCGGATTGAGGCGGCTCCATCTCGAGAATGGCTTTGATCTTAGAAGGATCCACCTCGATCCCCCTGGTCGTGATCATGAATCCAAGCATCTTTCCGGCCGTGACCCCGAACATGCACTTCTGCGGATTGAGTCGCATTTTGTACTTTCGAATCCTTTCAAAGAATTTCCTCAACGCTGGTAGATGATCCTTTCGCTCTTTTCCCTTCACTATCATGTCATCAACATAAACCTCGACCTCCTTGTGAATCATGTCATGCAACAGTGTGGTAGCACCCCTCTGATACGTAGGACTGGCGTTCTTCAATCCAAACGGCATGACCCGATAGCAATATGTCCCCCACTCAGTGATGAACGTGGTCTTTTCTCTGTCTTCTGGAGCTAGGAGAATCTGATTGTACCCTGAGAAGCCATCCATGAAGGATAATAGAGTGTGCCCTGCGGTATTATCAACAAGTACGTCTATGTGTGGCAATGGAAAATCGTCTTTAGGGCTCGCTTTGTTTAGATCTCTGAAATCAACGCAGACTCTGATCTTTCCGTCCTTTTTGGGGACAGGAACGATGTTGGCTACCCAAGTGGGGTATTTCGTTACGATTAGAAAACCAGTGTCGATTTGTTTTGTGAGCTCTTCTTTTATTTTTAATACCCAATCAGGCCGCATTTTCCTTAGTTTTTGCTTAACGGGCTTTGCGTCAAGGTAGAGAGGGATTCTGTGCTCGACTATCTCCGGGTCGATTCCGGGCATGTCCGCGTGGGACCAAGCAAAAACTTCTTTGAATTCTTTTAACAAATCTGTGAGCTCTTGAAGCTCAGTGGGAGACAGCCCGGAACCTACCTGAACCAATCGAGGGTCATCCTCATCACCCAAGTTTATTGAGATTATTTCTTCTTTTAAAGGCTGAGCATGCCTTTCATTTTCGCGATCGATAAGGGAACGGATCTCCTTGGGAATGTCCCCATCGAGATCTATTCCTTCATCATCGGGATCTAAACAATTTATTTCAAAAATCGGCAAGTAAGCGAAAACGTCATTCATTTCATTAACCATTTCAGCAGACGGGGGGAATACAGCGGTTGACTCGAACTCAAAATGAAAGCTACGACGTGGAGGGCCGATAGGCACAAACTCCGACTCCGTGCTAGACGACGAGTCAGTGTCGGACTCAGATTCAGACTCAGTGCAAGTGCTGTGAGTGCGAGTTACATGTGGAATGAAAGTGCAATTATCATAAGTGCCTATAGCCTCGACAATGAGCTTGGAAGGGTCTTCAATCTCTTCTTCATCTCCAAGCGCAAGCACAGCAGCATCTTCGACCATACCCTCCGGATCCTCGCCCTCGAACAGAAGTTGGAGACTGCCCAAACCAAAAGCTTCCAGCCAGTCAAGTGCCTCAGACAATTCTTCCACCTTTGGAACCTCTTCATCACTCTCCCAGGTATCATTGGCAAAGATTTCGAAGCCAGGATGCTTCTTTTTCGTTTCGATGTCCACAAATGGTTCAGGTTCTCCTTGGTACAGTGGTTCTTTCCCCTTCGACTTCATCTCAATTGCACGGGACCGGGCACGATTGCGCCACTTCTTTGCTGGATCACTCTTCTTGGCATCATAGCCTAGACCAAAACGTTCGTTACTTCCAGGGAAGTCAGGGAATTCGGGGACACCTTGAGCGTAAAGCCCCAAGCCCATGCCTGGCAGATGCTTCATCCTTTTCATAATTTTCAGTGCTGCGGAGCTTACCAAGAAGCCGTCCTCGGCTCGGATAGTACACACCTTCGAAGTCATGACAGCAAAACCTCCCATGGCAACATCTTCCTCTCCATGCATAATCTCAAGCAGCGGGGAATTGTCCTCGAAGTGCGGGCGAATGCCTGAGTCTCCATGAATGATGAGGGTTCCAGAGTCCAAACCCAAGATCAGTTTCTGGTGCAATGTTGAGGGTACACCCATAACATCCGGACAATGTAGCCAAGGCCTTCCCAACAGGAGATTGAAGGATGTAGGAATTTCCAATACGCAGAATTCGACGGTGGTCTTGAACTTGCCAGTTGCGAGTTCCAGATTGATTGTCCCCAGAACATCTCGGTGCGTATTATCATAAGCACGAACACCCAAATTCGACGGCGCGAAGTCTTTGTTCTTAAAGCCCAAGCAATAAGCAGTGCGGAGTGGACACACATTAATGGCGGAGCCATTATCAACAAGGATTGCGGGAACCCACTTCCCGAGGCACTTCATGGTGATGTGAAGGGGCTTGTTGTGGTCAGCTCCTTCAGGCGGCAGATCTTTCTCGGTGAAGGATAAGGTGTCTTTGGGTGAAGTTCGGGTTATGAGAGCAATGAGAGCTTCGGGGCAATATCGAGGGGACCTCAAGTCCGGAGAGGGTGTTGACAAGCTCGCGACGGTGCTCGCGGAGGCAGCTAACACTCCCCACATAGACATGCGGGCAGGGGTTTCTGGAGTTGACGGATAATAGGATCAGTGGAGGCTTTGGTCGGCTTCAGGGAGGGAGTTGAGGTCGATGGATAGTTTAACTGGGTAGGTGGGTTAGATTTAGTGGAGCTAGAAGGGTTATTTTGTGGAGCTTGCGGGACGGAAGTGCTTGGGTTTGTAGGATTGGCAGGGGTATTCTACTGCGGTGGAGGAGCTCGGGATGAGCTACCCTGTTGGAGGTTGGTAGGCTGGTAAACTCTCCCACTTCTGGTAAGGTTGCTAATTGTTTTGGGAATGGGCTCCCACCAAGTACCTTCCCAGAAATCAGAGAAGTCCAAGTCATAGTCATCCGCCTTACGCTTCCCTTTGTCCAGTGCTGTCTTCTCCAAAGAGTCATTGAGGGTTTCCATCTCCAAAGCATGCCAGATACTATCCTCCTCCAGCGAATTCCAGAAGTTGACATTGCTGTTGTCATTACTGATCTGCAGAGATCCCTCATCCAACATGGCCTTATTGACAGTTAGCTCTTCACCATCCATCCATACGTTCACCAATTCAGATTTTCCCCATAGATCTTCTGGGTCCAATACGCAAATGCTGGGATCGTCAGGGATTTGAACTATGGGTCTGGAAAAGGACTCCTCGATGATGTATTCCTGCGGGCAGAAATAATAATCCGTGGCGCGCTCCAGAGCATCGGAGTCTCGAGTGAGGTTGACAATGGTCCTGGCATTGAGCCCTGAGAGCATGCGGGGGTTCATCAGGTCCATCTCTTCCACTACTTCATTTTATTCTTGAAAGAGATACACCAATGATGTCTCATCTAGGGGGTCGGAATCATCCATCCAGTGCCATCCATTGGGTTCGGGCTCCCATTCCCATTCATCTTCTTCTCTAACCGGTTCAGGTTCCAAAAACAGAGCAAACAGAGAGTACCCATCCAAAGGATCAACCGTCATCTCCTCCCAATCCTGCCTCCATTCTCCATGTTCCAATTCCTCAACTTGCTGCACATCAAGTGCCACAGGCCATGCTCCAGTGATGAGAGCTCTTTCTTCTACCGCCAAGAAATCTTATACCAGGTCTTCCCACCTTACCTGAAAATCCCATTCCACTGTTTCCAGTGCGCAGACAGTATCTTCAATAGGGAACTCGACTGTCGGCTTGGGTTGAGAATCAGGAATGACGTAAAGGCTGGGGTTAAAGGGTTGGCTTGTGGAGATGAAGTTGGTGCGGGCATTGGAATGCTTTGGGAGTGGGTTTGAGACGGTGTTGGGTTTCTGCGGAGGCATGGGGAGGGTTTTGTTATCTATCAAATCTTGGATTGCATGATGAAGGCGGAAGCAGTTGTCGGTAGGGTGGCCTACATTCTGATGATAGGCACAGTAGGCATTAGGGTTGTGGGATGGGAGTAGCTTTTGAGGTAAAGGAGTAGGGGCAAGTGGCTTGAGGGTGCCGCTCTCGACCAATTTCTCGAGCACGGCAGAGAGCGGTGCTGAGAATTGAGCAAAAGTACGGGGCTGGGTACGCGGCTGACTGTTCTGAGTGGCTATTTGGTTCACCGGCTCGGCTTGGTTTGAATTTGTGGAGGTGTTGGGTAGGTTGGCGTAGTTCGAGTTGCCAAAGAGGGCGTTGCTGTTTCCGGAGTATACCTTCTTGGGCTTAGGAGCGGGCTCGGGCTTGTCAAGTATCCCCAACTGAACTGCTTCTTCGACGGCCAAGCCTGTATCGAAGAAAGTTTTAAAGTCTGAACATGCTTGGGCCATAACCATGTGCCGGGCGAGATTGGGTTGGAGGTTACGGACAATCATCCTGATTTGATCCCGGTCACTTGGCCTATCTTTCATCTGTGCTGCTTTTCCCCTCCATCTTTTCACAAAGTCGGCGAAAGCCTCTTTTGCTTCCATCTTTGTTGACTCTAGCTCACGAGTGGTTACTTCCAACTGAATGTTGTAGTCGTACTGCGCCACGAAAGCCGCGCATATGTCCTCGCAGGATCGCTTCTTTCTCTCATCCAACGAAGTGAACCAGTGTAGTGCATGTCCCACCAAGGTCTGTGAGAACATCTGTGCCATGGCGTCCTTCTCGACTCCCCACATAGACAGTGCTCCAATGTATCCCGTCAGGTGGGCCTTTGGATCCCCCGTTCCATCAAATTTAGCGAAATCGATCGGCCTAAACTTTTCTGGAAGCTTCGCATTAGGAAACAAGCAAAGCTTATTGATGTAGAAACCTGTCGATGCTATCTTCTCGTTCCTTGCAACAGATTCCTCCAGCTGGGTAAGTTTCGCCAATACTGCTGCCATTTCGGGATTCTGCGGGGTTTCCAAATCAAACACCAGCTGTTCTTGATTTAGATTCGGGTTAGGGTTAAGGTTGAAGTTTAGGTTGGGATTTGGATTTGGGTTTGGGATAGGAATTGGGTTAGGAATCGGATTTGGGTTAGGGATAGGAATCGGGTTCTGGGTTTGTGGTGGAAGGCGCCGTGCTACTCCGGTGATCATCATCATGAGTTGGGCAATTTGGTTATCAGTACGTTCGCCCAGGCATTGAATGTCTTCTCTAATTTGAGCCATCTCTCCATTCAAATTTCCCGGGTTCGGGTTAGGGTTTGCACGGGGATTGGGGATGGGATTCGGATTTGGATTGGGCTCGCCTCCGCTTGGATTTGGATTCGGGTTGGGATTCGGGTTACCAGCGTTCGGGTTTGGATTGCCTCCGTTCGGGTTTGGACCGGGATTCAGGTTTGGGTTTAAGCCTCCGACCAACAGATCCATTCCGACCCCCAAATCTGATGCACTGACGGAGTCTGCTTGTAGTTGGAGCCATTCCAATCTCTGTCCGAAAGGTCTGGTCCAAGAGGGTATGGTGCTCTTCTTCTTCGGCCCAATTGCTTAGAACTGACAGGAAAGCAAAAACTCGTGCTCAGACGCGGTTCCTGCTTGCACTTTTCATAAAAAATTCATGCATGATTTTGGAAAATGAGTGCGCCGTTGTTACCATCGTCATCGACCCTAATTTTTCGAAAAAAAGATTGCTTCATGGGAGGTTGCCTCGATCCTCAGATTTTCTTTTGAAGTGTATCCTTTATTTGGAACACCAGATTCTAAGGGATGCCCAAAACAGACTAAGTATTCGACTAATTCTCTAGTTGAAATTTCAATTTTGAACTTGAAATAGCTTAGTATAGACAGCGTGATACCATAACCAAAGCGGCGTCAGTAGCATGGTGCCATTAGCCTAAGTGGTGTAAGTGACTTTGCACTGTAACCTGGGTGGTGTGGGCATCACGACATCGTTTCCTTGCCATTCCTTGTTCTTTGTTGAATTTCCAATTAGATATTAGTCAATGGCTTAATATGTCTCGATTTCCCGAAGTCTCCTCGCTCTAAGGACTTTATGTAATTTAGATAACGTACACCGGGGTGCACGACTCTTCATCGGGCCTTGGCAAACCTCCGAAGACCGCGCGAGCGAGTCCCGAGAACTGTGGCTGACAGCATGACCATGCATAATGCAATGCGGCACGTAAACAGATTATAGCACGTAATCCTGCCCTGTAGGTTCCTGTCCTAGTTTGGAAGGTTCTACGGCGTGCTAAACATGTATAAAGGCCGGTTTTGGTTTGAAGAGGGTTCCCCGGACTAGAGTCAAAGTATACCTCCGATTATTGAGCGTACACCCAATAACGGTATAAACGGCAGATATGACTCATCACGGCCGAGGGTTGCTGAGCGTTCCGGGATTCCTTGTCATCGGCAAGCCGGGCAAGATTGCTGAAACACAACAGCGGGGCTGCACAAGATATATACAAAGAATAGAAAAATGAAACAAAACAATTTTGAAAATCCCACCAATATCTTTCAAGCTTGACTCACCAATTTAATTAATATTTAAAGAAAACGGACCGTTTTGGAGACATGCCAATTTTCTCTTAAGTATTAATTAAATCTTATCCCCAGCAGACTCGCCACTGTGGGCTACCACAGCCCCGGTTTTGAATCGGGGCGGCCCGTAAAAGAAGCGCCGCGTTTTAGGATCGATTTGAAAAATGTTTTGAAGAGTTGCCACCCGGATTTGTGGTTCGCCACCCGAGAAACCGTTTTATTTGGAAAATGATCGATTTGAATTGAAAACTAGAGATTCGTTTGAGGGTTCGAAAGCCATGTTACGAGGGGGGAAGGGTTTTACGGCACCCCCCTCGCCCGACACGAAATCGGTCTCTACTAAACATTTGTGGGATTTTTCAAAATGGTTTTGTTTTTTTTTTTTAAACAAGTAGCATGTATTTACAGATATATCAGGTAAGGAAGTGCGTGCATGTGCAACTATACAAAGGGTGATGAAGGATGGCCATGCAAAATATACAAATTAAAGCAAAAATTGTCACTGGATTCACTCTTGAGCGCTCGGGAGTGGTCCCGAGCGCTTGGGAGTGCTTGAGTCCCAACCCTGCAAGCTTTGTTAGTGCAACAGAATGTAAAAGAGTACAATACTGTAAATGTAAACCTAAGTAACATGAAACATCACACAGACTCAATAGAAGGCTTGAAAAACTGAGATCATGCCTCATTCTTTCGAACCATGCATCTTTGTCCTTCTGAAAAATAATTTTACAGTTGTGAGGAACAAGAAGGGACACATGCATGGACATACAAAGGCAATAGGAGGATGAAACTGGAAGAAAAACGGACAGAGCTTGCATGCAAATACTCTCGAGCGCTCCAAAGTGATCTCGAGCGCTCGGGAGTAGTTTACACCCCAGAACTGACTTCAGCCATCCAATACACTCAATGTAGTATGCTGGTACATCAGATCTTATACTTCTGAAATATGAAAATTTGTCCTTTTAGATCTTGAGGAAAACTCTTCTGCATGTCTTTAGATGAAGATCGTTCTCTTTATTTTTCTCTAAAGAGGTAGATCATTTGTACCAACACACTTCAAAAGAGTTAGAACAGTTTCAAAACACATCCCACCACCCATGCATGTCCATCAAAACGCTTGAAAGAGGGAAAACAGGACTGGAGCCACTCTCGAGCGCTCCAAAACGGTCTCGAGCGCTCGGGAGTACTTCCAGTGCTACATGCATAAAAAAAGTACACTCGTGCCCCTTTGCTCTTGTTCTTACACCAAGGTCTCTCAACCCATACTCAGTATAGAAGACTGAGAAGGCTAAGAGACCTCCCTCAGAAAAGGAAATGACAGCCCTGTTTTGATATCAAGGTAAGAGTTGTTTTTACCTTTGGATGAAGATTGACCCTTTAGATGAGTTTAGAGAGGATGGATGGGAGAAGAAGAATGCAGAAGAACCAGAAGTTTAAGCTATTCTGGATTCCTTACCATTCCCCTTTATTTTTGATATTTGAAAACCTTGTTTTTCTTTCATGGTGGTTTTTGATTGCAAGAACTCTTTGAGTTTGAAAGACTTTTCTGAACTAGAGAGAGAAGAAGAGAGTTTAGAGAGAGAGAGTTCCTCTCCTCAAATGGAGGCCAAGCCTCCTTTTATAGGCAAAATATAGCATATGGTTTGATTTGAAAAATGAAATTTGGAATCCAACAGAAATCTTCAGGCCTGACTCCCCTCTGATTGAGGTGGAGTGTTGCCTGAGGTTTGAACCGGCCAAAACGGCTGTAATGATGGCTTGCATGGGTAGTGGGGGGGGCCAGTCACCCATTGGTCAACCACAGAGGACTCGAGCGCTTGGGAGTGGTCCCGAGCGCTTGGGACATCACTCTCGAGCGCTCGAGAGTTGGTCGGATCCCAGGTTTTTGAAAATGGTTTGGAGCGCTTGGGATCGATCCAGAGCGCTTGAAAATGATTTTGACCAAATTATTCCTCTTTCAAGTCCTTCAAAGAGCCAAATTTCAAATGATATTGAGCCTGTCTTAATCCAAAATCATCATTGGGGAGCCTCCGGGCCACAAATTAAGGGAATTTGAAAAGTCCAAATTAGGGTGTCTACACCACCTTAAAAGGCAAAAGACTCCATCTCGACAATGGTAAAGTCCTTTTCGGAAACAGCAATACCTTCCACGTCGAGAACTCTTCAAATGCCAAACCCCTCGAAATAAACCATATAGCTGATAAACCAACTAGCACCTTCACCCAATTCAGCACACCCCTATCCACAATCTATGAACAACTCCTCAAAGCCGGTCTCATCAAGCCGCCTCTTCCAACTCCTCTACCCCAAAAGCTTCCAGCCTACCACGACCCAAATGCCTTCTGCTCCTTTCACCAAATGCCCGGCCATGTTACCGATAAGTGTCACCGTCTCCGTCACAAAATCC
Source organism: Rhododendron molle (assembly GCA_025413875.1). Classification (NCBI taxonomy): domain Eukaryota; kingdom Viridiplantae; phylum Streptophyta; class Magnoliopsida; order Ericales; family Ericaceae; genus Rhododendron; species Rhododendron molle. The sequence goes on from CM046391.1 coordinate 27,453,542, forward strand.
AAGACCTCATCGACAACAAGGTCATTGAGGCACCTCCTCAACCATAGCCAGACATCATGTCCAAGCGCAATCCTTGCATCAATGCCGCCTTCTTCAGCAAAGAAGGGTAAATCATCAAGAGCCATGCAACGGTCTGACCTTCCACGAGTCTGGGAGTTTTCAAGCTCTGAGTCCTTATCCTCTAAATAACCATCTTAGTGTTTGAGTCAGTTTGTATCTCGAGTCTTTCATGCTTTCCCTGTTGTGTCTGTGTCTGTAAGAGTCAAAAAAAAAAGTGTCAGTTTCGTGGGCTTGAACTACGTTGTGACCTGATTCCTCTATAGGATACGTAGGTAGCCTCATCCTGAGGCCCGGTCACGAGCATTCGAGTCAATCCCAAGGTTCGGTTACGGTTTTTGAGTCAGCCCTTGGTGGTTCTGTCGCTGTCTTTTGAACGTTGCATCTCTGTAATAACTCAGGATTTTTTAAATTATTTTCTACCATCAGTTGAAAATCATGATAATCACTTCAAAACACGAGATGATTTTTGATTGAACGCCCACCTCAGGAAAGAAGAAGAATTCAAGGCACCACTTCCCGATGCCATATCCATTCTAAGAAGCAATGTCGTGAATCTGAAAAGGCTCGCTAGGTCAAAACTTCAAAATCTGACCTAGGCAAAAGTTAGAGCATGGAAACAAAAGCCTCTCAATGGAGCATCTAGGATTCAGTTGTTAGGTTGCGCAATCCAAAATGAAGAAAGGCCATCGTTTCTTTCATCCTACGTATAGAGATATATCTTTTGATACCCCTTTTGAGCCCCAATCAAATTCTTTGAATCCCAGCTAGCCAGCTATCCCCCACATCGGAGTGAAATAAAAAATAAAAGTGTCAGAAGAAATATTGAAATTCAAAGCATCAAAAGAGTGAAAGTGCCAAACACATCAAGATGCAAAGCATCAACATGATGAAAGTGTCAAATATACTGAAAGGCACTAAATGCATGAGAAATCAAGAAAAAATGTCCACCAAAGCAAAAGGGGCATGAAAAGTTCAAAGATAGCTGCTAGTTTTGAAAACCCAAAAGAAAGTGAAATTTTTGAGCCAATTGTCCTTTCTTTGTTAAGCCCAAACCATGGCCCACATTACAACCCAAAAAGTCCTTTCAGATTGGAAAGCGCAACTTGACAGCAAGAACCCTAGGCGTTAAGAGGCATGATCGAAAATCAATACATGGAGAAAAAGTCAAAGCATTGCTCAAAACAAAAATTCAAATTGGGGTCATCGTCAGCAACCTGGGGCATAGTTCATGATAAAAACTCTCATGTTTTGACAAAATAAAATCGAAAGACTTGAATGAAAATCAATTGATGGAGTAAAATAATTTTGAAATTCCAAAACGAGAATTCCAAGAACCTGGGCTTGTCTATCATTTCATATAGTCAAACACTTCGTCCAATCAGGGGCACCATTCGAAAGTCACTTCGTCTTTCTCTCCCTCATTTGCATCAATATAGTCTTGTCCAAATCCACCCACTTTGTCAAAAGTCAAAAGAGTCATCTCGGTTTGGTCAATTCTCGACTCGTGGAAGTCATTTCAACGCATGGAAGAATACACCCCTGAGAGAAGCTCGTTGGGCTGAAAACCGCAAGGGCGGACAGACCCAAGCAAAAATTAGAGCAAAAGCCTGCTAGGTCGAAAACCCTTAAGGGCGGCCTAGGCAAAAGTTAAGGCAGTTAATCAAAAGAGCTCGCTAGACCGAAAACCCGAAAGGGCGGTACTAGGCAAAATTTAGAGCACAAAAGGAGAGTGTTAATACCCGAGCGAAACCATAGCCTAGATTGCGCTTGGACAACTGCTTGTCAAAACTGTCAGGACTGGGGGTTGTTACTCACTGGGGCACATCGGCTCAATGTGGTCTACCGGACAAAGCAAATCCAAGATTCAAACCCCGGCCAAAGGCAAACACCCGCTCAAATCCGGCACGGAATCCACCCCAAATCCAAAGCTCCTGAGAATACCGGTCCACTGGCCAAAGACAGTAAAGCAAATAGGGTGCTCAGACACATCCCCTATTTTTCAAGGAATATCGTCATCATTGTCGTTCGGTGTCATAGGCGAATCTCGAATGATTGTTCAAGAGTCAATCCACGGTCCTTTAAGCCCTTAGTTTCTCTCAAGCTATGGTCTAACCGACCTAAAGCCTTTAGTCTCTCGACCAGTGGTTTGTCCTCTGGGACTGCACTCTGTTTAGCACTTCGTCCTCTGAGACTGCACTTTGTCCTCTGGGACTTCACACTGTCTAACACTTTGTCCTCTGGGGACTACACTATATTTAGCGCTTCGTCCTCCGGGACTTGTACTCTATCTAGCACTTCGTCCTCTGGGACTGCACTTTGTCCTCTGGGACTTCACTTTGTCTAGCACTCGTCCTCCGGGACTTACTTTTGTCATACTTGCATTGATTTTGCATGCTTACGTGACATTCATTGACATATCAACTTGCATCATCGTTCATGTATTGTCTCAAACGAACGTCAAGCTCATCAAGTTCAAGCCACATTCGCAAAAACAAACTCTTCAAAATTCAATTTCCGGTCTCTTCGAAAATTCAAGTTTCTTTCATTCAAATTCAAGTCTCTTTCAAAATTCAAGCTCTTCAAAATTCAAGTCACTTTCAAAATTCAAAAATTCAAATTCAAGCTCTTCAAAATTCAAGTCTCTTTCAAAATTCAAGCCATTCAAACTCAAGTCTCTATTCAAATTCAAGCTTTTCAAATTCAAGTCTCTTTCAAAATTCAAGCTATCCAAACTCAAGGTCTCTCTCAAAATTCAAGTCTCTTTCAAAATTCAAAAATTCAAATTCAAAGTCTCTTTCAAAATTCAAGATTCAAGTCTCCCTCAAAATTCAAGCTATAAAAAATCAAGTCCCTTTCAAAATTCAAGCTATCCAAACTCAAGGTCTATTTCAAAATTCAAGTCTCTTTCAAAATTCAAAAATTCAAATTCGTCTCTTTCAAAATTCAAGATTCAAGTCTCCCTCAAAATTCAAGTTATTGAAATTCAAGTCTTCCAAAATTCAAGTTTTTCAAAGCTCAAGTCTCTTTCAAAATTTAAGCAATTCAAAATTCAAGTCTCTTTCAAAATTCAAGTCATTCAAACTCAAGTCTCTATTCAAATTCAAACTTTTCAAATTCAAGTCTCTTTCAAAATTCAAGCTATTCAAACTCAAGGTCTCTTTCAAAGTTCAAGTCTCTTTCCAAATTCAAGTCATTCAAACTCAAGTCTCTATTCAAATTCAAGTTTTTCAAATTCAAGTTTCTTTCAAAATTCAAGCTATTCAAACTCAAGTCTCTTTTGAAATTCAAGTTTTTCAAAATTCAAGGCTCTTTCAAAATTCAAAGCCATTCAAACTCAAGTCTCTATTCAAATTCAAACCCCTTTCAAAATTCAAGCTATTCAAACTCAAGGTCTCTTCCAAATTCAAGGTCTTCAAAATTCAAGCTATTCAAGTTCAAGTTTTTTTCAAAATTCCATATCTTCAAAATTCAAGTTTTTCAAATTCAAGTCTCTTTCAAAATTCAAATTCAAGTCTCTTTCAAAATTTAAGCTAATGTTACTTCCAAAACTCAAAATTCAAGCTTTTAAAAAAAAAATCAAGAAAGCCGTGTCTAGATTAAAAAGTTCATTTTAGTCCTCTGGGACTCGTCTCATTTTAGTCCTTCAAGGACTTGTCTCATTTTAGTCCTTCGGGACTTGTCTTGCTTTAGTCCTTCAGGGACTCGTCTCAAGGAATTTCACAACACTCGGCACTTCAAGCACTCATTCTTAGTTTACTTTCGCAATTTGCCATCCGGGAATCGCTTTACTTGCATTGTCCCAATCGAACTACGTTGGTCTGATCCCTACAACGGGGTACGTAGGCAGCTCCATGAGCGCGACCACCTTTATTGCATTCTTGCATTTAACTTAAAGACTTTGGAGCGATGGATTTGGATGTCTAATCATTAACGTCACCTACACCAAGCAATGGAACATAAGTTCCGTTAAAGATGGACTACTGTAGACACCCCATCTGGACTTTCGAATAATCTTTAAGTTTCCCCGATGATGAAATAAGGAAAAATATACCTTCGAGACTTGGATTGTTGCTCCTTTGCTACTCCTTTACTACTCCTTCTCTAATCTCAAGAAAACCCCTTTTCAACAATGTAGGGTGGCCCCCGATTCAATTGCAAAAGAGAAAGATGCGTCTGCTTTCTCAAAAATAACTTTGTCCATGACACACTGAGGGTAAAATGGGCACACATTTCAATGTATAAAATGGCTTTGAGTGAAACCAATTGGGTTAGAAAGAGGACTCGACAAGCTTTTCAACGCTTTGAACCGCGTCCAAATTCGAGTTCGGGAGTGTCCGGGGCGCCCTCGCGAAGTTTGGTGTGCTGTGCTGACTCACAAACCGCGCGGCACTTCAAAAACGCGCACGGCACCTTAGAAAATTCAAAAAATCACTATGTCGCACGGGACTTCAATATGCCGCACGGCACTTTGAGAAAAAGTTCTGACAGTCGCTGTCAGCCACGCCTGCAGGAGGAGCGTCTGTGCCAAAAAATGAGTTTAATTCGACCCAGAAGCCACCTCCCCTCTTTTAGTAATCATCCTTGGCTCTTTTGCCTATAAATACACCCCCCTCTAGTTGAGAAATACCCCTTCAACTCAAAGTAAAGTTACTTTGCCATTTTTTTGGCTCTCACTCGCTCTCTCTAAAAATACTCCATTTTGATTCTCTCTCTACAACTTCTTACACCCACCACCACTATACACATCTCTCTCTCTTTACACCCATTTGCGCTCAAGTCTCTCAAGTTCAATCCAAATCAACTTCCATTCCTCCACCTTCAAACACATCCAAGCTTCGATCAAAAGGTATAAATCCATTTCCTTGGGCTAAACTACATTTAGCCTTGAGGGGAGCCGATCGAGGCCCTTCTCGGTCTTTCTATACCGAGCTTGGGTCTCAAATGAGCTTTACATTCAAAGTCTTTCTTTTCTTTTCTTTTTGTTTTCTTTTTTGCTTTTTCTTTTCATATTTTGACTAATATTGCTTAAAGATCGTGCGGGTATATTCTAGATTCAAGTTTCATGTTAAAAGTCCTTTTTTTTACTTCATGAGATCTTTCAACATTCCAAAAAGTTTTTAACATTATTTTACATGATAAGATGAACAAATGGGTCTCATAAATCATTTTTCAAAGATTCGGGAAATATAACAAACTATTTTGTGGACCTATGATTTGTTTTGTCATGTAAAAGCAAACTGATTCCGGAATGTGTAGGCAGGTACGCCGCACAGTACTTTTAGTACGCGGCACAGCATTCCAGAAATGCAGTGCGGCAAATTAAAATACTGTACGGCATTCTGTTCATAGTAGCAATCTCCTGTTTCTGTTTAGTACGCCGCACGGTGCGTTTGGTATGCAGCGCGGCATTCTCAAATGTGGTACGGCATATTAAAACATTGCACGGCATTCTGCTCACAGTAGCAGTCTCTTGGTTTTATTTAGTTTCATTCTTGTACATTGTTCATTCATTTTATACTGTTCACTGCGCACCCAAGCACGCTGATGTGTTATATTTAATCCCGTGTCCCTTTTCCGTACATGTTTTAAAGTTAAGTTTTTCAAATGATATTAAATCCCCCATTTAAAATGCTTAGTAGAGATCGGTTTTACCGGGTGAGTGGGGTGTTTTTTCAACAAAACCTTTCCCGTTCGTAATGTGGCTCCCGGATCCAAAATCTCAACATTTTTGCTAGACCAAAAGCCTTTTTCAAACAAACTCTCGGTTTCTCGGATCATCCATCTCAAAAATCCGGGTGGCGACTCTTCGAGTTAGCGCTTTCGGGCGCGGGAGCCCACACTTGTGCAGTGTTCTTGATGTTCTGACCAGAGGGTTAAGTTTTATCCCATTTTCATAGCATTCCATCTATCCATGCTCAATACAAACACATCTTACAAATTGTGTTACAGTTTTAAATCCCGATTAAACTGTTCCCCCGCCCTAATTGGCTAAAAATTGGTTAAATAAAAGAAGAATCACAATCATTTGCAAAATGCCTAAGTAGAGACCGATCTCCGGATTGGGCGAGAGGGGTGCCTTAAAACCCTTCCCCTCTCGTAACCTGGCTCCCGAACCCAGATATGGTAATGACGGACTGGTTTCCTTCATATTTTCAAATCAAACAGCGCGGCAGGTGCTTCGAAATACGGTTCCTTGGGTGTCGGACCTTCAAAACCCGAGTGGCTACTCTGTATTCCGGGCGCCTGCTTCTCCGCTCGCGCTCCCTCGATTATGGGCCCTTGCTTCGGGAACCGAAATTCCCGAAGGCTCCTTTGGAATCCGAAAATTCCAGGGCATGCTGCCTACAGTGGCGACTCTGCTGGGGAAAAATCGAATCAATATTAATCCATACTTAGGGTTTAATACACTTGTGAACAATCCCTTAAAAAGTCTGTCAAAATGGTGAGCTTCACACTGCCGAAGGCTAGAATGGTGATTTAACAGGACCTCGTGTCCGACCAATCCTACCTGGAGACCTTTTCGATTGATCACTTGTGTAGTTTCCTCTAAAGATGGACTAAATAAGTAAGCCAAATTTGAAAAGGCATTTTGCAACATTGTGATTCTTCCTCTTCTTAATCAATTCTAGCATTTCATGTTCATCGATGTGAGATAAATCTCGTTGGATCATTTTGGCAATCCGGCACGGTTTACCGGAGCCCGGGGACCCCGAATGACTAACAATCTTCGACGATGATGGGTCATGCTACCGTTTGACTGTTGCTCAGCGAATCGCGGGCAACAGGAGGTATATCTGTTGCCCTAGTCCGAGGAACCCGTTACAAACCAAAACCGGCCTTTGCATATACAAAGCATTAGAACTTTCCAAACTAGGACAGGTACCTACAGGGTAGGATCTACTTGCATCTAACCCCATATACTGTCTATATGTTACTGCTTTCCCTATCGCATGCTCTGATCATTCATACCATTCTGCGTAAAAGCATGTATTAGGGAGACTTCTAGGTTCTCGTTTAAAAACGAGTCTGTCTTAAAAGTATCTGGACACTGCAGGACCCAATGAAGAGTCGTGTACCTCGACGGTGCACGTTTTCAATCCAAATCCTTAGGGAAGAAGGGACTTTAGGAAATCAGAAATTTCTATACCCTTGTCTCACGCCTCTTTAAGGTTTCAAATAGAGAACAAGGAACAATGCAAAGAATGCCTTGATGCTTACACCAAAAGGTAACAAGTGCCTCGTCGCTTACACCGCCTGGCTAACAGCGCTGTGCCGCTCACGCCGTTTTTGGTTATTGTATCATGACATTCATGCTGAATAGCTCCAACTTCAAAAGTTGAAACCCTAATCAGCGGAATCGCCGAAGGTATAGGATTCTTTTGGCATCCTTTGGCTCTGTTTGCCTCAAGCAAGGATACATGTCCGAAAAGAAATTTGAGGATCCTTGCAGTGTTCGGATGATTTAAGACAGACTCGTCTTTTAGTTCTAGAGTCTAGGGGACACGGATGACACAGGTTGCATTCACGCTTTAGTCTTTTATTTAGATTAAAGTAGCAGCAGGACCCTTATCTTGGTACTCTCTTTCTCTGTAAGCAAAGGTTCTGAGCCATTGCACCTCCAAGGAAAGTATCGAGGTAAGTTCGAAAATCCGCTTGGGAACGTCTGCAACAGAATCCGGGTCAGAGACTTGTTAGGTTACAATCCCAGTCAGTCACAACGGAAGACTCTCCGCTTTCTTCATTGGCCGCTTTACAGGCAAGCTCAACATCGATCTTTGAAGAGCCAGTAACTCCGACTCCTTCTTTGGCCGCAACCACTCCAAGAAATCCCAACATGGCTGGAACACCGCCCCATCAGCCGCTCACTGTTGAAGACATGCTCATGAATCTCCAGAATAGTATCGCTACAATGCAGCAGAGATTAGCTAAGGCTGATGCCAACATCACCCGCCTCAATGACCTTATCAACACTCGTCTTCCCCCTCCACTCGAGGAAGAAGGCGAGGACGATGAGGACGACTAGGAGCAGCCTATCATGGTCCCAGATCCAAACCATGAGGGGCGTCTCATTGTCCAGCACAATCCTAGGGTACTCCATGTACCTGCTACCAATCCTGCAGGCAATGTCCCAACTGCAAATCCAGACATAGCCGCTCTCACGGCCAAGATGGCCCAGCTTGAAGAATCCATTGCCAAGGCAGAAAAAGTTAAAGTTGGGGGATTGACTTGGATCGTCTCTGTCTGTACCCCAACGCCAAACTCCCTGAGAAGTTTAAAATGCCAGACCTGGCAAAGTTTGATGGAAGTGGTGACCCTCGGACTCATCTTTACAGTTACCATGCGGCTATGAAACTTCTGTCAGTTGAGCCTGAGGCCATGTCACAGCTCTTTCCTCAGACCCTCTCGGGCCCTGCCTTCCAATGGTTTCTGTCATCGACATCGCCAAAAGGAGGACTTAGGAGGACATTGGCACTGCGTTTATTTCGCAGTATAGTTACAACTCTCAACTCAAGATGACCACACGGGAGCTGGAATCCACAAAGATGGAGGCAAAGGAGTCCTTTGCCAATTTTTGTCAAGAGGTGGAGAGCTAAGGCTGCCCTAATGATTGATCGCCCCAGCGAGAAAGACCAACTCCGTATCATCTCTCGGAATCTCCAGCCGGACTATGCTAAGCACCTGGTTCTTGCTCAAGCATCTGCAAACTTTGACACCATCTACGACTCCGGCCTGGCCATTGAAGATGCACTGCAGAGTGGGATACAGTCAAGAGGGGAATCTTCTAACCCTCCGAAAGCAAAGCCCCGTGCTTACTCTGGGAACACCAATGCTCTGTTTGGGAGTGGGACTTACTCCAATGCAGCGACCAGCGGTACCAATGCCACTTCCTCCAACACCGCCAACCACATCTCCGATGTTAATCAGGTGCAAACACCACAGAACAACCGGCCTCGCGGTCAGCCCCGCAATTTCTCCGCGATTGAGGCATCTCTGTCCTCAGTTCTGGAGAAATTAGTCAAGTCAGGGCACCTGAAACCTCTTGACCCAATGCCTTTACCCAAAAATCCCTCGGCAAACTTTAAGCCTGACATGTACTGTGCCTACCATCAGGGGGCTAGTCATCTCACAGATTCCTGCTTTCGCCTCCGACATGCGATTCAGGATCTCATAGATGATGGGACTCTCCAGGCTCCACCGCCACCCTCTCAAAAGCCAAACATCCTCTCCAACTCCCTGCCGAACCACAAGGCTGTTCCACACATTAACCAAATATCTCTCAGCTCCACTCAAATCAATCCCAATTCTACCTCATTTGACCCCACTAGCCATATAGTCTCTGCAGATCAGCCCAGCCGGTTGTATCTTCTCCACCCGAGCCCTGTGTCGAGGTCTCATATTTACGAGTAGAGGAAGGCCAAATTATTGATACTGATGTGCCTTTCGCACGTTTACAGAATGGGGCCTTTGTGCTGACCGCATCTGTCAGCGATCTTTTTCACCAGTCGATCCCTGCCGTACAGCTCAGTTCTACCTCTTCCCTTGACAGTCCGTACTTCACTGCAACGGACCCTAACTCGTCTTTCAGTTTGACAAACCGGTTGCCATTCAGTGCACCTCCTCCAAAAGCTGACATGAAAGCTATAAGTTGGGCCATCGTCGATGACATGGATTATGCTATGCCGATAATCAACGAGTGGTCAGCACTCGAATTAGATGGGTTTCCGCAGCAGCCTGAATATCTCCCTTTTGATCAGGCCTGGTATGATGGCTCGATGGCTGGTCATGAAGCTGCTATGGTCGATCCTTTGGACGAGTTCTCCCTTTACATGTTGTTCCATCAGGCTGAGCCCGTCGTCCTTCAAGAAGAGTACAATTGGGACCCTGAACCGATCTGGCAGGATCCTGTAGTTTTGGATTCTAACCCTCAGCAAGGCTACGCTATACCTGACTATCTGCAGCATTACGTAGAAGACAACTTGGTTCAAGAAGAGCCTCGGATCTTGGGAGATCATGTCTCCACTTTCAACTCAGTCTTCGACTCGGTCTGTGATGCTGATCACGACCCTTGTTCTTACATCACCGATGGGAGACTTCCCCATCTTGTGGTTCCATATCCCAACAATAGGGATTGCAGCATCATGGTAACCGACCTCGTTCCTCCTGCTAATTTGTGGGATGTTGACGAGGTTGTCGATATTCAAATGGGGACGGAAGTCTGGGCAGTTAACCGCTCCCAGGTAGAGGGTGGACTATGGGACGTTCCATTTATGGCCAATCCGGAGCCTGTTACCGAGGTAGCGACGGTCGCCGATTTGAATTTCTGGGACTCACTTTTACTGAAGGACCTGGCTGAAGACTTGGGGCTAGACATGGAAGTTTCGAAATCTACGACGGCCACTGATAAAGGAAAGCGTAAGCTAGGAGAAGTGCCTGCCGATCTCTGGGATGTGAACGAGGATCCTCAGGTTGTGCCTTCTTCGGGAAACGTGCACAGTGTTACGAGGAGTGGACGGATTTTCCAACCAGCGAATCTGCATGCTGGGACTTCGTCCAACCCTTCTAACCCAAGGAATGATCCCATTCCTTTCTCGAGGTCCGCACCACTTGAATTGCCGAACACGGATCTTATTCAGAAGCAACTTGAGCGGATTCCCGCTGCTATATCCATCTGGGGACTGATCTGTTCCTCTCGAGAGCACCGTCAGATGTTATGCCATGCACTCTCCCGCCTTGAGATTCAGACCGATATCACTCCTGAGGCGATGATGTCTCTCATTCTCCCGCCTACTTCCAAACACACAGTGGTTTTTACTGACAAGGACCTGCCAGTTGAAGGTGTTGATCACAACCGCCCCCTCCATATTACAGTAAAATGCCGTGGGCTCTGGGTCCCGACCGTCCTCATTGACAATGACTCAGCCATAAACGTTTGTCCAATGAGGGTGGCCTATCGCTTGGGTTTTGCCAAGAAAGACTTTGCACCCTCTAACTTGGCTGTCAAGGCGTATGACGGCACCCGTCGTATGGTCAAGGGTACTTTAATGCTTAAACTCGATGCAGAGGGCTTTGAAATGGACGTTGAGTTTTCCATGTGGTAGACATTCCTGCCACTTTCAACCTGCTGCTGGGCAGGCCATGGCTCCATCGGTCAAACATCATGGTTGTGCCGTCAACTCTCCATCAGAAAGTCATGCTCGGACTACCTACTGGTACATTAACTATTTGCAGGGACTCTGGAATCCGCCCACTTAAAGAAGATGGAACCCCTGTTTTGGGGATCATGCACGGTGAAGAGGACGTTGACCTTGGGGGTTTCTCGTTCGACACTTCTGGGTCTATTTTGGCTATCAATGTGGACGGGGACTTCCTCATTAGCTCTGTTGCAATGGACATCATTTTAAGGATGTCTTACTTTCCTGGCTTGGGTTTAGGGATTCGCCAACAGGGAGTCCCGGAGTTCTCTGTCGTTCCTTTTTGCGAGGGGCGTTTTGGTTTGGGGTACACTGCCTCTGCTAATAACGCCAAGAGAAGGAAACACGCGGGAAAACCTCGTACTCTCTACGGCGATCCTGACAGCTATTTCGTGCGCGAAATTGGGAATGCAGCTTACACTGGGCAGGCAGAGCCATTTATCAATCCCGAGACTGGAGAACTGCTTCTGGGTTTTGAGGTCTTTGCTGATGACACTTGGTCATCTATTGATGAAGAGCCAGAAAAGGCAGAATTCAAGAGGAAGCTCACTCAGCCAAAGTTGAAGACTGACTGGCTGGGAACTTTTGATCAGGGGAGCTTGGAGATGCTATTCCAGGAATTATCCCAAGCGGGTTTATGAGAAAGATGAGGAGGCTGAAGTGTTCATGCTCGGGTCAGATGCTCTAGAGGATCCAACGTCACTCATTGTGGAAGCCAAGGGCAGTCTTAAAAATTGCATTTTCAAACCACACTTAACTTGCATTGATGACACTTCTGAGTCTGAGTCTGCGTCTGAGTCAGAGTCAGAGTCTAGTGAGTCACCTAGGTCTAGCTCTGAGTCGGAGTTTGTGCCTCTGGGCCCTCCACGTCATAGTTTTTATTTCGAGTTTGATTCACTTGTACTTGGCAACCCTGAGCAGTTTTGTGAAATGAATGACTCGTCTTCTGGCTACTTGCATGATCTTTATATAAACTGTGTTGACCCTGACGATGAAGGGATAGATTTCGATGGGGATATTCCCAAGGAAATCCGTGCCCTCATCAAGAGGGAAGACGAAAGGCATGCTCATCCATTAAAAGAAGAAGTAGTTTCAATAAACTTGAAAGATGAGAACGATCCCTGAATGGTTCAAGTGGGCTCAACGCTTTCACCAGAGGAGCATCGTGATTTTAAGGAGTTGCTCACAGAGTACAGTGATGTCTTTGCATGGTCTCATCAAGACATGCCAGGCATTGATCCAAAGACAATGGAACATCGGATCCCTCTACTACCAGACGCTAAGCCCGTGAAGCAGACGCTCAGGCGGATGAGGCCCGATTGGGTACAGAAGATCAAGGATGAGGTTACTAAGCAGATTGACGCTGGTTTTCTCATGGTTTCTCAATATCCTACTTGGGTTGCCAACATTGTGCCAGTTCCTAAGAAAAATGGACAGATACGAGTCTGTGTTGATTTCAGGGACTTGAACAAAGCAAGCCCCAAAGATGATTTTCCCTTGCCACACATCGATGTGCTTGTGGATAATACTGCTACTTGGTCATGCCGTTTGGGTTGAAGAATGCCGGACCTACCTATCAACCGGCTGCTACGACCATCCTGCATGACATGATGCATAAGGAAGTTGAGGTCTATGTCGATGACATGATTGCTAAATCTAAAATTCGAGAGGGACACATCCCCGTTCTTAGGAAGTTCTTCGAGAGGCTCCGTAAGTTTCATATGCGGCTCAATCCACAGAAATGCACCTTTGGGGTCACAGCCGGCAAGATGCTCGGTTTCATGATAACTACCCAGGGTATAGAAGTTGATCCGTCAAAGATCAAAGCAGTGCTAGAAATGAAGCCACTAGAATCTGAAAAGGGAGTGCGGAGCTTTTTGGGAAAGGTTCAATTCATCAGCAGATTCATCGCCAAGCTGACCTTAACTTGCGAGCCGATGTTTCGTCTCCTCAAGAAGAACACGCCGTTTATGTGGTCCGAGAAGTGCCAAGCAGCTTTTGAGTCTATCCAGAACTACCTACAGAATCCTCCAGTTCTGATGCCGCCTGTGCCAGGGAAGCCCTTGATACTTTATCTGTCCGTGAATCCTTCATCCATGGGGTGCTTGCTAGCTCAAGAAGGGGATAAGGGTGTCGAAAAGGCCATTTACTACCTGAGTAAGAAGATGGTAGGCTGTGAGGAACGTTACACCGCTCTTGAAAAGACGTGTTGGGCTCTTGTTTGGGCTTCTAAGAAGTTGAGACACTACATGCTGGCTTATCCAGTGAAGCTGATTTCTCGCATGGATCCCCTCAAGTATCTATTTGAGAAGCCAGCGCTTACTGGTATGTTAGCACGTTGGTTGCTCTTGCTGGCAGAGTTTGATCTCGAGTATGTCACAAGGAAGTCGGTCAAGGGACGTGCGGTGGCAGAATTCCTGGCTTATCATCCCGTCGATGGGCCAGAAGATACAGATTTTGTGTTTCCAGATGAAGAGGTGCTAACAGTAGTCGACGATGTGTGGACTCTCTATTTCGATGGGGCAGCCAATCAGAAGGGATATGGAATCGGTGTTTTGTTGATAACTCCTGACGGCTCCCATATTCCGCTTGCTTTCAAACTTAATTTCGATATCACTAATAACCAAGCGAAATACGAGGCTTGTATTGTTGGCATGGAGGCCGCCTTAACGCTTGGTGTTGAAAAGCTCGAAGTTGTCGGTGATTCTAATCTTGTTGTATCTCAAGCCAACGGGGACTGGAAAGTTCGTGAGGAGAGATTGAAGCCTTATCATCAGGACTTGGAAGATCTTATTCCTCATTTTAACAAGGTGACTTTTACTCACGTTCCCCGCTTGAAAAATCAATTTGCCAATGCCCTGGCAACTTTGGCTTCCATGGTTGAACTCCCGTTGGGCGTTAAACTTCGACCTATCCTGATTGAACAGCGAGACTGCCCCGCTTATCAGTACATTAGCACTATCGATGATGTCAATGATGGCATGCCCTGGTACCATGATATATGGAACTTCGTTGAAAGGGGTGAGTACCCAGCCGACGCCTCAAAAAAGGATCAACTTGCGTTGCGAAGGTTAGCAGCCCAATACATCATTTGCGGAGGGAAGCTTTACAGGAGATCTCATTGTGGGATGCATAAGCTCTGTGTCAGCAGCACCGAGGCCACCAAAATAATGGAAGACGTTCATGAAGGAGTCTGCGGTCCTCACATGAGTGGTGTCATGCTTGCTAGAAAGATCTTACGGCAGGGTTATTTCTGGTCTACCATGGAATCACAGTGTGTGGATTATGTTTGCCGTTGTCATAGGTGTCAGATTCACGCCAATCTTATGCATGTTCCCCCTTCCAAGCTGTTTGGCATGTCATCACCTTGGCCCTTTGCTGTGTGGGGTATTGATGTCATCGGCATGATCAGGCCATCTGCTTCAAATGGTCACCGTTTCATTTAAGTCGCGATAGACTATTTCACCAAGTGGGTGGAGGCCGAATCTTACAAAACCCTGACTGCTGTTCAGGTAGCTCAGTTCATCAGGAAGAACATTATCTATCGGTACGGCGTTCCGCAGGCATTCATCTCCGATAATGGATCTCATTTCGAGGGCAGGGTTTTGGAGCTCTTTGATGAATTCAAGATTCAGATACATCATTCAACGGTCTATCGCCCGCAGGCCAATGGGGCAGTTGAGGCCGCCAACAAGAACATTGAAACAACAATTAAGAAGTCTGTAGAGTCCGCTAAGGACTGGCATGAGCAGCTACCTCTGGCTCTTTGGGGGTATCGAACATCAACAGGGGCAACTCCTTATTCTCTGGTTTATGGGATGGAAGCGGTACTCCCTATTGAGCTTGAGGTGCCATCTTTGAGAGTCATGGCAGAATGTGAACTCACGGAATCCGAGTGGCTCAGTGGGAGGTTCGTTGAACTCATGCTTTTTGACGAAAGAAGGCTCCGTGCCTTGTATCATGTTCAGGGATATCAACGTCGGATTGCTCGGGCTTTCAACAAGAGGGTGAAGTCTCACAACTTGGTCGAGGGGGATATGGTTACAAAGGAAATCCGGGCTCCCATCTTTGATCTCCGTGGTAAATTTTGTCCGAAGCGCTCAGGGCCTTATCTCATCAAAACTATCCTCTCCGGTGGAGCAGTTCAACTCATGGATCTGGACGGCAACGAGTTCAACACTCTAGTCAACCTGGATCAACTCAAACGTTACTATCCCTGAGAAAAGCTCGCTGGGCCGAAAACCACAAGGGTGGGCGGTTCCAGGCAAAAATTAGAGCATGCCTGCTAGACTGAAAACCTAAGGAGGCGGTCTAGGCAAAAAATAAATAGGCCAAAATCAAGAGCTCGCTAGGCCAAAAACCCGAATGGGCGGTCCTAGGCAAAGTTTAGAGCGCAAAAGGAGAGCCAAATTACACGAGTGAACCTTAGCCTGAACTACGTTTTGACCTGATTCCTTGAAAAGGATACGTAGGCAATCTCTCTGTGAGATTCGGTCATAATCAATCAATTTGGTCCAGGGTTTCTCAGTCCGAAGGTGTGTTCAGCATGCAGCGCGTTGTTCAACACTTGAGCCAGAGGGGAAAATTCTTGATCTTTTGATTTTATTCCAAAATTACTATTTCTGTTACACAGGCTGAGCAAGCTTTCAAAACAGTTAAAGTACAAAACAGAATAAAATGCTAGCGGCCCTCATGGGCTCACAGTTTATTCTAGATCGTCAAGGTCTGTCAGGGGTCAGTCCGCATTTTGTCTTCTCATAATTTCTCTTCTTAGCCATGCTTTATAACGATTTGTTAGCTTTGTGCTGAAACCCGGGTCTGGTCCGCCGAGCTCTCTCAGACCCCAGTTATGTTCATACCCAGTCAGGTTTTGTGCAATGAAGGCAGAAACATGAAAGGTCTCCACTCCTGCTCTGTGTGATCCTTGACTTATCCCGAACTGCCGGAGGATGCGACCAGGGATGTAGAATGTGATGCTAGACAGTCCAGCAATCACCACTCTCTCATAACCTGCAGATTTTACAGCCATGTCTGGAATGTCTAACACATCGTGCCTCCAGGTGATTTCATCGGGTGACAATTCATCCATGAACCTAATTCACTCCTCTGTGGACATTTCCGGGTACAACATCTCTCTCTGGTGCATTTGCCCAGGTAGGCGAGGCCAGTTCGCCTCCGGAGCTGCAACCAACCCAAGCTTATCTGATAACCACAACTGCTTGAGCGGTAAAACAAGTATGGAGATCTGATATAACCTTAGCTGAGTGTTGAGGTAAACAGAATGTCTGAAAATCGGAAAAAGGTGAGCTGAGTGAGAGTTTACCTGTAATAGGAGCGGACTGCCGCCGAATATCATGGTTTGCCCGCTTGCTATTAAATCCAGCCTTATGAGTGTCTCAGTAAGAACCATTGGCACCACGTTTCTCCGGCCACCCAGCTGTGTGGCCACGCTCACCAGAGAGGGGTTGACTTGTCCAGTCGGGGATACCAACAAGTACGCGGCCAGCACGCTGATCACTAGCGCAAAACGACGGCGAGCTTGCCAGGCCATGTCCCCGGTATCGCCTTCAGGCCCGTACCATTCCATTAGGCGCATAATGTTTATCTGCCCACCGCTCAGCAGGCTTTCAGCTGCACCCGTGGTAATGTTCAGGCTAGTTTTGAGAAGTTTGGACATGCTCTTCCGGTACGGTGGTATAACGATCATATGGGAGGCGAAGCCTTGGAGGTATGCTTGGAATTCCTCCACAGTCAGGCACAACTCATTATCCCCAAACCTGAACACGTGGACATCCGGGTCCCAGAACCGTACAGCTAACTGCAGGATTGCGGGGTGAAGCTGTATGCTTCGAAGGAATCGGATGGTAGCAAGGCCATGCGTTCGGAAGGATAGCCAGTCGGTTGTGGCAAAGGTTTCAGCCATGGATCAATTAGGGCTGGTAGATGATTTGCCATTTGCTTGTGGTTTGCAGGGTTTTCTGTGTGAGAAGTAGTTCACGTTCTCATGGGAGGTGCTCCTTTATAGCCAACTGAAGGGAAAATATCCCTGTGCCCGTGCAAGATGTCAGGCAAGGTGGCGTCCCTCTTTACCCACACTTATTGAAGCATGTCTGAACCTCCAGTATGACCAAAGTCATGTTAGGGCCTACATCCTCTTACTTTTTGAATAAGTCAAGGCTGGCAATTGGGACTGGGATAAACCCTCGCGCGACGGTTCTTAATCCTCGCGCAATGGTTTGGCCTCCTTTGGCCAGAAATGAGCAGCCTACTGACTTTTGAAGGGTGGTTTTTCACATTTTGGCCTGAGCCAGTTTTCGGACGCTGAACGTTTCCAGCAGGCCATTATGGATGTTTGTGGTCGTATGGAAGCATGATGGCTTGAATCGTGTTTTTGATGATAAGTTTCGGGCTCAGAGAAATGGTATCGATGCTTGATCGGCATACAAGTTCTTATTTCCTTAAACAAGCCAGGCTTAAAGGCCATACAGCTTACACAACAAGCATACAAAAGCAAAAGACATGGCTCGGACAGCTCAACGATTGGAAGCTTATTTCTGTTACATATTTGATTTCAGCAAACTTCAGAAGTATCCCCCTAATCTGGCAGTGATCTCTTGGTGAAGCCACCTCACGTAACGGCTCTCTAACCATGTGATGGGATCAGGAAGAGGCTCCTCCAGTTCTCTGTTATTCCAACTGTACTCATAAGCCTGCAGGTTGTGATTGTCAAAAGTGGGAAGCCTGAAGCATTCTCTCCCGAAGCATCTTCTCTCTTGGTTTCTGCCCAATTGTCGAAGCGTCCGTCCTGGGATGTAGAAGATGAAGCTCGTCAGTCCGGCAAGGATTACTCTTTCGAAACCTGCAGAGTTTACGGTCATTACCGGCAGATTTAGCCATGGGCACCTCCAAACAATGTCTTCTGAGTGCATGTCATTCAGAAAAGCACACCATTCTTCAATCATCAGCTCAGGGTACTGTAGACACCCCAATCTGAATCTCCCGATTGTTTTACGGTTTCTTGTTTCCCCGATGATGAACCAGATTAAAAAGCAGTTTTAAGGTTGGAAAGGTTTGAGCTCGGTGTGTGTGAAACCCCCCCTTTTTGAACCCTTTGAACCCTAAACACAGAAAAATAGAAAACAGTCAAACCTGGGTCTGGGTTTGACCCTCGCGTGTGGAAGTCACTCCTTTGCGCGAGTGTCCTCTTTGCCAGGTGTGGTCAAAGTCAAACATTTGACTGTTGACCCACGCGCGACAGGTGGCACACTCGCGCGACACTCTCAGTGTCTTGCGCGATGGTCCTGAGCAGTCCCTTTCACCTTTTTCAGCCAGTTGGCTGCTTACCTGGGGGTCTACAGGGCTATTTGAACCCTGTTTTTCTCCACAGGCCTGTGGCAGTGCAGGCTTTGGGTTCTCCATCCTCACAACCTCTCCCCATCACCTTTTCCAACAAGCTTAGCCACCAAGTTTGGTCCTAAGGGGGTGTTTACCACCACCTTTGGCCCTTGGCTCCTCCTATAAATACCCCCCTTTGTCTTTCTTTACAAGGGCCACAAAAATCACTAACTTTAAAAGTTTAGGAGATTGAGAACTCTTGCAAGCACAAAGGCTCTCAACCCTAGCCCACTTTCCATACATTTCTTCATTCCATTTTCCATCACAAGCTTCTCAACCTTGCTCAATCCTTTCCAAAACCTTTCAAGCAAAGGTATAAGCACCTTTTCTGCTTGCTTTTTTTGATCCCTGAGGGGGGCTGTCAGGGCCAGGATTGGTAATCAATACCAGTTTTGGTCCTAAAGTCAGCATTGTTATAAGAAACTGGTTGAAGCATACCCTCGCGCGAGTGACTCAGACTCACGCGCGACAGTCCATTGTCTCACGCGACAGTCCTCGTGGGGTTTAGGGATGCTGGGTTTTCTTGTTTTATCATGTTATTACCTGTTTTATAGCTTGTAGGCCTTTTAGACCACTGTTATGTATGTTAAAATACATAGAGTGGCCTTTACTGCTTACATTCTTTGTTGGAATGCTTCTGGGTTGCTTCTGGACATGTACCAGAGCCCAGAGCATGCAAAGCAATTCCTGGAAGTCCAGTCAGGACTCTCGCACGAGGGACTTAATGTCTCGCGCGACACTCCTCCTGATTCCAGCAGCTGCCATTGCATGAGCAGCTTGGCCCTTGGCCTCTGTTTTAACACCCCCACTGTTTAGGGGTTGCCTTTCATTAATTTGGCTCCTGTTTGTAATAATTTGTAATCAACCATTTACTTTCAGTCCATATAAACTGCTTGGTTTGCCTCCTGGGTGTGCACTGGTCCTTCCAGAGCCCAGAAGAGGATTAAATTCAACCTGTGGTGAAACAGGACCCTCGCGCGAGTGAGTGAGTGTATCGCGCGATGGTCTGCTTTGCATGCACGTTGATCCATGCATGCAATGGTGGCCATGGTGTATGGCACATTCATTCCCTGTGCAGCCTGGTTCATTTCTCATCAGGGGGTTGGATTTTACCCTATTTCCATTATTTCATCCATCCATATCATGTTTATATCACATCTTGCAAAATGTTGCAGTTTTAAATCCCCCATTAAACTGTTTTCCCGCCCTAATTGGCTTAAAATTGGTTAAAGAAGAAAACGAATCACAAATATTTTTACAAAATGTCTAAGTAGAGACCAATCTCCGGATTGGGCGAGAGGGGTGCCTTAAAACCCTTCCCCTCTCGTAACCTGGCTCCCGAACCCAGATATGGTTATGACGGACTGGTTCCTTCACTTTTTCAAATCAAATAGCGCGGCAGGTGCTTCGAAATACGGTTCCTTAGGTGTCGGACCTTCAAACCCAGGTGGCGACTCTGTGTTTTGCGAGCGCCTGCTTCTCCGCTCGCGCTCCCTCGATCTATCGGGCCGCTTTGGCACAAAAGGAACGAAATCCTTTTTCCAAGGGCATGCTGCCCACAGTGGCGACTCTGCTGGGGATAATCGAACTAATATTAATCCATACTTAGAGTTTAATACGCTTGTGAACAATTCCTAAAAGATCTGTCAAAACGATGAGCTTCGCGCTGCCGAAGGTTGGAATGGTGATTTAACAGGACCTCGTGTCCGGCCAATCTAATCTGGGACTTTTTTTCAATTGTTCACTTGCATAGTTTCCTCTAAAAATGGACTAAATAAAGTGAGCCAAATTTGAAAAGGCATTTTGCGACATTGTGATTCTTCCTCTTCTTAAATCAATTTCTAGCATTCTCATTTGCATCGATGTGGGATAAGTCTCGTTGGATCGTTTTGGCAATCCGGCACGGTTTACCGAAACCCGGGGACCCCGAATGACTAACAACCTTCGACGATGATGGGTCATGCTACCGTTTGACTGTTGCTCAACGATATCGCGGGCAACGGGAGGTATATCTGTGGCCCTAGTCCGAGGAACCCGTTACGAACCAAAACCGGCCTTTGCATATACAAAGCATTAGAACTCTCCAAACTAGGATAGGTACCTGCAGGGTAGGATCTACTTGCATCTAACCCCATATACTATCTACGTGTTACTGCTTTCCCTATCGCATGCACTGTTTTGCATAGGAGTATGCTTAGGGCGGTTCTTTCTTTCGAGTTTGTTTTACGTTGTCTAAGACGTTGTTGCACCCAATGAGGAGTCGTTCATTCTGTTGAATGTTCGTTATCAATCGCGAAGTCCTTAGTTCAATAAGACTTTGAGAAGTCAAAATTTGCTAAATCCTCAGCTCATGCCTAATTGAGAATTCAACCGACAATAAGGAACAACAAAGTATTGATGCTGTGTCACTGCCGCCACCCAGGTTGAAGTGCGTTGTCACTATACACCACGTTGTTCGAGGTTAAGGTGCCATGTCATCAATGCCGAGTTGTTTCTAATTCAAAGTTGAATCTTCAAAAGGGACTAGACGAAGATTTAGTCTATTTTGACATCGTTTAGGATCTGTCGATCTACTCAAGGACACATTGCCGAAAAGAATTCTGAGGATTCTGACAACGTTTGAAATTCATGAGGCAAACTCGGCTCTGGAACTGTAAATACATACATGTCATTTTGCATAGGAGCATGTTTAGGGTGGCTTCTAGGTTGTCTCTCGCTTTCGAGTCTGTCTTATGCTAATTTGGACGCTGCTAGACCCGATGAAGAGTCGTGCATCTCGATGGTGCATGTTGTTAATTTTTCAAGTCCCTAGATCAACGAGACTTTGGGAAATCAGACCTTATTAAATCCTTGGCTCATGCCCGGTTGAAGATTCAACCAAAAATAAGGAACCACAAAGTGTTGATGTCGTGATATTGATGTCATTTTGGTTATCGTGCTAAGCACGTACACCGCCCGGCTAACGCGCGTTGTCGCTGAAGCCACCCCGGTAAAGGTGTCACGCCATCAATACCGAGTTGTTTCAAGTTCAAAGTTGAACCTTCAAGTGGGACTGGTCGAAGACTTAGTCTGTTTTGACATCTCTTAGGATCAGTTTGATCTATTCAAAGGATACACCCTCGAAAAGAAATCTGAGGATTTTGGCAGTGTTCGTACAACATGAGACAGACTCGTCTCTAGTTCTAGAGTCTAGGTTTGACACCAACAACGATGTCATGTACATTGCATTTTTCTTGCAAATGAACTGATATAGGAGTGCCACTGAGCTTTCAATTACTTTACAATCTAGTTCTGAGCCATTGCACCGAGCAAGAGAGTACCAAACGGGAGAGCCAAACCTACTTGGGAACGTCTGTATCTGAATCCGGTTCATAGGCTTGTCAGGCTAAAATCCCAATCAGTCACAACAGAAGACTCTCCGCGTTCTTTGTTGGCTGCTCTACAGTCAGGGTCACCATCGGTTGTACAGGAAGGGCAACCAGCATCCCCATCTTCTGCATCAAGCGCTACGAATGGAGATTTGACACCAGAGGTTCAACCACTTTCTTTGGAAGACATGCTCATGAACCTCCAGAACAGTATCACTGCGATGCAGCAAAAGGCCATCCAGACCGATGCTAACATCGCCCGTCTCAATGACCTTATCAACACTCGTCTTCCACCTCCGCCTGAAAGGGAAGGCGAGGATGATGAGGACGACCAGGAGCAGCCTGTCATGGTCCCCGATCCGAATCACGAGGGGCGTCTCATTGTTCAGCCCAACCCTAGGGAGGTTCGCGCACCTGTTGCAAATCCAAATCCGGCAGGTGGCAGGCCTGTTTTGAATTCTGATATGGCAGCTCTTATGGCTAAGATGGAAAAGCTGAAGGAGGCTATCTTAAAATCCGAAAAGATCAGCGCAGGGGGAATCGACTTGGATCGTCTCTGCCTGTATCCTAATGCTAAACTGCTAGACAAATTCAAGATGCCTGACTTGGTCAAGTTTGACGGGAGTGGTGACCACAAAACTCATCTCTACGGCTACCATGCCGCTATGAAGTTACTCAAAGTAGAAAGTGAGACCATGTCTTAGCTTTTCCCTCAAACTCTCTCAGGGCCTGCCTTCCACTGGTTTCTGTCGCTCGACATCTCCAAGAGAAAGACTTGGGAAGATATAGGGGCTGCCTTCATTGCTCAATATAGCTACAACTCCCAGCTCAAGATGACTATTCGAGAGTTGGAATCCACGAAGATGGAAGCCAAAGAGTCCTTTGCGGATTTTGTTAAAAGGTGGAGAGCCAAAGCCGCTCTAATGACTGAGTGCCCAAGCGAGAGGGATCAACTCCGCATTATCTCCCGCAACCTGCAACTCGACTATGCTAAGCATCTCGTGCTGGTTCAAGCATCTGCCAACTTCAAGACTTTCTTTGAATCTGGCCTAGCCATCGAGGATGTGCTGCAAAGTGGGATTCTGCCAAGAGGGGAGTCCTCTTCTTCCAAACCTCAGAACTCAAAGTCAAGGGCTTACTCTGGAAACAGTAGTGCATTGTTTGGCGATAGCAATTACACCAGCATGGCTACAAGTGGGGACAACACTGCTGCTTCCCCTAATTCTACAGACGACGTCAATCAGGTTCAAAACGCTCAAAGCTTCCGAGCTCGAACCCAGCCCCGGAGTTTCTCTACCTTTGAGGCATCTCTATCCGCAGTGATGGAGAAACTTGTCAAGTCTGGGCATCTCAAACCTTTGACCCCTACTTCCCCTCCTAAAGTCCTTCCAGCCAACTACAATGCCAACCTCTTCTGTGCTTTCCATCAAATGCCTAGCCATCTCACTGACAAGTGTTATCGTCTTCGACATGAGATTCAAGATCTTCTTGATGATTGCACGGTTCAAGTTTCACCAAAGCCCAACATCGTTACCAACTCCTTGCGTCAACACAGGTCTGACCCTCTGGTTGGTCAGGTATCTATTACCTCCACTCAAATCAACCCGAGCTCCACCATATTCAACCCTAGCCACTACATCGTCCCAGCACATCAACCCAAACCCATCGTATCCATCCCGTCTGAACCGGAGGTTAACATGATGGCTGTAGGTTGGGCAATCGAGGTTTTCACTGCTGACATCTGGTTTGACAGTGATGAGGGGCTTACAAAGGAGAAGACTGACTGGCTGAGGTTCGTTGATCAAAGGAGCATCGAGTAGGTTTGGTTGAAGAAGCCGAAGTGCTGTTGCTTGGGCCTGACGCCCGCTGGATACTACCTCTTTTGTAAAAGCTACAGGTAGCTTTTTAAATATTGCATTTTCAAAACTGCGTCTAATTTGCATTGGCGATATGTCTGAGTCTGACACAGAGTCTTTTGCATTTGTCTGAAGTCTAGTTCTGAGTCGGAGTTCGTGCCTCTTGGCCTTCCACGTTGTAGCTTTTGTTTCAAGTTTTGAGTATGCTGTACTTGGCAGACCCCGAGGGTTTTTATGATATGCTTTATTTGCTTCTAAATACTTCGCTGGCTTTTATATAAACTGTGTCGACCCTGACGACGAAGGGATAGATTTTGTTGGGATCATCCCTAAGGAAATGTGTTTCCTCGTCGAAAGGGAAGACAAAAGGCATGCTCAGCCTATTAAAAGAAGAAGTAGTTTTCAATAAACTTGAAAGACAAGTATAACCTCCTGAAAGGTTCAAAGTTGGTCCAAGCACCGCCCCCGGAGGAGCATTGCGCCCGGTCAGACAGGCTCGAAGATTTCATCGACGTCTTGGCATGGTCTCACAAAAGACGCGCCTAGCGTTGATCCTGAGATAAACAAGAGTCGAATTCCCTGCTATCGGGAGCCAATCCAAAAATAGAAGCTCAGAAGGCTCCAAGCCTTCTACTGTGTTCAAAAAACAGCGACAGTGGCGTTCCGCCAAGTACAAATGAGGAAGTGTACAAAATGGCCCGGAGTGAGGCATTTTCAACCGAAGTGCGCTAGATCTTGCATTATCAAAGCCATTCTATCTGGGACTATGGTTAAAGATCGTCGACCTCGACGGCAACAAATTCAATACCATGGTCAACGTGGATCAATTCAAAAGTTACTTTTCCCTGAGAGAAGCTCGTTGAGCTGAAAACCCCAAGAGTGGACAGTTCCAAGCAAAAGTTAGAGTAGCCTGCTAGACCGAAAACCTATGAAGGGAGTCTAGGCAAAAGTATTAGGCAATATTCGAAAGCTCGCTAGACCGAAGACCCGAATGGGCGGTACTAGGCAAAAGTTAGAGCGCAAAACGAGAGATGAAATACTCGAGTGAACCTTTGCCTGAACTATGTTCTGACCTGATTCCCTAGCTTGGGATACGTAGGCAGTCTCTTTTCGAGACTCGGTCACATATCTATCAATTGGATCCATGGTTGACGTTTTGGTACACATCAAAGGTCGAAGAGGATCGAAGATCAAGTCAAGCTGCATTGGAGGAACCAGAAGGGGGAAACCCTTTGTCTTTCAATTTTATTGCAAAACTGCTATTTCTATTTACAGGCTGAGCATAAAGCCTTAAAAATATTTGAAGCATCAAAAATAGAACGAAATGCTAGAAGCCTAATGGCTCACAGTTTATTCTAAGTTCAACGAGGTCTGGTATGAGCAGCTGTAACCTCGCGTGCTAACTTATAGTCACGCGCGTTTGTTCAAAGTGATTCGCGTTGGTTTCAGTCCTGTGCGTGCTCTTTCAATTCCAGCGGTAGCCTGCTACTGCCCTCGAATGTCATTCCAGGGGCTTTCACCAAGTCTTGTCATACCATGCAAGTCATATGGACTTAATGTGTCTGCATGGGGGTGTCAGTTTCAGTCCGGGCCTATACGAGTCATCATTTGCGTCTTATGTCCGTCTTTGCGACATTTTTCCAGTTTTTCAATCATCCAATGTCGTATCGGGATGCTTTTTTTGGTTTCGTTTGTACAGGTCTTTGTACCTTTTGCACTTTCATAAGTGTCAGTTTCACCTGTTTAAGGAATGTTGTGAGTTTTGGCCGCTTAATGCCCAAAATTTCATTGTATTCCGTATGTCTAAGGGTTCGCATTGTATCCTGGGGCTCTTTCTCCCTTTTCGTTCAAGCTAGGCAAGTCTGTGCACATGTGAGCATGTCTATGTGTCAATTCAGGTCACTTGTCAATGCAATTTAGATATTAGCGGTTAGTTTTTATCAACAAATTGGAAAACGCAATTGTTACATTGCTATCCTAGCTCCTATAATCCACAAGCTGTGGAATCTCATGAACAGCAAAGGCACGTCAGCCCAAGGCCAAGCAAAGCATATTTGTCTGGCACGTCTGCCTAAGCATCAAAGAGAGGGCACACAACCCCAAATCCGTCAACTGGGGCATGTCAGCCCATTCAATGTCTCTCTTTCTGGGTGCACATCTCAAAAGTAACAGACAGTACAATAATGAGGCTCAGTGGTAGTCTTTAGGCGTCGTTATCCTCCTAAGAGCCGCCCTTAGCTTGCATCTGCATTTTCAATTTCGTATACATCATTGCATATTGTGTACATTAAATGTTGAAAGCAGAAAGATGGCCAGTGTGGTTGCCGTCATATGATTTGTTTGCCGAAGGATGCGATGCAATCTCCTACGGTTTTGTTATCGTTGGTTAGCAGATGCGATGGAAATCTCCCTAACTCTCGATTTGGTTTGCCAAAGGATGCGATGCAATCTCCTACGGTCTTGTTCTCGTTGGTTAGCGGATGCGATGAAAATCTCCCTAACTCTCGATTTGGTTTACCGAAGGATGCGATGCAATCTCCTGCGGTCTTGTTCTCGTTGGTTAGCGGATGCGATGGAAATCTCCCTAACTGTCTATTTGTTTGCTGAAGGATGCGATGCAATCTCCTGCGGTTTTGTTATCATTGGTCAACGGATGCGATGGAAATCTCTCCTGTCCAATTCTCGGTTCGTAAACCAAAGGATGCTATCCTGCGGAGCCATTTCAACGACAGCCGATCCTGTCAAAATTCCCCAGTGGTTTGATCAATCAGCGACAATCTATCCGTCCAATTCCGAATCAGCGGCGATCTATCCGTCCAATTTCAAATCAGCGACGATCTATCCATCTAATTCCGAATCAGCGACGATCTATCCGTCCACTTTCAAATCAACGACGATCTAACCGTCAATCAGCGACGATCTATCCGTCCAACCTCAAATCAGCGACGATCTATCCGTCCAATTTCAAATCAGCAACGATCAATCCGTCCAATTTCAAATCAGCGATGATCTATCCATCCAATTCCGAATCAGCGGCGATCTATCCGTCCACATTCAAATCAGCGACGATCTATCCGTCCAATTTCAAATCAGCGACGATCTATCCGTCCAATTTCAAATCAGCGACGATCCATCCGTCCAATTTCAAATCAGCAACGATCTATCCGTCTAATTCCGAATCAGCGACGATCTATCCGTCCAATTTCAAATCAGCGACGATCTATCCGTCCAATTTCAAATCAACGACGATCTATCCGTCCAAGCTTCAGTCAGCGACGATCTATCCGTTTATTCATTCCTCGATGCATGGTATTTTTACATACTTGTGCATTTTTCCATTAAATCAGCTTTTGGGTGGATTTTTGTGGGTGTCTAGAAACCTTTGACGTTACCCGTACCAGTCAACGGTGCTCCGCGTGCCGTCAAAGGGGGACTACTGTAGACACCCCAATCTGAATCTCCCGATCGTTTTACGGTTTCTTGTTTCCCCGATGATGAACCAGATCAAAAAGCAGTTTTAAGGTTGGAAAGGTTTGAACTCGGTGTGTGCGGAACCTCCCCTTTTTGAACCCTTTGAACCCTAAACACAGAAAAATAGAAAACAGTCAAACCTGGGTCTGGGTTTGGCCCTCGCGCGTGGAAGTCACTCCTTCGCGCGAGTGTCCTCTTTGCCAGGTGTGGTCAAAGTCAAACATTTGACTGTTGACCCACGCGCGACAGGTGGCACACTCACCCGACACACTCAGTGTCACGCGCGATGGTCCTGAGCAGTCCCTTTCACCTTTTTTTCAGCCAGTTGGCTGCTTACCTGGGGGTCTACAGGGCTATTTGAACCCCGTTTTTCTCCACAGGCCTATGGCAGTGCAGGCTTTGGGTTCTCCACCCTCACAACCTCTCCCCATCACCTTTTCCACCATGCTTAGCCACTAAGTTTGGTCCTAAGGGGGTGTTTGCCACCACCTTTGGCCCTTGGCTCCTCCTATAAATACCCCCTTTGTCTTTCTTTACAAGGGCCACAAAAATCACTAACTTTAAAAGTTTAGGAGATTGAGAACTCTTGCAAGCACAAAGGCTCTCAACCCTAGCTCACTTTCCATACATTTCTTCACTCCATTTTCCATCACAAGCTTCTCAACCTTGCTCAATCCTTTCCAAAACCTTTCAAGCAAAGGTATAAGCACCTTTTCTGCTTGCTTTTTTTGATCCCTGAGGGGTCTGTCAGGGCCAGGATTGGTAATCAATACCAGTTCTGGTCCTAAAGTCAGCAGAGTTACAAGAAACTGGTCGAAGCATACCCTCGCGCGAGTGACTCAGACTCACGCGCGACAGTCCATTGTCTCGCGCGACAGTCCTCGTGGGGTTTAGGGATGCTGGGTTTTCTTGTTTTATCATGTTATTACCTGTTTTATAGCTTGTAGGCCTTTTAGACCACTGTTATGCATGTTAAAATACATAGAGTAGCCTTTACTGCTTACATTCTTTGTTGGAATGCTTCGGAGCTTCGGACATGTACCAGAGCCCAGAGCATGCAAAGCAATTCCTCGAAGTCCAGTAGGACTCTCGCACGAGGGACTTAATGTCTCGCTCGACTCTCCTCCTCGATTCCAAAGAAACGCCATTGCATGAGCAAATGGCCCTTGGCCTTCGCTTTTAACACCCCACCGCTTGTGGGGTTGCCTTTCATTAATTTGGCCCCTGCTTGTAATAATTTGTAATCAACCATTTACTTTCAGCCATATAAACCGCTTGGTTTGCCTCCTGGTGTGCAATCGGTCCTTCCAGAGCCCGTAAGAGGATTAAATTCAACTTTGTGGTGAAACAGGGACCCTCGCGAGTGAGTGAGTGTATCGCGCGATGGTCTGCTTTGCATGCACGTTGATCCATGCATGCAATGGTGGCCATGGTGTATGGCACATTCATTCCCTGTGCAGCCTGGTTCATTTCTCATCAGGGGGTTGGATTTTATCCTATTTCCATTATTTCATCAATCCATATCATGTTTATATCACATCTTGCAAAATGTTACAGTTTTAAATCCCCCATTAAACTGTTTCCCCGCCCTAATTGGCTTAAAATTGGTTAAAGAGGAAAACGAATCACAAATATTTTTACAAAATGTCTAAGTAGAGACCAATCTCCGGATTGGGCGAGAGGGGTGCCTTAAAACCCTTCCCCTCTCTTAACCTGGCTCCCGAACCCATATATGGTTATGACGGACTGGTTCCTTCACTTTTTCAAATCAAATAGCGCGGCAGGTGCTTCAAAATACGGTTCCTTGGGTATCGGACCTTCAAACCCAGGTGGCAACTCTGTGTTTTGCGAACGCCTGCTTCTCTGCTCGCGCTCCCTCGATCTATCGGGCCGCTTTGGCACAAAAGGAACGAAATCCTTTTTTCCAAGGGCATGCTGCCCACAGGTACACCATCAGTCTCTCGACTAGTTGCCTTGGGAAATGTTCAAAGCCGGCCTCCGGAGCTTCAAATACACCCACTTTGTCTGAAAGCCAGAGCTGAGTATAAAAACAAGTAAAAAGTCAGATATAGCCAAAGTGAAAAGACAAGTAAGGTTTGTCGAGTGACCCTAGCCTGAGAGCTGAGGTAAAACGAGAAAGTGTGTGCATAAGGAAAAGGTGAGCTGAGTAAGAACCTACCTGGAGCAGGAGAGGACATCCGCTAAACCAACTGGTCTGGCCGCTTTTGACCAAGTCCAAGCCTATGAGGGTTTCCGCCAGAACGACGGGCATGATATTTTTTCGAGCATCCATTTGCAGAGCCATACTCACTATGCTCGGGTTAGCTTCTCAGTTAGCAGGGATCAGCATGTAGGCAGCCAGTGCACAGATTGAGAGTATGGGGCGTCTTTGAGCCTGCCCCACGTAATCTCCCAGGGCTCCTTCAGGACCATACAGCTCGATAAGATGGACAATGTTGAGATTGCCGTTTTGGATTATGCTCGCTGACATTTCTTCAGGAATGTTGAGCTTTGCCTCTAAGAGTTGGCTCATGTTCTCTTCGAACGGGGGAATGGCAAGGATTTCACAGTCAGTGAATCCTCGGAGGTAGGCTTGGAACTCCTCTACTATCGGGCACATCTCGTCGTTGTAGAAACGGAAAACGTGCATGACGGGATCCCAATACACCATCGCAGCTTCAAGAAACTCAGGTCGTGCCTCCATGAATCGGAGGTCACGAATGGAAGATAAACATTGGGAACGAGGACTTTCCCAATCAATGGTTTCAGGCCGTATTAGCCACGGATCGACTATGGCAGCTAGTGGACTTTCCATTTTGAGTAATGTGGAAGGTTTTGCGAGGGGAGTGTCCTGCTTTGGGCTTCATGCCACTCTTTTATAGGCAAAAGTTCAAAACATCATCTTTGGTGCTAATGCCAAGGGTAAATTTCATTGAAGGTGTTAGGACACCTTGCCATGCAAGGACACTCACCTCTGCAAACTTTAGAATGGTCTGCAGGACGTTTGTGGATGATGACAGGGCCCCTGGTACATTCAAAGGCTGACCTGGTCAAATAGAGCAGCTTGGTAGGATTGAACCCTTGCGCGAGCATTCTCAAACCATCGCGCGAGAGAGAACAATCGCGTGAGTATTCCAAATAGTCGCGCGACGGTTCGTCTACAATTTTGGCAGATTTTGGCTGCTACTGATCAGTTTTGGTCATTTTTCGTTCCAGAGGGTTTTTGGCACTTTGGTTGGTTCCAGTAAGTCATGATGGGTATATATGACTATGTGCAAGCTTCGGATTCGATTTGTCGCGCTTAACGAAGATTTCAGACCCTCAGCGGCCCATTTCAAGTGAAAATCAAGGTTTCGAGAGGTCAAAACTCGTTCTATGCATTTTTGCCAAGATCTTTCATGCTATACAGGTCATGTAAGCTTTATATGACTATGTGGAGGTGTCGGTTTCAGTCCGGGACATAATTGAGTCATGTTCCTGTGTCGCGTGTCCCTTTTGTGTCTTTTGGGCACTTTTCGGTCTAAATCTCATTTCGGAGTGTTTTCCTTCATCCTATCAACTCGTGCAAGTCACGTTACACGCGTTTGACCTTGCAGAAGTGTCGTTTTGTTCAGAGTCGAGGTATTTTTAATTTTGGCCTTTTAATGCCTAAAATTTCATTGTATTGCCCGTATCCTCGTATCCTGGCTGTATCCTGGGGATGTTTTCTCAAGCCGGTCACTCTTGTGCATATGTGTGTGTCTGTGTATGGTCTCAGTGAGTTATCAATGCAAGTTCGGTTTTAGTGGTTGGTTTTGTTTTCTTTATTCATGATAAGAATCAATAAACCACGAAAATGCAACTTTTATAACTAACCATATGCTAATCCAAATCCAAAGATCCAAAACAAGAGAAAACTACTGTATCTGTGGCACATCTGCCGACAAAAACCATCAAAAGTAGTTCGGGCACATTCGCCCATCCATCAAAAGGCACGCAGGCCTCCACAATCCATGCCAAGTATCAGTACTAGGGCACATCCGCCCTCTATCCATCTACTCGGGCACGCAGGCCCCCGAAAGTAATGCTAAATGCAGAAAGTAAAGAGGTCCCGCTCTGAACCTCAGTCCTCGCCTCCGAACCAGTCGTTCAGGCCAGTATTGCCACCGTCATCATCATCATCGTCATCATCATCGTCAGCACCATCCTTGGGATCTTCCTTGTATGCTGGGTCATCAATGGAGTCATCGGAATCACTACGGCCAGATGAGTGCTCCTCCTCCTCTTCTCCCTCGTCCTCATCTTCCTCTTCATCTCTGTCATCTTCCTCCTCATCCTCGGAAGTCGGAAGCAATACCAGCTTGGGTCTCTTTTGGGCTCGTTGCTCCTCCGATGATGGCCTCTTGCGTACCGCAATCTTGAATTGCTCCTCAGCACATGCCACGGCCTGTCTGGCCACCTCCTTGTTTGCAGCAGCCGCCTGCTAGCTCCTAGTCTGTCGCTGTAATGCAACCGGTGGTGCAGTTGTCCTGGCTGCTAACTTCTTCTGTGGAGGCGACCGTGTCCTCTTGCTCCTAGTAGTCGCCTGTCCCTGTGCCTGCATTGTCATATCATGTAAAGCATTAGTAGACATTGTGCATATTGTATATTGTATATGTTAAGTATTTGAATGACAGGTACACTTTGTTAAAAGCAATCAAAGCATATGTATCGAAAGCAGAGGTACATCATCAAGTATCGAAAGCAGGAATGTATTGTTGTATACCTGAGGCTTCTTGGCAGCAGCTCGCTGAGCCTGTGGGGGAGGCGGTGCTGGATAGCACAACTCTAATGGAAAGCCACCTGCTGCTTGCCTAACCAGCTTCTCCAAAGCCAACATCCGGCGAATGGCTTCATTCACCCACTCAGCAGGTGCCTGCAAGGACAATTCAGTATCATCAAACATGTTCGTAATGGTGCATATGTTTAAATGTAAACAAGGTTCATACCGGAACAGTCATGGGTGGTGGCTCGACTCTGGCAGGCACCAGATGTATCTCTGCAGGATTTCCTTGTGCGTCCGCAACTGGAACGGTCCATAACATCTCTGGGGGTCCGCCTCTCACAAGTACGCCCGCATGGTGCCTAACATGGCCTTCGCAGCCTCTTGCTCTCTCTCCAGCAGCTCTCCTCTCTTCAGCAGCCCCGCGAGCCTGACTCCGCACGTCTCTGAAAGCCCGAATACCCAGTGGCCTCGCCAGGCGATCTCTCTGGTACTCCGCATAGTCCATCTCTGGGCGCAGGTATCGTCTCAGCTCTGTGTGTGGCTGTGTGAACCTCTCCAGCTCAGCCCGGGTGTAGGTGCTCGTGTGCAAGGCTCGAGGCGGAAGTCGCCCTGGCACTTGGAATGCTGTGTAGCCAAGTGACTGACGTGTCACCCGATCTCCAAGGTACCACTGCCAGCCAAAGGCTGACTCAACAACACCCTGCTGGCAGTAATGGCTCTGCTCCTGGTCAGGTACACAGGCTCTGCTCTTGCACCACTCCACGAATTCCAATTGACCTGCACACAGGTCAACAAACAATGGAAACAATAATTGATCAGCGACAGCATTTAAAGCAATTGAAAGAAATGCATATTGTGATTATGAGGGTTTTGTCGTATACCTGTGAGGCCCTGAGCTCATCCAAGTACAGCCTATAGGCGTCGAGGCTGCCTCTACCTTCCTTCGGTCCATGTATTTCTTACTCCATATCAACGCACGGGGGAGAGTACTCAAGTCTGGGTGCTTGCATTGAGGCGGATACATCCGCAGGACCTCATAAGCCCAAAGCTGTTCAAACTCAAGCAAACATATGCGTCAGTCATAGGATATTATGCTGGCATGCTTGCAGATAGGCTATAATAAATGGAAAGTAAGTGATGCAAGTGCAATATAAGTTGTGCTGTGTTATTTTACCTCCCAGACTCGCCAGTAGTCGGCAGTACTCTTCCCTGTCCTTGACGAGTTGCCCAGGAAAGCGTAAGCTGTGCCAAGCACTGCTCCACCCCAGTCAAAACGTGAAGCAGTCCTCAAGTCTCTCAGAGCTGGCAGGTACGACAAGTGTACTCTGCTACGCTTATTTGGATACAGGGAAGCACCGAAGAGGTACAATAGATATGCTCAGGCCATTTGTTCTGCCTCTCTTTCTGTAGTCACCTTCTTCTTCAGGTACTTGGTGAACTGCTCGTACTTCGCCATCCCCTCCTCAATCTTGGGTGCATCACCCAGAAACCACTCCATTGCAACTTGGTCATTCTGGTTGCTCGAGTCAAAAGGGATGGGCTCTCCTCCAACTCTCAGCCCTGTGATCGCCGCGAAATCTGTAGGTGTCACTGTCATCTCTCCAGGGGAAGGTGGAAGGTGTTGGTAGTATTCCTCCATCTCTCAGCAAGTGCCACCAGCACAGCGTGGTCGATCCTACCCCGAGTAAGAGTCCGTATGAACTCCCCAAAGCCTGCTGCATCCACCAGATCCCTCACTCTCTGAGGTAAGCCCTCATATAGTACCAAGGACCTGCAAGCACCACCAAAACCACGGATATCCCTCTGAGCTGTTCCCTCCTGTTTCAAGTACACAAACAAGCAACAGGGTAAATGTTAGCATGCATGGCTTTCATTTTCAAGTTCTTAGTAATCAATGCAGGGGTGTAACAACGGTCCTTTGATTCATGCTGTTTGCATGCATGGCCTATCAGGGTCATGTCATCAGGCAACAGGGCAAATGTTAGCATGCATGGCTTTCATTTTCAAGTTCTAGGTAACCAATGTAGCATTACAATGGTGGCTCTTCAGTTCATCTTATTGCATGAATGGTCTATCAGGGTTATATCATCGTGATTCTGGCTTAGGTGCAGACGGTATTAAGATGGTTGGTTCAAGTTATTACATGGCATGCATTCTACATGGCACACATTTCAGCGGTTCTATTATCGTGTCCGGGCTATTCATGATTAGTTTCAAGAAATTGAAGCACGAAGGGGGTTTGCCTGAAATTACATCGGACCAAGTATTTGCAATATGAGTCTGGGGATCTCTCAGCACCAACTCATCCTCGTACTCTGACCGCTGCGGCGTGTATGCTGAAGAACTCGATGGTACAAACAAATGTGGTACCGAGGGTGTGTACGTCTCTGATGCATAGTCAGGCCGTCTCACCGCTGCTGCCTCTGCCACGGCTGTCACCCTAGGTCCCTGTGCCTCCTCAGCAGCCCTCTCCTCGGCCTCCATGCCTCTCAAGGGCTCCTCTCTATCCTTTCTCTCCCTCTCGGCCCTTTCCGCAGCCTCGGCAGCCTCAATGGCCCGCGCACGATCCTCCTTTGCTTTCAAAACAATCTCACCGATATCGGGACGCTCCTCCAAAAGTCTTGCTAGTATCGCGTCAGG
This sequence comes from Rhododendron molle, assembly GCA_025413875.1. Taxonomy (NCBI): domain Eukaryota; kingdom Viridiplantae; phylum Streptophyta; class Magnoliopsida; order Ericales; family Ericaceae; genus Rhododendron; species Rhododendron molle. The sequence goes on from CM046391.1 coordinate 27,488,268, forward strand.
TGTGTGCTCGGCAATATCATCGTAGGTGATCAGCATGTGACGCAATGATGTGGCCGCTGTCGCTGGTGGCCTGTATGCAATGTCCTCCTCACGGATCTCAACAGGGGCAGCCTCCATGGTCTGCTCCTCCTCAACGGACTCCTCACTCGCTACAACACCCTTGCCTCTTTCCGAATCCCTCGGCGGAGACCCATTCTACCCGGGTTCGTTAACCGCGGCTCCACTGCCGCCAACACCTCCAGAACTACCACCAACCATGGGCGGGCCTCCTGCCACAACGCCCGAGTCTCCTGCTACAGGAATGGACCCCACGGCCTCAGCCAGAACCGTCGCGCGAGGGTTCTCCTCAGTCGCGCGACCCTTCTCTTCGTCACCGACCTCCTGCTGCTGGTCTTCTCCGCCATCGTTGCCGCCTACTACTACTGCACCCACACCCGCGGCTTCTTCTGCCGCCGTCTGATCACCCGTTTCGGTCTCCATTACGCCTCCTCGATCCTCCGGTCGATCAACAACCTCTCCTCCACTGCCTCCATCACTGTTATCTGCCATGAATGCGTGTGGGTGTGTTTGATTTTGGAGCACGATCTAGGGTTTTGATGTGATTCAAGGGTGGGTTTGAGAATTTGAGAGAGTTTTGAAACTCTTAGGAACCGCCTATTATGATTCAGAAACGTCCCGCGGATGAATAAAGGGTGGCACGAGCACGGGCTGGGTTTGGGCTTGTTCCAGATCCAGACCCGGACACAGAACTCTCGCGCGCGTTTTAAGAATCCTCGCGCGATGATTTGTTTTGGGCCTCAGGCCCAAATACCTGGCAAGCCTGCCCGATGATATTTGTTTAGTTCTTATTATTTTTGTTCTTTTAATCCAAGACTTTTAATATTGGCCCTATGATGATAATTTAGGGTCATGTTAAATTAATACTCGTGAGCCGGAGCACTTTCATTTCCCCAGCAGTGGTCCGCCCGCACACGCCTGGGCAAAATTTTCAATCCAGCGACGATCCATCCGTACAATTTCAATTCAGCGACGATCCATCCATCCAATTTCAATTCAGCGACGATCCATCAGTCCAATTTCAATTCAGCGACGATCCATCTGTCCAATTTCAAGTCAGCGACGATCCATTCGTCCAATTAGCGACGATCCATCCGTCCAATTTCAATCCAGCGACGATCCTTCCGTCCAATTTCAATTCAGCGACGATCCATCCGTCCAATTTCAATTCAGCGACGATCCATCCGTCCAATTTCAATCCAGCGACGATCCATCCGTCCAATTTCAATTCAGCGACGATCCATCCGTCCAATTTCAATCCAGCGACGATCCATCCGTCCAATTTCAATTCAGCGACGATCCATCTGTCCAATTTCAAGTCAGCGACGATCCTTCCGTCCAATTTCAATTCAGCGACGATCCATCCGTCCAATTTCAAGTCAGTGACGATCCATCCGTCCAATCAGCGACGATCCATCCGTCCAATTTCAATCCAACGACGATCCATCCGTCCAATCAGCGACGATCCTTCCGTCCAATTTCAATCCAGCGACAATCCATCCGTCCAATCATCAATCAGCGACGATCCATCCGTCCAATTGGTGCACGGTATTTTTTTATATATACTTGCTCGCACCTTTCTTTTAATCGACTTTCGGGTGAACTAGTTGGGTGTCTAGAAATCTTTGACGTTACCTGTACCAGACAATGGTGCTCCGCGTGCCGTCAAAGAGGGACTACTGTAGACACCCCAATCTGGATCTCCTGATTGTTTTACGGTTTCTTGTTTCCCCGATGATGAAATCGGATTAAGAACAGACTTAAGTTTGGAATGGTTTGAACTTTGTGTGTGTGGAACCCTCCTTGAACCTTTTGAACCTCAGAAACCCTGATTTCAGTAAAGAACCAACGCGCACGTGTTCCGAATCCTCACGCGAGTGTTCTGTGCCAGGTGTGGGTCAAAGTCAAACTGTTGACCGTTGACCCTCGTGTGACCTGTAAAACCATCGCGTGCGTGTTCTGAACCCTCACGCGAGGGTTCTCTCTTGTCCCCTTCATCATTTTCCAGCTGGATTTAGTGATCATCAGGGGGTCTATGGGGCATTAGAACCCCGTTTTCCTCCGGTATAGCTGTTGTAGACTGCATGGTTGGCTCTTCCCAACACAACCACTCCCATCACCTTGTTGGAGGCCTTTTCCACCAAGTTTGGTTGACCAGCCTTGTTGACTAATTATTGAGCCATGTCTACCACCCATGCATTTCCCTATATATATCCCCCATTGCTTCCAAAGTAAAGGTGACACAATATCAAGCAAAAAAGGCTTACAAACCCCAACCTCACTTCCAATTCTCTCACTCTTGTGTTCTACATACACTCATATTCCAAGCTACACCACCTTGTTCGAGCCATTTCAAAAACAACTCAAGCAAAGGTATAAACATTTACCTGATTTCTGTCCTGATCCCTAAGGGGGGCTGACAGGGCCAAGGCTGGTAATCAATACCAGTCCTGGCCCTAAAGTCAGCAAGGTTACAAGAAGCAGTGGCCATGGAACCCGCGCGCGAGGGTATAGAACACTCACGCGACACTTTGTGTCTGCGTGAGATGCAACCTTGTGGGGAAGGGTATCCTGGTCTTTCAACTTTGTATACTGTTATTACTGTTTTGAAGCATGTTTAAGATTTTAGATCATTGTGTTGCATGAAAAAGCCATAGTTAGTGTAGACACCCCAATTTGGACCTATTAATTATCCTTAATTTGTGCCCTCGAGGCTCCCCGATGATGAAAATGAATCAAAACAGGCCTTGGACGAACTTGGACAATACTTCTTGGACTTTTTCAAAACCAAAACTCTTCTTTTTCCGACACCCTGAGGGCAAAATGGGCACACTTTTTGGCATAGAAAATAACTTTCAATGAAACCAATTGGGTTAGAAAAAGGACTCAACGAGCTTTCCAACGCTTCGAAAAACACCCAAAACCGAGTTCGGGAGTGTCCGTGGCGCCCTTCTGAAGTTGGGTTGCCACTCTAGAGCGCTCGGGAACACTCCCAAGCGCTTGGGACAGCCACTCTAGAGCGCTTGGGACCACTCTAGAGCGCTCGGGACCACTCTAGAGCGCTTGGGAGTGCTGACAGACCAGTGCATGTTGAGCTTGGCTTTGACCATGGCTTTTCAGGCTTTTTCAGTTCATTCAACGTTCAAACTTGGTCTTACCTAAGTATGCAAGCATGCCTGAGCCAGCAGAGCATCTCATGATGCCTTTTCCTCTCCCCAAAACATTTTCTTTTCATTTTTATTTGATTTTCAAAGCAAAACCATGATTTTCTACTCCCCTATATATACCCCCTTCATTCTACATGCAAGGCCACGAAAATCAGTCCCTCTCTCTCCCCATTCTGCTGCCAAAAACCAGTCTCTAAACCTCTCTCAAATATTCTCCAAAACTTGTGTTTGCAAAGGAAATTTTCAAACAATCTTCAAGTGCTTCAAGAGCCTCAAATCTCTAGTTCATCTACTCCATTTTCCTACTGTTTTCTAACCATTTTCAAGCTCCAAAGTCAGTCCAAGAAGTCAAGTTCAAGCCAAGAAAAGGTATAAACTTGGTTTTTCCAAGTTATTCAATGTTTTTCCACTTCTGAGGGGGATCAAGGAGCTCATACCAGTTCCTCATACTAGTTTTGAGTTCCCTTGATTTTAGTTTAGCAACAAGAAGCAAAGGTACCATAAAAATTCATTTTTGAAGCTTACTGAAGCCACTCCCGAGCGCTCGAGAGTAGTCCCAAGCGCTCGAGACTGCCTCCAGTCCATGTTTGTTGTGTTTTGGTGGATAGTGGGCAGTGGTGAAGTACATTCTTATTCGAGATTGTCTTGTTATTGCATGCATGCGCAAGAAATCCTTTTTCTCAAATAAAAAACATCTCTTACTAAGGTTCGAGTAACAATAATGTTTTCCAAGATTAAAGGGAGGTTTTTATTCTCAAAGGGTCAAGATTGAAGCGAATGCATGCAAGTATAAGACCACTTCATATTTAAAAGCAAGTTGGCTGACATGCAACCCACTGCCAAGCGCTTGAGACCTTTCTTGAGCGCTCAGGAGTGTTTGCATGTCACTGCAATTTATTGTTTCCCCTATCCTGCCATGTTTCTGATATGCCATATGCAAGGATGTTTCCATTTGCTCTTTAAAGAATACAGATTCGATTTTGTAAAAGCAAGGATGCATGGCTTGGGAGGTTGAAGTTCATTTTTATTCTATCAAACCCTCTGCTGAGCTTACCATGTGTTCAGAAATTAATTCAGTTTACAGTCTCTAGTATTATTCTCTGTTTGAGCTAACAAAAGCTTGCAGGCTGGACAGCAACACTTCCAAGCGCTCGGGTGTGCTCCCGAGCGCTCGAGAGTGAGATCAGTGACAGGATTTTCCAGTTTCTGTCATTTTGCACTTCTTTACCACTTTTCGATCATCCACTGTACACATGCACATGCATGCACTGCTTTAACTATTATGTTTGAATACTTGCTATTTGCTTAATGAAATAAAATGTTTTCGAAAAATCCCACAAATGTGTAGTAGAGACCGATTTCAAATTGGGCGAGGGGGGTGCTGTAAAACCCTTCCCCCCTCGTAACATGGCTTCCGAACCCAAAGCAATCTCTGGTTTTCAATTCAAATCAATCATTTTCAAGTCAAAACGGTTTCTCGGGTGGCAAACCACAAATCCGGGTGGCGACTCTTCAAATTTTTCAAATCGATTAAAAAAAACGAGGCGTTTCTTTTCGGGCCGCCCCGATTCCACCCGGGGCTGTGGTAGCCCACAGTGGCGACTCTGCTGGGGACGTTTAATTGATACTTGAGAAAATGTCGGTTTGTTGATAAAACGGCCCGCTTTTCTTGAATATCAATTAAACTTGCGAGCCAAGCTTGAAAAATGTTTGTGGGATTTTCAAAGTTATTTTGTTTCATTGTCTATTTCTTGTGTATATATCTTGTGCAGCCCCGCTGTTGTGTTTCGGCAATCCTACCCGGCTTGCCGGTGATGGGGAATCCCGGAATGCTCAGCAACCCTCGACCATGACGAGTCATCCCTGCCGTTTATACAGTTATTGGGTGTACGCTCGATAATCGGGAGGCATACATTGACTCTAGTCCGGGGAACCCTTTTCTAAACCAAAACTCGGCCTCTATACATGTGTAGAAAGCAATAGAACCATCCAAATTAGGACAGCGACCCGCAAAGTAGGACTATGTGCTATATCCTGCCTACATGTTACTACTTTCTGCATCTCACCGTGCATCTTATCCATCCCATGCCATTATGCTGTCTGTTTCAAGTGTTATGCTTCTTAAGCTTGCTTGCGCGGTCTATAGAAGGTTGCCAAGACCGAATGAAGAATCGTGCACACCAGTGTACGTTGTCTAAACTACATAAGTCCTTAGAACAATGAGACTTTGGGAAATCAAAATATGCTAAGTCCTTGACTAATGCCTAATCGAAAATTCAACAGAGAATAAGGAATAACAGGAAACGACGCCGTGATGTCACTTTACTTACACCACTTTGGCTAATGGCACCATGCCACTGACACCACTCTGGTTGTGGTTTCACGTCGTCTATACCAAGCTATTCCAAGTTCAAAATTGAAATTTCGAATGAGGACTAGTCGAATGCTTAGTTCATTTTGACATCTCTTAGAACCTGTCGTTCTAAACAAAGGATACACCTTAAAAGAAATTCTGAGGAATGAGGCAACCTTCGAAATACCATAATCGTATCCCGCTTGCGCATCGCACCATGCATCTTCTGCTTACTTTCGTGTCCCGTATAAGACTCTTAAACTCGCTCGCGCGGCTTGTTTAGGATTGCCTGGACCGATGAAGAGTCGTGCTTTTTAAAGGCACGTTGTTGGAATTAATTAGTCCTTGGAACGATGAGGTCTTAGGGATATCGAAATTCATTAAGTCTTCAATGCATTTTTCAATCATGGATTCAATGAAGATTAACGAAACAATTAGGCTACAATGTCGTGATACCCACACCACCTAGGTTATAGTGCGAAGTCACTTACACCGCTTAGGCTAATGGCGCCATGCCACCTACGCCACCCCGGTTACGGTATCATGTCATTTATGCCAAACGTTTTTTTTGAAACCAAAATAGAAATTCCGGGTGAAAAATGTTGAAGTCTTAATTTGCCTTGATATCTCCCAAGTCTTGTTATTCCTAATCAAAGGATACACATTTAAAAGAATCTCTGAGGACTACAGCAATCCTTCATAGGTTGTCATTTCTTGGGTCTAGGAGACCGTAAATCCATGGAGTTTGGGATAACTCCAGTGTTCGCCGTGCTCGAACGGCTCCCTCTAGCCTTAAGTGCATTTTCCAGCAGTCTTATTGCTCTATCTCAGATGGTCTTAGATAAGGAGATTGGCTCTGATTCCCAACGTGAGGAATTTAACCTGCCTGACAATGACCTACCTGTGGCTGTTGGAACTATCCGTAAAGTTTGATCCCTTGAGTCGACGATGACAACACATGAATAACAATTCTTTTATTCATACATGTTTTTTTCAATAAATCACAACAGGAGCACATTCTGAGTTTGCTTCTTACTTTACTGTCAGCACTGGGCCATCCATCCTACAACAAAGCCATACCTTCATAGACTCAGAATTTGTGGGAAGATATGGAACAGCCGGTGGAAAATTTGAATGGGGAGCATTCGAACAGGGAACAGTCAACAGGGAATCTGAATGAATTGGATCAAATCCAAACTTCCATCCGACAGATGGGTGAGCGAACAGACAACCAAATTACACAGTTGATGGTCATGATAACCGGGGTTGCCAAACGACTTCCACCTCCTCAAAATCCAGAAACACCCCTTGAAAATAACCATGAACCACCCCCTAAACCAAACCCCCAAAGCCCAGAAATGGCAGCCATTAAAGCCAAATTGGCCCAACTTGAGCAGTCCTTAGCCAGAAGCGAAAGAATAACCTCAATTGGTTTCGACATCGACGAACTCTGCCTCTTCCCAAATGCCAGACTACCCAAGAAATTCAGGCCAATCGACTTTGCTAAGTTCGACGGAACCGGTGATCCAAAAGCACACTTGACCAGCTACATTGGGGCACTTTCCATGTGGGGCATGGAGAAAGACGCCATGGCCCAAATGTTCCTGTAGACACCCCAATCTGGCTTTCAGATTAGCTTATTTACGGTTTTTTGATTTCCCGATGATGAAACGGATCAAGAACACTTCGGGAATGTCGAGTGTTTGAGCTTTGAGTGTTTGAAGAACCTTTGAACCTAACCTAGCCAAAAACCACATCAAAAAGCCAAAAACCAATTGTCGCGCGAGGGTTTAGAACCATCGCGCGAGGATCAAGCTGCCAGGTGTGGTCAACAGTCAAACTGTTGACCGTTGACCATCGCGTGCCAGGGAGAACCCTCGCGCAACAATTCCAAACCATCGCGCGACGGTTCTCTCCTGTCCTTTTCACCTTTTTTCAGCTGGGCAGCTTAATCACCAAGTAATCTTCAGCCAGACCTCGTGGACTGGCTGGGCTTCTCTCCTTGCAAGCTTTCCATAAGTGGCAATTTGGCCACCAAGCCAAATTGGTTGGTTCTTTCTCCTCCATACACCATTTCCACCACTTTTCCTATAAATACCCCCATGGTGCTTCCATTTAAAGGGTTCCAAAAAGAAGGGTTAACAATCTTGGGTTCAAGAGAAAAAAATTAGAAAGTACCAAGGTTCAAGTTCAAAAGGCTACACAACCTTTAATACACTTGGTATTTCACCACTCTAGCCACCTTCATACACTTATTTTCCAAGCTCTATCACCTTGTTCAACCTCAATTCAATTCAAAGCTCAAACACCATTCAAACTCAAAGGAACCAAAGGTATAGCTTACCTTGTTCTGCTCTTTGTTACGATCACGAGGGTTGGCAGGCCAAGGCTGGTAATCAATACCAGTCCTGGCCCTAAAATCAGCAAAGTTACAAGAAGCAGTGGAACAAGAACCCTCGCACGACGGTTCCTAACACTCGCGCGACACTTTGTGTCAGTGTGATGATGAACTTCGCGGGGAAGGGTATCCTGTTCTTCGTGTTTCATAAATAATTCTTACTGTTTGGAGCATGTTTTAGGTTTTAGATCACTGTTGATGCATGTTAAAACTTGTTTACTGCTTTTCTTAGCTTAAATTGCAAATTCAAAATGTCAAAATGCATTTCTGTTCTGTTGGAACATCCCTGGGATCATTCTGGACCTGTCCCAGAACCCAGGATGAGCAAAACCAAACACTGGAAGGTTGACCCGAACCCTCGCGCGATGGTTCTAAACCCTCGCGCAATAGTTCTAAACCCTCGCGCAACAGTTTGAAACCCTCGCGCGACGAATCGTCTCAGATCAGTAGCTAGCCATGCATGGTTAACTAGGTTTTAGGCTTCTGTTTTGTCCCCTCACTGTTTAAGGGGTGTTTTAGTAATTTTGTGGCTCTGTAGCCTTTTAGAATTGTTTTAAACTGTATATTTAAACTGCTATAAACTGCTTGGTTTGTCCTGGGTGTGCACTGGTCCTTCCAGAGCCCAGAAGGTTTGAGAATAAGAGCTGTGGGTTGTGGGCTCAGCCTGTAAAACCCACAGCAGTCTGTTCTCATCCTATACTAACTGCTCATCCATGCTATCTATCACATCTTGCAAACTTGTTACAGTTTTAATCCCCGATTAATCGTTCCCGCCCTAATCGCTAAAATTGGTTAAAAAGAAGAATCACAATGTTTTCAAAATGCCTTAGTAGAGACCGATCTCGAATTGGGCGAGAGGGTGCCTTAAAACCCTTCCTCTCTTGTAACCTGGCTCTCGAACCTGAGATATGGTTATGACGGATCGGTTCCTTCACTTTTTCAAATCAAATAGCGCTGGTGCTTCAAATACGGTTCCTTGGGTGTCGGACCTTCAAACCCAGGTGGCGACTCAGTATTTACGAGCGCTTGCCTGCTTCTCCGCTCGCGCTCTCTCGATTATGGGCCCTTGCAGGAATCCGGAAATTCCAGGGCATGCTGCCCACAGTGGCGACTCTGCTGGGGATAATCGAACCAATATTAATCCATACTTAGAGTTTAATACGTTTGTGAACAATCCCTAAAAAGTCTGTCAAAACGGTGAGTTTCGCGCTGCCGAAGGTTGGAATGGTGATTTAACAGGACCTCGTGTCCGGCCAATCTAATCTGGGACTTTTTTTCGATTGTTCACTTGCGTAGTTTCCTTTAAAGATGGACTAAATAAAGTGAACCAAATTTGAAAAGGCATTTTGCAAAATTGTGATTCTTCTTCTTTTTTATCAATTTCTAGCATTTCATTTGCATCGATGTGGGATAAGCCTCGTTGGATCGTTTTGGCAATCCGGCACGGTTTACCGGAGCCTGGGGACCCCGAATGACCAACAACCTTCGACGATGATGGGTCATGCTACCGTTTGACTGTTGCTCTGCGAATCGCGGGCAACGGGAGGTATATCTGTGGCCCTAGTCCGAGGAACCCGTTACGAACCAAAACCGGCCTTTGCATATACAAAGCATTAGAACTTTCCAAACTAAGACAGGAACCTGCAGGGTAGGATCTAAATGCATCTAACCCCATATACTATCTACGTGTTATTGCTTTCCCTATCGCATGCACTGTACATACTTGTCATTTTGCATAGGAGCATGCTTAGGGCAGTTCTTTCTTTCAAGTTTGTCTTACGCTGTCTGAGACGTTGTTGGACCCGATGAGGAATCGTTCATTCTGTCGAATGTTCGTTATCAATCGCAAAGTCCTTAGTTCAATGAGACTTTGAGAAATCAAAATTTGCTAAATCCTCGGCTCATGCCTGATTGAGGATTCAACCGACAATAAGGAACAACAAAGTATTGATGCTGTGTCACTGGCGCCACCCAGGTTGAAGTGCGTTGTCACTATACACCACGTTGTTCAAGGTTAAGGTGCCATGTCATCAATGCCGAGTTGTTTCTAATTCAAAGTTAAATCTTCAAAAGGGACTAGATGAAAATTTAGTTTATTTTGACATCTCTTAGGATCTGTCGATCTACATGGGGACACATCGCCGAAAAGAATTCTGAGGATTCTGGCAACGTCTGAAATTCGTGAGGCAAACTCGTCTCTGGAACTGTACATACATACATGTCGTTTTGCATAGGAGCATGTTTAGGGCGGCTTCTAGGTTGTCTCTCGCTTTCGAGTCTGTCTTATGCTAATTTGGACGCTGCTAGACCCGATGAAGAGTCGTGCATCTCGATGGTGCATGTTGTTAATTTTTCAAGTCCCTAGATCAGCGAGACTTTGGGAAATCAAACCTTATTAAATCCTTGGCTCATGCCCGGTTGAAGATTCAACCAAAGATAAGGAACCACAAAGTGTTGATGTCGTGATATTGATGTCATTTTGGTTATCGTGCGCAGCACGTACACCGCTCCGGCTAACGCGCGTTGTCGCTGAAGCCACCCCGGTAAAGGTGTCACGCCATCAATACCGAGTTGTTCCAAGTTCAAAGTCGAATCTTCAAAAGGACTAGTCGAAGACTTTAGTCTGTTTTGGCATCTCTTAGGATCAGTTTGATCTATTCAAAGGATACACCCTCGAAAAGAAATCTGAGGATTTTGGCAATGTCCGAACATCATGAGACAGACTTGTCTCTAGCTCTAGAGTCTAGGTTTGACACCGATAGCGATGTGTGCATTGCATTCTAATTGCTGTAAGAACACCACTGAGCTTTCACTTATTTTACTGTCTAGTTCATAGCCATTGCGCCGAGTAAGAGAGTACCGAAAGGAAGAGCCAAACCTACTTGGGAACGTCTTCAGAATCCGAGTCAAAGGTTGGTCAGGTTACAATCCCAATCAGTCACAACGGAAGGCTCTCCGTGCTCTTTGTTGGCTACTCTACAGTCAGGGTCACCACCGGTTGTACAGGAAGGGCAACCAGCATCCTCATCTTCTGCTTCGAGCACTTCTGAATCACCTACCAGAGGTTCAACCACTTTCTCTGGAAGACATGCTCATGAACCTCCAGAACAGTATCACTGCGATGCAGCAAAAGGCCATCCAGACCGATGCTAACATCACCCGTCTCAATGACCTTATCAACACTCGTCTTCCACCTCCACTCGAAGAGGAAGGCGAGGACGATGAGGACGACCAGGAGCAGCCTATCATGGTCCCAGATCCGAATCACGAGGGGCGTCTCATTGTTCAGCCCAACCCTAGGAAGGCTCATGCGCCTGCTGCAAACCTGAATCTTGCGGGTAGGGAACTTGTTCAAAACCCTGACATAGCTGCTCTTATGGCCAAGATGGCAAAGCTAGAAGAATCCGTCACAAAATCTGAAAAGATCAGCACATGCGGAATAGACTTGGATCGTCTCTGCCTGTATCCTAATGCTAAGCTGCCTGACAAGTTCAAAATGCCCGACTTGGTCAAGTTTGACGGGAGTGGTGATCCCAAGACTCATCTCTACGGCTATCATGCCGCCATGAAGCTACTCAAAGTAGAAAGTGAGGCCATGTCTCAGCTTTTCCCTCAAACTCTCTCAGGCCTGCCTTCCATTGGTTTCTGTCGCTCGACATCTCCAAAAGAAGAACTTGGGAAGACATTGGGGCTGCCTTCATCGCTCAATACCACTACAACTCTCAGCAAGATGACTACTCGGGAGTTAGAATCCACGAAGATGGAAGCTAAGGAGTCTTTGCGGACTTTGTCAAGCGGTGGAGAGCCAAAGCCGCTTTAATGACTGAGCGGCCCAGCGAGAGAGACCAACTCGCATCATTTCCCGCAATCTCCAGCCGGACTATGCCAGGCAGGTGCTTGCTCAAGCGTCCGCCAACTTTGAAACCTTCTTTGACGCTGCCTGGCCATCGAGGATGCGCCGCAAAGTGGGATTCGCCAAGAGGGAATCCTCTTCTTCCAATCCCCATAAATCAAAGTCGAGGGCTTACTCTGGAAATAGTAGTGCCATTGTTTGGCAGTAGCAATTACGCTAGCACGGCTACAAGTGGGGACAACGCTGTTGCTTTCCCTAATCCTACACCGACATCAATCAGGTTCAAAACGCTCAAAGCTTAGGGCCCGAACCCAACCTCGGAGTTTCTCTGCCTTTGAGCATCTCTATTCGCAGTGATGGAGAAACTCGTCAAGTCCGGGCATCTCAAACCTTTGACCCCTACTTCCTCACCCAAAGTACCTGCTGGTTATAATCCTAACCTCTTCTGCGGGCCTTCCACCAAATGCCTGGCCATCACACTGACAAGTGCTATCGTCTTCGACATGAGATTCAAGATCTTATTGATGATGGCACGGTTCAAGTTCCACCAAAGCCCAACATCATTTCCAACTCTTTGCCTCAACACGGGTCTAACCCTCTGGTTGGTCAGGTATCTATCACCTCCACTCAAATTAACCCAAGCTCCACCATATTCAACCCTAGCCACTACATCGTCCTAGCACATCAACCCAAACCCATCGTATCCATCCCATCTGAGCCGGAGGTTAACATGATGGCAGTAGGTTGGGCAATTAAGGTTTTCACTACCAACATCTGGTTTGATAGTGATGAGGGGCTTACAAGGGAGAAGACTGACTGGCTGAGGTCCATTGATCAAAGGAGCACCGAGTAGGTTTGGTCGATAAGCCAAAGGAGGCCGAAGTGCTGTTGCTTGGGCCTGACACCCGCTGAATCCTACCTCTTTTGTAAAAGCTAAGGGTAGCTTTTCAATAGTTGCATTTTCAAAACCGCGTTTAGTTTGCATTGGCATCTTGTCTGAGTATGACATAGTCTTTTGCGTTTGTCTCGTCTAGCTCTGAGTCGGAGTTTGAGCCTCTTGGCCCTTCACGTCGTAGCTTTCATTTCAAGTTTTGAGTCTGCTGTACTTGGCAAACCCCGAGGGTTTTTATGATTTGCATTATTCTGCTTCTAAGTACTTCGCTGGCTTTTATATAAACTGTGTCGACCCTGACGGCGAAGGGATAGATTTCGATGGGATCATCCCCAAGGAAATGTGTTCCCTCACCGAAAGGGAAGACAAAAGGTGTGCTCAGCCTATTAAAAGAAAAAGTAGTTTCTATAAACTTGAAAGGCAAGGATAACCTCCCAATGGTTCCATTGGTTCAAAGCTATTCCCAGAGGAGCATTGCGCCCGGTCAAACAGGCTCAAGAATTCATCGACGTCTTGTCGTAGTCTCACAAAAGACGCACCTGGCGTTGATCCTGAGATAAAGAAGCATCAAACCCCCTACTACCGGGTACCAATCCAAAAAAAACAAAAGCTCAAGAGGGCTCCGGGCCTCATACCATGTTCAAAAGCAACAACAGTGGCGTTCCGCCGAGTACCAATGAGATAGTGTACAAAATGGCCCGGAGCAAGGCATTTCCAACCAAAGCACTCCTGACCCTGCGTCATCAAATCCGTTGTATCTGGGGCTGCGGCCAAAGATCGATGACCTCGACGGCAACCAATTCAATACCATGGTCAACTTGGATCAATTCAAACGCAACTTTTCCCTGAGAGAAGCTCGTTGGGCTGAAAACTCGGCAGTTCCAAGCAAAAGTTAGAGCAGCCTGCTAGCCCGAAAACCTATGAAGGGGGTCTAGGCAAAAGTAAATAGGCAATATTTGAAAGCTCGCTAGACCAAAGACCCGAATGGGCGGTACTAGGCAAAAGTTAGAGCGCAAAAGGAGAGGTAAACACACGAGTGAACCTTAGCCTGAACTACGTTTTGACCTGATTCCCTAGCTTGGGATACGTAGGCAGTTTCTCATTGAGACTCGGTCACACTCTATCAAAGTGGATCCATGGTTGACATTTTGGTACACATCAAAGGTCGAAGAGGATCAAAGGTCAGATCAAGCTGCAAGGAATTAGGAGGGGAAAACCTTTGTCTTTCAATTTTATTGCAAAGTGCTATTTCTATTACGGGCTAAGCATAAGTCTTAAAAATATTTGAAGCATCAAAACAGAACGAAATGCTAAAAGCCTAATGGCTCACGCTTTATTCTAAGTTCAATGAGGTGCTGGTATGAGCAACTGCAGCCTCGCGTGCGTGCTTTTTCAACTCCGGCGGTGCTACTGCCCTCGAATAACGTTCCAGGGCTTTTGCCAAGTCTTGTCATACCATGCGAGTCATATGGACTTAATGTGACCGCATGGGGGTGTCGGTTTCAGTCCGGGCCTATATGAGTCAACATATCGTCTTATGTCCATCTTTGCGATATTTTTCCAGCTTTTCAATCAATTGTCATGTTGAGATGCTTTTCTCAATTTTGTTTGTACAGTCTTTGTACCTTTTGCACTTTCGTAAATGTCAGTTTCACTTGCCTAAGGAATGTTGTGAGTTTTGGCCGCTTAATGCCCAAAATTTCATTGTGTTCTGTGTGTCTAAGGGTTCGCTATTGTACCCTGGGACTCTTTCTCCCTTTTCGTTTGAGCTAGGCGAGTCTGTACATGAGCGCATGTCTATGTGTCATTTCAGGTCACTTGTCAATGCAAGTTAGATATTAGCGGCTAGAAAATGCAACTTTACATTGCTACCCCTAGCTCCTGTAATCCACAAGCTATGGAATCTCATGAACACCAAGGGCTCGTCAGCCCAAGGCCAAGCAAAGCATCTCTGGGGCACGTCCGCCCAAGCATCGAAGAGAGGGCACACAAGCCCAAATTCGTCAACTGGGGCATGCCAGCCCGTTCAGCGTCTATCTATCTGGGTGCGCATCTCAGAAGTGTCAGACAGTACAATAATGAGGCTCAGTGGTAGTCCTTAGGCGTCGTTGTCCTCCTAGGTGCCGCCCTTAGCTTGCATCTGCATTTTCAATTTCGTATACATCATTGCATATTGTGTACATTAAATGTTGAAAGCAGGAAGATGGCCAGCATGGTTGCCGTCATATAGGTTTGTTTGCCGAAGGATGCGATGCAATCTCCTGCGGTTTTGGTTCAAGTGGTTAGCGGATGCGATGGAAATCTCCCTAACTCTTGATTTGGTTTGCCGAAGGATGCGATGCAATCTCCTACGGTTTTGGTTCAATTTGTTAGTGGAGGCCATGGAAATCTCCCTAATCTCGGTTTGTAAACCAAAGGATGCTATCCTGCGGAGCCGTTTCAACGACAGCCGGTCCTGTCAAAGTTCCCCAGCGGTTTGATCAATCAGCACATTGATCTTTCCGTCCGCATTCAACGACAGCCGATCCTGTCAAAATCCCTCAGCGGTTTGATCATTCAGCACATTGATCTCTCCGTCCGCTTTCAACGACAGCCGGTCCTGTCAAAGTTCCCCAACGGTTTGATCATTCAACACATTGATCTTTCCGTCCGCATTCACGACAGCCGGTCCTGTCAAAGTTCCCCAGCGGTTTGATCAATCAGCACATTGATCTTCCCGTCCGCATTCACGACAGCCGGTCCTGTCAAAGTTCCCCAGCGGTTTGATCAATCAGCACATTGATCTTCCCGTCCGCATTCACGACAGCCGGTCCTGTCAAAGTTCCCCAGCGGTTTGATCAATCAGCACATTGATCTTTCCGTCCGCCTTCATGGCAGCCAGTCCTGTCAAATTCATCAAACGGCAATCAACACATCGTTCAGTCCACAACGACGATCAGATATCGTCCAATGGTCCGTTCATTCGCAACTGATTGTTCCTCAGGAGAGTCCGTCTTGGCCTGTCCCGAACGACAATCACCCTCAGTCTAGCCGCAAGTGCATCTTCCAGCAGGCTTATTGCTCTGTCTCGGATGGTCTTTGATAAGGAGATTGGCTCTGATTCCCAACAGTTGGAATTCAACCTGCCTGACACGACCTACCCGTGTTTGTTGGAATACTTTGTGCCGAGGATAGCTTGATCCCCAGCAACGACGGCCGGTCCCGTCCAAATCTACAGCGACAGCCTGTCCTGCCCAAATTTGATCAACAAGCGGTGATGCAATCGTCCACTTCTACTTCCATCCCCAGCGACGGTCCGCCCGTCCATTCAACCAATCAGGTTCTGTAAGTATTCTTGTCTACTTTGCTAGTATGCTTTGCTCTGGATTGCCTTGAGGGGTGTCTAGAATTCTTTGACGTTACTTGTACCAAGTCAATGGTGCTCCAAATACCGTCAAAGAGGGGCTACTATAGACACCCCAATCTGGCTTTCAGATTAGCTTATTTACGGTTTTTTGATTTCCCGATGATGAAACGGATCAAGAACACTTCGGGAATGTCGAGTGTTTGAGCTTTGAGTGTTTGAAGAACCCTTGAACCTAACCTAGCCAAAAACCACATCAAAAAGCCAAAAACCAATTGTCGCGCGAGGGTTTAGAACCATCGCGCGAGGATCAAGCTGCCAGGTGTGGTCGACAGTCAAACTGTTGACCGTTGACCATCGCGTGCCAGGGAGAACCCTCGCGCAACAATTCCAAACCATCGCGCGACGGTTCTCTCCTGTCCTTTTCACCTTTTTTCAGCTGGGCAGCTTAATCACCAAGTAATCTTCAGCCAGACCTCGTGGACTGGCTGGGCTTCTCTCCTTGCAAGCTTTCCATAAGTGGCAATTTGGCCACCAAGCCAAATTGGTTGGTTCTTTCTCCTCCATACACCATTTCCACCACTCCTCCTATAAATACCCCCATGGTGCTTCCATTTAAAGGGTTCCAAAAAGAAGGGTTAACAATCTTGGGTTCAAGAGAAAAAAAGTAGAAAGTACCAAGGTTCAAGTTCAAAAGGCTACACAACCTTTAATACACTTGGTATTTCACCACTCTAGCCACCTTCATACACTTATTTTCCAAGCTCTATCACCTTGTTCAACCTCAATTCAATTCAAAGCTCAAACACCATTCAAACTCAAAGGAACCAAAGGTATAGCTTACCTTTGTTCTGCTCTCTGTTCTGATCCCTGAGGGGGCTGGCAGGGCCAAGGCTGGTAATCAATACCAGTCCTGGCCCTAAAACCAGCAAAGTTACAAGAAGCAGTGGAACAAGAACCCTCGCGCGACGGTTCCTAACACTCGCGCGACACTTTGTGTCAGTGTGATGATGAACTTCGTGGGGAAGGGTATCCTGTTCTTTGTGTTTCATAAATAATTCTTACTGTTTGGAGCATGTTTTAGGTTTTAGATCACTGTTGATGCATGTTAAAACTTGTTTACTGCTTTTCTTAGCTTAAATTGCAAATTCAAAATGTCAAAATGCATTTCTGTTCTGTTGGAACATCCCTGGGATCATTCTGGACCTGTCCCAGAACCCAGGATGAGCAAAACCAAACACTGGAAGGTTGACCCGAACCCTCGCGCGATGGTTCTAAACCCTCGCGCAACAGTTCTAAACCCTCGCGCAACAGTTTGAAACCCTCGCGCGACGGTTCGTCTCAGATCAGTAGCTAGCCATGCATGGTTAACTAGGTTTTAGGCTTCTGTTTTGTCCCCTCACTGTTTAAGGGGTGTTTTAGTAATTTTGTGGCTCTATAGCCTTTTAGAATTGTTTTAAACTGTATATTTAAACTGCTATAAACTGCTTGGTTTGTCCTGGGTGTGCACTGGTCCTTCCAGAGCCCAGAAGGTTTGAGAATAAGAGCTGTGGGTTGTGGGCTCAGCCTGTAAAACCCACAGCAGTCTGTTCTCATCCTATACTAACTGCTCATCCATGCTATCTATCACATCTTGCAAACTTGTTACAGTTTTAATCCCCGAGTAACTGTTCCCCACCCTACTGGCTTAAAATTGGTTAAAAGAAGAAGAATCACAATGTTTTCAAAATGCCTTAGTAGAGACCGATCTCGGATTGGGCGAGAGGTGCCTTAAAACCCTTCCTCTCGTAACCTGGCTCCGAACCCAGATATGGTTATGACGGATAGTTCCTTCACTTTTCAAATCAAATAGCGCTGCAGGTGCTTCGAAATACGGTTCCTTGGGTGTCGGACCTTCAAACCCAGGTGGCGACTCAGTATTTTTGCGGCGCCGCTTCTTCCGCCGCGCTCCTCGACACGGGCCCGTGCGCTTTGGAATCCGAAAATTCCAGGGCATGCTGCCCACAGTTCCCTCAAACACTGATTGGGCATGCCATGCACTGGTTCACTGCCTTGGAAATAACAAAGAAGAAATCTTGGAAAGACATCTATGAGGCTTTCGTGGCCCAGTTCGACTACAACGTCCAACTTGAGGTCACCACCCGAGAGTTGGAATCAACAAAGATGGACTGGAGGAGTCTTTCATGAATTTTGTCCGAAGATGGAGAGCAAAGGCTGTTCAGATGAAGGACAAACCCTCTGAGAAAGATCAAATTCGGATGATTGTCCGAAATCTCCAGCCCGCACTTGCCAATCACATGATCCTAGCTCAAGCCTCTTCCGACTTCAAGACGTTCTTCGAAACAGGCCTGGCAGTCGAAGAAGCCGTTCAGTTGGGCATCCTCGAAAATACTGACAACCCCAAGGCCTTCTGTGCCTTCCACCAAATGCCCGGTCACGCTACCAATGACGGTCACCGTCTAATTGATGACGAAAGCATCCCAATGCCGAACCTCAGGTCTGAAGGAGAATTTTGAGTGCAGCAAAGTCAATCCATGAATGGAATCTGTCATGAGTTGGGCAACTTTTAAGTTTCAAGTCGAGTCTTTTTCAATTTCAAGTCAGTTTGTACCTCGAGTCTTTTATGCTTTTCGTGTCTGTGTGCTTTCAAATTCAAGTTTGTAGTCAAAGAAGAAAAAAAAAATCAAAAGAGAGTCAGTTTCGTAGTCCCGAACTACGTTATGACCTGATTCCTTTGCAAGAAGGATACGTAGGCAGCCTCATTCTGAGGCCCGGTCATGTTTATTCGAGTCGATCCTGAAATTCGGTCATGATCTTTCAAGTCAATCCTTCGTCGATCCGTCCTGTCTTTCAAAATCAATCTCAAGCTTCTCGTGTCGAAATTGTGATAATAAACTTGCGTTTTGTGATAATCCCTTAACTTGGAATCGTTTTTCACCACCAATTAAGGAATCAAAACACGAGAAACTTCGCCCTTGCAAGAAGAAGAATTTCATGGGACCACTCCCTGGCACTGTCAAGAAGCGACGCCTTGGCCCGAGAAAAAGCTCGCTAGATCAAAACCTCAAAATGTGATCTAGGCAAAAGTTAGAGCACACAAATCTCTTAACTTGCATCTAGGATCCTGTTATTAAGTTGTGCAATTCAAAATAAAGAAAGGCATTCTTTTCTTTTATCAAACGCTTGAAGATATATATCCATTGATAACCCCTTTTGAGCCTAAATCAATTTCTTTGAAAGAACCCAGCTAGGCAGCTATCCCCCACACCGGGATGAAATGAGGAGGATAAATGTGCCAAACACATGGTTATCATCAGCGCATCAGAATTCAAAGTGTGAAAGTGCCAAATACATGGGCGCAATGAGATGCAAAACTTTGAAGAAAAAAATAGAGAAAGCTCAAAATCAATGAAAGTGCCAAACACATGGGCACAACAAAGTGCAAAGCAAATCAAGTGAAAGAAGGCACCCATTAAAAGCAAAAGGGCACAAAAATATTCAAGATAGCTGCTAGCTCTCGAAACCCAAAGAAAATGAAAATTTTTAAGCCTATTATCCTTCCTTTGTTAAACTAAACCTTGGCCACGTTACAACCCAGATAAAGCCCTTTCAGATTGAAAAACACAACTTGATAACAAAATTCCTAGATAATAGGAGAAAACAAGAAGGAGCACCAAGGCAAGACATTTCATGAATCCTGCAAAATCCAAGCTGGGGCATTTTCGAAATCCATATGTAACAATCTGAGGCACGGTTTATGGTAAAGACCCTCGTGTTTTGACAATACAAGATCAAAGAAAATCCTGAATGAGCATCACTTGATGGAGCTAAAACAATTTCAAAACCCAGAATGGGAAAAACACCAAAACTTGATTTTATCATGACAATTCCAAACGTCAATTGTGGGGCATGCTTGCCATTTTTTGAACCCTCAAACAATCAAGTTTCTCGTCGAGTCAAATCAAACTCCTCGTCCAGTCAAGATCATGGAAATTCAGTCCTCTCATAAATGGTCTTTCATGTCTTTTGAGTCATCTAAGCCTTGTCCAAATTCACACAAGGTCATCTGTCTAGTCAAGTCATATTGATCTTGAGGTCCCAACTCGTGAGAAAAATTTCGATACATGGAAGAACCCGCGCTTGCACTCATGATAAAACGGGTTGCCAAAACTATCAGTGGAATCAAGGAAAAGAATCAGAACTAAGGTCCGTCACTCACTGGGGCACATCAGCCCAATGTCATTAATCATAGCAAGCATACAGCCAACATCAAGACTGGGGCCTGAATGCCCAAAACTCAAACTCAAACCAACTCCAACTCAAGCCCTGGGTCCAGCTCAAACCCAATTTTCATCCAAAGACAAACTCCATCCCAAATCCCAAGGTCCTGAAAATACCAGGCCGCTGGCCAAAAACAGTAAAGCAGAGAGAGTACTCAGACATGTCCTTTGTTGTTTTCAAATAAATAAATAAATAAAAAATCATCGATGTTGTCAAATGTCAAAACAAGGGTCTCACTTTCTAGCCTCGACCTCTTATGGTCGCCTTCATCTATCATAGTTGTCAACACGACTGCTTGACGTGCTGCCATAGATTTGGCATTGTCCTCTGTGACATCTTTCAATCGACTGCTGCCATAGATTTGGCATCGTCCTCTTGGACATCATTCAATCATCTTATGCCATAGATTTGGCATCAACCTCTTCTGCCATAGATTTGGCACCGTCCTGAGCGACATCTTTCAATCATCTTCTGCCATAGATTTGGCACCGTCCTGAGGGACATCTTTCAATCATCTGCTACCATAGATTTGGCACCGTCCTGAGGGACATCTTTCAATCATCTGCAGCCATAGATTTGGCACCGTCTTGAGGGACACATTTCAATCATCTTCTGCCATAGATTTGGCATTGTCCTAAAGGACATCATCCAATCAACTTCTGCCATAGATTTGGCATCACTCTCTCGACTTCTGCCATAGATTTGGCATTGTCCTGAGGGACATCATCCAATCATCTCCCGCCATAGATTTGGCATCACTCTCTCGACTTCTGCCATAGATTTGGCATTGTCATGAAGGACATCATCCAATCATCTCCGCCATAGATTTGGCATCACTCTCTGATCTTACGCCATAGATTTGGCATCGTCTTAGGACACCTTTCAATCATTTTCTCGCCATAGATTTGGCACCGTCTGAGGGACACCTTTTCATTCACCTTACGCCATAGATTTGGCACCGCCCTGAGGGCCCGAGGGAGGACACCTTTTCAATCAAATTCCGCCATAGATTTGGGCTTCGTCCTGAGGGACGTCTTTCAATCACCTTTCGCCATAGATTTGGTTTTATCCATTCCAGACAAACTAACTTGTCTCATTGGATGGCACCCCTCGCGGTGTATTTGCCTTTTTATCCCTTCGAGGCAAACTAACTTGTCTCATGGGATTGGACCCCTCGTGATGTATTCGCCTTTTTATCCTTTGAGACAAACTAACTTGTCCCATTGGATAGCACCCCTCGCGGTGTATTTTATGTTGCGCCGGTTTAATTATTCCACCCACTGAGACTGAGCAATCGGTGGGCACTCCTCAATCAATCTATCTTGTCAATCATTTGCTTGCATGTCTGTATGTTTGCATTTGCCCCAAAGAACTACGCTGGTTTGATCCCCTACAAACGGGGTACGTAGGCAGCTCAAAAGAGCACGACCTCATGTTTCGAATGCTTGTACATCTTTACTTGCATTTGATTTTGAATTAAGGATTTAGTAGAGCTCGAATTGGGCTGTCTCAATCTTTGGGCGTCACTCGTATCCAGACATGATGCCGAGCGCCGTCCAAAGAGGGGCAACTGTAGACACCCCAATTTGGACCTATTAATTATCCTTAATTTGTGCCCTCGAGGCTCCCCGATGATGAAAATGAATCAAAACAGGCCTTGGACGAACTTGGACAATACTTCTTGGACTTTTTCAAAACCAAAACTCTTCTTTTTCCGACACCCTGAGGGCAAAATGGGCACACTTTTTGGCATATAAAATAACTTTGAATGAAACCAATTGGGTTAGAAAGACAACTCAACGAGCTTTCCAACGCTTCGAAAAACACCCAAAACCGAGTTCGGGAGTGTCCGTGGCGCCCTTTTGAAGTTGGGTTGCCACTCTAGAGCACTCGGGAACACTCCCAAGCGCTCAGGACCACTCTAGAGCGCTCGGGACCACTCTAGAGCGCTTGGGAGTGCTGACAGACAAGTGCATGTTGAGCTTGGCTTTGACCATGGCTTTTCAGGCTTTTTCAGTTCATTCAACGTTCAAACTTGGTCTTACCTAAGTATGCAAGCATGCCTGAGCCAGCAGAGCATCTCATGATGCCTTTTCCTCTCCCCAAAACATTTTCTTTTCATTTTTATTTGATTTTCAAAGCAAAACCATGATTTTCTACTCCCCTATATATACCCCCTTCATTCTACATGCAAGGCCACGAAAATTAGTCCCTCTCTCTCCCCATTCTGCTGCCAAAAACCAGTCTCTAAACCTCTCTCAAATATTCTCCAAAACTTGTGTTTTCAAAGGAAATTTTCAAACAATCTTCAAGTACTTCAAGAGCCTCAAATCTCTAGTTCATCTACTCCATTTTCCTACTGTTTTCTAACCATTTTCAAGCTCCAAAGTCAGTCCAAGAAGTCAAGTTCAAGCCAAGAAAAGGTATAAACTTGGTTTTTCCAAGTTATTCAATGTTTTTCCACTTCTGAGGGGGATCAAGGAGCTCATACCAGTTCCTCATACTGGTTTTGAGTTCCCTTGATTTTAGTTTAGCAACAAGAAGCAAAGGTACCATAAAAATTCATGTTTGAAGCTTACTGAAGCCACTCCCGAGCGCTCGAGAGTACTCCCGAGCGCTCGAGACTGCCTCCAGTCCATGTTTGTTGTGTTTTGGTGGATAGTGGGCAGCGGTGAAGTACATTCTTATTCGAGATTGTCTTGTTATTGCATGCATGCGTAAGAAATCCTTTTTCTCAAATCAAAAACGTCTCTTACTAAGGTTCGAGTAACAATAATGTTTTCCAAGATTAAAGGGAGGTTTTTATTCTCAAAGGGTCAAGATTGAAGCGAATGCATGCAAGTATAAGACCACTTCATATTTAAAAGCAAGTTGGCTGACATGCAACCCACTGCCAAGCGCTTGAGACCTTTCTTGAGCGCTCGGGAGTGTTTGCATGTCACTGCAATTTATTGTTTCCCCTATCCTGCCATGTTTCTGATATGCCATATGCAAGGATGTTTCCATTTGCTCTTTAAAGAATACAGATTCGATTTTGTAAAAGCAAGGATGCATGGCTTGGGAGGTTGAAGTTCATTTTTATTCTATCAAGCCCTCTGCTGAGCTTACCATGTGTTCAGAAATTACTTCAGTTTACAGTCTCTAGTATTATTCTCTGTTTGTGCTAACAAAAGCTTGCAGGCTGGACAGCAACACTTCCAAGCGCTCGGGAGTGCTCCCGAGCGCTCGAGAGTGAGATCAGTGACAGGATTTTCCAGTTTCTGTCATTTTGCACTTCTTTACCACTTTTCGATCATCCACTGTACACATGCACATGCATGCACTCGTTTACTCAATATGCTTCTGAATACTTGCTATTTGCTTAATGAAATAAAATGTTTTCGAAAAATCCCACAAATGTGTAGTAGAGACCGATTTCAAATCGGGCGAGGGGGGTGCTGTAAAACCCTTCCCCCCTCGTAACATGGCTTCCGAACCCAAAGCAATCTCTGGTTTTCAATTCAAATCAATCATTTTCAAGTCAAAACGGTTTCTCGGGTGGCAAACCACAAATCCGGGTGGCGACTCTTCAAATTTTTCAAATCGATTAAAAAAAATGAAGCGTTTCTTTTCGGGCCGCCCCGATTCCACCCGGGGCTGTGGTAGCCCACAGTTAGCTTATTTTACAGTATTATTTAGTTTGGAATGCCTTTGGGAAGCTTCTGAGTATGTTTCAGAGCCCCAAACATGCAAAGCAATTCCTGGAAGTCCAGTCAAAATCCGCGCGCGTGTGTTCTAAATGCTCGCACGACGGTTCTCTATTTTCCAGTGTTTGCCCTTGCATGGCAATTAAGGCTTAAGGCCT
This sequence comes from Rhododendron molle, assembly GCA_025413875.1. NCBI lineage: Eukaryota > Viridiplantae > Streptophyta > Magnoliopsida > Ericales > Ericaceae > Rhododendron > Rhododendron molle. Next base: position 27,512,456 of record CM046391.1, read on the forward strand.
CTGTTTATTCACCCCCACTGTTTAGGGGTTGTAGTTCAATTTGTTTGGCTTCTGTTTAACTTAAATTGTAATAGTTAGTTAAATTCCAGTACATATTAAACTGCTTGGTTTGCCCCCTGGGTGAGCACTGGTCCTTCCAGAGCCTAGAAGGGGATTAAAATTCAACCTGTGGTGGAACACAAACACTCGCGCGAGGGTTTGGAATTGTTGCGCGATGGTTCTCTGCATGTACGTAGATCCATGCATGCAAAGTTAGCCATGGTGTTGGCATGCCAAAATCTTGTGCAGTGTTCTTGATGTTCTGACCAGAGGGTTAAGTTTTATCCCATTTTCATAGTATTCCATCTATCCATGCTCAATACAAACACATCTTACAAATCGTGTTACAGTTTTAAATCCCGATTAAACTGTTCCCCCGTCCTAATTGGCTAAAAATTGGTTAAATAAAAGAAGAATCACAATCATTTGCAAAATGCCTAAGTAGAGACCGATCTCCGGATTGGGCGAGAGGGGTGCCTTAAAATCCTTCCCCTCTCGTAACCTGGCTCCCGAACCTAGATATGGTAATGACGGACTGGTTTCCTTCATATTTTCAAATCAAACAGCGCGGCAGGTGTTTCGAAATACGGTTCCTTGGGTGTCGGACCTTCAAAACCCGAGTGGCGACTCTATATTCCGGGCGCCTGCTTCTCCGCTCGCGCTCCCTCGATTATGGGCCCTTGCTTCGGGAACCGAAATTCCTGAAGGCTCCTTTGGAATCCGGAAATTCCAGGGCACACTGCCCACAGTTCCTTGGGTGGTTCACTGCTAAAACCTTAGTGGCGGCTCTGAATTTTAGCATTTCGCCGCGCTTTTCCAAAAAAGGGCGCACCTGATTTTCACAAATTTCAGGAGCGTGTGCACACATGTTCACGTACCATTACTCTCTCTGAAAGTTTAAGACTTGGTGCAACAATTTAATACAGTAAAGAGTCAAGTTCCTGGGACAAACAAATCCGCTCTAACTTTTCTAGTTTACAGTTGTATCAAAGTCCTGTCTAGTTGCAATTTCGACTACAGTTTGCCATCACACTTTTGATAAGCCATCTTTTTTCTTTTTTTTAGGAAACACAACACTGATAAAATCATTTACAAATTCATGCATTAAGTTTAATGTTTAGTGTTTTTTGTTAGTGGAAACACCCTCTAAATCTATACCATTGGAAGCTAAGCTATGCATTACTTAGCCAGCAGCATCTCTTAGCCGTCAAAGATTTATGAGTTGAAGAGAATAGAAACAAAGAACAAAAATGACAGTAGTGTCATTAACTAACTATTTGGCCTCTTGAAGAGGAATAAAGCTACCATTATACCCTCAAAGCCCTCCAATGATGAGCAGACATTGAAAATCTGACATGATAGATCTTATCTGTGCTGCTGTGCAGCGTAACCAAAAATCATTGGCCTCTTAGCAGACATTTTTGAACTGCTTGGAGTTGGCAAAAATACAAGTACCTAAATGGGAATGAGATGTGTTTTCCATGTGACATTCCAAAATAGAAGAGTAGGCTCTGTGATTTGTAGCTGTCTCTAAATACATATTAACTTATAAAATATACATAAGCAAGAGAGCTTACTAATGTCTCATCAATATTACTTCATTTCGTTTCGCTATATAAACTCATGAGAAATTAAATTTGAGAATATGTTCTTCACAGTACAGGAATGCAAGAATATAGTCTATATAGATGAGAAAGTCTTGCCGGCGAAAAAAATTTCTAAAAGAGTTAAAAAGAATAACAATCCATACTCCATAGTATGACTAATTAGCAGAATACTATTTCGTTTGACAAATTGAAGACCCAAATAAAACCTAAAAAAAGTCTAAAATAAATAGAAACCTAGCTATCCAAATGTAAAACTCGAGAGAAAATAAAGGTACAAAAATGGAGTAAACCCATTATTCCAATGACAATATACAGTTGCATTTGGAAGGTGGAAACTATCAAAAACTGAAGCTATGCTCTACTTCTCAAAAGGAGTTGTCAAGCTTTTGAAGAAGCTGAAACACTCATGTTTTGCCAGTTTGATTTATTCAACTTTACACTCAACTCAATGACATTTACACATTCATTTGCCTCTAACTGTGCGCATGAAATAAAACTAACTTTAGCCATCTTCTCTAGTTTCACTTTTCTGTTTCTCTTCCGGGCACAATCAGTGACCTCAGTGCCAGAAATGAAGCAAGGTAAACAATGAGAGCTGATCCATGTAGACCCCTCTTGCGATGATATCATTCCAAAAATAAATAGAATGAAAAAAGTCTTTCTTGTCCTGGTCATTTTACTGCCAAGGCAGAAAAATCTACCTGGACCCACATTGCAAGCTTGGGTACCTATCAGAATAATGGAATTTCCATCATCAGTCAAAGAAATAAACATGCACAACGTAAACCATACTACATGGATTACCTTCATTAGCTTGAGATATTTTCACAAGGAGTTATGCACTTGTTGTTGGTTTTATGCCCTCAAAACCAATATTTGTTTATTTACATTATCAATAAGAGCTTTACTTTATTATTCTGAAATGCTTTATTTCATACATTGGATATAATTCATGAGATGAATATTAAAGTCCCAAATTACATTGAATATGATTTATGCATGTAAATGTGATTTACTTACAGGAGATATAAATCACCAATATTTGTAATTTGAACTATTCACAATTGCTGATGAGAATGGACAATCTATTAGGTCAATTGCAACATGATTAACTTCTATTAGATAGAATGATCTATCTCAATCATTGAAGTGAAAGACTTCAAGTTAATATGTTGGTGTATTTGGTATACACTGAAGGACCATCGTAAGATTCACACTATTTTAACCACTGTCCACTTAAGTGTGAATCTTATAATGCTAATTGTAATTCACTCTTAATCCTGAGAAAGTTAATGAACTCAGTTTCTAGCCTATGTCACTTTAAGTCACCAATGAGTGAGGTCTAACTCGATCAACACCTCGGTGGGTTGGGTGATTTATGTTAGGATTGTGAGAACATTATTTTCAAGATGGAATTCACTCTCTATTTAATTATAGAGTATAATGTCCCCTTGAGTTAGTTCAATGGATTACTCTTTAAAACCTAGTACTAGTCATTTTAATGAAGCGTTCATTAAAATATTTTTTCCAAACTAAAAGTGAGTGAACTAGTATTCAACGGAATTAAAATATAAGTATGTTTTTTGTGTGACAGTTATTTATTATGACTAATTGCTACTTATGGACATTACATGGTGAAGGGGTTTGACATTACGGCATTGGCATTTATCGGGTATAATATATTAATATTCTTGAGGCCTAGAGTTCAGTCATAATTATATAGTGGAATTAATTTTGGTTTAATTGGGCCACCACTCATAGAGATGAGAGAGAGTGAGTCCAATTTTAGCTAAGCCTCAAGAAGCCCATAGGTCCCAACCCTAGCCCAACAAGAGATTGACTTATTGGCCAAGTTAATTTATTCCTATAAATTAATCTCTAATTCTCTCAAGCCAGGACACGGAAATTTTTTTCCTCACACGGCAGTATTGAGAGCAAAGAAAGGTTGAGAATTATTCTAGGGTTCCCACAAACCCTATTGGCTATTATTCTCTTGAGTCATAGGGTTGAAGATTTTTGGGGTACAAGGAGCAAGAAGGAATCAATCTCTTTTCATAACCAGAAGTAGGGTTTTGTTTCCGTACTCTGAAAAGGTAAAACCCTAACCCTTCCTCATGAAACTTTACGCACACGTAAGAAGTAGAACCGAAACAATTTTTGAAACTATATTTTTTTTCCGCAATGATTTTTTGAGAAAAATCCAACAAGTGGTATCAAAGCCATCTTACGTATGCGTATTGTTTCGTGTTTTGAAGATGAAGCCTAATACATTTTTTTTAGTTCCTGAATTTATCCATGGGTTCGGCCAGTTTCAAAACATGTCTATTGTTTAATTATCATGTATGATGAACGTGAACAATATATATGTTGATGCATGTTCTTGTCTTGACACATAATCGATTTGGGTGCAAAACTGCTGAACCAGATTTACGGTGGAAAATCGTGGTGGTTTCCAGATGTCTATTTTTTGTATTCATTATAATGAATGTTTTATTGAGCATGCAAAATCTGGTCAATCAAATTATTGCCGTGTGTCGGAGTTGGACTAAAAGCCAGTTTTTGAAAAAGTTTCAAAGACACGTCAATGCACTGTGATCTAATGGCAATGGGAATTTGGTGGATAAGGACAAGAAATTTTTTTTTCCTTCGTTGTCCTCTAGCTGTTTTTCAACCACCTGTGTGTGGATTTTTTTTTGGCATGGAAATTATATTATATACGGCAATCTGTGTTTTGAATTCAAAAGTTTCATCAAATTGATTTGTGCACTTGATTAACGAATAATGGTTTTTAGTTTTCACGATGCTGGCTTAAACACGCGTTCTGCCGTAGAGCGAGTTTATAACATACAAGTGTTCCACGGATCTTGTTTTATAGCAACAGTTTTTTTTGTCAGACATATATTATTAAAAAAAAAAAAAACAGTTTCACGATTAAAAAGTTTAATCATGTTTTGAAAGGCTCAATCATCTAGGATGATCAAAATTGGAATGATCAAAGTGTTTGATCATTAACTGGAAACTTGAAGCATGTGTTTTATTTTACTCTATTGTAATCTAAAGTGTTTAGATAATTTTCAAGTACATGTTCGATATATATCATGAGATGATAAGTGTTGCACGTCACATGTTTTAGGCCACCTCTAATGGATAAATTTGGGTTGTATTAGGTTTATCATTTTGTGGAGAAACTTGTATATAGGAGAGTCCTATTAGTTTTTCCTATTGCTCTTGTTCAATTTGATTGAATCGCATGTTGCTCGTTTTTTTTTTGGCATTTATTTGTTGTTCTTTCTTAAATTGATATGATCAGCTTGTTAGGACATAAATGGCCATGGATAGCAACATTTGATATGTTAAAATTCTTTTATTAAAGTTGGAAATTTTCAACAGTTGTATGCATTAAGAATATGAGATATTTGGTTAATGAATGTATGTTCTAAAAAATAATCCTCTAATTCTAAAAATCAAATGGGAGAGGGTCTTTGAGAAAAACCCGCGGTCTTTCCATTGTTAGATCCATAGTAAGGTGAAAGTGAGCATCTTGAACCGTCTACGTGCAGTCATTCCTTCGGAGGGTGCTCATCTAACTGGCTACAAGATTGGATTTCTCATGGATAGGATTGGGTGAGACGTAATGTGAGTCATCTCCCCTCGGAGAGGCTGCTCATTACGGTTGTCACTTAGCCCTAGACGATGGTATACACTTGACTAAATAAGTGATAAGAGATTCCCCTAGGAATTTTATTGACTTATTTTAGAGACCGAAAATCGGGAGTCATATTTTATTTGCCATGAGATGTCTAGATAATAAGTATGATCTGCTAATCATTAATAACATCATTTCCCCTAGGAGAGATGTCATTATGGGATTAGGATTCCGATGCTGTCACTAAATAGTGGTGGGAGGATTACACTATTTGTCATAAGTGAATGCAAAATTTTTTTTTATCCATTATTTATGTATGAATGTTTTTTTATTTCAGATGTCAAGCTCTTTTAATCCACTTAGCGTCATTTTAAGCCAGAACAAATTGGTTGGACCAAATTATGTTGACTGAAAACGGAATTTGAATATAGTGCTAACTGCAGAGGGGTACAATTATGTACTTACTGAAAATTGCCCCCCACTTCCCACTAATGAGAGCACAGATGAGGAGAGGAAAAAGTATAAAGATTGGAAGAAGGCTGATGAGATGGCCAAATGCTATATTTTGGCATCTATGTCTAATGTGCTGCAACATCAGCACCAATCTTTTGGTAGTGCTTCAGACATTATGCTTAATCTCAAGGAGATGTTTGGTGCGCAAGGTAAGGCTGCTAGGCAGCACGCCATGAGACAACTCATGAACACTAAGATGAGTGAGGGGACTCCTGTAAGGGACCATGTTTTAAAAATGATTGATTTTTTAAATGTACTTGAGGTCCTTGGAGCCGAGATTGATGGTCAATCTCAAGTTGATATTATCCTCGAGTCGCTGCATGGGTCTTTCAAAGAGTTCAAATTGAATTATAATATGAATAAAATGGATTTATCACTTTCAGAGTTAATGAACTCTCTCCCGGCAGCTGAGGGTATTATCAAGCCCAATCATAGTGTGCTGATTCATGAGATGGCTAATAAGCCTAAGGGTAAATGGCAAAAGAAAAACAAGCAACCTGCCAATGCTCCAAACAATAATGGGAATAAGCTTGGTCCTAAGAAAGGGATCAAGAAAGGGAAAAATAAAGGGGCAGATGCAAAACCCAAAGGAAAGTGTTTCCATTGTGGTGTAGTTGGTCACTGGAAGAGGAACTGCCCAGATTTTTTGGCAAGTAAGAAAAATGCAGGGGTTTCAAGTAACCAGGAGGCTAAGTGATGGAGAGATCAAGCTATGCATGGGATCGGATGCAAGTGTTGCAGCCGTAGCAGTAGGAGTAATAAAACTTTCTTTTGACAGTGGTAGAGAGTTAGTTTTATCAGAATGTCTTTATGTTCCTTCTGTTAGACGAAATTTGATTTCTGTTTCTTCTTTAGCAAGACATGGTTATTCTATGAATTTTAATTCAGAAGTTATTATTAAAAAGAATGGTTCTTTTATATGCTCTGGTAAAATGGTTAATGGTCTTTACCTTGTTACTCCTCACATGTATGAGATACATGATACAGAAGCTACTAGCTCACAATCTTTACCATTGAAAAGAAAAGTCCCCATGTCTAACACCACACTCCTATGGCATCTGAGGTTGGGTCATATTAATCTAAACAGGATAAATAGGTTGGTAAAAGATGGTATTTTATCTTCTTTGGTTGTTGAACCAATACCAACTTGTGAATCTTGCTTGGAAGGAAAAATGACTAAGAGGTCCTTTTCAGCAAAGGGCAATAGAGTTGAAGAGCCATTGGAACTTGTACATACGGATGTATGTGGGCCATTGAATGTCAAGGCTCGAGGTGGATATGAGTATTTCATTACCTTCACAGATGATCACTCGAGATATGGTTATACCTATTTGTTGCATCATAAGTCTGAAGCTTTTGAAAAGTTCAAAGAGTTTCAAGCAGAAGTTGAGAAACAATTGGGTAAGAACCTTAAAATCCTTCGATCAAATCGAGGTGGTGAGTATCTCTCTGGTGACTTCTCAAGTCACTTAGTTAAGCATGGAATTATTTCTCAGTTGACTGCACCAAGAACTCCTCAACAAAATGGTGTAGCTGAGAGAAGGAACAGGACTTTACTTGACATGGTTCGATCTATGATGAGCTATTCGGACTTGCCTATTTCTTTTTGGGGCTATGCTTTAGATACTGCCATGTACATATTAAATCATGTTCCTACTAAATCTGTTCCTAAGACACCTCGGGAGTTGTGGTCCAAGCGAAAGCCTAGTCTGCAACATTTTCATATTTGGGGGTGCCCTGCATACGTGCTAAAAAGAAAGATGAGTAAACTGGAATCTAGATCAGAAAAATGTTACTTTGTGGGGTATCCTAAAGGGACTAAGGGTTGGCTTTTCTATAATCCTACAGAACAAAAAGTATTTGTAAGTACAAATGCAGTTTTTCTAGAGGATGATTATATGATGGACCGGAAACCCAAAGAAAAATTTGTTTTTCAAGAACTAACAAATGAAGTTCTAGTTCCTTAACAAATTCCTACCACTATAGAAGAATCACCTAATATTTCTGATACTTTGCCTAATAGCACATCGCCACCTCGTCGTAGTGGGAGGATGACTAGGATGCCTAGTAGATTCTTACTTATTGAAGAAGGTTCTGAACCTTCTCCACATGAGTCTGATCCTTCCAACTATGATGAAGCTATATGTGATATAGATTCGGGACTTTGGCAACAAGCTATGAAAAGTGAAATGGAGTCTATGTCCTCCAATCATGTCTGGGAGCTAGTGGATCCTCCACCCAATATTAAACTAATTGGGTGCAAGAGGATTTACAAGAGAAAAAGAGGAGCCGATGGAAAAGTTGAGACTTATAAAGCAAGGTTAGTGGCGAAAGGGTTTACTCAAAAAGAGGGTATCGATTATGAGGAAACCTTCTCGCCTGTTGCTATGCTTAAGTCCATTCGAATTCTCTTGTCCATTGCTGCATTTTATGATTATGAAATTTGGCAAATGGACGTCAAGACGGCATTTTTGAATGGCCATCTTGAAGAGGACATTTACATGGTCCAGCCAGACGGTTTTATAGCTAATGGTCAAGAGCAAAAGGTTTACAAGTTGCATAGGTCTATTTATGGAGTTAAGCAAGCGTCTCGGAGTTGGAATATCCGATTTGATCAAGCAATTAAATCTCTTGGTTTTGATCAAAATCCGGATGAGCCTTGTGTGTATAAAAGGGGCGAAGGTAGAATAGCAGTGTTTCTGGTGCTATATGTGGATGACATACTACTCATTGGGAATGATGTAGGAGCATTGTCTTCAGTCAAAATTTGGTTGGCAAATACATTTGATATGAAGGACTTGGGAGAAGCAAGTTACATCCTTGGGATTAAGCTTTTACGAGATCGTAAAAATAGGATGATAGGTTTGTCCTAAGCTGCATATATAGACAAGATTCTGGTAAGGTTTAGCATGCATAATTCCAAGAAAGGTCTCCTACCTTTCAGACATGGAATCACTCTTTCTAAGGATCAATGTCCCAATACATTGGATGAGAAAGAGAAAATGAAGACAGTACCTTATGCTTCTGCTGTGGGTAGTCTTATGTATGCTATGTTATGTACTAGACCAGACATTTGTTATGCAGTAGGCCTAGTCAGCAGATATCAATCAAATCCTGGACCTGAACATTGGATAGCTGTAAAGCATATTCTCAAGTACTTGAGAAGAACTCGAGATTATGTGCTAGTCTATGGTGGAGAGGATTTGGTGCCAATTGGATATACAGACTCTGACTTCATGTCAGATAAAGATTCGCGCAAATCAACTTCTGGTTATGTGTTTACACTTGGAGGAGGAGCCATAAGTTGGAGGAGTATTAAACAGCAATGTGTTGCGGACTCCACCACTGAAGCTGAATATGTTGCCGCTTCTGAGGCAGCTAAGGAGGGTGTATGGCTCAAAAAGTTTCTACTGGAGCTTGGAGTGGTACCATTGGCAAAACAGCCCATGATTCTTTATTGTGATAATAGTGGGGCTGTTGCGCAATCCAAGGAGCCTAGAAATCACAAAAGTGGGAAACACATTGAGAGAAAATATCACCTCATCAGAGACATTGTTCAACGAGGAGATATCATAGTTAGCAAGATTGCATCTGCAGAAAACCTGGTTGATCCTTTTACAAAGGCTTTACCTTCTAATCCGTTTGGCCGTCATGTTGATAACATGGGAGTCAAAAGTAGACCGGATTGGTTATGAGTGCAAGTGGGAGATTGTTGGTTTTATGCCCTCAAAACCAATATTTGTTTATTTACATTATCAATAAGAGTTTTACTTTATTATTCTGAAATGCTTTATTTCATACATTGGATATAATTCATGAGATGAATATTAAAGTCCCAAATTACATTGAATATGATTTATGCATGTAAATGTGATTTACTTACAGGAGATATAAATCACCAATATTTGTAATTTGAACTATTCACAATTGCTGATGAGAATGGACAATCTATCAGGTCAATTGCAACATGATTAACTTCTATTAGATAGAATAATCTATCTCAATCATTGAAGTGAAAGACTTCAAGTTAATATGTTGGTGTATTTGGTATACACTGAAAGACCATCATAAGATTCACACTATTTTAACCACTGTCCACTTAAGTGTGAATCTTATAATGCTAATTGTAATTCACTCTTAATCCTGAGAAAGTTAATGAACTCAGTTTCTAGCCTATGTCACTTTAAGTCACCAATGAGTGAGGTCTAACTCGATCAACACCTCGGTGGGTTGGGTGATTTATGTTAGGATTGTGAGAACATTATTTTCAAGATGGAATTCACTCTCTATTTAATTATAGAGTATAATGTCCCCTTGAGTTAGTTCACTGGATTAGTCTTTGAAACCTAGTACTAGTCATTTTAATGAAGCGTTCATTAAAATGTTTTTCTAGACTAAAAGTGAGTGAACTAGTATTCAACGGAATTAAAATATAAGTATGCTTTGGTGTGACAGTTATTTATTATGACCAATTGCTACTTATGGACATTACATGGTGAAGGGGTTTGACATTACGGCATTGGCATTTATCGGGTATAATATATTAATATTCTTGAGGCCTAGAGTTCAGTCATAATTATATAGTGGAATTAATTTTGGTTTAATTGGGCCACCACTCATAGAGATGAGAGAGAGTGAGTCCAATTTTAGCTAAGCCTCAAGAAGCCCATAGGTCCCAACCCTAGCCCAACAAGAGATTGACTTATTGGCCAAGTTAATTTATTCCTATAAATTAATCTCTAATTCTCTCAAGCCAGGACACGGGAATTTTTTTCCTCACACGGCAGTATTGAGAGCAAAGAAAGGGTGAGAATTATTCTAGGGTTCCCACAAACCCTATTGGCTATTATTCTCTTGAGTCATAGGGTTGAAGATTTTTGGGGTGCAAGGAGCAAGAAGGAATCAATCTCTTTTCATAACCAGAAGTAGGGTTTTGTTTCCGTACTCTGAAAAGGTAAAACCCTAACCCTTCCTCATGAAACTTTACGCACACGTAAGAAGTAGATCCGAAACAATTTTTGAAACTATATTTTTTTTCCGCAATGATTTTTTGAGAAAAATCCAACCCTTGTTATTTCCTTCCACTCAATCTTCATGAGAAAACATGGTAGCAAACAAACCAAGTCATGAAAGTAAGAAACTTGTTGCTACAGTGAGACTCAACTTTCAAAATTCAAAATGCCCAAAACAAAGTTGGATGTGCATGTCTTCTATCTTAGGATCCCAAACTGTGTGAATACAATGGTACTGCTAAAAGAGCAAAAATTAATCACAAGTTTCATACAGTATAATCGTGATGTCTTCTTTTGAGGTCCTTTCATCCAAAAATGGACTATCCATAATCTGAAATCACAATGGTCAATGAGAGTTCCTATATATGCTATAATTTATATGAATTTGTATCTGAAGTTAAAGTTTTTTATGTAGAGGTTGTCAGTCAAAATTTTAGAGAGTTAATTGCACTGTAGGTTGTAATAAGCTTTGTGATTGGGCCAATTAAATTTGGGCCCCTTTTTTTTTTTGTTTTGTTGTGTTATAGGGCTTTGCTTCAATTACATTGGCAGCCATTGCTTCATTTCCTTACAATGATGAACACGTAAAATGTAAAATAAGCAAGCTATAGGTTGTCATGCTTTGAAGCACAACTGAAACCCTTTTGTTTTATCATGTATGTAGAGTATCAATTTAGAGCAGTATGATAGTAAAGAGCACAAAATAGAACACACTACATAGGGAGAAAAATATGATGCGAACTTTTCACCCTACAACTTGTACATGAATGTAGATACTTCAATATTATTGATTTGATTTCACATGAAAGCAAAAGATTTCTTTTTCCACATCCAACGACAAGACCATGCTACTATCTAGAATAACCTGAAACAAAAAGCCAAATTGAATATCAATTGAGAAGAGGAAAAGGTCAAATTAAAAGCACCACACAAGTATGATTGGAAAGAATTATTAAACCCGCAAACAATGGAAAAGAACACCCAAAAAAAAAACCACAAACAAAACAAAAAAGAAGTAACAGTGTGGGCGTATGATAAGCACCTAAGATTGTATGATCGTGGTGCTTAAGTCCTCTAGTTTGTAGCGTCTTTAATTATAATTCTTCGTGTTTATTCTATTTTGCTCATAAGGTAGTTTGTTTAGGGTTTCAGGTAAAACGTCTTGAAAGGGTGTGTTTTGTTCATGAGGCTAACCCCCGAGAAAGCCCAAGTATCCATGCCCGGTGGAACTTCTGCCAGGAGGACCTAAGAGCGAAGGCGTAAGGCGTCGGGTGAGCTAAGGGGCCGTCGGGTGCTTGGTTTTGGAAGCTGGCCTGAAGTTCTGGAGATAAGCTCCCCGTATCGATATGGGTTCTGTTTTTATTGATACGCTTTAGCTTCGTGGGAGTTCAGGTTTTGTTGTGTCGATACGGTTTAGTGCCGTATCGATACGGGAGCACTACGGGGAAAATGGCCTTTTCAGATTAGCAGCGTTGTATCGATACACTCCATAATAAGTATCGATACCACGAGCCTTCGGCCAGATATTTGTTACTTTTTGGACTTTTCACTTATGGAATAGTTGCCTCTTCTGGTATATTTTCAGATATTTGATGAGAGAGAAAACCCACTTTGTATAAATAGGAGTTCCATCTCTCCTCTTTGGTAGCTAGCACATTATATCCTTAGGATTTTCTCCATTAATGTCTTTCTAAGCTTTTCAAGTGCAATTCCCTTAGAACTCAAGTATGTAATTCTCATTTATTAAAGTTGTAGCTAAGGCTTGGATCCTTTATAATATCAAGTTTGTTTTCATTTCAATCGGTTTAAAATCATGTCTCGTTTTTGTACTTTCTTTTGTGCTTTAGCTATGTGTGAGTAGTCATTTGGCTAAGTCTCGGGATAATCTTTCCCAAGGACTTAGGTGGTTTCCTAAAAGCATGGTTTTAGGAATTAAGGTAACCTAGCCATTTTGGTCTAAGCGAGGGGTGTTAACTCCTTAGTAGGTCGTTTAGTCAAGAGGTCTTGGCAAGCGATGTACCAAGGGTTCGTGGCCTCCTACGTGTTAGATACATTAGCAAAAATTGGTTGTTTTCGTTCCGAAAAATCATATCTTTCTATAAACGTAGTCATTAGAGTTAAATCTTCCGAGCATGAGCACGTGGTCTTGACTCTCGCTTGAGTTATAATCGAGAATCAGTAACAGCCTTTGTCAAGGGATAGACGATCCCTAGACTTGCCTCTGTTAAGTTCATTTGTAGTCTTTCTCATTAGAGTTTCTACCTTTTAAAGAAAAACCAAGTTGGCCGTCTTAAATGCCAAAACCACCATATAAAACCTACAATCCGATTAAGCTATATTCGATTCTTTGTGGGTACGATCTCAGACTTCCAAAATTATGTTATCGACGATCTAGCCCTACGCTTAGGGTTTTCAAACCTTGTATCTAAGGCAAAGGTCATTTTTCGGTTTAAGCAGCGTATGATATGCTTTGGTTGACTCCAAATCTCCTACGAGAGAGAGAGAGAGATTGTCCTGAAAAACATTGAACACAAAGAAAACTGCATTAAGACTATCAAAACTTTTAGATGTCATATGTCACCAGCATGGAGGAAAAATCTTGTTTTCCATGTCTTCAAAAACAAAAAAAAATGAAAAGCTTGAAAACATGCAATGTTCTAGAATACATATGATTTCTTTCCCTTTTGCAGAACAACTTTCAAAAAATTGAGAACATCTTTTCGATGATCCTAAGAAAATGACATTTTTAAAGAAGTTTCAAAAACAGTTCGCCAAACATGTTTATTCACGTTTCATGAAAGTGAAGACAGTAAAAACACAAAAAGACTGTACCAAACACCATTGTAGAACAACCAAGGGCCAACTCACTGGATGTGCTTAAGCTACAAGACTCAGAGTTATTCCTTTACCATTTGGTATTTGAACATTTTACCATTTCCTTTTTCCAGTTAACAAGGTGAATGGTCTCTAAAATAATAATCCCAGCCCTCAGGTTCATAAATTTCCCCAATTCATACATGTGGAACCAAACCTCATATGCGTAAAGGTAAATACAAACCCTGTAGAGACCCGTATTTTCTTTAATTATTGGAAATGATTAATGAATGTCTAATTGGGAAAGTATGGCATAATTAGTGATTTATTATATTGGGGCTTGAAGTGAAAGAATATAGAGCGGAGGGAGTGTAGCTGTGAATAAAAGATATATGAGTATAAATAGAGGTGTGTGAGAAATAGGAGATCATTTTATCTCCATCCCTCATCTCTCTCTCTATCGTCCCTCCCTCTCTCCACCGGCCTATCTCTCTCTCTCTTCTCTCCTCACTCAAAACCCCACTCCATCTCACGAAATCTTCAAGGATTGACCACCCTCCGACCCTCCGATCGTGTTTTGAAGCTTGAACCGAAGATTTGGGGCTCAAAAAAGCTAGGGCTTGCTCCAATCACTTGAATCTCGGTCTTCATTGCGAGGTAGAGACTTCTTTACGTATTTTATGTGTTTATAAGTAAGTTTGGTGTAAGAATTGGGCCTTGATCGTCCCCCTTCGTTCATTTCAAAAGCTGTCAAAAGCTGCAGAACATCGCCCAAAATCGCGTAGGGATTGATCCCCTTTTTCATTTCTGGTCCAGCAAGCCCAGGGATCGATACCTGGTGATGGGGGGATTGATCCCTCCCTTCTCTGGAATTTTTGCTCGTCTTTCCAATTTTAGCCCACCTTCAAATGGCTATAACTTCCTCATCCGATGTCTGATTCTTGCAAACTTTATAATGATTTGAGGGTCTAGAAGTTAGCTTTCCATTGCCACCAAAATCACCTAAAGACTCTAAGTACACAAAAATTTATGATCGTTAGAATGGGGGTGTCTCGGTCTCCAAACATCCGTTGGCTACCCCTAAGATCCTCGTCCTATCATTTTGACTTCCTATGATAAGAGGATGATATTCGTGACCCATTGGCCTTTCATTAGTGAGGAACGACTAAGGAATTACTTAGTTAAAGTTTCATTTAAATACTTTCTATTGATTGTTGGCACTTGTGAATGTTTAATGCACATTTGTGATAACGCGACATATTGTATGAAGTCTCATCTATGAATGTGAACATGGGGGAGTCTTAACTTTCATATTGTGTGAGAAGGTAGTTGTTTGAGTCGGAAGTTGGTTTAGGAAGCCTCGTAACGCAAGGGGTGGTAATACGGAGACTTAGACGGGTCTCGTAATGCAAGGGGTGGAAATACAGTGACTCGAGTCATTTGGGATCACCGTGACGCAAGAGGTGGTAACATTGTAATCCTTGTAGTGTTATACGGTAACGTAAGGGGTGGAAATACCGATGGTGGGACTTTGGGATATCGAGTTATGTTGAGTTGGAAGTGTGCATGTGTCTTGTGAATTGTGTGGCCTTTGTGATAATGACATTTCCTTGTGCGATCGTAATGAATATGGATACACCCATGAGTTCTTTGTTATCTCTTGATTGAACTACACTCCTTGTCATCTCATTTTGCACTCGGCTTCATATATATACATAGAATTGGTAAAGATTTTCTTACTGTACTAGTGTAGCTCAACCAAATCTTTCTTTTCAAGTTTGAATACTGGACAATAGCATGCATGCATCATGTACTTGGATGTGAAGGACCATTTTGGAAATATCCTCTTTTTAGTTACTAGAACATCTTTGTAATGACTTTCTTTTCTTAAAGATGGCTATGTAACTAATTATTCTTAATTCCCCTTTTGACTAACATTTGTAATATTCAAGATATGTTCGTACTTGTATCTAAATTAATTTGTGCTGTGGTGCCAAAGTTGTAATCCTTTAAACTTGAGGACTGAATTTGTAAATAGAACAGGTGGGAAACTCTTTTGGGTATTATGTACGATATGCGACGATCTTTTACTGAAATGGTTTATTTATCTATGTTGAAAATCGAGGGCATGACAAATTGGTATCAGAGCAACTAGGTTTGAATACTTTGAGACCGTGGGGAGACTTCTAGTCTCATGGGTTCTAAATGTCACGCCTTTTCCATAACATATGTGTGCTTGTGTGCATTGACATTACTTGGCTTATGTGGCATAGCTTTTCAATATAGTAGAGTGGTGTAGAGTTGCTTTGACTCGTGTTGGGATAGTTCGGGACTTTGACCTCATGAAATGATGTTGTTATTGATAAACCCTTCTTTTCTTATTACTTGTAGTAAGATGCCTCCGAGAACGCATGTTAGAGCAGGTGAGATCGAAAGTCAGGGTGGTCGTGGCCGAGGCCGTGGTCGTGGCCGAGGGGCACTGGTTGAGGATGAGGTAGCCATCATGGGGAGAATCCGAATGGGAATCTGGGGGAAGGGGCCAGGCATGGTCAAGGAGAGGAAACATCAGTCGTTCAGAATCCATTTGCTAGAGATTTCGATACGGCTCTTACGGCTGCAAATCTTTTGAATCCAGCTCCTAGGGAAAGTAACGATAGCCGTGCGATGATAACTATGAGAGAGTTTAGTCGTAGGAACCCACCAACTTTTGATGGGTCGAGCAGTGACCCTCTTATGGCCGATCATTGGTTAGCCCAAATCCGAAAACTCTTCAGGGCTCTCCAAATTATAGAGGATGACTTGTGAGTCAATATTATGGTCGTTTAACTTATCGGGGAGGCCAATGAGTGGTGGGAGTTGGTCTTGGAATCGAGAAAGGATGCGAGGAGACCGACAAGGACTGTGGCTCAAGCAAATGAGCCAGAAGTTGATAACATAACTTGGGCCGAATTTGGGGTGCTCTTCGAGGAGCAATATTTTTCGAAAACGAGTCATGACCAATTGAGGGATGAGTTTGAGAAGTTAGAGCAAGGGAATATGACTGTGTCGGAGTACACTTTAAAGTTCCAATCCTTGTCCCGTTTTGCATCGGAGTTAGTGGCTACTGAAGAGAGGAAATGTAGGCGGTTTGAGAAAGGGTTGCACGATACCGTGAAGAAGTTTGTTGCGGCACAATGCAAAGGAAGGTTTTCCAAAGTCGTTGAGTGTGCAAGGAGCATTGAGACTCCAAATGAGGCACCCAAAAATCCTAAGGTTTGGGAACCAAGACAACCAATGGGGGGTATGAGTTCTTCATCAGGAAGTTTCGGTAGTCAAGGGAGGAAAAGACAACGAGAACACATGTCGACTTCACAGGGTCCATCAAATTTTAGGCCTCCACCTTCTTCTTCATTTGGGACTCAGGGAGTCTCTAATAGACCTCCGATCGTATGCCATGAGTGTGGTCAAGCGGGGCACATTCGCGCCCAGTGTCCCTAACTTTTGAACACATGCTTTACTTGTGGGAAGCCCGGTCACTTTGCCAGAAATTGCCCTCGTGGAGAAGGAGCTCGTAGCAAGTCAAGTTCGGTGCAGCAGCCGAGGGGAGGACAGGGTTCTAGTCAGCAATCATTTCGGGGCAATCAAAGGGAACAACAGTCTCACTTTTGTCAAACCACATCAGCTCAGGGATCTCAAGTTGAGAAAGGAGCGAGTTCGTCTACGCCTACTTAGGGTTCCGGTCATCGGGGTGGACACGTTCAGGGTCAGACTACGCAGGGAAGCGCTTTTGCCATTTCTTCAGCCATTTCGCCTCCACCACCTCCTGTCACTTATCAGGCCCCAGAAACTTCAGTTGTGAGGGTATTGTTCAACTCTTTTGCTAGAGTACTATTTGATTCTGAAGCTTCACATTCATTTATTACTGCATCTTTTGCTTGTGCTTAAGACTTGGAAGCCGAAAGTATCAATCCTCTGTTGTTTGTTGACATGCCCATAGGGGGTTAGATCACCATTAGATCGTATTTATCGAGATTGTGAACTTATCATTCGAGATCGTTGTTTTACATTTGATTTCATTGTGCTAAATATGTCGAGGTTCGACCTTATTTTGGGAATGGATTGGCTATCGACATTTCACGCCACCATAGATTGCTTCAAGCATCGGGTTCGTGTTCGTACGCCTGGGGGTGCTTGTTTTGAATTTTTCGGGGAGCATCGGGAACCATTAGAGCCGTGTTTGTGTGAGTCTCGAGAGAAGGAGACGATGTATGCCTTATTAGCAAGCTTGGCCTTAGATGAAGATGTATCCGTGCGTAGGGAGTTATATCTTGTCGTTTGTGATTTTCCAGATGTGTTTCCAAAAGAGTTACCTGGTTTACCACCCGAGAGAGAAATCGAATTTTCTATTGATTTGCTTCCTGGTACTACTCTTATTTTCATACCTCCTTGCTATTTTGTGCCCGCCGAGTTGAGGGAATTGGAGATTCAGTTGCAAGAATTGGAGAGTTTGAGGTTTATTCGTACGAGTACGTCACCGTGGGGAGCACCGGCTTTGTTTGCTCAAAAGAAGGATGGGTCGCTTCGCCTATGAATCGATTACCGTAAGTTGAACCACGCCACCGTTAAGAATAAGTACCCAATGCCTAGAATCGACGACTTGTTTGACCAACTACGAGGCGCCACTTGTTTCTCTAAAATTGATTTGAGGTCCGGTTACCACCAGTTGAGAGTTCGGAGGGAAGACATTCCAAAGACCGCTTTTCGTACTCAATATGACCATTACGAGTTTGTTGTTATGCCCATTGGCTTGATGAGTACACCGGCGACTTTCATGGATCTAATGAACCGCATCTTTCGTGCCTATCTTGATCGTTTCGTGGTTGTCTTTGTGGACGATATTCTTATCTACTTGCCTTCGGAGGAAGAACACCAAACCCATCTTTCTATAGTTCTTGAACTCTTGAGAGAACACGATTGTATGCTAAACTTAGCAAATGCGAGTTTTGGTTATCCGAAGTTAAGTTTTTGGGTCACATTGTGTCGAAGGATGGGGTGTCCGTTGATCTGGGGAAGATAGAGTCCGTAATGAATTGGCAACGACCGAAGAATGTGTTCGAGATTCGTAGTTTCTTGGGCTTAGTCGGGTACTATCGTCGTTTTGTACTTGATTTCTCTCGCCTACCAACTCCGTTGACCAAATTGACTCGCAAGGGGACTCGTTTCATTTGGAGTGACGTGTGTGAGCTGGCCTTTCAAGAATTGAAGAGAAGGTTGACTACCGCGCCGGTTTTGGTGGTGCCCGAACGAGGAGTTGGCTACTTCATGTATTGTGATGCTTCGAAAGAGGGATTGAGGTGCGTGTTGATGCAAATGATGCAAATGGGACGAGTGGTGGCGTATGGATCACGACAATTAAAGACTCACGAGCGAAACTAGCCTATCCATGACTTCGAACTTGCGGCCGTCGCCTTTGCATTGAAAAGTTGGTGTCACTATCTTTACGGTGAAAGGTTCAAAGTCTTTTTCGATCACAAGAGTCTAAAGTACTTGTTTTCTCAAAAAGAGCTTAATTTGCGACAATGCCGTTGGATGGAGCATTTAGAAGACTACAACTTTGAATTGCAATATCACTCGGGAAAGGCAAACGTGGTAGCGGACGCATTGAGTAGAAAATCGACACAGCTTGCGAGTTTAGTCATCCATGAGTGGAAAATGATGAATGACTTAGGCTCATATGCATTGCATTTCGAGGACGTTCGAGAGGGAGTCACATTGTGTAACTTGACCATTCAATCGACTTTATCAGCTTGGGTGATTGAGGCCCAACAACACAATGAAGAAGTGGGGGAATTTTGCACCAAGTTTCTTAGCGAAAATGTTCGAAAGGGGTGGATGATTCATGCCAATCAAGGTTTGTGATACTAAGAAAAATTGTTCGTACCCATTTCGTGTCGGGAGGAAATTTTGAAGGAATTTCACCGTTCTCTGTTGGCCGTGCATCCGAGGGGAACAAAAATGTATCATGACTTGCGTAGACAGTTTTGGTGGCCGGGGATGAAGCGAGATGTCATCGTCTTCATGTCCAAACGCCTTACGTGCTAACAAGTCAAAGCCGAGCATCAATGACCCGCGGGGGAGTTACAACCACTACCAGTGGCCGATTGTTAATGGGAGAACGTGACAATGGATTTCGTTACTAGCTTACCAACATCCCCGAGGGGACATGATGCCATTTGGGTGATAGTCGATCGATTGACTAAGTCAGCGCACTTCTTACCTATTTAGGTTACAGATTCGATACATACGCTTAGTCGATTGTACATCCGCGAGATTATCCGCCTACATGGGATTCCAGTCTCTATAGTGTCGGATCGAGATCCAAGATTTATCGTGTGCTTTTGGCAAAGTTTGCAAGCCGCTCTTGGCACCAATCTCTTGTTTAGTACCGCGTATCACCCTCAAACGGATGGGCAATCCGAGAGAACGATCCAAATTTTAGAAGATATGCTCCGGGCTTGTGTTATGGATTTTCGGGGAAATTGGGAGGATCACCTACTGTTAGTCGAATTTGCGTACAACAATAGTTACCAATCTAGTAACAAGATGGCGCTGTATGAATCTTTGTATGGGAGACCGTGTCGATCACCCGTTTGTTGGACCGAGTTGGGCGAGGCTACTTTGGTTGGACCAGAATTAATCGAAAAAATGTCTGAGAGCATGAGGGCAATCCATCTACGCCTTCTTAAAGCACAAAAGAAAACCACCAAGCAAGTTAAGTTGATTCGCCAGCGATTGTTAACCGTGCAAAGAAGACAGAAGAGTTACGCCGATAGTCGTCACCAACCGTTAAATGGGGGACCATGTGTTTCTTAAGGTGTCACTGCGTCGGGGACTATCTCATTTTGGGCAAAGGGGCAAGCTATCACCACGTTATATCGGGTCGTTTGATATTATCGAGAAGATTGGGGAAGTCACGTATCGATTGGCCTTACCACCGAGGTTATCGGGCATTCATGATGTGTTCCACATGTCGATGTTACGGAAGTATGAGCCGGATCTGTCACACGTTCTAGAGTGGTCTGAACTAGAGCTAGAGGCCGATGCGTCTTATGGGAAGGAGCCGATACGTATCCTAGATTCGCGCGAGCAAGTTTTGAGAGGCAAGACATACCGTTAGTGCAAGTTCTATGGAGTAACCTCGGGAAAGAGGAATCAATGTGGGAAAGGGAAGACGAAGTTAGAGAGAAGTACCCGCACTTATTTCCAAATTGATCAATGTAAGTCTTAAAAATTCATATTTTGTGATTGTAGACTTATTGTTTGGTTATATGTGTGGTGATATAAGCATGACTACTTGAAGCATGATCTTGTTTGACTTAAGTAGTAAATTTCAGGACGAAATTCTTTAAGGAGGATAGACTGTAGAGACCCATATTTTCTTTAATTATTGAAAATAATTAATGAATGTCTAATTGGGAAAGTATGGCATAATAAGTGTCACGCCCACGATTTTCAAAATTATTAAATAATTCTTTTCAGTTAAAAAGATCCTCGCATTACATAGATAAATACCCAAAGGAGTCCCCACCTGTTTAATTTTACAAAATAAGTCCCCAAGATTAAAGTTATACAACTTTGGCACTCCGGCCCAAATAAACTCAAGTACAAGTACGAACAAGTTAATAAATTACAATCAGTTTAGTCAAAAGGAATTTCAAGTAATTAGTTACAACCTCGTCTTTATCAAAAGAAAGTCTTTACAAAGATAACAAAGTAACTAAATAATTTTTGGCTTCGAAAGGTCTTCCATGTCCAAGCACACGATGCATGCATGCTATTGTCCAGCATTTGAACCTGAAAAGAATGATTGGGTTGAGCTACACTAGCCCAGTAGAAAAATTTTTACCAATTCTATGTATAAATATGAAGCCTAGTACAAAATGAGATGACAAGGAGATGTAGTTCAATCAAGAGATAACAACGAGCTCATAGGTTTATCGACATTCATTACGATTGCTCAAGGATATGTCACTATTACAAAAGCCCCGCAATTCACAAGACACATGCACTCTACCAACTTAACACGACTCGTTATCCCAAACGCCCACCATCGGTATTTCCACCCCTTGTGTTACTGTATGACACCACGAGGATTACCGTGTTACCACCCCTTGCATCACGGTGATCCCAAATGACTCGTGTCACCGTATTACCACCCCTTGCGTTATGAGACCCGTCTAAGTCTCCGTATTACCACCTCTTGCGTTACGAGACTTCCTAAACCAACTTCTGACACAACAACTACCTTCTCACTCATCATGCAAGTTAAGACTCCCCCAATATTCACATTCATAGATGAGACGTCAAACAATATATCACGTTATCACAAAAGTGCCATAAACATTCACAAGTATTAACAATCAATAGAAATCATTTAAATTAAGCTTTAACTATGTAATTCCTTAGTCGTTCCTCACTAACGGAAGGCCAAGGGGTCACGAATATCATCCACAAATCATAGGAAGTCGAAACGACAGAACGAGGATCCTAGGGGTAGCCAACGGATGTTGGGAGGCCGACACACCTTCACTCTAATGGTCATAACTATCTGTGTACTTAGAGTATTTAGGTGATTTTAGTGGCATTGGAAAGCTAACTTCAAGACCTTCGAATCGATACCAAGTTTGCATGAATCGGACGCCGGAAAAAAAAAAGTTATGGCCTTTTGAAGTTGGGCTGAAACTGAAAAGACGAGCAAAAAGTCCAGAGAGGGGAGGGATCGATCCCACCTCTCAAGGGGATCGATCCCCTAGGTGAAAATTCCAGATTTGAAGTGAGAGATCGATCCCTCATGCTTGTGGATCGATCCCTTGGCGAATTCGGGCGATTTCTGCACTTTTTTGACAGCTTTCTAGAGAACAAAGGGGGACGATCAAGGTTTGATTTCCACACCAACTCAACATATAATCACATAAAAGAGGTAAAGAAATCCCTACCTCATGACGATAATCAAGATCTAAGTGATTTGGACGAGCCCTAGCTCCAAGACTTCGAAATCAACCGAATGCTCTCCTCCAAGCTTAACCCAAGGAATTTCGAGCTCAAGAACGCAGTTGGAAGGTCGAAAAGAGGTTGACCTTTGAGGTTCTTGAGGTATTTGGGTGAGGTTTTGTGAGAGAGCAAGAGAGAGAGAAAGAGAGCCGAGAGAGACAGTGGAGAGAGGACGGTAGAGAGAGATGATGGGAGATACAATAATCTCCTACACATACACCCCACTATATATACTCTCATATCTTCTAATCACACATATACTCCCTCAAGTCTCTATCCTTTCACTTCACTCCTCAATTCAAATTACCACCAAATAAATCCTACTTTCCCAATTAAGCAATTAATAAACATTTCAATAATTAAAACTTATACGGGTCTCTACAATAAGTGATTAACTATATTGGGGCTTGAAGTGAAAGAATAGAGAATGGAGGGAGTGTAGGTGTGAATCAAAAATATATATGAGTATAAATAGAGGTGTGTGAGAAATAGGAGATCATTTTATCTCCATCCCTCATCTCTCTTTGCGCCGTCCCTCCTTCTCTCCATCGGCCTATCTCTCTCTCTCTCTCTCTCTCTCTCTCTCTCTCTCTCTCTCTCTCTCTCTCCTCACTCAAAACCCCACTCCATCTCACGAAATCTTCAAGGATTGACCACCCTCCGACCCTCCGATCGTGTTTTGAAGATTGAACCAAAGATTTGGGGCTCAAGAAAGCTAAGACTTGCTCCAATCACTTGAATCTCGGTCTTCATTGCGAGGTAGGGACTTCTTTACCTATTTTATGTGTTTATATGTTAGTTTGGTGTAAGAATCGGGCCTTGATCATCCCCCTTCGTTCATTTATAATGTTGACGAAATCTGCAGAAAATTGCCCGTAGGGATTGATCCCTAAACTTAGGGGATCGATCCCGCTTTTCATTTCTGGTCCAGCAAGCCCAGGGATCGATCCCTGGTGATGAGGGGATCGATCCATCCCCTCTCTAGATTTTTTCTGCTCATCTTTTTGGTTTCAGCCCAACTTCAAATGTCTATAACTTCCTTGTCCGATGTCTGATTCTTGCAAACTTTATATCGATTCGAAGGTTTTGAAGTTAGCTTTCCATTTCCACCAAAATCACCTAAAGACTCTAAGTACACAAAAAGTTATGACCATTAGAGTGGAGGTGTGTCGGTCTCCAAACATCCATTGGCTACCCCTAAGATCCTCGTACTATTGTTTTGACTTCCTATGATAAGTGGATGATATTCGTGACCCATTGGCCTTTCGTTAGTGAGGAACGACTAAGGAATTATTTAGTTAAAGGTTCATTTAAGTACTTTCTATTGATTGTTGGCACTTGTGAATGTTTATTACACATTTGTGATAACATGACATATTGTATGAAGTCTCATCTATGAATGTGAACATGGGAGAGTCTTAACTTGCATATTGTGTGAGAAGGTAGTTGTTTGAGTCGAAAGTTGGTTTAGGAAGTCTCGTAACGCAAGGGTGGTAATACGGAGACTTAGATGAGTCTTGTAACGCAAGAGGTGATAATACGGTGACTCGAGTCGTTTGAGATCACCATGACGCAAGGGGTGTGTGGGCTACCACAGCCTCGGGTGGATCGGGGCGGCCCGAAAAATGCAAGTTTTTGAATCGAGTTGAAAAATTTAAGGAGTCGCCCCCCGAATTTATGGTTCACCACCCGAAAAACCATTTTGATTTGAAAATGATCGATTGAATTTCAAAACCAGAGATTTGAAAGGGGTTCAGAAGCCATGTTATGAGGGGGGAAGGGTTTTACGGCACCCCCCTCGCCCAATTTGAAATCTGTCTCTACTAAACATTTGTGGGATTTTTAAAAAGATTTTATTTCATTAAACCATTTAGCAAGTATCCACAATATTGTCACATAAGGGGTGCATGCTGGTGCCAGTGAATGTGAAATAATGAAGTAAGAATAAACAAGTGCATAATATTAGCAAGACTGGAAACTGCAACTGACTTCACTCCCGAGCGCTCGGGAGTACTCCCAAGCGCTTGGGACTGTTGGTGCTCAACCTACAAAACTTTGTTAGGCCTAAACAGGATACAACATTAAACTGAATATCGGGGGTTATTTTAAACATATAGTAAGCTCAACAAAGGGCCTGCCAAATCAAAGGTGGGCTTTAATCTTCCAAACCATGCATCCCTGCCTCTACGAAATCAGATCTGCATTCTTTCAAGAGCAAATGAACACGTCCCCTGCATATGGAATATCAATAACCTGGAAAAATAGGGGAGTAATGACCTGCAGTAGCATGCATGCACTCCCGAGCGCTCGGGAACAGTTCCAAGCACTTGGAAGTGAGTTGCATGTTAGCTTGCTTTCAGACAGGAAATAGTCCTATTTTGACATGCAATGATCCCAACCCTGGTTTTAAAAAAAAATCAAATCTTGTTTTTGACTTTGAAACGAACTTTTGTTTTTACTTGAACCTTGGTGAGAAACGTCTCTGGTTTGAGAAAATAGGTTTTCCAGATCTGCATGTTACAACTAGACCATTTTACATAAGAGTGCACTTCACTTCTACCCACTGTCCACCAAAATGCAACAAACAGGGACTGGAGACAGTCTCGAGCGCTTGGGACTACTCTCGAGCGCTCAGGAGTGGCTCCAGTAAGTTTCCAAATATAAGTTTATGGTCCCTTTGCTCTTGTCTTTACGCTAAGGCCTCTCAACCCATGCTCAGTATTAAAGACTGAGACAGGCTGCGAGACCTCCCTCCGAAAGGAAAAACATCCTCTTTTTGCTTGACACAAAAGTAGAAAGATTTCTACCTTTTTGGTTGGAAGTTTGCTCCTTGAAAGGCTTTGAAAAGTGAATGAAAAAAGAAAGATTCAAAAGATCAGAGACTGAGAATGATCTGAACTTCCCCCATCTTTTGGTTTCTTTGATGCTCGCAAGTTTTGCTTTTGGAAATCAACTTTTGCTATAGGGGTGAGAGTGTTTCTTTCTTTTTTGAACACTGAGAGGGGTCTTAGAGAGAGAGATTGCGTGTCTCCCTTTTCCAGCTGAAGTGAGCTTTTATAGGGAAAGATAACCTATAGTTTCATTTGGAAAAAAGAGATTAATGAAATCTTTTTTTTTTTAGGAGGGAAAAATCCTCATGATTTGATTCCCTGCTGCCTGAGGTCAAGCTCTTTGTAGGTAAGACCTGGCCCGAACGGCTGTAATGATGCATTGCATGAAAAGTGAGGAACTTTTTCATCCATTGGGCAGCACAGAGATCTCGAGCGCTCGGGAGTGGTCTCGGGCGCTTGGGACTGTCACTTTCGAGTGCTCGAGAGTTAGTCTGGCCCATGGTTTTGAAAATGGTTTGGAGCGCTTGGGATTGTTCCTGAGCGCTTGAGAGTGATTTTGACACTTCATTTTCTCTTTTTAAAGTCTTTCAAGAAGCATTATCTTGATTGGTCCAAGGTCTGTCTTGATCCAAGTTCATCATCGGGGAGCCTCCGGGCCACAAATTAAGGAAATTTGAAGAGTCCAAATTGGGGTGTCTACAGTTGCCCCTCTTTGGGCGTCATTCGATATCATGTCTGGATACGAGTGATGTCCAAAAATTGAGACAGCCCAATTCGAGCCACGTCAAACCCTTAATTCAATAGTCAAACACAAGAAAAATCATCCAATGCATAAGGTCGTGTCTTTTCGGACTGCCTACGTACCCTTTTCTGTAGGGATCAGACCAGCATAGTTCTTTGGGGCAGATGCAAACAAGTGTAATGCATGCACGAGAAAAGATTGACAAGACCTTGACAAGATAAATGCGCAGAAAGTCCACCTGTTACTCTGTTCGGCGGACGGAACCAGGATAAAATAGCACCCATAGAGTAAATATACTTGCAAACATGTTGAAAAACGGCATAAATAGACAAATTTCCATCGACTACAGAGTAGAATACCAAATTGTGAAGCGCTAGCCTAAAATCACATCACCGACTGAAGTTTGCCACTTACAGTCTCGTTCCGTCATGGCCGAAGCCAGGACTGAGATTGATTTTGTAAAAGGAAATGGAAACTAAGAAAGTCTCGGAAGCGAGAAACGCACGGGACGTCGAAAGATTGGCATGGGGGCCGAGGACAGATCTGAGCGCTTAGAACCACTCCCAAGTGCTCGGGAGTGGTCTCGAGCGCTCGAGACCGTTGCTGGGGCCTACTGTCCTTTCGTCTTCTTCTTCAGATCTGGAGTTTAAACTCCATTCTCCAGCGCTCGAGAACCAGAGCGACCGTACACTTCTCAAGCTCACGCGATTTCACTTCTGACTTTCGATCGTTCTCATTCTCTCTCTCAAGCAATCTCTCTTACTCTCCCACAAACGATCCATTTCCAGTCGACCCCTCTCTCCTCACAACCACAGATAGAATCAGAGATCTCGAGATTTTGACAATCCTACGGTGGGCTATGGTGTGCCAAGAGGTTCGAAGAAAAAGGAAGGAGTCTTGGGAAAGGGGAGAAAGGGCTATGGCGAGCTGCGGCGAGGGGACGGTGCCTAGCAGCGAAGAGGCAGCGATGGTGGCTGTGGCGGCGATGGAGGAAGACAGCAATAGCGCTGCTACGCCAGGAGACGGGAGGGTCACTAGTGAGGGTATAGTGGCAGTGGGCGACGCTGGTGAGGGTCCATATGCGGTGGGAGATATTGGTGACAGTGAGGCTGTGCAAGGAGGCAATGGCAGTCTGGCCGCGAGTGGCGAGGATGCGTCGGGTAGTGGAGGAGGCGCCACGAGCAGTGGGGGCGGTGCCACGGGCACTCCTCCAACTCCTACAGTGGAGGAGTTGCTCGTGGCCGCCGAACAGGCCAGCAATGAGCGGTGGGATGGCGCTGGCAGTGAGGCGATGACGACTGGTCGCGTCGTCGTGACCCCGATCCTGAGGGCGACGGCTGTGGAGCTGAGGGGTGGAGACAGCGGGATTGGCGCTTCACACCCGGTTCCATTCGCGGAGGGGGTTTTCTTGGATTCCGCGAGGCCGCGGGACATCCTGGACGCACTTGGCCTCGACGCTGGGATCACCGACGTGCTGAAGGGTGTGAGGACTCCAGAAGATCAGGCCTCGGCGCTCTTGTTAGGAGCGTTGTTGAGCGGTGCGGGGACGACGGTGCGGGTATGGGGTCGCCGGAGATGGATGATATGGGGGAAGAGGAGCCAGAGCAGGAGACGGCAGTCGAGGAGCGGGTTACGGCGGCCGCTGAGGCGAAGGCCTACCTGGCAAGAGAGAGTCCAGGGTTTGCATCGGAGACTTACACTCCACGGACTCACTTTTTTGAGCCGACAGGTATGACCGGCTATGTCCCTGCTCGGACAGATTATCCCGAGGACTTACTCCTCCTAGATCGCGATCAGCACACCTCCTCTTGGTGGACCACGGTAAGACTTTAATGGTTTAATTTCTTGAATTAGACTTGCTTTGAGAATTATTGCATCGCTTATTTATGCCATTTCTTTACTTTGTTGAAACAGCACACTACGGATATTTAGGGTCATGGAGGTTCAGCCAGCTCGCTGAAGTATTTCAAGGAGCTGCCCCAGAGGGTGCGAGAGTTGGTAGAGGAGGCAGGTTTTGGGCCGTTCATATAGCTGATGACGGTGGTGAGGGTGGATCGCGCAGTTTAGACAGCGCTGACAGAGCGGTGGTGGGACACCACCAACACGTTCCATTTCTGCTTCGGGGAGATGACAGTGACTCCCCTCGACTTTGCAGCAATCACGGGACTCTGCGTTAGAGGCGAGCGGATTCCTTACAATCCGAGCATAGATTTGGATGATGCGACTTTGGAGTGGTTCCTCGAGCGGGTCCTGCGCCATAGTGGAGGGGTGGCAGAGTATGGCCAATTCAAGAAGTACTGGGATCACGAGCCGGCGAGCGATGCCGAGGTGGCCCAGATGGCCAGGGCCTACTTGCTATACCTATTCGGGGCTTCTCTATTTCCGAATAGGCGATCCCGGGTTCACCTCAGCTACCTAGCGGGCTTGGTGGATCTAAGACAGGCGGGACGATATGACTGGGGAGGCGCTACTCTGTGCACACTCTACTGCTTTCTTGGGGCCGCCTCACGCGGAGTGGGGGACACCATCGGCGGATACAGGAGGGTAGTCGAGGTATGATTCAAATTACTGCTTTAAACTGTTTTGATTGATCTATTGAATTGAAAATGCACTGATTTGAATTGAATTGACATCCAAAATTTGCAATTTTGGGCTTACGAGGTCTTGGGAATGTTGCCACCCGAGAACACTTGCATGAATCCGCACTTGCTTCCACGTGGACTTGCGTGGGGCAAGGAATACAGGAGAGCGAAGGAGCGGAGGGGAGAAGTGATGACCTTCCAACGCTGGCTGGGCAACATAACCGGGGTTATGGTACAAACATCATCCTTCCTTTCTTTTCATGCCTTCTTGAAAAATGAAATTTTTGATTATTAATGCAAGAAAACTGAATGCAGGTTCACTGGGATCACTGGGCTAGGGTGGAGGCCGACTTCCTCCCGAGGAGCCGGGAGGTGACGCGGAGCAGGGTCCTGCTGGAGTGTCCCCTAGGCTGGCAGTGGTACCTGGGGGATCGCGTGACACAGCAGTCACTCGGTTCTCCAGAGTTCATCGTGCCAGGGCCACTTCCCCCACGAGTGCAGAGGACTGAGACCTACACTTGAGCCGAGCAAGAGCAGTTTACGATGCCAGATACCGACTTGGAGAAGTACCTGTGGCGCACATTGGACTACGCAGCATACAGGGACAGGTATCTAGCCACAAGCTTGGGCGTGGAAAGGGAGCTAGAGCGACAGCTAGCAGAATCTGAGGCTAGAAGGGAAGCGGGTGAGACTGGGGGTGAGACTGGAGCACGGGGCCGCGGCGGTCGCTCTTCGCGGAGTAGGGGTCGGGGTGCTAGACCTCCTGTCGGTGGGCGAGGTGCTAGTTCTTCGGGCCGAGGCGAAGGCAGCACGAGGGCTCCGGAGACTGCTGAGACTTCAACTCCACCCGGACTACTATCGTTGGAGTGGATGATCGGAGTGAGGGACTCTTCTGGGGCACGGGTAGTGATAGACATTCCACGCCTTTCGCAGCCGCCAATGCGGCTTCCTGCTCAGGTATAAACATAGCTTTGCTTCTTTCATGCTTCAAACGTTTCTTGCTCATGCGCCTATTGTTTTGACTTTTGAACCATCGTGCAAATGCCACGAGAATGGGCAGAGAAGGCCATCATGCTAATGGTGGGGATGCGCCAATTGCTGAAGGATTGTGCGAAAGGAAGAGTCCTCCAGACTAGACCTGTTCCCGAGCCTGTTTTACCTGTTGCTCCTCAGGTATGAAAATGCATGAATGTTCATTTAATTGAATTTTAAACATGTAAAGAATGAATGAATGTTCATGATGTGCAGGTGCAGCCACGACGCTCGACTAGGACGCAACCACAGGACACCGCGAGCCTTCCAGCTTCCACCAGCGCGAGAGGCCAGGGTGCACAGAGGGTGTTACGGTCCACTACAGAGGCGAGACAGTTCGAGGTCGTTCCTAGGGCGACGTCCCAGCGAAGGCCCACTCCAGAGGAGTCAGAGGAGTCACTCGAGTCACGAGCTTTAGGGTCTACGGACTTGAGTACTGCCTCAGGCTCTCCCAGCGATGACGATGATGATGACGATGGCGACGACGAGGTTGAGAGCACTAAGTCCGAGGGACACCAGCGGAAGAGGACTCGTCGGGACTGAGTTTTAGGTTTTTGCTTTGCAAGCTTTTCTTATGCATGGGCCTGCGTACCAGCGTAGTTGTAGCTTCTAGGCCTATGTGCCTTGGTTTTGTTTGGGCTTGCGTGCCCCGGTAGATTGGATTGGGCATGTGTTTGCCCCAGTTTATGCATTCCCCTCTTTGTCCATTGTAAATACTGTTTCGTTATGAAAATTTGCACTTTTTCTCCATTCGTTCGCACTCCCATTATAGAATTGTATTTTATGAAATATGTCTGTCTAGCTTTGAAAGAGAGTGAAGCGCACGTGAATTTCGACCGATACTCTTAAGACAAAAGAAAATTGACATCAATGACCCTGTAAGCGGATTAGACACTTTCACGAAACACGCTAGACTTGATTTATAGAGTGGAGTGACATTGACATAGAAATTAAAAAGAAAAAGACTAGCCTTTTGAACGGTTGGACACAAGAATGAGACTCAAGTGTATCTGATCCTGCAGAAATGAATCACACAGCCACTGACGTGCAACACTCTTTACGAAAATCACTGGACTTACCTATGGTACGGATACTAATGCGGCTTTCAAGGTAAAAATAATGAATTACGGGCGTTTTGAAGACAAGAATCCGATTTATGAGTGTTTCAGCACTTTTGACTCTACCATAAAGTCACCAAAGCATGTTATGGCCTGCGCAGATCGCTTGATTCGACCAAACGCCCTTGACACGGATTTTGATACACCTACAGGATGAAAAACTTTGAAACCTTGAACTTTTTTGTAGAATATACTTGAATACATAAGAAACGGATGAAGATGAAACTGCTGTATTCCCATAATGACATGTTGAGGGTTTTCTCAGTCTGAAATGCTTGAAACAATAATGCAATACAAGAGCTGAAGCCTGAAAACCAAAATCTGCTGCAGACTGCAGCACTCCCGAGCGCTCGGGAGTGGTCTCGAGCGCTTGGGACCTCCATTCTCGAGCGCTTGGGACTGCTGCTACCTGCAGTCCTGTGTTCTTTTCCAAGGCCACTTCTTGGCTCCCCCACATTGTTTTCTTCTGCATGCCCATTTTCAAAATGCCTTGCAACTCTGCTTGGACTATTTTCCAGAGGCCATTGGCTTCCCAAAGCAAGACTTGTGTTTTTCCAAAGCTTTTTCAAGTTTTCCAAAGTCTGAATTTTGAAAAGGCTTTGAAAATATGGAACTTGATGAGTTTCAAGGCTGGTGGGAAAGTGATGTTGTCTCCCCTAGACCTCTATAAATACCAAGAATTGCTTTGGTAAGTCATTCACATCCCATTTCATCATTCTTCTTTCAAAAACTCCCTTTTTTATGGCTTTGTTGAACCAAGCTTTGCTCCGGCCTTGGTTGGACAGCCTTGAAGGCATTGACTGGCTGAATTTCTGAGGGCACCGCCTTTATGCCTTGAGACATCTTCGAGAAGTTGTAATTCATCCTGTCTTGTTGCACGTGGCGGCACGTTTTTGGGATTCCGAAGTGCATGTCTTTCGCTTTGGTTCTCAAGAACTCTGCCCCACCGTCGAGGAGTTCCATGCCTACCTGGGAAGCCATGACTCCGCTGAGCCAGTTGCTCCTATGATCCGGGAAAGCATGAAGAACCTCCTTAAGGCCAAGCTGGGTGTTAGTGGTAACACTGCTGAATTTCTCACTCGACACAATGCCATCAACATCATGCAGCTGTACGAGATGTTCAGTCCACCCGGAAACCTGA
The DNA here is from genome assembly GCA_025413875.1 of Rhododendron molle. Classification (NCBI taxonomy): domain Eukaryota; kingdom Viridiplantae; phylum Streptophyta; class Magnoliopsida; order Ericales; family Ericaceae; genus Rhododendron; species Rhododendron molle. The sequence continues at coordinate 27,544,563 of CM046391.1, forward strand.
CGGACTTCGAATATCAAGGTCGTCGGATGATGGCTTGTTGCTTTTGTCTCTTGGCGGCCTTCTTACTGGTTCCTTCTACTGGTCAACCTAGTCCTTTGCTGGTGGGAGTCGCTGCTCAAATCGAGGCTCGCAAGGACATTGCACACTTGGTCCTTGAAGAAACCCTGATGGGGTTGGATGTTGTTCGCACTGGTCGCACAAGGGTTTTTGGTGGTAGCCCGCTATTGTTGTAGGTTGGGACCTCACTCAGCTCTCCTTTTTCTATTTCACTCATTCCTTTTACCTCGACGCTCGGTTTAGGCTTTATCTGGCTCCTTACTTGTTTTCTCTCTTTTTCTGACAGATGTGGCTTTGTGACAAACTAAACTTGCTGACTCCCCCGGCGAACGACTGGTGGTATCGTGCCAGCGGATGGAATCGCCCTTTTCAGGTGATGTACAGGAATGAGGATGACTGGGCTGACTTCTTCGCTTCCCTAGATGATGATGACATTACTTGGCGGTGTCATTGGTTGAGGCTTCCTGCGATGACTGTGAGTAACATGGGTTCGCCACGGGTGTTCGTGGCAGGCTTGGCTGGATTCACTTTCTATTCACCACTCCGTATTCTGCGCCAGTTTGGACTTAGCCAGGAAATGCCGCCCCCGGGTTCAGAAATGCTTCGTCTCCCTCCGTTCACCATTTCGGGCCTTCAAAGTTATGCGCAAGCATGGGGATCTCGTAGGACTGAGCCGAGTGATCCACTCTACTCCATTGCCTTGACTAGTAGGTACCGGAAGTGGTTAAGAAGGGATGTGGAAACAAGGATGGGTTAATTGCTTACGTTGTCAGTCTTTGGAATTAAAAAAAAAAAATAGATCCCGTTGTGTGTTTTTCCTTTTTCATGCTCAGCTTGTAATAAAGAAATCATCTGAATAAATTTGACTGATTAAGGGTTTCCCCCTTTCGGTTCATTAATCGCATGTGCCTTGCAAGGAAACATTTTGATTTGTCAATTTGGATTTGATTTTTGTGATTTAGGACCGAACCTCAGCGTGAGATTGCCTACATATCCCTCAGGAAAGGGAATCAGGCCCATATGTAGTTCGGGCTAGGGTTCACTCGGGTATTAACACTCTCCTTTTACGCTCTAAATTTTGCCTAGTACCGCCCTTTCGGGTTTTCGGCCTAGCAAGCTCTTTTTCGACTTTTTGCCCTAACTTTTGCCTAGGCTGCCCTTTCGAGTTTTCGACCTAGCGGGCTTGCTTTAATTTTTGCCTGGGTCCGCCCGCCCTTACGGGTTTTGGCCCAGCGAGCTCTCTCAAGGGTATAACGTTTGAGTTGATCCAAATTGACAAGGTTTGAGAATTCGTTGCCGTCGAGATCGATGATTGAGGCTACTCTCCCGAAAAGGATAGACTTGATGATGTATGGCCCGGCCCACTTTGGTCGAAATTTCCCTCGTAGGTCAAAAATCGGTGCACGGATTTCCTTGACCACCATATCCCCCTCTTGCAGGTCCCTTGACTTCACTTTCTTGTTGAATGCTCGGGCGATTCTTCGCTGATAATTCTGAATATGATACAATGCTCGCAACCTCTTTTCATCAAATAGCATGAGTTCTTCGAACCTCCCACTGATCCACTCAGCTTCGTCTATTCCTTGTTCTGCCATGACCCTCAGCGATGGAACTTCTAGCTCGATAAGGAGAACGGCTTCCATACTGTACACCAAAGAATAGGGTGTTGCCCCTGTCGGTGTGCGGATAGACGTCCGGTATCCCTATAAAGCTAGTGGTAACTGTTCATGCCAATTCCTAGCCGACTCAATAGTCTTTTTGAGAATCATCTTGATGGTCTTGTTTGCTGCTTCGACTGCACCATTGGTTTGTGGCCGATAAGTGGTCGAATGATTTACTTGAATCTTAAACTCGTCGAAGAGTTCTAGAACTTTTCCTTTAAAGTGAACACCATTATCAGACACGAAGGCTAGAGGGACCCCATACCGATAAATGATGTTTTGTCTGATGAAGTGAGCCACTTGAACTGCCGTCAAAGTCTTGTATGAAGCTGCTTCGACCCATTTGGTGAAATAATCGACTGCTACCAAGATAAACCTATGGCCGTTAGAAGCCGCGGGTGTGATCCTTCCGATGACATCAATGCCCCAGGCGGAAAATGGCTATGGTGTTGCCATTGAGTGTAACTCCGAGGGCGGGACATAGATAAGATTGGCATGAGTCTGGCATTTATGACATCGGCGCACATACTTGAAGCAATCTGTCTCCATGGTTGACCAATAGTACCCCAGTCTTAAAACTTTCTTAGCCAGCATCATCCCATTCATGTGGGGCCCACAAACTCCTTCATGAACTTCTTCCATCACCGCTCTCGTTTCGTCACCGTGAATACACAACTTGTGAACCCCGCACGAAGATCGCCGGTACAATTGTCCACCGCATATAATGTATTGAGACGCCAGTCGTTGCAAGGCGATGCAATCTTTCTTGGTTGAATCTACAGGGAACTCTCCTTTTTCAACAAAATTCCAAATATCGTGGAACCAAGGGAGCCCGTCGTCTGGCTCGTCGATGTTCATGACATAATCGTACGCGTGCTTTCCTCTCTGCTCAATCATGACGGCCGTAACTTTACCCCAATTGGAAGTTCCAGCATGGATGCTAGAGTAGCAAGTGCATCGGCGAAGCAATTCTTCATCCTCGGGACATGCGTGAAGGTCACTTTTTGAAAACTCGGGATAAGTTCATCAAGTTGCTGATGATAGGGCTTCATCTTTTCGTCCTTAACCCTCCATTTTCCGTTCGCTTGTGACACAACCAAGTTGGAATTTCCCACAACTTCTAGCACCTTGACTCCAATCTCCAGTGCGGCTTCCATTCCCACAATGCATGCTTCATACTCTGCTTCATTATTCGTAACTTCGAAATTCAACTTGAATGCGAGGGGAATATGTGACCCCTCAGGTGAGACCAGCAGTATGCCAATCCCAAAACCCTTCTGATTAGCGGCTCCATCGAAGTATAGGGTCCACGTCTCATTAACTGTTGTCATTACGTCCTCATTAGGGAATTGAAATTCCATGTGCTCTGGTCCCTCAATCGGACGATCCGCTAAGAATTCTGCAACAGCCCTGCCCTTCACTGACTTCCGGGTGACGTACTTGATTTCGAACTCTGCCAATAAGAGCAACCAACGTGCTAACTTACCGGTAAGTGCTGGTATCTCAAACAGATATTTGAGGGGGTCCATTCGAGAAATCAGTATCACTGAGTAAAACAGCATGTAATGTCTCAATTTCTTTGTGGCCCATACAAGTGCCCAACACGTATTTTCCAACGGAGTGTAACATTCTTCACTTCCCACCATCTTTTTGCTTAGATAGTAAATGGCTCTTTCAACCCCATCTTCTCCTTCTTGTGCCAGCATGCACCCCATTGATGAGGGCATGACGGACAAGTACAGGATCAAAGGTTTTCCCGGGATAGGCGGCATCAAGATTGGAGGATTCTGAAGATAAGTTTGTACTGCTTCGAAGGCTTTTTGGCACTTGTCATTCCATTCGAACTTCACATCCTTCTTGAGTAATCGAAACATCGGTTCACAAGTCAATGTTAACTTTGCAATGAATCGGCTGATGAATTGAATTTTGCCCAAGAAGCTTCGAACATCCTTTTCAGACCAGGGTGGCTCCATGTCGGGAATGGCTTTGATCTTAGAAGGATCCACCTCAATACCCCTGGTCGTGATCATGAATCCAAGCATCTTTCTAGCCGTGACTCCGAACGTGCACTTCTGCGGATTAAGACGCATCTTGTACTTCCGAATTCTCTCAAAGAACTTTCTCATTGCTGGGGGGTGATCCTTCCGTTCTTTCCCTTTCACTATCATATCATCAACGTAGGCTTCGACTTCCTTGTGAATCATGTCGTGCAGTAGTGTCGTAGCAGCCCTTTGGTACGTAGGCCCAGCATTCTTCAACCCAAATGGCATAACCCGATAGCACCCCCACTCGGTGATGAACGTGGTCTTCTCCCTGTCTTCTGGTGCTAAGCGAATCTGATTGTATCCAGAGAAACCATCCCTAAAAGACAGCAAAGCGTGGCCTGCAGTGTTATCAACAAGTACATCTATATGCGGCAAAGGAAAGTCATCCTTAGGGCTTGCTTTGTTTAGGTCTCTAAAATCGACGCACACTCTGATTTTTCCATCCTTTTTGGGGACGGGACAATGTTTGCAACCCAAGTGGGATATTCAGTTACCACTAGAAAACTGGCGTCGATTTGCTTTGTTATCTCTTCTTTTATCTTTAACACCCAATCGGGGTCGCATTTTTCTTAACTTTTGCTTGACAAGTTTGGCATCGCGATAGAGGGGGATCCTGTGCTCAACGATTTCTGGGTCGATCCCGGGCATGTCCGCATGGGACCAGGCAAAAACTTCTTTGAATTCTTTCAATAAATCGGTGAGCTCTTGGAGCCCACTGGGAGTTAGCCCGGACCGACCTAAACCAATCGAGGGTTCTCCTCATCACCCAAGTTTATTGAGATTATTTCTTCTTTTAAAGGCTGAGCACGCCTTTCGTTTTCACGCTCGATGAGGGAATGGATTTCCTTAGGATGTTCCCATCGAAATCTATTCCTTCATCGTCGGGATCTACGCAATTTATTTCAAAGTCCGGCAAGTAAGCAAAAGCATCTTTCATTTCATCAACGGGGGCCTCGGTGGGAGGAAATACAGCAGTGGACTCAAACTCGAAGTAAAAGCTACGACGAGGAGGGCCAATAGGCACAAGCTCCGACTCTGCGCTAGACAAGGACTCAGTGCTAGACTCAGATTCGGTGTTAGTGTCGTGAGTGCGCTTTACAAGTGGAATGAAAGTGCAGTTTTCATATGTGCCTACGGCGTCCACAATGAGCATAGAGGGGTCTTCCATCTCTTATTCTTCTCCCATCATTAGCACAGCAGCATCTTCTATCATACCCCCTGATTCCTCGCCCCCGAACAGTGATTGAAGGTGGCCCATTTCAAGAGCTTCGAGCCAATCCAGTGCTTCAGACACTTCCTCTATCTTTGTAACCTCTTCATCACTATCCTAGGTGTCGTTGGCAAAGATCTCGAACCCAGGATACTTCACTTTCGTTTCCAAGTCTATGAACGGCTCTGGTTCTCCCCGGTACAGTTTCTCCTTCTCATTAATCATAGGACCAACTCTGAACTTTATTCCAGCAGCATGGGCTCGGGCGCAAGTGCGCCACCTCCTTGCAGGATCATTCTTCTTGGGTACATAGCCCAAACCGTATGGGTCAACACTCCCAGGGAAATGGGGAAACTCAGACAATCCTTGTTGGTTACGACCCAGGCCCATGCCAGGCAGATAGTTCATCCTCCTCATGATCTCTAAAGCCACGGAGCTTACCAGAAAACCTTCATCAGTCCGAATGGTGCACACCTTTGTGGTTATAACAACAAATCCGCCCATGGGTACATCCACTTCTCCATGCATAATTTCCAGCAGCGGGGAGTTGTCTTCAGAATGAGGACGGATGCCAGAGTCCCCATGAATTATAAGAGTCCCATAATCCAATCCCAAGATAAGCTTTTAGTGCAGCGGTGCAGCCACGGCCTCCCCAGCAGGAGGTTGAATGAGGCAGGAATCTCTAGAACACAGAATTCCACAGTAGTCTTGAATTTTTCGGTTGCCAGCTCTAAGTTGACCGTTCCGAAGACATCACGGCGTGTATTGTCGTAGGCGCGGACTCCCAGAGTTGACGGTGTAAAATCCTTGTTCTTGAGACCAAGACAATAGGCCGTGCGGAGGGGGCACACATTAATGGCAGAGCCATTGTCAACGAGGATTGTCGCAACCCACTTTCCTAGGCACTTCATAGTGATATGAAAGGGCTTGTTATGGTCAGCTCCCTCTGGCGGTAGGTCTTCCTCGGTGAAGGACAATGTGTGTTGGGTGAGATTTGGGGTTATGAGAGCAATCATGGCTTTCGGTGCGATATCCGAGGGAACTTAGAGTTTGGAGAGAGTATTGACGAGTCTTCGGCGATGTTCGCGGGAAGACGCCAATACAACCACATGGACATATGGACCGGGGTTTCATGAAGTTGTTGGATGATAGGGTCGGTGTTGGTAATTGGGATTTGCTGTTGGGAGACTTCGGGGTTAGAGTTGGCAAACGGGTTAAGGTTGATGGACGGGTTGGGTTAGAAAGGCGGGTTAGGTTTAGTGGAGCTTGAGGGGTTACTTTGTGGGATAGGAGAGATGGGGGTGTTGAGATTTGCGGGGTTGATTGGGTTCATGGGGATGTTGGGGTTGTTTTGTTGTGGTGGAGGTGCCCGGGATGAGCTTCCTTGCTGAAGGTTGATGGGTTGGTACACTCTGCCGCTCCTGGTGAGGTTACTAACTGTCTCGGGGATAGGCTCCCACCAAGAGTCTTCCCAAAAGTTGGAGAGATCAGCATCAGCCTTGCGCTTTCCTTTGTCCAGCTTGGTTTTCTCAAAAGTGTCATTAAGAAGTTCCATCTCCAACGCAGTCCATATGTTCTCCTCTTCCAACGAATTCCAAAAGTTGACGTTGTTGTTGGTGTTGACGACTTGCAAGGACCCTTCACTTATCATAGCCTTGTTGACAGTTAGTTCTTCGCCATCCACCCATATGTTCACCAATTCAACCTTGCCCCAGAGGTCTTCAGGATCTAGCACATAAATGTTGGGTTCATCGGGAATCTCGACTATCGGCTGTGGGAAAAGCTCATCAATAATATACTCCTGCGGACAGAAAGCATGTCCATCACATAGTCAAGAACATCAGAGTTCCTGGTGAGATTGACGATGGTTCTGACAGAGAGTCCGAAAAACATGCAGCTCCTGCTCGACTTCCTGTTCTTGAAAGAGGTATGCCAAAGATGTCTAATCCAAAGGGTCTGAGTTATCTATCCAATGCCATCCATTGGGATCCGATTCCCATTCCCACTCGTCTTTATCTTCGACCGGTTTTGGTTCCATGAACAGGGCAAACAGAGAATACCCGTCCAATGGGTCAGCCATCATCTCTTCCCAATCTTGTCTCCAATCACCGTGCTCCAACTCCTCTACCTGGTGAGAGTCGAGCGCCACAAGCCACACTCCAGTGATAAGGGCCCGGTGTTCTACCGCGAAGAAGTCATTTGCTAGGTCGTCCCATCTTCTTTGAAAATCCCATTCCACAGTTTCCAGTGCGTAGACAGCATCCTCAACTGGTAATTCGCCAATCGGCTTGGGTTGGGTAGTAGGAATGATGTAAAGGCTCGGGTTAAAGGGGGAGGCTAAGGAGATATGGTTGGTGTGAGTGTTTGAATGTTTTGGCAACGGGTTAGAGACGGTATCGGGCTTTTGTGGAGGCATAGGGAGGGTCTTGTTATCAATGAGATCTTGTATGGCGTGCCGAAGACGGAAACAATTATCGATCGGGTGGCCCACATTCTGATGGTAGGCACAGTATGCATTGGGATTATGGGAAACAGGGAGTTTTTGAGGTAGAGGAGTAGGGTTGAGTGGCTTAAGCACGCCGCTTTCGACCAATTTCTCGAGCACAACGGAGAGAGGTGCTGAGAATTGAGCGAAAGTGCGAGGTTAAGAACGGGGTGGGTTGATCTGAGCGATAATCTGATTGATTGGCTCGATTTGGGTAGTGTTTGTAGAGGTGTTGGGGAGGTTGGCGTAACCGGAATTGCCGAACAGGGCGTTACTGTTACCAGAGTAGACTTTCTTGGGCTTAGGGGCAGGTTCAGGCTTGTCAAGGATGCCGAGCTGGACTTCTTCTTCGACAGCCAGGCCAGTATCGAAGAATGTTTTGAAATCTGAACACGCTTGTGCCATGACCATATGCCTTGCTAGGATTGGCTAAAGGTTCCGAACGATCATCCGAATCTGATCTCTGTCCGAAGGTCTGTCCTTCATTTGGGCCGCTTTCTCCCTCCACCTCTTTACAAAATCCGCAAAAGATTCCTTAGCATCCATTTTCGTGGACTCCAGCTCACGGGTAGTGATTTCCAGCTGAATGTTGTAATCATATTGCGCTATGAAAGCCGCACATATGTCTTCCCAAGATCGTTTCCTCCTTTCATCCAGCGACGTGAACCAGTAGAGGGGGTGACCCACGAGAATTTGTGAGAACATCTGAGCCATGGCGTCTCTCTCTACACCCCACATGGAGAGTGCTCCTATGTATCCGGTCAAGTGCGCCTTCGGGTCTCCAGTTCCGTCAAATTTTGCGAAGTCTATGGGCCTAAACTTCTCGGGGAGTTTTGCATTGGGAAACAAACAGAGCTTGTTGATGTCAAAGCCCGTTGTGGCAATCTTTTCATTCCTTGCTACAGATTGCTCCAACTGAGTTATCTTTGCTAGTATGGATGCCATCTCAGGGTTCTGCGGAGTTTCCATCACGAGGGCTAGTTGTTCCGGGTTAGGATTTGGGTTTGGGTTTGGGTTTGGATTCGGATTTGGGGTTTGGATTTGGGAGTCATCGAGCCACTCCAGTTATCATGAGCATAAGTTGGGCGACCTGATTGTCAGTGCGTTCGCCCAATCGCTGAATAGCTTGCCTGATTTCTGCCATTTCTCCATTCGGGTTTTCCGGATTTGGGTTTTCTGGGTTCGGGTTTTCCGGGTGTGGATTTTCTGGGTTTGGATTGGGATTCAGGTTGGGGTTTGGATTGGGGTTCGAATTCCCGGCTGGCTGTTCCATCTCCGCCCGAAAGTCCAAAGCACTGTTAGGATCTGACCCAAGTTGAAGCCGCTCCAATCTCTGCCCAAGAGGTCTGGTCCAGGAGGGTATGATATTCTTCTTCATTGGCCCAATTGCTCAGAACTGACAGCAAAGCAAAAACTGTGCTCAGACGCGGTCCCTGCTTGCATTTTTATGAAATTTGTACATGGTTTTTAGAAAATGCGTGCGCCATCATCACCGTCACTGACTCTAAAAAAAAATTTTTTAAGGTTGCCTTAATCCTCAGATTTTTGGGGTGTATCCTCGTTTAGGAACCGTTATTTCCCAAAAGATGCTAAAATAACCTAAGTATTTGGCTAATATTCCATCGAGAACTCGACCATCGGTTCGGAATGACTTGGGGTGAACGATGTGATACGATAACCAAAGCGGCGTAAGTAGTACATTCGCTTTTAGCCTGGGTGGTGTTGGTATCACAGCGTTCTGCTTCCTCGTCATTCCTTCCTTTGGTTAATTTCCCAATCAAATATTAGTCAAGGACTTAGCAACATTTTAGCTTCCCTTAGGTTTTGGCTCGAGGACTTATGTGGTTGAGCAACACACATTAGGGTGCGTGACTCTTCATCGGGTCTCGGCAACCTTCCAAAGACCGCGCGAGCGAGTCTCGAGAACCGTGGCTGACAGTATGATGATGCAAGATGCAATGCAGCACGTAAACAGGATATAGCACATAAACCTACCCTGTAGGTTCCTGTCCTAGTTGGGAAGGTTCTATGGCTCGTTAAACATGTACAAAGGCCGGTTTTGGCTTGAGGAGGGTTCCCCGGACTAAAGTCAAAGTATACCTCCCAATATTGAGCATACACCCAATAAAAGTACAAACGATAGAGATGACTCATCACGGCCGAGGGTTGCTGAGCATTCTGGGATTCCCTATCATCGGCAAGCCGGGTAGGATTGCCGAAACACAACAGCGGGGCTGCACAAGATAAATATACAAGAAATAGAAAATGAAACAAAATAATTTTGAAAATCCCACAAATATCTTTCAAGCTTGGCTCACCAGTTTAATTGATGCTTAAGGAAATCGGGCCATTTTGTCAACGTACCGATTTTTCTCAAGTATTAATTAAACCTTTTACCCAGCGGAGTCGCCACTTTGGGCTACCACAGCCCCTGGTGGATCGGGGCGGCCCGAAAAACACAAGTTTTTTAATCGAGTTGAAAAATTTGAGGAGTCGCCACTCAGATTTATGGTTCGCCACCCGAGAAACCGTTTTGATTTGAAAATGATCGATTGAATTTGAAAACCAGAGATTTGAAAGGGGTTCGGAAGCCACGTTACGAGGGGGAAGGGTTTTACGGCACCCCCCTCGCCCGATTTGAAATCGGTCTCTACTAAACATTTGTGGGATTTTTCAAAAGATTTTATTTCATTAAACCATTTAGCAAGTATCCACAATATCGTCACATAAGGGGTGCATGCTGGTGCCAGTGAATGTGAAATAATGAAGTAAGAATGAACAAGTGCATAATATTAGCAAGACTGGAAATTGCCACTGACTTCACTCCCGAGCGCTCGGGAGTACTCCCAAGCACTTGGGACTGCTGGTGCTCAACCTGCAAAACTTTGTTAGGCCTAAACAGGATAGAACATTAAACTAAAAACCGGGGGTTATTTTAAACATATAGTAAGCTCACCAAAGGGCCTGGCAAATCAAAGCTAGGTTTAATCTTCCAGACCATGCATCCCTACCTCTACGAAATCAGATCTGCATTCTTTCAAGAGCAAATGAACACGTCCCCTGCATATGGAATATCAATAACCTGGAAAAATAGGGGAGTAATGACCTGCAGTAGCATGCATGCACTCCCGAGCGCTCAGAACAGTTCCAAGCACTTGAAAGTGAGTTGCATGTCAGCTTGCTTTCAGACAGGAAATAGTCCTATTTCGACATGCAATGATCCCAACCCTGGTTTTAAAAAAAATCAAATCTTGTTTTTGACTTTGAAAAGAACTTTTGTTTTTACTTGAACCTTGGTGAGAAACGTCTCTGGTTTGAGAAAATATGTTTTCCAGATCTGCATGTTACAACTAGACCATTTTACATAAGAGTGCATTTCACTTCTACCCACTGTCCACCAAAATGCAACAAATAGGGACTGGAGATAGTCTCGAGCGCTTGGGACTACTCTCGAGCGCTCGGGAGTGGCTCCAGTAAGTTTCCAAAAATAATTTTATGGTCCCTTTGCTCTTGTCTTTACACTAAGGCCTCTCAATCCATGCTCAGTATTAAAGACTGAGACAGGCTGAGAGACCTCCCTCAGAAAGGAAAAACAGCCTCTTTTTTGCTTGACACAAAAGTAGAAAGATTTCTACCTTTTTGGTTGGAAGTTTGCTCCTTGAAAGGCTTTGAAAAGTGAATGAAGAAAGAAAGATTCAAAAGATCAAAGACTGAGAATGATCTGAACTTCCCCCATCTTTTGGTTTCTTTGATTCTTGCAAGTTTTGCTTTTGGAAATCAACTTTTGCTAAAGGGGTGAGAATGTTTCTTTCTTTTTTGAACACTGAGAGGGCTCTTAGAGTGAGAGAGAGATTTCATGTCTCCCTTTTTCCAGCTGCAGTGAGCTTTTTTAGGAAAAGATAACCTATAGTTTCATTTGGAAAAAAAAGATTAATGAAATCTTTTTTTTTTTTTAGGAGGGAAAATCCTCATGATTTGATTCCCTGCTGCCTGAGGTCAAGCTCTCTGCAGGTAAGACCTGGCCCGAACGGCTGCAATGATGCATTGCATGAAAAGTGGGGAACTTTTTCATCCATTGGGCAGCACAGAGATCTCAAGCGCTCGGGAGTGGTCTCGAGCGCTCGGGAGTGGTCTCGAGCGCTCGGGAGTGGTCTCGAGCGCTTGGGACTGTCACTTTCGAGCACTCGAGAGTGAGTCTGGCCCATGGTTTTGAAAATGGTTTGGAGCACTTGGGACTGTTCCTGAGCGCTTGAGAGTAATTTTGACACTTCATTTTCCCTTTTTCAAGTCTTCCAAGAAGCATTATCTTGATTGGTCCAAGGCCTGTTTTGATCCAAGTTCATCATCGGGGAGCCTCCGGGCACAAATTAAGGAAATTTGAAAAGTCCAAATTGGGGTGTCTACAGGGTGGTAACTCGGTAATCCTTGTAGTGTTATACGGTAATGCAAGGGATGGAAATACCGATGGTGGGAATTTAGGATAGCGAGTCGTGTTGAGTAGGTAGTGTGCATGTGTCTTTTGAATTGTTTGGCTTTTGTGATAATGACATATCCTTGTGCGATCATAATGAATATGGATACACATATGAGTTCTTTGTTATCTTTTGATTGAACTACATCTCCTGGTCATCTCATTTTGCACTCAGCTTCATATATATGCATAGAATTGGTAAAGATTTTCCTACTGGGCTAGTGTAGCTCAACCAAATCTTTCTTTTCAGGTTTGAATACTGGACAATAGCATGCATGCATCGTGTAGTTGGATGTGAAGGACCATTTTGGAAATATCCTCTTTTTAGTTACTAGAACATCTTTGTAATGACTTTCTTTTGTTAAAGATGGCTATGTAACTAATTATTCTTAAAACCCCTTTTGACTAACGTTTGTAATATTCAAGATATGTTCATACTTGTATCTAAATTAATTTGGGTCGTGGTGCCAAAGTTGTAATCCTTTAAACTTGGGGACTGAATTTGTAAATAGAACAGGTGGAAAACTCTTTTGGATATTATGTATGATATGCAACGATCTTTTATTGAAATGGTTTATTTATCTATGTTGAAAATTGAAGGCGTGACAAACCCTCACCTGAAGTTATTGCCTCGTCAAGAATATTCTTGAACAAGTGCGAGTCCAACTTGGGATCCGAGCAAAGCATTGAACAGAACAGCCTGTGGAGGAAAATAACTATATAAAGCAAAATGACAAAGCTATAGCTGTGAAGTACAGTACTCGTATACAATGTGTCTTTTCATGCGACCCTTGTACTAATTATACAACTTCATAAAATCATTCTTCTCCGAATCAGATCCTCTATAATTTGCTTCAAACTCGTCAATATCGGCTTTAGTGACTTGAAACCAATGTATGTCTTGTTTATAATGTACTCAAATGAACGTAAAAAAGATAGAGAAAGGGACAATACCAAGGGAAGGCATTATAACAGTATGAAAATAAAAGCAATTAGTATTTCGCAAATACATTCCGTAATATGGCATTTACGGCTCTATAGATTGCACAAAACCATTTGGTAAAATGGGTTATCCATACGTGTGTGTGTCTTTCTCATGTTGTCGAACATGTAGAATGCATGCTTTTAAGAAATCCAAAATCAGCAACAGTGAAGGCAAATCATTGAAGAATAGGTATTTGCAATATTTTGGTTTCCGGATTTGGTAGTCGTGTGACAACAGTTGCGAGAAGTTCCTTTGTCAGGAATGTAAAGATATGATGTAGTGTCAAATTGTCCTCTTTCTTTTTGCTAAAATTCCATCAAGCTTGTTATCCGACTAAATCAACCCAAAAGGCTCGATATGTTATCCGAATGAAAGCTGATACCTCGATTAAAGTACTATGTAAATACAAATTGTTTAAATGCATAATCTTATAAACCCTAAACTAATTTTCTCGAGCTAATGAAGGAAGATTGAAATTGTACCTTTGTATTTGGACTCCCTAAAAAATGACTCTTTGCTTCAATAGGTGCAATAGGCCCGAAATAATTTTGATTCTTCTCCGATTACGGATCGAGGGAGCAGAAAAAACTGAAGATCGGGCATTCAATAGGGAACAAAGGTTAATTGATCAGCTATTGGAAGAATAGAGAACAGAAACACACCTGATACTGATGATTGAACCCCTAGAAATAATCTCACCCCAGTTTGCACAGCCTTGAAGAACAATTGATCTGTAAAGCCTTGTCGACAAAGCAATAGAAAACAGGGCTAAAGTCTCCTTCAAAGACGGCGGCAACCTTAACAACAGTGGCGTGATGTTGAGAAGTACAAATCAGTCTGCTCAATAACCACAAAAATTCAGTGAAATCAAGAAACGGAGTACAAATTTAGAGAGTGAAAGCCGGAGGACCAACCATCCTCTCTCTCATCGCTCTCAAGCGTTTGCAGGTGTAACATCAAATACAAAGCTACCCAAACACCAACACTTGCAAGGGCAAAACAAAAAGGAAAAGTTTGGAGGGCACTAATGTAGTGTCACACTATGCCTTGGCTTACCGTGCTAGGTTCTTTTATTACAAGTGTCTTGATACATATACAATATACGTATATATCCACATACTCCCTCCGTCCAAAAATGATAGCTCTCTGCAAAAAGACGTGAAATTTTTTGATAAAATAATAAACTACTTACGTACATGCTTTTTCGAGTCTCTTTGCACCAAATTAAAGATCTCAATTAGTTATGAACATAAATACTTTATTTTTTATCCAAAAATTGCATTTTCGCATAAGGCTATCGAAAATGGGACGAAGGGAGTTTATAACGTACGATGGTAGAATTTTCAGGGAGAGGAGGACGTGGGGACTAAGGAGGAATCGGAGGAGCAGCACAACAATCAAGTTCTACATATCCACCCAAAGCAAACATTAAAAGAGCACAATCCATGAAAAACACACCAAATCTTACACCATTCCAAGCTTTTTGAAGCCAAAAATGTTCCCACCCAATGCCAAGATTTTAGGGTGTAAAGACCCGTAATTTCTTAGATTTTATTTAAATGTTTTATAAGAAATATAAGGACGAGATTGATTTTTTTTTTTTTTAAATTGGAAGTTGGGGGTTAATGTGTTAAGTGTTGCATTTGAAGGATGAGTGTGTGATTGTGCCTTATGTATATGTCAGGTGTGTGTGTGTGAGTGTGTAGGGAATAAAACTCCCATTTTCCTTACTCCCTCTCTCCCGTTCTCTTTTCTCTCTCTCGGCTCTCACTCCCTCTCACTCACTCTCCCACAAATCACCTCAAACCCATAACACCCAACCTCAAATCCTTCCTCCCTTCGCATTGTGGAGCTTGCATCTCGTTGGTTTGAGCTCGGTGGAGGCGAAATCTTTCCGTTTCCAAGTTTCGGAGCTAAGGCTTGGAAAATCATTCGGTTGTGATCTTCGATCTTTGAGGTAGGAGGTTCTAACTATCGATATATGTTCATGATGTGTTTCCTGAGCTTGATTTGTGCCTTGGATTGTTGTTGTTGTTGTTGTCGTTGTAGTTGCCCGAAAACCCATCATTGTCTGTCAGAAATCTGCTCGAAAATCCATCGTTATCGATAACGTTTTCATCGTTATCGATAACACTTGTCCAAAACCCAGAAAATTTCCATTGTTATCGATAACGTTCCCAGAAAGCCATTGTTATCGATAACCATAGCCACTGTTATCAATACTCCCACGTCTGGAATCATTTTAATCCAATCGTTATCGATAACAAAGTTTTTGTTATCGATAACGTTACGTTTCTGACCACTTTCAAGCCAGTGTTATCAATAACCTTCTTCCATGTTATCAATAACATTTTGCCTCTGGACAGTTTTGCTTGTGTTGACTCCTACTTCATTATTTTGGGTTCCGATCATTTCTAAACCATCCTAAACATCTCCCGAGTGACTCCTCTTTGATTGTCCTTATCTTAAAGCCTTCATTGAACGTTACTATAACTTTAATGCCCGTTTGATTACGATTTCATAAAATCATCTTTACGCATCAAAGTTTGGTTTGAACGTTTAAACGAGATGGAAAGTGGATTTTGAAAACTTTACGAATACGACGAGAACATTCAGGACTCATCGACGGGTGAGTGCCTGGCAGAGGACATCGGGGTCCTTTAATTGGCCCGGCAGGAGCTATATGCTCGTAATTGATATTTCAGGACCTCCCGATGGGTAAGGTGCCTGGCAGAGGACATCGGGGTCCTTTAATTGGCCCGGCAGGAGCTTCAGCTCATGACACTTGAACGAGACACGTTTTGATATTTGGTGAATTTCAGAAATCGTTTATTAAAGCATGTGATTGGTTTTAGAAAAGAAGTGAAAAATTGGTTTGCTCTTGTCGACCCGTCATTGATTCTTGATACAGTCGTTCATTTATTCATCTTTTCTACATGTCATTCGCATACATTGTTAGATTAGAGTTTTCTACTGGGCTAGTGTAGCTCAGACCTTCCTTCATTTTCAGGTACTAACCAGGGGCAGTAGCAGCATACTTGTGTGCTTGGATGTGGACAGTATTTTGAAAGCTAACTTGAAGGGTTATTTGGCCATCTTTGTCTAATATTTTTGGAAAGATGTATTTGTAACCCAATTGTAAATCTTTTGACTTAAGAAATGATTGTAAATGCTTAACTCTCTTCCATATTTGATAATTATGGTATTTCGGGCCTCGAAGCCAAGGTTGTAATATTTTGGAAACCCTTAGAAGTTTGGAATGAAATGATGGGTATGGAAATGCTATATTATTTTGGGAATCATTTGGAATATTGTGAGTTTTGATTTATAAAAATCCTTTATATCTATGTTGAAAATCGAGGGTGTGACATAGGGTCTAGGAGGTAATTAGGTATTCTTACATTAGTCCGCATCACCAATTAATCGGGTAGGCGGCGATTTTCTAAAAGTATCTTGGGTACAATGTGTAACAGTTTTACGTGTTCTTCAAACAAAATATATACACATAACACATGTCAAAGCCCTAATTTCACTAACAAAATATATAAATAACACATAACAAAAAATAGAAAAATCAACTAATCTCCAAGCACCAACTAATCGGCCCTAAGCGCTAGGTGCCCCTCGTCCACCCAAGTAACAACTAGAGATTTGTAGAACATTTCAAATGGTTGAGATTTACGGCGCACCAACACCTTTTTTTTAGCAGTTGATTACAAATGGCTGTGGTGGTTGATTAAGAAAAATAGAAACACAAGCAATCCACAAATAATCGAACTCAAGAAGAACAAAACATAGGGTAATACAAAGAAAAGAAGAGAATAATGATATCTATATTGCTTTAACCTTTTTAAGTCTAGCCGATTTTCTTTTGCACATTTCCAACACAAAATGCAAAATCCAGCATCAATGCACATTTACAATATCAGCACAGTATAAAAATGCACTTGAGCAATCCCGTATTTTCTTATTAGTCAACCTTCCAACCATGGCCATGGTGATCAAGAACGTAAAGCAACTACAACAAATACAATAAGCAACGAAATCCTTATACTAAAGACAAACTTGATTGAACCCATGTACTGTAATATTTTATGACGATGAAGATAGTTTGGACAGGTGTCAGTAGAACCATGGGTTCGATGAAAATACTAGTAGCGATGAAGTTCCAGAGAAAGGGAGAGAATGTTGGTTAGCTGTGGAAAAGGTAGAAAGAGATGGGCCTATTGAGAGCATGAAAGAGAGTTGCAACTAGAAGGGGAGTAGGTAATAACTTATAATGAAAAAGACCTAGCTATAAGGCACGCCCAAAAGCCATTTAACAACAAAGAACATTCAAACAAATGAACCATAGATGGTTAAAACAGGATTAGCTGAAGCAACATTGTTAGAAAAAAAGAGGTTAATCGAGGAAGCAGACTCACTCATAATTGGCAGCGCCCAAACATGTGCATTGTTGCTTGTGTATTGCCGTCCAAATAGACAAATAGTATGGATCTTTAATGAGCAAACCCACAATAGATTTAAGGTGTATTTATTTTGCACGGAAGCACAAAACTTGAGAATGAACAGTAAGATTATTGATAAGATGCCTATCTTTAGTACTTAGAAGAATGAAATGTTGTTCAAGAATTTAGAAATGAATTTGGAATTGTTGGATTATGTCCCACATTGCCTAGACAAGTCCCCCTCTATGCTGGGTATAAGGCCCTAGCTTTCCTCTCTTTAATACTTGGGTTTTAAGGAGACTTTATGGGCTAAGCTTTTCTAACATGGTATCAGAGCTTTGGTTAGGCCTTTTGTTGGTGAACCATTGTCCGATTGCCACGCTTTATGGGTGTGTTGGATTGTGTCCCACATCGCCTGGACTAGCCCTCTCTATGCTGGTTATAAGACCTTAGCTTCCCTCTCCTTAATACCTGGGTTTTAAGGAGATTTTATGGGTTGAGCTTTTCTAACAGGAATAAATATCATGATCATAATCATAGATTCATAAGATTTAGAAGCACAACTTTAGGATCACCTAATTAAACTTTATTCCTACAATCAATTTAGTGGTGGCATATGACATCATAGATTTTAGTTGTGCCTCCAAAGTCCTCTCCTCCACGTTGGAGGCAAAGGACAGGGGTTTTTTTTATCGTCATTGCAACCTAAGTTTCTCAAACCATTTAAAAAATAGTGTCTCTATATTAACAAACACACAGTTCAAAAAATATGATAAGTAGAGGAACAATATAAACAAAAACTAGATTTGAGATGACAAATACTAACTACAAGAACCCACGAGGCCGCAGTTCCAAATTTCAGAACTGGTGAGAGTGGGGCCGCAGTTGCAATTTTCAGAACTGGTGAGAGTGAAAATTTATCCAGCTTTAGAAGTTTAATCTTGATACGAAACCAGACTTATTTCAATTCATATAGGTTTTGGTGCAGAGAAAAACTTGAGGACTCAAATTCTGAATATAACCCTTTGGAAGTACCAAAAGATAGGACTCAAGCTAATATCCTGTGATTATACTTTGTACCATTCCCTTGTTCTATGATACCAATATAAAAAGCAAAAACTCTTACTAGCTTACATCAAGGTACATAACCATTTGGGGCTAGCTTAAGTGACAACGACATGGAACATCTCTTAGAGAGATTTATGGTCCGAATCTCAAGGGTGGACCACTGATGCATTTACTTTATTTCCCCCTAGAGGTTGCTACCTTTAGGTAGCCCTAGTAATTACCTGGTCTATGAAGGAAAGGAGGACTACATGTACCAAGAGATTATAGGTGGAACATGTCCCAAACACCATCATTAGCATTCAATAGATTATAAAAGCATAGAATACCATAACAGCAAAAAAATTCAGAAAAAATTTGCAGCATTCAATAAATTTTTAACAATATGTTCACAAAGCTCGCCTTCATTCCATTCTGAGGACCCTTACCATCCTTTGGAGGCAAAGGTTCCAAGGCAGCTCTCTCAACTAGCAGTAATACATCATCCACCAAAATAAACATATACTCCTCTATATAAACAATTGGAACTAGAGAATCTTCAGCATCCTTCGATTTTCCCCTGCCATTCTTGCTCTTGGTCTGGCCTTCAAGGGCTTTCAGTCCACTGTACTAGGAAATCATCAACAAGGTAGACGTGACTTCATTTTTATTAAGAAATGTTATACAACAACTCTCAAAATCGAATTTGTTTTCTCTCTGGACATACGGCGCCTAGAATTTTGGTCAATCCACAACCAAAAAGCACAAAAGGTGCAGCCACCACAAGTAATCTGTTATTTTGAAAAATTGGAAGTAAAAATATAATGACTGAAAATGTTATGAGCCAGATCATAGCTGAAACCAAAGGATAAAGCGAAAACTAATCGGAGGAAAATTAAAAAAAATGGGCTAGAAAGTTTTAGGTTTCTCAAGATACTACAAGCAACAAACAATTAAGTTAAGGCCAAAACTATATAGTGTCACTCCACTTGAGCAATTTTCAAGGATGAAAATAAAAGACAACTCTTGATTGATTTAACTCCTTGCAAAGAGAGAGAAGAATGTCAAACTTTTACAGCCATATGAACTACTATCATAATGATGCCTAAAATTACTTGTTTTTCATGCAAGGTCAACTTTTAAGTAATAATCATGAAATGAGACAACCTCTACCTTGACCATCTAGATTTTTCTTCAATCAATTTCAGAGGTTGCTGCTTCTGTATTCTACAAAATAGTGATAAATTTGCTCTACATTTGTCAAATGACCCGAACAAGTTCTTTCCTATATTGACAATCAAAGCAGCTGAAGGGACGATCTGTAACACCCCGAATTTTGAGAACGTTAAACAAACATTTTATTGAAAATCTAAAGAGAGTCTGGCTCTTTATTACATCATAACTCCCACAAGAGTTCATAATTACACAAGGAGGGAAACTAGGGTTCCTATCTACAACTCCGCCTGCTTTTCTATCCTAGCCAGCTCCTCAGCTTCAAAGGCCTCCAAGGTGAACAGCTCTCCTTGATCATCTACAAAGTCTGACACATTATACCAGCGTCGCCACCAATATAATATGTCAGGGTCACCAAAGGTAACACCATGAGCTACAAGAGCTCAGCAGAATAATCCTATACCCACTAACCCTTAACTTACATATAGCAAGTCAATAAGCCATGATACATGATAGTAACCAAACTAACACATGTGCATTCAATAACTTCACATTTAGAGATGTACAATAACACATGCACATTCATTACTCAACTAGCGTATGTGTCTGTGTCACCAGAGTTTCTCCTACGTAACGTTTTGTAGATCGTGTCACCATTTCATCCTTCATTACCAAATCAACATTTCGAAAATCACATTTAACACACCCAACCTCGGTTCCGCCGCTCCGAGTTCCCGAGTATCCGCACAATGGTTCCGCCGCTTCGGATTCCCATTGGCACACAATTTGCATTGGCTCCTCTCCACGGATAACCAAGCCATACCTCGATTCCGCAGCTCTGGGTTCCCGAGTATCCGCACAATGGTTCCGCCGCTCCGGGTTCCCATTGGCATACAATTTGCATTGGCTCCTCTCCACGGATAACCAAGCCATACCTCGGTTCCGCCGCTCCGGGTTCCCGAGTATCCTCACCATGGTTCCGCCGCTCCAGGTTCCCATGGGAACGCACACAACCTCACAATGGTTCCGCTGCTCCAGGTTCCCATTGGCATACACACACACACACCACACAATGGCTACCACGTCCAGCCATTATGTAGTTTCAAAAATATTTTATTCATGTCAAACACCTCCTTTTGTTAACCACACCCTAGGTGTCATGTTTCTACTTTCTCGATTTTCATGTCTGGCTTTCATGCATAGACTCCGCAGTAGGATTTTTCACGTACACATAAATCATTCATTGTAATCTTGAAACTAAACTAGCAAGATCATCCAACTCTATATTACTTAACATGCTAAATTCACAACTTAAAGCATAACGCCACATGTACGGATGCCTTTGGAGTGGAAACCACTTATGTTTTATCACACAACCACAAGTAATGCAAACAATATGTAGACAAGCTCTTAACCAATTTAAAGATCAAAATACAAATACTTTCAATCAAATTCTATATCTCAAAATCCATTCTTTCTTTTTTGAAAGTTCAAAACTTCGTATGTTTATATGGAGTAAAAGTTGATTAGTCAACATGTTCATACTTCCAATAGCAATTTAACTATCATACATTTCAACATGCAACAATAACACATTTCCATTATACTTAGAGTTAGAGTGTATAAGATTATTCTACAAGATTGTATCTTCATTTCAAGATTTTAGTAAAACGAGCTTGCTAGTTATTTCTAATACTTTAACTTGCCGTATCATAAGCACACATAACTAAAGTTATACTATGGAAAATGAGTAGAGATTAATCTACATATACTTAGAGATAGTGGTTAAGATTAATCTACCTTGATCCGAAACTAGTCGGGGCCGAATAAGCTAGTTGGAAAATTCCACGGGCGGTGAAACTCACAATTTCGGACCAAATTTTGGATGGCAGTAACTCGGTCAATATTTGGCCAAATATGATCGTTCTTAGGTCGAAATCGAAGCTGTAGAAGTGCTCTACAACCTTTGTGAAGGAAGTTGATCCTAGAAACTACTTTAGGTAGGAGAAAAATGGTGATAAAGGAAGTGACAGTATGCTGTCTGGAACTGGAAATCTGAGATTTTTACTGAACTTCGGATGTCAATATCTTGGTCATTTCTTGGCCGATTAGAGTGGTTCTTAGGTCTAACTTGAAGGCTTCAAAGTGCTCTACAACTTTTCCGAAGGGAGTTGGTTCTAAAAACTACTTTAAGTAGGAGAAAAAAGAGGATTTGTGAAGGGCAGTAGGCTGTTTGGAAAATGAAAATGGTTTCTAGAGAGAAGTGATAGCAAAGGAGTGAAGGTGTGAGAATGGCTTGAAGTGAGCTTGCTATTTATAGGCCAAGGCATGTCTCTCTCTCTCCCCCTCATCCGAAATCTCCCTCTCTCTCTCTCTCTATATCTCATTTTTTATTCACTTGTCAAGCTTGATTGGAAGATCATGAGGTTGCTTGCACACTTCTACCTAGTTCTAGGCTTGCATGGCTAGATTTTGGTACCTTGGATATGATTTGGAAGGATTTTGGAAAGATTGGAGGGATTGTACAAAGATTTAGTGGTTAAATACATATACAAGGACTATGGTACAAGGATTTTGCATTGGAGAAGTAAACAACCAAAGATTGAAAGGATGATCATACCAAGTACAATTCAAATCTCTCCCATATCTCTCCATCTCTCTCCAATCTCTGTCTCTCTCTCTCTCTCTCTCTCTCTCTCTCTCTCTCTCTCTCTCTCTCTCTCTCTTAAGTATATATATATGAGTACTATGCCATCTAATTAAAAATTCCAAGTATCAAGATTTCCTAATAAACTAATCTATTAAGCACATGTGTACTTTGTAGTAAATATATATATATATATATATATATAAGTATGTACTACATGATCTAGATAGATTTTCAAATCAAAATTCCTTAATAAAATAGTCCGATTTGCACATGTTCTTATTATATTATAATATTAATGTACCTTGAGAATCTAGGCTATTAAATTTACATGGTACATCTATATATATCTTAAGTATATAATCACATGAAAAATCTAGGAAATGACTAGTTTAATAAGTCCTAGTACTTGTTGGTAAGACTAACCTTATTATCCAATGGGTAATGTTTTCTCTAGTAATTATTGACCAATGGTTAAAGGGGTGAGGTACTTAAATAATACCCTATGTCCTTTAGACATGTGTATATATGCCTATATATAACTATTTATGTGTACCTTAATCAATCTAGCAAAAGATCTTGGGTGCAAGGTCTATTGTCCAATGGATCAAGATTTCCCTAACATTTATCGTCCAATGGGTAAAGGTTAAAGGTCCAAAGGATTCCATTAGGGTTTGGAAGGTTCATAAGGTTCAAGAAGGTTTAAAAGGCTCTTCTAAGGTTAGCGGAAAGTAACTAGATGAAATGGTAGTTAGGTTACTCCAACTATTTGGTTAAAAACCAACTATACTTGCCAAGTAGGGTTTTTAGCCAAGAAATATAGTTTCAAGACTTAATTCCAATTATTAGGAAAAATAAACTAGTGTTTTTATAAACTCACTTGTCTTTAGGAAAATGGCTAGATTGTCAGGCGATTAAATTTGATTTAATTATGACGGTTCTAAAGGAAAGCGGTCCAAGACTTCATAAAGGATTTTCAAATATAACGAACGAGATTTTTTTTATAAGTCAATAACGACGGATTTTTGGTTATGAAAATAAAATCCAAGTAATTATAATAAAATCCAAATTTTCCAACGAAATTTTTATTTACCAAAAATCAGGGTCATTACACGATCTACTCTCTTCCTACAAACCAGAAACACAATTTGAAATTAGTGACCACAATGATCGACCCCTGCTTGACCAATTCCTAGACCTAAAATAATGGGTTGCCCCAAGCGTAGGGCTGAGACCGATGTAGCACAATACCCGGTAAGACCGGAGTCGAATCCACTAAGGATGGTGAAGTGTGTGTTGTGGAACCTTGGGTTGTAGTATTAAAATTAGCTCTTAGGTAGCCACCCCTTGTCTTTTAGTTGATTAATTAACTAATACTAACAGATAACTTGCTCAAATGATTAAAAAGACAGGCACGGTCGTAGGGAATCCGGCACTCGCTTTTCAAAGTTCTTAAAATGGTTAAAATTATGGAGAATTGGAAACTCCGAAGGATGCGAATCCTAAGGTTGTCGGTCCCGTACACAGTGGCGAACAGGTTTTGGTCCCCCGTTCCCGCTCACATGAGTCCCAGCAATGCCTCGGATTCGTCCAACGAACGTAGTTTTCGCCAACTAAAATTATTAATTCAATCAATGAACAGAAAAATTGCGAGACGAATCGTAATTGGGTCACGACGCGCCTTTACCCAGCAACCAAATCTCAGAAAAACTACTCACTCATTATTAAAAATAAAATGAATAAAACCCTAGAATTAATCATGCTTCTATTACTCGATACGGAAAATAAACAAGATATCCAAACCAAACAAAAACAAACGAACAACTTTTATAAAGAACAGAAATTAAAACGAATTACCGGAGTGCGAAGATCTGAACAAAACTTCAAAAACTTGAAAGAAAAACTTGGAAGAAAAGTAAACAGGATTCGGAACAAAAGAATCCGGAGCCCCGTTCTTCGTTGACTGCGTCCCAATAAAACCTGTCTTGTAAAATATGTACCGCAGCCCCCGTCCGTGACTTCCCACGACAGCAGCCTTTTTTTCTTTTCTTCTATTTCGTTCGAAACCCTTCTTTCCAAAAGCTGCCGAAGTCAGCAGGGGAAAAGATTGGTTTTATAGAGTTTCAAAGCATTAATTACATAGTGGCCCTTGGACTTGATGAAATAATAGATGAATGATTCAACTTTGAATCATTCCGTATTTAACCCAAACTTCATTAAAATCTTCTTATCCAAAGTCTTGAAAACAAGCTTGAGCAACTTCCGCTTTGACACCCCGGCAACGTACGAACCGATCTCGAGACCACGCTTTCCAACCTTGGCACTAAAATCGACTTATTACCTATAAGAAAAGTAAAAACACAAAACACAAGAAAGCACGGCATCAAGTGGTAAATGGAATAAAACACGACTCTAAAGTGCTTAATTTGCCCTACTTAGGCGCTAATAACTACGATAGCTCGCACCTATCAACCCCCATTAAAATTAGTTACAACAGAATTCCCTAATCATTCTTGCCATAATGGAACCTGTAGGAGGGGGACTATCATTATCTGACAAGTTTTGAAAGAAAAGGGGGAAGGAGGTAATAAATCATAGTTTTAAAGGCAATATGAGGGCCGGCCCGGGGTAAGCCCAACAAGTCCCTGGGCTTGGGTAACCCCCCACCACAGGGCAACCAAAAAAAAATTAACCAAGTACGTACTATATATATATATATATGGTTGCTCATAGTTCTCCATGGTTGGTTCTACCACCTATTAATTACTGTTAATGGTCAGCACTGTCGCCTGATATTATGTCTTGTTCTTCCACTGTGTCTCCCCTTACGCCCCTAATGGTATCAAAGCCAAGTAGGGAGTAGTGACCTGTAGGGGTGGTGGATAGGTTACGACTGAGTAGTGTAGAGATGGGTGGATGAGTAATTACTGAGTAATCTGTTTGTGTTTTTAAAAGATAGTGATATGACTCTTATAATTAGATGCTTAGTTTGCTGTCTGTAAATCTAAGGGTTGGTTATTAGCTTGTACATCAAGGTTGGTTATTAGCTTGAAAGTCTATTGTTGATTAACCTAAGTTTTGGGCACTGCTTAAAGCCATTCATCGTCTTGAGGCACTGGAACTTAAGCTATCCAATTATGGTGTAATCTGTAAATCCCGCCGAGTAAGTCCCGTGGTAGGGCAGTTAAGGGTAGGAGTAAAGCCAGAAACTGGTGTGTGTATGCAACTGTGAATCGACGATGAAGGGTGTATAACGGTATGTTCCAAAAATGGGAATAAATCAATAATAGAAATACTAAGTTATAACCTGAGATACTAAGTTATAACCTTAGCTTTGTAGACAGTAGATGAAATCATTTAGATATAAGTCTTGGATCAGTTTCTTTTAAAGGAATAAACAGACTACCCAAGTATCATTCATCCACCAGTCCCTTCCTAGCTCAGGTGTAAACTTATCCACCAATCCCCTCTGTCACACCCAAGGCTTATTCTTACAGGCACAAATAGTATGGAAGAACATAGTAATTATGATAGTGATAGTGATTATGATAGTGATGATAATTATGATAATAATAGTGATAGTAATTATGATAGTAATGATGATAATTCTATTTCTGATAGTGATGAGGATATTAGTCATAAGTCAGATGATGATTTTAAAACCCCATTTAAAATGATTTTAAAACCCCATTTAAAATAATAAAATCAATGAAATCTCTTATAAGAAATGAGAATGTTAAAAGTATGATAAAAGAAATTAAAAATCTGCTCAACCAATCCACTATTAAAAGTACTAATATTAATTATGATAAATTATATGAGGAGTTTAAATCTAAGCAGAATAAGCAAAAAAGAAAGTCTTACAGAATTAAATATTCGTCTAGTCAACATGATAAAATAGTAGATTGTTGGGAACAATTTATTAAAAATAATAACGTTGAAATAAAATTCTTTGATTACTTAGAACATATTTATGAACTGCAAAATAAATCACGAAATGCTATTAAAAACATTTTATCCTCTAATAAACAACTTCAAGTAATTACTAAATCAAAATGGAAAAAACTTGATAATACTATAGTCATCTCTAGTCACCCCCCCATCAGAACCTATTATTATTAATTATAAGGATACAAACATAACTGCTTCACCATTCAAGTTACCTAATGAAAAATCTAAGTGTAAACAAATTGTTGAACAAAGTAATTATACTAATCAAAGTCTCATATTGATCGGTAAACAATTAGATAAAATGGAAACTAAGATTGATGAAAAAATAACAGACCGTATCCCATCAACTAGTAAAACTATTGAAAAACCCCTAATTAACCTGCCTGAAACAAGAACACAAATCAAATTAAATAAAAATGAAAATATTCAAAAAATTGAAGAAATGTTAACAAAACTAGTTATTAAAACAGACTCACCCCAGCTTAATGTATTAACCCAAGCAGATGATGCTTCTAGTTAACCCTCATCCATTGATGTTGAGATTTCAAATCTTCAAGCATAGTTCACGAAAAATTATAATGTTAAAAGACTTGTTTACCCTTATACTAATCCTACTAGTCTTACCAAAAATTGGTATTCTAGACCTACCCCCTCTGATTTACAATATGAAGAAAACAATCTTGCTAATCAATTCTCTGTCTCGTCTAGTAAACTGTATGAATGGAATATTGATGGATTAAGTGAACACCAAATATTAGAAAAATTAAATCATATGTCTATGGCTGCTAATAGTTATCTTAGTAACACTGACCTTGATCAATCCCAAATTGTTGAATTATTAACCTCCGGTTTTACTGGAATGTTAAAGGCTTGGTGGGATAAATATCTTACCCCTACTAATAGACAGGAAATTAAGCATGCTGTTCAAACTGATGACAATGGTTTACCTATATTTGATTACGAAATGGGTACAATTGATAGAGTAACCCTAGATGGAGTTAACACACTGATTTATACAATAATTAAACATTTTATTGGTCAACCTAGTAACATTACTTCTAGAATACATGATCAATTAAGTAATTTACGTTGTCCAACATTAAGTGATTTTAGATGGTATAAAGATGTCTTTATTTCTAGAGTCATGTTAAGAGATGATTGTACTAAATCCTTTTGGAAGGAGAAATTTATTAATGGATTACCTAATTTATTTGCCCATAAAATTAGAGATATTCTTAGTCAACCTACTGGTATTATTGAATATGATAGATTAACATATGGTGATATAGTTAGCATTATTCAAAAAGAAGGATTAAGAATGTGTATTGATATGAAAATTAATAAACAAAATCAAAAAGATAAAAACAAAGCTAAATATGAGTTAGGAAACTTCTGTGAACAATATGGTCTACCACCCGTAGCACCATCCAGAAGGAGAAAAAAGATTGAAACCAATATTAAAAAACATAGAACTAGTAAACCACAGTCATCCAAAGAAAAATATTATGAAAAACCCAAAATTCAACATAATAAAAAACAGTCTAATAAACAAACTGATAAAACCAATGTTATCTGTTATAACTGTGGTAAAAAGGGTCATTACAAGTCCCAATGCAAAATTAAACAAAAAATTAATCAACTTAATATATCTGATAATGATAAACAACAAGTCCTAGAAATATTTAAGATGGCTAGTCTAAGCAATTCTGATAATGAAGAAATAATAACCCAGTCATCAAATTATCATTCCGCTAGTAATAACAGTTCTAGTGAAGATCAAATAAAAATTGGCTATAATACTAATTGTTGTAAAATGTTAAATGTTCTTACCAAAGAATTATCCGAGGAAGAATTGCTAATTGATTTAATTAGTAAAATAGATGATCCAGAATTAAAACAACAATATATTAAAAGGTTAAAACAAATACTGTTGCAACAAAGTAAAATATCCCAATATAATAAACCCATAGTCAATCTTCATGCCACTATTGAAAGATTTAACAAAACTACTAAGGATATTACTTTGCAAGATTTACAACTTGAAGTAGAGATTATTAAAAAAGAATTGACCCTGTTAAAAACTCAAACTCCATGCAGAAAGCAAAGGAATGTCAAGTTAAAACATATTAAATACTCTTCTGAGTCTGATGAATCTTTAACCAGTAATGAAATAGTCAATTCTGAGGAACCACTTCAGGATCTTAGTAACCAAGAAACCAATAGGTTAAATTTAATGAAAAAAATTAACATTCAGAAATGGCATATTAAAATTAATTTAGTAATTGAAGATTTCAAACTCCAAGTCACTGCTCTTATTGATTCAGGAGCAGACCTGAACTGTATTCAAGAAGGATTAATACCTAGTCAATATTACTAAAAAACTACTGAAAGATTGAGTTCTGCCAATGGCAGTAAAATGCTTATTAAATACAAATTACCTGCAGTCAACATTTGCCAAAACAATTTCTGTTTTAATACTTCATTTGTTTTGGTCAAAAATTTAACTGATAAAGTAATTTTGGGAATACCCTTTATTTATTTACTTTACTCATTTACTGTTAATCCTGATAAAATTACTACTGAATTTCTTGGTCAACAAATTAGTTTTGAACTTCTATCTATTCCTGATCAAAATGAATTGAATCAATTAAAAGATTGTTCTATTCACCCTATTAACATGAATGAATTGTTTGCAGATGACCAACAGAAGCATAGGGGCAACCAGTTTGCCAGTACTTCCTGAAGGATCCAGCCTTCAATTTAAAAAATTAAATCATTTGAAAAATATTGACGAAACCCAACAATGTCTTCTAGATGCTCTCTGGAACTTGTGTGGGGATTATTATATAATCAACAATTTATTGACAGTTTAAATTGCTTGAATTATTATTTTTGTGAACAAAATGTAATTGTTAAAAACAATGATACTACTTATGCTTCAATGGCCTCTGAGTTGGATCATTTAAATACTAAGTATTCAAAATTGCTTCAGCAAAATATTCAACTTCAAGCAAAAACTCTTATTCAGCATCATGAATTTAAAACTATTAAAAATGAGTGTTTGCATTGAGGGAGCAAAAAGTGAGGAATTAGTTAGCACTGCAAAACTGCATACAGGAAATATAGGAACTGGTGCCACCAGTGGTGGACTGACCAATGACTTAGTAGCTAGCTCCAGTAGAGTAGCAGACAGCATTAGAAGTAAGCACATGCATGTTGCATCTATTCAAAACTATTTCTCTACTCTCTTGCAGGGTCTTCCTAAGGCTCCTATTTCATTAAAAAATCAAATTATTTTCCCTAGTAATTTCCCCACTGATTTACTACAAGATATTCAAAAATTGGCTAAAAGGGATGGCCACTACTTTCAGGAATTTTTATTCCAAACCCTTACTGATTTATCTACTAAAATTATCCCTGATTTACAAATTACTTGGGAATCTCTATATAATGATAACCAAGAAAGAATTATTTGCTCAAAAATTAATCCTATTTGCTCAAATTATCCTTTGGACAAAATGGATTGCCAATGTAATTTAATGTATTGTATTTCGAAAGCCTGCATTGATATGCAGTTGTAGACACCCCAATCCGGACCTCGGAGAGTCTTTGTCCACCCCGATGATGAAATAGAGGAAACGATACCTGTTACCCAAAAATGACAACCAAGAGGGGGGTGAAACGGGTTGATTAATAAAAAATCACAATAAAAATTATCTCTAACAATCTTTTACTCAAAACAATATGCGCAAATAAAAGAGCGAGAGTTAGAGAGATAGAACCCGATTATAGTGGTTCGGCCCGGATTTGTCCACGGTCCGGCCTAGTCCACTTCTCCTCAAGCAACTACTTGAAGGTTCCTTTAATCTTCAAAAGATTATAACTTGTAAGTCTTGCGGGTGCTTACAAACACCGAATGCCTCTAGCTTTCCCGAGGAGCTAGCACAACCGCAAGAGTTTTCTCCGAAAACCTCTCGAAAACAATAACACCCAAATTCAACCCGAATTTGGTCTTCTAAGCTTTCAAGTGTTTGACTCAACCACTCGCTTAGGAATTACAAGTATGTGAAAAGATTTGAAGCTCTCAAATGACAATAACCTCACAAGGTAGATATGAAAGTGGAAGCTCTCAATTTATACAAAATCTCTCTCAAGATAGATATGAAATTGTTGGCTTGATCTTTGGAATTCTTGCTCTTGAAATGATATGAATTGATATGGCTTGTGTGTGTGCTCATCAATGAGTTCTTGAACCCTTATATAGCCATCCAAACTCCTTTTAGCCGTTTGTAAAGTAATGGAGCCGTTGGAGAGTTGAGTGGATGAACTAGCCGTTGGAGGCCTTTTTACACTGGCCGGTTGACAGAGTGGTCTTCCGGGTGGTCGACCGGCCGGTCATCCGGTGGGTCATCCGGTTGGTCTCCGGTTGTCACAGCTTACTGTAAAGACAGCCGGCTTGTCAGCCGGTTCATCAACCTGTGGCTCAAAACTTCATCTCAATAAATTCGTTAGTTCATGAATTGAGCTCAATAAGTCTTTGTAAGGTTTAATCATTGAATTCAAGAGACTTATGCATTTGATTCAAGGCCTAGAAAATTAGTCCGAAAAGGACTTAGCAATAAACGATTTTCTTTTGCCAGATAATAAAAACTTCATCATTATAATCATCAAAATAATAAATAGAAATGCATATAATTTTCCAACAAATTATCATGCATATATATTTTTCAACAATACCTTTGCGAGCTTGAAAAAGGATCTCCTTTAAAATCAAAAATCCAACAAGCCCAGCCAAGCCCAATAAAAAGCCCAAAAGACTCTGGACCACAGGAGGAGGCACCGTGCGGAGCCAAATTGGAGCGCACGGCACCTTGAATTCAAGGGACCGTGCGCAGCCAAACTCCTCCGCACGGCACCTTGAGCTAAAAGCTGATTGGCTCAGAAAGCTATCGGCCACGCCAGTGTGAGCTACCTGATGACTCGACTCAAATAAAAATGCACTTCTGGCCCGCCCAGAAAATACCTCCACCATTTGAATTCAAAATCGTTGGCCATTTGCCTATAAATTAACCCCTCCACTCAAGGGGAAAGAGGTCCCTTTTAGCCCTTCTTTTGAGTCCCTCCCTTGCCTTTCTCTTGGCTCTCTCACTTTACTTTCTCTCTCTAAGTCTCTACACCCACTTTCTTACTTCCACTTCCATTTCCAAACTTTAAAAAATGTCATTCCCAAAAGACCTTCTTTAAGTACTTTCACTCACTCCCTTCTCATCATTGAAGTTGATCTTTCATTAATTTCGAAGTCTCATCCCCAAAAACACTTAATCTTCCCTCACACACACACCCCTTCTTGTCTCATTCAACCTCTTCCATCTACATCCGTGACGATCCATCCACACCCGCGCACCAACAACCCTTGATCAAGCTCGAAACTAAAGATACAAACTAGTTTCCTCGGACTAGACCTTGTTCCGGTCCTGAGGGGACTTTTCTGTCAGAAGGTCTAACCCCCTTTTTTGGTTAGATCCTGACCAAAGACCCATTTTCACAAAATAAAATAAACACAGAGGTCGAAAAGCCGCGCGGTCTGTTGAACAGACGCGCGGCACCCTGACTGTCAGCGCACGGCATGTCACATGCTAGTACTTTTATAAGCAGGCTGTCTGGATCTGAGCTTTCCTCTGTTGTGGTTGTCTGTATCCGCTGTTTGCTGCTTCTGCTGCTTTTAAAATGAGGCCATATCTACAAGCCGTATTCCGGTTCTTTTAAAAAGTTTTGTGAGATCATCCCAAATGATCAAATATGTCAAAAACCACTTTAAAATCTTGTTTTGAGAAAAACAGTGGCTTTTTGGGATGATCTTACTGCTGTGAGGTTTCTAATGAGTTTTCTGAAAGATGCACAAAGAAAGCAGTGGTCCAAATAATGTGTTAAAAGTCTGCAACAGCCTAACGGGAGAGCAATCACCACGCACGACATGTTGAGGTGTCGCACGCGGCAGCTCATGGTGCCGTGGACAGCTTAGCCGAGATCCAGACAGTCTGTTGAACGTTGTTTATCCCCCCTGCTCACATCATTTTACCACTATTGTACAAACAGCACCACATGCACGTCAATGTGATATATTCCCCATGTCCCTTCCCCGGTACTTGTTTTATTAAAGAGTTTGATATTCCGAAAAATATTGAAGATCCCCCCCCCCCCCCCTTTCTCTTTTGAAAACATTAAGTAGAGACCGATTTTCTCCGGGCGAATGGGGTGCTTTTTAAAGAAAAACCTTTCACATTCGTAACGTGGCTCCCGAACCCAACATCTCAACGTTTTCGCTAGACCAAAAGCCTTCTCCAAACGACTCTTCGGTTTCTCGAATGATCCATTTCAAAAATCCAGGTGGCGACTCTTCGAGTTAGCGCTCCTTTTTCCGAGCGCCGGGAGCCCACAGCAGTATTTTAAAAATATTAATATTGAATATAATAAAAAAATAATTGAAATCACCCCTACGACCCTATTGGATCATGGGTTTTTAAGACAAGTTATTTTTACTGATCCGGAGCAGACTGATAGTTTTACCAGAAAACTTTTTGTCTCCATTTTAAACCTTTTTGCTAAATTTGGTGACTTAAGGTGCCAAGTCCTAATCAAGAGTAAAATGCCAGAATGGACATGGACAGGGAACATCATCCCAGCCCAGCATGTCATGCACATATCAGTCAATTGGCCATTCAGCAGGGTTCATCTTCCTATTCAACTTATTGAGGATGAAATCCCTTGGCCCTGTTCAAAATCTGCTCGATGTCAGATTAGGCATCATCGTGCCTGGTCTATTGCAACTCAACTTGGTGACCTTAATCTAGGTGATCAAGGGCTGAGTTATGTTAACTATTTAATCTGTGAAGATTCTATTCAAAAAATCCGGTCTGTTGAACCAATTAATGAAGTTCCATTCATCTTCCACACTTTGTTTGGAAGACTAGTCACCCAGTATCAAGAACAACTAGTCAATAATGATTCGTCTACATTTACTTCTTGTCCAACTGATGATGCAGAGAATTATTGGCATACTCTATCTTCTGAAGAGTTACATAATTTTGATAACATGATGGATTATTGATCCATCCTCAGTCAACAACTGGCATCACTTTTGCTAGTCCCAGTCGTCAACTAGCCTCCCCAACGACAGCCCCAGTCATTTTCAATAACCTGATTAAACAGCTCTCACGGCTGTCATCAATCAACTGTTCATCACTGATCAAGATGCTCAAGACCCATTTGCATAAACTTGTAAATGGTTGCTTTACCAACTGGAAATACTAAGTCATTCAACTCTCCGACAAGGAGACTGCTCAGCCAACCACTACTCAGCAAAAGTTACCAGCATAGTTATGAGTAATCATCTGATTACTATACACCAACAGTACCCACCGACTGCACTGCTCACTCAGCACTTCACCTTTTCACTGTTCATCCACGTGAAAAGTTCCTATTCACCCCTTTTTACTATTCACCCTTGGGAAAAAGGACTACTCAACTGTTTAATCAACAAAAAACTGAAGACAGAAGGCATCTGCCAATAGTTATCAGCAATTATTCAACTGCCTTTCACCGAAAGTAGTCACATGATTACCAGTAATATTGTATTTGGTCTGTGATCCTTATTCTATAAAAGGATTCACTGGCTCTAGTAAAAACCAAGCTTGGAAAGCCCAATAGCTTCATTCTTGGTTTCTACTGATCTCTCTCTCTCTCTCTTATGTTTTGCAGTCTCATGTTCTCCTGTTAAACCTCTTCTCCTTTGTTGAGGTACTACTTTACTGTAATGAGTTGATCCTCTCTGATCTTTATCATGTTAATCTAGTAATTCATTTTGTTCATAGTTTTCCATGGTTGGTTCTACCACCTACTAGATTACTGTTAATGGTCGGCCTTGCCACCTGAATACTCTGATCATGTCTTGTTCTTCTACTGTGTCTCCCCTTTCGCCCGCAATGGTATCAGCATCCTATGAGGGATCCCTTACGGCCTTATCGTAAGGAACTCCTCTTTCCTAATCGACTTGCAACGATCCGAGCCGCTCAATGTGTTCAAAATGTGATTTTAAAGGTACTTGCGAAAAATCACCCAAAAATATGACCGGAAATGGCTTAATCCGAACAGTTTTGCATAAAATGCATTTATAGTGTTTTTATGAAAAACTGCTCGGATCAAACCCTTCCTGGTCATTTTTTTGCGCAATTTCTCACGTGTTCCCTTAAAATCACGTTCTGAACACATTGAGCTGCTCGGATCGTTGCAATTCGATTAGGAAAGGGGAGTCTCTTATGGTAAGGCCGTAAGGGATCCCTCATAGGGTCTTGACTATGTACGCGGGCAGGTTCGAATCACGGCATCAGTGCCCTGTTTCCCATTTTTTTGAGTTGCTCCAACTCCAAGGGAGCTGCCCCCTTCATTTTTCTCTCCATACAACAATTTTTTTTTATTTGCTTTCTCCTACTATTACTTCTTTTCGTTTAATATTTTTCGGTGATTTCTACTATTAAAAGTTGGAAAATTCTAAAATCAGCCCAATGGGCTGACAATAAGAAATGTGAATGTGTATTAAAAAGTGTAAAAATATATATAGAAATATGTGTTTTCCTCATCCTCTTGTGTGCTTAACCCACTGGATTGACAATAGAAAGACCGTTAAAAGTTAAAGGTTTTGTTTGGTAAATTAAACTTTGTTGTAATAAATTTTCTTATGTTTTGCAAACTATTTTACTTTCATATTCTTTTAGTTTGATTACGATACCTAAATTTATATGTTTTTTTTTTGTGATTTCTTTTATGTATTGATCAAAATGTCTATATTGATAAGTTTTACTTAATTTTAACCTTAACTTACTTAATTTTAACCTTATGCGCTTTATGCTAAAAAGGATTTTTACTCCTTTAATTTTTTGAGAGTTAGTTTAATTAAGTTGTTCAAATTTCTTTCAAAGGTAAAACTCAATTGTGTGATTTAAGATTCCATTGGGAAGATGGTAGTTTCTAAATGTTATGTGGCTGCTTATTGAATATAGATAAATATTCTGATTAGGTAGAGAGGAGTTTTTCTTAGGTGAAGTGTCACAACCCACCTTTTATTAGAAATAAACTCTAAAATACACTATTTTTTTTTATACATATCCAGGCCCCGTTTTCTCAATATGCAATTTTACATTCCCAAAATAAAATAAAAGTTTACATGCCTCGATGACCTTACAAACAAAAATGTAAAAGTATCCGATTAAGTTCTCAAATAAAAAGAAATAGAACGAGAACATATCCATGATTCTTAAGCCTTCAGATCCATCTCTAAACCTGAAAAATTTGGGTTGCAACATGAGCCACAGCTCGTGCAGGAAATACGCTAAATGAAAAGTTATGAACATGCAAAACTTGATATACAAAATACTCTTTTTATATACAAGTATTGAAAAGGTTTTCATGCTTTCTTTCGTCCGATGTTCTAAATGAAGTTATTAAATCTCCCAATTCAAAGCCAAGTTCAAAGTAGCAAATATAATCCATGCATTATACTAAGTGTTTTCAATTTCTCTTTCCCTTCAAATGCTCAAAAGAATGCCATTAAACCACAAACTCAAATCATGTCCCGAATAGAGCAAATAACCCATAAAATTCAATAAGGAAAATAACAAAGTCCAAAATATAATAACCAACTAACTCGAATATCAATTCACTCAACACTGAATCATAAGAGTTGCTCACCGATACAACCAACTGACAACTGTGCTAGACGACTCTAGCACATGCACTTTATGGGCTACTAACCCGAAGAACGAAGCAACCTACCCCGCACGGATTTACAGACTTTCACCGATGGCGTCTTAATTGACCCAAATAGGTTTACGGACTTTCACTGACGGCGTCACAATTGACCCGAGTTTCCTAGTGACCCAACTCAAAATCATGAAAATAACAATCCCAATATTACCATACTTGGCTCAAAGACCAAATCAACCTAAAGTTCCTCAAATACCCATCCAAAGTCATCAAAATAGCCAATATGGGATAAATTCAATGTAGTCTCCACAAAAACCTACTAACAAGTATCCGAACCATCTATCAATAAAAGCTTTCCACATATTTACTGAATGGACTAGACAAACTATCTCATGTTCAAGTATCAATTAAATTTCATAATTTTCACTTTGAATGGAAACCCCATACTTTTAAAGATCAAGAATGCCTAAAAAGGTATATTCCCTATCATAATCATGAATAACCATACAAATTTCTAACCAAAACCATGTATAGCAAATACTATCAACCACATCAAACTAGGGCAAGGTTTAGACTATGAGTACTCTACCAAAATCTCAAAATAAGGGTACATCAACACATATACACATCCATATGTAAATATTTAGCATATATCCTACCTCAAAAGAGAGAGAAACCTCCAAAATGTTGAAATCCCGAAATGCTAGGAACACCAAAGTTGGCCAATTGAGATTTCGTTCAGATAGCTGCGTAGCCCTTTGTCCGTAGATAGCATTTTCTACTTGCCTTTTTGCGAGATTTACGAGCCTTAGACCTTCGATTTTGGTGTTGAACAAAGAGGGTTTGTATGGAGTTGTAGAGAGAGAGACGCTGGAAAGAAAGGAAAGGGTCTGCCGGAATAAAGAGAACGTGGTTTTCAGATTTTCTTTGCTTTTTTAAGTGCAAAAATTACACTAGGTCCCTTCCAAGTACCTAGCTATTGCACCATCTCTCACAAGTTGCATAACCATTACACTAAGGACCCTATTACCACCAATTAATTACATAACCAACTTCAAAGGTGCTTACACACACGGCCCACGAACTTGAACACAATCAATTGAGTACGCTTACACATGTAACCACATTGCTAGATAAAATAAATTTAAATTAGGGACGGGTCTCTACATGAAGTCAGTAAAACTTACATTCGGACAACCATATCACATTAGAGATTAAGTGGATTAACTATGATCTCAATTGAAAATGAGTACATGAATAAGTTAAAGCAATATAACTAGGGCTATATTTTGATTTTTTTGATGTAATTCAAGCAAGCTAAAAGTAAAATTTAACGTTGATTTTTTTTTTTTTTTTACTTTTATGTCAATGTATTTTTTAGGACTTAATTGTATGTGGGCAACCAAGCTTGGGGTCGGGCTTGAGCAACCCAAATATCAGGGTCGGCCCTGGGCAATATCATCACACAACACAAGATTCTTATTCTTTCCTTCTCGCTAACAGAAATATAACAATGGATTACATAAACAAGGAAAAGGTTCTACGCTCACGCCCTATCATTATCAAATAGGTTTCGTTGCCCCCATTTCCTATAGGCAAACAAAAAACTATAGGTATACACATGAATAATGAATATGACCATATATACAATGACCTTCGAACTAAAAAGAATCTTAGTTCATCATCGATTAGTCTACAAGGAAACATGGAATGATAAGACTCATAATAAACCTGATAACTTGGACTTGAGCTTTAACAATGAGAGTATCAGCATCAATAAACCCATCCAACAATTTAGATAGCTCCATAAACTTTTTTCAACCCCAATCATGCTCTTTCTTCCAAAATCAATGCAATGTATTTGTAGAATTCACTTATAATGCTTTAACATACTTAACTAAATAGAACCAAAAACTCCATTACAACAGCATTCCCAACATGTTGCCAACTAACCAGAATATTTGAATTTCTTTGGATCTTTATTCACCACTGCAATAGTGAACTATGGAAAATAACTCCATCCTGTTTGAACCCAAGAGAAAAGAAAAAGAGATCAACTAGAAAGAAAAAAATAGATTAGGACCATTGTAGCTCAATAACAATGGTCAAAGGAACCACACAGTCAGCTGGCCTTAATAATAATGGCTAAGAGCTCCATTTTTTATGCTGGGGTTTCTATTTTTTATGCTGGGGTTTCAAAGGAAGTCAAAGGGATTTTGGGGGTCATGTTACCTATCTTGGAAGCTAAGTTGCCAGTGAAGTATTTGGGAGTTCCTCTCATATCTACTACATTGAGGGCAGCTGATTTTGTGGTTCTCAAAGAAAAGATCTTACTAGAATTCATGGTTGGTCTGAAAAGGAGTTTTCCTATGGAGGTAGAGCTCAACTAATTCCATCTGTTTTGTTTAGTGTGCAAGTGTACTAGAGTTCCATTTTCATTATTCCTAGCAAAGTAGTGAAGGAGATTGAGAGCACTTTGATGGCTTTCCTATGGTCTGGCTTTGATCTTAATCTTAAGGCTGCAAAAGTGAGTTGGACTCAGGTTTGTTGCCCTAAAGATGAAGGTGGATTGGGATTCAGAAGGATTAAAGAATGGAACAAAGCTACCATATTGACGTACCTTTGGGCATTGAGCATGAAGGCTAACACATTGTGGGTTAAATGGGTCCGTACTTACATCACAAAAGGTTAGAGTTTGTGGTCCATGGACACCCCAAATGATGCATCATGGACTGTTAGAAAGCTATTCAGCTGTAGCAATAGAGAATTGGGATAGTCCTTGATTCAATATAGAATTGGTAATGGGCAAGGGACTTTCCTTTGACATGATTACTGGCACCCCCTGGGGCCCCTCTATAATAGATTTGGGAATGTAGTTTTCAATCTGGGAAGGTCTCTACAAGCTAAAGTATCTTCCATCATTTGCCAAGGTAACTGGAGATGGCCCAGAATCAGAAATAGGGTAACTCAGACAATGATGAATTTTACACCCCCTGACTTTAGACTTGACTGTACAAGTGATGACTCTGTGATTTGGCTGCCTCATCCTAGTGGCAAATTCTCTGTCAATTCAGCTTGGGGAGTAGTGAGAAGTAAGCTTCCTACTCAAAAATGGGCAGCTGGGGTTTGGTCTAATAACATTGCTCCCAGGTGGTCCTTTATGCTATGATTAGCTGTACAACATAAATTGAGCACAAAAGATAGATTGGTCAGCTGGGAATGAGGATACAGGATAGTTGTGTGTTGTGCAATAGTGGCAAGGAGTCCCACCACCATCTTTTCTTCCAATGTCCCTTCTCATCTCCCATTTGGTTTGGTGCTTGGAGAAGAATTCCCAATTCTAGTATCCTTAGCAGATTGCTTGATGTGGTGAATTGGTTTATCGTGAATGTGGAAGGCAAAGGATTCTCTAATCTGGTCAAAAGAAGTGTTCTTGCTGCTGCTGTCTATGTTATTTGGATGGAAAGAAATCGCAGAGTGTTTCAAGGTAAAACCTCTTCAGTTGATCAAGTCTCTCTTAAGCTTGTGAATGCTGTTAGAGATTTTATGAGCTTTAGAAGGAAACTGAAGGCATCAATGCTGAATAAGTCCACAGGGACTTTATGGAGCTTGCCCGACTGCATTTTTTCTTTGTAAATGTGTGCTGTTTTGTATAAGGTGTTGAGTGGTGCTAGGTAATTGGCTGAAGTAGTTTTTGAATAGATAGTTATATCGGGGTATGCCCTTTTTAGTTTTGTATGCGTTTGGGCTTTTTCAATGAAATTGTGCTCATCCACACAAAAAAAAACTTACAGGCATACCTGGAAGTAGTTTGTCATGATTAACCTCACAGAGAAACATATAGAGAATAGAGATGACTGTAGACATCACATCCTTAATGATAAATTAGAATATACCTGCCACAATAAGAAGCTTAGATTAGAACAGACTAAGTGCAGCAGTTCGCACATGATCACAATTCACAGACCCCTCTCCTATGCCTAACCAAACTAAACTGAGCCGTAAGTTCCAATCAAATTGGGGTCGGCTAACACCTCTCCTATGCCTCCTGAAGAAAAACACAGTAAATTTTTCCAGTCTCTAACAACAGAGGCTTTTTGCTTTTATGTTAACCAACAAATTTATAGAAAAGGCATCAAGGTGATGCCATTCACAAAAGAAGGCTATGGATAAAAAGGCCCACCACATCAATAGTCTAAAAACCAGGAAAAAGCCCGTGTACTCTATACTCCACTCCGAATGCAAAAAAAAAAACTGATCATACCAAGGAATAGGTCAAGGATCGGATTACACACCCTGACACCCTTAACTCCCAACTATGCAAACTAAGAAAGAGACTCTTAAAGACTAAGCATAGTCCTCTCCACCCCATCTAAATATCTACTATTCCACTCTCTTCGAATTAGCTACATCACGCAAAGAGGGACCCAATCTAGCGCTACCATCTTAGTCTGCCCACTGTAGCCCAAAACCATTCTTGAATCAGCTCTTTCACCACAGATGGAGAAGAAAATAATGTAACTAAAGGGAACCAGATAGAGTGCTCTAAATAAGAATAACTCTACCAACTTGTACAATTAATGCCTTTTCCACGTAGTAAACTTACTCTCCAATTTCATTTCAAAAAAGGAAACTTACTCTCCCATTACCACCACATACCAAACTGCCTTGTATTTAACAGAATATCTAAACGGAAGCCCCATAAATGTCCAACAAAAAAGGCCCTAACCTACACCCATGTTAGCTGCCAAGATCTCCACATTTACCACCCCACCTTCAATGAAAACTTATCAATATCCATGAGATGTGTATTTATATTCTAACTTGTTTGGCATTATATGTATACTAGTGTTATGTCTCGTGTGTTACACGAGACTGCGTGTTCAGTACTATTGTCGGTATTTAAGAACTTAGATTAGATTTAGAAATAAGTTGACGAGTGAAAAGTACACAAACGCTAGATATCATTCTAACAGACAAGATAAATACTCAAATCCATGAGTAGCCCTTGAAATCCACAAGGAAAAGAGATAGAAACTCTTGAATTAATATTGATTGGAAAGTTGATTTGCCCTCAGGCTTACAATCTTATTTATACTAGCTAAAGGATAAAGATAGACCCAACCTTTGACCATTCCAACACATGGCTCTTAGACTTTCAACAAAGACCTTTAGACTCCTAAGACTCAATACAAAGAACTTAACTAAATGACCCTTCAACAAACTTATTTAATATCAGCCTTGAAACTTTAAAAGACACCTTGGAACTTATTACTAATTCTTTGACTTCCTTTTTGACTTGTGACTCTCCAATTGCTTCATGAATACTTCAGCCACTTGTTCTACATCATAAGTACATTACGGAAAATGGAGTTTCGTACAAAATAGGTCTTTGAAAACTCATATTTCGTCAATAAGATTCCCAAGAAGGATTATATACAAGGATGTTAATTTAAAGTAACCATGAGATAGAGCACAATTCTTTTACTCTTTTGTTTGCATTGAATTTTGTAATAACATATGTGAGAATTCAATTTTTCCTTCTTTGTTTATTCAAATCTTGAAAAACCTCCAATCAGAGAGCAAACCGACCCTTAATAATGCAAGAATTAATTAGGCTGTCAAATCCTACAATACATCAGATACTACACCTAAATCACTTTCTACAATACATTGTGATGTAAAAGGCCATCTTGATTTGTGCAAGTTAGATAAAGATGAAAACCTATAAGACCACCCACAAACCAAACAGTAGCGAAGCAGTACAGCAGGAGAAAATCTGACTAGATATCTTGTCGCACCACAAACCAAACAGTAGCGAAGTTGTACATCATGAGAAAATCTGACAAGATATCTTATCGCATAGCCTTCCAAACACTG
Source organism: Rhododendron molle (assembly GCA_025413875.1). Taxonomy (NCBI): domain Eukaryota; kingdom Viridiplantae; phylum Streptophyta; class Magnoliopsida; order Ericales; family Ericaceae; genus Rhododendron; species Rhododendron molle. Next base: position 27,586,379 of record CM046391.1, read on the forward strand.
CTGTGATGTTAAATAATGTTGATCCAAGAAAACTCAAAGGCATACATGCATAAGACGGTCGTTGTCAATATGAACATGTAGAAGAACCGATAATTGCACTGGAATTAGCAAGAAGATTCCGTTAGTTTAAAAACTCATCAGATCTACATTACATAGCACTTTAGTAAAATTACACTTAACTTGTATCTCACCTTACCAAAATTTATGACACTAATACTGATCCACTTCATCTATATTACTTTATGGGTAATTATGCCATCTTATAAGGTGATTTTAGGATATCAATTGACATGAACATTCATATTAAAAAAACATACCACTTGACACTATATCTAGCTTCCAAAAGGAAAATTATGATATCAATACGAGGAGAACATTAAAAGCATAGAGAAAAATTCACTGGGTATAGAATGAACTGAAACAGTCCATGAAAAAGTAGACCTTTTCCCGCATTTCATGGACACAATTGATCAGTATATACTATATGCATTCCATACAGCATGATGAGGACTATCTGTAGCGTGTACTTCCTAAGGCACTGTGACTGATTCAAACATCTATGACATGCCTGTATATTTAAGAGGGCACCATTTACTCAACCAATTGTATTCCCAGCATGATTGCCCGATACAGAGTTTTGGTCCTTTTGGATATGTTGAAAAGAGTGGTATAGGATCAAGGCTTCTTCAGTTGAATTATTCGAGTAATACCCATGTGAAATGTGACGCCATTCTTATACATTTGAAATCCATAAACACATACACAACAACATTTTAAGCAAAACAGGCAGACACTGTAATGTTTGGTCAAGGAGGGGCTGAAAAATGGGTAGACAGTTCTGAGTCACATTGTCGGCTGATTCTGAGACAAATAGGTCAAAGTTCAGTATGTTATAACAGGCTTGTGTAAATATATGTACAATAACAATGAAACTGTGTGCTCATTGTTATTGATAACTATTTTTGTTATTGAATGAAACTTCTGATTGATGAATGGTAAGATTGCAATCAAAACAAAGAAAGAACAAAACAAAGTTCATAAAGTAACATGGTTAAAGAAGTGTATCTAACCATAAAAATTAAGCAGTTTCACCAACAGATAACCGTCAAAGAAGTCACTCTTATAAATTAGTCCTTGTAAATCGCACGAAGTCGCATGCTCATCTTGGGCTTATTTTAAATAAGATTCAAGCTTAGACAAGAATTCTCACGAAATTAAGCAATAAATGACACATTTAAAGGACCTTTTTATTTCTTATGCTGCCAAGAGAAAGAGAGAGTTCTTGTAAGTAAAAGTCTAATTTAACAAAGAAATCATGGAAGTAATCCTCTGCACTTTCTAAATAAGCACATTTCATCACATACGTTTTCAATAAGCTAATTGAGGATTGACTCGCTCAACCTTCTAACATGATTTAGTCATCTAGATAAATTAGATCAAGAAAGAATTAGGTGAAAAGGATCGTGGCGTTGCATCATTCCTCGGCAATCAATCTAGGAAATTTGAAGAATCAGATAGAAAGTAAAAAATAAAAAAAGGAGCAAACGGGAGAGACGGGCGCAGAGGACATGAGATAGGGAAGTGGGTTCTCAAGAGAAGTCGGTGAGGTGAGAGAAAGAAGTACAACTGTGCAGTAGAAAAGTTAGCCAGATGAGAGAAAAGGGGAATAAATGTACTACAGTGGTGAAATGTTGTGGAACTAACAAATGGGTTTTTAAGTCCAGCCCATATTGAACCCATTTTTAACCCACCTAAACCATATAAATATGGGTTGATAATGAACCCATATCAACCCATTATATAATTTGGGCAGGTTGGATCGGGTTATAAGTGGGCAGATTAAAAAGTATGAATTTGGATTGCCACCTCTAATTTTGCCAACACGAAGTGGCTTGAGCAAGTGAAATAGCAGGATCACACCCCATTCCCTCAAAATTAGAAGCATGCCATATTGAAACTACAAATCTGCATATACAATAGATGCAAGCAGCTGTCCAGATTATGTTACTTATCAAGCATCTATTGATGCAGTCCATTTGAGCTCAAGAAGCAATGAGGTCAAAGTTACACTTTTAAAATTATCATTGAAACCATGCAATGCCATGATTATTCATGGTAGGAAATTCGTAGACTAGAGTCCTATTTATGATTGTTGAAGTATGGGATTTTGTCTGCAAGTTGTGCTCACTTGAGTTGTAATGATCACTCATCCATATGTTCTTGATCAAGCTATTAGGTCTTCATACACAATCTTTATTTGATTCAAATAGGTTTAAAAGCCAGCTGCTTTCCTGAATCGGATTCCATGAATATTAAGAACACAAAAGTATGCTAACATCAGGCATCGCAAAGTAAAGTGTTTTCTAATGAGTTTAGGTAGATATAGTTATTCAACCAAGCAATCACATCTCCATGGAAGTAATAATCTTAAAAAGCAGTATCAAAATCCGGTATATGATACTAGGCAAATATGACAAGTTGCAGAAACATTGTGAAGAATTTTTAGGAAGAAACTCAACCTGCTTCGCATAGAAAGAAAGAAAGAGAGAGAGAGAGAGAGAGAGAGAGAGAGAGAGAGAGAGAGCAACAAGTTGTGAACTCCAAGATCCTCATTTTGCAAATGATGAACGAAAAACTCTAGATATTTTATTACTTCACGGGTTACATTCCTGCATTATGGAAAATCACAACAAGACACCGGGTCAACATGACTCTAAACAAATATAATCCATTCAATAGAAAGGAAACTCAAAGATATAAAGATCCTACTACTTATTAGCAGTAGGTCTCTGGCAATCATAAGTCTTGCCCGATAATGTAGAGATGTAGCTTTCCATGAACATTCATAGTGGGGTCTTACTATCACTTATGTCACCATTTTACTCTCTTCTGACCATTCAACAGTCATACGCATATATAAAGAATGAAAGGAACAGGGAAAATGGTAAATTACTGGAGTAGGCGGTACCTACATATTTTTGTATCAGACCATGGATTACCAATTTTTTATCTCTCAATCACGAAATGGTCTTTACTCCATTGGGTAGTAAATTGTCGATACTAGTTTTGGTCCTCTTCATGATGGGGGGGCAAACAAAGGGCTAATATATAAACTACACTACTCAAGATTGAATTCGAGTTTGTTTGTTAAAAGCTTGTTCAAGACTTGGTCAGATACACAAACCAAGCTTGAACACTTTTTGAAGCTTGCTAAGCTTTCCAACCAAGCTCGAACAAGCTACTACTTGGCTTGTTCGGGTAATGATGCACAAAAAATTCAAGCTACTCAAAATCGGATTGTATTCAGTTCCATTAAAACTTAATTGAGATTGGCTCCTCTCATAAACAAGCTAAGCAAACCAAGCATGAACAACCAACTGTTTGGCTCGTTTATCACCCCTAAACAAATAAAATCCTGTACTTGAACTGTACCGTAGGGAAATGAAATCAATACAATTTTGGTTTTTTCAAATGGCCAACATTAAACCTACATCACAACAGCAGATTAATAGTCCCAATGGGTTCAGAATTTCAGTGCAAGTGATAGCCGGACAACACAAAGTACATGCAACTGCTTGTAGACTTCAACTACGAAACATACAAGCACGGTATTATTTAGGAATCAGGATCATATCCGCCTTAAACAAATTTCCTCATATTTCTATAGTACAGTAATGCCAAAACACAAAGCTTTAGTTTGATGTATAAGTTTTTTGTTCTATTACAAGAATTGATAGCACGCAAGTGAGAGTCGTACGCTAGACCAAAGACTTCCTGAGACCTCTGGTTGCTAGGTGACTACTACTACGTCAACCCCTAGGGGTTGTCTTATGTATAAGAGATAAAGAGTAATCTGAGTAACATACTGTCAGCAAGAAAACCAAAGTGCACTTACCTCGCATGAGGCTGGCTTCAATAACGCATCATTGCAGGAATTCACTTCCTTGGGTTCAGGTTTTTTGTTGTCATCCATGACTCAACAGTTTCATATGCATCAAGCATGATGAGGTCTGGGGCAAACTTGTACTGCAAGGTGATCATAGTTTATTACCTTACAATGCTAAAAATATCAATGGATTGTAGATGGATACCAGTAGCCATAGCAGCTTAGGCATTAACTACCAATAGAGTAGCGAGGCTCTGGCAACTGTCGTGCTTATGCTTGGAATAAGAACCAAAAGGAATTTGTCCAACCTTGACTCCAGACCTGACAATTAGCCCTTACCTGAAGATCTATGGGCTATGATACACGAATCCCCCCTTTTGGGCAAAGTACCCGTGTCGACACGACATGACATGGGCACAGGTGCAAGATCTGCATCAGATCCTCCAAGAAAAAATCGGACACGTTAGTTACAGGAGGAAGAGGAAGATATTTGAAGAAGAAGGAGAGAGAGAGAGAGAGAGAGAGAGAGAGAGAGAGAGAGAGAGAGAGACGCCTGACCTGAAGCCTTTCGTCATCTCAGATGAACCAAAGCAGCTCGCTGCTAAGATCCAGAATCGCAAAAACCAAATATAGATTTTAGGGTTTTACTTTTATGTTAGACGTGGGCTGTGATTATGTGGTTTGGGCCATCTAATAGTTGGGCCATTACACTTTTGGACCATTTATGAGGCCCCAATAAGTAGGCCTTAACGACATTTCCTTTATTAATGGGCCATAAAGACATTTGTTCACCTTTTACTCCTATTTAGTATTTTTTTGTTAATATTTGTGTTGGAATGTATAAAAATTTTAAATTAAACAACGATATGTTGGAAAATAAATTTATATATTCCTATAAATTATATAAAAATTTCTACGCATATACAAATATTCAGCCGATCCCGCACCCGTACCTAAATTCGGATACATATCCCCGAATTCTCTATTTTCAGTTTTGAGGTGTTCAACCCTCAGATATGTATCTGCACCCAATTTACGTACACGAACAGTGTTCGTGTATCATAGTCTATGGGCACATGAGGCTTTTGAAGCACTTCCAATGCTTTCTTCGTTTCTCCTTGCTAAGCTCAGTACCAAAAAAAGCACAAGTCAATTTTTGTTGGGCAAGTAATAAAAGCTATCAAATCAATAAGAGAAGATAAGGGCAATTTGGTGATGTTAGTAAACATAACTTGTAGAAACACTATTGGATTATATCCAATCTCTACTATTTTTGTTTTGGCAAGAAGATTAAATTAACAAAGGTTCTCTGTGCCAGTATTAGCCTTATAGTACTCTCTTGGGTTTATGGACCCTTCCAATTACCTTTATAAAACTCTCATAAAAATAAGCATGATGAAGCCAACCTGGAATGGGAAAACAGCATTCACATAACTACACTAATAGTTTGGACAAAGTTTCATTCAGTTGAGATGTTGAAGACAGATCATATAGTTTCTCAATTCTAGTAGTAACACAAACAGAAAGTACTGATACAGAGATAACAGGCAGACCATGTATTTCATTGACCAAGATATGAGACAGAAGTCAAAATGTATTTTCAACAATGAAATTATTATGGAGTAAATTTGACATATATCAACAAACCAGTCATAGAATGAGCATCATAGAAATATAGCAGAGCAAACTTAAAAACTACAGATGTGACAGGAATAGAAAAATGCAAATCAGGAATTAGAAGGACCTACAAATATTGGAAAAAGGTGTTTCGACAACTTAATCTTTTGAAGTGAGATCAGTCAGTAAATGAGTAGTACTAGAAGTAATATCAGTCATAGCTTTAGTTGCTTTAGTGCCTGAGGATAGATACAAGTCTAGTGAATCAATGGATGATGAGTTCTCTCCAAAGGTAGTGGGGGCTACAATAGCACAATAGCCATGTGATCGAGAAAGAACGACAACTCGGATCATCACTCATCTTGCTTGGAAAGCCATCTCTTTGAGAACCTCGGCTTTTCCAGCGAGTGATAGAAGAATCGCACATTTTTAGGTAGGGGTGTAAATACGAAAGGAAGTTGATCAGTAGGGCTATTAGATCGTTGGTTGATCGGCTACACACCCGTGCTTTTGTATGACTTTCCATTTTCCCTCTTGTTCATCAATCGGTCTGGTTGACACTTAACTTGCTATACTAATACCTACCTAGGTGATGGAGAATACAAAACATAAAGAGCTAATCCTCAGTACGAACTATCAATTTCTCAGCCAATGATTTGCAATGCAGCCCATGTGCCAATGGTGATCCTGGGAACTAATTCACATAAAACTGAATTGAATTCCTATATGTTTATTCTATTTACAATGAAACAAACAAATACCAAGACTTGAACAAAATTCGCAGAAAACTTAAAAACGATTAACACATAACAGCAGTACTCCACAAGAAAAAGAGTGGAAAAGCAAAGCATCTAGATATAATGACGAACCACAATCTCATACCGCTGCTTGCAAAATAAAAAGAGAGTGGAAAAGCAAAGCACCTGGATATAATGATGAACCACAATCTCATACTGCTTCTTCATCTACTCATCCATAACTGCAAATAATTTGGACAAAAACTATACTGAAATAAGATGAAATACAGTGACATAAGAATATCCAAGAAACAATCGCCCAATTTAGCAAAAGGCACTGGTGTCGTGCAATAAAAATTTGCAATAATATATAGGCATACAGCAAGTCTCAGAAACAGCGCTTAAGATGGTGGAGACAAGAAATGTAACATAACGCTTAATTATACATCCGTGCGTTAGATATAGTGGGATTGGCCAGGAAGAGAGGAGCAACATAGGGTGGGAAGTGAGGGAGGTGGGGAAGGGAGGGGTTACATGTGGGGGAGTGGGGTTGAAGAGGACAATGGCATTTTGGGATTTTTAGATGCAGAAGGGTTTAGTTCCTCACAAAAATAACTTAATCTCAAAAAAGGCGAGTTACACCTTCAGTTGATTTGGAAAAAATTGTGATGGTCGATTATGTTCTACAAACCATGCGAGTTTAGTGCTTAATTTTACATCAAGCGGGGATCTATACATTGACAAGGGGTAATGAGAGTCTTCCACAAATTTTAAAAAAAATTCACTTGAACTGACTACTCATAGCCATCTGGATACACTTCTTCATATTACAGTAACAAAAAACTAAAAGAATTAAATAAAATATTCAACCAGGAAAAGAACCATAAAGAAAGTGGTTACACCAATATCCATAGGTTCAAAGACAAAATTGAATGACCATGCACTACGCATTACAAAAGCATGACAGTATAATGAGTGTAGACGGAGTAGATTAGGTAATCTTTTAACCTTGAACATTACATCCACAAAATAGATTAGTATTACAAAATAAAATTTACCTTTCCAAGAGTTTCATTGTGGTCACCTCATCCAACACATCCTTGCAGTCACTGAGGAAAGCACGGAACTCCATAATGAACGAGTGGTACTCCAAACTACGATTCTCTAAAGTAGTGTCATATTTGAGGGTCAATTGATCTAAAAATCAAAGACCAAAATTATCTTGAGATGGCCAATTATCATGCAGCATACAGTGCATAAGTTATAAACACTCCAATAGAAGTGAAACTAGTGCACACAAGACAACCCATTTGATAACGAAAAAGGTCCAAGAACTATTAACATAATTATTACAACCACCGCTCTTATATATTAACATAATTATATCAAAAAGGCCCAGTATTTTCCACTACCCATAGAACAATTCAAGATACATCAACCGAGTCTAGGAATCGCATGTTGCATAAGCTTTTATTCACGATTACTATAAGTACCTTTGGCAACAAAATCCATGTTGACATCCTTGTTAGTTGTTACATAGCCAAAAAAGGTAAAGTTACTACCATAGCACCATCATAATTACTTTCTCTTGGTGCACCGAGTCAAATGTATAACCTTTTCATGCCAAAGTGTCCATATATTATATCAGAGGCTTTGGTAATCAATACATTAGTTGTTGAACAACAAGGAGTAAAATTCAAAAGTCTTGCACGGAAGCAAAACAAATTGGCTGCAATACAGTATAAGGATCATCTAAGCATGGATAATCAATCTTGGCTTGAGTGAAAAGTTTTGGGTACGAGGTACCAAACTATCAAAGATGTAGCATTAATAATTGGTAAGGAAAAGGAACCAAGTAAACATGAGCTGTAACCATTTAGGTAGGAGTGGACAAAAAGTGAATGCAGACCCACCAAACTAGGTCTTTCAAAGATAGTCCGAAGGAAAACCCCAAAAGCATACCTAGAAGACACTACAAATGCAACATCTATAGAACAAAGTTTTACATCCATGTCATCATTAAATGATGCAAAATCTACAAAAAGGTGTCCCCTGTGTGCCATGCAGCTACAACAAAAGACAAAGACCACTAGACCCTAAAAACAAACGACTACAACAAAAACCACCAATCCACAAAGGCCACACACCAAAGCCACCCCAATCACAGCTTATTCAGAAAAAATCATGGCAAAATAACTAAAAAATTACCTTTTGCAGTCTTGAATCCCAGCAAGTAAATTAAGCATCAAGGAAATTGAAATTCCAACATACCAAAATTTTAATAGGTGGAAAGTTGGAATACAAATTGGAGATAAGAGCATACTCAATGACGTCAACATTAACAACAAACTTTCTAGAATCTTTCCGATCACCCACTTCTTTCCTACAAACAAAAGAAACCACCATCATATCCACACACTGACTGTATGTACATATACAATAATATAAATAGAGGAGAAAGGGAAACTTGCGCTTAAACCTCACCATTTTCAGCGATCAATTCTCCAGATAGCAAAAATGCCTGTGAATGAAGAAGTAATAAATTACGGTTAGCAAAATGGCAGCAACAGTGAGCAAGAGAGGAGTGACATACATACATGTTTTGGCGTTGCCGGAGCTGATAACATACACTGCTATATTCTCAAATACCAACAATTCCCCCTTCCCAACCCCAAACCCACAGGGAAAAAAACACGAAGAAAAAACCCAAAAGGGCATTCTTATTCTGTTAAGTTTCTCATAAAACAAGTAAATAGAATTGCAATTTTGAACAGTTTGGAAACAAAAATGCTACTCCAGGCAAGAGCTCTCTTTTTTTTCTGCATAGTTTGTGTCGAATCGTAAAGATAAATAAATGGAGCAAACTGCAATTCAAAAAGTCTAAACATTCTCAGCAGAATTCTCCACACACAATCTCTACAAATAAAAAGCGATTCGAGGGAAACTTGCCCCATGTATTGAAAATCATATGAGTGGACGGTAGAAAGAAAAATTCATGATCCCTGACATCACCCACTTAGCATGGTGGTCATTGAAATTCCAAAATATTCATATAAAGATGGAACACACACGCACACACAGGTGGATTTTTTACCTGACAGTTTGGTCAGTATGAATCCCAACAAGAAGAAAATCCCCAAGCCCCCGAGCAAGCCTCAATATCTGTAGAAAATAACAAAGCATTAGCATGACATAAGAGAATATTTAACGTTGCAGATGACCAAAATTAGCAAGAAAATTGACTCTTGGAATTATATCATATGACAACTTTTTCGAAGTACCTGTGCCCACAGACTCAGGTATGCCTAGCGGTATGGATACAGAATGTGGATCTGGTCCTTTTAGTTTCAAAACACATACTTGAAACTTTTCCTTTATTTTGATTGGGGCACCTATAGTAAAGTCCATCTATCATCTGAAAAAATAAGCCCTTCTAACCATTGCTTTCATTTCAGGATGAGAACCAAAATATGATACTCCATAGTTTTGATATCAATATGTCAAGAATATTGTAATGTCACTGCATGTGTACTACGGGATGGGTCATCATCACTAAATTCTACCTCGCTTGCGTAGTTTTGTTTAGTCAGAAGAGGTAACCTTGTACCCATAGTTAGTTCTGGGATTCATTTTCGCCAAGTCCAAATATCTACAAATTTGGAGTTTGATATGTTCAACCCAAGATATAAACCTGCAGTGCTCACCTGCTCTCAAATGCATGTAACATAGCCAACTAGGAATATGGACTTACAGACATAACCAAAAAAAAACTCACACACACAAAACTCATGTAGGGGGGAGAGAAAAGAATGCATCTAGTTCAAAAAGACAGCTGAGAATCAAGGTTTGGTGAGTACCACAATCTGATTGGAGTTCTGCAGCCAGTAGCCTCTTAAGACTACAACCATTCACTTAACATATTACAGATTGCAAGCACAAAAGAACTGTTTAACATATCTGTACACCAAAAATTTCATGATCAGCCATTCATCCAAGTATATAAAGTGAACATAAATACCACCTACCTCCACATGGCCAGCATGAAAAAGATCAAACGCCCCATCTATATAAACTATACGAGCAGTCGGTCCAGGCCCCTATATCTAAAGCACAAAAAGTAATATAAGATAAGATTTCTCATGATAAAAAGGAAATTTGAAACAGGACATGAAAGAATTAAAGAAGTAAGAGAAGGCAAACAAAATACAATAAGGTAACCTAAGTTTTTTCCCAGTATTATCGAATAGGTTAAGCCATTAGAGGGAGCTGTAACTTGAATCTTTATATCCTCTACACACCCCTTCATGTGTGGCCTGACTCTCATCCATAGCCGGACAAAGATGTGCAAGTACTTCAATAATCAGTTCTATGTAAGGATTCCTTTGGCAACATAATCCACCCAATGAAAAGGCTTAAGCGGGACAGGTGAACTGAAACTATTCCTCCTGTAAGACCTCTCTAGGAGCTGAGGTATCGGGATGTCTATTGCTTCCGACGATACATACAAAGCAGCAGATTAAATATCCCTAGAATCCAATGATGCCAACTAGTACTTTTGTTGGATAACTGGTAGCACAGTTGATTGCAATTAAACCATGGAAAGTCCTTACCCCCTCTTCTATGCCGTTTGGTCACCATGAAATTTGGAAAAATATAGTCGCTCTAGTGGTTAATTTAAAAGGCTCTCGAAAATCCCTACCCACCCCACCTCATCAGTAAAACAAAAAGAACAACGAGAATAGAAATTAGAAAAGGCTTCCAAGGAAAAAGAAAGAAAGTCAACCAAAAAGGAAAAGAGGGGAACTCCAAATTCACAAACTGAAGAACCAAAAAACCACAAAGTGCAGACACAAAATTTTGGGAGAGAAAGGAACTTTGTGATAGATGAGAGAGTGCGCCTAAACAACGCAAGGAATGTGTAGCTGATAGGTACCTTCCCATTGGAGAATTGCACAATTCTGCGAGATGTAGGTAGAAAATGAGAAATACGTGTTCCACTCCCAAATCCACCATCTTCAGATTTTTGGCTGTGACCATGACTGAATTGTCTTTGCAGCGATGAATGATTCTGGCTTTCACTAGAGGGCCTCTCCCTCACACAGAGAAGCATACGACCAGTTAGCAACATCACCAAACAACTTACGTCCACCAAATGACGAAAATGCAAATGATCTTCTCAGTTTGCTATAACAGCTGCTAATAACTGTATCTCAAAAAATAGGGAATGTGAGGCAGGGGGTGGCGTCACACGCGCAAGGGAAGAAAATGAAAAATGCAAAAAAGGAAGAAATACATGGACTAATCACTACAAAGCAGACAGCAATAGTAGCAAGCGTGAAATTATTTACCAACGATGTCAGTGCTTGAAACACCTTCAGTGCTCTTGATCTGCTTATATTGGCAAGCCTTCTTAGCAAGGGCATAAGCATCAGTGCCATCAGGCAGAAGACATGGGTCATCCCCGTGAATTATAATCTATGTTGTACTCATCAAATAGCTTCTTCATGAATTCTTCAGTTATAGCATATGGTGCATCAGGAATCACCTCATCCACCCACTTCAGAGCACTGACCATAATCATCCTACAACAGGAGGCCCATTATGTTTTAAAAAAAAATCTGCTGTACTTGGAAAGAAACAAAAGCTGTCTCCAATATTAGACTAAAGTATACTTCCTCAACTACATAATAAAAACAAGCAACATTACAGGAAAAGATCAAGATTTCTTTGACCTATAGTATTTTCCATCGCATACACAAGCATAGGAAAACAACGAGATGCATACATTAAGAATAAGAATACATGTGTTGTTCGAATAAAAGGTCATAGTACAAATCAGGGCATGTTCTTCATGCACCAGCCACAAATAATGCTCCAAATCTTGACACGTTCTTCATCCTACCCAATCAAATGTAGTACAAGTAACCATAGATTACATACATCAAGAAAATATGGTAGATCTTATCAATTTCCCACTCAACTTTACATAAGGCTCCTAGAGAGAATGGAGAGAGAGAAAGAAGGGCGGACATATAGAGACACGACTGAAGAGAAGTAAGATAACAACATGGGAAAAAGCCAGTGCATTCCAAAAGACGATTGGCTTACAATGAGGTTCAGTTTCAACATTAATTCCTCACTATAAAATTCTAAATCAAGTGTCCAACATGAACCAGCCACTTACCAAAAAGGAACCAAACAAATAGAAGAAGAAGAGGGAAATCTACTCTGCAACTTCTCATAAGTCCATTAGAGGAATTCAAGCTGACAAAATCTAAAATAAATAAAAAGTTTCTCCACCCCAAAACATTTAAAGGAAAACCATCATTTATGGGTTGATTGAAAAAGAATATCATGTTGTCCATACTATTTGCTGACAACAACGTTAACTTAGTTTATAAAACAATAGGATATAAACATTCGGATATGATTTATAATCTAAGATTTTAGGATAATTAGCATGAAAGAAAAAATACAGAGTGATTTTAGACAAACTATAAGTAAAGAGAAGTCAAACTTTGTTTACAGAACACAGGTATAAAGACAAATAAAACTTCACAACCATGAGATACCTAAGAGTGACCATTATCTAAAATGTGGATCAATTTTTAATAAACAAGAATATATTTGGAGGAAGAAAGCCACAAATATTTACTTGGGGTCAATGAATGGATTAATTCAACAAAAGTCTAGCGTGAATATAGGATATTTGTCCTTTGACATAAAGTTCTCAGCCACCTCAAGTCTGGTAGGTCGGTCCTCCTATACACAGTGTGGAAGTGACTAGTTGCGCCAAAGGCCTCTAGGTGTGTTGCAAGACCCACATAAATAAATGGGTGGTTCTTGAGGGATTTTTGGGCAATGTCGCGGGATCACGAAATATCTTCCCCAACATGATACTTCTAGCCTACCCAGCTCACCAAGTGCTAAGCTCCCAAGAGTTAAGAAGTGCTCTTCTTCCTTTCTGTTGTGGCCGGAAGAGGTGCAGGAAGGCATGATAATCGTATAATTGCATTTTTGAGAGATAAAACAGATAATGAACTTATAATGCCTCAAAAACAAATAGAGAAACTTACCATGCTACTTGAATGCTAAGAAACTTGTAACAAGCATGGTGACTCAAACCATGGGTATTCAAGTGATGAGTTTTATGAGAACCCATTTGACTTACGTGAGGAAGTTTGGCCAGAAAAATTCTACTGAGAGTCCAACCACACGCATAGGGATTTGCCCGAGTCCCATAGTTCATCAACTAGACGAGCTCTTGAATGGCTTAGTGCTGTGAGGAAACCCTTTGACTATGAGGAGCCACCAAAGAATCATGTGTAGAAATGTCAATTTTTTTTTTTTTTTGTTCAATATTGTGTTTAATCCTTTTGAGAAAAAATACCAAGAAAAAAGCCAGGGGTATATACTTGAGGCCTAAACGATACAACATGGGAGCAAGCTCCAAACAAAACTAAGCCTTCTACAGAGAAACAGCAAAGCACCAAACAAGGCGATGACCAAATCTCTAAACCACCAACAATTTTAACTACTGCAAATGAGTCTTGTGTGCAATTCCAAGTGTCTCTGATGGTTATATTTTCCTAATTTCCTCGGATGGCAGGGCATATGTACAAGCTAATATGCCCCTACAATTTCTATCAATCCTTGCTAGAGCCCCCTCAGTATCTAGGCTCTGAAGCTGGAAAATCTGCTATTTCTTTCATGCAAAAAGTGCTATACATGGTAAAGCCTATTTCACCACAATATGCTTAGCATTCTTCCCCTTGCAGTGCTCAATTAGTTCAAGAAAACGGTAACATGATGCCGTGGTTAATCAAGCACTGCTATTGAGGACACCCTTCTTGTTCAAGTTAAATGCCTTTTAAGTGGATTACCTTTTGAAAAGACTCCTGGACAAGTGGTGTGATAAATGATAAATCTTTTGTAGCTTTTGTTTATCTCACACACAATCCGAAAATTTAATTAAGCTGACTTGCTAGTCCAATGTGATTGGTCCACTACTAAGTATGTACAGTACGACTACTTGAGACTATGGAAGTTGTCAAGTACTGAAGTACATGAACATGTCGCACAGAAACGTACGTCGTTGGCGATCTAGGAACTAACCTGAGTGTAGAAGAAAAATGGGAAAATTTTAGAAATGGTCCCCCTAGTTTGCACGAATTCTCATTTTCGTCCCTCTAGTATCAATTGTGTTACTTTTAACCCTATAGTTTGCATTCTGCCCCAATTTGGTCCCTCTCGCTTACGGCGTTAATGAAACTAACGGAATTGGAGGACAAAATTGTCATTTTACCTCACAGAGGGACTAAATTGAGATTTCATGCAAACTAGGGGGACTATTTCTACAATTTTATTTTTTACTTTTGTTTTTGTACACAAAATTATTTTACATGGAAAAACTACTTGATCCAAAAGATTTCAATTACTTTTTTTTCATTTGCTAGTTTTGCGTCAAATTTTTGTGATTTATTGATTCGTCTCGGCGAAAAAATCGGAAAAGTAAAAGATTGATCGAAACTCATAAATTTTTTAAAAAGTCAAAAAGTCGTCATTTTACTTTTTCTCTTTATTCAAAAATTATGAGTTTCGATCATATTTTTTTACTTTTCCGATTCCTCTCACTTGACGAATCAATAAGTCACAAAATTTGACACAAAACAAACAAATGGAAAAAAAAAATTTGAATAGAGACAAAAAAAAATTCACTTAGACTTTTTAATCCAAACCCACCCTTCAACCTTTTTCGTTTGAGGGATTCAAATTTTTTGGATACGGTCTCCAATAAACTTTCTCTATCTATCTATTTCCATTCATTACTCTTATTAAAAACCACACTCAAAATTTCCAAACGAACAAGGCCTTCTTTTTTTTTTTAGTAGTATCTTTTATTGTGTGAAACTATAAATTATCCTAACCTCTTAAGTAACTCATTTTACATAAAAGGCAATTTGATACTTTCACGTGAAGAAAAATAAAAGGGAGTGTCAATGGACAAAAGAAAAGTGTTAAAATCATTTCTCTTTAATTATTGTCCTATCATGGAATTCATCATAAAAAATATTTGGAAGTAAAAAACTACTTTCAACCAAATCAAATGTGTTGCTAATGCCAATATTATTTTTGTTTGTGCCAATATTATTTTTGTTTGTACCAAAATTATAGTACACTTCTCAATCAAAAAAAGTACTATAATATATTTGTCGCCAACCACAAAATTTGAATCCCTCAAACGAAAAAAATTGAAGGGTGGGTTTGGATTAAAAAGTCTAAGTGATTTTTTTTTTTTTTGTCTCTATTCAAATTTTTTTTGCATTTGTTTGTTTTGTGTCAAATTTTTGTGACTTATTGATTCGTCCAAGTGAGAGGAATCGGAAAAGTGAAAAAAGTATGATCGAAACTCATAATTTTGTTGAATAAAGAGGAAAAAAAGTAAAATGACGACTTTTTTGACTTTTTAAAAAAATTTATGAGTTTCGATCAATCTTTTTTACTTTTCCGATTTCGCTTGCCGAGACGAATCAATAAATCACAAAAATTTGACGCAAAACTAGCAAATGAAAAAAAAAGTAATTGAAATCTTTTGGATCAAGTAGTTTTTCCATGTAAAATAATTTTGTGTACAAAAACAAAAATAAAAAATAAAATTATAGAAATAGTCCCTCTAGTTTGCATGAAATCTCAATTTAGTCCCTCTATGAGGTGAAATGACAATTTTGTCCTCCAATTCCGTTAGTTTCATTAACGCCGTAAGCGATAGGGACCAAATTGGAGCAGAATGCAAACTATAGGGCTAAAAGTAACACAATTGATACTAAAGGGACGAAAATGAGAATTCGTGCAAACTAGGGGGACCATTTCTAAAATTTTCCCAAGAAAAATTGGTTGAAGAAAAATATACAAAGCGTGGGATAATTCATTAGATTTTGTTCTATTTACACTTCCTTAAATACAATTGAAGAAGAAGAACCATTTAAAGTAAATGCCAATCTAGGAGTCATTTTTAAATACTGAAAAAGGGCTAAATAGTGATTCACCTTGGCACCATTTTACTTGTGCATAACAGTTCTTGGATGATTATAAACTGACAGTAAAAATAATGGCAGCCCACTTTGAATGGAGTAGAAAGTATAACCAAAAAGAAGCAATGTAGCAAATTTTATTACAATGCTAGCAATATCGACACTCCTCACCTCAGAAATTGTCGCATTCTGATGAAGCAAAAGTGCTTGCAGAACTGACCATACCACAAATTGCCAAAGAGTTCACTCTCAGTTCTCAACAAATACTCTTAACAACTACTCTACACCATAAGGGTAATGCTAAACCACAATAAAGAAATTAGCAATCCATGTATTCCCAAGTCCAACCCCCCGTCCCCCCGCGACACATAATACACCATTAACGATGCATTGTGTAGAGAACAATTTTGTTTTCTCATTTGAACCATATACATGGGTATTTTTCCCTTATGAGACAACTTCATTTATTTTTTGGGTAAGTTACATAAGCCAATCTCAATGCAAAAACTTCTTTTTTTGTTACTGCATTTTGCAATCAAATGACGATCAACATTAAGTAGAATAGGGAGACGTTGACGATAAATTACCTGCATTACTACATTGAGAACATGTTCACAAGACCTTGAAGAGGCTCCTGTGAGACTTGAGTCAAATATCTCAGCTAGCTGCCACATATCTTTTTGAAGTTAATGAGATTTTTGGCAAGCCAAAATATGACCCAGCAGAGGTCTAAGCATGAGACGAGCTTATCAACATCTTGGAACAGTGTTACCTTATTTACTAAGCATGAGACAAGCTTATCAGCATCTTCCAGAATTTGTATTCTAATAGAATCCTTGCAACAAGAGGGCATAAACATGAAAATATATGTTTCACATGTATTTTCCCAAATAACAGCCATCATGAAGGCATGTAAATGACAAAATGTGATTCTAGCTCATACCAAACCAATCTGAGCCTTATGTCCCAATCACTTGGGGTTGGCTACATGAATCCTTTTTCTCCAATGAGCTCTGTCGAGGGCCACTTGTTCACACAAACCTACTATACTCAAATCTTTGCGCACCACATCATCTAATGTCAATTTAGGTCTACCCCTCCCCGTAGCATTGCTACCCAAAGCTATCCTATCTGTTCTCTTTACTACTGCATCTCCTGGTCTACGGTAGACATGCCCAAACCACCTTAGCCTATTCTCCCTCAACTTCTCTTCTATAGGTGCTACACCTACCATCTCACGAACTGTTTCATTTCTAATCATGTCTCGTCTAGTCTTACCACACATCCACCTCAACATTCTCATTTCTGCTACACTCATTTTGTTCACATGTTGTTTCTTAATGGGCCAACACTCTATCCCATAAAGCATCGCTGGTCTGATTCTAGCTCATCAATGAACAAAAATATGTTTCTACCTACAATGCTTTTGACTCTAACTGTTGTCTCTTTGCGTTTCTCACAAGTTCATCAAAGTAGAAAGCCTCCATATCATATCTACAAAATAAGAAAAAAGAGAGTAAATGAAGAACATTATGGCTTTGATGGAAGGGTGTAGAAATAAGAGATAAGTCATTGTTACAATTTTTTCCATGTTTCCTATAAGCTAGTGTGCTGCTTATAAGCTAGTGTGCTGCTGTTACTTATTTCTATTACCTCTGAAAGATCAAGTATGTTTTTATGGCTCAGATAAACAAAAACAGTATGTCATTATGGACAAGACTTGCTGGATATAGGCTTTGGTTACACTCCATTGGCCTTTAAAAACTCCAGCTGACTTAGTTCAAAGTTACTCATTTGCGACTTCAAACTTACTCAAAAAGATAGGTATCTCTGATTGAACTGAGCTTATTCCCAAAACCAGGTGCTGGACCAAATTGAACGGAATCCTCCAATGCCAAGCAACGCTATTCGGAACAAATAAATAAGAAATGCATGATGAATGATTTCTCATTTATAACAGAAAACAACCCAAACAGCAGATAGACGCATAAATACCTCATCAGAGCTCAAGCGTCTTAACTTATAACTGGCAATCTCTTCACACCGGACAATGGCAACCATGACCTAACTATCCAAAAGTGAGAAATTAATAATACAAGTCAATAGTCAGAACTGTGTTGTGCAAACCAATGCTATCTATCAATTGAACTGCAAGATTAATATGTAACCTAGTGAGCAGGAAGGTCTAGGTCCCTATTTTCTTTTATAACTTTCCATATACTAAGCAATGACCATTGGAAGCTCTACCTTGGATTCTATCTGTTGAGAAAGGCATCCTGAAACTCTACCTCGGATTCTATCTTTTGAGCTACCTGCAATGCCATATTTGAATAAGAGCCTAGAAAACAGAACAACTAAAACATAAAATGTAGAGAATTGTAGCCTATGTCACAAGAACGGTTCAATACTATAGCCAAGAACAACTGTCCGATTACCAACATCAAAAATGTAGAGAATTGTAGCCTATCTCAAACCAAAAATAGCTATTTATCAATTCCTATGCAAAGCTCCCAATGCCACAAACCATTATAGAAGCAAGCCTTTTGCCCACAAATAGCACTGTCCAATTGATTGGCAATAGCAATTCAATTGCAATTCAGGGGAATTCAATTCTTGGGCATTTTGCATAGTGAAGTAAGATTCAAGAAATGAGATTCAATACAAAGATTCAAAGACAATAATCTTCACCATGTTAAATGGAGGGGCAACAGGGCAATAGACTATTATACACAATTAAGTAAAGAACCAATTTTTCTTGTTACGTTTCAAGGCGTAAAGAGTTTAACTACCTTCAAGCCAGTGCTTCTAATCTTGTCATCTAGCTTTGGATAAGCTTCCATTGTTGCTAACAAGTCCACCGTTACTCGCCCACATCCTAGCTGCTAACCTACAAAACACTCGATCAAACACATTACCGTATATATACAATATACATATTTATTGTAACTAACACCCACGGTTCTCAAAATTGTAAAGAGAACACTACACTTAAAAAAATAATGCATAAATCAAATCTTAAAAGTCCTAGAAATCAGATCCTCTAACTCAACAAACATAGAGAGAGAGAGAGAGAGAGAGAGAGAGATGGGTTTGTCAACAGGACTTTCCTGGGCTTTCTTCAACGTCGAAATACAACCCTCCGTCAAGACCGCAGTTGCCTACACCGCCGTGTATCTGATCGAAGCTAATACCCTTCCCCGCCACCTTGTGCCTCAAACGTTCGGCATTTCGAATTTCGTCCTCCGAGTATAATCTAATCAGCGATGGAAACCCCATCAAATCCCTAATTTCTTAGACTAAACCGAAATGCATAAAACACTAATTTCACCCCCCAAATTTCGATTCAAACAAAGACTCCACTAATTCACTCGATTTCGCAGAAAACTTTCCCTAATTTGAACCAAAAACTACCTATCCTTTGTAAATAATGAGAGAGAGAGAGAGAGAGAGAGAGAGAGATGGGTTTGTCAACCGAACTTTCTTGGGCTTTCTTCGCCGTTGAAATACGACTCGGTCGTGACAAGAACCCACACGAGGCCGCAGTTGCCTACACCGCCGTGTATCTGATCGAAACTCCTTATGGGTACGTTGTAATACCCATCATTCTTATTCCTCTTCTTCTAAGTAATCTTTACTCAATACCCTTCACCGTCGCCTTCTTGCGCCGTTAAACGTTTGGCATTCCAAATTTCGACCTCCAACTATAAGTTATCTAATCAGCCGATGGAAAACCAACCATCAAAACCCTAATTTCATACTGAACCGATACACATAAAACCCTAATTCGCCCCAAAGTTCGATTCATTGAAAAACACCACCAACCCTCTTGATTCCGCAGAAATCTTTCCCGAATTTGAACTGAAAACTACCTATCCTCTTTTAACAATGAGAGAGAGAGGCCGATTGAAACAAAGGGAGGGCGGGGTGGGGTTGGGGGAGGGAGGAAGAAGAGCTGAACGCTCCCTCTGCTTTCAAAAAAACAATAGAGAGAGAAAGAAGAGCCGAAACCTTGTGCTTCGACGACACGCAACATTCATCCCGCGCCTAATTAAAAGTCTAAGCTCCTTGACCAGTTGACCCTCTATTGATCCAACGGCTGATATTTAAGAGCCGTTATTGAATGGGGCTCAGATATGGAGGAGTATCTACAGTTCTACACAACTAGATGACGTCGGTTGTGTTTGGTTGAGAGTTTAGTTTAGTTTAGTTTTGGTAGTGGGTAGAGAGAGAAATAGAGTAGTGATTGAAAATAGGGGTAATGATTGGAGAGAGATAGAGAGAGATGAGAAAGTAATAATTGAAAAAATAGAGTAATAATTAGAGAAAGAAATAAGTTAATGATTAAAAACAAAACTAAAACTAAAACTAAACTGTTAACTGAACAAAAATTAATTCAAGTTCAAGCTCATTGTTATAAACCACTACAAAAAAGGATTTCTTCTTAATCTTTTGCTCTAGTATTTTTTTGGGTTTTTCTTCATTTTTAATAATTCTGTATTTAATTTATTATCGTAATTTTTTAAATTAATCATTTTTCTTGACAAGAGGAATCAGAAAATAATAAAAACATAGACCGGAGTGAAAAAAAATCATATTGGATGACACTAAAAAAGAGATTTGTGTTGATTTTTTTTTTTTTTTGGTCTTTAGTGAAACCATATATTTTTTTACAAAAAGTTTAATGTGAACCTAATAAACATTAAATAACAAAATTAATACCAAACAAAAAATCTAGTAAAAATTGGGCCTTAATACTAATCTTTGTATTGGATAACATTCAATAAACTGACATTTTGTTTTCTTCTTCTTTATTTCTTTATCACTAACATTATTTTATTTTCTTCTAAAAAGAAAATAGACTGAAAGAGGAGAAAAAGAAAAAGAAAAACTCAGACCAGATGCATCAATAGGGAATAGTTTAATTTCTTGATAATAGAAGATAAATTATTTTAGTTCTCCAACAAGGGGAAAAAATACTTTAATGAGTGAGTCTCAGAATCTAACGAAATTGGCAACTTGATGTTAAGAATACATTTTTTTTTACAGAGAAATTGATTAGGAGATTTATATGAACCAACCTTTTGGATTCCAATCATCCAAAATTTCATATTTTGTTTAAATGTTGAAAAAAGCTCTTTACTAGCTTAAGCTTGCACCGCAAGCTTGGTATGAAAAGATTGAGAGTCCAATTAAGGGAGCATTTCCGGTAGTGAAGAATTTGTAAATTTTTATTTGTGGTTGAAAGATTGTTAGGTGTTTCCGACAATAAATAAATTGTTGAGAAATGTCCAAGTTGTTTTTGGTAGTGAATAAGTTATTTATGGATTTATGAATAGAATTACTGTAACAAAAAAAAAATCTGTTGACAAGTTTTTTGTTAGTGAAAACAAGATAGTAAAATGCCGAAATTTTTTTGTTGGTGGAAATGAGATAGTAAGAGAAACCGAAAACATGTTTTTGATGTACTCCAGCAAGCATAAACATAGAGAAGAAAAACGACATTACGAGAGAAATTTCTCGTTCTAGTATTTTTTATGTAACAGCAACATGTAAAGAAGCAAAAACTTCCGTACATACTAATTCATGCAGACCAAAAAAGAAGCGTTCTCTCTCAAAGAGCCAAGAAGGCTTACATACAAAAGGCTGTCTTGTCATATTATCCGATAGTAAAAGATCCCGCTGTCATAAGTATGTTTTCCTTATCGGCCTAGTATTTTGAGATACTCCCATCCGTGAGGTGTGATCCACAGCTAGACATTACATTCAAAACTGGATTTCGAGCAATTAATCATAGACAATACTTCTATAACAGATCCTCTAGTCTAAGTAAAATTAGTGAAATGGACAATCAGACTGTCCAAGCACATATACCAAATCTTCTGAAATTAATCAATCCCCAGAGACATGAGTCTTCTGCTCGTAATACCTTCTCTCACTTTCTGCCTTCTTCTCGTTCCGTTTCTGAATATTAAAGAAAAAACCAGCTTATTTAGACGCTATCCAGATACATGCCAAGGTCACAGAAAGAACACGCGGCATCTACTACTGATCTATGGTTATTACAAAAACCAGCTTATTTAGACGCTATCCAGATACATGCCAACGTCACAGAAAGAACACGCGGCATCTACTACTGATCTATGGTTATCACACATTCTGGTTTAACCAGTAAACAATGTGCAGGCAGTTTATGAATATTATGACATGGACTGCGTGGAACAACTTATAAAACTCTTGTAGGGTTCCGGATTTCATGAGAACCTTTACTTTCATTCCAACAGAAGAAAACTGAGAATAGATAGCAAGGCAAACCTGATATGCCTCGTGATTTGATACGATTCTCCTTATTATAGTGCTAGTTGTGATATCCAAAGGGCTTTCCAACACTTTGAATATGCCCATACTAATTGGGACTTCATACGGGTTGCCCTTTTCCTGGCAAGAAAACAAGAAGTTATGAGCTAAAAATCATGGCCTCAGCAATTGGTCTACCATGTACGGTAACATAACTTGTAACCATTCCCACATACCTTCTGAAAATCACTATCTTCTGCCACTGTTCCATGAACAACTAATGAAATATCAAATGTTGTTATCTGCAGTAACAAGTATTTCCAATGTCACAAAAGACATGAAGTTATGAAGATTGGGATCAACTACAAAAAATTGGCTACTCAATGAAAAATATAAAGCTGTATTTTAAGCTGCATTACAGGACTGACACATCAATGTATGTTCAGTTGACCGGAGAAGACAATAATGTCATATAAGAGTTGTGCAGAGCATTTAAAAATGTTATCTAGAGATCCAATAGCACTATTCATGGCAGCAGCAATTTTTGCTTCACTAAAAACCAATATCAAAAGGAACACTGTAGTGGTGGTAATATAGCTCTCTTCTTCTCTTCATTTAGGTTTTTTTGGAGCCTGTCTGTGGTTATTGCTTACAATATTCTTGTGTTTAGATCACCGATCACAGTATATGAGCCAAAATAAACCAATCAGGAACGATCGAGTTCTTGAAAAGCATGATCTACAATGGAGTTCTTAAATACACATTATACAAACACGTGTCCTGTGAAAACAATATGGGAATGCTGCATGAAAGTTTAAACTCAAAAGCAAGATGCCAAGATACATGAAGTTCGAAATATGCCTACCTTCTCAAAGTTCAATGAAGGTAGGACTACAATCCATTATTTCCTTTCCTAACCATCCAACCTAGAGCCAAAACTTCATCACAAGTTTTTTTAGCTATTAATGCTCTCCCACAAATTTGATCGTCTGTACTCTGTGACAAACCTGTTGTAATATACTCTTTTGTTCACCATTCAAGCATTTGTAAGTCTTATACCTCTCATTATGGTCTTTGAACTGGGAAATAACACTCATAGTAATACGTAAATCGCATTGCTTGGATAGCATGTAGCACTTGTAAATGGAACCCACTGATCATGCACCCTTCTGAAAATGCCTTTTGTTACATGTGTTAAACAAATCATGTACCGCCTGGGTACAGAAGTGGTGTGTAGTACACAAGCACAAGGACACGTTCACCTCAATAGCTGCTTTAAAGGTTGGACTCTACCAAAAATCGTATCACATGGGGATGGATAGGACGCTTGGCTCTGGCCAGCACGCAGCACGTGCTGCTGAGTGAGCATGTTGCACGTGACGGAGGGTGTGAGGTGACGGAGGGTGTGAGGTAACGTGCCATCCGTCTGGGGACGAAAGTATGGTGTACTATATAAGCGTGAGGGCACCCTCACCGCAACAGCTAACTTTGGGATTGAGTTCTACCCAAGATTGTCTAACAGCATGCACTAACCCATAGGATTATCAATGAATTCAGCCCCTCCATGGAACATTTACCTGCCACTTAACCTCTATGGTAGTCAATCAATGATCACTACGTTTGTCAACAGTTAGCATCCTTAACATACCATCTAAACTAACAAACTATTTCTTTCTCCAAAGTCCTAAATCTCTGTCATCTTTGTTTGCAGAAGCTTTCCCAACTTTCATGGTTTTTGATTCTTCAAACAACAGAAATATTGAGAGGAAAAAATAAAAAGTTTTAGGATGAAAACAATTTAGACAATAGCAAAGTTTGCATATTGTTCACACAGTACTGTTCAAATTCAAACTAACCATGTCTCTTGATACTTCCAATGGAGCGCCAATTATGACCTCATCTACGTATCGACAAGCCAAAACACTTAAGCTCCTTTCGTGAAGATTCATAATTGGGCGGTGCACCCCTCTTTTAGCACTGCAGGATCCATCAGAAAACAAACAAAGCTGGTAAGCTTGTCTTACATGAAAAAGTTCAAACAACCGTGTTGAATGATCCAACAGTCAAAGCTTCCAAGCAAACAAATCCATGCAACAAAAATCTAAGTGTAACACCTTAATTAAGGAACACAAATTAACCCTCAGGAAATATATGAACTTCCCAACTGGAAACAATATAGTGCTAATTTCACATAAAGAACACGCCACATGGTACACTGGACATAATAAGAGTATACAATAACAATGCCCGAGGTGGTGCTGATTTTGCAGACATGCAATCCCCACTGTTCATCATCTAGTTACGCATTAGTGGTTCAGTATTTAATCGTATTGGCATTTAAATTGAAAATGAACAGATTAATAACCGATGAAATGAGGGTTGAGATTTTTTGACCAACCCATTAAAATGAATCCAATTCGACATGAAGATAGCAGCCAAAGATGAACTATTTTTCCAAAATGAACTCCTATGTCGTACGGCCTGACAACACAAATATCGAACTTAATATTTTGGATCAAATTCTTGAATTCCAATTCCAAAATAGGAATGTCTAAATCTTTAATACACTAGACTACAAAAAAAAAAAAATTATGATTGGCAAAAAAAAAATTATTACAAGCTTGAAGTGATCTGTGACCCTATTCACTTAACTACAACTATTAATTTAATTTACGATTAATGTATAACACAATTTGGTGTGACTATATTCTTTAATTTGCTTTATATTGGAGTCAACTTATAAAATGGACAAGAACTTACAAAGCAGCTAGGGTTTGCTATTTAGAATTTTGAAAATAAAATTAGGATTGGAATTGGAATTAGTTTGACAAAATTGAACTTCTAAAAGGGAAGAAAAACAAATGTTTTCATGTATTTGATATGTTTTTATCATGGGAAAAGATTTTGCCATGCCACCTTAACACTGCACAAACTGAACACAAATGCAAAAATGACACAACCATAACACGAAAAATAAAGAGGCCAAATTAGGATCCAAGTAGCACGAAGCGGGAGCGGGGGCGGGGGAGAGCGGGCACCTAGAAGCTCCTAAGGTTGGGAGCGCCTAAGGAGCATATATAGATTACATATAAGTAAGTATATAGAGTATCTTTAAATACTTAACTATTGAAGGAAAAGTGATTACTTAAGAGAATTTTTTCACGATCTTAAAGGGTACTTATAGGAGGTTAGATATTTTCAATCGGCAAAACTTCTTGAGTGATATGATTTTCATATTTTTATTTCCACAATGGCAGAACTCCCTTAAGAGTAAGAGAATAGTTGCCTTAACCGCTCAATAAGCTCCCATCTTAGTTGGGAGCGAGCTCCCGTCTTGAGGGGAGCAAGCTCTCATCTTGGGAGCGCCGATTGGAGCTCCCGTCTTGGGAGCGTGCCCATTTTAGAAGGATCCTACTACTAAATTCTGAGGTCTCCAATTGATGGGGGTATGGGCAGGGGATGACGGGAGATAGACCTAACAGGCTAACAGTACCCATGTACAAGGACATAGTAAGAGTCAATCCGACAAATTTGCAGAATCCATCAGTCACTCCAAAGCACAAATAACACAAATAAAGACCAAGATAATTAAATTCAAACAATCATCTATATGTACTGCTTGGTACCTGCAATGATGTATATTGATGTAGATAAAGATACATACATACATGTAAATATACACATGTATCCATACCTATAATAAAAGCGACGAGGTGATTTTCCTTCGTCATTTGCGGATTTGGAATCTGACTTAAATTCAGTTTTATCTAAACACCCAAATGAAATGCAGAATAAAGTTGAATACCATTTAGCAAAGATGAGGAAAAAATCAATAATTTTACTTGGCGGCAGGTGGGCCACCACCTTCTCCATTCTGAAGACAATTTCTATTCCATATAACATTCTTAGACTGCCCAACCACCTTAGATTGCCGACAGTACACTAACCGACTCAGCACCCACATAACATTCTTAGGTCCTTCCATATATACTCTTATTTCCTGCAACAACAGCATCTCCGTTGAGAATGAATCCAAGTTCAACCTGCTGAGGAATTGACGTGGGAATAACATTCTTATTACCAACTAAATCCTATATGTGTCTGGATGTTTTCCGGGACAAATGGAAGTATGCATTCGTTTACATCTCTTGTTGACGACAATTATTATCAAAAATTGACACGGAATAGGCAATGGCCGCACTATATGAGTTTTAACATTTTCCCAAACCATAATTGTGGCAATGAAATTCTTGAGCGGAGATGAAGGTGAACAATAACAATAGATGACACTATAGAGTAAACTCCAAAATAAAAGACTCAAATTATGACAGAAGGAACGGTACAATCATGACGGTGATAATGGAATCAATCAAAGGGGATGGATGTCAACAACCACAACAATATGTGGCATCGGTATGTATCTCTGAAAAAATAAGATTGCACATGTTAATTGTTACAAACACAATTAATGGGAGGTGACAATGCAATTATCGATTGAGGATGACGACAAACGATAGTAACGACTGACAATGGAGATTAAAAAAATTAGTAATATGCCAAAATCACGTGGAATTGCATTGAACTGGTACTGTTGCTGGCACGTAACATAAATTGTTCAATTATAAACCGAAAAGTTTCCATGTAAAAGTCAAAGCATGTGCATGTAAACTATCCTTATATTTATGTAAAAGTAAGGTAAGAGGCGGCCCGCATTAGTAATAAAGAAATTGGAGCACCTAAAATATTTGTCACATTAGCTTATGAGAAAAGAAAGTACAACAAAATGGATGAAGGCTACTGATGCTCATAGAAGAAATTAACAATATTAACCAAAAAAAGTAGTAGTAAGTTTTTCTAACAATTGTACATACAATATTTGCATCCAGAAGAAAACTTTCTAATAATATATGGGAATGGGGACAGGCACGTGCAAAGCACATGTGTTTATGGAGAGAGGGAGAGTCAAGGACAATAGAAAAACAATTCCAACGCAAAAGGACAATATAAAAAGAGCTAGACTTGTCCAAATTTACAAAGAGAAGTACTGTCGAAAAGGGAAAACTCCAAAGGAAATTTATGTATATAGACACCATCCTGGTCTTTCATCCTACAAAATGCCAAACCAGGCAATATTCTGTGCAGGAAAACCTCCACATAGGCACCCGCAGTCTAAACAAGGATGTTCTTTTATTGAAACCTCCATATGTCCATAAAAAAGAGCACACTTACACAACAGAGAAATCTCTAATTTTCCTATTTCAAAGTCTAAAAAAGCCTGTGCCTCCAGTAAATCACTAAGACCTGGGATTAGATAGGACAGAGAATACTCCGCATGAACTAGGCTTGTTTGGTATCACTTTTTCTTTTCAGTTTTCTATTTAGCGCGTACAATTTGTAGGGTGAACAGTTCTCAAAACATGTTTTCACGAGAACTAACCAAAAACAAACCTTTTACGGAGGGAACACCAACTGAATGCAATATGCAACAAACTGTTTCCTGAGAAATAGTTTCCAGAAAGTGCTCCGCAAAGTTATGTTTGAAAGTGGAAACCAAACAAGATTTAATGTCCATTTCACACAACACACAGGTAGGTCATGGCAATGAAATGTGTCCAAATGGTTGATGTAGAGAAAGGGAGGGACATGTTCCATAAGCAATAGAATCACGTGGTTAGGTAGGAATTGGTTGAAGCACCCCAATGGAAATGCCATGGTACATAAGCATCACTCTACCCAGAAAATAGACAAAGAAAACCTTGAAACAAGAGTGGTTTGGAGCATTTGATGCATCCAACAACCAAACACAAACAGTCGCACCGGATACGCACATGAAATTTTATTCAGCTTTCCATCTAATGAAGTGACCAAGGTTTGGTAAAAGTTGAGAGTTTTTTAAGAATTAGGACTTTGTCAGGCTTTGTCCTTTGTGTTTCGCTCTCTTCTTCTCCTCACTTGTTCTGCATTAGATTCAAGTGTAGGAACATTCATTGAAATCTACAACTACGAATGACTTTGGATAGTTCCACTCTAACTTTCTTATAGAGTAACGAATTAAAAAAGATTTACACCACCTATTCGGTAATCCAAACTATCACAAAGTAGAAAGTCATATGCACTCTTATTTCTCATTTACATTGCTAGAATAGATTATTAAAAAAAAAAAACTATTATCTGCACGCCATCTCATCTGAACAACCAAAAAATTTACAGTTTTTTTACATACCGTAGTGCATTCTCTGACCCTCCAGGCCATGAATGCATGTGACACATGGAATGCAATCGTATAAATAATACTCAAAGTAGTTATATTTTCATTTGCAGAAATATATGGTGCAAATATCTCATAACAGAATTTTCAACAGCTTCATCAACCAAACAATAACTTTTTCCTCCTGTTTTCTGTCTTTTTTCCTCACAGTTGTACAGGGAATGAGGCTCTTCAGAACATCAATTTCCTCAACATGTTTCCTGCTTATTTTACTTCAGTTTCATATCCCTTTCCATTCCCTCTATAAATCAGGAAACCAAACACAGACTACGCCAGCTAAGTGTGGGGATTGTTGGAATACTAGTATACATAGGGAGTAAAATACACGAAAATAAGGCAAAATGTATTAGTTTCTGGCTTTATGCAGGTTGTGCATATGCACTCTGATTCCTTCTTTTAAGAGGCAGGTCTACGGACCAAATAGTCTCTTCTTCTGGAAGCAAGTGACGAGAAATCAGCATTTAAACACTGCTATATTCTCAAATACCAACAATTCCCCCTTCCCAACCCCAAACCCACAGGAAAAAAAAAACACAAAGAAAAACCCAAAAGGGCACTCTTATTCTGTTAAGGTTCTCATAAAACAAGAAAATAGAATTGCAATTTTGAACAGTTTGGAAACAAAAATGCTACTCCAGGCAAGAGCTCTCCTATTTTTCTGCATTAGTTTGTGTTGAATCGTAAAGATAAATAAATGGAGCAAACTGCAATTCAAAAAGTCTAAACATTCTCAGCAGAATTCTCCACACACAATCTCTGCAAATAAAAAGCCATTGGAGGGAAACTTAGCCCCATGTGTTGAAAATCATATGAGTGGACGGTAGAAAGAAAAATTCATGATCCCTGACATCACCCACTTATCATGGTGGTCATTGCAATTCCAAAATATTCATATAAAGATGGAACACACACGCACACACAGGTGGATTTTTTACCTGACAGTTTGGTCAGTATGAATCCCAACAAGAAGAAAATCCCCAAGCTCCCGAGCAAGCCTCAATATCTGTAGAAAATAACAAAGCATTAGCATGACATAAGAGAATATTTAACGTTGCAGATGACCAAAATTAGCAAGAAAATTGACTCTTGGAATTATATCATATGACAGTTTTTTCTAAGTACCTGCGTCCGCAAACTCAGGTACGCCAACCGGTGCGGATACAGAATGCGGATCTGGTCCTTTCAGTTTTGAAACACATACTTGAAACTTTTCCTTTATTTTGATTGGGGCACCTATAGTATCATTAGTAAAGTCCATCTATCATCTGAAAAAATAAGCCCTTCTAACCATTGTTTTCATTTCAGGATGAGAACCAAAACATGATACTCCATTGTTTGGATATTAAAATGTCAAGAATATTGTAATGTGGCATGTGTACTATGGGAAGGGACATCATCGCTAAATTCAAGCTCACTGGCGTAGTTTTGTTTAGTCAGAAGAGGTAACCTCGTACCCATAGTTAGTTCTGGCATCCATTTTTGCCAACTCCGAATATCTAAAAATTCGGAGTTTGATATGTTTAACCCTAGATATACACCTGCACTGCGCACCTGCTCTCAAATGCATGTAACATAGCCAACTAGGACTTTGGACTTACAGACAAAACAAAACAAAAAACACACACACAAAACTCATGTAGGAGGGAGAGAAAAGAATGCATCTAGTTCAAAAAGACAGCTGAGAATCGAGGAATGGTGAGTAGAACAATCTGATTGGAGTTCTGCAGCCAGTAGCCTCTTAATACTACAACCATTTACTTAACATATTACAGATTATTGCACAAAAGGACTGTTTAACATATCCGTACACCAAAAATCTCATGATCAGCCATTCATCTGAGTATATAAAGTGAACATGAATACCACCTACCTCCACATGGCCAGCATGAAAAAGATCAAATGCCCCGTCTATATAAACTATACGAGCAGCCGGTCCAGGCCCCTACATCCAAAGCACAAAAAGTAGTATAAGATAAGATTTCCCATGATAAGAAGGAAATTTGAAACAGGACATGAAAGAATTAAAGCAGTAAGAGACGGCAAACAAAATACAATAAGGTAACCTATAAGTTAAAGGTGTATGTAAGCCAATTTAGAAGTACAACAGGAGACCCTTCTTTTTCTGCAAAGATAGAGTCCATAGGAATATATCCAAACCTTTTGTGAAACATAATAACAATAACCATTAGGGTTAAGTTTTTTCCCAGCATTATCGAATAGGTTAAGCCATTAGAGGGAGCCGTAACTGGAATCTTTATATCCGCTACACACCCCTTCATGCGTGGCCTGACTCTCCTCCATAACAGGAAAAAGGCGTGCATGTACTTCAATAATCAGTTCTATGTAAGGATTCCTTTGGCACCATAGTCCACTCAATGAAAAGGCTTAAGCGGGACAGGTGAACTAAAACTCTTCCTCTGGCAAGACCTCTCTAGGAGCTGAGGTTTCAGGGTATCTACTGCTTCCTATGATACATACAATGCAGCAGATTAGGAATCCCTAGAATCCAATGATGCCAACTAGTACTTTTGTTGGATAACTGGTAGCACAGTTGATTGCAATTAAACCATGGAAAGTCCTTACCCCCTCTTCTATGCCGTTTGGTCACCATGACACCATGAAATTTGGAAAAATATAGTCGCTCTAGTGGCTAATTTAAAAGGATCTCAAAAAACCCCACCCACCCCACCTCATCAGGAAAACCAAAAGAACAAGAATAGAAATAAGAAAAGGCTTCCTAGGAAAATAAAGAAAGTCAACCAAAAAGGAAAAGAGGGGAACTCCAAATTCACAAACTGAAGAACTAAAAACCACAAAGTGCGGACACAAAATTTGGGAGAGAAAGGAACTTTGATAGATGAGACAGTGCACCTAAACAATATAAGGAATACGTAGCTGATAGGTACCTTCCCATTGGAGAATTGCACAATTCTGCGAGATGTAGGTAGAAAATGAGAAATACGTGTTCCACTCCCAGACCCACCATCTTCAGATTTTTGGCTGTGACCATGGCTGAATTGTCTTTGCAGCGATGAATGATTCTGGCTTTCACTAGAGGGCCTCTCCCTCACACAGAGAAGCATACGACCTGTTAGCAACATCACCAAACACATCCACCAGATGACGAAAATTCAAATAAGCTTCTCAGTTTGTAATAACAGCTGCTAATAACTTTATATCAGAAAAACGGGAATGTGAGGCCGGGGGGTGGCATCACACGCGCACGGGAAGAAAATGAAAAATGCAAAAAAGGAAGAAACGCATGGACTAATCACTACAAAGAAGACAGCAATAGTAACAGGTGTGAAATTATTTACCAACGATGTCAGTGCTTGAAACACCTTCGGTGCGCTTGATCTGCTTATATCGGCCAGCCTTCTTAGCAAGGGCATAAGCATCAGTGCCATCAGGCAGAAGACATGGGTCGTCCCCGTGAATTATATAATCTATGTTGTACTCATCAAAGAGCTTCTTCATGAATTCTTCAGTTATAGCATAAGGTGCATCAGGAATCACCTCATCCACCCACTTCAGAGCACTGACCATAATCATTCTACAACAGGAGGCCCATTATGTTTTTAAAAAAATCTGAGGTACTCGGAAAGAAACAAAAGCTGTCTCCAATATAAGCAGACTAAAGTATACTTTCTCAACTAGACATAATAAAAACAAACAACATTACAGGAAAAGATCAAGATTTTATAGAACTATAGTATTTTCCATCGCATACACAAGCATAGGCAAACAAAGAGATGCATACATTAAGAATACATACGGAGTATGCGTTGTTCGAATAAAAAGTCATAGTACAAATCAGGGCATGTTCTTCAAGCAGCAGCCACAAATAATGCTCCAAATCTTGACATGTTCTTCATCCTACCCAAATCAAATGTAGTACAAGTAACCATAGATTACATACACGAAGAAAATATGGTAGCTCTAGTCAATTTTCCCACTCAACTTTACATAAGTCTCCTAGAGAGAATGGGGAGAGAGAGAAGTAGGAGGACATGTATAGAGACACGACGGAAGAGAGGTAAGGGAACAAAATGGGGAAAAACCAGTGGATTCCAAAAGACCACTGGCTTACAATGAGGTTCAATTTCAAATTAATTTCTCACTGTTATGAATAAAATTCTAAATCAAGTGTCCAACATGAACCAGCCACTTACCAAAAAGGAACCAAAAAAAATAGAAGAAGAGGGAAATCTACTCTGCAACATCTCATAAGTCCATTAGAGGCATTCACGCTGAGAAAATCTAAAAATAAATACAAAGTTTCTCCACCCCAGAACATTTAACGGAAAACCATCATATATGGGTTGATTGAAAAGAAAATATCCTGCGGTCCATACTATTTGCTGACAACAACATTAACTTAGTTTATAAAACAATAGGATATAAACATTCAGAGATGATTTATAATCTAAAGATTTTAGGTTAATTAGCATGAAAGAAAAAAATGCAGAGTGATTTTAGACAAACTATAAGTAAAGAGAAGTCAAACTTTGTTCACAGAACATAGGTATAAAGATAAACAAAACTTCAATACCATGAGATACCTAAGAGTGACCATTATCTAAAATGTGGATCAATTTTTAATAAACAAGTATAGATTTGGAGGAAGAAAGCCACAAATAATTACTAGGGGTCAATGAACGGATTAATGCAACGAAAGTCTAGCGTGAATATAGGATATTGGTCCTTTGATATAAAGTTCTCAGCCACCTCTAGTCTGGTAGGTTGGTCCTCCTATCCACAGTGTGGAAGTGACTAGCTGCGTCAAACGCCTACACGTGTGTTGCAAGACTCGGATAAATAAAAGGGTGGTTCTTGAGGGATTTTGGGGCAATGTCGCGGGATCACAAAATATCTTCCCCAACATGATACTTCTAGCCTAGCTAGCTCACCAAATGCTAACTCCCAAGAGTTAAGAAGTGCTCTTCTTCCTTTCTGTGGTGGCCGGAAGAGGTGCAGGAAGGCATGATAACCATATAATTGCATTTTTGATAGATCAAACAGATAATGAACTTATAATGTTTCAAAAACAAATAGAGAAACTTACCATGCTACTTGAATGCCAAGAAACTTGTAACCAGCATGGTGGCTCAAACCGTGGGTATTCAAGTGATGAGTTTTATGAGAACCCATTTGACTTACCTGAGGAAGTTTGGCCAGAAAAATTCTACTTAGAGTCCAACCACACGCATAGGGATTCGCCCGAGTCCCATTGTTCATCAACCTGACGAGTTTCTTGAATGGCTTAGTGCTATGAAGAAACCCTTTGACTACGAGGAGCCACCAAAGAATCATGCGTAGAAATGGACACAAGCCCTTTATTAGTTTGTTTCGTCATGGAAGTTCAAGAGAATAGTTGAGTCTTTGCCAAGAAAAGCCTTTCTTCTTGCAAGAAAAAAGAAGTCTAGCACAAGGAGAAATCCTTCAATTTGGCTTTGCTGAAACTAGTGTTTGTCAATTCAACAACTTCCACTGAGATTCCAAGAATGTGAGGGAGGACACACAATAGTTTACAAGCTAATGACACTTATTCAAGAAAGTGAACAACAACTCTTGCAACGTATGTTAGTGGTTGCAAATTCTATGTTGTGATGAGGTTGAAATGCACTGCTTATGGAAAGCCAATGATACTTACCAACCAGCCTTGAAAGTAGGGGATAAACTCACTCATAGTGATGACAAGAAGTTTGGAGCCTCTATCCCTCCTGGAAAAGTAAATCATCACGCGGTGGAGCTACTAATTCAAATCCTAGAAGTGCAAATATAAATGTTTGGAAATTGAGCCCCTGGAGATTTTACTGGTAATCAATCTACTCCATCCAACAACCATATTACTTGTTTCAAATCTGAGCAAGTTGGGCATCGCCTCAACGACAGCCACAAATGACAAATAGAGCATGCGTGGCCTTTGTTAATAAAGACAAGGGTGAATAAATTGATGATGACGCACACCAGCCCTATACGATGAAGAAGGTGAAGTGGAGAGTGAAGATATACACTGAAGGAGAGGCAGTCCAAATATCTTGATACTCCCAGTCCCAGTCCTGTTCCAACAGATATACTTCTTTTTCAACCCATTGCTTAACTTACCAGACAAAATAATATTCGGTTCCTGGAAAAGTCTTAGACAGCCAGTGCAGTTATGATCAAGTTTGCTTTGCCAAATGCCTGTCCTAAATAGCACCCCTACGGCACAAAAAAAAAAACTGGCAGAACCTTCATTTTTGTATAATAAACATTGTACACATCCTTCATGCCAAACTTTATTTCCTAAGGTAAGGGTCCATGAAAAACACCGTTGTACCAAACAAGGCGCAAAAAAATGCACGGTTCAGAAAGAATTAAAACAATTCTGACGGAAAATGGCAGGAACCAGTAAACGTCTATAAAAAGGCTTGGTTTGGATGGTTCTACACCCCAAGCCTTAATTTGGCATATCCCGGGTGATAGAGGGACTACTTGGGATATTAACTGACATTGCCTGGAACATTTACAGCTTGAGACTTTTCATTATCCTTGTGATTTTTCATTTAGGGAGATTTTACCACACATTCAATATATGCAAGTATGCAACCATCACAACCTGTCAGCCATTTTATAGACGGTTACTGGTTGCTTTATGATGCAAGTATTACAGCCTTTCATTGGTCAATTCCTGTTTGTTTATTTCAATGATATCCTAATATATAGCAAGACCACAGAAGAACATATCTTTCATCTTCAACAAGTTTTGAGGGCTCTCAGCCAAGAGAAGCTCGACATAAACTTAAAGAAGTGTTTTGGGCTTCGTTGTTTCTTCTAAAGGAGTGGAGGTCGACCCAAGTAAAGTGAAAGCTATTCTAGAGTGGCCAATTCCCAGCTCCTTGCATGAAGTACGAAGTTTTCACGGGTTGGCAACTTTTCGTCGTCAATTTATTGTATATTTCAGTACGATAATGGCGGCTATCATGAACTATATGAAGGGGGGACAGTTCGCTTGGACCAAGGTAGCAACAAAGGCTTCTGAAGACATAAAGAGAATGATGACTGAAACTCCTGTTCTAAGGCTTTATGACTTCTCAAAAATGTTTGAAGTGGCGTATGATGCATCACGCGTTGGGATTGGGCATGTGCTTAGTCAAGAAGGGCACCCGATTGCTTATTTCAATAAGAAGCTCAATGAAGCCAAGCAAAAGTATTCCACCTATGACAAAGAACTTTATGCAGTAGCACTTTGTTATTGGCATCACCATCTTCTTTTTAAGGAGTTTGTATTGTTTTTCGATCAGGAAGCACTCAAATACATCCACTCTCAAAATAAGCTGAATCATCGAAATGGCTAGTGGGTTTCATTTCTGCAGGAATATTCTTTTTGTTATCAAACATAAGGTTGGTTCTGAGAATAAGGTTGCAGATCCACTTAGCCGAGGGGTGTATCTTCTTTCTTCTATGGCTATTCAAGTGGTGGGTTTCGAATCTTTTGATTTGCTCAAAAGAGACTATCCTTCTTGCAAGAATTTCAGCATTATATATGCTCAATTATTGGCCTGGACAACATTAAGGGTACAACGGTATTTCCTTACATGACCCTCTTCACAGGAACCCAACTTTGTTTACCCGATACATCTCTCCGTGAACAAGTGATTTGGAAATTTCCTTCTGGAGCGGCACCAAGTCATATTGGAAAACATAAGACAATTGCAATGGCCGAAGATCACTTTTATTGGCCAAAACTGAAGCGAGATGTAGCCAAGGTTGTTTCGCAATGTTGGATTTGCCAACTTTCGAAAGGAAGAAGGAAGAATACAGGCTTATACACACCACTGCTCGTGCCCCATGAGCCAGTGTTTTAAATGGCTCACGGCGCACCAAGGAGCAATGGTCCCATGGAGCCTTGGCACGAGCGCTCCCCACATCAAAGCAAAGCGAAATTCATTATAACAAATATAATTCTAATGAAGGCAAAACTTTCAACACAAGCAAATACTTTTGTTAGAATAGAGTTGGACTAAGTCCCACATTAGTTGTCTAAGTTACATAACTAGTCATCACATAATATAAATAAAGTTTACTTGTGTTAGGGTTTGATAACACCCTATACACTTTTTCTTATTCTCTCTTATTCCAAACAACATGGTATCAGAGCCTAACCCTAATCCACCCTAGATTATATACGTCTAAACCCCCCAGCCCCAACTCACCATCCACCCATCTACTGACGTCATCAGCCACCCCACCACCGACAGCCCCCAACAGCCTAAACCCAGCCCCCGACAGCCCATCCATCTACTAATCCTTGAATCTGACCCTAAACCCAGTTCCCAACAGCCTCCAATCTGCTCCCAAACGAACCCCGACAACCTTCTTTCAACACCCAGCGACTGACGACCATTGCCGACCGTCGGCCAGCCACCGGCGCACCTTCGACGGTCTCTGAAACCCTTGCCTAAACTCCTATGAGAGGAACCCAACATCCAAAAACCTATTCCAGTCCTTGAAACCCTAAAACGATTCTCAAACCCCAAAGAAAATCCAGACCCAGTCCCTAACATACCTTAATCACGCTCGCCGGAGCCCCAAAAGTGCTCGCCGGCCGTCGTCTGTTTCCAGTGACCATCGCTGGATGTTCAACAGTCCTCGTCGGACCTGGATCTGCTTCGAAATCTTCTGGTTCTTCTTCTGGTACGCCTTGGTGAGCTGTGTACGATCAGTTTTGTTCTTCCGATCATTGTTAGCATGTTTTTTGAGGTCCCTCTGTCACTATTTGTTGAAGGTAATCTAATGGCTTATATGGACAGTACTGTTTTTTCTTTTAAACAGGAGTGCATCGTGGTGGTAGTTGTTTCAGTAGTCCATTGGTTGGTAGTGGTGGCTATTGTTTCATTAGTGGTGGCTCTTGTTTCATTTATTGGTTAACAGTAATGCATTGGTTGGTGGTTGATTTTGTTAGTTCTGTTAATTGGTGTTGATTCGGTATAATGGACGAGTCAAAGTCTGGCTCTGGCGTTGTTTCAAGCTCTACTGTTACTGGTAGTTTGTCTGGATCTCGTTTTCGTAAAAAGTTATCTATTACTTCCACTCCTTTGAATGGAGAGAATTATACTGTCTGGGCTAGAGCCGTCGAGGTTTATTTTGTGGGTTAGGAACTTTATCATTATTTGACGGACGATCCGCCCACAGCGACTGCTTCCACCTATGAGGCATGGGTAGCTGTGGATGCTAATATTCAGTCTGATTTGTGGAATAGTATGGAAGAGCAGATTGCTAGTACATTGATTTTTTTACCTACAGCTAAACAAGTATGGACTGAGGAGATGTATTCTGGTGTTAATAATCTCCATCGGCGTATGAGCTTCATCATTCTTTTTTCTCGATATCCCACGGTGATTTATCCTTGGAGGCTTATTATGCCAAGTTTCGTGATATTTGTGAGGAGCTTAATATCTGTGAACTGATTTCCTTTGATGTTCAAGTCATGCGGCGTCGGCATCAGCGTATGCAAATTGCTCGGTTCCTATCCGGTGTATCATCGACTACTTATGGTCCTATTTGTAATCAGCTTTTGGGGTCTCGAGATTTACCTTCCCTCGGTGAGGTTTTTAAATGACTTCATCAGTCTTCTGTTTCTGTGCCTGTGCCACCCTCTGATCGTTCAGCACTAGCTTCAGCTGTCTCTGGTATTTCTGGTATTTCATTTGGTCGTGGACGTGGTCGTGGACGTGGTCGCGGCCATGATTCTAGTCTTAGTGGTCGTGGTCATGACTCTAGGTTTAATGGACGTGGTTCTGGCCGTGGTTTTAGTGGTCGTGATTCTGGTATAGGTGCTCGTCTTTCTGGTAGTGGTCGTTTTGGTCGTGGTTTGAGTTTTGGTATTGGTGGTTTTAGTCGCGGTTTTGGTGGTCACATGTCAGGGGGCAGTGGCCGCAGTCGTGGTCGTGATTCCCGATTATGTACTTATTGTGGGGGGACCAATCATACTGTGGATTCTTGCTACGATCTCCATGAATTCCCTCAGGCTCATCAGGCTGCTATTTTTGAGGATGTTGAGCCGCTTCCACACCCTGCCGACTCTGTGGTGACTATTTCTGCAGAAGAGTATCAGCACCTAGTGTCACATCAGACTTCACCCTCTACTGCTACGCTCGCTCAAATTGGTTCCTCTGTTGCTTGTGTTGCCTCTTCTCGTTCATCCACTCCTTGGGTTATTGATTCAAGTGCTTCTAATCATATGACTAGTACATCTTCGGCCTTTTCCAGTCGTCAATCTGTTGGTACATCATCTCTTGTTACCTTAGCTGATGGTTCTACCTGTAAAATTACTGGTTTGGGTTCCGTTTCTGTCACTCCATCTCGTACTTTAGATTCAGTCTTCCATATTTCTAGTTTTCCATTTACTCTTATGTCTGTGATGGGAAATGGCAGTACCCGATAAAAGGCTATAGAAGATGTGGATTGGATGGTTCTAAGGCCCAAGCCTTAATTTGGCATATGTTGGATGATGTGGGCCCTACCTGGGATATTAATTAGGCATTGGCTGGAACATTAAAGGCTGTGACTTTTCATGAGCCTTGTGTCTTTTCATTTAGGGAAGTTTGACCACATATTTAATGCATTCATCCTATCCAGCCATCTGGGGAATATGAATCGTTATTTGCATTCACACATTCATTCTACCTAGACCTATTGGGAATAGGAGTAGTTATTTGCATTCTAGTGTTTTGGAGTCTATATAAGTCCTGTAATTTCGAGAGCTTGAATCACGATTGAATGAATGAAAAGATTAGCTTTAAGCTTATTGATTGTGTGATGCAATCTCATTCTTTGGTGTGATGCTAAAGAGGCCTTAGGTGTGATGCCTTTGGTAACCTAGGTGTGAGGCCTAGATCTATCTTCCTCCAACTCTTCTCTCCTTCTTACAATATACTGTTCACGTATGCTGTTCACAGCCCCAAGAACAGTCTCTTTCCCTCGTGTTTGGTCATACTTAGCCCTATTCCAAACCTGTCCTGCATCAATTTTGGTATCAGAGCTTACGGTTTCTCCACTATGTTCTCACAAAGTGGGAGATCCTATGTGCCACAACATACCTTGAACCATGAGATAGAAGTTCCAGATTTTGATGGAAGAAATGATCAT
Source organism: Rhododendron molle (assembly GCA_025413875.1). Classification (NCBI taxonomy): domain Eukaryota; kingdom Viridiplantae; phylum Streptophyta; class Magnoliopsida; order Ericales; family Ericaceae; genus Rhododendron; species Rhododendron molle. The sequence goes on from CM046391.1 coordinate 27,626,345, forward strand.
AGAGTGTTCTCTAATTGGCTTGCGTCAATTGAGGACTTTTTTGAATACCATGAGATGACAGATGATTGAATGAATGAAAAAATTAGCTTTAAGCTTATTGATTGTGTGATGCAATCTCATTCTTTGGTGTGATGCTAAAGAGGCCTTAGGTGTGATGCCTTTGGTAACCTAGGTGTGAGGCCTAGATCTATCTTCCTCTAACTCTTCTCTTCTTCTTACAAAATACTGTTCACGTCTACTGTTCACAGCCCCAAAAACAGTCTCTTTCCCTCGTGTTTGATCATACTTAGCCCTATTCCAAACCTGTCCTGCATTAGTCTGTTAGTAAACTTACGAAATCCTTAAACTGCTCCATCACCTTTTCTTCTCATGGTTGTGTGTTTCAGGATCTAAAGACGAGGAGAAAGATTGGTGGGGGTACTGAACGTGGCGGCCTATATTATTTTACCAACGACATCTGTCCTGCGTCCGTTGCTCTTCAATCGTCCGTTTCTCCCTATCAACAACATTTCCGTCTGGGTCATCCCTCTCTTCAAAATCTGAAGCGTCTGGTTCCATCATGTAGTAATGTTAAGGACTTAAAATGTGAAGTCTATGAGTTTAGTAAACACCGTCGAGTGTCCTTTTATTCTAGGGTTGAGCGTCGTGTGTCCTGTCCTTTCCAGTTAATACATTTGGATATTTGGGGTCCTGTTCATGTTCCCACTTTGGCTAGTTTTCAGTATTATGTTATTTTTGTCGATGATTTCTCTCGTGTTACATATCTTTATCTTATGAAAACGAGGTCAGAGTTGTCTTATGTCTTTAAGTCCTTTTAAGCAGAAATAAAGACTCAATTTGATACTTGCATTCGTATTTTTCGTTCTGATAATGCACGTGAATATTTTCATAATGCTCTTTCTCGTTTTTTTGATGATCATGGGATCATTCACCAGTCTTCTTGCGCTCGTACTCCACAACAAAATGGGGTTGCCGTACGCAAGATCCAACACTTATCTGAAGTTATGCGTGCCATGTTAATCCAAATTCAGGTTCCTAAGTCGTACTAACGTGATGCTGTTCTTACAGCATGTTACTTGATTTATCGTATGCCCTCCACTGTTCTTGGTGGTCAGATCCCTTACCAGGTTTTATTTTCTGGTCATCCTCCCCACTCATTACCCCCTCGGGTATTTGGGTGCACATGCTATGTTCATGCCCTAGATCCTGACCGGGACAAACTTGATCTGCGCTCGATCCGGTGTGTCTTTCTCGGTTATCCGTGCACTCAGAAAGGGTATAAGTGTTACTCACCCTCTCTTCGTCGCCACTTTGTATGTGCTGATGTCACCTTTATTGAGTCATTGCCATTCTTTTCGGGGACCCCTGAATCTGAATATGTTCTTTCTGAGTCTAAGTATGTTATTCCTATCGATGTTCCTCCTGCTTCTGTGCCACCCTTGCAGGTATATGTTTGTCAACGGAAACGATTCACAGCCCCACCACTGCCTGCCGCTGCGCCTCCTCCGTCTCAAGATCCCGCTTCACCGCCGCCGCCGCCGCCGCCACCTCCCCCTTCACCTGGTCTTCCTATCGCTCTTCGCAAAGGTATTCGGTCTTGTACTACTCATCCTATTGCTCAGTTTGTTTCCTATAATCATTTGTCTCCGTCCTTTCGTGCTTTTACTACTTCTGTTTCGTCTATTTCTATTCCTCACACTGTTCAGGAGGCCTTATCTATTTCTAAGTGGCGGACAGCAATGGAGGCTGAAATGTCTGCTCTTCATGACAATGGCACTTGGGAGTTGGTTTCTCTTCCGCCAAGAAAGTCTACTGTTGGCTGTCGGTGGGTATTTACCGTCAAGTATAATCCGTATGGTACCGTAGAACGGTACAAGGCACGTCTTGTGGCGAAAGGCTATACCCAGACATATGGAGTTGATTATGCCAAAACTTTCTCTCCGGTGGCCAAAATTAACTATGTCTGCATTCTTATTTCTCTGGCTACCAATCTTGGTTGGCCCTTATTTCAGTTGGATGTCAAGAATGCCTTTCTACACGGTGACCTGCTTGAGGAAGTGTATATGGAGCAACCTCCTGGGTTTGTTGCTCAGGGGGAGCGTTCTCAGGTGTGTCGTCTTCGTAAAGCCCTTTATGGTCTTAAGCAGTCACCTCGAGCTTGGTTTAGCAGATTTAGTGATGCTGTGTTGCAGTATGGTATGCATCGCTCTCATTCTGATCATTCTGTCTTCTCTATTCAGTCAGATCGGGGGAAAGTAGTGTTGATTGTGTACGTGGATGATATCATTATTACTGGGGATGATCATAAAGGTATTGATGAGTTAAAACAGTTTTTACAACATCAATTTCACACCAAAGATTTGGGGAAGCTTCGATATTTCTTAGGTATTGAGATAGCAAGATCTAAGGAAGGGATTAGTTTGTCCCAAAGAAAATATGCACTAGATATTCTAGAGGAGACTGGTTTATTAGGAGCAAAGCCTGTAGAGACCCCTATGGTTCCAAACGTCAAATTGTGTGTTGATCGAGGGGAGATATTTCCTCATCCAAACCGTTATCGTCGCTTGGTAGGAAAGCTGAATTATCTCACCAACACATGGCCTGATATCTCATTTGTTGTTAGTATGGTAAGTCAATTCATGGCAGCCCCTCGTCTTCCACATTGGGAAGCTTGTCTTCGTATTGTGAAGTATCTCAAGGCTCATCCTGGACGCGGTCTCTTTTATCGTTCAAATGGTCATTTACGTGTTGAGGTCTTTACTGATGCTGATTAAGCAAGATCACCGTCTGATAGACGGTCCACAACTGGGTACTGCACTTTTGTTGGTGGCAATTTAGTTACCTGGAAGAGCAAGAAACAAACAGTGGTTGCTTGGTCCAGTGCTGAAGCAGAGTATCGTGCCATGGCTCATACTACTTGTGAGGTTGTATGGTTGAGAGCTTTGCTCGAAGAATTGGGGTTTGACGTACAATTATCTATTCCTATGTATTGTGATAATCAAGTAGCAATACATATTGCTTCGAATCCAATCTTTCATGAGAGAACCAAACATATCGAGGTAGATTGTCATATTGTTCGGGAGAAGATAGATAGTGGCGTATTAGGTGTTAGCTACTCCTTTTGTGTCTACAGGAGCTCAGTTGGCAGATATCTTCACCAAATCTTTATTTAAACCACGTTTAGAGTTGTTATGTAACAAGCTGGGATTTTGTGATATTTATTCTCCAGCTTGAGGGGGAGTGTTAGAATAGAGTTGGACTAAGTCCCGCATTGGTTGTCTATGTTACGTAACTAGTTATCACATAATATAAATAAAGTTTACTTGTGTTAGGATTTGATAACACCCTATACACTTTTTCTTATTCTCTCTCATTCCAAACAACAACTTTTAAAACTTTCAAATGTCATAAAATATAACCATTTCAATGGTTAAACCACCAAATACTAAGCAAAACATATCATCCATACAAAGCTAACATATTGTCGTTCAGCTTTAGAGACAACAAAATGAATAACGGCAATCAAATATCGAGTCATGCATGCCCATTAATCATCCTCAACACCAATAACTTCAACTCCATCTTCATCTCCTTCATCATCATTCCTTCCACATCATCATTTACTGTGTCTATCAATGAGAGCCGATCGATTTCTAGGGCTAAGGTTTAGTTCCTTCCTACATAGAAGGAAATTATCCAGTGCATTTAGCCCACCTTTTAGCCATCAAAGATCAATGGTTGAGATGGATTCTGGCCTAATCGCATTGGCGCATGAGGCGCACGCAATTTAAAGCGCGCGGCCATGAGCCGTGTCAGGATTTAAGCATGGATTTCATCCTTGATTGCCAAAAACAATTTGAGAACATGATTCTATATTCATGGTTGTGGACTGCTTTCCAAAGATGGCTCTCTTTATTCCTTGCTCAAAGACATCGAATGCAGTTCAACAATTATTAACGTATTTACGAGATTTTTCTTGGAATTTTTTTTACAACACTATATTCTTCTCGACGAGATCTTTAAATTGGTGTAAAAAAAAGTCGTGCTAATACATTACTTTTCGTCGCACGGTTGCCAAAAAGGTCGAACAAATCGGGACGGAGAGAGAGAGAGAGTACCTCTCGTGGAGGGGAGTGACGGGGGGGCCTTTGTTGAGGGTAATTTCGGCGTCACTGACGACGCCGACGACGAGCTGATCCCCGAGGGCACGGGCCTGGCGCAGGGCGTTGCAGTGGCCGTAGTGCATCATGTCGAAGCAACCGTCCATGTAAACGCGGATCGGCTTGTTGTTCTTCTTCAGCTTAAGCAATTTCTTCCAGTTCCCCAACGGGAACGAGTAGTAGATGCCCAGGGCCGAGACCCCTACGACCACCCCTCCGATCAGCCATGTCGCGATCAGCCTCGAGTTCTTCACGTTCTCCGAGAGATCCCCGGCTGAACTCATCGCGATTTCTTCGGGCTCTCGAGAAGGCAGAAATGTGGTCTCTCGGGATAAACGGAGGAGGAACGTGGAAGGTGTATTTTTTTTTAGGACCGCCCTGGCATTGTCCCTCTTTGCTTTTCGTGTTTTCACCTATCCCTCTGTATTTGTTTCTCCACTTTGCCTTTTTCCCTCTTTCTGCTAGCGTTACTGATTGGGCCCTTTTGTTTTTCGGCCGCGGATTGACGCGCAGATGTTTATAGAATCGTTCCGTGAAGGTAGAGTAGTACGCGTGGAATCCAACACTCATGGAATGTGCGGCCCTGTCGTATCGTGTCGTGTTATGTCGTGTTTGTATCGTGTCATTTTGTATTTGTGTCAGAATTTTCTCAACTCTAACGTGACCTGTTTAGTTTTTTGTGTTATTTTGTCGTGTCATATTCGTGTTTTGTGTCAGAAATAGCCTACCATAATGTTAGGAATCAAACTACTTGTTCAACTCATAACGCCCTACGGATCTTGGAAACTAAGATCATAGAAATCGCAAACAAACTAAAAAATAGTGCGTAACGAATAAGAAAAGAAAGAACACAAGCTATACGTGAAAAACCTCAACGCGAGAAAAAACCACAGAAGCCACATCGGTCACTATGAAATCGAATCAAGAGTACAAGTCTTTTCACAATATCTGAGACCTGCGTTTTCTCTTACCTCTTTCTGTTTTTTTTTTTAAATTTGATTATCCTAATTACGTACATATTGCAATATAATTAGGTCGGGTCATATTGCCAAAATTACTCCCCAGGTCCTTAAAAATATCATTTTCATGAGCCCCTCGCCCTTGGGCTAAACCACTGCTGCTGAATGTTGTTTGCACCTCTAACACCTAACCCGCTAACTTTGTGTCAGGTTCGTATTGTGTTATTGTGTTCTTTCATAAATTATTGTGTCGTATCATCTCGTGTTCGTGTCAGAATTCTCTCAACCCTAACTCGGCATGTTTAACTTTTCATATTATCGTGTCGTGTCATATTCCTGTTCTGTGTCAGAAATAGACGACTCTAACTTGCTAACTTCGTGTTCGTGTCGTGTTCTCGTGTCATGTCGTAAATTCTCACCCCTTTCACCAGGGCCGGCCCTGAGGTGAAGTGTAAGGTGCGACCGCTTTAGACCTTCGGATTTTATCCAAAAACGAGGTCCTCATTGTCCATATAATACAATTATATATGAATTTGTTCCATATTACTACACAAGAGGAGCCTAGGCCAATTGGTGGTTGCAGCCTCTCGAAAATGCGGGCTTCCTTGTTCAAAACCCAAGAGGTACATTTTGGCACTATTTGTTCTCCTAATTTTCCTAAATTCCTGATAAGTAGTCGTGGTCAGAGCAAGCCACCCTAATCTTACCAGAGAATTGGGAGAAGTTCATCCGAAACTAGAGCAACAAGCGCCATCTTGGTGCCTATAATATATTTTTATATTTTCAACTAGTAGCTTTAGTAATTCTAGATTAATGTTCAAATCTTTTGCGCACCATAAATGTTTTGATAAGGTTTTTTTTTTTTTGTTTAAATTTTTCTCTTAACGTTGAATACCAAATTCAATAATAAATCAAAATGTACTAAAAATAGATCAAAATAATTTATTTTCACTCAACAACCATTGATAAAAAATATTTAAATAACCATTACAGAAAACGTAATGTATGGCCGGTATTTGGTTATGTTTGATTCAAATTTTTACATTGGATAATTTTTTTTCAAAAAATTTCCTTACTTAAATTACAAAGCTAAAATACCATATTTAATCTTTTACCTTACTAGTAAAAAAAAACTTTTTACCTTATATTAGCCACCTATATTGAATCTTTTTTTTTAACGAGAACTAGGCCTCGTTTTAAAATTCGCTTTAGGCCTCTTAAATGTCAGGGCCGGCCCTGCCTTTCACTCTCCATGGGACTCGAACTCAGGTCATCACACTGGAGAGAAATGACACAACCAACTTGACAAGCATGGTTTCTCTTTTTCACTATTGATTTAGTTACAAATCATTTATTTTTGTTGTCCTTATTCGAAAAAAAAATTGCACTTGTCGTCAATTTTTTGAGGATTATTGCTTCGTCATTAGGAGAAGAATCTAAAAAGTAAAAAAATTACTATCAAAACCTAATTTTTTGAATAAAGACGAAAATAAGCCAATAAGCCAATTTTTTTTATTTTTATTCAAAAGAATTGAATTTTGATCGTAATTTTGTACTTTTTAGATTACTTTTGTCGCGATGAAGCAATAATCCACAAAAAAATTGACGAAAACTAACAGAATGCGAAATTTTTTCGAATAAAATTAAAACAAAAAAAATAAGCCAAATCCAAAGCACCCATCTTTTTCTCATCAAAAATCACACAATCCAAAGAGTCCCAAACCATGCTTGTAAATTCCCACTTGTATCTAAATCCATGCCTACACATTTGTGTTTAAACCAATATATTCTCCTTCATCTAGCCATTTATCCCTTACGTAAGCAAAGCGTAGTACCCATAGCACCTTTATAAAATGGAATATTTACACTTATGATAAATCCAATCAACAAGATAAAGTTATAATTAGATCATATTTTAACACACCCATATACATTAAACAAAAGTAATTATATGAATTAATTTATCTTCTCTTTCTCACTCTCTCTCTCTCTCTCATTTATCAATTTACCATCATTGTTTGAATTGATAAATTTGTCATTTCAATTTGCAAAAGTTATCATTATTCAAATATATTCCAGGTGATAAATCTACCAAATTTGAACATATAGCATCCATTTTGGTGATTTTTCGGTTGGTAAATATTTTCAAGTGAATGAGTTATTGTTACACCTTGTCTTTTCTTATTTCTAATAATTATATTTTCTGTAAAAGAGAGAGAGAGAGAGAGAGAGAGAGAGAGAGAGAGAGAGAGAGAGGATTTTATGATTTGGATCCTATTTGATATTTTTCTCTATCTCCACATAGTATATATAACTGTTGTTGGCACTATTATAGTATTGTGGTATAAGTCTAAATAGTTTTAGTATTTGGTGTTGTACCGTATTAAATACTTTTATTAAGTGGTTACCTATTATTTATGGAAGAATGTGGGTTAGTAATATGAGACTAGAGATTTTATATTGGAGACACCGTTTTTAGAAAATAAAATTGAGCCGCAGCAGCCAGAGGAGATTTTCTTTGGGTTTTCCTTTGAGGTAATCTTATACTCCATCTCTCTTGTTTTCTTTTGAAAAGCAATCGAATTGAGCACAGGTATTGAGTTAATGCATTTGGTTTGTGATTTTGTGGGTGTTGCGAGATGTAGAGAGAGAGAGAGAGAGAGAGGACGTAGCATTGAACTGATGTACGTAGTAACGTAGTAGGGAATTTCTAGTACGTGTTAAGTTTTTATTGTCGTGGTGTGGTGCGTGGTGGAATTGTTTGAGGCGGTGATGTCCATTTCTTTTGTAGCAATCAAGTAATTTCTCTCCCAGAATATTAGTTAATTAATTTGTGATCTTGTGTCTCGTACTGGTTTGTTGTGAGCGTAAGAAGTGGGTAATGAATAAGGAGGGTGTAAATTAACTATTGTTTTGGGACGATGAACAGTTGGCGTGTGTACGTATGGAGTTTCGGCTGAGTCTAGTTCTTAGGTTGAGTCTAGTTCTTGATTAATGTAATTATTTCTTAATTTACTGGTAGTCTTAAGCTTATATATAGAGATATCAATATACTTGATGTAATTATTGGTTACGTGATTCACTTTGCACAGGTCGGTCTTATTCTGTGTTGCTCGGTTGCATTATCTTTGGACTCAGGTGAGTTGTGAAGTATGTTACGTACTTTTGAACTTCCATGTGTCCATTAAATTATTGTTTTGGAAATTTTTTGATTTGAAATTGGAAACCCATGATTGTTACGTTAAATTGGCATGCGGTATCGGTGAAACCATTTATTGTTCAAATAATCTTTTGATGAGAACATATTTTGGAAGTCGGAAATTAATCCTCTATGTGCGGGTGGCCCTAGCTATTAGAGAAGAGACTGGATTAGGCCGGTGACCCTAATGCTCAACGATTGTTATTGATCGGATCGTTCTTAGAGAAGAGTTCCATGGGCTGCCTACTCATGGTGACTCTAAGATTTGATATTGGATCTAATTTTGAGATATTTATTCATTAGCACTTGGTACTATTGATTTTGGTTGTGGTTCTCCATTGTTGTTGGAGATTGGATTGAGATCACCATTAAGGCTTATCGGATGAATCGTTAATTGGATTAATGGATTTTGTTGTTCATCTGTATGCCAAATCTACATTGACATGGTAAATTATTTTGATCTTTGTTTTAAAATTTTATTTAATATACATGTTTTTCCATTCATTGAGCTCGTTAGCTGACCGATTTATTCCAACTTCTTTTTTAGGCTAGTTGGGGAGTTAGGAAAGGACTCTGGCGGCATCTCAGAGACTTCTTTTTGTTTGACCTTGCTTAGTCCGTCGATAAATATCAAACGATCACCCCAAGCATAGGGTTTAATATGTCTTTTGAAATATAATAATCCGGAAGACCAGGATTATACCTAAGGGAATATTTAATACGGCTTGGATGGATTTGTAGATGTAAGCAAGGGTTTTCGGCCTTTAGACAACCAACTTTATTTTACTTTAAGCGGTGGAAATTAAATGGCTAAATTTAAAATAAAATAAAATAAAGGCAGGCTCAATCTAGGAGATCCTAACACCCACGACTCAAGTCAAATTGCTCTTCTCATCTTATTACTCGGTTTAAGATACAAAACTAAGGTTCCCAACCCGGAAGATAAAATGGTTTGTCTACCAAGAAAGCTTTAGAATTCATTTAGCAAACGCCTCGAGCGACAGAGCTCCGAGCATCATGTGTGGCAAGTAGGCAACGTTCTTGCCTACACATGATCAAAGAGGTTAACACCTTAACAATTTGACAAACAAATCCGAACAACACATCGATTTCCAAACCAAAGATTCAAACTTTATGATGAGAAAAGTAATATTAACTCAAGCCATGAGGTGCTAGCTAGTCACACCATGACCAAGCCCTAAAAAACTACTCACTCATATCTAGAGAGATAAAAACAAGCAAAAATCTAGCGAACATATTGAATAACACAACTTGAAATAAACTAGAGATTATGATAGATAAGAAGCATAGCTACAACTTTAATAAAGACGAAAATAACAAAACAAAATTAACTAAGGCATAAAATGTAGGTTTTAACTAAGAAAAATGAAGAACAAGCAAGAACAATTCAAAATGTGAGCAAATCTTATTCTAGATCTAAAAATGGGTACATTTCTGTCCAATTCGTGCAATGGTGACATAACGGGGTATTTATACCGCCCCTAATTACACCTATAATTCACACAGATGCCCTAATTTTTAGCTACGAAGGCCCCTTGATACCGATACCTCCTCTGCTATGGTACCGAAACCTCCTCTGCTATGGTATCGGTACCGAGCTCACTAAGCTGCTTCCTCTAACACACTCGGTACCAATACCTCCTCTGCTATGGTATCATACCGAGGCCTTTAACTTCAGCTCCCAACAGCTCCCATAGCACCCAACAGCTCCCATAGCACCCAACATTTTTCACAGCATCTTATTTTCATTCCTTCAGTAAAGATTACATTTTAAACTTTTCTTTTACCTTTTCTTTACTTTAATTTATTTAATGATTTTCATTCCTTAAGTAAAGATTATATTTTAAACTTTTCTTTTACCTTTTCTTTACTTTAATTTATTTAATGAAAATAAGGAAGTACCCCCAATTTGGAAACAATGGCATTACCAGAAATTTGAGATTTCAATCCAATCAAAATGTTGATCCCCAGTTTTTAGTGTAAAACAGAAAATATCACGTTTTTTTATAGAGAAAATGGCTCAAAACATAACCTTGATCTTTGAATAAAACCTTGCATTTTTGAAGTTGCACTTAAAAAAAATCTAAGGACCAATTACCGCCATTTTTTATCTCAAAATCGACATCTTTTTTAAAAGTCATTTTTCAATTCTTAAAATAGATTTTCAGGGGCCGACAGGGTCTTTCTTGGTTCCTTGGGTACTTGGACGCACTCGGGCCATTCATGCCGTCAAAACATGTCTTATTCACACGATTTACCTGAAAACACTAAAAACATACCTTATGTGCAATATCAAAGAAAACACTAACTTTATAAACATAAATATGATAAAACTAAAGACTTAAGCACCAAGAATATGCATTATTGGGTGCTTATTAGACCTCTTTTGTAACGCCCCGCTATTTACTACAAATAAACTCCGAAATACACTAAATTTCAAACATGTCTAGGCCCTTATTCTCTCCATAAATGAATTACATTACTAAAATAAATTAAGCCGCCAGGTAAATAATCTTCTAGATCCTCCAAAAAGATCAACTCTTCCAACTTAATCCTTATGTGTTGCAATTCAATTTCCACTAATCCGGCTCCACACCTGAAAAAGAAATTATCCGGGAAGTATACGATACAACAGAATAACAAAGATCATAAGTGGAATCAATAAACGATAATCGACCACCAAGTCGAAGCAACAATCACAAGGGACCTCATACCATGCCCTCCTTAGTACATGACCAGTGACCCTTCCCCAATACCTTCCTCACCGAGTCATCCTCGACCCATTCTGGATATTGGACAGGCTATTGGTGAGTTTGATCCATGTACTAAACAGTTCTACAGTACTCAGCGAACAATATCATACTCAATACCAATTATTCCACTTTTCCAACAATATTCCATAGGATTGAACAAAGATCATGAGATAATCAAAAGGAGTACAAAGATGAGAGTGAAGAAAGAATTCCGGAAATAGGAAGCATATCGTATACTCCCCGGATTACCTCAAATAAATCGCCACTGTTGAACCTCATGCATAGTCGAGTACTACTACTCCACACCAATTGAATTTGGTCTATCGTAAAACACCTCGGCTCCTCCCCTATTTTCTCTTCTTCTTCCTTTGTCGACTACTTTCTCTCATTTTTCTCTCTCTCTCTCCCTCTCTCTAACACTCTCCAATTGAGTGGTGTGTTGTGTGAGGTGTGAGTGCATGAGTGTGGTATTTATAGTGGAAGGGTTAGGAGAATAATCCAAGCATATTCCTTTCTTAATTAATATCAAATAGAATAATTCCATGTATATTCTTTTATGCCAAAGCATACTCTTAGAATAAAAATATAAGGATTTGATGCTGAGAATATTCCTAAAATAAAATTTAGGGATGCCAAGAATATTCTTAGAATAAAATCTAGGGAAATCAAATCAAATCTTATAATATCTAAATAAAATCTTATAATATCTAAACAAAATCTAATGGATTCTAAAGGATAACATCAAATCTAATAAAATCTAACCAAATCTTATCCTAATCTTATCCAATCTAATCTTATCCAAACTATATCTAATAAAATCCTATATTGTCTCACAAAATCTAGGAGTACAATCTATTCTAATCTTAATCTTATCCTAGATTTTTAGGATCATGAAGTAGGGCTAGGGTTTCTTAGAAAGTCCGGGTATTATATCTGCAAAAATATTTCAATAAAATATTTAGTTTTATTCCGAAAAATTTAGCGTGAAAATTCGGGTCATTACAATCTACCCCCCTTAAAATAATTTCGTCCTCGAAATTAAAACGTACATAGTCAAAATCATACAATCAAAGTATTATACAATTTTCAAAAGATTTTTTTTTAAAAAGACATAAGTCAAAATAAATTCATTGCACAATCTAAATTACTCCAATTTCCTAATAACCTCAAATTCATTCTCTGGATAATATCCTATAAAAAATTATAACCACGCTTCCGCTGCGAACTCTGATAAATTTCTAATCCTTATAATCTCAAACAATAATTTCTAATAACATTTCTTCCCGAGCTACACCTCTGGATTATACCTAAGGCCCCGATTACTCCAAATTCCACATTCGATCCTTGATTTAAGTCATCATCCAATTGTTCGGGAATTCCCAGCTCGGTGGTACTGCCAATTTCCACACCTTGCTTTAACTCAGAGGTTGTTTTGTCAGAATTCCACCCAATTTGGGACGGTAAACTTAAACTCATTTCACGTTTGTGCAATGGTCAAACTATCTTATGGTCTACCCCTACTACATACCCATGGCTGAGGTTTTGAGCCTAGGGCTCTGCTAAACCTCAAATAATAACAAGGATCTTACTCCCGAGCGATGTGAAACTCACACTTCCGGTCGGGACCCGCTCTGATACCATCTGTAATGCCCCGCTATTTACTATAAATAAACTCTGAAATACACTAAATTTCAAACATGTCTAGGCCCTTATTCTCTCCATAAATGAATTACATTACTAAAATAAATTAAGCCGCCAGGTAAATAATCTTCTAGATCCTCCAAAAAGATCAACTCTTCCAACTTAATCCTTCTGTGCTGCAATTCAATTTCCACTAATCCGGCTCCACACCTGAAAAAGAAATTATCCGGGAAGTATACGATACAACAGAATTACAAAGCTCATAAGTGGAATCAATAAACGATAATCGACCACCAAGTCGAAGCAACAATCACAAGGGACCTCATACCATGTCCTCCTCAGTACATGACCAGTGACCCTTCCCCAATACCTTCCTCACCGAGTCATCCTCGACCCATTCTGGATATTGGACAGGCTATTGGTGAGTTTGATCCATGTACTAAACAGTTCTACAGTACTCAGCGAACAATATCATACTCAATACCAATTATTCCACTTTTCTAACAATATTCCATAGGATTGAACAAAGATCATGAGATAATCAAAAGGAGTACAAAGATGAGAGTGAAGAAAGGATTCCGGAAATAGGAAGCATATCGTATACTCCCCGGATTACCTCAAATAAATCGCCACCGTTGAACCTCATGCATAGTCGAGTACTACTACTCCACACCAATTGAATTTGGTCTATCGTAAAACACCTCGGCTCCTCCCCTATTTTCTCTTCTTCTTCCTTTGCCGACTACTTTCTCTCATTTTTCTCTCTCTCTCTCTCTCTCTCTAACACTCTCCAATTGAGTGGTATGTTGTGTGAGGTATGAGTGCATGAGTGTGGTATTTATAGTGGAAGGGTTAGGAGAATAATCCAAACATATTCCTTTCTTAATTAATATCAAATGGAATAATTCCATGTATATTCTTTTATGCCAAAGCATATTCTTAGAATAAAAATCTAAGGATTTGATGCCGAGAATATTTCTAGAATAAAATCTAGGGATGCCAAGAATATTCTTAGAATAAAATCTAGGGAAATCAAATCAAATCGTATAATATCTAAATAAAATCTTATAATATCTAAACAAAATCTAATGGATTCTAAAGGATAAGATCAAATCTAATAAAATCTAACCAAATTTTATCCTAATCTTATCCAATCTAATCTTATCCAAACCATATCTAATAAAATCCTATATTGTCTCACAAAATCTAGGAGTACAATCTATTCTAATCATAATCTTATCCTAGATTTTTAGGATCATGAAGTAGGGCTAGGGTTTCTTAGAAAGTCCGGGTATTATATCTGCAAAAATACTTCAATAAAATATTTAGTTTTATTCCGAAAAATTTGGCGTGAAAATTCGGGTCATTACATCTTTAGGATGTCTCATCCTAGTTTTATTTTATAAAGCGCTTCTTCATTCGAAACAGTTGGCAGATATTGAATTCTCTTTACTATGGTTGGTTCATTGGTATTATTTGGTTTATAGAATATTGTGTCTCATGCTTTTGACTGAACCTTTTTTTGGCTGATAATATTTTAAATAAAAATTTCTTAGTAATTCAAAGCTTTGGTATTTAACTTATTTTCTTTTTAGGCTGCGTGTTCCATGGGTTAGTTTCATGGTTCACGGCCGGTCACTTACTATTTTGGGGTGTGACAATTATCGTTCCTGTTTAATATTACTCTGAAACATTCATCAAAAGGTTAATAATTTTATGTCACAGATAAATTTATCAGTTGTTAATTTGCAAGTGAATAGTTGATTTTGGTCATCTTAAGTAGAACGCGAGACATCGACAAATATAATATAAAAAAATTCTATAAAAATTGTGAGTAAATTTAATATATACTATTATCAATTTTGTTGGTTGAGTTGAGTTTGAAAAAGTTAATGGATAAGTTAAACGCTTTTAATTGTGTATTTATTGTTTAATTTTGAAAACAGTGACATAATTTTTAATTTGGTAATAAGGGCATTCATGGGATATTTGGAATTTGATGATCACATGGGTCATTATTTTTGGGAAAAAAATTTAAAATGGCACTTGAACTTTGCACCAAATGTCACAGAGACACCTGAACTTAAATTTATTTCAATTAAACACCTGTACTAACAAAATTCCCAAATTTAGACCCCCGCCGTTATACTCCGTCCAAAAAATTACTAACACGACATCTCTTACGCGTTTAAGTGGCCCCATTTCACATGTTTCCAACAGGGAATGATGCACCCAATCCAAACCCCACTTTACCTCAAATTTTGGAGGGAAAATGACCTTAAACTAATTGATTTCACTCCATTTCTCTCTTTAGAAGTCTGGCTATTGTTCCACCATCTCCCTCAAAAGTGATGGATTTCTCTTGAGTGCATCGTCCCTTATTGGAAAAATGTAAAATGGGGCAACTTAAACGGGTTGGAGATGTCATGTCAGAAATTTTTGGGACGGAGTATAACGACGGGATCTAAATTTGGGAATTTTGTTAGTACAGGTGTTTAATTGAAATAAACTTAAGTTCAGGTGTCTCTTTGACATTTGGTGCAAAATTCAGGTGTCATTTTGAAATTTTCCCTTATTTTCGTTGAAAAAAGGTATTTGTAATTTTTTTCCCTAATTATGGACTTGGCACCAAATGCCCTTATAAAATTCCAATGTTCTATGTGACGGGCTCCTAAGCCTTACTTTTCCCTTTACTTAATTCTAATAATTTATTAATGCTCAAAATAAAATTTAAAAAAAGAAAAATAAGAGTTGTTGCGGCTTCTTTTTTGTTTGGAGTTTAAATTCTACTAACAATTAAGTCAATAGGTAGACGATAGAATTGAGGGTGTGATGAGCACCCAATATTGTAGATATTTGGTACGACTAGTCCCGTTTTATGTTGTTTTAACTTGCGTTTATTTAGCTTTTATAGCGATATTGCACGTAAGGTGTGTTTTTAGTGTTTTCAGGCAAAACGTGCAAATAAGGCACTTTTCAATGTCATGCATGGCCCAAGTGCTTCCAAGTACTCAGAGACCATGTCGGCCCCTTAAAATCTATCTACGTATGGAAAAATGACTTTCTGAAAAAGTATCGATTTTCGAGATAAAAAATGGCGGTAATTGATCCTTGAATTTTTCTAAGAGTAACAACAAAGTTGCAATGTTTTATTTGAAGAGCAAGGTCATGTTTCGAGCCTTTTTCTCTTGAGAAAAATGTGCAGTTTTCCATTTTACACTAGAAGTGGGGGGTTGACATTTTGATTTAATTAGAATCTTAAAATTCTGGCAATGCCATTGTTTTCAAATGGAGGGTACTTTCTTATTTTCATTAAATAAATTAAAGTAAAGAAAAGGTAAAAGAAAGGTTTAAAATGTAGTCTTTACTTAAGTTTAAAGAATGAAAATAAGATGCTGGGAGCTGTTTGCTGAAGCTGAAGCCTGCCTAGAATCTGTAGATTTTCACAAGGGTATCGATAACATTGTTATGGTTATCGATACCATTTTGATGATTTTGGTCCAAAATCTTTCCAGCCTTGAGGGTATCGATAACATTGTTCTTAGTTATCGATACCATGCAGTTACGGGGAATGTCAAAGTGATGTTATCGATACCTTTCTCATCAGGTATCGATAACCTTGGTTTCCTTCAGATATTTTTACTGCTTTTTGGACTTTCCATTTATGGAATACTTGCCACTTTTGGCAAGTTCAGGGATATTTGGTGAAAAGAAAAGGCTGAGTTGTATAAATACCCCTCTCTCTCCCTCTTAGTCATTATCTACTTTATGCTTTAGGTTAGTTTTTCTCCATAGCTTTTCTCAAGCTTTCTTAGTTAATTTCCTTAGAACTCAAGTAAATATTTGTCTTATGTTAATTTCTCGTTTATTAATGTTGTAGCTATGCTTTAGATCGTTGCATTAATCAAGTTTACTTAAGCTTTTATCGGTTAAGCATGTTTTCCTTTCCAAGCATAATTTCTAGTCTTTTTACTATGAGTGAGTAGTTAATGGGTTTGGTCATGGGGTGAGGTTCACCCTATGGATTAGTCATTTAAATGGTTTCTCTTAACTTTAACCCGATCTCAAGGTTTTGAATGAACTAAACTCATGATGTCTAGCTTTGATCATGAGGTCGATGGCTTCCTTGATCATGGAGTCTATCGCTTTGTGCTACAAGCTTGATAATCTTATGCGTGCGAATGATCCTTTTTCGTCTCTCACTTGCGTTAAATGAGTTCAATTTGAATTAGAGCTTTGAGTTAAGTGACAAGTAGTCTTCATCTTTTAATTCTTCAAGTGGAATCCGGACGGTTTCGGTTCACTCATGAGTTAGATGAAGAAACCGTTTTATGGCTAAGTCTTGGGTAAATCAATCCCTTTGACTCAACCATCTTAATCTAGTTTATTTCCAAGTTTAATATCTTCATTTGAATCAAACACCAAAGTTGGCCGCGTGAACGCCGAAACTCTTTACTTAACATCTATTCCAAATTCGCTAAAGAAGATTTCTCTGTGGGAACGATCCGGTCTTCCGGTTTATATGCTTTCAACGATCTAGCCCTATGTTTGGGTGCGAACCTTTCTAGGAGGTTAGGTTGCCTTTTTCTTCAATTCTGTAAAATAAATATTACATAGACTACATGTGATTAGTTTATTACATGTATGCATATAGATAAATAAAATGTTTACGCATACAAACTGAATGTCATGCGATCAACAACCTTGACATATGGTAACTCTTTCCACCTATGTCTAATAATAACTCTAATGACTTTTGATGGTAACTTGGTACCAATTATTTTAAGCCATTCTAGACTGAGCTAGTATTCAATTTAAAATTGACTCTTGAATAACTTTAAGTAGGGACATTATGATTGATGTGTATTGTATAGTACTTAAACATCTTTTGTTATTAATTTATGATGAGCATAAAATGTAGTACCTAAAAGACGTTCATACTTGCATTGTTAGTCTTGACTTTATAATTATTTATGTCGTATTATCATTTATTTATGTTTTGTAGGTATTTTGGGCTTTATCATGCAAAAACATTTCTTCCAAGACTTATGAGATGAAGTTTGATTCAAGTGGGCTCAACCCAATTTAAATTAGAAGATCCAAAAGAGAAAAACCGAAAATCAAGCTCACGGAATTTTCCTACGATGGAATTGATTTAAGAAGATTTGGATTGAAAGGATTTTGGTAATTCTCTGCACATGGCCTTGCACAGCTAATTGGGTGACAAGAGTTATTGGCTTTGAGTCAAACTCCTAAGGCAAGAATTGTCTAAGGAAAAGAATATTATATAATCGGTATTTACCGATTTTACGAGGAGATTGACGGAAGTGGAATTATATTCCAAAAGGGAAGTCTTGCCTTATTTAAAGCAAGCGAAAAGAGGGTTGGAGGACACCCTTTTTGGACCACGCAGCAATAGCAACATCACAGTAGAAGAGCTTCATCAAAGAATTTGGCTTGGGAAATTGCACAGGAATCAGAGAATTCTCACGGCAAAAACAGCAAGAAGAAATTAAAGCTTTGTGCCAGAAAATATTCTTATCTTTCGTAAGCTTTATTCGATGGAGTTTTATCTTTATTTGAGTATGTGTTTTAACTCCATGTGCGGCTAAACTCTTAGACTAGGGTTGAGGATGAAACCCCATTAACGACTATTATTATATATTCTCGAGATTTGATTTTACCCGAATACGTGGTTTGATTATATTTTTTTTTGAACGGCACGTGGTTTGATTATATGATTAAATTGTTCTTACTCCAAATCATTTGTTAGGGATATATTCTGGATATGAGTTCAATCATGTTTTTCTCATGATTTGGAATTGTCTTTAGCATTGAACGCTGGTTTTTCATTGTTAACTATAAAACTAGATATTTATTGTGATTTGTTGAAAGCAGATACAATTAATGATTTGGTTTTATACTTGCGAGCGGAGAGGACCATACATTAGACTTTTTAATGAACTTTCACGATGATATTTTCCGTGGTAACAGAATTAGCTTTCAGATTATCATGAAGAAATTTTGGGTAAGGTCAATGATCATGAATATATAATGATACGAGTTAATGGGTATAGATTCCGAAACCCTAGTATTTTCTCCTTTGGTTAAAAAAAAGAAAGTTTTAATTATCTCGTCTTTGATAATTTAGTTTATTGTTTTTACTTTTCACTTTTAGTTTAAAAATCAATCACAATTTTTGTCAACTAGGTTAGGGTTTAATTGGTTTAAGTTACTTATTTTTCCTAGAAAAATCATCAAGTCCCTGTGGGTTCGACCTCGCTCTTGCATTACTACTTCGATACGATTCGTGCGCTTGCGAGTACATTAAAATTTCACATCAATTTATCTTGTTTTGAATCATCTGATGTTGAATTGAGGTAGTAATTGGGCCAAAAGTTACGTGGTTATACTTAGGTGTAGTGAGAGTGTTATTTAAACTCTAATTTGTTTTGAATTTTATTGAACAGATTATTATATATAAGACACATTTAATTTTATAAAATTACTAATTTTCACACCTTTTTTTTAATTTGATCATGGGAAAAAGCCGCGAACGGCTAATAATTTTAAAAAATTAGTCTAAGGTCTACTATAGCATGTTTGTAACCCACCAAATCCACCTCTCAAGTTTGTAATCCACTAGGTCCACTTAGACAAGAGTCTTGTTTGGCTTAGACAAAAAAATGTATTTTTATTCGTTTTCATTTTTTGTTGTTGCTGAACGAGGCCCTTATCAAGCCAAAAAAGAATTACTACAAGACAAAAATGCCCTTGTCGGCTTTTTTTTTGTTTTTTTTTCATTTTTTAGAATTTTGACAGCTCTCTCTACATTCCAGATCTCACACTCTCTACTGCGACACAAATAACATTATATGTTCAAGTTTATTAGGCCGCTGCACGGACCAATTCATATAAGGTTGTCTATAGTTATATATGGTTATGGTTTATTATTCTTTTATAGGGTTATATGGTTATAGCGAGTAAGGAATAACATGGTTATATAGTTAAATATTCAGATTATATATAACGTTATATGTTTTCCTTTTAAAGGTTACTTATTACACATGTTGACATTTAACCATGTATACGTAAACCAGATTGGTACATATATGATTATATGTATAATTCATTATCATGAATATTATACAATGCAGTATCAAACCGTAACACGCCATCAATTTCAATATACCCAAAATATGCCATATAATACAAAATGTACCCCTAAGTCAGTGGACAAGTTAAAACTTGTTCAAAATGAAACATCATTAATGTTCGGACCATCAAAGACAAAGTTTGTTCAAACCCCCACAAAAAAAATAATAAAAAAATTGTCTCTATGACACCATCACATCCCTTCTCTATCATCATCTCATCATTTCATCCGTGCTAGAGGGTACTATTGGCCGGGCATTATATGTTTGTTCCACAAATACCAACTTTTTACCTTCTGATTTGGTTTTGTCATTCCTGCAAAGATACATAGAGTTAAACAAATGCAAACATATATAACCTAAACACGCATGGTAATAAAGTAGATTCAAGAATCATGTATAACCTAAATACTAACAACAAATATAGCCGTATATGTTACCATAACCGTATATAACAGTAAACAACCTTATATGAATTAGTCCGCGTAGTGGCCTAACAGACCTAAACATATAACTATATACGTTATCCAACAGCAGCTAAACGAAAGTACAAAAAAACATTCCAAAGCTAGCAAAAAAAATAGTTTCAGTGGAATTGGACTACTATTACTGAAATAAAAAGACATTATTAAAACACCTAACTCCACTTCAAACGACTCCAGTCAATCCATGGTTATATAAATGAAAGAAAATCTCATTTATCAAAATAATAATTGAAGCTAAGCCATATAATCCTATATACAATAATAAAGCATGATCAAACTTAGACATATAATCCTATGAAAGAATAATAAAGCATGTTCAAATTTGAACATATATGTGCATAAATATACAATCATGACCATATATGTTACCATAAGCATATATAACAGTAGACAACCCTATATGAATTGGTCCGTGTAGCAGCTTAACAAACCAGAACATATAACCATATATGTTACTCAACAGCAATTAAAAAAAAAATTTCCAAAGCCAGAAAAGAAACAATTTCAGTGCAATTGGACTACCATTACTGAAATAGGAAGTCATTAATAAAGCACCTAACTCCATTTCAAATGACTCCAGTTGTTCCATGGATATATATGGTTATATAAATGAAAGAAAACCACATCGATCAAAATAATAAAACATGTTGAAATTAGGACATATAACCCTATATACAATAATAAAACATAATCAAACTTGGATATATAATCCTATAAAAGAATAATAAAGCATGTTCACACTTGAACATATATATGAATAAATAAATAACCATAACCATATATAACCATATATGTTACCATAACCATAGACAATCCTATATGAATTGGTCCACGCAGCGACCTAACGGACCTGAACATATAACCATATACATTACCCAACAACTAAACAAAAGTACAAAAAACAAAACCCTAACTAGGATAAACACTAACCATATAACGAAATTGATAAATAACCATATATGACCAAACCAGAACCTAACCAAACTATAACAAATTGACATATAACATTACATATTCACAGAGAAGGATAAAGAAAGGAAGATGCAATGCCCTCATTTTCGGGTACGTTAAGTAAACATTTTATTGAAATAACTTACGAAGAATCAGGCTCATTATTACAACATGATTTCTACGAGAGTACTTTTATTACACAAGGATGGGAAATCTAAGGTTTACTACTACTCTGCCTCTTCCTCCATCCTAGCAAGCTCCTCAGCTCCAAAAGCCTCCAAAGTGTACTGTTCATCCTGTTCATCTGCCAACTCTGATACATTATACCAGCGTTGCCCCCAATATAATATGTCAGGGTCACCAAAAGGTAACACCATGAGCTACAGAAGCTCAATAGAATAAACCAAACCCACTAATCCTTAACTTACAAGCAAAAGATAATTTAATTGTCAATTTCCAAGTAGAGCATGCATTCTTAACAAAATAATTAACACACTACTACAATAATAGATATGTATCACACTAAAGAGATTCACAAAGATCACGGTTTTCAATGAAAGCGTGATAAAAAGTGGTGCTTAAATTTTTTATCTCAGTTTAAGTTCAAAACTGAGATAAAAAGTGAGTTTTAGCGCGGAATAAAAGACCTCGCTCTTGCGGCGAGATAAAAGAAAAACAATCTCACCCTTGCGGCGTGATAAAAAATTTTAGGGCTGAAAAGAATGAGATAAAAGATCTCGCTCTTATGGTGAGATAAAAGATAAAAGACCTCACCCTTGTGGCGTGATAAAAAAGAGCAAAGATCTCACCCTTGTGGTGTGATAAAAGATTTGAGGGCGGAAAAAAATGAGATAAAAGATCTCGCTCTTGTGCCGAGATAAAAGAGAAAAGGCCTCACCCTTATGGTGTGATAAAAAACATTAGCGCGAAAAAAAGTTGAGATAAATTATCTCACTCTTGCGGTGAGATAAAAAGTCTACCCATTTAGGCGGTCTTAATTTTCACGTGGGCGGGTTAATACTCATTTAGGCGGGTTTTGAAAAGTTATGTGTGGCAAACGATGTCATTTGAGGACTTCGAAAAGTTTTTTTTTTTCTAAATGTAAGAAGATAAGCCTTAATTACATTCACCCCAAAAAATCTTTACGTTTCATCTTCATCTTCACGCCTAAAAAGATCGAGAGAGAGAGATAGAGAGAGAAAGAGAGAGAGAGAGAGAAGGCAAATCTCACGATTGGATTCTACCAATGCCCAGTTGTTTCTTCGACGACGGGCGAGCTGTTCCACTAGTGCCCGATTTTCATGTGGGCGAACTGTGATCTTTATGATTTATTGTAGTGGTAAAACTTTGTTATTTCGAATGTCTTCCAAGTGTTTGACACATTAGGTAAAAAAACAATTATATTATTATGGCTTAGCCTTATCTGAAAATGATTAAAATCCAATTAGAAAGCCACCATTGAAATTGAAATTCAATATAAACACAAAATATATGTGAAATGGTTAGTTTATAAGAAAACAATCTAAAGTTTGTCCATAATGTTACAATCTGCGGGTTGTGATAATTTTCATAAAAATACAAAGCGTACGCTACAACAAAAAACATTATTGTCTACTAAATTTACTGGCTAAAAACAAATTTTTCGCCCAAGAAAATCTTTTGGTGACCAACAACTAATTTTGATTGGCAAAAGATCTGTTGTCATATTTTAAAATTTTTTTAAACAATGTTTATATATGTATTTTTATATATTTTAATATCATGTTAATTGCATTTCAAAAAAATTCAGCAAATTTTAAAGAAAAAAAAAGTTTTCTTACTTTAGGAAGTAAGTATAAATATTTTGGTCTTCATGATGTAACAAAAGATCTTGGCTAGCTTAGTGGTAAGGGCTTGGAAAATCAACCAATGGTGTGTGGGTTCGAAACTTGGCAATGACAAGAAAAGATGGTCTAGTAGATACAAAGAAAAGATCACGCCCAATGGTTTTCCATCTCAGTTTATGGGTGTGATCATTTTGAACTTTTAATCACGGTTATAAACCGTGATCGAAAGTGACTTATAATCACACATAGAAAAGAGAAACGATCATGGCCAAGAAAAACGATCATGGTTTATAACTGTGATAAAAGAGAAACGATCACACTTATTGGCCGTGATTGTTTCGCTCTTTCAATCACGGTTATAAACTGTGATAAAAGAGAGTGACTTACAATCACACTCAAATCCATCACGGTAGCAGGAGTGTGATGGAAAACTTACAATCACAGTCAATAGCTGTGATCTTTATGGTTTATTGTAGTAGTGACAATTACACATCCACATTCACTAATCAACTATTGTCGGTGTCCGTGATTTTTCTGAGGTTCTCCTACGCAACTCATCGTAGAACGTGTCTCATTTTCATTTCCAAATCAACATTTTGAAAATCACATTTAACACACCCAACTTCGGTTCCGCCGTTCCGGTCTCCTGAGTATCCTCACAATGGTTCTGCCGCACCGGGTTCCCATTGGCACACAAAACCTTACATTGGCTCCTCTCCACGGATAACCAAGCCACACACCCAATCTCAATTCCGCCGTCTCGGGTTCCCATTGGCACACACAAACACACACCGTACTCCAATAATGGCTACCATGTATGGCCATTATGTAGTTTCAAAAATATTTTATCAATACGCACACATCCTTTCATTAGCCACACCCTAGGTGCCATGTTTCTACTTTCTTGATTTTCGTGTCTCATTTTCATGCAATGACTCCGTGGTAGGACTTTTCACACACGTAATCATAAATCATTCATTGTAATCTTGAAACTAAACTAGCAAGATCATCCAACTCTATATTACTTAATCATGCTCAAACCATTACTTAAAGCATAACGCCACATGTACGGATGCCTTTGGAGTGGATACCACTTATGCTTTCACACAACCACAAGTAATGCAATCAAAACATGTATTAAAGCTCATAACCATTTCAAAGATCAAAATACGAATACTTCTAATCAAGCGATAAATTCTAATCTTTTAAAACCCGTTCTTTCCTGTTTAGTTCAAAACAACACATGTTTATTGAGGTTACTTAACATGTTAATACCACCATAAGCAACATAGGTTTACTAATTATCATGCATTTCAAACGTTTAAAGTAAATAAAAAACTTTGTATACTTTAGAGAAAATGATTAGGGATATTCTACCGTTCTTCTTGACGGTAGGTACGGCTATGGAAAAGTAAGTACGTCGAACGGAGTGACTTCCTACGGATGAGCGTCGGTAGCTTCGAAAGAGAAGAATTCTCTCGAAACTAGTTCTTGACGAAAAACTACAAGACTTTAAGGATTGAAAAGGTGTTTTGGGATGAGTTTCTTGAAGAACATAAGAAGAACTTCAAGAACAAGGAAGAATAAGCAAGAACAAAGAAGAACACAAGCTTTCTTAGAGAGAGAAGTTGGAGGATGAAGGTGTGAGTTGAATGTGTGAGTGAGGGGTCCTATTTATAGCAAAATTTGGCTCTCCCTCTCCCCTCCTTAGCTGGCCCTCTCTCTCTCCTTTTCTCCCATGGATTTTGCTCCATTGACTTGTCATTTCAAGTCTTTCAATCAATCCATAGCCTTCCTTCACTTGTCACTTCCATTTTAGGCCATAACTTAGGTAATCATGAAGGGTTTTATGGCTTGTCTTGTCTTAGAAAGGGTTTGCTTGTAAGAAAGAGTAGAATCAAAGGCTAGAATGTACTTAGGATGACTAGAAATGGGTTGGCATGTAGCAAATAGGATTAAGGCTATAGGTAGCTTGTGAAAGAGGACATGACACAAGCACACACTCACTCTCTCTCCTCTTCTCTCCCTCTCGGCCTCTCTCTCCTCTCCTCTCCTCTCTCTCGGCCTCTCTCCCCTCTCTCTTTTTCTCTCTCTCAAGTACTAAGTATATATACATATATATAACCATTTATGTATCTAGGAAAGTAACCCTAGAATAATCAAGCTTGTAACGCCCCGATTTTCGGACATGTTAATTAAATCATTTTTAATTGATTTAATAATCCATAAAATTGATTTAAGAAATAAAATTTTATTAAAACGGAGTTTAGCAGCGAAAATCTCAAATACCAAATTCAAAATTTCTTAATTTCCTTACAACTCCAAAAAAAATAAAACAAAATTTGACTAATGTGATAACACTTTTGGAAATTCAAATAACAGTATTTCAAACTAACAGAGCTTTTAAGGGTAAGACATCCAAAACTCGACAAACTCCCCTTCCTCAGCTGGGAGGTCCTCACCCTGGTACTAATCAACTTGCAGAGGATCCTGTTCTTTGGTCTCCTGGTAACCTGCACCCTTTGGCAAATTGATCGCCAAAGCAATCGATTTACCAGGATACAAACGTATCCGTGAGTGATAAATCACCCAATAGAATAATCCTAACCCTACCAACCCCTTACTCTATAATTAGCAGTTCAACAATATAACAATTGATTCTACACAGAAGGTACAGACTAATAGCACATCATATTTTTCTTTACTATCCATCAACTTACATGAAATCTAAGGATCATCTCCACGAGATCCTTTCCTCCCACATCCACTAACTACAACCATCTCATGGGTCCACCCTTCCTCTTGCTTATCCTGTACAAGGGTCCTAGGTGAGCGCACCTAAGTTATGTACCGAGTATGTTCTCACTTAAGACCATAACAGGAGGATCAAGTCATCCCATGATGCATCGTACATTAGGGTCGGACATCCCTACCACTAACTATAACCGTCTCATGGGACCTATTCCCTCTTAAACAAAAGAAGCGAATTTTCCCATGACGCATTATACATTAGCGTTACAACATCTCTCAACACTGGGCCCCATTGGTTACCCATTCAACACAGGGCCCCATTGGTTACCCTTGCCATAGCCATGGCTCAAATCACAATCCACAACCTCACACCTCAACACTTTATCAGTTTCCATTTACTTGACATCGTCTACATGAATCACTACTCGTAACCATCCCGTGAACCTAAGTCCATTCTAGCACGTACGACATGATACAATCAACAACAGCTCAAACACGATACATTTCAATGAGACAACAATATCAGAATTGATAGGTGCAAATAATTAAACACATAAAAGATTTGGATTGGGCCGATGACTTTTGGATTTATTTAATCTTATTGAACAAGTGTTGGAAATTTTTAACCTTGGAGAGTTTACTGAATAATTTGGTAATCTCAAGATATTTTGGTACTCTAGGGAATAATACGTATTCATTGGTTAACGTAATTATATTAAGGATCAAACCTCATTCATTAGGTTATTATTATTTATTACAAGAGTCACTGATCACTTATTTTGTTTCTAGGACGTTTATATTTTTTTTTAACTTAACCCTTTCGTATAAAGCCTATACTTCATTGGTTAATTATATATGGTTCACTAAAGTAATTTGTCTTAGCTATTTCATCATACGTATTACTCTATCCAATTAGTATAAAATCTGTTTACCATTCCTGTTAACATAGATTTACGAAAAACTAATCGCTACTT
Organism: Rhododendron molle; assembly: GCA_025413875.1. Lineage (NCBI taxonomy): Eukaryota > Viridiplantae > Streptophyta > Magnoliopsida > Ericales > Ericaceae > Rhododendron > Rhododendron molle. Next base: position 27,653,219 of record CM046391.1, read on the forward strand.
CTACTTTTGGTATTTTAATCTTTTATCACACTAGCTATAAGTGATATTTTTAGCCATTATTTTTCCTAGTTTAGATCCATGAATATTAATTACTATTCTTATTACTTGTTTCCTGGATCTCTAAGTTTTAGTTCTAACTTATTTACTAGCTACAACAGTTTTCGAAGTATAGCTGACCCTTTTTGATTTAAGCAAGTGTTCACAAAATTAACACCTAATTGATAATGATACATTTAAGCAATCGAAGATATCATTCTCACATACAATATATATATATATATATATATATATATATATATATATATATAATTAGAACGAGATCCTCTAGCATGACATGCATGGTAACAGTAGCTTTACATAAGCAAAAACAATGATCGTAAATCGTGTTTATAAACTTGAAGGGGCTGATTTTTCCTGATGAGGAGTATTTGTAAGCTTAACATTAATTGCAAGGTCTAAACCATGATAAAAATCATAAACATGCAAACTGTTTTTTTTTTTTGTTACAGTCATGTTAACTATTCCGAGAACAGAGCATAGTTTAGTTTAATGGGTTTTGATACATGGGCTTCATTTTTAACACTATAACTCATCAATACACAATACAAGGACTTAATATACTTAGGGGAAAGTAGGAGAGCAATTATCCTACCTCGAATCCGGCAGAAAAAGCGATTAGTGGGTTCGGTCGATTTTTAGCGATTGGAGAAGACAACGGAATCGGAGAACTCCGGGGCTGCTTCGGAACGAATGGAAAGTGGGCTGTCGATGCTGGGTGATGTAGTGGTTGATTGGAAACTCGAATTTGATGTATGGAGTAGTGCTATGTAGGAACCCGTTTTTCTCTCTCTCTCTCTCTTAAAACTCCATGGGAGCTTCTCGCTATTCTTTTCTCTCTACTGTTTTTGCAGGTAAGGAAATGAATTGGGTAACAAATTTTCGGAGCCCTAGGGGGTGTATTTATATAGAGAAGTGAGAGGGAGAGGGAGTGCAGGTTTGGAAGTGATGGGAGTGTGGGAGAGGAAAATCAGGGAGTTGAGGGAGAGGGGTGCCGAGAGTGGGTGGGAGTGAATCCCATATATTTAGGGTGTGGGTGAGTTTACTTAGGAATACAAGATATGTATGAAAAAAATATATATATATATGTAAAATACAGTAGTTATCTTGTACATAATCTATGACTAATATAAATTACACTCTTAATTATGTATTTTAATTAATGAACCCAATTAATTGTTGAATCAGAATTTAACATATTCTTTTTATTTAAAAAAAAATAGGGCAAAAATCCAGGTCGTTACAAGGCTAAGGCTATAACCCTAGGTTTGCATGCATGACATGCCTAAGGTTGCTTCTTTTAGAAGCAAAATGATTGGAAGGATTATATGAGTTGTCTTGTCAATTCCATATACTCATTGGCATTGTCTTATATCCATTAACCAATGGATAACAATTTTCCTAACATTTATTACCCAATGGACAAAGAGGTAATGATGGAAGATATGGGTTGGAAATGACTAGTCATGGGTGAAATGATTACCTCTAAAGGTCTAAGGTTCAATTAGGGTTTGGTGGGGTTCAAAGGGCTCAAAGAAGGTCAAAAAGGTTAATCTACGGTTAGGAGGTTGTAACTAGGAGAAGTGGTAGTTCGGTTCCTCCAACTAATCGGTTGAAAACTAACTATATTTGTCATGTAGGATTTCTAGCCAATAAATATAATTTTAAAGGACTTAAATCTAATTATGACGGATTATAAAATATAAAAGAAAAATTTTAAGACAATCCAAGAATTAAATAACGAATTTTCAAATATATAAACGAAATTTTTATTACTGAAAAATTGAAGTCATTACAGAAGAGAAGGATTCTTATGCTTTTACTGGTGTATAAACCCTTCAAATGCAAAGAACCATACTGAGGGACATGGCGGCGATGGAGATTGTAGACACCCTATTCTGGACTATCCAAATTAGTTTACTTACGGTCATTGATTCCCCAATGATGAATATGGTCAAGAACATCCTGAAGTTGTTGGTGTGTTTGACCTTTGAGCTTTCTGGAACTTCATTCAAACCCATTCGAACCACTTTTCAAACCCTTCAAACCAGAATCAAATGGCCTTAGCAAACCCTACTTGCGTATGCTGGTACAATACTGGCTTGCGCTGGTAAATTGCCACATGTCAGTCATCGGCCGTTGACTCAGTTATCACTGGCGCACGCCAGTCACTAATAGGCGTACGCTGGTCAATCCCAGTCAAATCAACTTTATTCAACCACGTGCACGAGACTTTTGCGACTACCAGTACACTCTACAGTCTCCTGATGATTGCAAACGTGTAGTGCTGCTCCCTTCTCTTTCCTATAAGCCCTTTCAAGCCAAGTCCCATGCATTTAATGCATGGAGACTTCCTTGCCAATCAACCAACCCCTAACCAGTTGGTTACTGCCCTCCTTCAGTTACTCCACCTCCTATAAATATCCCCCTTGCATTTATATGCAAGGGGTTAGCCACCGTTAAGACTCTCCAAGTCTCTCTCTCTCTCTCTCTTCTTTGTTTCTTCTTTCATTCATTGAAAGAATAAACAAGGGAATACCATTCCATAGTCCACAACACCCTTTCCACTCATCATCCATCCTTCAAACCCCAAGTTTAAGCTCAAAACACACCATTCAACTCAAAACCAAAGGTATACCACCTTTTGTAAACTGTCTGTTCTGACCCCTGAGGGGGCTGGCAGGGTCAAGGCTGGTAATCAATACCAATCCTGGCCTTAAAGCTAGCAAAGATTCAAGGGTCATTCTTGGGGATATGTGGCGCGCGCCAGTATACATAAGCCGTACACCAGTAATGGCTGTACGTGCACAACTGGCGTGGGGTTCATAGATCACCCTTTTTCTGTGTTCTTTAGCTTTAACACCTTCCTGTATACTAAAAACCAGTTTACTACTTTCTGTACCGTAAAACTGTGTAGTTATTTATCTATTATTTCTGCTTCAGAAGGCCTTTGGGACCCTTCTGGTCATGTTCCAGAGCCCAGATGATGCAAAGTTAAGCATTGGATGAATGGCATAACTGGCGTAGCGTGCGGTAGTTATGTCAAGATCTCAATGGCTGGCCCTTGCATGGTAGTTTAGCCTTAGCTTCAGCTTGATCCCCACACTGTTTATGGGGTTTTTTGTTCATTTTATTTCTGTTTGATTTGTTGCTGCTGTCTGTATCTACATATATCCTACCTTATAAACTGTGTGGTTTGTCCTGGGTGTGCACTGGTCCTTTCAGAGCCCAGAGGGTTGAAAACAAGGATTGTGATTTTGAACTTACTAGAGTACGCCAGTTGTCAAGTGGCGTGAGCGAGTAAGATTTGCATGCAATGGTTTGACCAATGCAAGCAGGTTTCTTGATGCGCACGACACCCCAGGCCAGTGTGTTCTAGTCTGATCAAAACACTCTCAGGTGTTTGTTCTCAATCTGTTACATTTGTCTAAAATCAAGTATCCACATCATTTTCTCACATAAAGCAACTTGTTATAGTTTTAATCCCCTCTAACTATTCCCCCGCCCTAATTGGCTAAAAAATTATTAATGAGAGAAAAATGCAAACGTTTTACAAAAATGCCTGAGTAGAGACCGATCTTCGGATTGGGCGAGAGGGGTGCCACAAAACTCTTCCCTTCTCGTAACCTGTCTCCCAAACCTCAGATATTGAAGGTGACGACGGTCCATTCTACAAGCGTTTTTCAAATCAAACAACATAGCAAACGTTTCAAGTTCGGTTCCTTGGGTGTTTTCTGCAAAACTCGAGTGGCGACTCTGAATTGTAGCGTTTCGCCGCGCTTTTCAAAAAGGGCGCACCCAATTTTATAAACAAAATATAGAATTTTCAGGGGTGTGTGCCCACAGAGATCGAGTAAAAAAAGCAACGACTCCAATAAAAAACCTATTGAATCCCTGTTCGAAACATCTTGTTCGACTACCATCCTAAATCCCTATTCGACCACCAAAAATTCTAGCCCATTGATCGTCGGTCTCACCTAGTCCTCGTTGGCCCCCGACAACCACCAAAATATCCACCATAGTCCTCGTCATCTATCAAAATCTCTGAACGTAGATCTGAAAATAAAAAAAACGTACATTAGCAGAGAAGGATCTTGTTTGCCTCCTCTCTTTTCCACTTGTATCCATAACTACAACAGAAGTTCTCTTCTCACACCTTGTCAAGATAAACAACTATATTAAATAGAAGAAGAGAAGAAACGGAGAAGCTTCATACCCCCTGGACCCATAGCCACCAAACTCATGAACATGCTTCGAAGTGCAGATCTCCACCTCTTACCTCTCGCAAACTTCCTGAAGGATTTGCTTAGCGGTGATTTGGACCAGCGCCGATGTTTTGTTCTTGACTTTGTGAGAGAGAGAGAGAGAGACTGTGCTCCATATTTATTTCTAATCTAGGGTTTCCCTCTTTGTGAGTGGTTATGTAAGATGGGTATTTTTGTTATAGGAATTATTTTACTAGGCTAGTGGACTAGAGGGGTTAAAAACTTAAGAAGTGGACTAGTAGGGTTAGAAACATGCTATAGTGGACCTCCCAAAAATTCTTATAATAATTTTCAGACATCATGCTCTTATAAAATGCACTTTAAATTTTATCAAGTGTTATTATGTTCCAAGAATTATCTGCACCATATTTAAAAATTGGGATGTAGTTTTCATCGTCATTTGCAGCATTTAAAAAGTTAAATTTAGTTAATTATTAATTTAATTCTGACAATGCAAATATAAAACAATATGAAAATATTTAATATAACTAAAATGAGGTGGATCCCATGAGACCCACAATACTAAATAATGCAATATTATGGAGTATCATGTAAAGGCCCACAAGTTTATTTGTTTGTTTTTTTTATCATAGACCCAAAAAAATTAATTTGCATATAAAGAACATGTGCACCATGGTACCCATGCTATCAAAATATGAAAGCAATATGACTTCATAAACAACAAACCCACCATGAATGTTACTACAAAATCAATGTAAATGTTCCCCAGTGATATTGAAAATCTAGTAATAAAACTTAAATGCTGTTAAGAAATGAAATATGGAAAATAAAATAAAGGCCTCGACTGGATGAAATGGAATCAGTAGATAATGCTAATCAACCGAACATTATAACTAAATATGTGAAATAAACTTTATAAAAAATATAGAATATGATCATGGAGGCCATGGGTGATTGTAAGTGAGAAGCACAACAATTTTGATATGGAGAACAAAGCAAATCAATCACGGTACACATTTTCGATGGTTTTATCTATGAGACTATTGACAATATTAGTGGTTGTCAAAGGTGACGTTAGAGGTACATTGGAAAAAAATATGTACTTTTCTTAATACCTTAATTATTATAGAGGGAAAGATAGAGATTACTCAAAATATTGATGTCACATATAACAAGTTGTATAATAACTGTCACGACCCAACCCAGAGAGGGTTATATCGACCAGCCAGAAGATTAACATCCTCCTACGGCCTCAATAAACCAAATTATGATTTTCAAAACTATAGTATATAATTACTTGTCCCATTGTAGCACAACATACCAGAGCATTCTAATTTACACATGTTCATAACAACTGAAAGCAGAAAGGCTCCAAAGCCCAAAATCCACAATATTTACAAAATTCGAAAGTAAAGAAATATGTACAATTCTTAGCCAAGCGTATGGTAATCCACAAAATTTTCTCCTAGAAACATCGCAAGTGGCCAAGCAAAACTTCAAAGGGTAACTAAGTCCTTCACGTATTTACTTTGTGTCGCCTGTATAAATGGATTTAAAATTTCATAAGTGATAATTAAGGCATTTATATACTCACAGTGGTAACTAGACTACTCATAGTGGTAACTAGACTATAGACAAGTGATGGCTAGCAAGCGGGGTAGCTTCACGGCTCCAATTCAACCCCTTTTAATTTACCAAGATACGAACAATCATTAACAAGCCATACTAGTATTGATAAGCTCTAACTATGACCTAATTATAGCTATCGAACCGACTGCCCACTTACAAGTCAAGAATTTGAAAACAAGGCTCTTTCGATCAAGGAACATCCGGCCAATTGATGTACGGTGAAAACAAGTATTGTTCAAGCTACAAAACATCCATGAGTTCATCAATTGATGGGGAAATTGTTACAATAGCATGAGATTTAGTACCAAGATCAATCAATGTCCCAAACCGACACCTTTTGATATAAAAATCATAATTAATTCATTCAAGATCCAAAAAGGGTGAAACTAGCGCTCAATGATAGATAACTAACAATAAGATTTCGAGAAAATAATTGGAGACCAAAAATCTAAGTAGATTCATCATGGGAAGCCAAACAAGTGACTGATTTTCAGACTGGAACAACACAAAACAACCCGACTTCCAAAAATCACCATAGATTGAACTCTTAATATTTTCGAGTGATTTTGGTGTCAAAAGTTGCGTAATAGAATAAAGTTCGAATGTCATGAAGGAACTGAAATCAAATTCAAACTTTAAGAACGAAAAACTAATGAATTCCAAGGCTATACGAATCTGTCAAACAGCAGACTATCAGAATGCAAAGCAGTTTTCGATTATTCGCTATAAATTGAATCTTCAATATTTTTGAGTGATTCCAACGCTCAAAGATCAATCTTTGAGTCTAGTTTATATCTCATGAAGGAACTTGAATCAAATTCGAAGTATAAGGATGAAGATACAGACAGATAGCAAAGCTGTACGAATTGGTTCAACAACAGATTTTCAGAATGGAGGCAGATTTCGAAAATTCATTATGAATTGAATTCTCAACGTTTTTAACTATTTCAACTGCAGAAGAACAAGCTACAAATGTACTTTAAATCTCAAGAAGAAGTTGACACCCAATTCACAATTTAACCGTAAGAAATCGCCCAACAACGGGGACCCCGAAAGCTGTTCCAAAAATGGTAGATTATTGATATGTTGTTGTATACACACAATTTGCATTATCAAGTCACCAACCAAATTGGCATGGTTCGGATGGAATAATCGGGCTCGAAATCAAAGTGGGTTTACTAAACGATCTCAGAAAAATACGGGGAATGTTTCAAAAGTCTCAGCAGGATCCCGACTATATTAATTGTAAAGACCCGTAAATTCGTAAAATTTATTTAAATGTTTTATAAGAAATAAAAGGATGAGATTGATTTGGAATATCGAGAATTGGGACTAATGTGTCAAATGTTGCATTTGAGGGGTGAGTGTGTGATTTGTGCCTTGTGTTTAAGTCTGGTGTGTGTATGCAGGGAATTAAAATTCCCATTCTCCACTCCCACTCTCCCCGTTCTTTCTCTCCTCTCTCTCAGCTCCCTCACTCTCTCACTTGCTCTCACCCAAACCCACATAAAACAACCTTAAATTCTTCACTCCTTCGCGTATCTTAGTTCGTATTGCTTGGGTTTGAGCTCGGTGGAGGTGTATCCCTCCCGTATTCGAAGTTTGGAGTTAGGGCTTGGAGGGTTCGTTGATTTCGTTCTTGAATCTTGAGGTAGGGGGTTCTAGCTTGCAATATATGTTTATGAAGTGTTTCTTGATGCTTGATTAGTGCCTTGGATCATTGTTGTTGTTGCCATTGTTTTTGTTGTTAAAGAACCCATCTAAATCTGTCAAAAATCTGCTCGAAACCCCTTTGTGATCGATAACAATTCCTTTGTTATCGATAACATTTTGTCCCCGAACCCAGAAAATCCATTGTTATCGATACCCTGTGCCTTTGTTATCGCTACCCTTGCGTCTGGACTGATCGTGACCCAAATGGTATCGATACCATTTTCCAAAGGTATCGATACCTCCATGCAAAAATCTGACAGTTTTGTTTTGACTTTCCATTCCATTGTTTAAAGTTCCTAACATGTCTAGTCTATTTCTAAATACTATTTTAATGATCTTAAACATGATTAGTCTTGCCATGTGACATCATTGGACACATCCATGATTTTAAAGCTCCATTGAACATGATTTTTTTTCCGAAAATTTGTTTTTATGAATCAAAGTTGTAATTCGAACGGCACATCCGAACGGCAAAATGAATTTTGATACTTTACGGACGCAACGAGAACATTTCAGGACTCATCGACGGGTGAGTGCCTGGCAGAGGACATCGGGGTCCTTTAATTGGCCCGGCAGGAGCTATATGCTCGTATTTGATCTTTCAGGACCTCCCTATGGGTAAGGTGCCTGGCAGAGGACATCGGGGTCCTTTAATTGGCCCGGCAGGAGCTTCGGCTCGTGACACTTAAACGAGACACATATTGGTTTTTGGTGATTTTCAAAAAGGGCTACTCATTGAATCATGTGATTGGTTTAGAAAGGAAGTGTTGAAATTAAATCTCCGTCATTGATCATTATTCGGTTTTGATAAAATTGTCCGTCTATTCTTCACTCCTACGTTTCATTTGCATACATTGTTAGATTAGAGCTTTCTACTGGGCTTGTGTAGCTCAGACCTTCCATCATTTTCAGGTACTAACCCAGGGCAGTAGCGGCATGTTTGTGTGCTTGGTTGTTGACACCATTTTGAAGGCTAACATAGAGGAGTTACCGAGTCATCTTTGTACTTTTGTGGGCTACCACAGCCCCGGGTGGAATCGGGGCGGCCCGAAAAGAAACGCCTCGCCTTTTAGAATCGATTTGAAAAATTTGAAGAGTCGCCACCCGGATTTGTGGTTCACCACCCGAGAAACCATTTTGATTTGAAAATGATCGATTTGAATTGAAAACCAGAGATTCGTTTGAAAAGGGTTCGGGATCCACGTTACGAAGGGGGAAGGGTTTTACGGCACCCCCCTCGCCCGATTCCGAATCGGTCTCTACTAGACATTCGTGGGATTTTTAAAGGATTTCATTTCATTAAGCAGTTAGCACGTATCCGCAATTGCATTGAGTACAGAATGTGCATGTGAACAGTGAGTAGATGAGGGATGGTGACGAAATGCAAAAATGCTAGAAGCTGAAACACCCTGTCACTTATACACTCTCGAGCGCTTGGGAGCATTCCCGAGCGCTTGAGAATTTTTGCATGCCCAACCTGCAAATAGTGTTAGTACAACAGAATATAATAAGATATAATACTGAAAATGTAAACTAAAATGGTTTCCAGCATGAACAGTCTCAACATGAGACCTGGTAGATCAGGGTCAGGCCCCTATTCCACCAAGTCATGTGTCCTTTCCTTCCAAGAACGGTGGTTTTATAGATCAAAAGACTAAAAGGTCACATGCAAGGCATGCAAGAGCATTACAAGAACTAAAATGAAGGAAGACATGAATAAAATGGCATGCAGAGAACTCCCGAGCGCTCTGGAGTAGACTCGAGCGCTCTGGAGTGAGCTGCACCCCAGACTGATCTCAACCAACCAAAGCTTTGATGTCTTAATGCAACTGATCTATTTGTTCATTTTGCATGTCAAAGATTCCCTTTTTAACCTACTGAAAAACATGTTTTTGTACTTCTTTTACATGAAAAGTGATCTTCATCCTTTTTTTTTTTTTTTGTAAAAATCAGATCAGATACAGCAAAAACATTTTAAGAAAACCCTTCTTGGTTGAGACTTGTCTTTATATCCCTTACATGTTAGCTTAAATGCTGCAAAAATGAAAAATGAGACTGACACCACTCTCGAGCGCTCTAGAGTAGTCCCGAGCGCTCGGGAGTGTTTTCAGTGCTGCATGCATGGAAAACATTTGTGACCCTTTGCTCTTGTTTTTAACACTAAGGCTTTTCCTTCTCACTTCCAGTATTGAGGACTAGAGTAAGCTGGGAAACCTCCCTCATAAGGAAAAAAGCAGCCTTGCTTTTGGTTGACACCAAAGTGTGAGGCTTTTACCTTTTAACTTGGAACCTTGCTCCTTGAAAGAAAGGCTTGGAAAATGGGAGAGGGATGGAAGCCTCAGAAGATCAGAAGGTGGAGATGATTAGAACCCCTTCCATCTTCTTGATACCTTGGGTTTTTGGCTTGTTTTTGCTTTTGAAAATGGGATTTTTACTTGCAAAAGGGTGAGAACTGGTTTTTCTGCTTTGAAATCTCAGAGAAGATGTCTAGAGAGAGAGAGTTCGTTTTTCGTTTTAGCTGAAGGAAGGGTCTTATATAGGCAATACATAGCACATGGTTTCATATTGGAAAATGTTATTTGAAATCAAAATGAAATCTCAGCTCTGACTGATCTCTGACTGAGTTTGAGTGAGGTCCAAGTCTAAGACCCGTTCAAACGGCTGCAATGATGGCTGCATGGATAGTGGGGCAGCTCCAACATCCATTGGGCAGTACAAAAGTCTCGAGCGCTCGGGAGCACTTTCGAGCGCTTGGGAATTTACTCTCGAGCGCTCGAGAGTTTGTCAAATCCCAGCTTTTGAAAATGGTTTGGAGCGCTTGGGATTAACCCAGAGCGCTTGGGACTGATTTTGACATTTTATTTTCCCTTTTAAAGTCCTTCAAGGAGCATTGTTCTTTCGGTCCAAGGCTTGTTTAATCCAATTTTCATCATCGGGGAGCCTCCGGGCCACGAACTAAGGAAATTCGAATTGTCCAAATTGGGGTGTCTACAACTTTATTTTTTGAAAAGATGAAATTGTAACTTCATTCGATAATTCTTTGACTTAAAGGTGTTGTGAACCTTTAGCTTATGAAAAATTTGATATTTAAGTTAATTCGGGCCACGAAGCCAAAGTTGTAATATTTTGGAAACCCTTGGATGTTTGGAATGGGATGATGGATATGGAAAATGCTATAGTACTTTGGGAATCGTACGGAATAGTGTGAGGTTTTATTTATGAAAATCCTTTATCATTATGTTGGAAATCGAGGGTGTGACATTAATCAAGTAGTTGGATGCACTTTTAAGATTTTCTAGTACAATCAAGTAACAATCTATAGAATCAAACAGAAGAGCAAGATTAATTGTATGTTTACTATGCTACTCAGGGTCGGATTGTTACAATAACTTAAAACTATTATGATTGTTATTTAGCATGTGTGTAACACGAGAGAATATTGAATAGAAACTGAATTAGAGTACTATACTTACTATACCTGCACCTCAATTTTATGCACCAATTTTTTTTTTTATAAACTGTACAATTTTGAGTAGAAAATATTGCGATTTGTGAGTACTAATTAGTTAATTTTATCCCTTTTATATTCTTGCTAGCTAGGATTGCTTTCTTGGAAAATTAAAAAGTTTTGAACTCTTGGTCGACAAAACATAATACAAGTGTGTAGAGCCTTGTCATTTTCGCTTGTTCGGCTACTTTTGTTTATTTGAACAAATGCCAAAATGCAGAGTTCTAGTGCACTACAAGGTTGTAGTGTAGCAAGGCGCTACAACGTCCATTCCCCAATCCTGAGTTAATTACATGTGCTAATACATTGTGATATTTTAGGGTTTCACCATACTTGAGAACCTTTAGATGTGTTTATTGAACCTAAGCTTGATCCTGAACTATGAAGCATGGGTACTCTGGAAATGTTATCGTACGCGCACCGAATACGGGTACGGGTACAGGTACGGCGTCGGTAAGGCAAAAAACGTATCGGCTACGGCAAAATCGTACCGAATACTTTTGGTATCTTTAGGTACAGCAAGGGTACTCTGCCGGTACGCCTTGGGTACTACATGGGTATGTTTTAGCCCAAAATGAGAGACACACATTGAGAGAGAGAACCATAGTCGATCAATTGACGAGGGCGACGAGGTGACAACTGGGTTTAGGGCTTTTGGCTGGCTTCTCGATCGACGTACTAATGACTTGGGTTCTCTATTTCATCGTAATATATATTACAAAAAATACAGCATAGCCCCTTAAGTTCTTTACCACGATAATAAAGTCTCTTAATTTCTAAAAGTTACAGTTTTATATCTTCCAGTAGTATTTCAGTTTTACCCCTAACAAACACAAACATTATCTCATTTTGACTTTTTATCTATGTTGTTTTTTGTTGGTAAAATGGGTTTATATTTCATTTTATACAATAAAAATAGTAAAAGATAATATGTGTGTGTGTGTGTGTGTGTATATATATATATATTCGTTGTACCCTACCTTTTTTGGGATTTTCTATTTTCCATACTTGTACCCATACCGCGTACCCGTGCTCCATAGATCTTGAGGGCGTGTTTGATTGCGGGATTGGGGCTTGGGATGGGACTCCGAAAGTGAAGTGTAGTGAAAAAAGTGTGTTTGGTTGGATTTTTAACCCATGGATTACAAATCCCATGGGAATATCAATCCCCCCATCTCATGGGATTAGCCAACCCATGGGGGGGTGGTATTACGAATCCCATCCCCTTGGGATTGAGCAAAACTAGTGTAAAAACCCATCTTAATCCCAATCCCAATCCTAATCCTAGCCAAAACAAACATGTTATTTACAATCCCATCTCATTCTCAATTCCAATCCCAATCCTAATCCTGTGCAAAACAAACATGACTAAATTATTCATCACCTCATTAATAATCCCACCTCATTCTCAATCCCAATCCTAATCCCACCTCATTACGAATCCCCCCAAAACGAACTCTGCAATCAAACACGCCCAAGCCTTAGGCTCCGTTCCGCAAACGAAATAAACTGCTTATTTTTTAAAAAGGCAATTTCATGCTCAAAAATAATGTGTTTACGCAAATAATTTACCTACCACTATGGATCTTGTTTGATAGATCTCATCAAGATCTTTAATACGGTGCAAAAAAAATTAAAAAATTATTTTTCGTTTGCATTATTTTTTAGTTTGAAAATGTGAAATAAGCTGGTTATTTTTTAAGAAGGTTTCTGCAACGGAGCCTTAACATGCTACTATGCTTGGTCTTTCTTAATAGGGGGAAAAACACACGAAACTAATGGAGTATTTTGTAGTTCTATCTGATTGTATTAGGTCGTGCTTCTTGGCAGAGGCTCGGGGAAAAAAACTATATTTAGTCAAGATACAGGCTACCATCGAGCCATCGGTACTCCACATCTTCATGAAAGGAGTAAGCCTATTTTGCTCAATTATCCATACTATAGAGACATTGAGCAGGGTGGTTGTACATTGTTCATGTAGGTTGCAAATTATCCATGCTTCGTTAGGATCGAGGTGCTATTGTGAGTTTGAAAAGACCGGGAAGAATAGCTGGATTGCCTATAGAACACATTCTCCCTATAATACTTCTCCATTCAAAAAAAGACGAGTCATTAAGCATTTGGCATACATTTCCAGATAATTGCAGAACTACGGTAGGCTGATGAGCCTTTGTGTATGATGCTTTTTATGGAAATCCCAACTGTGTGTGTGTGTGTATATATATATATATATATATATATATGTATGTATGTATATATTTTGAGAGATCACGCAGGTGTAGACCGGAGAATGGATTCTCTACGACACAACAACGAAGAGCGTGGAGTACATTGAGGTTCAAGAATTGGTGGAATCATGGCTTTCCCAGTAAATTAGATTGCTCAACTTTCAATTAAATCTTTTTGTAACAATGTAGTTGATTTATTGGTAAAAACTTCATTGATTAAACTTGATTTTGTAAAATTTAATTTCGTACTAAACTTTGTCATTTACGTGAAAAGTCTAAATTTAGTTTGCCTTTCATGAAATTCTTTTAAGTAGCGAGTTGAATTTTTAAAATGTCACAATTATTCATTGATCTCGCGCGCCACTAAAATGTGTGGTGTTAGAAGGGTGCTGCGACACTGCCACAGCGCCGCATGAGCACCCAAATGCACCTAATAAATTGGCTTGGGTTGTAGATATTACCACTGAATTAATTTTTGCACTCTAAAATATGCTATCTGCACTCAGCCAACAATTGACGTGCCTTGGTTATTACCTCACAAGCTACGTCATTGCCCCAAGCGCAAAGATACCATCTGCACTCTAAAAGTGCATTGCATTCCACTTTTGGTGTGAATTGAAGTGGACTTTAGGTGTAATAGGACTCTCAGTTATTGTAACTACCTGTATTTTTTTTATTAATATTAATAGCATTATTAACAAAAACAGATTATTTTTTTCAAAACATATATGCATGCATTCATACTACATGCATGTATTTTTTTGTTCCTATGTAACATGCATGCATTCTCCCTCCCTCACCTCCCTCTCCTGTAATGTATCTTCCTCCCATAGCTCTCTCTCTCTCCAGCCATAACTTTCTCTATTCCTTTTTCTCGAAGAAAAACAAAATTCATCCCCCCTCACCAAACTGAAAAAAAAAATCCTTCATCCCCAAGGAAAATCCGAATTCAATTCGTTCATATCCATTCCCTGCTTCCTCTCAAATCCCAAATTCGGCCCCAATTCATCCATTTCAAGTTTCATGAACCCAACTCCAAAATTCACCTATAAATACCCCACCCCATTGACCCACGGCGGGCCACGGCCACGGGCACATCACGATACTCCCCACACTCCACCAATCTGAAAGGAAGAGAAAACCGAAGGAAACCAAGCTTCAAGCTATGGAGTTTTAGAGAGAAAAAGTAAGAAAGAGAAAAGTGGGTTTTGTGCCTAGACCCAATCGAAACTCAATCCAACGTTTCCAATCACTTCCCACAACCTCAAATATCACCCAATTCGATCCCAAGGTTCCCTGGTCATCAAAACCATCAAAATCGAAGTCTTCTTCTCCAAAATTCAAGTTTCGGTTCGTGAATCAATTCGATCCAAACCAAGGTATTATAATCCATTCCAACCTCCTCTCTAAGTATATTTATATATTTTTAGGCCTAACCCATGCCCCAATTGGAACCATGCATAAAAAATCGAGCCGAAACGAAAAAAAATTCGAAACTGCCTTCGAGTTTGCAGCCGCAACCTGCGGGCCACAAGAACCAGACACGAGTTCACAGTGAGCTGCTCCACCGCATGTTTGACTGGTCCAACCTTGCAGCCAGAACCTCCAGACACAAAAATCCGTTCAGTTTTGACAAAAATTGATTCGAAACCATTTTGCGATCTTCCGAACACTATTTTTGACACCCAGACTATTTTTTCTAGACTCCTCACACTTCAAAGATCATTTCTTGTTAAGATCATAATTTTTTTTATTAATTATTTATTTATGGATTATTTATTCGTTATCTTTCAAGATTTTGCAAACGAAAAATCTTTGCGACCTTTCGAACAACGTTTTTAACGCCTAAACTATTTTTCCTAGACTCCTCGCATCTCAAAGATGATATCTTGTTAATTTCATATCTTTTTATTAATTAACTATGTATAATTATTTTTACAATGTTTCCCAACAAAAATTCCTTGCAACATTCTAAACCATGTTATTAATGCTCGAGTAATTTTTTTTTGAGACTCTTTACATTTCAAGGATGAAACCTTGTTAACCTCAATATATTTTATTTATTATCAATTTATTTACTTCGGCAACTTTCATTAATCTCTTTATTTAAAATAATTTCGCGACCCTCCGAACCCAACTTTTGACCCTCGAACATGTTGCATAGGACCTTTAGGGCTCTTATTAAGGTCATGATAATTATTCTATTATTTTTACCTAATTAATATATTTAATTAGTTTTTAATCAATTTACTTTCTAAGAAATAATTATTGAGAGCCTAGAAAATTTTTAATAATTTTTATTAAAGTTCTTACTTTATTATTGTCATCTTGACCATACAAGACTAAAGGCAACGACCCATTCATAAAAAGTTGTGTGATTGCATTGCTTGTTATTTGTTTTAATTGTTATTTGATTTATTGTTCATTGTACCAATACTTGATTTAAATGCTAGATTGGATCCTAGAGACATGGGGTGGTATGCGAATAGAATTTACCTAGATGATGCTAGGTAATGGATAAATTGAAAAGTTTATTTTTAGATTGCCTGCAGGCTAGCGGTTGGGGTGGAAAGATCTTGTGGATGAGATCTTAGATTTCATGTTAGATTAATGGATAGTAATAAATCGGTTTATATGAAAAATCTCTATTTTACTTTTTCGTATTATTATTATCCTATTTCTTGCTAGCTGTAAAGTAAGAGGGGTAGTTGGGTTGGATTATTCTACTGGGTGATTTATCGCTCACGGATACGTCTGTATCTTGGTAAATCGATTGATTCGGCGATCAATTTGCCAGAGGGCGCATGCTTCAATGGAGGGGATTCAATGATGGTGCGGTTCGACACGGAAAGAATATTAGGAACGGAGATCGAGTATGCTTGAGATCCGTATCAAGCCTAGAGTCGACTCTGAAGTTCATGTATTTTGAATCAGTAAATCTATCTTGAGATTGTAATAGCTAACCTTTATTTTGGAAAATTATATTTAGCAAATTTTCTTAAGAAATTATTTTATATTGCTCCCAAAAAAATCAAGACGTTACATTATTGCATGCGATCGTATACTGAGGTGCTCCCCATCAGTTGTTGGAATGATAGGAACCCAGCTGAATACCTTAAAAGATACTTGCCTAGAACTACCCACAGAAGATGGTAAATTTGCACTCCATTTTTGGATTGCAATAGTAAATTTTGGAGTGAAAATATCACTATACTACCTTCATATAAAGAACTCTATAACCACACCTATTTTTATACACCCAAATACACACAGTATCTCACAAATGTTGGGCCCCACACACAATGCATCCTTGGTGTATGTGGGCCTCAACACTTATGTGAGTGTGTGTGCAATTGGGTGTGTGAATGAGAGTGGTTGTAGAAGGATGATTATCATATTAGATTAAGAATGGTAACGGGGTGGATATTGGCATATTCGTACCCTATCCCCGAAACTGAAAGCCTACCCAATTCCGCCCCAATACCTTGAATGGGGAGAAGAGGAATGAACCATAGCCGAACCAAACGAGGTTCGGGTAATGCCAGAACTGAATGAGTAATCGAATTTGCAATGGAAAAATCGGTTTATACAAATTGTGCCCACCTCGCTTTGAACCGAACCGAATCGAACCGAAAGCCTACCCAAATGACTTGTTTTCATCATTTGGTTTTCGATTAGAAAAAATCAAACCACAAATTGAATTGTAACAAAAAGAGACAGATCTTAGGAACTGAGAAACTACTGGCGATGGGAAACCGCTGATGATGAAGCAACTGAGCTAGGGCTTTTCTTGTCGGATTTGGAGAGTGTCGAGTGCTTCAAATTGATAGCTTAGAAAACAGAGACGATGAGAGTCGAGAGATGGAGGGACACAAACACAAAGAAGGAGAGGGGGAGAGAGACCTCAGATTGACGCTTTGGAAACTAGAGGGGTGGAGGGACCAAATGAGAAAAGACCAAACCCTCTGTATGTATATATAAAGGGGTAATTTTATAATTACATTGTTTCGGTTCGGGTATCGGCTGAACTGGTTCGATTCGGTTATCTAACATCCTCCACCATATCTGCACTTCCGGGGAAAATTTTGGTTATGGTTCAAGAAAAAAAAACGATTACGATTTGGATATCCATCAGTTTGGTCGAAATTATCATCCCTATATTAATTTGAAGTAGAAAAGATACTTCTACTTATTTAGTACTATTCTGTGAGTAGTAATAAAAGTAGGGTGGGAAAAGCAGTACGGGGTTACCCAACCCCACCTCCCCTCTTCTTTCCAGTTTTTCTTCTTCTTCTTCTTTTTTTTTTTTTCTCTATTCCCCCTCCCGTTCTTTCTAGTTTTAATCGTTCTTTTTTTTTTCTTCCTAATTTTCAATTCTTTTCTTTATTTGTTTCCTTTCCTGTTTTCCCCCCTTCTTTTTTTTTTTGGTTTACTCAAATTTTATTTTCAATTAACCACCACAATATCATATTTAAGACCAATGCTCCGCGTCCAAGCTAACATATCTTCTATGCTTCAAAAATCTATATAAAAAAAAAACGAATATGTATAAGTACAATATTAACCAGTCTTAACATATTTTCTCCACTTTTAATGGCAAAACAATTTGAGTCCATGCTTGGATTGGATCCTGACTGTGCTAAGTATATTTTTTCCTTTAAGACCTTTCAACGAGCACCCTAATACTCTTTATTTAGTTTCAGGACTCTTTTTAGGGTGTCTATTGAAAGGCCTTAGAGCCAAAAATTTATTACGACCATTTAGGATGAAATGTTCAGAAAAATAACATCTTTATACCGGTTCAAATTGATTGAAAATTGAAACACTTATTTTTTTAATTATAATTTTTAAATATATATATAGGAAAAAAAGGAAACAAAACAGTAGGATTAATTTTTAACTATATTTTTTAATATATAAACAGTGTAAAAGAAATAAGTGTTTCAATTTTCAATTCGTTTAAACCAGTACAAAGATGTTATTTTTTTGATCATTTCATCCTAAATGGTCGTAGTAAATTTTTGAATACACTTATTTTTTTAACTATTTTTTTTAATATATAAACGGTGTAAAAAAATAAGTGTTTCAATTTTTAATCCGTTTGAATCGGTTCAAAGATGTTATTTTTCTAATCATTTCATCCTAAATAGTCATAATAAATTTTGGCTATAAGGTCTTTCAATGGGCACTCTAAGAGCTTTAAAACTAAATAAGAAGTCTTAGGGTGCTTATTGAAAGGTCTTAGAACCAAAACTTTACTACGACCATTGAGAATGAAATGATCAGAAAAATAACATCTTTGTATTGGTTCAAACGGATTAAAAATTGAAACACTTATTTTTTTATACAGTTTATATATTAAAAAAATAGTTTAAAAAATAACTGTTTCAATTTTCAATCCGTTTGAACCGGTGCAAAGATGTTATTTTTCTGATCATTTCATTCTAAATGGTCGTAATAAATTTTTTGCTTCAAGACCTTTTAATGAACACCTTAAAAGAATCCTGAAACTAAATAATGAGTCATATGGTGCTCGTTAAAAAAGGCATGAGCCAAAAATTCATTATGAAAAAAAAAAAAAAAAAAACGATCGGGGCCGGGAAAAGGGACGTGGGGCCCGGGGGTTGTGGTGGGGGGGTGGGAAAGCAATTTGCATTCCGTCCCTTTGGAACAAGGAATAAACCTTTCCAATATTCCCCTTGAGGAAAATCCCACTCCCCCTCCACTTCTTCATTGCGGTTCCTTCCGCCAATTGATTTACCCTTTTCTCTACTCTTTCCTTATCGACACGACACGACACGAAACGAAACGAAAAATTTCAAATTCAATCAACACATTCATACAGAAAACCTAACCGATCGAAATCACACTCCACAGTTCCGTCAATCTCTCAATTGTCGTTCGAATATGGCTTCGATGGAAGGTCTGGTGCCCATAACGAGGGCCTTTCTGGCTTCTTACTACGATAAGTACCCCTTTGCTCCTCTCTCCGGCGACGTCAATCGTCTCACGACTGAAATCCGGTCAATGGCCACCGATCTGTGCAAGGACGTGTCGCTCACCGAAGGTATTGTTTTCAATTTATGGATTAAGTTAATTTTTGAATTTTTTTCCTGCGTACTTGACTCTCTTTTCTACCCCCTAGTAGACGCGATGAGTTATTTGTTGTTGTTATAGACTTACGATGATTGAAAGAGTTCACATTTCCAGCCCCTTTGGATTGAGTGATTTGGTTAGGAAAGAAAACAAAGGACTAGAGTTTCTCATTGAAGCACTCATTTGGGTTGAGTGATTTGGTGAGAAATGGAGAGAAAAGTACAGAAAAAGATTTTTTTTTTCATTGGATCCTTCCTCTTCATTTGTGAATTTGGTGAAATGATGATATTTGGTGAGAAAGGGCTCCCCTTTAGTGTCACTCCCTTTCTCCCAATCCAAAGGGCCTGCTTGTATGTTTGATTTTTGAGTTAAGGAAATGCCTGTACGTACTTGCTCCCCGATGAATCACTGAACAGCATTATTGTAGTGAAGGGAAATTGGTAGAGTCTGAGGCAAGCTATATTGAATCCTTGCGCGAAATGTAATATTGCTGATTGTAGTTATAATTAGTGCAGATGTCGGTACAATTTAGCCAATTTTCGAGTCACAACCAGTGATCTAGATCGGGCTAGACTGAGTCTAATGTAGCTGTATGTGTTTAGAACCTTTTGGTGGACCTCCAACAAGCCACGAGCGAGGCACTGCGTTCCTAGTTTCTGGGTTCCTACTTTTCGTGTGTTTCTGTTCAGATGTTTTTTAGAATATGCAAATATGTTAATCTTTTGTTTTGTTCATTCTGGTAACACTATACACCCACATTTGCATTCATTGGTGCATTAAACTTCAAAGAACTGCAAATATGTTGGATGGCATCGTAATAACACTCTTATAGTACAATGAGACTTATATTCGTAATTATTGCTTTTACAGGAGAACATTTGTTGGTACACGAAGCAGAGTGCCAGCCTCCCCACAAAATTGATGAAAACATGTGGAAGAACCGAGAACAATTAGAGGAAATTATTTACCTATTAGAAAGCTCTCATTGGCCAAAAGCGGTGAGATATATGGTTTCTTACATTTTCTAAGTTACTAAAATTTCCTATCTTTTACTGAATATGCCATTATGCAGGGGAAGTTTCCACATTGCATTCTCTTTATAATGCCAACGTATCTTCACATTGTCAAATCTTTTCTTGTTCAATTGTCTTTTGCTTGGACTTGTTGATGTCAATGTCACAGAGTCACAAGTCTAAACAATTGTAAAAAATTGAGCAGATAATTTCTAATTTGTACTTGTAATGTGGCCCAGCTTCGACAACAGTCAACAACTGAAGATGCAGAGCTTGCTTCTATTCTTGGGCAGCTAAAAGATAAGTTCGACAATGCTTTGAAGACATTAAAGTTCTTCCAGTCCAAGAATTCGGAATCTGTTTTCAACACAGGTTGGTTTTTAGATTGTGTTTCTATGTATTGGAGGGCTTATTCGGTGTTCGTGAATTGTGATGTTTATGAATTTTATCTGAGTCTTTTAATTCCAGTTTTTATATAGATCATTTGTAAATCTAACTGTCCTCCTAAGTGTAAATCTCCAGCAAATTGAAGGCAATGCATCGAGTAGATTCTGTCAAATCTTTTCATAGTTGCCTGCACTTGTGATCAAGTGCTATGTGTGACATGTGTTGTCATTTTTAGGGGCTACATGAACATCATCCCTGCCCCATGGAAGCACCTTGTCACTACACGCCTTGGTGGGGAGCAGAATTAGGGAGTCTATGTGGTTTGGTGCTTTTAAGATCTGTATCTTAGTTGCACGAAGCGGGAGCGGGTGCGGGAGCGAAAGCTGGGGCGGGAGCGGGGGAGCGAGGGAATATAGAAGCTCCCAAGGTTGGGAGCGTGAGAGGAGCGTGTACATATATTATGAAAATAATGTAGCATAGAGTATTCCACTGTAAAAGTACAAAAATTTATGAAGTAAAAATATAGGCCAAGTCCTCCATAAGTGTAAGAAATGGGATGGTGGTACAACATATGATTTTCTTTTCAAGATATCATGACTTAGGCCAGATATATGAGTTCATCGAAGACTAATTAATAAAGCCAAGTGATAAATCCTTGGTTTTCTATACAAATATCATACAAAAACTCCCATCTTTGTAAGGAGTGAGCTCCCACCTCGATGGGAGCGAGCTCCCGTCAAGCTCCTTAGGAGCGCAAAAGCGGGCTCCCAAGGTGGGAGCGGCACTATTTTAGGAGCTCCCTGCAACTAAGATCTGTATGCTCCCTTGGTTGGCCTTATTTTGCCTAGGTATTGCCACTGTCATGAGTTTTCTATTGGGTGGTCCTTGAGGGTTGGGGCTTTGTTTGGTTTAGTTTTGAGGGAGGTTTTTGGGGTAATGAGTGAAGAGAGAGATAGAGAAATGAGAGTAATAATTGGGGAGAAACCTTGTTGGGACCGTGCATAGTCTCCAAATACCCTAACGGCCTGTTTGTTTGGAGCTCTGTAGCACCGACACTCCTACAAGTCGGCGTGTCCCCATGTTCGATACGGATACATGCGGGGGACACGGCAAAATATGTATGGGACACGATAAATTTAATTAATTTTTTAGGGGGGACACGACAGGGACACCTGAGGGAGACGTATGGGGACACTACAAGAGTTAAATATGCAATTTTTTAAAACAAAATGTGTAGTTGCTTCATATATTTTGGAATAAATATTATGTTTTATGATGTGTATATATGATGCTTGCTTATAAATATTGAATCTCCAATCTTACAAACCTAACTATATTTTCACTGGTATACTATAAATATTATTTATTTATTTATTTATACGTGTCTCCTGTGGTGTCTGTGTCCCCATTTCTTAAGAAATTCCATGTCCCATATCCGTGTCTGAGTCCGAGTCTGAGTCCGTATCTATTTTTGTGCTACATAGGTTAAGAGGATATTGAAGGCGGATATTTGGTGAACCTGGATATTGAAATCCGGGTTGAGGTACATTTGACGTTTGTTGTGTTTTTGCCTAGCCGGATATGAAATCCTTGGATATACTTATCCTCTTGGAGGGAGATAAGTTTCAGACATCCCCAAGGGTCTCCAAATTTAATCCGGATAGAAACATTACCCAAATACCCTTGTTGGCCCCATCCTTCATTTAAAAAGTTGAATTAATCTCACTAATAATTGTTTTATATGCTATGCGAGAGGGGGCATCAGTTTTAAAAAGCTCGATTTTGGAGCCTCATGGTTTTAAATCAGCCCAAATGGATTTTGATCTTTTCATCATCTGCCCCGTCGGCTTTGGATGTTCAAAAAACAAAAAAAGGAAATTGATACAGAACGATCATAGACGAAAACAGAAAAACAGACTTTAAATCGAAACCCAGATTGCAAATTGATTCAACATCTAAGTTACATGGACTCGGGTGCAAGTATCAGGTGCGGGTGTAAGTCCAAGCGTCGGACCTTCCTAAACTTAAATCTTAGGATACGTGGATATGTGTTCCCAGCTTGGGTATGGGGACACATCTTGAACTCTTGTTTGTATTATATATTGCATAATTTTCTCAAATTATGTACTGTAAACTATGTTTACAAATGTATTTAAACAAGTAATGGTTAAGAAAATTATGTTTTTGCTATTTCCCTATTTCTTGTCTGTGAAATACTAGAAATATCGCTTTTCTGGCTAATTTGATATTCCTTTTATGTAAGTATCTTAACAATTAGAGGATCCGAGTGTCCAAAAGGATACGGGTGTCGGACACATCGACACGAGTACTTGGGCCAAAATGAAGGATCCATGTACCATAGTTCACCATCAATTGTTTTGACTTGGCATATGCACTTCAGTTTGGTTTTAATTTGTTTGCATATATGTTTTGGAGAGGTTGATTGATGCTCAAATTGGTGAAGTTCGGTCACTGACACCGGCAACCGGAACGAGTGGGAAAAAGGGGGGCAAAATAGGAATCTTACACCATTGCACATTGTTCAACTCCTCGTATCCGCCTTCTATAATAACTAAACAAACCAAGTAACCTTTAATCCATCCTTCTGAAATAATCCTGCCTTCAATCATATCCACCTCTTTATCCCCCTCTTTTTATATCCCCTTCTCCCCTCCAAAACATATCCCGCTAACAAACGAGCAATAAGTGTGCAATATCCAATGCGTCGGTCATACTCTTGTGAGTTGTTACCTCTTTGTCTTGTTGGTGGTGTTAATAGCGCAATTTTTTGTTGCAAGTCTGGCAGAACCCTATTGGATCATAGACCTATAACCTGGACAACAATCCTCCTAACACCACTTGGTAACTTGCACAACATGACTATTCCCCTTTTGCCAATGTTAATATTTCCATTTTACAATGCTAAGCCTTAAATAATTAATTTTAATGTTGGTGACTCTATTCGTTGGACTATATGGCTGAACCACAACTCGAAGTCTTTGAATGCTGTTATAAAATCAAAATTAAGGCTTAGGGTTGTAAAACAATAGATTTCGTGCACAAACTCACTTAGGAGTTCTCGTTTATCGCATCAAGTATTGTACACCACCCCCCTCTTTGCAATACCCACATAAACTGATGTTCGTGGTTTTGACAAAGCACGAGGCTGAATGAACACCAATTCAATAGTTAAACGTGCATAAAGTACCAATCCCTTCATGCTTACCCAGTGTTTTAAATGGCGAAAGGCGCACCAGTCCCTTGGGGCTTTAGCGCAAGGCGCGGCGCGCGCTTTCTTGACGCGAAGCGCACAAAAAAAAATTTCTTCGCAATGAGCCAAATTTTATTAAAACAAGTTTTCAACACAAACAAATACTTGTAAAACTTTCAAATGTCAAAAAACATAACATGGCAATGGTTAAACGAAAGTACCAAACACGAAACATAACATATCATCCATGAAAAGCTAACATAATAATTTTTAGCCTTAGAGACATAACAAAAGGATTAAAGGCAATAAAATCTAGAGTCATGCATAGACATTAATCATCATTCTCAGAACCAAGAACTTCATCTTCAATTTCATCATCATCATCTGATGATTCTGATTTATATCCTTCCACATCTTCCTCCTCCTCATCATCCGTCTCCCATTCTCCCTCTTCAATCACCTCATCTATAAGAGATGTCTTTCCTCTTGAAGCCTTAGCCTTTGGAGTTGGTTTTGCAATTTTCGCGATAGGTGTTGAGTCTGTTGACTTTGAACTTGATGCTCTAGTTGTTTTCATTGGTTCTTCGGCTCCAGAAGCTAAAGCAACATCATCCCAATTCAAATCATCACCTCGCTCATACACAGCTTCGTCCTCCTCCATCTTCCCAACCAACCATTCATTGCTCTCGTCAATATCTTTCAAAGATATAGGATCAATGCGATCACGTTTGAAGTATCGGCATCTCAATGCTCTATTGTACTTAACATATACCAAATCATTGAGGCGCTTTTGAGCTAGTCTATTCCTTTTTTTTTGTGTGTGAATCTGCATTATCAATTAATTATACAAAGGACTTAAATTCATGATCATACATAACTAAAGGAAGTCAATGAATGAACTTGATTATCATATTCTCACATGCTCAAAGACACTCCAATTACGCTCGCATCCCGAGGAACTACAAGTAAGGCTAAGAACTTTGACGGCAAATTTTTGCAATTCGGGAGTGTCATGACCAAATGAGGCCCACCAGTCAGCTACACACTCTAGAATATTGATATTGGAAAACATTCGTAAAGTGCAACTCTTAGGATTTAAATTAGTAACTAGGTTAAGGTTAACATGCTGATACCTAGTACCCTTGTATTTCTTTGCCTCTTTGCCATTGGGTTACCGAAGAGTCCTTCAGCTCTCTCATACTTCATCAAGTCAACACAAATAAGGTCTTGTGTAGCAATATTGGGAATCAACTTTGCGATGCATTTGTATAGGCCTCCAATAACTTCTGGAACTTTGCAAGCATCTGGATCTTTGTAAAAAAATTCAGGATTTAAGTAAAAACCAGCTGCATGCAAAGACCGATGCAATTGGAATTCCCACCTCTTGTCGATTATCTTATAGACCTCATCATACATCTCCTTGTTTTGATTGAAGGGATTTGCAATCGTTTCTTTAGCCCGATCCATAGCCTCATAAATGTATCCCATTGGAGGCTTGACTTCTCTATCAACCAATCTAAGTACCTTAACAAGTGGGGATGTGAACTTGAGGGCAAGGAGCACATTCCTCCAAAATGAGGCCATCAACATGAGTTTTTCTACTTGTTTTCCTCCTTGCTCTTTTGCCCATTTGCTATTGGTCCACTTCTCTGAAGTGAACATCTTCCTTAAGTTTCCCTTTTGTTCATAAACCCTTTGCAAAGTCAAAAAAGCGGTTGCAAATCGAGTTTTTGCCAGCTTAACGAGCTCCTTCCCCTTGGTAAATTGCCTCATCATATTCAACAAAGAGGGTCGATTATAAATATAACCATGAATCATTATTGCCCTTTCCCAAGTTGTCTTCAAATTTGGTAACTTAAAAATGTCTTCTAACATCAAGTCTAAGCAATGGGCAGCACACGGAGACTAAAACGAGTGAGGTCGTTTTGCCTCCAACAACTTCCTTGGTAATTGTTATAAATAAGTGGTATTAGAAGTTAAAACTAGAATAATAAGTGATTTTCAATTGTTCATAACTTCAAGTACGTAACACAACCAAATAGCAAATTAAAATTCTCACCTGCCGCCACATTTGCCGCGGCACTATCCGTAATAACTTGAACCACGTTTGCTTCTCCAATATGCTCCACCCACGCATCAAGCAATTCAAATATCATTTCTGCATCCTTTACAACTCCAGAAGCATCCATAGATTTCAGAAACATGGTCCCTCTCGGAGAATTCACCAAAAGATTCATCAATGTTCTATTTTCCTATCAGTCCACCCATTGCTCATTAGCGTACACCCATATTGTTCCTGGTCTTTTTTTTGCTCCTCCATCAACTTGTTAACATGTTCTACTTCTTTTTTTAGAAGAGGAACTCGCACTTGATGATAAGTTGGTGGAGGCAAACCCGGACCGTATTGCCCGATAGCCTCTATCATTGGCGCAAAACTATCATTGTTCACAACATTTAGAGGTATCCCACAATCATATATCCACCTTGCAATAGCCTGATGAGTCCGGTCTTTCAATATTTTCTTATATGGTTCATTCTCATCAATTTTTGGCTGCTTGCCCTTGGCTTTTCTATTTTCCACCACCACCTCTGGTTCAAGAGTGTAGTAAGTGTCGAGAGGCCCTATGGTTCTTGGTTTCTTAGGCTTAGAATGAATAGATGCGGTGGTGCTTCCGCGAGTAGAAGATTTCTTAGAAAGAGGATTGGATTCAACAATATCATCATCGTCAAGGTCATAATCATCATCATTCATTGCATCATCAAAATCTGGTATAGACTTAATT
Source organism: Rhododendron molle (assembly GCA_025413875.1). Taxonomy (NCBI): domain Eukaryota; kingdom Viridiplantae; phylum Streptophyta; class Magnoliopsida; order Ericales; family Ericaceae; genus Rhododendron; species Rhododendron molle. The sequence goes on from CM046391.1 coordinate 27,680,070, forward strand.
TGACTTTTTGCTTCATCCCTTTTACGTATAAACTCCCTCATCTCCTCTCTAACCTCAGGTGGGCATCGGTGACATGCCGCCGTATTCCTTTTAGCTCCTCCGGCAAGGTGTTGCTTAATTCTTGACAGACCCCCATTTTTCACTTCGTTACAAAAAATACATTTCAACTTGGTAGAATTGTTCGGATCAACCTTTTCGCAATACTTCCAACCAGGATCCTTTTTACTAGTATTTTCAGATGTCATCTACAATTAACAAGTACAAATAATACCACAAAGTCATAAACACATATAGCTGGAGCTGGGAAAAAAAAAAACTAACATCCACAGCCACTGGCCACGTAAAAAAAAAATGAAAAAAATTCCTCGACTGAAAAAACTACCATAAAGTCATCTACAGTCAGGGAAAAAAAGAGAGAAAAAACTGGCCAGGAGGAGAAGAGGGAAAAAAAAATTGGCCAGGACTTCAGAGAAAAAAAAGAAGAGGAAAAAAAAAGATAAAAAAGAAGAGGACGAGAAGAGCGTAAAAAGAGAGAAAAAAATAAGAACGAGGAGGAAAAAATTTCACCAGAAGAAGAAGAAAAGGAGGAGAAGAGGAGAAGAAAAATTGGTCACGGGGAAGAGGAGGAGAAGGGGAGAAGAAAGAAGAAAAAGTCACGGAGAAGAGGAAGAGGAGGAGGAGGAGGAGAGGTTACCGTCGTCGACTGAAGCTGCTGTTGTCGACTGAAGCTGCAACCTTGATCGATTGATCGACTGAAGCTGCTCTCGAATCTCGATCGACTGAAGCTGCTGCTGATATCTCGATCGCCTGAAGCTGCTCTGCTGCTGGGTTACGCTGGGTATGCATTGTATGGTCAATTTAGGGCTAAATCAGACATAAAAGAAAAATTATCCAGTGCATCGCTGCCATTGCATGTGTTTTCTGCACCGTCGGATCAATTTTTGGATCAAAGACAAAAAGCGTGCGCCTCTGTGCCTTGCGCCATAGCATGTGCCTTGATGCTTTGCGCTATAGCGCTATCCATCGAAGCGCAAAACCTGCGCTGCGCTTCCCGCGCTTTTGAAATCACTGTGCTTACCGATATATTTTATGAATTAACAATGAATTCGTTGCAGATGAGTGCTTCAGGTTTCTCATTGGTTATTTCATGGTCAAATAATGATGGAATTTGTTGATACATTTGCAGTTATGACCTATATGCCCCAAGACTTTCGGGGGACATTGATCAGACAACAGAGAGAACGGTCAGAGAGGAATAAGCAAGCTGAGGTTGATACTTTTGTAAGTTCAGGTGGAAGTATACGGGATCAATATGCTCTGCTTTGGAAACAACAAATGGAGAGGTAATGTTTCAATTTTTCTTTTTTCCAGATCAGGTATACTTGGAACATTAATGATTGCTCATGAAACATGACTCATTTCAGGAGGAGACAGTTAAGTCAGCTTGGTTCCGCAACAGGTGTCTACAAGACGCTTGTGAAGTATTTGGTTGGAGTGCCACAGGTAATTCCTCTTTTGGCTGATTGTTCAACCAACATATGTGGTTATGCCTGTCTTCCTAAACTCCAGTTTATGAATTGTTTTGACAATGATTGCCTTTGTTCAGTAGTGATTGGTCTGAAGCTGAAAACATTTAAACTGCTAATTCGTGACAAACTGTATAAATCTTGAACTTTGTTGCATGTTGGACAACTTAAAGTATAGGTTATCCTTACGATACTTTTGTTTGGCGCAGGTTCTACTTGATTTCATTCGGCAAATTAATGATGATCACGGGTACTTCTATGTGCTTTTGGGCAAGAGTATTTGTCCTCTTGTATCTTTATTTTGTGTTCTAGTTACTTGTTCAATCCCCAAAGAATGCTACTGAAAATGGGCAAATTGTTTGATAAAACCATTGATTTGAATTTGCTCCAACTTGTCAAACATATGGTCTCATTGTACTAGAATGACTAATTACTAGGCCCATGGAGGAGCAACGACAACGGTATGGACCACCTTTGTACAGCCTTACAACAATGGTTCTCAATATTCGACTTTTTCTTACTCTATCACTGGGGCAATTTGAAGCTAGAAAAGTGTGAGATATCTTGTAATCTTTCCAGTTCCTTGAGTATTGTTAGCATCAATTGAGCTGTAAATATGAACTGTGTCGGCTGGGCTCTTGTTCAGCTATTATAATGGCCTTGCTCTTGTGATTGTATTTTTGGGCTTACAATACCTTTGTGCTCTTGTTTGTTGAGCAGACAGAAGGACCAAATAACTATTTTGGAAGAAGCAGTTGATGTATATACCTCTGAGTTTGAAAGATTCATTAAATTTATGGGGTATGCTTTCTGATTTCTTCTCCCATATGTTATAATTTACTTGGCTGTTAGTGGTGAAGAGATTTTTATGTCAATTGTGTATTCAGTATGGACTAAACACCCTAATAGATTACACGTCCCCTCTTTATTAGTCTTACCAATCTAACCTGGCCCAATGGTATAAATGTTATGTAAGAAGATCGAAATTCTGATGAGACAAATATTGTTACACCAATTGTTAGTGAAGAAGGCCTGAAAGTTTCCTCCAATCTGGTAACACGTAGTTCAGCCATCTTTGAACTCTTATGACTTAAGAGCGTTGTTCTTTTGGTTTCATTGCTAAGAGCAGATGAGGTCTGCGTCTTCTGTAGAGCATGCCTGATGAGCTTAAAGGGTCTTTGACGCTTTTCTAACAAAGTAGCTGGTGAAGCATATGATTAAGGAAATTGGTGACAAGTAATAATTTATTTCAACATGAGTAGTTGTTGTTTCTGAAATGTCTATAGTGCATTGTTTCGAAGTGAAGCATCTTTTCACCTCCTGCTAGATGATTCACGAGCAGCCTTTTAGTTCATGAATATTAGGTTGTGTTCAGGAATATTAAACAGATAGCTGATGTTTCAAGTTTATGTAGTGTTTAACTCGATGGTGGACTACAAATCTTTTGACTCTGACATGTCCAAACCTCATGTCTTGATTAGCGTGTCTGCTGTTGCAGTGAGGTCTTTGCCAATTCCCCTTTCTTCATTACAGCAGAGGTTGCTGGTACCACTGAAGGGAGGTAGGTGTTGCAGTTTTTATGCAGTGGTCATTAATTCTACTCTCGTCAACGCACATATCATGAATCGATTTGTTCTCTGCAGGAAAGATGAAGACTATAAAGAAACAAGCATTCCTGCTGGGAGAACTTTTGAGGTTAGCCTCATATTTTGGTTCAAAAGTTCAATTCTTCAAACTGGAACTGATACATTTTTTACTTCTGTTTTTGGCTTTTACATAGCTACTTTATGTGTTTCTAGAAGCTATTAAAGTTGCCAAGTGTCTAGTGATAATGTGCGAGTATTGTGCTCCAAGGAAGTACCTTCACATCTGATAAACAATGGTACCCTACTTAGAGAAAGTTTAGATCCTGCTTTATGAAAATGTGGGGGGTGATATTTTTTTTCAAGAAATTATAATTCAGGTGCATGCATGCATGCACAGACACAGAAATCAGAATATGGCCATGATACACTAGGAACATGCTAACCATGGAACACCTTCAAAGAGTCGGACGTGAATATGGAAAAATGTGAACAGATTTCTTTGTATAAGAAACCTGCAATTATGTTGTTTTCACAGTTCTACTTAATGTTACTCTCCAACTTGAAGCTTCATCTTGTATAAATCACACACTTGTACGGTTCTTCTGCCTGCTTTCTACGAACGCCATACATTGCTCCTGTTAAAAGGTTACTGTAGGTCATTGGGGGCGGGTTATTAAAGTTTCATGTAAGTGCCTAAGTCACCCAATATAATTATATTGAATAGGGCACGCTGGAGGATTCGAGAATATTTTAGAGCATGTCTGAGAAGTACGTATCTGATAAGGACATTATTACTCCCTTGAAGTGTCTGGGCTACTTTAGCTCGAACTACTACAATTTTTAATTTCTAGTCTAGGAATGAGAACTAAGAATTATGTTTTGAGTTCAAAGATTATCCTCACTTAAGAGACTTATCGTATTTTTGTTGGAGCACTGTTAAGTGTTAACTGGCACTCAGAATTGAAATTGTAACAGCTCGACAAGGATCACACACCGTTGACACCACCATTGTTATTATTCCATCATCTCCTTCGTCACTAGTAATGTGGCAATCACCAACAATCAATCAATGCTACAATAATGCCAGCACAAAAATATTATTTGGTGCTCTGTAGAGAACAAAAATTTGAGTCCTAGGTACCTTAGTTAAAATTAGAGCATTATAGATCTCCCAAAATGAGTGGTAGCTTTAGTTGGTTAGTTATTTTGATTTGACCTTGTTGGTTGCACTTCTATTTGTGGAATTTGGAAGTCAATTACATTATTGTTGCATGTTTACAGCGCAATATGATGTACTCTAGTTAGAGTTGTAGACTTGTAGTGATTAAAAAAAAGGCTCGTATTCTTTTGGAGCTATACATTTAATTATATGTTGGTCAATTGTGTTAGAGAGGTATGGAAGAATTTCTTATGACAAGTTCGAATATCTTGAAGGCATCTTAGAAAAAAGTTTGTGACATGTCTTCATTTCAGGCTTCCGTGACGTTATCTTTCTAAGAGGACTCCTTTGTCCATGATTTAGAGATATTGGAGAGCTATTTGTGACATGTATTCTTGACTATCTTTTACTATTCTTTTCCCCTTGTTCAACTACATGTCCCTGCTGAAACTTTCTATCTTTTCCACTTTACCAATAAATATCTGATTTGATTCTTCAAAAAAAGGAAAGTTAGCATTCACAGTACTCTTGCTGGTTGTTGCTCAGCTACTGCTGCTGCTCAAGTTTTGTGATTCTCATCTGTTAAAACTCTTTCGTTTTACTTTCAAAACTACAGTCTAGAGTTATTATTTCTCAGTACTGAAGTGCATTTTTGCGGTAATCTTGTGAAAAGCTATTGAATATAGATTTTTGAATTGAGAGTTGCTCCTTCAGTGCTTGGTTATGAGCTGTTTTGTTCACTTTGTCTAATTGTCTATGTTTTCTTATTTTTTCTTTCCTATTTTTCTTTATTATCATTCTTCTCGTTACAGTACATACCAATTAGTCAGTCCATTGGACCGGTTACCGAGGTAAAAAAATGTAATGATGTAGGACACAATAAGGGAGGTGTAGGGTTTTCGTAACTAATGAAAGGATTAGGGTTAAGGCGTAGCTAAATAGGATAAACGAAATCAAAACAAGTCTGTTTTTGGTTCTGTACTTCTGTGAACAGTTCCCATGAACAGTAGTGGGGGCTGACCGTAAATATAGTAAGGAATAAAAGATAAAAAAGAAGAAAGCTCTAGGAATCGTTCCTAGAGGGTTTAGGCATCATACCTATTTGATTGCATTAGACAATCCATAAAAGAGGCTTCAAAAGCTCTAAATTTTCTCAATTCAACTCTATTAAATTTTAGGCATTAAATCGCTTTCTATAGCCTAGAAGACTTCCAAAACAAAGAAGGAAACAAATCATACTAAAACCTTTCTTCCGAAACCTATGAAATACTAAAAAGGACTCCAATAAGATCTAAAAAATAATTTTTGACCCGCAAGATGACACATGGGCGACCCCTATGACCCATGTCCAGAAATTCTGTAAATTGCCAAAATACCCTTGAACCGCAAAACTACTAAAAACTGACTTTGAACCATAATTACCCTGACTCTAGCATAAATAGGACTCTACTAAGACTTAAGACATAGTTTCCTTGTTTCATTGATCCCAAACAAGCTTGATTACACCATTTCCAAACGCGGATGAGTCCTTAATCTTGTTTTATCTTGCTCCTCTCATGGACCACATCAAGTACTTGACAATTGACATCTACTGCATGTTCTTTGCATGTCTGTTGATATGTGAACTCTATGGTCATCATTTTGGTCCACCACATGTCATCTGGATCACACTTGGAGGGACATCTTAAACAATTGTCATGTGGCATTCACTTGGCCAAACGTATGCTTATTGGGGAAAGGAACAATTGCTGTGTGTCTGCTTCAGTAACATGAACCTCAGGAGAGATGTAGTGAGGCTCTTTCGTAACCATTGTGGCGACAAATAGATACGTGACAGTTAGGTCTATGCCTAAGCTGGTGGGTGGGTCTACAACCTTAAATTGAAAAAGTACAACACTGCAGTCTTCTATTGCCTCTTTCTTTATCATTGGGCATAGAGGTAGCGAGGCACTTTCTTGACATCCTGGCGACAAATAGATAAGTGACACCTTATATCTAACGCCTAGGCAACTAGGTTGGTCGGTGGGATCTGCAAGGTTAAAGTGAAAAAGTACTTCGACACTTCCAGACTCCAGGGTCACGCAACAGTGTACAGTGTTCTAGACCTGTCTTCCACTGCCAATGTTTTCTTGACGTGCTATTAAATTAGCATCATTATTAGATTTCGACCCTCATGATGGAATCTTTTGGAAGTCTGAACTTTTTTATTCTGTGAACTGTTTGGAAACTTAGAATTGCTAATCCTGTAGACAGTTGTTGCTAAGAACATCTGTTAGCTTGTGCATATTTCATTGATAGGAATTTCCTTTCAGACAATTGATGAACATGGTTCTCTGCTAGGTTTCCTTTACTGTGGAATCTCTTAACTCGTATATTGCTTGGGATTTCTCGTTGTCGCAAGGCAAAGTGAACCTGGTAATGCTCTCACATCTTCATAGCAGTATTTTATTCAACGAGATTGTTCATTGTGATCACTTTAATTGAGCTAATGAAAATTCAGGTCATAGTATTCATCGTACATGGGTGGCTCCTTTCCATCTTTTTTCTAGTAAATATTCTCACATTTTGCAGACAGATATTATAATCTTTTTCTGTGAGATTTGTCATTTTTTCATGTTTTCCAGTTAAAACTTGCTATTTATGATCAAAGTTGAGCAATCCAGAGACATGGCCGAATTAAGTCGATTACAAAGAGTCATGATGAATTATATTCGGGGAACGATTAGCACAGAATTGAACCTTTTTTGTTGTTCTTTCCGGTACTAGGAAGTTTTTCGGTCAAATGAGAATTCATTGAGATGAACATAACATCCAAAGGATCAAACAGGGCATACCTTCCAGTTACAAGTGCCCTGAACGTGGTACCTACATTATCACGTTTGAAAGCCATGCAGATGCAGTCAAAAGAAATAATATCGTACAGTTGTACTATATGGGGTTGGGTTGCCATGCAGAAGATTTTTTGCTTGGCTTGTCACTGGAGGTTCTGACCGAGGTTATGAATCCCGTACCGGCCGGTACATACCGGTATTGTCCAAATCCGGTACTCTACACCTTTAACTCCGTTCTGCCTCAAATACCATTTGGTACCAGCTATACCGGTAATTACCGGACACTATCGGACTACTTTTAAACTTATTTTATGCTTCACCGGACAATACCGTCCAGTACTGGTAAATACCGAGCGATACCAGACAAATACCTGACTACTTTTTATTTTTAATAAATGTGTATATTATACTAATAATATGCAGTGTGGCCTCTTTTTGTATATGGGTGGCATTCTCTTAATGCCTTCTTTCTAATATATTTATTTACTTATAAAAAAAAAAGTGTATATTATACTAATGAATTCTTTTATGTAGGAAAAGAACACTAATAGTGATAAATCCGAATCAGTACCTGGTATCTTAACGGTACTGGTACGGAAGGAAAACCGATATTCTAGCCGGTACGGTATTCAGAACCTTAGTTGTGACAGAGCAAAGAAAGAAAAGATGAAGAAGTTTTGTATTACTGAATTATACATAATACAATGTTACCAAACGTTTAGATAGAGGAAAACCTAGAAAGCAAAAGATACTACCCTATAATAGAAGATACAAAGAGATATGATCACGATGTTACGATACAATCTATACCTAAAATAGGAGATACGATGAGATCCTGACACATTTAAATTCAGGGGATATATGGAGACGCTTTTTTTTTTTTCCTTTGGTCTATAGTCCCCCAAGCTTTTAAATGATTTTTTGCTTGGCTTGTACTAAACTTTTTTTAAAGGCGCATCATGGATGGCCATTTCAGCTCAATGATGAAGTTATTCATTCGCAACTCACGAGGAAAAATTTCATCAAAAGTCAACGTTTTCATAATAACATAACATAACCCATTTAGTCCCCAATCATTGGGGGTATGGGCGGAGGATGATTGGAGACAGACCTATCCTTTGGCAATATATGCACAAAGTGGCTGCTCTCAGAATACCACTAAAAAACTGAGATTTGGGGGTTAATTAGGATATGGTGTCCTCGTTATTAGTTTGTTGTGGGTGCCTTTTTGTTTTGCATCTGGTAACACTTAGGAATGTTTATTCTAAACTTAGCCTACTACAAAACAGTTCTACCCTTACTTGCTTTCCCATTCCTTTGTGGTACACTCCATTTTACCAGCTTTGGGAGGAATCATAGGATCTCTGTAAAATTAATGAAAGTTTAATGATAGCTTAGCATTAGTAATCCTAGTCTTTTTGTTGTGACAATGAGGTTTAACATGGGAGAAATTTAGTTAGTTACTCAGTCGTTGAGTTTCATTGATGTATTGTGTTGGCTACACTTTAGTTATCAGCCGGTCCCAAGCCTGGATAAAAGAGGAGGGTTGTGCGTTAGGTAGCTGACAGCCAGCACATAAAAAAGCCCGTCAGATCCTTATGACATGAATCCAAATATGATAACGAGACATGTTAGGGCGTTCCCTTTAAGCGACGCATTGTGCCTGCCTTCGGGTCCTTCGAAAAATGAGCAAGGGGCGCCACACCGGCGCCCGGGTGTGGTGATAAGTGAGCAAGGGTTCTCGCGCGTGCCTGGACAAGCGCGGGTAAAGAAGCTAGCCCAGGACTATAGGATTCGTTTAGCAACTTGGAATGTAGGGACATTAACGGGAAAGACTAGGGATCTAGTTGACACCATGCTTAGGAGGAGGATTAGTATAGCTTGCCTTCAGGAGACTAAGTGGGTAGGGGAGAAAGCTAGGGAGATAGATGACACAGGTTTTAAGCCTTACTATACGGGTAAGGATAGATATAGAAATGGGGTAGGTATCGTAGTAGATAAACACCTGAAAGACTCGGTAGTTACAGTCACGAGGAAAGGAGACTGGATTATTTTAGTTAAGCTTGTGATCGGAGGGAGCATAGCTAATATTATTAGTGCTTACGCACCCCAACTAGGCTTGGATGATCTTGCTAAAGAGCAATTCTGGGAGCAGATGGATGACGTGGTCCAAAAGATACCTTTTGGGGAGAAGCTATTTATAGGAGGTGATTTCAATGGTCATGTGGGAGGGCATAAGCAAGGGTATGAGAAAGTGCATGGTGGCTTTGGATTTGGTGACCTCAACGAAGGTGGTCGGAGGATTTTAGATTTTGCAGTAGTGTTTGACCTTGTAGTGGGAAATACTCTCTATAGGAAGCGCGAAGAGCATTTAATTACCTTTAAGAGCGGAGCCAATAGAAGCCAGATCGACTATTTTCTTGCTAGAGGTGCAGACCGCTTGACATGTAAAGATTGTAAGGTTATTCCTGGAGAGAGTCTAGTGACACAACATAGACTTTTGGTGTTAGATATCTGTCTCAAGGGGAATATTAGAAGGAGAAAAGAGACCAGTTGCCCACGGACTAAATGGTGGGGCCTAAGGGGGGATAAATTAAAGGTATTCAAGGAAAGAATGTCTCAAGAAGTTTGGTGGGAAGTGGAAGGCGATAGTGACAGCATTTGGAATACCATAGCCGACGGTATTAGAAGAATATCGAAAGAAGTTCTTGGGGAGTCGAAGGGAAAAGGTCCAATTTCTAAGGAGACATGGTGGTGGAGTGACGAGGTTCAGACCATGGTAAAAGCTAAAAAGGAGTCCTTCAAAAAGTGGCAAAAGGACCGAAATGAGAAAAATTTTCAGGGTTATAAGCAAGCTAGCAAGGAGGGTAAGAAAGCTGTTAGGGAGGCTAAGTTGAAAGCCTATAAGAATTTCTACGATAGACTCGATAGTAAAGATGGAGAAAAGATTATTTATAAACTTGCTAAGTCGCAGGAAAGGAGAACTAGAGACGTTTCTCAAGTTAAGTGTATAAAAGATATTGATTCGGTGGTGTTGGTAAAAGACGAGGCGATCAGGGATAGATGGAAGTCATATTTCGAGAAGTTGTTAAATGAGAAACATGAAGGAGGCTTTGGTGGGGAGGAAGTGTATATACTTGGTGAGAACATAGAATATGAATTCTATCGGAGAATACAAAAGTTCGAAGTGGTTAAAGTTTTGAAAAGGATGAAACCGGGTAAGGCCTTAGGACCAGATGGTATACCTATTGAAGTGTGGAAAAGTCTAGGTGACCTGGGGGTGACTTGGTTGACGAAATTGTTTAACAAGATTATTTTGACTAGGAAAGATGCCCGACGAATGGAGAAGGAGCACGCTAGTACCTATCTATAAGAATAAAGGAGATATTCAAAGCTGTAACAACTATAGAGGAATTAAATTGGTGAGTCACACAATGAAGTTGTGGGAGAGAGTTATTGAGTATCGCTTGAGGATGGTGACTACGATGTCAGAGAAACAGTTTGGGTTCATGCCTGGGAGATCAACCATGGAATTGGAAGCTATCTACCTATTACAGAGAATGGTAGAAAAGTACAAAGCAAAGAAGAATGATTTTCATATGGTTTTCATAGACTTAGAAAAGGCATATGATAGGGTGCCTAGGGACATCATTTGGTGGGTTCTGGTTAGAAAGGGAGTGACCAAAGGGTATATCGAGGTGATTAGAGACATGTGAGGTGATTAGAGACATGTATGATGGTGCCGTCACTACCATTCGATCACCAGTAGGGGAAACGAGTGAATTTCCAATCACTGTCGGATTGCATCAAGGGTCAGCCTTCAGCCCGTACCTCTTTGCCTTAGTTATGGATGAATTGACCAGACAATTTCAGGAGGATATCCCTTGGTGTATGATGTTTGCAGATGACATTGTCCTCGCAGATGACATTGTCCTCGTAGATGAAACTGCTAGAGGTGTTAATACAAAACTAGACATTTGGAGGGAAGTATTGGAGTCAAAGGGTTTTCGAATAAGTATGAGTAAAACTGAGTATATGGTGTGCAAGTTTAGTGGCACCAGCAGTGCGCCTGAAGAAAAAGTGATGATCCAAGACCAGGAGATACCTAAGAGTGATCATTTTAGGTACTTAGGCTCAATTATTAGTAGTGATGGAGAGATTGCCGATGATGTGACCCATAGGATCCAAGTGGGGTGGCTCAAGTGGAGGAGCGCTACTGGTGTACTTTGTGACAAGAGGGTACCCACAAAATTGAAGGGAAAATTCTATAGAATTGCCATCAGACCAGCGATGCTTTATGGGACAAAGTGTTGGCCTATTAAAAAACAACAGGTTAACAAGATGAGTGTAGCGGAAATGAGAATGTTAAGGTGGATGTGTGGTAAGACTAGGTGAGACAGGGTTAGAAATGAAACGGTTCGTGAGGAGAATAGGCTAAAGTGGTTTGGGCATGTCTACCGTAGTCCAGGAGATGCAATAGTAAAGAGAGCGGATAGGATAGCTTTAAGTAGCAATGCTACGGGGAGGGGTAGACTTAAATTGACATTAGATGTTGTGGTGCACAAAGATTTGAGTATAATAAGTTTGTGCGAACAAGGGGCCCTCGACAGAGCTCAAAGGAGAAAACGGATTCATGTAGCCGACCCCAAGTGATTGGGACATAAGGCTTGGCTTGGTTTGGTTTGGTTTGGTTATTGTGTTGGCTGCACTTTGTGACATCCATGACATTTAAGTTAACGGATTATTTTCCCTAAAATTTATGCTTAACGTGGTTGTGGACAGGATATCGGATTTAGCGTGGAGCACACAGATTCTTTGGGGCAAAAAACGGTAAATGTCACTTCGAGGACATTGTTGTTCCGATATTAATTGCTTTTTGTATGTGGTTATTTGTACAATCCTAAATAGGCTCTTTTTCTTTTACTATTCTCATCATTTGGCTCTTCTGTTTTCTACATTTTGGCTTAAGTCGTAATGATGTTTATGTACACTTGTGAACATGTTATTATCGCACAGCTGATCTTGCCTTACCGACGCTATGAATCTGACCAAGTAAGTTTTTCTTTATTGTTGCTGGCTACAGATACTACACACTATGGTAACTATCGCTCTACGAGAGTTTGTGATTTTGTTGTAGGGAAACTTCTGCACAGTCATGGCTGGACACTACAGGCTCCTCTGGGACAATTCATATTCAACCTTTTTCAGAAAGGTAGGCACACTTGGTCAAATGTTTTAACCAATGCATAAATTTTCTGTGGTGGTGATTAATGATGAGTATGAGTAAATTCAAATTTTATTGGCTACTGGTGTGAGACATGATATTGATTTTGACCATTTGCTTCGAGGAAGTGGGATAATATTGGGTAAATACTGATGTTTCTATGAACCTCAGAATGGTTCTTTCATAGCAGTACGGCATATGGCCTTTGTTTTGTTCAGCCCAGTACTATCCTCTTTTCAAAAAGTAGTCACCATTGAATGGTTCGGGATCATCTCCTTGAAAACTTTAGTCTGTATTTGCAATGAGAACTAGCCGCTGAGTAGCTGATAGTTATTGGATCAAGTAACTTTATGGGACACTTTTGCCCCAGCCGAAGGGGAAGGGCCCTTGCCTAGCATTGGGTAGGGTTCGACAGGTTTGACTCCTCACCAAGTTTGGTACCACAAATCATATGGTGGGTCGGGGCGGTGGTTTGCTTCGGGTTGTCCGCAGGTTTACGCTCTATGGGTGGGTCCAATTAGTGCCCTTCCTGTGGGGTGGTTCCTTCGTCATCAAAAAAGTATAAAAATAAAACTAAACAGAGAAATGCTGTTGCAGAATGAAGCATTTTATTCATCTGAAATGGAGGTTTCTCAAGAGTAGATACATATGCCCCATTGAGAAACAAATCATATGGTTTGTGACAATATGGTCTGAAACCATTAATAGCTTAGACGGGTATAATTGACCATCCCCTAGTCTTGTTCTGACAATATGGTCTGAAACCATTAATAGCTTAGACGGGTATAATTGACCATCCCCTAGTCTTGTTCTACGGCAAAAAATAATAATGCTATGATGGTAACCTATATTCTTTGTTTTTAATTTTGGACATTGGAAAGATCTGTCAAGCCTAGCCTAGCAGAGAGGAGAAGGGATGAGGTGGTTATCAAACCCCTAACCTCTGTTAGCTGGAGTATGAGGGCCCATCCACCGGACCTACTCCCTTGGTCTACCCCATATTCTTGTTAGACCTACATCATAAATACGGTTTCATCAGTATACAACCTGTATTCAATTTTACTGTCGAGGTGGGTCTACATCTGTCGGTTTATTCGATCTTGATTTTGAGGGATTTTGAGGCAAAGTGTCTCCGATCCAGGCCATTTTGTCCATGTTCAAAGGCCACCCCCCTATTCTCCTCTTGTACAATGAAACTCAATTGCGGTGACTAATACGCAAATAGTCTTTTCATATCAAAGTTTATGACCCTAATCTCATGTTATGTCGGTAATAGGTATTGCGCTACAAGGTGGACTGTATACCTCCAGTTACGGAGCCAGTGAACTCAGCAAGTGAAGTAGAAGAATAAGAGGGCGTTGATGGAGGTGATTACTGTCTCTCATTCATTTGTAATCATTGTAATTCATGATTTTTGCAATCTCATCTCCTTAGGTTGGTGATCCCTCCCCTCGGGTTATAACCACTGTTATTTACCACTGTACTTTGTTGAATATTAGTACATGTCACCTGACCAATACAGAGTGGGTGGCCTTACTTCCTTCACTTACAGCTTGATCTGCGCTTGGCCCCGAGAGGATACATGTATCATGTTGTATATTACATGTCGAACAATCAGTTTGTGGTAATCAAGCAATATCAAAAATCAAAAATTGTGGTCATCAAGCAATTGAACAGTTGATGGAGCATCAACGGGACTTGAAAAGAAAGAGAAGTATGGTGGCTTCTTTGCCCTACAGGTCTCATTTATGTGATCCAAGATAGGCCCATGTACAAATCATTTGTACAGTAATTTGATTGATCGGATATTGAATGGTGACTGATAAAGTGATTAATTCGGATGGTTCTCTGAGAAGCACAATTTTTTGCATTGATAATTACTCATTGACGGCTAATAAAGGGGTTGGATCTTCCGAATGAGAATCAACATGGTCTCATTTCGAATCCCGGGAGGATTCAAGGAGGGAGTTTGCTGGAGAGGATCTGAGTGAAGAAATTTATCATTCTCTGTATTTTTTTTTCTTTTTTTTTTTTGTGAACATATCATTCTCCGGTTCAACTCAGAGAACCTCTTTAAAGACGAATTTGGGCTTAGGCCTCCTATAAAAGTCCATCCAACCTTAATACTTCTATCCTGTATTATACTTGCTTACAAGTAACTAGACCATTGCACGAGCCCAGCTTGTAATTTATAGCTCGGAAGTTCAGTTAAATATTAACTTTGCTTCCTAACTCTGGCTTAATTTCATGCGAAGGGTAAACTAACAAATGCGAGCATGTTAGAAAAGACAATTCTGACTTTACAAGAATGACACAAGCGAAACATGTACCGAGCAATCGTGGTTAAGGTTCTTTTGCCTCAACAAAGAGGGTTTAGCTTGCTTTCCATACTTGTCTACCAAACCCTTCCGAACCTTGATCAATTTCAATTTTCCCCACCTAAGGGTCACGACAGTAATCCAAATGGCTCGTTCCGTGCGTATTTGCAGAATAGCATTTGCGGAAAAAACTAGGGGTGGCAGACGGGCGGGTTTGGGTCAAATTGGGTAAGTTGTTAGTGGGTTGGGTCTTTAATGGGTCATTGACCCATTTAGACCCATTAATTATTAGTCTAATTACCCATACCCAAACCCAACCCATTTATCTAAAACCCAACCCGACCCGCCCATTAGCCCAATTAAATACTACATACTAAAAAATTGCTGATTCTGGTTCATCTCTCTCTCCGTGATGTCGCCTCATCCTCAATCTCATGCCAAATGAAAAATTATAGAATGTGGTAAGTTCACACATTCAAAACTTTGATCGATGCATGTGATCTAACCCGACATCGTACGAAAGCTTATTATACCATTATCCGAACCGTCTCGAGGAGACGAACAAGATGGATAGATCAGATTTTCCGTTCAAGCAATTTTAAAAAAACGCAGATTTGATCGGAACTCGGTTTGCACTCTCTCTTCATTTGTGTTCGTTTTATACACTATGGAGTGCTAAAATCAGTCTTAACCTATTGGGCAACAACCAATATACTGGGCCTGAACATTTAATTAGTTTTTTACAGCAATTTTGGTCACCCATTTTGGGGATTGGGTTTTGGGGTTTATTAGGGTCTTCGAATTGATTGCAGGGTTCGACGGGAATCCAACGGGAGGAGACGATTAAGTGGAAAAGATATGTGTGCTTGAACTATTCTGCGTTTTTAGAGAGAGAGAGAGAATGCCGCCATCTCCACGGTTTCAAAAGTACTGTTTGGCGCGCTGCCAGTTGGTTTTGCTTTGGCCAAATGGTCCAAGCTTCAAAATCCTCCTCTTGCTGGGAGGAATTACTCCCAACTATTTTGTTGTTTACAAGATCGTCTAGCTCAGCTTGGATCTTCGAAAGACTCGAGATTCCTCCATTCGTCTGTAATTCCATGCCAACTCGATTGAAAGCATCCTCCAATTCATTGAATTTCAAACTTACGGGTGAAATTACGGGTGTTTATTCATGGCTGAGCCGGTGGACGGGAGGAGGTTGGGTACAGGTGTGAAAGAACAAAACAAAAAAATTTGATCGAGCCGAGCTTGTTTTGAAAATTTTAACGATTTTTCAAAGATTTTTTTCAAGCTTATTTTATTCGGAGCGATGACGGAGCTCGGTCGGATGGTGATGGTGTTCGGATGTGGAGGTGCGGCAGTGGTGTATGGTAGTGGAAATGGTGGTGCTCGGTGGCGGCTGGCGGTGATCCGGTTGGAGGAGGAGAAGGTGGTGATGGCGAGCACGGCTGCGACGAGGTGTGGAGGTGGGAGGAGAGTATTGACTAATAAATGGAGCTTTTTTTGTTGGGTTATACTCATGACTTATTGGGTCATTAAAGTTGACCCAATTAAAACCCAATTAAGCCCAACTAATAAATGGGTTAGATGGGTTGGACCCATTCTGACCCAGCTAATAAATGGGTTGGGTTGGGTTTATTTTTTAATAGACGGGTTTGGGTTTCTTAATGGGTCTGGGTTCAATTTGCCACCCCTAGAAAAAACCCACCTTCATCGGATGTGGAAAGGTACTTGAATAGTTTATAATACTGTTATAAACTGTTCAAAGATATTTGAATAGTTTTATAAACACACACACACTCTCTCTCTCCCATCCACCCACGTTCCCCTCCCACAACAAATATTTCGATTATGAGAGATAATAAAAAGTAAAAATTTTAGGAATATAGAATTGGCAAAATAAAGATTATTAGGGATTTAACACATTTGTATAGAGAGCACTGATTAATGTACCTTTTTCGTAGTCGTATGTCTTCTAACACCTCAAATGCATCAGGCATAGCTACGTTTATAGGCCAAGATGTATATACTGTAACGACCCGGATTTTCGACCCAATTTTTTTTTTATAAAAATATTAAAAGGTATCAATTAATTCTGAAAATAATACTTTCCTTATTTATTAATTAGTAGATAATTACAAAAAAAATAAGTATTCTATCTAATTACCTCTTAAAAATTATTTTGTCATTATATACATACATATAAATGCATGCATGCACGCCTATATTCTCCCTCACTCTCCTACTCAATCTCTACCTCCTCCATGACCCAAAATTCGTGCGTAATTCGTCCATGTAAAACCCGATACCGTTAGGACTCGGTTTTAATTCGAAACTCATCCAATTCTCCTATATATATACACTACTCCGACCCTAGGGCACGCACATCACCCCACCACGTTCCACGGAGCCGGAGAGAGAAGAAAAACCCGAGAGAACCGAGCTTTAATCCATAGAATTTTAGAGAGAGAAAAAGAGAGAGAGAAAAGTGGGTTTCGAGGTTACGTTCGTCCGAGATCCAAATTGATCGTTTGAAGTATTTTCCTCAGTCCCAAGGATCACCGTAGATCAACCAATTCGGCCCCGAAGATCCCCGATCGAAGGAATTGAAGTCGTCTTCCCCAAATTCAAGTTTTCGATCGAAAACGAATTTAATCCAAACCAAGGTATTATAATTCGATCCGAAGCCTCCTCTACGTATATTTAATGTTTTTAGACATAACCCAATGACCCTCGCAAGCCCATGCATCAAAACCGTAGCGAAAAAGCCAAAAAAACCGTAGCTGGGCCGAACCTTGCGGCCGCAACCTTCGGGTTGCCTTGCCGCAAGAACCAGGCCTGCAGACCTTGCGGCCCGCAACCTTGGACCAGTCCAACCTCGCGGTTGGGACTGTTTTGGTTCGATTTGATGTTTTGACCTCCCGAACATGGTTTTCGACCCCCGAAATATTTTTCCTAGGTTTCTAACACTCTAAAGTTCATACCTTGTTAGTTTCATATATATATTTTTTTAATCTTATATTTATTTAATTTTTAGTTGTAATTGTGTAATCGTTTGTGAACTAAAAATCAATGCGACCTTGTAAACTAATCTATAAATCCCCAAACTATTTTTCCTAGATTCCCAACTTGTTAAAGGTCATAACTTGCTGAGTTCGTGGTTAATTAACATTATTAGCTATTTATTTAATATTTAACTAAAGTTATAAACAAAAATTAATAACGACCTTATAAAAAATATTTTTAACATCGAAAATATTTTTCCTAAACTCCTGACAGTTCAAAGGTGAGATGATATTAAAATATAATTTTATTTATTTGATTTACTATTTATTATTATTTATGCATTGTTTCTTAATAAAAACACTTTAAAATATTACAAAAGACAGTAATAATTATGAATAATTCTATTTAGACTTTTTACAGTCCTATAATGATATTCTGTAAATAAAAATATATTTTCAATTATTTAATTATTTATTGTCTATTTATTCTTGTTTTGTCTATTAAATTAATCTTTTTATTTAAAATAATACCACGAACCTCCAAACCCAACTTTTAGCACTCAAACTTGTTATAGAGGACCGTTAGGACTCTTATTAAGGTTATGATAATTATTCTAATATTTTTACCTAATTAATGTATTTAATTAGTATTTAATTAATCTAATTACTTAAGAATAATTAATTAGAGCCTAGAAAAATTATTTTAAATCTTTATTAAATAGTTCATACCTTATTAATGATTTTGTGGCCATACAAGATTAAGGGCAACGGCTCGGTCATAAAAAGTTATGTGATTGCATTGCCTAATATTTGTTTTGATCCGTCTGTTATTCGTTTTTGATTATTATTGAGAATAAAATTGTGTCGATGCTGGATTTGATTGCTAGATTGGACCCTAGAGACATGGGGTGGTATACGAGATAGAAATCACTTAGACGATGCTAAGTAATGGATAAGTTGTGAAGTTTCTTTCTTTTTAGAGGATTGTTTGCAGGCGTGATTCTGAGATATGATGAGATTTGTGGTGAGAAAGTATACAGACGTTGTTATTGTTAAGGGAAAAGGAAACAAATGAAAGTCGTGGGCTAAGCAGGACCTCGGGGGTGGCCTAACAGGACCTCGTGTGATCGGGGGTAGCCTGAGTAGGACCTTGAGGGCAGCCTGAAAGACCCAGTGTCGCTAGGGTGGCCAAGCAGGACCTCGGGGGTGGCCTGACAGGACCTCGTGTGATCGGGGGTAGCCTGAGCAGGACCTTGAGGGCAGCCTGATGGACCTAGAATTGTGAGAATGGCCAAGCAGGACCTTAGGGGCAGCCTGACAGGACCTCATGGGGTAACTGGCAGGACTTGGGGCACTGATGGACCTAGGATTGTGATTTGAAGCGGCGGGTAGTCCAAGAATATGATTTGAAATGGCGGGTAGTCCGGTGATGTCTGTGATGATTTAAAACCTGCAGAGTATGTGGTGATGATTTAAGACCGGCAGAGTAAGCCCGGAGATATAAAACTTGACAAAGTAAGCCCAATGATGTTTTGATAAAACCTCGCAAAGTAAGCCCGTGATGTTTTGATAAAAATCAAGCGGTGGCCAGCGATATTTTGTGATGTTAAAACCTGGCGGTGGCCCAATGATATTTTGTGATGTTAAAACCTGGCGAGAGGTCCAAATGATGTTTTGTGACGATAAAACCTGGCGGATGGTCCAAAGTGATGTTTTATGGAATAAATTGATGTCTGGCGAGAGTCAGTGGAATAAATTGATGTCCTGGCGTGTGTCGATGGTGAATTAGACTGGCGTGTGTCCAATGATGATTGTGATGTGGTATATAAGATAGGCGAACCCTAGTTGTGATTCAGGGCATGATAAGCTAGCCCCTTGTTGTAGTATTGTAACTTAAGTTTTCTACGACAGCAAAGGGGAATTGATCTCATGGGACCGAGCATGGCTAGCGGTTGGGGAGGAAAGATCTCGTAGGGAGATTTTGGATCACACGTTAGGCTAATGGATAGTAATGAACTGGTTGGCGTGAAAATCTCTGCTTTACTTATTCGCATCATAATTATCTTGTTTGCTTGCTAGCCGTAATGTAAGAGGGTGGTTGGGTTGGATTATTCTATTGGGTGATTTATCACTCACGGATACGTCTGTATCCTGGCAAATCGATTGCTTCGGCGATCAATTTGCTAGAGGGCGTAGGATTCAATGGAGGAGATTCAACGATGATGCAGTTCGACACGGAACGAATATCAGTAACGAGGATCGAGGATGCTTAGGATTCGTATCAAGATTAGAGTCAGCTCTGAAGTTGGTGTATTTTGATTCCGTAAATCTATCTTGAGATTGTATTAGTAAAATCTTTATTTTGGAAAATTATATGTATTTAGCAATATTTTCTTTAGAAATTATTTTATTTTGCACCCGAAAAGTCGGGGCGTTACATATACACTTCTACCCATGCGAAGTACACGACGTCAATTTCCATCGTGCTCCTAAATAACCAATACGATGTCGATTGATTATTTATTGTTGCCACATGTCAGACGGCTATTGGCCACATATTTTGCCTACCAAAACAATACCCTAAACAATATCGTTTTGGTAATAGCTTACTTTTGGCAGTTGGAAATAGGGGTAGGAGATTCCAACACATCTAAGGGTGGAGAGGGATATGGTAGAGCAATTATTCGAATAAAACATTCACAATTAACATGACCCCAGTCTTTGTATTATGATGCAGGATATCCCAAGCTAGCATGCATCGACCCTTTCTACAATCGTTGATACGCTTACGTGTTGGGGTAAAGCGGGGTGGCTCCAGCGACAGCTCCACCCTTTGTTAAGGGTGATCACTTGAACAGCCCAAAAAAAATTGTTAGAATACATGTAATATTTTTTAGTTTTTATCTAAATTTAACCCTTCTTGAACACCTTGGCCAAAATAGTTGAACACCCTACCCAAAATATTTGAACACTCAATCCAAAAATAAGTCCACAAATCAATAAAATGTAGACAACCCAAGTAATAGATAAATTTGTGAAACACCCATCTTAGAATTTCTAGAGCCGCCACTGGGTGGCTCTAAGAGTTGTTGGCAATGAAAATTAATCTGGGAACTTAGGATAGATCAAACTCCTGAGTTTAGGTTTTCGCCACTTGGCCAATCAAAACCCATTTCTTGTTTGTGCTACAAAATGGACATAATATGCGGTTATATGGACTTCAATGTATTATCGTAAAAATCAAAATTTATGATGACTAGCAAATTGCTACGAATATAGCACAGCTAATATTTTCTTGAGCAATGAACAAATTGTGGTCTCTACTCCAAGAAACAAATTATTGGTGGTTATTTGGTCATGTTTTGTAATAAATAGAAATGGTAGGTAATCCTTGATCGTAAATAGGGGAGGGGGGCAGGTCACATGGAATGCAGATAATATAATAATAATGGGGAAACGATAAATCAATATATTGTTGATAGGAAAAAGACAAGGGAAAAGTCATACTATAACATGAACATTGGAGGATCTTTCTTTCCACATGCAATCTCATTACAAAATTTTTTTTTATAACTCAAGTGTCGGAGCTACTTGCAGACCCTCGACTAATTCTTGAATTCAATCCCACAGCTTACTTGCAGGGTGTCCAATTAATACCTGGGCAAAACTCCGTATGAATTGACCCCAAAAGAATTGAAACCTTAAGAGGGAGCAAATCTCAAAATCTCAGGCCTTGATCACCAAACCAACCTCTTAGATTGATGTAGTATCTAAACATGAAAGAAAACAAAGGGAAGATGCTATTAGGAGTAGTGTCGAATTAGATCAAAGCTAAAACAGAGAATAAGGCACATGAGTATGCATCTCTTAGCATAAAGACAAAAAAACGTTGCCGAGAAGCGCAGACATGAAATCATACATTATGTGATTGATTGAATGATATAGGATCAGATTCTCTCCAAGGGTCATGTGGGGCCTTTTGTGGGCCGTTTTGGATCCATTTTGATAATTGGAACGGTTTATTTTTTAGAGTTCGGTTAAAATTTTTTTCCAAAAGTTAAAAGCTGTCTAGTGTTAGGTAATCGATTTACAATTTATTTTCTTGAGATGAATTAATTAAAGGGGTCTTGAAGTGATCAATTGAGTCTGATGGAGGGTACGTTATTTAGCCCCCTTTTATTAAGTCCATCGTCATCCAAATTTGTGTTAGCCTAGTTGATAAAACTTATGCCAAAAAAGTAACTATACAACATGAAATAACTGATTATCAATTCGCATGCATGATGTATGCATGTCATATGTCATATACAAATATAGGAACATATATAGTAGCATTATCAATGTACGTGCATGATATATATTAGTTTGAAACATGAATATATATAACTAATTCAATACCAGAATAAGTTCTTGAAGAGTCATGAGGGAGAGCTCCCAACTTGCATGGAAGAGACCTGGTGATGAAGTGACGATGTTCGATCCGTATAGTAAATGCTAAAGAAGAGTACTTTAAATAGTGGTAGCGACAGAAGAATAACAATTAAGATAGTTTTACGAGCTATAAACAAGCCTGACACAAAGAAAACTACGGAATGAAGCTAAGGTGAGATCGTTAGATCGAGGAGTTCTATATGAAACTGGATAGCAAGGATGTTGAGAACAATATTTATAAGTTTGTCAAATGGTGATAAAAGAGAAAACAAAGATTCTTCGCAAGTAAAGTGCATAAAACTTTGGGATATTAACGAACGATGAGTGGATCAAAAATTAAGTAGATGGAAGAGTTACTTTGATAACCTATTGAATGAGAAGGAGGATGACATCACGATAACGGATCAAACAGAGTTGAAGCGCGTCTATTGGAAGTGGGAGCCAAGAATATCTGTATAGCTAAGTACAAGTACTTAAAAAGTCTCAAGTGGCGAATATATGTTAAGAAGAATGAAAATTAGGCAAGGCTTTAGAATAAATTGGATATTCATTGAAGGATTGTCGTTGATGAAATTGTCCGATATAACTAGAAAGATACTGGATGAGTGGCAAAAAAAGGTATTTTCGTACCTATATAGAAGAATAAATAGGATATTCAAAAATACAATAATGTTAGAGGTACTTAATTGATGAGCCATACAATAAAATTGTGGGAAAGAATTGTTGAGCATTGCCTAAGAATGATGACAATTATAGTTAAGAATCAGTTTGGTTTATGGGTTGTAGATCAACTATAGAAGCAATCTACTTGTTTAGTGAGATTTGACAATTAGCACAGAAAAAGAATGATCTCCAAGTGATTTTTGTGAACTTAAGAAAAATTGTACTATTGGGGGCGGAGCCAACATGTGACCCCCCTCACATGCCCCTTGAAATTTTATCCCGTACGTCGGTTTTTTATTTTATTTTTATTTTTATTTTATTTTTATCTTCTTTGGTACACTTACTAAAACAATGTTAGAGAAATTGAAAATTTTGAGTATAGGACTTATTGTTTACTTTGTTTTCACGTATTTTCAACCAAATCAATGGACCACTAAAAGAATTAAATTCTTGTTTCAGAGGGGCAAAGAGCAAATAGCTAGATTTTTTTTTTTTTTGTTAATCTTTTGTGCTTATGTTTTGAATCTTTTGAATACATTAGGCTACAAGCTATTGTGTCTATTAAAGAATACTTAAATTTTTGTGCTCAGTATTTCCTCGTTAAATTTTACTGAGAATTTTTTTACTCGTTTATTGTGAAATGGTGTCCCCTCTAAATAGAATTCCTGGCTCCGCCAGTGTGGGGAGTCTTAGAGAGAAAGGTGTAGCCAAAATCATGTACTGATGTAGTTAGAGATATGTGGGATGGTGCTCTTACTACTCCCTCCGTCCCTAAATAAGTGTCCGGCGCGTAAAACTAGGTCTTACAAAATATGCATGGTTTTTATTAAAAAATTTAATTTTTTTTCACAATCTAATAGAACTCATTGCTATCTATTGATTTGTGAAATTTTTTTGATTTTTTTAACGAAACAAATGCATCTTTTTGAAGGCCTAGATTTGCGCGTCGGACACTTATTTAGGGACGGAGGGAGTAATACTATTAGATTCTTAGTGGGAGAAACACACGAATTTCCAATCCCAATAGTCTTAATGCTAATTAGAAGCTGGGAGAGAAGAATTGTCACATCCTCAATTTTCAACATAAATAAATATTTCTTTTCAGAGTAAAAGACCTCGCATAACATAAATAGTACCCAAAAGATTTCTCACATGTTTAACTTTACAAACAAGTCCCCAAGTTTATAGAATTACAACATTGGCACCACGGCCCAAATTAACTTAGATACAGGCACGAACTAGTTGACAAGTTACAAACAGTTTAGTCAAAACGAAATTCTAGAATAAATAGTTACAAACCCATCTTTACCAAAAGAAAGTCATTTACAAGATGTTTAAGTAACTAATGAAGTTAGCTTCCAAAAAGTCTTTCATTCTCAAACACACATTGCATGCGAGCTACTGTCCAGCTTTTTGTCCTGAAAAGAAAGATTAAGTTGAGCTACACTAGTCCAGTAGAATTTTTTTTTTACCAATTCTACGTATAAATATGAAGTTAAGTGCAAAATGAGATGATAAGGAGATGTAGTTCAATCAAGAGATAATAATGAACTCTTAGGTGTATCGACATTCATTATAATCGTTCAAGGATATACCATTATCACGAATAGCCACACCATTCACAAGACTCATGCACTCTACTATCCCAACACGACTCGCTATCCCAAATTCCCACCATCGGTATTTCCACCCCTTGCGTTACCGTAAAACACCACAAGGATTACCGTGTTATCACCCCTTGCGTCACAGTGATCCCTAACGACTCGAGTCACCGTATTACCACCCCTTGCGTTACGAGACCCATTTAAGTCTCCGTATTACCACCCCTTGCGTTACGAGACTCCCTAAACCAACTTCCGACGTAAACAACTACTTTCTCACACAATATGTAACTTAAGACTCCCCCATGTTCACATTCATAGATGAGACTTCATACAATATGCCAACGTTATCACAAATGTGCATTAACATTCACAAGTGCCAACAATCAACAGAAAATATTTAAACGAAGTTTAAACTAAGTAATTCCTTATTCGTTCCTCACTAACGGAAGGCCAATGGGTCAAGAATAACATCCACTAATCATAGGAAGTCAAAACGATAGAACGAGGATCTTAGGAATAGCCAACAAATGTTGGGAGACTGACATACCCTCACTCTAATGGTCATAAATTTATGTGTTCTCAGAGTCTTAAAGGTAATTTTGGTGGCAATGGAAAGTTAACTTCAAGACTTTCGAATCGATATAAAGTTTGCATGAATCGGACATCGGACAAAGAAGTTATGGCCATTTGAAGTTGGGCTGAAACCCAGAAGACGAGCAGAATTTCCAGAGAGGGGAGGGATCGATCCCCCCATCACCAGGGATCGATCCCTACGCGATTTTGGGCGATTTCTACAGATTTCGACAGCTTTCAAATGAACAAAGGGGGACGATCAGAGCTCGATTCTCACACCACAACATATAAACACTTAAAAGAGGTAAAAAAGTCCATACCTCGCGACGATAACCAAGATCTACGAGATTTGAATGAGCCTTAGCCTCCTTGAACTTCAAAACTTTGATTCAAGCTTGACCCAAGGATTTCCAAGTTCAAGAATGTGAATAGAAGGCCGGAGGGTTGGTGTTTCTTGAAATTCTTGAGAGATTGAGCGGAGTTTTGAGTGGGAGGAGGAGAGAGAGAGAGAGTTGGCCGGCTAGAGAGAGATATGAGGGGATGAAAATGATTCTTATACCCCCTATATCTTTATATTACATCAACACTCCTTCAAATTTCAATTCATTCATTTCAATCCCCAATCTAATTAGCCACCAAATAAACCACAATTCCCAACTAATCATTTCATCAACATTTCAATAATTAAAGATATTTTTCCCCCCGGGTCTCTACAAGAATTGAAGTCAAAAGAATTAAGGACCATTGGAGTAAAATAGAGTACATGATGTGTAAATTTAGTAGTAGTCAAAGTGCTAGAATAACCCTCCGTGAGCATTTTAAGTATCTTGGCTCAACTGCACTTAATATGGATGTAATTTCCGTTTGACTGAAAAAAAATACAAGGATGTGAAACATAGAGTACAAGGTAGATGGGTCAAGTGAGGGAATGCTTTGGGAGTTTTTGCTCTCGCTTGATCACACAGCTTAAATAATGTTACATACACAACAATTTAAACACAATATCAAATAAAATCTCTCGCATATATATATGATCCACATATACTAGTAAATGTGGGCCTCACATACATGTGAGACTGTGAGATTATGTTTAGACGGTTGTATTTCTAACATTTTTATAAATTTAATCTCAAAGTCAACATTGGGTCATGTGTCCTCTCAAGGGTTTGGTTGTGTAGCCGTGGGCTTCCATTGTATGGAGAAAGAAGTAAAAAGCCTACTCCTCTTTGAGTTTCCTGAGGCCGACAGCCTTGGAAAGGAAAGGAAAAATACCTTCAACTTTGGAGGCCTAGGGGTATATCTGCCCTTTTTTACGGCCTATTAAATTTTTAGCCCTTTAAATATAGAGTGCCTTGTTTTTCCACGGCACAATGTAAAGAAAAAAAAAATTTACATACAAACCCCAATATAACTCTTTAAATATTTATATCTAAATTTGTATCCGAACCTATTTTAAGAGCATCTCCAACCTTGACTTCAAATTTAGAGGCGCTTTTTTGAAGACTTATGTGTCAATTTGACATGTTAGCAAGGTTCTGAATATCGTACCGGTTCTGTTATAAGTTTTTTTTACTGATATGGTACGTACCGGTGCCAGTAAGATATGAGATACCGTTTTGAATTTAACATTATTAATGTTATTTTCTAACATCAATGAATTTGGTACAATATATTTATTTATTAAAAAATATATATTTAAAAGTAGTCTGATACTGTTTGGTGTTTAATTAACCAGTACTAGAAGAAAAAAATAAATAAAGATATAGTCTGGTATTGACCAGTACCATTCGGTATAGGTTGGTATTGATTGATATGACCGATATTGGAGCCAGAACAAATTTAGGATTGTAGAGTACCGGAATTTGGTCAATACATCTACCGTCCGGTCAGATACGCCATTCAAAATGTTGCATGATAGATTTTGACATCTCTACAATGTCAACTCCAACTAATTTATTTTTAAGGAAATTTATTGTTTTGAGAGTTAAGTAAGCGAAAAAAAAAAAAAGGATTTGATACGAGAGAAGAGCATGTCAAATGATATCTAGTGGTGTTTTCATTGACCTAAAAGTTGTGAATCACAACTTTTTTGTTTTGTTTTTATTCTAAGTTTTTCATGTTTGTTATTTTTGTGTCAAACTTATATTTTTGGTTTGTCCCAGCGAGAAAAATCAAAAAATAAAAATTTATGACTTTTACCCAAGCAAATATCTGAGAAAAAATTTAAAAGTTTAGCTTTTGGGTTTTTTCTTAGATATTTTTCAAAAAAATTTGGTAAAAGTCAAAAGTTTTACTTTTTCGATTTTTCTTGTCGAGACGAACCAATAATATATAAAAGTATGGAGAAAAATTAACAAACGCGATTTTTTTTTGAATAAGACAAAAAAGTTATGGTCCACAAGTTTTAGGTTAGTGGAAACACTTCCTAAACATTTGACATGTTGGTTGGAGTTGCTTCACATATCAATTGTTTCACTTGGTATGTCATGTCAAATTTGGCATCCTTGCCAAAGCTGAGGTGGCATCTCCAACGGTCAATTTTGAAATCAATGGACAATCCAACAGAACTGCCTTCACCCATGCCAAAGTTGAGTTAGCTTTGACATCTCCCACCCCATGCCAATTTTGACAGCTTCTTGTCACGCCATTTTTCAAAAATGAAGACTGTTTGAATTTTAAAAGCCGTTTGAGGTTTTTCTTTTCTTTTTCCCTTTAGCTTTTTTTTTTTTTTTTGACATAAGGGCTAGAGAGAGAGAGAGAGAGGGAGAGGGGTCAAAATGACACATAAACCTTCAAAAAAAAATTGACCTCTTCAATTTGAAGCCATGTCTATCATTTTTTTTGATAGACGGTCATGTTGTTTGCTAACCTCCTTCACCTTCACGTACTCATGTATGTGTGATATTAGACTAATTTTTATGGACATTTTAGCTTGGTCTTTTTGGTTATTTTCTCTTAATATTTGCAAGATTTGTAATATATCATATTTTTCCATCTTGACGAGATGAATTGATAAAGTAAAAAAAATAATGTAAACAAAAGTTCATGTAAAACGAAAAAATCCAAAGAGATCGATATTTCATAAAAGTTGGCCCGAATCTATAAATATTAAGAGAAAACAACAACAAAAATCGTGACAAAAAACCCTAAATATGAACTTATACCCTAACTGATGTACTCCCTCCATCCCAATTCTTTAGCCCTTTTTGGAAATCTGTGTCACTTTTTCAAAATTAATTATATATTGAAATTTTTAGGTGATTTTAAAAATATCATTTAAAAGAACTCATTAACATCTATCAAACAATATTATCAATTAAAAATTACAATTAATTTTTAACCAAATTAGAATAGGAGAAGGGACAAAAAATGAGGACGGAAGGAATACACTTGAATGTAACAATGGAGGAAATTGAGAGGATACCCAGTAAATTTTGTTGTTTTCCATAAGTAGCAGTACTACTCCTTCCGTCCCAAATTTTTTGTCCGGTCCGTAAAATTGAGTGTTAAAAATAATACAATTTTTGCAAGAAAAAAATCAAAAGTATTTCAACAACTTACTAGATACCAATGAGTATTTTTAATTTGTGAAAAAAGTTGGAATTTTTTCTTGAAAAAATTGTATTATTTTTAACACTCTGTTTTGCGGACCGGACAAAGAATTTGGGATGGAGGGAGTAGTTTTTTTTGGGTAGTGTTTGGTGGTACTCCCTCCGTCCCTAAATAAGTGTCCGGCCCGCAAGACTAGGGCTTACAAAAGATGCATGGTTTTTGTTAAAAAATCTAATTTTTTTCCACAATCTAATACTAGAACCCATTGTCATCTAGTGATTTGTGAAAAAAATTTAATTTTTTTAACAAAGCAAATGCATTTTTTTAAAGGTCTAGATTTACGCGTTGAACACTTATTTAGGAACGGAGGGAGTAGCTCGGTCTCCTAAACTATACATGCATTAAAAATCCCAGACCCCAAGAAGTCGCACACACACAAACATCTCTCTACGAATAATAATGTGTACACTCGATCCATTCCACGTCTGTCAGTATGTATGGGGGGATGTGTGGTTTTAATCCTACATCAGAAAAGTAGCAATCTGAATGCTCAGAGGCAGAGGCGTAAAAAGAGTCAAACAAGAACCAAACGAGAGAAAAAACAAAAACAGGCAATACTAATAAAAATAAAATGAAAATGAAAAAGCTGAAAAGATAATGATGCCGTTGAAAGCAAAATGTCAAACACTAGTTACGCTTCGCCTTCTGGGGAACTGGCCCTACCTTTTTCCAACACCTAGCCCCCTCTTCTTTTAATTGAGAGGAATAGAAAATTGATTTTTGCGCTCCATTTTGCTCCATTTTGCACGGTTGGCGTTTCAATTTTTAACGTGAAATTACTAATAATTTTATGAACAAAGTAGAGCGCAAATATCAATTTCTTTTAGAATAAGGCTTGTCTGTAGTTTGAACTGCAAAAGTGCACTTGGAGTGTTCATAATTGTCGAATGTGTTTTTAACGGTCAAGATCTAAAAGAAACTTTTTCGGAGAATTTTCTTTTAAAATTTGAACTATCTGATGCAGAGGTAAGCGACTGTAATTGAATTGCAGGAACTCTCTGCAGTCTAATTGCAGAAAAGAGAATCGGCCTCCTTAATTTGTTTCCTTCACTGTTTTGCTTGCTTGCTGCCTCCCTCGTCAACCACAAATACGCGCCAGAAATGTTAATTATTTATTTTTTGTTTTATGAGATATATCATTATCTTGTAATACATTAATTTTAACTTTAAATAAGTACTTATTTAAAAAATAAGAATATTTAATTTAGTTAGTGGAACGAGATTTCGGTAATGTTAGAATATTAGAATCTGTTCCGTTAAAGTTTATATTTTTTAAGTATTTATTTCCCATTTTATAAGATAGATGATTCACTAAAAATATATTACATTTAATTCAAAACATAAGTGCTTGTTTTATTAGTTAGCTTAACAAAGTCTTTAGACCAGTATTTGAGGAAGAATTAAAATTCCTGATGTTATTTCTCCTCGCAAAGGCACTTGGTGGTTTCAACTTTCAAACACAACTAGACCTAGTTGTTGTTGTTTTTTTTTTATGTAATCTTTCTACATTCTTTCTGTTTTTTTTTAACATGAAAATTCGAGACGGGCTAGTGTGGTTGGAACCACCACTTTATGAAGGGAGATTATGAGCTCTCTTACTAACTGTTTTATTTTTGTAGGGCACATCTCACTTAACCCTGCAACAATGATCTGAACTAATTTTTTAATTATATTTTAATGGGAATTAATAAAAATCAGCTCGGTAAAAGTTTTATTAGAATTCCAAGAGTGAATTTGTAAAGCAAGTGATTATTTAGTTCACCTAGATCACCGTTACGTAAGTGCTGCAAAGATCTTTTTTATTATACATTTGTATGAGAGTCATACAGCGATGGAATCTACACAAATGTGCGATGAAAAAAAGTTTATGAAACATCATGTAGATTGTAGCGGCAAAGAATATATATTTCCATGCAACTACGAGGATATGTCAGATAAATGGGCCGGGCATCGTAAAGCTCGTAGTCAAGTAGACGTCAAACACGCCAAGACGAGCGACAGCAACCTACTGCAAGACCAAATGCAGTCCAGCGGCATGTGAACAAAAAGAGTCCTGCTACGAGCAGGGACAGTTTACAGGGATCCGTGCAGAGACAATCGCTTTTAGTCTTATTTCGGATCCCAAAAAATTCTAGAAAAATATTCATAAATTTTTGAATATTATTTTATGGAGCCATGTAAAAAATCAGCTCCTGCGGATATCGGTAAGCATTACTTTTGGATTCGTATCGACGAACTGCTCAGTTTGCCCCTACGAATCTAACCGATATCATGAGCTTATTTTTACATAGTTTCATAAAATAATATTCAAAATTTATGATATTTTTCTAAATTTTTCGAAATAAAGTAAACACGATTGTCTGCATAATCCCTGCTGTTAGTTTTTTCGGAACAAAAACGTCTATCCTTTCCTCTTTAACTATTCTACTACTATTACCTTTCCCCCTCCAAAACCCCAAACCCTAAAACATACAAGTAATTACAAACACTCCAATTGAAGAGAGAGAGAGAGAGAGAGAGAGAGAGAAGAATCCCAATGCTCCTGTCCCAGCCTCTGTGCCTCTAGCTCCTTGGATCTTCTCTTCGAGTAAGAAAACAAATAAAAGCCACGCCGGCAAACTCCCTCCCCGATCTACCCCTATGAAGACCTACGACGCAGAAAACTCCTCCCCTTTTCTCCTTCTGCTTCATTTTCCACATGGAGTCCCGTGCTTTGTTATTACTAACCAACAACGCCGCTACCGAGGCGGATTTCAATCCTAGCAGCACCACCACTACTACTACTACTACTACTACTAACACCATTTCTGTGAGTCCACTACCAACGCCGTCGAATAGCAACGCCGCGGCCGTCTCGATAATTTCCTCCGGCGGGAACAAGATGGTGAGGAAGAGGACCGCATCCGAGATCGAACAGCTCCATACAACCCCGTCCCCAGCCGGGTACGACAGGTTTCTGCGCCGGCCTACCGCCGCCGCTGCCGTGGCGTCGAACCACCCCCTCTTCCCCCTTCCCTCCGCCGCCGCTGACATGGGTTGCTTTAATCTGGGCCCGGGCCTCCTGCCCAGCAACATTTCCACCACCACCAACCACTCCACTATGACGACTATGCTACCTTCTTCAACTATGACGTCACCCGGGTCCGGGTTTTCCCACGACCCGCTCTCTCCTCAGCAGTACCACCACAACCATAACCATAATATTCGTCAATCACAGCCCCCTTCTGTTTGTGTCTTCTCCGGTTTACCCTTATTCCCACCCGAAACAAGCAATCAAAACACGAACACTACTCCCGTTGGTGTACCCTTTAGTACTACTACACGACCAGCAGCAGCAACAACAGATACTTCTATGGAGGATAACAACAACAACAACAGCAATAATAATAATACTGCATGGATAGACGGAATCATAAAAGATCTCATCCACTCCTCAGCTAACGTCTCCATACCGCAACTCATTCAGAACGTTAGGGAGATCATCCACCCGTGCAATCCCAACCTCGCTTCCCTCCTCGAGTATCGACTGCGCTCTCTGTCCTCCTCCTCCTCGTCGCCGACGGAGTTTTCGGATTTGCAGATCAGGCCGCAACCGAATCACCACCACCAGCAATTTCATCCCAACCACCAGCACCAATTTCCCCTTCTTCCAGATTCTCATGCAATGAACCATCACTTGATCAATTTGGGAATCACACCGCCGCCGCCGTTAACGCCCATTAACAATTCCACAATCACAGCTGCACCCGTTAATCAAGTGCACAAATCACGACACCAGCAACAACAACAGCAGCAGCAGTTTTATTCTCAGCCTCAACCTCAGTCCCAAGAAAAGCAACAACAGGAGGAATCACCGCCACCTGACCCGGCATCGACACCGCAGCCTTCGCCTTCGGCGACAGCGGCGGTCCTGTCGAAGGAGAGGAAAGAGGAGACGAGGCAGAAGAAAAGGGACGAAGAGGGGCTCCACCTCCTGACCTTACTCCTGAAATGCGCCGAGTCCGTGGCGGCAGATGACTTCGAAGAAGCGAATAAAATGCTGCTCGAGATATCGGAACTATCGACCCCGTTCGGAACCTCGGCGCAGCGGGTCGCCGCATATTTCTCCGAGGCCATGTCGGCGAGGCTCGTGAATTGCTGTCTCGGTGTGTACGGCACCCTACCCACGATCCCGCACAGCCAGAAACTGGTCTCGGCGTTTCAGGTTCTTATTTCTTTTATTTTATTATGTGTTTTAAATCGCCGAATGAAAACGAGAATGGTTGATATGCATGCAATTAGTCATTCTTAGGGGTACATCAATTAGTCAATCTTACACTAATTTTTTACCACTGCATTCCACGATTTTTTTTTTTTAATTTTTTTTGAAATGATCAATAGCATAGTATCAAAATCGTAAGGCATTACAGCAATTATCAAAGAATAAGTGAATGAACTAAAACTACCAAAACCTAGACACAGACACAAGTGCAGGCCGAATGAAACATCCATACTTAACAACCATTCGAAGATTTAATCGAGGTCATAACTACGGATGTTCAAAACATTGCGTCTATTCAATTCCTTTGGGTGTATTGGGAATCTTTGAGGTCGGGTTCAGTTGCATGAAAAAAATGAAAAAATCAAATTTTCTATTGCTATCTGTGTGTTCAGTTATTTGAAGCACCCACAAAACTTTTTCAATAAAAAATATTTTTCTGCAAAATAAGTCTATCTTGTTAAAAATAAGGAATTTTTGCTTTTTTTCAAAATTTCTCGTAACTCCAAAAAAAAAAATCTATTTTTTTTAACTTTATTTTTTCTAAAAACCAATTTTCCCATTTAAAATCGTAACCCGTAAATAACACAGGTGTTCAACGGGATAAGTCCATTCGTGAAATTCTCCCATTTCACGGCAAATCAAGCGATACAGGAGGCGTTTGAACGGGAAGAAAGGGTGCATATCATAGATCTGGACATCATGCAAGGTTTACAATGGCCGGGATTGTTTCACATATTGGCGTCCCGGCCTGGTGGGCCGCCATTTGTGCGGCTCACCGGGCTGGGGACGTCGGTGGAGGGGTTGGAGGCCACGGGGAAGAGGTTGTCGGATTTTGCGGAGAAGTTGGGGCTTCCGTTTGAGTTTCGGCCGGTGGCGGAGAAGGTTGGGAATTTGGATCCCGAGATGCTGAATGTGAGCAAGAGGGAGGCCGTGGCTGTTCACTGGTTGCAGCATTCGCTTTATGACGTGACCGGGTCGGATACCCATACCCTCTCACTCTTGCACAGGTAATGCAACAGTTGAATTTAATCCCTGTTTACCTCCTTTTTTCATTTTAGGTACAAGCCATTAAGAATTATACATTCAAATAGTTATCATGGGAGATGATCGTATGTATAGTTCCGCCAAGCAAAAGTTTAGAACTTCTTGTCCTTGCTCAAAAAAAATTCGCATTTGTTGGTTTTATATCAACTCTTTGTGGATTATTAATTCGTCCTGATGAGTTACAAAAGTTTGGCGCAAAATTAAAAAACGTAATTTTTTTTTGCTACAAAAGTTTGGTGCAAAATTAACAAACGTAATTTTTTTTTTTTGAATAAGTACAAAATGTACTTTTGCCTAGCGGAACAGCTAATGATCATATTTTGAATAAAATCGTCTCATATGAAAAATAAAACAACGAAAGACTATTTACAAGAGAAAGAGAACTGATAATAGTAAGTTGACACTAGAATTTGTTTAGCATAATAATATAATAATAGTGTCAAATACTCGTGCCTACGTACAATGAGATTTTAAACATTACAAGCTGAGTAACGGTTTTTGAACTTCGATATCGTTACACTCTGATCTGTTACGTTGCATTCGTAAATATGTCATCATTCGAATCCCGATACGTAAATATTTTTGATCAATATGGTAGATCATGTCTCTCAAGCTAGCTTCTTTTTTTATCAGGGCTGATGATTTTGAAAAATTCACGATTTGTTATGTTGCATTCGTGTTGCATATCATTTGATAGTCCTGATATCGTTTAACCACAATCAAAACTAGTAGAGTATGTCCAAATATCGCTATTTTTTTTTTTCTACAAATAAGATCATCCCGGTTAATTGATACGAAAATAAAGTAGTATAGCAAAAACAAAGTGATTACTATTTAAGGTCTTGCTATTGTCAGCTCACTGGGCTGACGATAAGTACATTAGATGGCAAAGAAAATATGTATTTCTGTTTATTTTTTACACTATTTAATATACATTCACACACCTACTATTGTTAGCCCGTTGGACTGATTTTAGAATTTTCCTACTACTTAATACCTTACGAAGTGATTACTAGTTAGTAGGATGATGCTATGGTGTCCCCGGTCATTTTGGGGACACCTTAATTTTTGGCATAACTTCACTATTATGAGCATAACTAAACCAAGGAATAACAAAACCCAAACAAGGCATAACCAAAGAATATCCAAAAAACGAACTCAGGCATAACCAAACCCAACCAAGGCATAACAAAAAAGTTATGTTTTGCTATGGTAGTGTTATGCTTGTAATGGATTTTGGTTATATTCATAATGGTTTGTTATACCAAAAGTTACGGTGTCTCCAAAATAACCGGGGACACCGAAGTCATTCCCCATCAAGTATCGTCCTGACAGAGGAAATTAATGATAGTACTAGATATGGTTTCGGCTTCAGAACGAGAAATTCTTCAACGCCGAGCGGGCACCGGACAGCTGGTGCCGAGCACGCATCTCGGCCGTCCAAACATATTTTGGACGGCTCATAACTATTTGGGCTTGAGGAGGTGTTTTGGTAATTTTACACTTAAAAATTACCCAAATAGATCTGAGTCGTCCAAAACACGTTTGGACGGCCGAGATGGTGCTCGGCACTAGCTGTCCCGTGCCCAACCGGCACTGAAGAATTTCTCCTTGAGAACACCCATGAATAGAAGCATAACTCAATTTTATTTAATACTATATATCATGAAAACTCTGAATTTCTCCGGCTACAACTTTGTTTATACTAGTGCAACTGCAATTTTAGTCTCATAAGAGCATCTCCAGGAGCTTCGCTCTAGAACAAAATTGGACAAGAATGGAGAGAAAACTGTGAAATCCCAGACCTAGGAGGCTCGCTCCAACCTGGCCACTTTGAAGGGGAGCTACTGTAGCTCGGTCGATCCAGTGAGGTTTCAGAGCTCGCTTGCTCTGACTTCGTCTCTCTCTTAATCTCTCTCTCTCTCTCTCTCTCTCTCTCTCTCTCTCTCTCTCCCGGCTCTTGCACACCATTCATTCTCAGATCCAAAAGGAAAAAAAGTCATACCAAAGCTAAATACGTCGTCATCTTCATGGAAGCCAGCTGCCGTCATCGTCGATTAAGCGGTGGTGGAGCTACCATTATGGAATCGACTACTTGAGGATGACGCTGGCGAAGATCCGGCATGAACGGAGTGGAGGAGGAGGGCGACGGTGGTGGAGATCGGGTGGGTTTGCAGATTTTGGAGAGATAGAGATGGATTTTGTATTTGTTTCTAGGTTCTGGGTTTGCAGAAAATTTCGGGAAGAGAGAGATGGGTTGAAATCTGGTACAGGTGGAGTTTGGATAACTTCAAAAGCCTAGGTTATTGGGTACCCATATGTTAAATGGCTAGCTAATGGGACTTTTCCTAAGCATGGTACAGGTGGAGTTTGGATAACTTCAAAAGCCTAGGTTATTGGGTACCCATATGTTAAATGGCTAGCTAATGGGACTTTTCCTAAGCATGGTACAGGTGGAGTTTGGATAACTTCAAAAGCCTAGGTTATTGGGTACCCATATGTTAAATGGCTAGCTAATGGGACTTTTTCTAAGCATTTTGGCTAGAATTTCCTTGAGCCTCTTCGAGATGCTCTAATACGGGCTTAATTAGGCTAGCTAGCTAATTGATTGTCACATCAAGTAAAATAGATAGGAAATAGAAGGCCTACAAAACTACCACATTTGAATTAGTCTCGTTCCACTAAGGGAATAAGTACTTATTTTTAAATTAAAAGTGATGTATTGTGAGGGAATGATCTATCTCGTAAAACAAGAAATAAATACTTAAAAAATAAAAACTTTAGTGGAACAAGGATCCAACTTTTTATACTTAGGCATGTTTATTCAGCTGGATTGAGAGTATCAGATTACATTGTATATTTAAGAAGACTATGGATGTTTTTTCTATTTAGTTAAAATTATTATGATTCAGATTAAAATATGCCCATCAGATACTCCATAAAAATTGACATACAATACCATACGATGCGTGGTATTATTTCTCCCCGCACTATTAGACCAATGAAGTTCATTATTGGTCCGGTCAAATAAACGGGCCCTTAAAGCACTAGACACTGCCAATAACAAGGGGAGCAAATTACTAGTACTATAACAAAAAGAGAGTTTCCGGAATCAAGAATTTTTTGAAAATCTTGTCCCACGTACCAAACCAAACCGAGCCTAAAAAATCAAAAAAGTAAAACAAAAATGCTATTTCAAGATATTTTGAACAAAAATGCTATTTCAGTCCAATTTGAAGACGTGTTCTTTTTTTTCTTTTTTTTTTGATCAGATTGAAGACGTGTTCTTATATAGAGTAGCTTTCTACGCGTTAAATTCATCCCAGAGGACCACCAGCTGTTAATTTCTGAATTCGGACCACCCCTTAAATTCTCTGTGCACTTTTCTTTGTTGCGTTCCTATCTGTCCCCTCAATTTGAAAATGAGTCATTTACGTAGATATTCAGTGCAGATTGTGAACAAATTACTGTGTGGGGTCCACACAGGGCCAGCCCAGGCACAAGGCTTCTTGGTCATGGGCATCCCAAAAATTCCAAGTTTTAGGGGCACTCAAATATTCTTATTATTTGGGTTTAAGTAGAACTCATTTTAAACCCAATAGAATGAAAAAAAAATACCCAATTGAAGGTAATGAGTTAGCTTAACCCACCTTGCATGTTATCAATTGAAAATGATTTGATGAAAGAGGTGGATTATACAAATTTAATTGATACTTTTGTTTCTAGAAATGCAACACGAGTAATATTCAAGTGATACTCATGCGTTCAGTATTGAAAACTTTGTATTTTGTGTTCCAACGTAATGATTAGTAGAATTTTATATTGGCTTGGCTTCTTGTATTGTGATTGTTGTAAAAATTGTTACGTATTAACTCTTTAATGACACTTATTTTTTATTAGACCTTGGGAATTAAAAACCTTTAGACCGGCCCTGGACCCACCAAAAGATCCGAATCGTTCATTGCATTTAAAATAATTTTTCAAGAGCTCTCGTGAGAAATCAGCTCAATCCAATATAGGTATTCGACTCAATCATCCAAACTCCAAAGCTTAAATTATGTCATGCAATGTTATAAGTTAAAATCAAAATTGCCCGAACACTATTACTAGCATTCCAAGTTTCCAGCATAATTGGTCTGTCGTTTTCATACCAAAAATATAATTTATATTTTATACCAGTAAAATCTAAGAGTTAACTATTACTTCGTAGAATGGTGATTAAGACCGAGATCTTCCACGGAGAGTAAAATAATAAGTTGCAATACTTTCAATTAATTTCTAACAAGTATCAAACCTCAAATAGCGCACTAAATAAACATAATAAGTCTAAGTTAAGAGGTTTAAATAGGCATATTTATACGGGGTCGGTTCTAGAGACAATAAATTTGACAATACTTTTGACAATATATTTTTCGGAGCCCCACGCAAATAATCGGAGCCGTTCAATTTGTTTAAAACATGTTTTTAAGGGTTCCCATAAAAAATCAACTCATTTGGATATCGGCAAGGGCTTGATCGGCTCATTCAATTTTATCCTGTCAAATTTGACAGGAATCAACTAAATGAGCCGATCAAGCCTTTACCGATATCCAAATGCGTTAATTTTTTACGGGACCCCTTAAAAACATGTTTTAAATACATTGAGCGGCTCCGATCATATGTTTGAAGGTCCCACGTAGGGTTTCAAAAAATCTATTGTCAAAAGTATTGTCAAATATATTGTCTCTAGAACCGGCTCCTATTTATACACCTATATAAATAATGATGAGAGAGATAGAGAGAGAGCGGGGGAGCGCAGTCGTGAGGAGTTGCTAGTGGGTGAGCGGTGCTGATAAAGGACAATTAAAATCTTAGTGTTGTTTCTGATAACCATTGGAAGTTTAGACGTGGCTCGTGGGACCGTGGGTGTACTCTTTTTTTTTTATCATACTCGTGGGTGTACTTTGGCCATGCATTTTACATATTTGCCTAGACAGTTACAGTTAACTAAACTGTAAATACCTTTTTTTATGTGTGGTAATTTTGGAAGAGAAAAATGTGAGTCAGTCTCAAAGGAAAGTCTACACCAAAAATTTCTCTCCCTTTATATATATATATATATCAGAACAGATGTCTAGTACAGCACTACGACCAACAAAAATTCTTTGGACTTGGCTTATAATTCTCCTTTAATGTTGTTTTAATATCTTCGACTTGGAAAATCACCCGATACATTTTCTTTAATTAAGCAGTATTCCGACAAGTTCTTAAGTTCGCCTGACGTGCATTTTATGGATTGGCTCACCACATCCAGACTTAATCTGTCCAGTTCAGTCCAGTTTTGAGCCGCAAAAATATTCCGAAGCAGTGCTCATCGCGTAGCCCTTGATAAGAAAAGTCATTCGTACAAAAAATTAACTTCATCGACATCATAGATAACTGAATGAAACAAAGATTGTGTAACAAAAAATGAACAGTTGGCGCTCTAAAAAATAATTTGTGCACGCATGTCTACCGGATGTCTGATGAAATTAAATCTTATAGCTTGATGACCAGTCGAGGCTCCGCGATAAACAGTATGAATTATGACAAAAGCTCAAAATTGGACCAAACTAGACAGAACAAGACTAGATGTGAGCCTAGTCCACAAGCATGTTTAGTTTAGCTATAGGTGCATGGATACATCCTCGTATTCATTACATGATCACCCATTTCATTGCCAAACAACGCGAGATTATATTCTCTAACAATGCCTAATAGTGTTTACATTGTCAGGTTGGCCCCGAAAGTGGTGACCGTGGTAGAGCAAGACTTAAGCCATGCAGGCTCATTCTTGGGGAGGTTCGTGGAGGCCATACACTACTACTCGGCCCTGTTTGACTCGCTAGGAGCAAGCTTCGGGGAGGAGAGTGAGGAGCGACATGTGGTGGAGCAGCAGTTACTCTCAAGAGAGATCCGAAACGTCCTGGCAGTCGGGGGCCCATCGAGGAACGGCGGGAGAGAGGTTGTAAAGTTCAACAACTGGAGGGAGAAGCTTCAGCAGTCCGGATTCAGGGGCATCTCACTAGCAGGAAACGCGGCCGCCCAGGCCACACTCCTCCTTGGAATGTTCCCTTCTGACGGGTACACCCTCATCGAGGACAACGGCACACTCAAACTTGGTTGGAAGGACCTTTGCCTGCTCACGGCTTCTGCCTGGAGACCTTCCTTTCATAAGTACCCCATGAGCTCCCTGGTGACTTGAAAAGCCAGCTCCTTGTTGTAGCAATTATACACTGTTTTCCCTTCCCTCTTTCCAGCAATGCTAGGTTCCGGAAAACTGTCCCGAAATTTGAAATTACAAGGTTGAGATTCACTTGGGTGCGTGATGGCTGGCCGATATTCCATTGGGTTAAGTTTGTGAGGCCACACTCTGAAACCCCAGTGTTTACTGGGAAAGTTTCTGGGACAATAGAGTTTCCTTTTTCTTTCCTCATTTTTCCTTCTCTTTGGTATCTTCTGCTTCAAATGTTTTTACGCATGCATGTCCATGTTTTTGTGAATAGTCATGATGATCAATTCGGCTTCTTTGTGTGTGGAGAGAATTTATCGAATGTTTAGCATCGTTTTCCTACGGTAAGAAATTCATTCGTTATAACGAAAATCACTGTACAAAAACAACAAAATGTTCTGTACTGCATATGAAAACTGCGAGTCAAGCACGCGAACAATCTTCTCCATCGATGCCATGAAAACAACAAAAAACCCTGCTCTCTATGAAATTCTTTAAGACAATACTGCAACTTTGTCAACTATAGCTAAATTGAAAAGCAGAAAAGATTAATTTACCAAAAAAAAAAAGAAAAGGACAGGTCTCTGGTTTTCCTGAAATAGTTTTTGTTTGTATGGCCATTTACCTGATGATGTTTAGAGATTTCTACCTTGTTTTGGAACCACCAACACAAACATATGACAAAGTACCATATGGAACTAATATAAAACCCTTGCCTGAATCACTGCAGCAGTCTCCCATGTCCTGAACAAAACAACAAAAGCTCCAACGGATTTTACCTTTGGAAGGGTGAGGTACGGACGAGTAATTCTCAGCATAATCCTTTTGTATCAACTATCTTAATCTCTGTAAAGGAAGATTTATAGACTCCGTTTTCCTTATTTCCACAATCTTAACGTCCCGTGTGCAGATTTCTGTGAAAGTGAGTGAGACTACATGGGAGGACTGCTATGCATTGTGGTTGAAGATAGAGGACAAGAACACTGCCTTCATATCCATATTATGGCTGATGACTACACGAGGGCTAAACCATATTGGGAGGTAATCCGTCAAGAGCAAAAAAAGCAAAAAAAAAAATGCACATACTCCGCGATACAAAAGAAATAAAACTTACACATACTGCACGGTACTTAAAAGTACACATTTGTCGGAGTAAAGTACGTAAATTCATGCTTTTGAGGCAATAGCAGTTTCGTGCATAGTACTGTCGAATTGTACGTGCACCAATATTCTTCTTTTGGAACAAATGTTGTCCAAGATATGGATAAAACAATTGTAGAAGACGACTAGAGTAGAAGGACGTCCGCTACCTACTTAGGTTCGACTTTTGCTGAAACTGTGTATCCACCACTGTATTCAAAGGCATCAGCGCTATCACTGACATCCTTTTTAGGCAAAGCATCATTGTAAGGGTGTCTAGGAGGAACACTTTTCATCGATCCAAACTCCGTGGCAGAAGAGGATGCGGAAGAAGTTGAGTTTGTAGTCAACCCATCATTCTGTAAAATGGTTTCAAGTGTCTTCACCACTTCGCTCATAGTTGGACGATCGCCGGCTGATTCTTCCACACACTGCATTGCCAAATCCACAAACCTCACAAACCCTGTGAGATTCAAGACATCTCGAATTGTTGGGTCCATCAACTCCCTCAAGCCATAGTCCTCTTCGTTGCTCTTATTCATTGCCAATCTTACCTCCCGTACTATGTACTTTCCCTTCTCTATTGGTTGCCTAGCAGTTACTAGCTCAAGCATCACCACACCAAAGCTGTAAACATCGCTTTTCTCAGTCAATTGTTGAGTCATGTAGTATTCAGGATCAAGGTAACCCTGTAAAGTTGATGATGCTGTTAGAGCATAGAAACGTTCACTAGGTTTTACAAAGTACAAAATCATTTCAAGGCATTTTTTTTCTTATTAGAGCAGAGTTATCTAGACTAAATGGAAGGCTCACTGCAATTACATTGAAAATGTAAAACTAGTGTAAAATGAGTGAAATTGAAAGAAAATGAAAGAAAAACAGAAAACAAACAATCTGCACTTATCAAAAGGAAAGGCTAATTTGACATCGAAGTTATGTTCACAACACTTATGAGGAACTTAAGAATATCAGAAAATGTCAGTTGGCAGAAAAGTAGCAGTAAATTCTGAACATGTATTTGCGTGGTTTATTTGAACCTACTGTATTGGATTTTACATTCAGGATACATAAGGATTACAGAATAGCTAGTGATGAGGTAAGCCGCATGAGCCTATGCTTGTTCAATTAGGGGAACCATGCACGTGGACAGAATGGGGGTGGTGCAAAGCAATGCAGGTACGATGATGATTGCTATGGTGAGCAAATCGTTTAGATAACCATAGTGAACTTGCAATTTAATTTCTGGTATTGTGATTTCCTATTTGTAAGCCTAAAACTAGAAAGCATTCGGGAGAAATGCCGACAGAGTTTCTTGTTACGTATAAAACTTTGAAAAGATGAAAAATCACAAATGCAAGAAAAGGTAAAACCCAAGGAAAAACTTTATATCAGAGACTTACCAATGTGCCTTTAACTTGAGTTGAAACATGTCCTTTTGAACTTTCTGAAACTAGTTTAGACAATCCAAAATCCGCAACTTTTGCTGTTAGATTTTCATCCAACAGAATATTGGTGGATTTGACATCTCTATGAATTATTGGAGGATCTGCAAGGTCATGAAGATAAGCTAATCCTCTAGCTGAACCAAGAGCAATGCGAAGTCTCCTTTTCCAATCTAGATGAATGCCTGATTTCCCTGCAACACATATAAAGCACAATAAGTTTCCAAGTGATGTTAAAGAACTTAAAGGATTAGCTATGTCTAGTTTGAGAAATGGTTAATATACGAAATAAGTCCATGCATGGAGGTTTAGGATGGGTAGATTGTGTACAAACCTTACTATTTGCTTATATGATCTGTTTTGCTACCCTCATGTTCAACCACTTAACCTCAACGACTCAAAACATTAATAGGTTGAGTTTTAACCTGTGAATTAGTGGCCACCCTAGAAATTGTTCATGCATACACTCTTTTTTTAATCTCTAAAAGTCTACTACTTAGTATAGTATTAAATATACTTTTCTGGTATTGGTTCAAGTTTGGACGCCATCAAACATAAAATGAGTAAGCTAGCTTACCTGACAAGCTCTCCTTAAGTGTCCCATTGGGCATGAATTCGTACACCAACATCTGTTCTCCCTGTTCAAAACAGAACCCAACAAGGCCGACAAGGTTTTTGTGGTGAACTCTTGAAAGCAACTCAATTTCTGTCTTGAACTCAAGCCCACCCTGCGTAGAACCTCGTTGTGCTCTTTTGATTGCGAGTAACTGCCCCCCAGAGAGCAACCCTTTATATACCTACAGACAACCAAGGAAGAAAATAAAAGTGGTATTAACTTAAGCAGGATTCCTAAAAAGCCACAGAATAAGGCTGTTTACCTTTCCATAACCTCCATATCCAATTTCATTGTTTTGAGAGAAATTATTGGTGCACTTCTTCAGTTCATCATAAGAGAACCATCTTGCTCCCTTTAGTTGTGGTGCACCACCACTGTCTTTGCCACTTGGAGCCCACGAGGCTGGAATACACAAGAGAAGTACTCAAAAAAGTAGCAACATTTGCATTGCAATAGGTAGTAAAATATTCCATTTCATCGTTTCAGTTATTTTATCGAATTTACCGAATGGTTTGCTCAATCCAATAGCTTTTTCAGCACGTTTCTTTTGCCAAACAGCATATGCCCCTAGTCCAACAAGCACCAGGACCAAAACACCACACCCAATTGCTATCCCAATAATCATGCTTGAGCTAATAGAAGTCCCCCCATGTTCATCTGACCCAATTTTTTTTTAAAACTTTGTTAGCAACAAATTTGTGCAAATTAAAGAGTAGTGAAACATATGCAAATACTTACCTGGGAAAAAGTAAGGAGCTGCGATAAAATAGTAGGGTCCAAATTCCGAAGGAGGCTTGTAAGTTTGATTACTCAAAGCAAATCCAAGCCTCAAAATTTCCGTCCTATTAAAGTATTTTCCACCGGTTGGAAACAGTTCCAACTGCACCTGAAGATAGTCATCCAAATTGAAGAAGGGGTTCTGCAACGAAACTGAACCGGGAGTGAGGCCTAATTTCATCCACATGCTCATTTCCAAAGAGTGGAAAATGTTAGCATTTGACAACTCCCTGAACAAGGGTCCTCGAAAATACAGTGTCCCTCCGTAAGGATATGCACAGTTGCAGCTCTGAGGGTTGAGCTTCTGGTCGGGGGAACACGATGAGGTCCCACAGTTAGCCAGGCTAGTAGAATAAGGCCTTGCAGTTTGTTGTTCAAGCTGACAGTATTCTGTATTCGCTAGAGCAGAGGTGCACACGGGGTTTCCAATAAGTCTGCAATGCACAGATAAGTGAA
The DNA here is from genome assembly GCA_025413875.1 of Rhododendron molle. NCBI lineage: Eukaryota > Viridiplantae > Streptophyta > Magnoliopsida > Ericales > Ericaceae > Rhododendron > Rhododendron molle. Next base: position 27,724,588 of record CM046391.1, read on the forward strand.
TGATGGTTGTGTGTCAAAATACATATTTGTCATTGTCATGCGTTAGGATTTAAAATTAAGGAGGCAACAATTCTCACATAAGTGTGTTTGTAAATCCAGAACCCAGTGTTATTGTGGATATCTGATTGTTCTGCAAATCAACTAGCTGCAATTGCTGGCCGATGCTATTACCCATTATCAATGTGTTATTGAATGCGTTGTTCCTAAGTTTCCTGTAAACATATTACAAGAATTCAACAAAATTAATACTTTGGTTCTCTCTGTAAACTAAATTGATAATTCTTCATACATATGCCAAGGTTTGAACTTAATTAGAATGCTCAAAGGGGAATAGAAGAACTTACACTTGTTGTATCTCAGGCAAACTGAAAAGTGTTTGTGGCAGTGGTCCTTGAAGGGAACCATATTCTATAACCCTGAGAACCAAGACAATACTCCTTGTGAGGAATAACAAGCTCGAGAAAATTTTCATTATTTTTCTTAGTACATTGCTGGAAACTCACAGGGTGGTGAGCGACTGTAATGTTGAGAACCAAGTTGGAGCTTCTGAGCTTTGAAAGGAGTTGTTGCTCAAGTCCCTATGAGGAAAAACAGTGGGACATTTTTCATGATTCTAAAAAAATGTTTTGTGACTACAAAATGGATAACATCAACTCTGTTGCTGTTTTCTTACACGTAATTAAGAGAGTCCATTCTGGTCAAGTTCGGGAATGGGCCGGACAGGTTATTGTGTCCCAAATTCCTACAAGAGAATATTGGATCATGAGGGAGAAAATTGTTGCCAATCACTCATTAACTATACAATAACCATTACCATTACCATTTTATTTTATTTTGGAAGTAATACTCACAGTTCAACTATATTTGTGAGGTTGTTGAGGTTGGATGGCACGACTCCTGTCAAGTCATTTCTGTCTAGCCGACTATTGGAAGTTGAATTGTACATGCCGAAGGCCAGATAAGGAAAAAAGATAATTAGTCTATAAGAAAAAGGCGTAAAATATGCAAGGATGGAACAGTTATAGATGGCAGAGTCTACTCACAGAACCTCAAGAGTCTGAACAAGTCCTAATGTGTCCGGAATAGTCCCCCTGATTCGATTTCCGTCAAACAGCCTATCATTACAGTACGACAACCGTTAGGTGGAGGATACGATCACTCTTACCATCGCGTATTGCTTAGGCTATAATATCATGTTACCCCGGTTTGGGTAGAACTCAATCGAAAAAAACTAGCTGGTGAGTTGAGGGTGCCTTCACACTATACACTACACATTACTTCCGCACCCAAATGATAAGAGACTTTGCTTTAGAAATCATGACAAAAAAGCTCGTGGTTGTGTATTGACTTACACGTGTATCAGTATCATATCTGAGCTGAAAAGTTTGGCTGGAATTGGGCCTGAAAGCTGGTTCTTGTTGAAATGGCTGCAAGTTCACACAAAGTAGACAATTAATGTATGTGCCACAGAAAGTTGTGAAAAGATTTAGATTTGACAATAACTAAGTATACCCACAAGTGCTTTGCTTTTTTCAGTAGATCCAAGCCTGGGGTGGTGGATGTTGAAATAGGAAGGGATCCCATCAATTGGTTGTCTGCCAGGTCTAGCCAATATAGCTTAGAGAGATTCCCCAAAGAAGCAGGTATTTTTCCAGTGAAATTGTTCGAATTTAAAGCCCTGTGGGTGCAAGTAGTAATATATAAGTAAAGAAGATAATGCTATAGTTTCCAGTGAAAGGAAAGGAAAGGAAAGTTATTAAATTGGCATTTTCTCACAAAAAGGAAAGTTCTGTAAGACTGCCCAATTCATCTGGGATATTGCCACTAAATCCACATCCCGCGAGAATTCTGTAAGACACAAGTAACAGAAAGGAACATACATCTATGGGTATGAATGCACATAGATTGAATGGAACATACAGCAACAAAACATATGTATAGTAGCTAAGATTTAGTCTTACAATATGTTCAGCTTTTGCAAATCACCTAAACTGGAAGAGAGAGAGCCTGTGAGGCCTTTGTTGAATGACAAGTCCCTGCAACAAATAGTTTCTAACTTAAGCAGATGAAAGTGCTACTTAGGAAAAGAAGAGAATTGCCATTCAGTTCCAAACTGTTCACATATCGTGCGCACTGCAAAGTAGCGGATTAGAATTTTCGTTAACCATAAAGGAAGTAAAAAGAAAAACTCACAAGGATCTCAGTTCAGTAAGTCCCCCAATGTCACCGCTTAGTTTACCAATGAGTCCCATAGTTGATAATCCTCTAAATAGATGAATACATATGATTAGACGGCTTGCTCAAGGGTATGGGAAATGTATATGCATGATAAAGAAAGACCATCACACAATATGCGCTGAACCAACAATGTTCAATGTGATGTGGTGAAATCATGTGTAAAAAAGCACTCTCTCTTTCCTTTTTTTTTCTTTCTTATCAGTGTGTAAAGAAGTACTTACAATGCAGTCACCCTCGAGTTGTTGCAGGTGACTCCTTCCCAGGGTGCACCACAAGGATCGGCAGACTTTTTCCAGCTTGGTGGAGTGTTTCGCCACTGGTCGTTTAAAGATCTAAGAGCAGCAGCTGCACCACCACCATTTAAGGTTTGTCACTATCTATATAAACGATGAAGAGTTGGATGCATTGCATGGGATGCAGTACTAGTACAAAATCATCTTATAGTTTCCTTGTTAATTGTATATCATGGCAAACAACCTTATAGCTCTCTCTTAGGGTGGTCAGAAACAAATCCTGTATCAGAATATAAAATGATATCGACGGATAATGGAGCAATGCAGTCGTATACTCAAATAAAGAGGATTTATTTCTAAAGGTTGCGTACATCAATCCTTTCCTAGACCCCGCAATGGCGGGAGACTCGTGCACTGGGTTTGCCCTTTTAATTTTGTACAAAATGGGGAGAAAATTTGTAAGAAAGAGCGCCTTTTTGGGTTAGTTAGACAATACATTATATCAAGATTAATCATGTACAGTTATTTGTTATGTACCAACAAAAACAAACACAGGTTTTACTTTTCCTCCTCCACCCATTCATGTGTTGAGCCATATCAGTAAGACACTTTTTCCCACCCGCATCGCAGGGATTCTACATCCCATCCGTTTATCTCCGAGCAAACAAACTAACCCTATTACATGATATTTTACATCCAGCATAAAGGTGAAAAGGAGTAGCTTCATTCCCTTGGCTGGGTCTCAGATTCGTAAAAAGTGGAGTTTCTAACAGATCTAAGTGGACAACAGCAGCAGGGATTGCGTGCATTTGTCCAAGTTCAAGTCCGCAAAGGATTTGACTACAGTGCCATGCGAAGAACCGGACGGAAGGCATTTTGCCCGACATCTCCACCAAAATTCTCATCTAATCTAATGAAGCAAGAGTCACTTAAAAAAGAGCCATTTTCGACGGAGTCTTGCTTTGTGCATTTCGATGCCCCTATTATTGTGCGGGACTTTAGAGTCTTGAATGTGCAAATATATCATGCTTGAAAAGATTGGAAACCTATTTCTGATGTGGTAAAGCAAAGCCAGCCCAAGGTCATTGTATACCAGCACACCCCCCCAGGGAAAAACTACTCTGCAGCCGCTATTTGAAATTTTTAGACAGGAGTTTAGAAAGGACCAAAATGGGAGGTAGAAAGGAAGGGCAAAAAAGTGAAAAATAAAGGACCAAAATGGATGAAATCAGTGGTGTCCAAATACAATTTTGTTTTGGTAAAACTCTGGCAAACAACAGAGGACGTATCAATATTGCTGCAAATTAAGGGCCATTTGTAAGGCATGAAGCCCCGAGACGTCGACCAAGTGACATGATAAACCACAAACTGTCAAACTCGATGCTCTAATTCCCGAGATAAGACAACAACAAAGATCAGATTTTGAATGGTATCTCACAAATGAAGTAAAAACCAAAAAGAAAAAAACTCAAGATAACAAGCGGGGACCCTTATAAATACAATGGTAAATTCGATATTACATGCAAAAAAGAAATATACCACGAACCAAAAACAATGACAAAATAACCACATCGACAAGTGAGCACAAAATATACGTGACGTAACAGTGTGTCATGTCCAGTGGAACAACAATCCACTGTGGCTGATCAAATTAGAAAAACAACAAAAATCCAATGTGATTACAACGCTCAACTCTCACAGAGTCTCAGTCTCGCTCACTATTAGAAATGTGTTTTCATACTGAAACCCCACTTGAAAGTACGCTCTGGACCTCGACTTTCTGTCTCTGTTAGAGAAATACCAGACGCCTTGCAATAACTACGAGCATAGCATATGCATGCAACCATGTATGCATGTATGTAGTCTTTTAGGGAGAGATAACTTACCATCGCGAGGATCCGTGACAGAGGAGACAACACAGCAGCATACCAGAAAGTACAGCAACCGCCAGAGGGCCGCCATGGCCAATGTCTTTCCTCCCTTCCCCTTTCAGAAGATGACTACTTTTTCTCAGCACTTCCCTTTGCACCACACAACACTCTCCTCTCGCTTGCCAAGTCCCAACAAAATTTAAACTTGTTGCTTATGAGAAATTTCAGGTGGTAACAACATAGGATATTTCCTCAGGTCTGGTGTGTGGTGTAGCTTGTGTCCGCTAATATGCCTGACTTGACTTGACTTAACTACCGGTTTTACTCTAGTGGGTTAAGAATGATGGCATAATAATTACCACCCTGGAAAAATAACACACTCTATCAACTAAAGCAGAAAAGGGGGAGTCTTTTGCTCATTGATTTAGCCTTGTCTTCGAAGCTAATCAAGCTCTGCCCCACACGCCCACTGCTACTGGCTGGTATAATCATCACTGTCCGCAGGGTATTTTGGTAATATCATACTGGTTATGAATACACAAATTAGCTAACTAACTACTGACCCAGTGTTCTACCATTTCCTCTGCCCGCCCAAGCACTATATCCCCCACGAAAACCGAAGACTCAACAAACAAGAGACAGACATGAAAAATTATCCATTGTCGTTCTCCACAGAAGAGGCAGACGGTTACGCAACGCGTTTAGATTTTACTAGTGAATCCGAATACATTCGTCTCTAGTGAACAAGCCTTTTCAAAAGGCAAAATATCGTCAATCCTGCAGAGTCAAGTGATTTCTGTGAATTCACAATCTTTGATTAATTGCAACAGTAAATGATCGATCTGCAAAAGCTAAAATTTGACATGTCAATCCTCTTGCTAAATTATGGAAGTGCCAAACTTGGTGTATTGGAGAATCTTGGTATCTATTAATGAATAACACTTTCATTTAGCTAATACGAGGGAAATGTCATTTTAGTGTGTTGAGCTCTGGAAGATTCAACCACCGGAAGTACCAGTACTGGTTCAAGCACCTACCAAGTCCTGAATGACATGAAATTTTAACCGCATGGATCTAATTAGTTACCAAGATCATAATTGTTTCTTCAGACTAAATAAATCCAGTCATTAGGTAAATTTGTGCAACATTTTCTGAAAAAGGTTTCCAAATATCAAAATAAAATTTAATCATTTTCAGAAAAAAAAAAAAATACATTTTGTTATCATGTGTTGTGGGTAGAGTACATAGGAAGTGAGATATTCCACAAATGATAATGGCACATCACATGACACCCAGAATGTCATCACCAACTCCGGTCACTAAAGTATAATCGTAAATGACTCTAACTATCCATAAAGAAAGCACGGGTGCAACTTCGTTATAACAGTGTTTCCTTAATTTAATACAACATCTGCTGTGATTACAGAGGATTACATACTCAGAGAACATCTACAGACAAAGATCGATTACCCGAAAAGTTATCAGTAAACAACTTGAGGTTCAAACTCTGCAAAATCAACCGAACCAGACTCAATAGGCGGCATGAGATAAGCAGCCAAGATCTCAGAAACAAGTGCAGCAACTAGAGGAATCCTCTTTAAGTTCTTGACAAAGGAAGCATCTTGGCTCTCCCCCAATGCCAGCAGCTTCTGGTTGATATCCACCATCCTATCCAGCTTCCTTTTGAACTCCGGGTTCTCAACATCCGGTACTGCTGGAAATATCCTAGCTGTTGTGCGGTTTGTCTGCAAAAATTATAGAGAACATTGAATGCATATGTAACAATAGAATGGCATGAAGAAATTCTTCATTTGAGCAACAAGAATGGGAGTACAAAATGCAATGACAACGAGTCTGTCATTTTGATAGGGATGTTCTATTTTGTAGTATCTTAAATCTCAAATCTGGAACACGAATTATCAGTTTCTTGGAAACTGAAGGTCCAGTGAAATGTGAATCCCACAAGTTGATTCTAAAGTTCACGAAGGGAATTGGCATATGCCGACAAATCAAGCAGAATCTTCTTTTCATTGTAGAAGTGTATTTTTTTTTCCTTTTCCTTTCCCTTTCCCTTTTTTTTTAAAGACATAAAAGCGTAAGACCTCAATCGAATTCCATTCTTTCTTTGCTTAGTCGAAGGTCCCCATGCGTTCTTAATAAGAATGTCATATAAATAATGAAAAGGAACACTTCTTCTGATGTTCCAAAAAATTCCATTCCATTTTTCCAAATGATACTTTTCAAAGTAATGAACTTCACTACAATAGGGCTTTAGGGTGCGGGAGAGTAACTCTACTAAGCACCACTTGGTTGCCAACAAATTAGAGGGAAAAGAAACAAAAAATAAGATCGAGCAAGGTAATATCATTGGAGTGGCAGGTGTAAAGATTGAGGATCTGGGAAGTCTTAAGCTCCTATTATCAAGGTAATCTAACGACGCATTGGTTAAATTAAATGTAAGTCAATTTAAGGACAACGTCTGGAGGACGAAACCACCATAGCCATTTTGACAGAGAACAAGAAAAGTGTACCACTGAATATTTATAGCAACAGACCAAAGCAAAAGTTCAAAGTCAAAGACAAGCTAACCTCGATAATGACATGCATATCAAATTCTTTTGTGTTGAGCCCAATGCCTTCATAGAAAGCTGTGCGTTGGCAATCGTTGAGGTACATTGTCACATAAACCTGCACAATATGTTTGCTATGCTGTGAGAGGATCAAACAATGGACAAGTGGTCAAATTCCTTGTGTTTGTTTTGAGAACTGTAAGATGCTGCTAAGAAAATGGGGGGAATGACACCAAAACTCAATTGCATAAAAGCCTAAATTGGAATAAAAAACACCATAGTTCACTGGATCAGAAAAGGCCTCAAAAAAGAGAAAATTACCGAAAGGCAGAAGAAACGGGCCCACAACTTAGCTTTCCAATCATTGAGGAATTGGGGCTGTGCCTTCATGAGTGCAGAGAAGAAATCGCCATGCCTATTCTCATCCTGGCACCAGTTCTCAAAATACTTGAAAATGGGATAACACTGGTACTCGGGATTAGCCTTGAGATGCCGGTATATGGTTATGTATCTCCAGTATCCGATTTTCTCAGACAAATATGTTGCATAGAAAATGAACTTGGGCTTGAAGAATGTGTACTTTCTTGCCTTGGTCAAGAATCCCAAGTCAAGGGCCAAATTGAAATCAGATAAACCTTTGTTCAAGAACCTGGAAAATTTGAACATTAAATAATCACTTGGACAAGAAACCAGTTTTAGGAGATGACCACATCAAGAAGATTGGTTCGCATACCCGGCATGCCTGGCTTCATCTCTTGACATGAGAGAGAATATCTCAGCTACAACAGGATTGGTTTTCTGCATGAATATGGACAATATGATAAATTCCTGGTTAATGAGCTGAATAGAAACGGAACCACAGCTAAATCAAAATTTTTGTAAGAATTCAATCAAGAAAATGAGTTCGCTTTTACAGTTGACAGACCCCACTCCCCAAAATACTAAGGTTCATAGAAATCAGATGACTATGCACAGAAACTAATGCAATTTTAACTTTTATCCCCTCACAATTCGTTCACTAAGGGCACGTTTGGTTCATAATAGGATGAAGGGTCTAAGGACTGCCCTTGAGTTACGTTTGGGATTAGGCCATGATGTATGTAGCATTAAGGAAAATTATGGAGAATAATGTAAACTATCATATGTCATGTTGATTAGGCACCGGATGTCACTGACATTATTGATACTTGGCAGTTGTGTGCAGTACTTTCATGGGATATTGGGGTCTAACCAATGACACTATCCAATCATCAAATAATGCGAAGATATTTGGGATGAATGGATCCCACGGATGACTAACCTTATCCCAGCACTTTCTCATGCAAACAAACATTTCCCTAACAGTAATATGGGGAATTTTCACAACCTCAGAGCTTTAATTAAATAAGAACAAATAAAGATTAAATAAAATAAGAGACGAACAAAATGTTTTCTATCAGGGGAAATCTATGATAGAAACTAGGAAAAACTTTGGAAGCCAGAGAACTCATCATCTATTTCAGAAACAAGGACCAGTTTCAATAGGTGCATCACTTGTACAGCAAGGTTGTGTAGGGGAAACTCAATAATGAATAATAGTTAAAATATGTATTAAGGTCGAAGTAGCTAGTAAGTAGCTAGCATATAAACTTACTAGCGGCACCATGGATAGGGAAGAAAATCGTGTAACTAACTGCTTCAATTGCGATTTTACCATAACTTCTCTAATAAACATTTAGCTAAAACAAAGGGCAAAAATAAAAATGAAAAGTATAAGCCGACTTCATAACCGCTGTTTAAGGTGTTACCTTAACAATATTATACTCTATAGATATATAATTATCACATTGTAAATTTAGACTAAAAAACTTAAAATAAGTTGGAGATGTGTTTGATGCAGCTTTTTTATAAGCTAAAATAAAAGTTATGTTCATAAATTCAGTTGAAGAACACTTCATTATTAAGTAAATGTGCAATTTAACCTTAGTTATTATATAGAAACACCCTTGTTTTATTGTAAAACATACTTCACAAGTCCAAATAATTCCAAAAAAAAAAAAAACCCACTACAATTTGGAGATTAAAATAATCTCATTTCTTTGGGATAAAGCTAGACAAGCTAAATAATGATTATTCAAAGTTGATACTACCAATTAGCATTCACCAACTCTTTTAAGAAATAAACTGAATAAGTTAGATTTATAGAACTCGCTTCGTTTCAAAATGAATAATCTTTTTGGACTCCTTTCATTTTAAAATGCTTCAATCTTTCAATTTATGAAAATTTTATGTGATTTTGAAAATTTTGTTTAATAGAACTAATTAAAATATATCAAACAAGGTTCATATTACATATTTTTTAGTGTTCGTGTTCATATTACATATTTTTTAGTATTCGTAAAAAGATACAAATAATTGAAAATGATGCACTCCCCAAAAATGTCACTCATTTTTAAAATGTTGCTCATTTTGGAACTGAAGGAATACGTGTTAGGCAATGAGAGAAATAGAGGTGCATACCTTGAGCCTCCTTCCAAGTTCCTTGTAGAGAAGGAAACCAGAGAACTCAGCAGTGCAAGACCTCTCCAAGAACTCAACAAAGATTTGCCGAAGAGGGCCCTGCATCTTGTCCGCAGCCTCCTTAAACTCCTTATTCCTCACGAAATGGGTCTGATTGTAATCAGTCTTGAACTCCTGCAACAGAGCCTCAAACTCCCCCTCCTTCAGATTCTTGTTAATCTCCCTGTTGAACAGCCTCTCCATCTCATCGAAATCCGTCGTGTAAAACCGCGGCGTCAACAGCGACTCCTTTATCCCTTCTTTCTTCTTCTTCCCCCCTCCTCCTCTCGAGGAGGAAGCGGTGGCGGTGGTGGCAGCAGATGCCTTGATCATGGTGGTTGAAAATTTTAATTGAGACAGTGGAGGCCGCCTTATAATTGGGTTGCTGAATTTTGGGGTGGTGGTGGTGAATTTGGAGGTGGGTTTTACTAAAGCCGCCATTTTTGTGGAGCTGAGAAGCTATCTGGAGCAGAAAGAAGCTTATATGCTATATCGGGTGGAGTTTGGGGGGAAGAAGATAGGAATATGCGAATGTGGGGTTCGTTTTATAATTGGTGGAAAGTGATTGGTCCTTTTGTATAACATATATGATCTCATCCAATGGGAATCCAGGAGGTTAACAGGACTCTGACACGTGGCAGATAATCATGGGCCTGCTTGATTTTCCAGATTTTTGGTTTATGTACAGTTCTCGATAGATTTGTGGTGGTCTTTATTTGCTCGCAGCAGTTGATTCCTCCTCATATTTTGTCCACCTTCAAACTAAAGAGCATTCACAGTATATGTAACGCCTCCAATTATGGATACGTTAAATAGATATTTTTATTCTTAATTTAAATAGAGTCTGACTTATTATTACATCACAACTTCTACAGAGTTGAATATTTACACAAGGAAAAAATAAGGTTCCTAACTATAGCTCCGACTGCTCCTCCATCCTAATCAGCTTTTCGGTTCCGAAAGCCTCTAGTGTATACAGTTCTCCCTACTTATCTACGAGGTCTGACACATTATATTAGCGTCGCCACCAGCATAATATGTTAGGGTCACTTAAAGAAAAACCGTGAGCTACAAAGCTCAATAAAATAATCCAAACCCACTAACCCTTAACTTACACATAGCAAGTCATGCATATATCAAACAAGGTCATGAACAGCACATACAATATTTGATAAAGATATCAACGATGACACATCCACATTCGCTATCTATCGTTGGTATCCATGTTTTCTGTATTTCTCATACGCGACTCGTCGTAGACCGTTTCTCCAATTTTCCACTTTACCAGAAACAATATTTTTGAATATCATTCCAAAAATCCATTTTTAACATATCCAACCTCGGTTCCCCCGTTCCGGGTTCTCGAATATCCTCACAATGGTTCCACCGTCCCGGGTTTCCATCGGCACACAATTTGCATTGGCTCCTTTCCGCGGATAACCAAGCCATACCTCACCATGATTCCACCGCTTCGGATTTTCATGGGAACACACACAGTCTCACAATGGCTCCGCCACCACGGATTCCCATTGGAACACACACAGCCTCACAATGATTCCGCCACCACGGATTCTAATTGAAACACACACAGCCTTACAATGGTTCCGCCACCATGAATTCCCATTGGAACACACACACGCACGACTCCCATTGGGCAAACGGCCGCAATGTAGTTTCAGAAATATTTTATCCAATGTCACACACACACACACACAATGACTACCACGTCCGGCCATTATGTAGTTTCAAAAATATTTTACCATTTGTAACACAAGTTTTCACAATGGGCAAATCCGGGCACATCGCGATTTCAAAAGCACACCTTGTCATTAACACACCCAAAGTGTCATGTTTCTACTTTTCTTGATTTTTTTTGTGTCTCATCACATACATAGACTCCGCAGTAGGACTTTTCACATGAAACGTTCAATGAAATCTTGAAACTAAATTAGCAAGATCATCCAACTCTATATTAGATAGCATGCTCCCATTATCACATCATCATACTCAACATTTAATACACAAAGTAAAGCATAGTGCCACATGGACGGACACTTTTAGAGTGATAAACCACTTATACTTTATCACACAATCACAAGTAATACAAGCAATAAGTAAGTACGTTCATAATTAATTCAAATGTCAAAATACGAATACTTCTAATCAAGTGCTACATTTTATCCTTAGTCATTCCTTATTATACTATGGTAGGGAAAGAACTAATCATGCAATACATATAGCTTCTATACTTATAGGGGGTAGGTTCGAAGAACTCTACATATCATTAAACTCTATACTAAAAGAAATTGGTTAGGAATAGTTTACAAGATTGTATCTTCATTTTAAAATTTTAGTAAAACGAGCTTGTTAGTCATTTCTAATACTTTAATTTGCCTTATCATAAGTAAATATAACTAAAGTTATATTAGGGAAAATAAGTAGAGATTAATCTACCTCGATCCGAAACTAGTCGGCGCCGAATAAGTTAGTTGAAAAATTTTACGAGCGGTGACACTCACAAATCTGGACCAAATTTTAGATGGCAGTAACTCGGTCAATATTTGGTCGAATAGGATTGTTCGTGGGTCGAAATCGAAACTCTAGAAGTGCTCTACAACTTTTGTGAAGGAAGTTGATCCTAGAAACTAATTTAAGTAGGAGAAAAATAGTGATAAAAGAAGTGACAGTTTGCTATCTGGAACTGAAAATCCGAGATTTTTACTGAATTTCGGATGTCGATATCTTGGTCATTTCTTGACCAATTAGGGTGGTTCTTGGGTCTAACTTGAATGTCTCGAAGTGCTCTACGACTTTCCGGAAGGGAGTTGGTTCTAAAAACTACTTTAAACAGGAGAAAAAAGAGGATTTACGAAGGACAGTAGGCTGACTGGAAAAACAAAAATGGTTTCTGAAGAGAAGTTAGAGCAATGAGTGAAGGTGTGAGTTGAATGCTTGGAATGGCGTTGAATACTTGGAATGACTTGCTATTTATAGGCCAAATCTTGGCTTATTATCCAATGAACAAATTTTCTCCTAACATTTAATGTCTAATGGATAAAAGTTTTGCTTGGATAACCTATACCTAGTTTTAGGCATGCAAATCTAGGTTGATTATTTACCAAAAAAGAGAGTCTAGGTTTGCTTTGATTATGGAAGATTTTGGTAAAAAAAGGAGGATTTGTACAAGTTTAAAAATGAAAAATGTACAAATTGTACAAGATTTTGCTTGAAGAAAAAAATCACCATGGATTGGAAGCATATCAAGATACAATGAAAGCACAAGAAAGATCAAGGCCTAGTACACATTAAATCTCCCTCCTTCTTTTTCCTCTCTCTCTCTCGGGTTCTCTCTCCCCCTCTCTCTCTCTCTCTTGGTACATATATATATATATATGGGGCCGGTTCTAGAGACAATACATTTGACAATAATTTTGACAATATATTTTTTGAAACTCTGCATGGGACCTTCATACAAATGATCGGAGCCGCTCAATGTATTTGAAACATGTTTTTAAGGGGTCCCGTAAAAAATTAACGCATTTAGATATCGGTAAGGTCTTGATCGGCTCATTTAGTTGATTCCTGTCAAATTTGACAGGTTAAAATTGAATGAGCCGATCAAGTCATTGCCGATGTCCAAATGAGTTAATTTTTTACGGAAACCTTTAAAAACATGTTTTAAATAAATTGAACGGCTCCGATTATTCGCGTGGGGCTCCGAAAAATATATTGTCAAAATTATTGTCAAATTTATTGTCTCTAGAACCGGCCCCTATATATATGTACAAGCAAGTATATATATAATAATTTATTTAGAGTACTAGGTAATCGTATAGATTTATAAGTAAAAGGATATTTCATTATAAAATTTCATTACATACATGTGTACTTACAATATATATATATGTGTGTGTGTGTGTGTGTGTGTAATTTTAGGGTACGACATAATCTAGGTAGATTTCAAATCCTAATTAACTATTCTAATAAGCACATGTGTCTCTTTAAAATACTATATTATGTACATATAGAATCTTAGGATAATATATTCTTATGGTACATATCTTATTTCTTTAATCTTTCAAGCATATGAGAAAATCTAATGAATGACTAATTTAATGGATTTTAGTACTTTGTTGGCAAGACTAACTATTAACCAATGAGTAATAATTCTCCTAGCGGTTATTGACCAATGGGTAAAGGATGAGGTACTTTCTATACTTAGTTAATACTTATATACTTTTAACATGTGTATATATAGCTATATAATACTATATCTATGTACTAACAAAATCTAGTAAGGTACTATTGGTAGAATAATCTAGGTTTTCCTATTGTCCAATGGGTAAAGATTACCCTAACATTTATCGACCAATACTTAAAAGCTAAAAGGTTCAAAAGGTTAGGAGGAAGTAATTAGATAAAACGGTAGTTAGGTTATTCTAACTAGTTGGTTAAGAGTAACTATACTAGTCTTAGTAGGATTCCAGCCAAGAATCGTAATTACAAGATTTTAATCTAATCATGACGGATAATAAGAAATTAGAAGTCGATTATAAACCAACCAAGAGCAACGAGATTTTTATTAGTCAGTAACGGCGGATTGTTGGTTATGAAAATAAAATCCAGGTAAAAAAAAATTCAAATTTTCAACGAAATTTTTATTGACAAAAAATCAGGGTCGTTACAACATATCTCCCTTAAAATAATTTCTTTCTCGAAATTGGTGCGTGGCTACGAATCAGACTTAGTTGCTATACTAGTTTTTGACTTATCGTCTATTCCCCTTAAAAATAGGTGCAGGTCACCCTTGATTACCAGCGATCTAAATGAGATTCAATACTTGGCAATCTACAAAACGGTTTGGTGCCACAGAGTTATATTTTAAAGGCTCCGGCAGGTCCTAGAAGTAATTTGATATCCTCTACATGTTTTGTTAATCGAATTAAGCCTCTTCACTTGCTTAACGAGACGGGGTTGAAGTTGTTTCAGCCGTCGAACAGCTTGTGTAACGCCCTCAATTTTTGGTACGTTAAATAGACATTTTTATTCATAAATCAAGTAGAGTCTGACTCATTATTATATCACAACTCCTACAGAGTTCAATATTTACACAAGGGAGGAAAATCTAAGGTTCCTAACTACAGCTCTGACTGCTCCTCCATCCTAGCCAGCTCCTCGGCTCCGAAAGCCTCCAGTGTGTACAGCTCTCCCTGTTCATCTACGAGGTCTGACATATTATACCAGCGTCGCCACCAGCATAATATGTCAGGATCACCAAGGGCAACACCGTGAGCTATAAACCTCAATAGAATAATCCAAACCCACTAACCATTAACTTACACATAGCAAGTCATGCATATATCATACGAGGTCTTGAACAACACATACAATACTTGATAAAGATAACAACAATGACACATTCACATTCGCTATCTATCGTTGGTAATGTTTTTTGTATTTCTCCTACGCTACTCGTCGAAGACCGTATCTCCAATTTCACTTTAACAAATCAACATTTTGATACACATTCAAAACCTCGTTACCAATGAGGCTACCATGTCCGGCTCCATTGGCAACGCTCATAATGGGCTACCAAGTCCGGCCACATTGCAGTTTTCACAAACCATTCAAATATTGCATTTGCTCCTCTCTGCGGATAATCAAGCCATACTACCAATGAGGCTACCACGTCCGGCCCCGTTGGGAATCTTCACAATGGGCTACCAAGTCCGGCCACAATGCGGATTTCACAAGTCCACACAAAGGGCTATCAAGTCCGGCCACATTGCGGGTTTTTATACACATAATAGGCTACCACGGCCGGCCACATTGTGGTTTTCGCAATCCACACGATGGGCTTCCAAGTCCGGCCACATCGCGGGTTTTTCATACACACAATAGGCTACCAAGTCCGGCCATATTGTGGTTTCAAAACTTATCTTTGCATTAACCACACCCTAGGTGTCAAGTTTCTACTTTTTCAATTTATATGTCTCGTTTTCATGCATAGACTCCGCAGTAGTACTTCTCATACAGGTAATCATAAATCATTCATTGTAATCTTGAAACTAAACTAGTAAGATTATCCAACTCTATATTAGATAGCATGCTCACATTATCACATCATCATACTCAACATTTAGCACACAAAGTAAAGCATAGTGCCACATGGACGGACACCTTTGGAGTGGTAAACCACTTATGCTTTATCAACAATCACAAGTAATGCAAGCAACATGTAAACAAGCTCATCACCATCCTTAGGATCAAAATACGAATACATCCATTCAAGTAATACATTCTTATATTTCAAAATCCGTACTTTCTTTCTTTTGGAAAGTTCAAAATAACATATGTTTGTTGGTTTAAGAATCGTTTATTCAACATGTTAATACCATCATTAGCCAAACAATTATACTAACTATCATGCATCCAACCATTGTAAGAAATGAACTAGTTTCTAGTGATGGTCATACGAATTCTATACTTTAACTAGCCTTATCATAAGCAAATATAACTAAAGTTATACAAGGGACAATGAGTAGGGATTAATCTACCTTGATCCGAAATTAGTCGGGACCGAATAAGCTAGTTGGAAAATTCTACGGGCGGTGAAACTCACAAATCTGGACTAAACTTTGGATGGATGTAACTCGGTCAACATTTGGCCGAATACGTCTTTCTTGGGTCGAAATCGAAACTTTAGAAGTGCTCTAGAACTTTTGTGAAGGAAGTTGATCCTAGAAACTACTTTAGGTAGGAAAACAATGGTGATAAAGGAAGTGAAGTTTGCTGTCTGGAACTGAAAATCCGAGATTTTTACTGAATTTCGGATGTCAATATCTCGGTCATTTCTTGACCGATTAGGGTGATTCTTAGGTCTAACTTGAAGGTCTCGAAGTGCTCTACAACTTTCTTGAAGGGAGTTGGTTCTAAAAACTACTTTATGCAGGAGAAAAATGAGGATTTTCGAAGGGTAGTAGACTGACTGGAAAAACAGAAATGGTTTCTAGAGAGAAGTTGGAGCAAAGGAGTGAATGTGTGAGTTGAATGCTTGGAATGACTTGCTATTTATAGGCCAAAGCTTGGCTTATTATCCAATGGATAAATTTTCCCCTAACATTTATGGTCCAATGGATAAAAGTTTTGCTTGGACAACCTATACCTACTTTTAGGCATGCACGTCTAGGTTTGATTTGATTATGGAAGATTTTGGTGAAGAAAGGAGGATTGTACAAAATTTGGTCACTAGTTTATACATTTGAGGACAATTGTACATGGATTTTGCTTGAAAGAGTAAGCAACCATGGATTGAAAGCATACCAAAGGACAATGGAAGATCAAGAAAGATCAAAACCAAGGTACACCCAAATCTCCCTATCTTTCTCTTTCTCTCTCTCTCACTCTCTCCTAGTACTTGTACTATGGAAGTATACATATATATATATATATATATCCTATTATATATATAAGTACAATAGGTATTATGCAATCCAATAAACTTTCAAGTATAAAGATTTTCAAAATAAACTAATGAAATGTACACATGTTTGCTTGCAATATTATATGTATATTTATATACAACCAAGTACATATACATATATATATATATACACACTCACTTAAGGGTGTATCAAGCAATCTAGGTAGATTTCCAAATCAAATCTCCCCATCAAAATAGTCCAATTAGGCACATGTCTTATTATAAAACTATATTAGGGTACATAGAATTCTAGGATAAGATATTCATATCTATTCTTTAAGTATATAGGCACATGCTTTCTTTTTTTTTTTTAATTAACCAAGGTACTAGGTACTTATATTAAATAATCAATGTACTTATACTTATTTTAGTCTTTCAATCACATGGGAAAATCTAAGAAAAACTAAATTAATAAACCCTAATACTTTTGGCAAGACTTAACCTATTATCCAATGGGTAATAATTCTCCTAGCGGTTATTAAGCAATGGGTAATGATAGAAAGTACTATACTTTAAAGATAGAAAGTACTATACTTGTATATGATATATATATATTTAAGTATATTAACACATGGTGAATCTATAAAATGACTAAACTAATAGATCTTTGTACTTGGTAGCAAGACTAATCCTATTGACCAATGGGTGATAATTCTCCTAATCATCATCGTCCAATGGGTAAAGGGGTAAAGTAATATATACTTGAATAATATATATATATATATACTTTCAAACATGTGTATATAACCATATATAACTATATATATATGTACCTTTAACAAATCTAGTAATGTACTTTTGGTAACTAAAATCTAGATTTTCTATTGTCTAATGGGTAAAGATTGCCCTAACATTTATCGACCAATGGTTAAAAGCGAAAAGGTTCAAAAGGTTCATCTAGGGTTAAGAGGTTCATAAGGTTCAAAGGGTTCAATAAGTTTACCAAGAGTTAGGGGGCAATGACTAGATTAAATGGTAGTTAGGTTATTCTAACTGGTTGGTTGGAAACTAATTATACTTTCCAAGTAGAATTTCCTAACCAAGAAATATAGTTTTAAGACCTTATTTCAATTGTTGAGAAAATACTCTAGTACATTTGTAGGCACACTTGTCTTTAGAAAATGACTAAGTTGTGATGAAATCAAATTTTATAAGCCAAGGTTCTAATGATAACGGTTTTAAAGGAAAGCGGTTCAAGACTTTATAAGGATTTTCAAACGAGATTTTTTTATAAGTCAATAACGATGGATTTTTGGTTATTAAAATGAAATCCAAGCAATTATAATAAAATTCAAATTTTTAACTAAATTTTTACTGACCAAAAATCAAGGTCATTACAGCTTGTCTCATTGTCGTCCTCTGATAAAGTTTCCATTGTAAACAACAACGCCAAATGCAAAACTTTCTATCAAATCATCATGCGGATTCGTACCCTACAGATGTTTCCTTAGCACGACCCTCCTTTCTCACGGATATCACTGGTGCTCCCTAGGGTGTCGTAGTTGGCCTAAAACTTTTTGTCCCATAGCTCTCGTAATTGGGTCTTGAGCTCCTTTAGCTTGGCAGGGGCCTTGCGGTATGGTGCCATAGAGATCGGGGCTGTTCCCAGTTGGAGTTCTATAGAGAAGTCTATCTCTCCTTTGGGGTGATAAGCCAGGAAGTTCTTCAGGAAAAATATCGGCGTACTTGCAAACGATGTATGGTAATCCCACTTCCATTCTTTTGGCGTCTTCCAAGTGGAGGCTAGCAAGCCATCCAGAAAGTTGGTTCTGCCACCTAGATCTTTTCGTCATCGGACTCATCATCTATCTATCCCCCTTAAAATGGATCGAGTCCCTTCTATGGTATAAGTTGTCACCATCTATGAGTTGAAATCGGAAGTGGGTGTTTTTGGTCTAGTTAACAATGGTTTTTCCTTCTAACGTTGCAAGCAGTAAACCAAATAATATGCAACAGTGCTCTTTTTTTTTAAAAAGCAAGCTTTTCAGAGATAAGCAGAGAATTACAATCATAAGCATAGAATTCTACTACAACGGCAAATAGAGACCTAAGATTCTTCCTAATACAAGTTGAAACGATATGATCTTACATACTCCAACTTCATCAAAGCCTAGCTATCACGATGCTTTTTCTAACCAGCCCAGAAGATGTCTAGGTAATGGAACACATACATGCCTATGTCAGTTTCGTATGGTGGTGGTGGAACATCGCCGGAGTCAAAAAGTATATCCATAACTTTTGGCTGTTGCACGGGTTCTATTTCCCCTACAGGCTTTATCTCTCATTCCTTCAATCCTAGTTCCCATTCCTTGGGATCCTCTTCCTCCATTGGTTCTTCCTCGGGATCTTTTTCCTCCATTGGTTCCTCCTCGGGATTTCCCTCGGGTTCCTCTCCAACTTCCTCAATTATAAACTCTGCATCATCGGGGGGTGCTATTTGGACTAGGACGGGTACTGCTTCATCACCATCTTCCTGCTCATTTTTGGGAAGTGGAATGGCACCATGCTTCTAATAGAAGTCATGAATGTAGGGAAAAGTATAGCGAAAATAGGGATCCTCCACTAGTTGGGCGGTCATGATTTCTATGGTGTTTCAGAATTGGCGAGCTTCCGCTAGTAGGTTGACTTGGTAGAGATTCGGTTGGTTCATCTATAAGGAAAGAGTTTTAAACCTCAATTAGCAACGTTTTAAGACATAGTTTTATTTAACACTAAGGAAACTTGGGATTGCTAAGTTCCACATTCGATTCTTGATTTAAGTCATCATCCAATTGTTCGGAAATTTCCAGCTCGGTGGTACTGCCAATTTCCACACCTTGCTTCAATCCGAAGATTATTTTGTCAAAATTCCATCCAATTTGGGATGGTAAACTTAAACTCAAATTCACGTTTGTACAACGGTTAAACTATCTTATGGTTCTACCCATTATACCCATGGCCGAGTGTTGAGCCTAGAACTCTGATACCGAGTTGTAACAGCCCCAATTTTGGGTACGTTAAATAGACATTTTTATTCCTAATTCAAATAGAGTCTGGCTCATTATTACATCACAACTCCTACAGAGTTCAATAGTTACACAAGGGAGGAAAATCTAAGGTTCCTAACTACAGCTCTGACTGCTCCGCCATCCTAGCCAGCTCTGAAAGCCTCCAGTGTATACAGCTCTCCCTGCTCATCTACAAGGTCTGACACATTATACTAGCGTCGCCACCAGCATAACATGTTAGGGTTACCAAATGCAACACCGTGAGCTACAAAGCTCAATAGAATAATCCAAACCCACTAACCCTTAACTTACACATAGCAAGTCATGCATAGATCAAACAAGGTCATGAACAGCACGTACAATACTTGATAAAGATATCAACAATGACACATCGACATTCGCTATCTATCGTTGGTGTCCAAGTTTTCTGTGTTTCTCCTACGCGACTCGTCGTAGACCGTATCTTCAATTTTCCACTTTACCAAAAATAATATTTTTGAATATCATTCCAAAAATCCATTTTTAACACACCCAACCTCGGTTCTGCTGTTCCGGGTTCCCGAGTATCCTCACAATGGTTCCGCCGTCTCGGGTTCCCATTGGCACACAATTTGCATTGACTCCTCTCCGCGGATAACCAAGCCATACCTCACCATGGTTCCACTGCTTTGAATTTCCATGGAAACACACACAGCCTCACAATGGTTCCGCCACCACGGATTCCCATTGGAACACACACAGCCTCACAATGGTTCCGCCACCACGATTTTCCATTGGAACACACACAGCCTCACAATGGTTCCGCCACCACGATTTTCCATTGGAACACACACAGCCTCACAATGGTCACCACGGATTCCCATTGGAATACACATAGTCTCACAATGGTTCTGCCACCACGGATTCCCATTGGAACACACACACGCACAACTCTCATTGGGCAAACGGCCGCAATGTAGTTTCAAAAATATTTTATCCAATGTCACACACACACACACACACAATGACTACCACGTCCGGCCATTATGTAGTTTCAAAAATATTTTACCATTTGCAACACAAGTTTCCACAATGGACAAGTCTGGCCACATCGCGATTTCAAAAGCACACCTTGTCATTAACACACCCTAAGTGTCATGTTTCTACTTTTCTTGATTTTTTTTTGTGTCTAGTCACATGCATAGACTCCGCGGTAGGACTTTTCACATGAAACGTTCAATGAAATCTTGAAACTAAATTAGCAAGATTATCCAACTCTATATTAGATAGCATGCTCACATTATCACATCATCATACTCAACATTTAACACACAAAGTAAAGCATAGTGCCACTTGGACGGACACCTTTGGGATGGTAAACCACTTATGCTTTATCACACAACCACAAGTAATACAAGCCATAAGTAAGTACGTTCATAATTAATTCAAAGGTCAAAATACGAATATTTCTAATCAAGTGCTACATTTTATCCTTAGTCATTCCTAATCATACTATGGTAAGGAAAGAACTAATCATGCAATACATATAGCTTCTATACTTAGAGGAGGTAGGTTTGAAGAACTCTACATATCATTAAACTCCATACTTAGAGAAAGTGGTTAGGAATAGTCTACAAGATTGTATCTTCATTTCAAAATTTTAGTAAAACGAGCTTGCTAGTCACTTCTAATACTTTAACTTGCCTTATCATAAGCAAATATAACTAAAGTCATACTAGAGAAAATGAGTAGAGATTAATCTATCTCGATCCGAAACTAGTCGGGGCCGAATAAGCTAGTTAAAAAATTCTACGGGCGGTGACATTTACAAATCTGGACCAAACTTTAGATGGCAGTAACTCGGTCAATATTTGGCCAAATAGGATCTTTCTTGGGTCGAAATCGAAACTCTAGAGGTGCTCTACAACTTTTGTGAAGGAAGTTGATCCTAGAAACTAGTTTAAGTAGGAGAAAAATAATGATCAAGGAAGTGACAGTGTGCTGTCTGGAACTGGAAATCCGAGATTTTTATTGAACTTCGGATGTCGATATCTTGGTCATTTCTTGATCGATTAGGGTGGTTCTTGGGTCTAACTTGAAGGTCTCGAAGTGCTCTACAACTTTTCGGAAGGGAGTTGGTTCTAAAAACTACTTTAAGCAGGAGAAAAATGAGGATTTACGAAGGACAGTAGGCTGATTGGAAAAACAGAAATGGTTTCTAGAGAGAAGTTGGAGCAATGAGTGAAGGTGTGAGTTGAATGCTTAGAATGAGTTGCTATTTATAGGCCAAAGCTTGGCTTATTGTCCAATGGATAAATTTTCCCCTAACATTTAATGTCTAATGGATAAAAGTTTTGCTTGGACAACCTATACCTAGTTTTAGGCATGCAAGTCTAGGTTTGATTTGATTATGGAAGATTTTGGTGAAGAAAGGAGGACTTGTACAAGTTTAAAAATGGAAAATGTACAAATTGTATAAGATTTTGCTTGAAGAAATAAATCACCATGGATTGGAAGCATATCAAGGTACAATGAAACCACAAGAAAGGTCAAGGCCTAGTACACATCAAATCTCCCTCCTTCTTTCTCCTCCTCCCTCTCTTCTCTCTCTCTCCCTCTCTCTCTCTCTCTCTCTCTCTCTCTCTCTCCCCCCTCTCTCTCTCCCCCCTCTCTCTCTCGGCCCATCTCTCTCTCTCTTGGTACATATATATATTTATATATATGTACAAGCAAGTATATATATAATAATGTATTTAGAGTACTAGGTAATCTTATAGATTTACAAGTAAAAGGATTTTTCATTATAAAATTTCATTACACACCTGTGTACTTACAATATTATATATATATATATATAAGTATGTACTTTTAGGGTACTACGTAATCTAGGTAGATTTCAAATCCTAATTAACTATTCTAATAAGCACATGTCTCTTTAAAATACTATATTATGTACATATAGAATCCTAGGATAATATATTCTTATAGTACTTATCTTATTTCTTTAATCTTTCAAGTATATGGGAAAATCTAATGAATGACTAATTTAATGGATCTTAGTATTTTGTTGGCAAGACTAACTATTAACCAATGAGTAATAATTCTCCTAGCGGTTATTGACCAATGGGTAAAGGATGAGGTACTTCCTATACTTAATTAATACTTATATACTTTTAACATGTGTATATATTGCTATATAATACTATATCTATGTACTAACAAAATCTAGTAAGGTACTATTGGTAGAATAATCTAGGTTTTTCTATCGTCTAATGGGTAAAGATTACCCTAACATTTATCGACCAATGGTTAAAAGCTAAAAGGTTCAAAAGGTTTAAAAGGTTCATCTAGGGTTGATAGGTCCATAATGTTCAAAGGGTTCAAGAAGTTCACTAAGGGTTAGGAGGAAGTAATTAGATAAACGGTAGTTAGGTTATTCTAACTAGTTGGTTAAGACTAACTATACTAGTCTTAGTAGGATTTCCAGCCAAGAATCGTAATTACAAGGCTTTAATCTAACCATGACGGATAATAAGAAATTAGAAATTGATTATAAACCAACTAAGAGCAACGAGACTTTTATTAGTCAGTAACGATGGATTTTTGGTTACGAAAATAAAATCCAGGTAAAAAAAATTCAAATTTTCAACGAAATTTTTATTGACAAAAAATCAGGGTCGTTACAGTATTTGTACTAACTTGTATTTTAATTGTATGTGTTAAAATTTAGTAAAAAAAAAAATATATTTTTTGTGTCACAATGCTTGCATTAGTTTGTGTACTATAATATTAAATTTTGTAATGTGTTAGCATGTGCGCAAAATTTGGCAACTATGCTAACAAACAATAAGTAGGTCTTACCTCTATAATTCAAACTCCAACCATAAAATATAAATGTATATTACTCCTGATATACTGTGTGGCCCGTGCTCTTCGATCTGAGTCCTTCTTTCGTTGGTTCAGGAATCGCTTAGCCTCTAAACCTAGCCTGCACAATGAACGCACGACTAAGACCTGGCCAGGGTTTTCCCGGCAAGGCCTCCGGCGAGAGGATAAGTATATGCAGAGAGAAAAGTAGAGACTAGGGTTTATGGGTTTCTGTGTGTAAAAGCATGTACCTCTTAGGGATGCTATCATTTGGTATTTATAGAATCTTCTTAGCTTGCCCTCCAAGTACGATCATGTGCCTCGCACGAGTTGAGTGGTGTCACCGTGACGTCATTGGATAGATCCGATAACCGTTTTGGTATGAAACTCACCAACGTACCAGATGTAATAGTTTGGGGGGTTGGCACGAATGGTTTACCACGCTGTAGACACCCCAATTTGGCCTAACGATTATTTCAAGTCCCACCTTAAGGACCCTCCTGATGATGAAATGGATACAGTGATTGCTGATTGACTTCTTGTGAATCTTAGGACTTTCGGTAATAACTTTTAGCCACTTAGAGGACCCAATCCAGAGCCAAATAACCTTTCAAACAGAAATACAGAATCCCAAGAGAATCCATCTGTCGGCTATAACATTGATCTCACGGCCTTAACATCATTTCTTCACCCGAGCAACCTGTTGCTTAAAAATCTCCCTGAGAGATCAATCTTGCGGCCGCAAGATCTATCCTTCGGCCGCCACATCATTTCCTTGGCCGCTAGATCCATTCCTCGGCCGCCAGATCGTCTATTTTCCAGATTCTGGAACGTTCTGTCAATCGTTTGATTCATTCACAAAACCTTAGCAGCCAATTCCCGATGCGTTTGGGCTACGTAAGGAGATTACCATGAGGAGTTAGTATCACACTATAACTCCAATTCAATCGTGCGTTTTGATTGGCCGGAGTGACTCACTAATTGCCTATATAAGGAAGCCTTAGGATTCTGAAATTAACATTCAATTCCTCCATCTCATACCTCCAAGCTCTGCAGAAATCATCTCTCATACTCCCCCTTTAAAAGCCCTAACCACCCGAAGGCAGCCGCGATCCGACGATAAAACTCCGAAGTACAAACCCAAACCCTAGGGTTTTCGAGAAGCAAATCAGTCAATCCCCTCTAATCCGAAGCAATCAAGTAACTGAGGGATCAAGGTGGTGAGGCCCAGGGGCCTATGGTTTGATCTCTTTTATGTTTTTGTACTCTAATCATAGTATTTTTATTTTATGTTAATTGTTTAAGTCTGGTGTAAGGAAGAACATCGGCTGGGTCTTCGATCCTTCGGCCGGTACATCGATCCAGAAGGATTCCTCGGCCGTGACATCCATTCACCTGCCGAGGAAACCATTCTCTGGGACAGTTTGTTTTCTGTTTTGATGCATGTTTTCATTTCTGTTTTGGCTCACTTTATCAACTGCTAAAGGTTAAATAACCAGATTATGTGTTTAGAATTAAATAAAGCAAATACTAATCATATGTCGAACGATTATGGGCCAGTTTCATGACTGGGCAAAGAGGGGTGCCTAACACCTTCCCCTTATTATACTTTTGGCTCCCGTACCCGGAATCTCGATCTCTTTTCCTAGTTTTTATAAACTAGGTGATGACTCTATTTTGATGATAACCGTTATCGTGTGGCGATGTTCCTAGCCATGGGAATATCCACGATCTTGGTTTATGAAGTGGAAAACAAATAAGCAATGATCAATCTGTATGGCGATGCCCCGTTTGAGAGGTGTTTACACATGCCGTACCTCCCCGCTTAGGGGTTTCAGCAACACTTGATTTTCTTTTGATTGAATGAATGTCTAATTTCCATTTGCAACGTTTCTGTTTTGCCGAACTGATTGAATGTTTCGTGCCTTTGGAAAATTTGATAGTCTTGCTTGTATGTATGGTGGATATTCGTAGGCCCCACTTTGGTCTTGGTTTGGCTAAATAGTTGAATGTTGGCCAATGTAGAGGTGGCTAACTTTAGGTTGGTAATTGCCGAGACTTGACCAAAGTAGAAAACTAGAGTTGATAGGTTGCCGAACATGTCTTCTATCGGTGGACATTCTTCAAGTATTGTGGATGAGTCTTTGATTTGACCATAAGAGTGCTAGGTGCCCCCTTGCCTGTGGTTAGGGCTCGGCCAAACTGCCAGCCCTAGGCCAAGGTAAGAAGGACTGTGAGAGTTTGCTTGTTTGCGGGTGGTTTGCTCGCCAAAGTGCGAGTGTAACCTTTCGGTGGCCGACCATGGTGTCTTGCCAAGCCGAACCGAAGCCTAAGTTCCATCAATGATGTGTGTTTTAGGCTCAGAGGACCATATGTCCTTTGTTTGCTTCTTTGGGCGGTGATAGTGGCCGAAGCTAAAGGCTTAAAAGCCGTTTGTGGGTGTGACCGAAGTCATCGTTTTTATTTGGCAGATTTGCCGAGAGTGAGTATGTGAATAAGGTGTAAAATAAAACAGTACTGGAAGGTTTAAAGAATTCAATTGCCAAACTCGTCTTCTCATTGAGAAATTTTGGAGTACAAGACAGAAATTAGAAAAAGAAACTATGGGCCGAAGCCATTCTTTGAAGTAAAGAACAATAGATAAGGAGGCCGAAGCCAACCGAAAACTTAATGATTTGGTAACTCGAAGGTTAGCCAAGGATAGTATGTAGCCGAGCATAGAATAAATAAAAGAGTTGTTCACATGTATGCTCTTTACAGATTCTGTGCATTCCATGGGTTGGTAAGCACTTTCCCATTCATGTCTTCAAGGACGTAGGCAACTTCACCAGCAATTTTGACAACGCGGAAAGGCCCTTCCTAGTTGGGCATGAATTTCGTTTTCTTTCTTGCTTGCACCACCTTCCACCAAAATAAATCATCTGGCTTGAATTTTTGGTTCGCACACTTCGATTGTATCCCTTGGCCACCTGTTGTTAGTATTCGGCTAGCTTGAACCGAGCGTCATCACACTTTTCTTCGGCAAGGATAAGCTCTTTTTCAACAGCTTCGTCATTTGTCTTCGGGTCAAAGGTTTCCGTTCTGAGGGTGGGAAACTTGGATTCCAGCGGGATGACGGCCTCCATGCCGAAAGCCATGGAGAAGGGAGTTTGGCTAGTGGAGCGTCGTGGTGTAGAACGATAGGCCCATAGAACCTTAGGTAGTTCTTCTGCCCATTTGTCGCGCTCGGAGTTCAGTCGACGTTTTATCCCAGTGCAGACTGTCTTTTTCGTGGCCTCGGCTTGGCCGTTTCCTTGGGGGTATGCTGGAGTAGAGTTGAAAAAGCAGATTCCAAATTCCTTCAAGATGCTGGAGAGGCCGTTGCTGACAAACTGGGTGCCATTGTTAGTGACGATGGCGTATGGTATGCCGAACTGGGTAATGATGTTTCTCCACACGAATCTCCTGACGTCGGCTTCGGTCGTGGTGACCAGAGGTTCGGCTTCCACCCATTTTGAGAAGTAGTCCGTTGCTGTGATCAGGAACTTGAAGCCTCCAGGAGCTGTTGGAAGTTTCCCTACAATATCAAGCCCCCATTGGGTAAAGGGCCAAGGACTTGTGATTGGGGAAAGATTTTGGGCGGGTAGCTTTGGTATGGGAGAAAATAGTTGACATGGTCTGTACTTGCGGACGATTTCTTCACAATCTTTCTTCATGTTCTTCCAGAAGTATCCTTGACTTAGTGCACGTTGACAGAGTGAACGTCCTCCAGAGTGGCAGCTGAGTGGAGTTCATTGAGAATCGCGGGTACTTGGGTAGGGTGGACAACAAGGAGATAGGGTCTTGAAATAGATTTTAGTAAAGCTGGCCGCTGTCGGAGAGCAAGTAGTAGGCGGCCAGTAAAACTGTTCCTAATGCGGCAAGCTTCCTTTTTGTCGTCAGGTAAAGTGTCATTTTTGAGGAACGCAACGATCTCATCCATCCAACTAGGCCCAAGTTCGATGTTCAGTACTTCTGGAGTGCTGTCAAAGCTTGGATGGTCAATTCTGCCAAAGTTGATGGTTCTGAACTCGGAGGCTATGGAAGCCGAGGCAAGACCAGCAAGTGTGTCTGCATGCGCGTTGTCCTTGCGGTTGATTTGTTCAATCTTGAAATTTTTGAACTGCTTGATAAGCTCGGCTGTTGTTGCCTGGTATTTCATCATCCTGGGGTCCCTGGCTTCGTAGTCCCCCAAAACCTGGTTGACAATCAATTGGGAATCGCAATAAACAGCCAACTCATCGACTTTCAGTGCAATAGCTGAGCGTAGGCCAGCAAGGAGGGCTTCGTATTCTGCTTCATTATTGGTGGCAGGGAAGTCAATGCTGATAGAACTTTCATGAAGTGTCCCGCAAGGGGAGACCAAGACAACACCTGCGCCTGCTCTGTTGCTGTTGGAGGCACCATCGACTTGAAGTCACCAAGTATCTCCTTAAAAAGGAGCAAAGGTTGAATGCTTGTTTTCTGTTCGGCCATGGGTTGTGTTGGTGTGGGAGTGTTGAAGTTCTCAGTATCTTCGGGTGTTAGTTCCGTGATAAAGTCGGTGAGAACTTGTCCTTTGAGTGTTGTTCGAGACTCGAAGCAGATGTCAAAATTTGCAAGTTCGATGGCCCACTTGGAAACTCAATTGGAGAGATCGGCCTTTAGAAAGAGGGCTTTGAGAGGGTATTCCGTCAAAACAGTGATTGTACGAGATTTGAAATAGGGTAGTAGTTTTCTTACAGCCGAAACGAGAGCAAGTGCTAACTTCTTGAGAGGAAGATAGCGTGTTTGTGCGGGTAAGAGAGTCTTACTTGTGAAGTAAATCGGCATATCGTCGGTGCCTTCTCGCCGAACGAGAGCGGAGCTGACAACATGAGCTGAAACCGCCAGGTATAGGTAAAAAGTTTCAAATTCTTTTGGTTTAACCATTAAGGGAGCTGAGCTCAAGTAGGCTTTGAGTTCGGCTAGTGCTTTGTCGTAGTCCTGCGTCCAATCCAAGTTGCGTCGGATTTTGCCCTTCAAGGCATGAAAGAAGGTGTGGCATTTGTCAAATGACTTGCTGATGAAGCGGGTGAGAGCAGCTGCCATGCCTGTGAGCTTCTGAACTTCTCTGATTGTTCGTGGTGGCCGCAAGTCTTCCACTGCCTTGATTTGGTTGGGGTCGGCTTCAATGCCGCGCCTTGTGACCAAATGGCCAAGAAATTTTCCCGCACTTACGCGAATGCATATTTTTCTGGGTTTAGGCAGAGTTTGTGGAGTTTGAGAACTTCAAAAACTTTGGCAAGTTCTGTGAGATGGTTGTGCTCCTTCTGGCTTTTGACGACAAGGTCGTTGATGTAGGCTTCCAAGATGTGGCCGATCTGTGCATGAAGCATCTTGAAGATTGCGCGGTTGAAGGTGGCACCCGAGTTTTTTAGTCCAAATGGCATGACGTGGTAGCAGAAAATGCCATGTGGTGTGATGAAGGTTGTTTTCTCCATGTCTTCTGGGTCCATGGCTATCTGGTGATAACCACGGTAGGCGTCCAGGAAACTCAGCCGTGCGTGTCCTGCTGTTGCGTCGACCAACTGATCGATCTTTGGAAGCGGGAACCAATCCTTCGGACAGCCGTTGTTAAGATTGGTATAGTCGACGCAGACTTGCCATTTGCAGTTTTTTTTCTTGACAACCACAGTGTTGGAAAGCCAAGTTGGGTATTGCACTTCCTGGATGGCGTTGGCTTCCAATAGTCGGTTGACCTCTTCAATGACAGCATCGGCGTGTTCAGGTGCCGAGCGTCGAGCCTTCTGTATCACCGGTTTTGAATCCTTTTTGATGTTGAAAGAATGGCAGATGAAGTCGGGGTCTACCCCCGGCATCTCATTAGGGGTCCAGGCAAAGACTTCCATGTTGTCTTTGAGGAATTGGAACATTTCATTGCGCTCGACGTCGCTGAGGGAGGAGTCGAGTAAGAAGAAGCGTGTGCCATCCTCATTGATGGGCATTTTAACCAAGTCTTATTCTGCTTTGTCTTCAACCTTCTGGCCGACGTCTTCGATGACGGCCATGTCTGGTACTTCAACCCATTGCACTTGTTTGGCTTTTATGGAGTTGTGGATGGCTGAGACGTAGCATTTCTTAGATGCCACCTGATCTCCTCGCAGATATTCTTGCCTCCCATTGGCACCGATGAAGCGAACGACTTGGTGGTAAGTTAAGGCAATGACTTGCATTCCATGGAGCCATGTTCGGCCTAGGATGGCGTTGTACGGGCTCGGCACATTAACTACGATGAATTTAGTTGACAAAGTTTTCGAGCTGACGACGACGGAGAGGAAAATTCCACCAAGTGGCCAAATGGGTGCGCCATTGAAACCGATGAGAGGTATCTCGGTGGGTTGTAACGCAGACTCTAGTAGATCCAACCTTTTGAATAGGTCGTAGTACATGACCTCTGCCAAGCTTCCTTGATCAATGAGAATGCGCTTGACATCGTGAACGCCGACTTGGATGGTGGCGACGAGGGCATTCGAGTGTGGAGTTTGCACGTGTTCAAGGTCGCGCTCGGTAAAGGTTATTGTCCACTTGGGCGCGTCTTGGGGGCGTTGATGTTTAGATCCGCAACCGACTGAGAGTCTCTGCTTGGACATGGAAGCGCGATCGAGGTCGGCTTTGAGTGTGGTTTTGGATGTCTTTGTCACTGGTTCGTGGATGACATGTATCAGCGGGCGCTGTTCATTGCCGTGCTCATCTATTTTTGTTCGTTTGGAGTCCTTCACTTTGGAATCCTTCGCATAAGTCTTTTCGTTGTCTCTGCGCCGAAGTTAGTCTCTCAAGTCAGTTTTTGTTTGGCGTGGTCCGTCGATGGACTTCTCTCTGTCACGACGGGTGTTGTTGTCGTCATTCATGCCTTCAGTGCGTACGCATTTCCCGTTCCGCCATGCACGGTGCTCAACATCCAAATTCTCATCGCAGGGGGGGGGGGGGGGGATCTCCCTTAGACGCTCAGAGACATGCCGTCTAGTCTGCATGGAATCTCGACTATGGTGTGAAATCGTCGTGCGAGAGAACTCCGCGCGACCAGTCGAGTACGTGCTCGTAAACGACTCGGTATCCCTTGTTCTGGTACGTTCATGATGGCTTCTAGAACGATGTGTTCCAGATGTGGTAGGTTGCTTGTAGAGGATTATTTCCCTAGCATTGCCAGGTGCTGGGGTGAAGCCAAGGCGGTCTTTCACGGAGCCGTGTTGACCTGTCTCGTGCGGACGCTCTTGTGGTGGTGGTGGAGGTGGTGTTTGCCTTCGTCGCCTCCCACCTCCATCAGACCTGGAAGTAGCGGGGGTTGCGGTTTGCTACATGTGTTGTTTCATTTGAGCCACCTCCGCCCTTAGCGCCGCCAGTTCGTTATCTCGTTCGTCGTCGCGATGCTGTAACAGACCGATGTAGGCCACTGTTACGTCGTCCATGGCTGGTGATAGCCCAGAGCTTGTGGGGATGGAGATAGAGATGGACATGTGCTGTCACGCCCCGCCCCGCGCACGGTACCCTAAGCGGGCCCGAGCCGGTGCGACCGCGTGCCCGCAATGATCCCATCCATCTTTGTACAATATTGTCCGCTTTAGACGCCCAAAGACCATAGACTTCCCAATAGGGTCACCCATCCGTGGACTACCCCAGGATGAGCACGCTTAACTGTGAAGTTCCTACGTTCTTTGGCCCGCCCTCACAGCTTTAAAAGGCCTTGTACAAGTAGGATGGATCATTCCTTATAAATTGTGACCTGCCCCTCCCTAAACCGGCGAGGAGGCTGTCACATGTGCCTTTCCAGGGGTTGTAGGATGATGTTCCACTGGCGTCCCTAGCCCCCGAAATGGTAACGTCCGTCAGATCTCCGCCCATGTTGGTTGAATTTGTGGTTGTTTATGGGAGCAGGAAGGTTATTTTGAAGGAGGTGTGAGCCGTTTGAATCAGAAGCATTTCACGTTGGGTTCACCAATTGTGTGGCCCGTGATCTTTGATCCGAGTCCTTCCTCCGTTGGTTCAGGAATTGCCTAGTCTCTCAACCTAGCCTACACAATGAACGCACGACTAAGACATGGTCGGGGTTTTTCCGGCAAGGCCCTCCGGCGAAAGGATAAGTATATGCAGAGAGAAAGGTAAAAACTAGGGTTGAGTATGGATTTCTGTGTGTAGAAGCATGTACCTCTTAGGGTTGCTATCCTTTGGTATTTACAGAATCTCCTTACCTTGCCCTCCAAGTACAATCATGTGCCTCGCACGAGTTGAGTGGCGTCACCGTGACGTCATTGGATAGATTCGATAACCGTTTTGGTATGAGCTGGCATTCCCACGTGCGCCCATCATTATCCCTTGGTGTAACCGCCTCTGCACGTGAAGGGAGCATGTGACTCAGTTGGTGGCCAAGCCCCAAGCTTGGCCGAGCCTAGCGACCGTCACGCGAGGAAAACCCATCGACCGAGCTTCCTTCCCGAGGGTGACCAAGCATGAACCATCGACGGCTTCTTCCAAGCGTAAGGCGAGTATCATTTGAGGGCCGACACGTCTCGGCTTAGGGACCGAACCCAACACCACGTTTCGGCTATGGACATGCCTTAGTGTAGGACAGACGCGGACAATTATGTTCGGCCCGCTACATATACACATGTAGGACCCATTTCTTATCCTAACAAATATTTAAACATACAAATTTACGAAACTTATTGTGGATGTTCTAACACACTCCTATGTTAATAATGTCTAACACACTTGTGGGAGCCATTTTTATCCTAATACACATTTTAACACACAAATATACCAAACCCCATTGCGGATAAAAATAGTTGAGATCCACTTCTAGTGAAGTCGGTTGCTCATCTCCCCCCAGTGATGATCAGGGTTCGAGTCTCGCGAGGGTGGGTTTTGGGGGCCAGGGCTATAGATAGCCTATGGACTCCCCCTTTGCTAACTTTAACCCCCCGTCCATTAACCCTGCTAATGTATCAATGTTGACAAAAAATAAACTAAAAACAGCTGCTTACGAGGAGTTTTTGGGTGCCGAACGGGTACCAGGTGGCGATATCCATCAACGATCTGGACTGTCCAAACGTATTTTAGACTGTTCAAATTTTTTCGCTCTTTCTTCCCTCCCTCACCCACGACTCTCTCTTCTTTTTTTCTCTCTCTAAAATTCATACCGTCCAAAATATATTTGAACGATCCGAATCGCTGATGTGTATCACGTTTATGGTACTCTACCGGCACCCAAACATTTCTCGTAGCAAAAACAAAAACCAGTTGGTCAGTGGTCCCTGATGGGGTTGAAATCCGTTGAATTGATATCGTGGCAATTTAAAAGTCACAATTACAAAAATAAACACTCCATTCTTTAGGCTCTATTTGGAATCCATGGAAATGAAAGGAAAGGCAAAGGAAAATAAAAGAAAAGGAAAATGGAAGAAAAAATTTACTATTTACTACACTTGAAATTTTTATTTTCTTCACTCTTTTTCTTTCAACCAAAAAAAATGTTACTTCTTTAGATTGAATCTACATCAAAATCATTTATGCTTCTTCCAAAAGCACTCATCTAATATTTTTCAAACAAAAAATTGGGTTCAATTTAGCAGCTGTTGAAGTCATTTGCTTCCTTTTATTTGCTCCACTGGCGGCAATTAATGCTCCCATTTCAGTTAATAATAGAGCATGAAATATTAATATTGGATATACTAACAAAAAGGATGTTGGGAAATGATAAACCATCAGTAAGAAACTCGTATAAATCAAAAAGTGTATTTGGAATGTAGTGCCTGTTTGAGCGCCTCTTTTTTGCATTTCCAATTTCTCATTTTTGAGTTGTGGGCCTTGTGGCTGGCTGCTTGTGGGAAAAATGACTTTTTGCAAAATGAGTTCTCTGTTTTTAAAGATCCAGTGCAAAAGCCGAAAAAGAGGGTCTGATGTCCTTTTCAACTTCACTTTTCGTAGCTATTTTTTGTAAAGACAATCTTGCCCTCCACATATTTGTGTAATACCCAAATTACCACTGAGTAATGTTATCCTTTTCTCTTCCAGATCTGTTATCCTCCCACGCATCTTTTGAGAGAGAGAGAGAGAGAGAACAGAAGAGAACCAGACGAAAGAGAGAAGCCGATCAATAAGCAAGTCGAAAATCCAACTAGTACCACCATCTCTAACCTCATCGGACGTCCTTTGTTCGGACCATAAATGGAAGTTTCTTAGCCTTCGTAAATTTTGAACCATAACTGGTACCATCTCTAAAACCCATTTTATCATAACCTTGATAACCTTCATAAATTTCAGACCATAAATGGAAGTTTCTTGCAGTAAGAAATGCGTACCTTACCCAGATATTTTACATTATCAATTCAACCATTATTTATACACATTATATCTTATAATAATCAAGGACATTATAGTCAAAAAATCTATATTATAAAACAGAGCGGTTTTTTCACCAAAATGTCTACACATATAAATATAGATGCATCTACCGCCGTTCGATCGTACTTAGTGATGAGATTATAGCCATTTGATCAAAGGAATAAAGGTTTCCTAATGTATTAACTTACATCTCTCTCTCTCTCTCTCTCCATAAATTACTCCTATTAAGATATTATTCAAATGAAAATCAATGGATTATGATGTTTATCAATGGATAAGTTTTTTTTTTGAACGGTATCAATGGATATGTTGCGTTATTATTTATCGCATAGTTAAATTTTTTGGACACGGGTTTGGTATATTGTACCCAAGTTCAGTATTAATTTGCGTGTGGTGATTGTTTGAGCTGTATATTGCACGTGAGTTAAGTATTTGTTTCTGTGTGCTGATTGTTCAAGCTGTGCCTTCAGGCACTGGCATACGCTAGTCAACTCATAATTCATTTTCATCGCATATATCCCAAACACTACTCTTATTGCAAAATACATTTTGTACTATCATCCAAACACTCTACTTGGTTCAAAAATATATTCTAACTATAATTCAAAAAGCTAAAAAACAAAAAGTAAAAAAACAGGGTCCCAAACACCTCTTATTCTCCAACCACGAGTGCTAGCATTTTGCTACAAAATAAGCAAAAGAATGCATATAATATTCCAAACTAATTACTATGCAAAAAGTAAAATTACCTTTTGATCACAACTGTTTGATTGACCCCATGTTACTTCATTAGCCACGTTTACTTATTGCTCATGGGCTAGGCACTATATGACTACGAATAGGAAAATGGCTTACGTGATGCCAAAAGACAATGGAAGGTGAAAGGAAAAAGAAAAAGGGGGAGGAAAAAAAAAAAAAAAAACCCGGCCCTTAATAGGGAGTAGCTATTTTTATAAGGGGTATTTTGGTCTCCACAAATAAATTTTACTCTTTATTCAATATTCCAACTACTTTTACTACTTTCCATAATAGTGAAGTTTAATCGATCTCATTTAATGACATTATTATGTGCCTTAGGAGCACATATTAGGTCTTGATAAGAACAAGAGAATGAAAAGTTAATACGTGAGTAATAATTTTCTAATGTTGCATTAATAGAATGCAAAAGATATTTAAAAAACCAAGAGTAATAACATCAAAGTAAATTTAAGTCATCCATCAACCGATTTACAAGCAAAAGCCAGATAAACGGCAAGTCAACAAAGCAACAACAATATTGAAGCCAAAAGATTTATGGAACAAAATCAAGTACTATAAGGCTCCGTTCAGTTGTCGAAAATGATGTATGAGAGATATATTCTCAAAAAAAGTGAAATAAAAAAAATAAAATTTATTTTTTTTGTGTGTGTTCTCTTGAAGAGAATCTTGTTGGAAAACTAAAATTCCTTCATTTTGGTAAGACCTATTTTGTAGGAAAATATTTCCTAGTGAAAAAGTTGAAATTATGGGTCATACTTTTTTTAGTAACTGAACAAACGGAAGTTACAAGAAAATTTATTTTTTCATTAGGTGCACAGCTTCAAGGAATCATACAACCATCCAAAGCATTACACCAAGAGTGTCCTATCAAGAGTCTACCTGCAACAGGTAGAACACTGAAGGGTTAGAATCCACCAATCCAAACAAGTATTTCGGTAACGGCTCTAGACCTTGATAAGTTATGTTTCGAACTCCAGTACAAAAGCTAGCTTTTAGAACTAGTAATCTTTTTTTTTTTTTTTTTGGGTAAGGTAAAATTTTATTAGAAAACCCACATTACACAATACAGGGCATACTCCAAAACAAAAAATAAAAAAACAAAGGGGCATTCCCCAGGAAGAAACAACACACGACACAAGGCCGACCCCCTATCTCAACAGAATCAAGAAACAAACAACAAACAGGAATTAAGAAAAAACCCTGCTTGAGATGTTCCAATCCCTACATATCAATCTATTGACATCAGACCGCCTAATATTCCTCCAAGAGCTTACATATCCACAAATATCCGAATCCACAGCACGAATAATTTGGTTTGGACTAGACTGTAAGGCATGGAAAATGCACGAATAATCTTTTGTTCAAAGTGTAAGCTTTTTACACCTTAAAATGTCGAATTCTACGTGATCAACGAGACATAGGACGGAAACTAAAACAGTCGATTGGCATTATAACTTAGAGCTTAGTTTTTCTTTCTCCTTCTCGTAACTTTAGACAGGAAAGGCAGTAAAAAGACGACAGGAAAAAGCCATGGGGATGAGAGAACGGATCATTGCAGTATTTTCGCAATTTTCCACTAAAGAGAAAAACATGGTAATTGACACATGATTTCATCTAATATATCCTTCAAAGAACCATCAGCCTCTACATTGTTCTACATTTTCTATAGAAACAGGAAAAGAAGAAGAAGAAGAAGAAGAAGAAGAAGAAGAAGAAGAAGAAGAAGAAGTGAAAGCAAAAGTTGGGGGAAGAACACATAGATAAAAATAAAAAAAAAGAGTTACACAGCATAATCAGTTAATCACCCTAAAGAGATTGCTCACTTTTGTTGCAAGTTGCTGTATCATTCTGAACGCGAGACGGCTATGTACAAGCAGCACGAGTCTTAAATACATGCAAGTTTTCTTCGAGAAATTACTTTGCATGCATTCATCTTCCATTCGAGAGCTGTAGAGCTTCACACGCCGCCAAGTACAAAGAAGAGATCCTTCACATACCACAACACGGTATACCATTCCTAAAAGAGATGCCCAAACCAAACCAACCCTGTTCAAAAAACAAAGGATTTCATTGTTGTTTCACAATGAATGAATAGTACTGTCATTTCGAGCCAGTTTATTTCCTTCACAAAAATCAGGAGGGTAAAAGCAACATAAGAACACAGCAATTGGAACAGAAAAGCCAGTATCACAAAGATTGCTGAATAACCATGCTTACTAAAGGATTGAAAAACCACATTGAATGAAGGGTTGCCTTTCTCGTTCTCATATTACGTCTACATCATTTTCATAGAATTCAGAATGAGCCAATTGTCTTATAGAAGGGACGAGCCTGCATGCATACAGGGAATCACCATGAGACTCCACGGTCCACGCTAACCTTTGGGACCACTCCATATATGCACTTGTTATATACTGATCACACTTAGCAAAAGATGTTTACTTCCTAATCCTAATGATATGCAAATCATTTCTCGTAAGCCAACATATTAGTTATTCACATTAATAAAATCTACTCGTAGTTTTCTCCTATAATAAACTCCAAGGCGTTTGATGCAATAGGTTTAAGGGTATGTATGTCTTTTGAGTCCTTTGTAGTAGAGGGTCTATAAATAGGAGTCTGGAGTGCTCATTAGGTAGTTTTTTTTTTGATGTATTGATAAAAGAATATAGAGAGCTTTTGCTCCTTATATCCCATTTTGGAATTTATCTCTCTTATGAAATTTATCCCTTGATTTGGTTGCATCTTTTGGTATCAGAGCTTCTAGGCTCGATCCCCACCATTCATCTCGCCGGAGATTTCACCGGAAACCTAAATCTCTCCGGAAAATCTCGCCGGAAACCTAAAACTGCGCCGGAAAATCTCGCCGGAGCCCCCAAATCCTCAGATCTATCCAACCCAACACCTTATACTTCAATTTCAACCCTATTCAGCCCTAAATCGAACCAAAAACCTTCGGATCTGACCTGTTCTAACCTAAATCAGCCATTTCGGGACTGTTCAAGCTGATTTCAACAACACCCAGCCTAGTTCAAGCTTGAATCTGTCATTTCGGAACTCAAATCGAAGTTTCAAACCCAGATCTGCCTGTTTCGGACCATTTTGGAGCTGTTACAGTGATTTCGGAGCTGCTACAGTGATTTCGAGCATCGCTACAGTGATTTCGAGCCTTCTACAGTGATTCGGACCCATATCAGCCATTTTTAGAACTTGAAACAGTGATTTTATGCTCGTTTTCCCTGTTACAACTCTCGAAACAGTTGATTAAGTCTTCAACAGCCTTCGTTTGGGCTGGAATCAACTAAATAGCTCTCTTTCAGCCTTCGAAACAGTGGTAAGTGCCTCCGAACTGCTCTTTGGACACCCGAATCTGTGTTTTCAGGTTTGATTTCAACTGGGTTTGTCTCGTTTGTTACGATTTGCTGTGATTAGTGTTGATTGCTTGCAATTGAAGCTGTTTGGTACTGCGTTAACTGGGTTTGATCGATATTGGTTGAGTTATTGTACTTAGTTGACTGAGTTTGGGTCTAAAATCACTGAGTTGACAGATTTTGGTGACTGAGTTGACTGGTCTAGGTTCTTTGGGGTTGATTTGTTTGTTTGAAATTGATTGTGGGTATTGTGATGGCTCATGGAGATAGAGTTAGAAGAGGAGGTAGAGGTAGAGATGTTATGCGAAATTTTGGCGATGAAATTGATACTTATGGCAATTCAAATTGCGAGAGGAATGAGATTAAAGAGTTGAGTAAAGAAGTGGCTACCTTGGTTGAAAAGGTGCGACGTTTGCAAGTTTCAACCAAAGGAATGGATTCTTTTAAATATAACCATCGTGTTGGTGCTCGGCATTGGCATAAAGCATGTTCAAACAACATTGTGGTTAAACTTCCCATGTTTGATGGAAGCCTCACTCCTAAGGAGTTTGTAGATTGGTTGAATACTCTTGAGAGAGAATTTGAATGCCATGTTATCTCGGATGAAATGAGAGTGAAGTTAGTTTCTAAACATCTTCGAGGAAGAGCCTTTGATTGGTGGGAACAATTACAAGATTGTCGGAAAAAGAGAGGTAAGGGAAAGATTAGAGAGTGGAAGAAGATGAAGAAAATGTTCGAGGAACAATTCTTATCCTTCTCTCACTTTGCCAATGTTGGTTCTTTGACTAATGTTGCTAAGTATAGGACTTGTGGGAAGTCTTTTGGAGTTTGAGTACGAAGCACAGTGGATATAGGTGTTGTCCCAATACAAAATCAACCTTTATTTGACACTTTGAAGGCTAGAAATTCTTCTACAAATGAGAAACTTGAAGGCTTCAAGCAAGGAAAATCTAGTTTCAAGTTAGAGGTTGGTGAAAATGCTTATGAGAATCAAAGTAATGCCATTTTTGTTGAGGAGAAGATGAATTTCAACCCGGATGTGTTTGATGATGAGATGAAACATGGTTATTTCGATGACGCTCCCATCTTTGATGAATATCCTAATGAAGAACTTGAGGGTGTTCTTGAAGATGATTGTGTCTTTGAGACTGAAGATGTGCCCATCTTTGATGAGTTTCTGAATGAGGAGTTTGGTGTTGATAATGAAGAGGGAATGCTAATTGATGAACTTTTGCGGAAGGTTATGGAGAAGAAGGAAGTTGTAACCTTGAGATTGAAGATTGCTCTCAAGAATTGAGTTTCAAGTTGCCTTTGGTACAAGACACTCAAATTGAAGAGTATGGGAATGATGTGGAAGCTCCGCTATTTGATGAAGAGTTGGTTGAACCAAAGGTCGAGGATTGCTTCCAAGTGTTGCTTCATGGGGTGCCCCAATTGCAAGATGTTCAAGTTTGTGGTACATTGGTCCCTAAGTCAACACTTCTCTCCACACCCATCCCTTGGGATTCACCGAAAGAAGTGGAAGCACTCATGGGACAATTTGAAGATCCCTTGGGTATGGTGTTCACTCAAGCAAGTCTTGGGTATGAGGTGGTGCACGCTTTTAAATCTTCGAATGATGATTGGTCTAAGTATATTTTGGGAGTATGTGTTCGGAGATCTTTTGATGGTGTTTTGTTGTACCGAAGACATGCCAAATGGATTGCTTATTCACACCTAAGTATGGTTGCGGTGGATGTATACGAGAAGAAGCTAATATTGAAGATTGGTTGTGATGAGGGAGATGTGATTAAGGAAATACAGTCACATGCCTACTTCAAAGCTGCGTAATAAATAGTTCTATAGTTCTGTGTTTTCTTTATTTAGTTGTCTTGAGTCATGTGTCCAACTTGAGGACAAGTTTTTTTTTTTAAGAGGGTGAGTCTGATGCAGTAGGTTTAAGGGTATGTATATCTTTTGAGCACTCTAGACTCCTATTTATAGACCCTCTACTACAAAGGACTCAAAAGACATACATACCCTTAAACCTACTGCATCAGCGTTATGCACAGTTACTACTTTTGAAATGTCCTATAGGAGATTGTGGTTGAACCTTCTGTCAGCTCTCCTATTCAAATAGTTAATCTTTGCATGATTATTTTCATCACGATATTAAATATGCATCGTTAGACTCCACACAGTTAGGTCTAGGATCACAAAAATGAAAGAGGGAAAAACAGTATTGGAAGACACATACCAAATATGTACAGCCATGCTGGTATAACTTTTACAACTGAACAATAATAATACCTCTATATTTGATAAACCTCATTTTGAATAATTGAGCTCCCTTTGCTAGTTTTCCCATGAGCCTCATCTTCCGCATTGAAGCTCTGAATAAAGTCTATTGGTTCTTCTTCTATATCTATATTAAGGAAAAATGGGTCAGAATCAAGCCTTCCATTTCCCTCTCTACTTCTAACATTGTGATTGTCCTCTACGTCATTGTAATCCAAATTCCGCAAAATTTCAGGAAGTGAAAAGCCACTCATCTCAGCAAGCTTAGTTCCCATTTCAGTATCAATCTTGTCCTTCAAGCTACTATGACTTCCCTGGTTCCTGAGCTCCGTCCCCACATTTTCGCATTCTTGCACTAACGCTCTGAAGTCAATCAATGAAGGTGGAATCTTAGAGAAAAAGGTTTCTCTGAGGTTGTCTAGAATCCCCTTGTTATATGGGTTCTCCTTCTTGTCATATCGATAACGGAAGTTCTCATAAGTCGTCTGTTCAATAGCAAAAGCCAAACCACTTCAATAGATATTGATGTACAAACCCAAACAATT
The DNA here is from genome assembly GCA_025413875.1 of Rhododendron molle. Taxonomy (NCBI): domain Eukaryota; kingdom Viridiplantae; phylum Streptophyta; class Magnoliopsida; order Ericales; family Ericaceae; genus Rhododendron; species Rhododendron molle. The sequence continues at coordinate 27,765,683 of CM046391.1, forward strand.
ATTCAGATTAGATGTAATTCAATTTATACAAGAACAATGAACTAATTTCACAATGTAGTGCATATTGGCATGGCTAAAGATAATAGTAAAAGGCACGTCCTTTAGGCTAATGTCCTTATATTTCATACAAACCTGAACACTTACAGCTAGAAAATAGTAATAGGAAAAGGGTAACGTCGTTTATGCTGACAGACTCGGGCACTTTTCTTAACATATTTAACTGTTACTCCCTTCGTCCCATATTCCTTGTCATGTATTGGGAATCCAACTTTTTAAGGGGACATGCAATTAATGCATGTCACCCTAGAAAGTTTGATTAGATTTAATGTTACCCCTTATTCCCTTCCTTGAAAACTATTTTAATCGCTAATGAGGGGTGGTTTGTGTAAAATTTACGCACTTATTGATTTGACTTTTTAAAGAGGACAAACATTTTGGGACATTCCAAAATAGAATATATGACCAGCAATATGGGACGGGGGGAGTATAACTTATAACTCACAATCCATGGTGTCTTCAACTAGTCCATCTGTCCCATCTGACGGTTCAAACAGGACATTCCACAGTTGCTTATTGAATGAGATCCAACTCACAATTAAACTTCCAAAGACATGGTCTAGGAAAAACATCTCAATTCTACGTGACTACTTATGAAGAATCTATTTGCATGAAAACCATTTTAATCATAATTTCTGCCAACTATTAGAAGCTTTGAAATACTTGTTTTCAACCCAACACAGGTTCCATTTAGTACAATTTGATGTCACTATACAATATGCATATGCTGCAAGAACCATTGCAAAAAATGAGTCTTGCAGAGAGTTGGATTGATCTAGGAATTTTCTGCTGCAAGTCATAGATCAGAGAAAAAGATGCTTCTCGCACAAACAGAAATTGGTTTTTTGGGAATGCATATTTCTAAGGGTCAATATACGGGTTAAGACATTGGAGGATAAGTGGGAAAGCTTTGCTGGGAGGAAGAGATTATATCCTATGTAGCACCGACACTCCAAAAGGGAGCCGTGTCCACGTATTGGGCACAGGGACACGTATTGGACACGCCACATGGCGTGTCCAATAATTTTCATTATTTTTTGATAGGGGACACGGCGGGGACACGGCTAGGGGTCAAAATGTAATATTTTTTAAATTTTTGGGGGTAAATATGAAATTATTCAAAATATTTGGGTTAAACTGTAATTATGCCTTTGAAAAATTTTTTATACAATTTGTGAAATTATTCATATACAATGGTTCATATTTTTTTTTATATATGTACATATATTTATTTATTATTTATTTATACACGTGACGTGTCCCCCGCCGTGTCCGTGTCCCCATTTTTTTAGAATTGCCGTGTCCCGTGTCCGTGTCCGTATCCGTGCTACATAGATTATATCAAAGGAGCTTTGTGGCTGAGAATGTCGTTGGGCCTGAAGGGACTGACTTTTGAAAATTGATTTCTCCTTTTTCAAATGAGATAAAAAGTCTGGAAGAATATTTGTTTTCCCGTTGATATGGACAGCATCAAAACACCAATTTGAAAATCAATTTGCCCACCTAAGCAATTGTGCCTTTGGAAGATTCTTTTGCTTGAATTTGAGCATATTTGGAAAGCTCATCATGTCAGTTTCAATTAAAAAGTGATGACCAATTGAACTGGACCTCCAATCAAATACTACTTTCAACCATCTGGTCTTCCAGTATACTATTTTCAGCACCCCGAAACAGGTCATAAATATTTTGATATTTGTGACTGAGAAGAAACTCGAACTTAAACCTATATCCACGTGTAAAATAATGCTGACTTGCTTCAAATGGAGTCATGAGATTTGCCATGGATGGCATAAGGAATAATCTTCATCTAAAGCAGTGGGAAAGAGCTCTTCTTAGTCCTAACCTATAGCAGAAAGTATTGGACTCATTTCGAAATGGGATACTAATGATGAAAGAAATTACACAGTGGACCTAGTGGTAGTAAAGCCATAAGAAATAAGTGATGGCAAGTGTGACCCTAATAAAAAGCACAAACCAAGCGTAGAAGAATTTTTTCCTAAATTTTTGGGCAACTGGACAAGGTTCATATGATTGGGGAGACACTTGGCCGTTGCTAATTTTATAAATAGATTAATACCATCCATCATTTCATGTTTCAGACTTGTAACTTTCAGATTCTAAATGCCAAAAGCTTGGATTAGTAATTCAACTAGGTTATGTAAGACATTTTCTTCACACATCTTTTCCTACGTGTAGAATGTGGGAAATGGTGTCTAACTGTATTGATATCGTGTAATATAAACGTTAATTATAACTGGTACATACACATTGTTTGGCATAGCATCCATTGGGATAAAGAATAAAACTGAGTGTTGATACTTGATACTCCAATCATCTTGCAAACAACTTGTAGTAGTGCAAGAAGTAACTAGGATGTCCAATCCAGCAACATATGGACGCGAAACAAAAGCTAAATTCCCTACATAATAAGATAATACATTTGCATGTACGCTGCTAGACATAGCAGCATTTAATTATATTATCAGTATTCTATCACCTGAGACATGTATTATACCTAGGAAAACTTCATTGACCAATGAGTTCACATGGTGATCTAAAACTGTAAAATCAACCCAAGACAATTCTACATGGACATAAAAATTCCCAACAGTGGACATTGGACATTGGGCACTTGCATGAATGCGTCCAGTAAGTAAAGAGATGTTAAAATGAAGTACTACATCTTGAGGGAAAAGGTCACCTGGTTTTTGCAAGTTAGATAAAGATGGAAAACTGTAAGGCCGCCCACAAACCAAACAGCAATGAAGCAGTACATTATTAGAAAATCTGACAAGATATCTTCCGACAAAGCCTCCATAACACTGGCTTCATGCCGGATAATGTTTATCCACGAAAACACGAAGACATACACACACAAGATGGTTGATGTTAATATGAACATGTAGAAGAACCGATAGTTGCGCTGCAATCACATCAACAGGAAATATTATGTCAGTTCGGGTAAGAAAAAAAAGAATATCTAATTTCCGGAGATGACGCCTCTCCAGTAGCTAATCTGAACTGGATTGTCCAGTCCTTCTAGTGTGTCCACTTTAGGGCTCCTCTTTGATAATCCGAGCCACTCATATTTTAGGATTCTTTGATGACTATGCAAAAATCAAGTTGATTAGATGATAACACATTTTCGGATATGCTTTTTATGAAAGAAATGAATGGTAGAAAATAAAACCAAATTGGTTGTCTATAGTGTTTTGTACAATCAAAAGGGAATATATCTCAATTGTAAGTTTGTAACTGAATCAGATTTCCAAAAATTATAATACTAATTGGCTGAGGACTGTGAAAACTAAAAAGAATCACATGGTATAGGATAAAAACCTTAGTCCTTTTCCCATTTTGTATGGAGACTAAAAATGGGTCTATGCTATTGTGTTGGACAAAATACGACTACAGGAATACTTCCTGGGTACAGAAATGGACGCCAACATCTTTGACTTGCCGTGTGAACCACATACTCAACCAGTTGGATGCCCAGAATGATGTGTCCTATCTAGAGCTTATCAAGGCTTGTTCAGTTGAGTTAACTAGTGGTATCTTTGTGGTGCACCATCGACAAGCACATAAACAAGAGTAGGTGCAAACTTTTATTGGGTGTGCCATGAGAGAAATAAAATTTATTATCCTAATGCAGAGGATAATTTTTTCTTTGTTGCATTTTGATGCTTATACACCAACATTCAAAACCCGTACCTTGGCAATGCAACAGATTTCTATACCATTCTTATAATCCATGATTTTACGGAGTATTCTAGGAGTAAAAGGAAATGAAAGAAATCCTAGAAAATGCTTCATTGGGATAAAAACATACTCAACGGATTTGCATCAGTGAACAACATAGACAGTTCCTGACCCATGTTTTCTTGGTCAGGGCATCCTAATCAAACAACTAAGAGATTGCTATTCGAATTGCAACTTCCACGCATGTAACAGATAATCAAAATGGAGACTAAGATCCCAAAAACTGCAATTTTAAAATTACTGCAACAAGTTGACAAAATCTATGAGCAGATAAATAGCACAATAAACAAAAATGGGACATAAAATGAAATGTTAAGACCATCAAGAAACCTAATTTCTTTTGCCTCAGACCAATCCAGCCAACAGAAAACACATGGAGCCCGTAACTAGTTCCGCAAATGTGCTACAAACAACTGGTGGCATGTACCTTACTACCGGCCACAAAAGCACAAAGCACAAAAAACGTAGAATGGCAAAGGATCTCTAATGCATAAGCCTTTAACTATAGTGGTGAAAGTCATGCAATCATATTAAGATTAGAGGGAAAAACCTTACATATGCTTGTCCCATTTCTTGAAAATCTACGGGCAAAAATGAAAAGTATTGTTAACATACAATCAAGTGACCTACTAATGATATACCATTCAAAATAGCTTTTGCATAGTTTCTGGTGTGTTTTACGAGATAATTGCAACCATAATGTTGGATAGCCATGACCAACATAAAGTACTAAAATTAAAAGGGCGGGGATAAACTCGCTCATTCCTCTCTCCCCCCCCCACCCGCGACCCAAATAAAAAAAAAGAAAAAGAAAAAGAAAAAAAGACCCTATAGCGCTAGAATGTGAAGGTTCATGGTCCCTAGTCTCGTTTTTGCCGAGCCTAATTTTCAGTGGTATGGAAGTCATTGATGGGATGGAAACAGATTTATAGAAAGAGTCGTTGTGGCCAGTCTTTACTTAACTCCACCCACCTCGACAAACCCGGAACTCTAGTCAATAAATGAACCGATGGATGACATGATTTGAATTCTAACCAAAGGACAAGAACAAAAAAACATTTTGGAAAGGGAAGTAGTGGCTTCAATGCCTAACATGGGGAATGCAATCCTAAAGGGTATTATCATCATCCATATAAAGTATGTGACAATTACCGGATTGTCATAGGCTGTTCTGAGTCAGATAGGTCGCAGTCCAGTAGGATAACTTGCGGGGAAAGTTTTCAAAGGTATCCATTTTAATATATAAGGGAGAAGGCTTTTTGGTGTGACCTATTTCTTGAAGCTGTGTCACAAAAGTGATTTCCGTAATTGTCCCCCAAAAGAAAGGATTTTACTGCTCTTAAAACACCAGAAGGATTAACTGTCAGGGTAATTCTGTAAAATCAGTCTCACTCAACTGCCATACCCACGTTCCCCTCAAATTGTCAATTAAGTCGGAATTCACTTTCCCAGTGGAACCAGACGCCTTTCTTCTCTCTTTCTATGAATTAATGGTGTACTCTGTGTATACCTTTCTTCTCTCTTTCTATGAATTAATGGTGTACTCTGTGTATACCTACTAACTGAACGAATTGTGAATGTAATAAGAAGATGAAATACCTGGGCCACATCTGTTTTCTACAAGGTTATCTTTTTCACTCTACCTTTATTTGCTTTTTTAGTACTTTTTGTTTTCTTTAAACTTCACAAGTAGGACTGTAGGAGTAATTGGTTCTGGCTTTTGTTTGATGTTTTATTTTGCTGTTGTCTAATACCACATTACAGAAGAATTTAAAAACAAATTGAAAATTATTTGTGCACGTCATAACAAAAAAATTGACTTGCACACACATGGTGTGTGCCTCGACCTCTAGTTCTAATTATTGAGGATAATAACTTCTGCAGATTACTTACTCTTCCAATGCACTGACCGACCCATGGACAGTGATGGTCGAATCTCTGAACACAGTTGTTGCATGTTGCGCAATGAGAAACACGAGGAGGACGATAGAGCAAGCAAGTGTCGCAGTACTTCACTTTAACTGCATGACCATTGACAATCACATCCTTCATTCGGGGTCCTTTTAAATGAGGGGTTGTACCATTGACCCATTCCATCGAAGGGGTACCCACGCCATATGCTTCATCTGATTCAGGAGGCCTTGAATGTCTAATAGAAGGGGTACCTACGCCATATCCTTCATCTGATTCAGGAGGCCTTGAGTTTCTAGGCACTATTCCAGGGTCTCTACTGGATGTCAAGAAGAGAAATGTTAAATCCTGCATCAAGATCTAGAAACATTAGATTTCATCTTTTGCTGACCGCAACAATCTATCAATTGACATAAGTCAGTTTGGATGATGGGAACCTTGAGGAGGAACAGGAATGTGATGTTCCATCCCCATGATTCATACGTTCATAATATCCAACCCTGAATCACATTTCCAAGCTAAGTAGGAATATGATCCCTCCCTTCCCCCTGAAACCTTAGATTCTAGGCTCAATCCATATTTGAGGAAATTGTGACTCTAGTCTAATGAATTTCCTAGAAAATGTTTCCTATATAAGATTCCGGACCTAATCTAAATATTGAAATGGGATTATTGCTAATTTGCTATATGATCTGTTTCTATAGTCCGACTCCCAACCTCCGATCCAGTTGGCCCTCAATGTGGCAAGCCGCATAAGCTGGAACAAGCAAAAACATTGATAAATTAAGAATTAGGGATCAATCAAGAAGTGTTTTTAAAGAATAGTAATCGAACCTAAGAAATCCAGACTATGTGGCTCTTTATGGTGTTGATTGAGGAATGAAACCTTACCTTAGAAGAGTTTGGAAGAAAAGACCCAATCAAAAATCAAACAAAAATTGAAGGTACTTCAAATCTTGTCAATTAACAAAATATTTGGAGATAGAACTTGGAAGAACGTTTTGCACAAGTATCAAGAACAGAGAGCCGAGAATCAGAGAGATTAGAGATACATTTTCAGCTTCTTTATTCCTCCCAGATTTCTCAATGAAATGAAATGAGGTGAGAGAGAGGATAAGGGATGACAGAATCATAGAGCTCAAAAGGTTTTTCTGATTTCTTTCTTCGTTTTTGGATTCACATTTTCCATCAGGAACTGATGGAGGGAGTGAGGGAGAAGATAAAAGGGTTTTCATTCTTGAAAGAAAATATATATAAAGATTTCCTTTATCTATCTATCTATCGATACAGGTGACATGACACGAAGCCCAGGCCAAACGGCAATCCACTTCAGTTGGATTTTAGAAAACCAGAGAGCTTGATCGGAGGATATAACATTTTGCTTACCACAGGGATTAAATTACTAGATTATTGGTTTCTGGTAATCAAAATTCCATTCTTACTCAAAAGTAGTTTATTCTTTTTATAATGCAAAGGGATGTTGAGAACTCTATAAACCACCATCCCGCGTGAAGAAAATCTTAGCAACCAGAAAAATAGAAAATTAAAATGGAAGCATTCCAACATGTTTCAACACGCTTTCAACAAGAGAGATAGGAACCTAGAGACGGAATATTTAACCAATGAAAAAAGAAGAAGAAAAAGACACCATTTGTGACTCAACATCATCTTTGTTTTCTTTTCTTTTGGAGCACCGCGATGTCATTGAAGACCTAAGTAGGAACCTATACGATCAACCAATGGATTACCTATTCGTTTATTGAAATTATACTTGTTATAAGTGCTGTTTAGGATAAGTGAGAACATTTCCAGGTAAAAGTTAAGTTGCATCCTCTTTAGTAATCTACACACTCACCCCTTCCATTTGTATCTCATACATGGTTTTTCCACCTACGAAAATCCACTCTCTTGGCTTTTTGATAATTTTCAACCTCTAAAAATTTCCCATTGTTTGAAATGAAAAGAGGTTGTGAAAGAGAGTGCTCTGGAAGTATGAAAAGCACTGCATCTAGGAAACGTGTCTCAATCTTCATGAAAGCTTAACATGTTCTTTCAGCTTTATTGCTTTCTTTTGGCAACTGAGGACTAACTGAAATGCAAGAAGCCAGACTGACATTAATTTACTTACCAAAATAGTGAGGATAGATCCCACAACCATTACAACATACCCCCAAGTTTCATCTTTGCCTTTATTGACATTGCAGTAGATTTTTGTGCAAAAAGCTATTGCAGGGCCAGCAATTAGGAATGTGGTTAAAAACAGGGACTCCGCATCAGGACCAAAGATCAATCTTCCCCCGCATAGAAATTTCTGACAACATTAAAAAAGGAGTAAAATAACCGAGAGAGAGCGGTATAATTCCATATGTCCACGTACTTGAACGAAGAGCTTAACTCTTTCTATGTAAACCAACAAATTAACAGTTGTATCCAGATGACATCTCCCTATGTGTCAAAATGTGAACCTAGGACAGACAGTCACAGACCATAACAGTTCAACTCTTAACTCACCCACATACATATAAAAAAAATACCAAACTGTTAACTTATGCATGCTAAACGCATAAGCATATGATTGAGGTATTTATTTTCATTTTGGGGCGTAAGCATTTTCATTTGCGTACAATCAAACATTTGTGTTCATTGATATACTCAAGGCTTCACTGTGCTTGAGAACTCCATAAGAAACAAGAGGGGGAGAGAGAGAATGATTCAAGCCAAGAGTGAAATATGAACAAAAGAAAAACATGAACACTACAGATGATCATAACAAAAATCAACCAAACATACAATTCATTTCCAGCAAAACAGGCAACCAAGCAGAGTGTAGCAAAGTGAGTTGTATCGAGTAGTTATAGAAAAGTAAAATCAAAACAAGTGTTAAATCATGGCAGTCAGGAAAACTCATTGTTGTTAACAAACCAATATCATATCATAAGATAGATTACAAACCAAACCGAGTCTTAAGTCGCAACCAATTAGGGTCGGCTACATGAATCCGTTATTACTATTGAGCTCTATCGAGGGCATCATATTCTCTTATATCATCACATCGTTCAACAAACTAAAAAGGGTAGCCTTCAAACCACAAAGTTTAGTTTGACATGTTGAAATTTTATTTGAAGAAATATGCTCACCACGCAAATGACCACTGCCGGAATTAGTAAACTAACTAGTTCGTCGTAACTACGGTTGCGAAAGTCATATAAGTGCAATCTACAAAACCACCTATGAAGAAACTAATTGAGATGAGAAATTGCTTAAAAATTGTGACCACATATTGACGTACCAGTTAATATAGTAAGCAAATTTTATTAGACCACCAAAAGCGCAAAAAGCTACAAAAGAACAAAGGGGCATTCCCCCGAAACAATGAAAGCAAAGCCAACAGCCGGCCTAAGAAAACTAGGCAACATGCACAGAATTGTTAAGTGCAAAAATACTAGAGTCCAACAACCAAGTATCACAAATCTGACGATTCTTGGCAGAAAACTTGATGGTAGACCAAGAGCTTGCTTTAGCTCTAACTGAGTTGAAAATTTCAAAACTCACCCCATTCACATCCCTGGATTTGTTTTGAAAGATCCTAAGATTTCGCTCCCGCCATAAAACATAAATGGAAGCTGCTAATGACAACTTATAAATTGTCTTTTGAAGACTTGTACCCCCCCTATTCTGGACAGCCCATTCCAACTCTTGAGAGAATAGCAGAAGAGGCCTATCTAAACCATTCCGAGCTAAAATTTGCCGCCAAATCGCAGAAGAAAAACAGCATTCAAAGAAGAGAAGTGTATGAGACTCCACCCCATTTTGGCAGAGAGAGCATTGAGGAGAGACCTCCATACCCTAGCTTACTAATCTGTCCTTGGTAGACAATCGTCCCAAGATAGCTATCCACGCAAGATAGTTAATATAGTTTCAACTAAATAGATTAGGAATATCTATTCATTCCTTGATCAAACAATCAGATGAGGATATAAGGTTTAGAAGAATTAAAGAGAGAGATAACCCCGAGGGGTTGGCCTCTTGGCCTGGGATTTAGGCGTTTCCTATCTCCTAAGCTCTCAGATTTAATTTCCGTTGCCAATAACTTTTAAGGCCACCTTACCCCATGCGGCCACCTCACCCATGCATAAACGTGAAACTGCCGTGGGAGAGGCTACAGGGATACTTTGAGGTGAGCCGCAAATTGGCTCAGATACACTGCATTACAAAAAAGGAAAAAATTGAACACAGAGAGAGACTTACGTTATTGCCCTTCCAGGCTTGATAGACCCTCTTTGATTCCAGTTTGATTTGGGCCATACCTTTGTTGGTAGAAGAAGATGGACCCCCCAAATCTGGAATATTGCTATCTCCGATCACAACTCCCTCCTTCTTCTTCTCTGGGATTTTGTGTAACCCATGGGACAAAAAAAAAACGAATAAAAAACCTAAACCAATTGCTATTATCCTTTGACTAATCTAAAGCTATACAAATATAGGTCTTATGGAATTTGTAGACTGAATGAGAATGTTGGTGGGTTTTGGCTCCTCTCTTGGAAATCAAAATCAAAACCAAACCAAAGCTAGCTAGCTCTCTCTCTCTCTCTCTCTCTCTCTCTCTCTCTCCCTCCCTCCTTAATTCGTTCCAGAAAGGAGGAATTGTTCCTAGACATCGACCCCCAAACCCCCCCCCCCCCCCCTAAATTCGTTGTATTTGTGTCTCTATATTCCAATTTTGTAGCGGGATTTCCGCAGGTAGTTAAAAATATGGAAAAATTAGACAAGGAATAATCACACTGTCATGGTCTCCTGTTTTCAGTGCCGGCTGGGCACGGGGCCACGTGGTGTCTCAAGTCATTGACATTGTAAAATTGGCCGAATAGATCTGGACCGTTTAAAACTTCATTGGACGGCCGAGATGGTATACGGCACCACGTGGCCGTGCCCACCCGGCACTGAAAAATTTCCCTTTGAAATAAGAGAAAATTACACGGAGGGGCCGTGTAGAGGTGATTGTGCGAAAAGGCCATGGATCTGCACCAAGCCTCCTAATATCCAGTCCATTCAATTCCTCTCTCCAATCACTTTCTCACTCAATTATTTTAATTTTTTTGAGACTAATTATATATTACTAAATAATATGGATAATAAATTAAGTGTTTCAATTTTTAATCCAATTAAACCCATGCAAAAATCTTATTATTCTGATCGTATTATTCTAAACAGTCATAATTAAATTTTGTTCCTAGGACCCTCATAATTAAGTATCTGTTATTTATTTGACATCCTATAGAACAGAAATTTGATTATGAGAGCTTTAAAGATAAAATTTTGTAACGACCCTGATTTTTGGTCAATAAAAATTTCGCTAAAAATTTGATTTTTATTTTAATACTTGGATTTCATTTCAACATCCAAAAATCGGTCGTTATCGACTTATAAAATTTTGTTATTATATTTGAAAATTCTTTATTTATTTTAAAAATCCCTTTTTTTGCGATTAATAATCCGTCATAATTAGGTTTACGACTTACGAGATTAGAATTCATCGCCCGGGCATTAAGGTCATTTTCTAAAGACGAGTATGCCTATTAAGACCTTGGTATAGTTACTTGGTAATTGTAGTAAAATCCTAGAAATTATTTTCTCGGCTGGAAATCCTACATGGCAACCGATTAGCTAGCAACCCTAATTACCGTTTGGCTTAGTTACATTTCCCTAACCTAGAGTGTTGCATCGATGCCGTAGTAGTTAGTAGAAATTTTTGGTCTTTGCCTTAACCGTCGGCTTGACCGCCTTGCTTTGGCTTGGCTAGGCTGCCTAGGCATTGGGTCGCTGTTAGGCCTGCCTCGCCCAGGCATCGGGTCTCTGTCGAGCCTGCCTCGCCTCGGCGTCGGCTTGCTGACGGGCCTGCCTTACCTTGGCGTCGAACTTCGCTTTGTCGCGCTGCCTTAGGCGTCGGCTCATTGTCGCGCCTGCCTCGCCTCGGCTCATTGTCGGGCCTGCCTTGCCTTTGGCGTCGGCTCGCCGCTTGTCGCGCTTTGCCTCGCGCTGGCGTCGGTCATTGTCGGTGCTGCCTCGCCTGGCGTCGGGTCCTTTGTCGGGTTGCTCGCCCTGGCCGCCATCGGGTTCTGCCTTGGCATCGGGTCGCGCCTCGCTTTTGCCTTGGCGTTCTTTGGGCCTTGCTCTGCTGGCCGCCATCGGGTTCGCTTGGCATCGAAGTCACGCTTGCTTTTGCCTTGGCCTCTGTTACCAGTGCCGCCCGCGCTGCCATCGCCGCCACCGCCGCTTTTGCCATTGTTTGGCTACCAGTGTCGCTTGTGGCCGCTGCCATCAAGTACACGGGCCGCGCCAATGCTTTGCCACCGTCGTTGCCGCCGCTGCCATCGTTGCCACCGCCGCTTTGCCACCGGTCGTGGTCGCCGCTACATCGCTGGCAACCGGTTGCCTTGGCCACCGCTTGGCCACCGCCGTGCCACCGTTGCCACGCTCACGCATTTCCTTGGCGTTTGACACCGTCAGCTTTAATATTCCGTTACTAGGCGATTTCCTACTAAATAAAACCAAAATACCACTCGAGCCATGAAAGCCTAGATTAAGTATCGTTAGTCTTTAACCGATTAGTTAGAATAGCCTAATGCCCATTTAACCTAATCACTTGGATCCCAAATCTAATTAGGTTACCCTAACCCTAGATGGACCATTTTACCCTTTTTGTCTTTATCCATTGGACAATAGCGTTAGAGTTTCCTTTACCCATTGGTCAATAGGTAAACCTTAGTTAATATTCCTAAGTACGAGATTAGATTAGTTTAGTACTTAATTTCAAGTATTAGACTTTCTAGCATTAACCGTTGGATAATAACCGTTAGGAGTTTTATTAACCATTGGACGATAGACTAAAATCCTAGCCATTATTACCCATTGGTTATTAACCATTAGAGAAACTATTATCCATTGGACAATAGTTAGTCTTGACAATCAAGTACTTGTTTGATTTAAATATTAGACTTGGCCATGTGTGTAATACTATATTAAATATTAGTCCTAGGTCATATCTAGTATAGATATTGTGTAGTACATGTATATATATATATATATATATATGTATATATATATATATATATGTATGTACTTGTTGTATATATATATATTATATTGTATATAGCATGTGTGTTATTAAATATTTTATTTAGAAAATCTAATTTACTTGAAAACTTAGATTTTATTAAAGACCCATAGTACATATATATATATATATATATATATATATTAGTATATATGTAGTCTTTTATAGTACATACAAGTGGGAGAGAGAGAGAGAGAGGGAGAGAGGAGAGAGATTGCCGAGAGAGAGAGAAGGAGGGAGAGAGAAAAAGAGAAGGAAAGAGGGAGAGAGAAATGTACCTTGATCTCCTTGACCTTCTTGATGTACCATTGCTTGATTTCTTGGTGATTACCTTTCTAGCAATCTATGACCTAGTTGTCCTAAATTCATTTTCTTATTGGGGAAATCTTGTACAAACTTTGCTAGCCAAAATCCTTACTCTTCCAATCCAAATCCTTGTCCGTCCATATCTATTATATATATAGTTATATTTATATATTGTGTACCAATGTACCAAGAGGAGAGAGAGAGAGAGAGAGAGAGAGAGAGAGAGAGATAGGAGGAAAGAGAGGCCGAGAGAGAGAGATTGAGAGAGAGAGAGATTCGGATGGAGAGAGAGAGGGAGAGAGTGATGTGTGTGCAAGTGATTGACATGCTTTGGTCATCCTTGTCCTAGTTGTGTATACTTTCAAGTGAAAGCATAACCAATGCCATCCAATCTTGTCCTTCTTTGTACAAACCCTAATTTTATACTTGAAACAAATCCACTTGCTTGGCCAATCTTCCAAAATCCAATCCAAAGGACACATCCTAGCCTTGCATGCCTAGGTTTTTAGGTTATTTCTTGCAAGCAAACTTGATTTGCTTGAATAAAAAAATTGGAGGAAAGAGGGAGAGAGGGCAGCCGGCCAAAGAGAGGGAGGGAGAGCCCATTTGCCTATAAATAGGACCTCACACTTCTCATTCAACTCACACCTCTTCATTCTCCAAGTTCTCTCCTTGAAAGCATAAGAATTCTTAGTGTTCTTGAGTAGTTCTAGCTTGTTTTTGAGCTTTCTTTCCATCTCCGCCACTAAACCACCATACGACCACCACCTCGATCCTAAAGTAGTAGTAGTATAGGTTACGATCTAGTTTCGAGAGAAACCTTTCTCTTTCGAAGCTATCGGAAGCTTATCATAAGCCGTTACTCCGTTTGTTTGCCAACTTTCTTTCCGTCGATCTTTTCGTAGTCTTCCTACCGCCAAGAAGAAAGGTAGAATCTTCTTATACCCCTACCCTACGTATATTGTATGATATGAGCGTGAGTAAGAATATGTAATACTTGGCTAGTTGATCGCATGACGTTGTTTGACGTAGAATTCTTTGAAGTATATGAGCATGATAATGTAGTTGTGATAATTAGCTTGTAGAACTTTCTTACTAAAAGTACGTAGTTTAATTTGATCTTGAGAATAATTGAATGCATGGCTTATAGAATCTTCCCAACTTGATTAACTCGTCAATAAACATATGTTGTTACGATTTCGTTTAAAAACAAAATGTTGTTTCAAAACGAAGTATTCGTATTTTGACCTTTTCAAGGATTGTGAACTTGATCGCATGATTGCTTACCTTACTTGTGGTTGTAAACAAGCATGATTAAATTGAGTTGGATGATCTTGCTAGATTACTTTAAAGTGATTCGTCCCGCCGCGGAGTCTATGCATGATTACGAGACACGAGAACCAAAAAGTAGAAACATGACACTTAGGGAGTGGTTGATATAGATAAAAAGGATTTTTGAAACTACATAATGGCCGGACTTGGTAGCCTTATGTGAGTTGTGAAAACCCGCAAGGTGGCCGGACTTGGTAGCCCTTTGTGTGGACTTGCGAAAACCGCAATGAGGCCGGACTTGGTAGCCCATTGTGTAGATTGCTAATGGAGCCGGACGTGGTAGCTTCATTGGTAATTGGGCTTGGTTATCCGCGGAGAGGAGCCAATGCAAGCTTTTATAACGTGGCCGGACTTGGTAGCCCGTTGAATGAGAAATGATTTTTGAAATGAAATGGTGACACAGTTTATGATGAGTCGCGTAGGACAAACAAAGAAAGGCATGATACCAACGTAAGCAAGATAGTGAATGCGGATGTATCATTGTTAATTATGTTGTTAAATGAGCATGTGTAATTATTCATATGACTCTTCATTGTAAGTTATGGGTTAGCGGGTTGGATTATTCTATTGAGCTTCTGTAGCTCACGGTGTTACCTTTTTGGTGACCCTGACATATTATACTGGGGGCGACGCTGGTATAATGTGTCAGATTTTATAGATGAGCAGCAGGAACAATACACCTTGGGGGCCTTTGGAGCCGAACTTGCAAGGATGGAGTAAGAGGCGGAGCAGTAGTTAACCTTAGATTATTCCCTCTTTTGTTGAATAAAAGTACTCTTGTGAGACGTATGTTGTAATAATGAGCTAGACTCTTCTTAATTTATTCAATAAAAATGTTTATTTAACGTACCCAAAATTCGGGGCGTTACAAATTTAATTATAACTATTTAGAATAATAAGATTTTCGCATTAATTCAAACAAATTGAAAATTGAAGTACTTAATTTTTTGAGACTGTTTTTTTTAAAGATATAGTTAAAAAGTTAAGTGATCCAATTTTCAATCCGTTTTTTAATCAGTGTGAAGATATTTTATTCTTATCATATTATTTTGAAGGGTCATAATTAAATTTTGTCTTTAGGGCTCTCATAATCAAGTTTCTGCTCCATAGGGTCCCAAATGAAGAGCAAATACTAAATTATGAAAGCTCTAGAGACAAAATTTAACTATCACTTTTTAGAATAAAATGGTTAGAATAATAAAATCTTCACACTGTTTCAAATAGATTATAAATTGAAACACTTAATTTTTTGAGACAGTTTATATATTAAAAAATATTGTTAAAAAATGAAGTGCTCCAATTTTTAATTTGTTTGAACCGGTGCGAAAATCTTATTATTCTAATCATATAATTCTTATAGGTCATAATTAAATTTTGTCTCTAGCGGTCTCATAATCAAGTTTCTGCTCCATAGGATTTTAAATAAAGAGTAGATACTTAATTATGAGAGCTTTAGAGGCAAAATTTCATGGTGACTCTTTAAATTAAAATATGATCGGAATAATAAGATTTTCGCTCCGGTTCAATTGGACCATATTTTTTAGTAATATCTACATAGTTTCAAAAAATTTAAATAGTTGAGTGAGAAAGTGATTGGAGAGAGAGAGAGGAATTGAATGAACTGGATGAGCTATTAGGAGACGTGGCACAAATCCATGGCCTTCCCGCACAATCACCTCTACACGGCCCCTCCGTGTAGAATTTTATCTCTTTTGAAATCACCGAAACATGGTAAGTGGCTGTGCAGCTAGTACTCTTATGCACATGGGTATTGTTCTATTTTTGTAAATACTCATCTCCCTCTTCAAAGCTCTTAGAATAGAGAAAATTAGATTTAACGAATGACAAAATAAAAAAAGAAATCACCGATACATGGAATAATTTTCTTCACCATCTTTAATCACCCTCCCTGTGAATTGATGAAAAATGTGTGAGTCACACTACATACTAACTCATTATTACCAAAAAGTGTAATAATTTCATAGGTAATACACAATTTCCACTAGTCATATGGAGGGTAATGTTCACCATCTTTGAAAGCGGGTTGGTACCGGAAAAAAATTAGTGATTTTTTTTTAAACTTTTCTGTAGCCCATTTCAGATCCTATAAAGATGATTCAAACAGTAAGGTATCTTAAAATAATTTTTTATGAGTTCCTAAAAAAAATTAGCACAATCTGATGTCGGTAAGAACATCTTTAGGGCGCCATAAAAATTCTAAAACAATCCTTACCAATCGGGTTGAGCTAATTTTTTTCAAGAAGCCATAAAAAATATTTTAAGATGCCTTACAGTTTGAATCATCTTAGTAGGACCTATAGCAGACCTCACAAAAAATTTTAAAAAAATTATGAATTTCTTGCATTTATTCCATGGTTGGTAGCCATGCCTATTACGAGTCCTACAAAGATGATTCAAACAACAAGTTAATCTTAAAATATTTTTTATGGGCTTCTAAAAAAAATTAACTCAATCAGATACCAAAAAGGGCTATTTCAGAATTCGTAGGGTGTCCTACAAATTCTGAAATAACCATTACCGATATCGGATTGAGCTAATTTTTTTTAGATTCACATAACAAAATATTTTAAGAATACCTTGCGGTTTGAATCATTTTTGTAGGACCCGTAATGGGCTCCACAAGAATTTCAAAAAAAATCATTAATTTTTTGTCGGTACCTAACATTGCATAAAAGTGTGGAATAGAAGTGGATACCAAAACTACGCCATTTTGGGTCACAACACCCCAGTGGTGACCCAAGTCACCACAAGCCCCGGCTTCTTTGAAAGAATGTGAACAAAATTATTCTCTAAAACCTTGGTTGGCCTATGGTGTTATTCTCCTTAACTTTTTGTGCTATTTGGATTTTGTAATTATCCAGGAAAAATCGCATTTATTAATAAAGTCAAATATTATAATTTTTACTCAATTTTTTTTTATATAAAAAGTTAAAGACATACAAGGAAAAGCCAAAAAGGCAAACTTTATATTGATGGAAAAAAGCACCACAAAAGAGAGAGGAAATGAGCTAATGAGCTGGAGTCATAGTAAAGCATTTCTGTTGATAACAAAGCCATAGTGATTAGAACAGCAGAAAATTTAGGGCGGTAAATGAACCAAGCCATTCGTGAATGGCTTGGCGTTTGGCTCGTTTTGGGCTCATTCAAGTTCAATTTGTTAAGTTTTTATTGAGCTCGAGCTCTCAAAAAAATTAATAAACAAGCCTGAACATTAGCATGCTCAGCTTGGCTCAAGTTCACAAATAATTACTCCCTCCGTCCCAAATTGGATATCAATTTTTGATATCCTTGTCAGTTTCAATTCCTTATATCTTTCAATATTGATCTTAAAAAATATGCAATATGAATCTTGTTTGATAATTCTCGATTAGTTATATTATACAAAGTTAGCATGCTCGGCTCAGCTTAGCTCCATAAAACTCTTTTTCTTTTAACGAGAGGAGATTACATTGTAGTACTTCTTATTAATTCAAAAGTAATATGTTATATGCTATACTCAAAACTTTATTAAATTGTATCACTAGCTATTTCAAAATATAAGCTTTTTCTTGCAGTGTATATATAAATAAATATATATATATATATATATATATATAACAAATGCACATGCACAATAAAAAATTCCTCTACTATGCAAATATAAATATATGTTTGTGGTTGGCTCATTAAAAAATTCCTCTACTATGCAAATATAAATATAGATGGCGGTCAGTTTCTGGTTCGGTTTCTCTCCGGCGGCGGCGGGGTGGTGATGCAGTGGCCGGGGCGTCGACGGCAGTCGCCTTTGATTGGCGATTTGGGTCTTCCAGGTGTGGGTCTCCCGCCGTCTTGAGAAAGCTGTTCTTTCTTGTTCCCTCAGCTGTTTTGGCTGGATTCGGTTGGAAATCTTCACCTTTGATCTCGATCTGCTCGTGCTTGTGTTGCTTCGACTGGTGGCGGGGTCCTCGGGTTCTGTGGAGGCGGCGGTTGGTGGTGGTCGGGTGGCTCCCGCTGGCTCTCTGGTCGGGTTCTGCTGCTGGTGCTAATCGTTTAGCTTGTGGTTTTTTGATCTGTAGTTTGGGGTTTTTGTTTGTGTTGTCTGCTGTGATTGGTGGTGGTTTGGTTTCCCTTGCCGTGGCTGCCTCGATAGTCTCTCCCGTAGGCCGGTTTCCAGTCGCCGGCTGCTACTTCTGGGAGTGGCCGGATCGGCTTAATGGCGAGGCTGGGTCCTCCGGTGGTTTGTCCGGTGGTGGCCGTCATTGTGGTTAGGGTTTTGGGGGTTGGCTTGGGTGGGCCGGTCCAGGGTTGGGCCGATTTTTGGGTTTTTAGGTGTTTGGGCTATATTGTATTATTTGGGTGATGGGTTGGACTTTACTGTTTCAATTTTGTGATCCCCTGTAGACCCTTGGGTGGTTGGGCCTTCGCCCTTTTGAGGTGTTTTCCAACTTTTGGTTGGTTCCCCTTTCCTCTTTTCCCCGTTTTGAATAAAATTTCATCTTTTGCCGATCAAAAAAAAAAAAAAAACTTGTGAACAAACTCGAGCTCGAATCAAGCTTTGATTGGCTTGGCTCATTAAGTTTTCATTATGTTCGAGCTTGAGCTCACCAAAAATTTAATAATCAAACTTGAACGTGGCACAACTCGACTGGGCTCGACTCATTTATAGTCCTAGCTTGAAATTATATCAAATTGGCCGAACATGCTTCTTTAATTACTTTGTCCACTGCCTAACGATTTTTGTTAAGTATGAATTTTTTTTTCCTTTTTATCCCCTAAATTATGCACCTTTTTTCTACTTAGTCCCTAAACTATCAATTTGATGATTTCATCCCCTCAACTATCATACCGTTACCTACTTAGTCTAATAGATAACGAAAAATAGAAATTTGGACGAAAAATGTCACGTAAGGCCCTTTATGGGACCCTATAAGCAGATACTTGATTATCACAGCCTTATAGATAAAAATTAACTATGACCATTTAGGATAAAATACAGATTTTTTCTCACCCCTAGTAGTATATAGCCAAATGGCTTAGCACACAAAGGAAAACAACAACAAAAAATAAAGATCATGCCAAAATTAAGAGCCGCGTTGATGGAGTCCACCGGTACACTAGTGGATGTGGCTGGAGAAACATGAAAGATTCCCATTGACAGCTATAACGATCCTAATTTTGGCCCTAATTTTTTCGAATAAAATTACTCTTAAAATTTTAATTGATTAGAATGATTTATGCAGTTAAGTGTTATTAATCTTGTAACTAGAACCCTAACCTAACTAAACCCATTACATTCCCATCCATCCATCACCCTCCACTCTTTCAACCCATCATCTCCATTTTTAGCCATATATAGCCTTTCTTTTTTCCCAACCAATGAGGAGCCAACACACCTCTCTAAAGCCTTCCTTTAACCAATAAACATTAACTTAAACTTTGCACCACTCTAACCACTCGGTTTTAACCTAAACTAATAATTCCTACATTATCAAAACCCCATTCCCTTTCCTTTCATTTCATTATTTTTCGGCAGGAGAGAGAGAGAGAGGGGGAGAGAGAGAGAGAGAGAGAGAGAGAGAGTGTGTGTGTTTGCTGGAGGAATACAAAAAAAGAAGGAAAAAGAAGGAAGGAGAAGGAGAAAGAAGAAGCAGCAGCCCACCATTGCCGCCAACCACCTCCACTTTCAAAACCACCACTTTCATCCGCCCTAGCTAGAACTCCAAGGACCAAGGTAGATATCTCATTACCCCATAATTCTACAGCAAATTGGGCGGGGATCCAAAGAGCAGACCCAATAAGAGATTTAGCCCAACCTAAATTCTTGTACCGTTTCAGGTCCATTATGGCATATTATTTAGAGTGTAAGGTCCATAAAATGACAAAATTAGCCTTCTATACAATTGTTATGTTCTCTCACGCTCCCTCTAGGTGTTCTGAATAAGGTGTTGGCGGCTCTCTCTCTCCCCCACATCTGTAGTAGTCTCGTCAGTGACTAACTTTTTCTCCGACAATACGCCGGACTTCTCTCGCTTAGATCTGAAGGCGATGCCGACGCCGGCAACTTTTGAAGCTCTTTCAACCATGAGGTCTTGCAGCTCCTCCTCGAAACTTCGCACGCCGACAATCAAAGATTGTCTCCGTTCTTTTGTATGACGAAGGGTGATGGACTGTCGTAGCACTAAGGCTAGAAGCCTCACGCCTCCGGCGACTTCTCAATCGTTGTCATTTAGGAATCGAGTTAGTGAGAGAGAGAGAGAGAGTAGTTTTCTCATTTTCACTTAGCACTTTTCTGCCTTTTACATTTCTTTTGTTCATGTTTTCCATTCCATACAACACAACATATTTGCTTGTTAACACTAAACTCCTGCACATGCATGCAGCACATCCACGTGCTCACACACTACACCATTGACACCTCATCTGCCTTTTCATGGAACTAATTTAGTTAACACTAAACTCTTTTAATTAATTTGTGGATTTTGACTAAAAAAATGTTCCCCAACTTTTGGATTTTTTCCCCTAGAAAATTGAATGACGATTTGCTTGTTATTTGATTTTTTTGTTTGGCCCTTTTTTGTTTGGTGATAAAAGGTTTTGTTTGCAAGGTGAAATTTGTAAATCCAAGGAATTTCAAAATTAGTTACTCGAACCTGTATCGTTATCAACTAGAGATAATGTAAAGAGTATCAATTTGGACAGATAATCTTCTCTGAGACAATAAAGAATATAAAATTAGACAGATAACTATATTTATTGATTTTGTCGTGATTATACAGAGTATATATTTAGACAAACAACCATATCTTGTATAATAAAGAGAACAAATTTTAACTGATTCCACTTGTGTAGAGATTCCAAGTAGCTGACAAATAACCCTATCTTGGGTTTGGAGTAATTGATTCTACTGAGTTGTGTGTTGGTTTCATTTCTGTGGGATTTTTGTTGCTACGGAAACTGTGAATTTGTTTTGCATTCCGATAATCTTATGTCTTCAAGGGAGTATTATTAATTTAATGAAATGGAGTATAATGGAAATTGATATTGGCACCCCTAAACTGGTAATCACACCCTCAAGGGCGTGCCAAAATTAATTTCAAGTAGGGATTGATTTTGGCACTTCACTTTGGGAGTACTGTTATCAATTTGGGAAGTGCCAAAATCACTTTCCAATATAACTTATGACTATATAAGATTTCACTATGAGTAACCACTTGGTTGTGAGAGTTTATTTCACTTCCAGACAAATGTGGTTAACGGTGAAATTCTGGATTGTGTGGCATGCCAACATCATCAATAGATAACCACAACTGCCAAAAATATGTTCTCTGAGTCTTAATAAGAACACAGACAGTTGTGGTTAACTGTGAAATTTTGCACTGTGTTATGCCAACAACATCAATAGATAATCACAACTGTCAAAATATGTTCTCTGAATCTTGATAAAAACACATACAGATGTGGTTAACTGTAGAATTCTGGACTGTGTGGTATACCAATAACATCAATAGATAACAATAACTGTCGAAATAAGTTCTCTAAATCTTGATGAGAATACAAACAGATGTGGTTAACTGTGAAATTCTGAACTGTGTGGTATGCCAACAATATCAATAGATAACCAGAAGGGAGGCTTAATTATTCATCCTAGAAGCCTAACGGACTTAAGAATTCATCCCCCCCTTTTTTCATGTTTATGATTTCATCCTTTTACTGTGTGAATTACCTTTTTTACCCTTTTCACTATTTTTGGTAGGCCGCTGCGCGGACCAATTTATATAAGGATAGTTACATGGTTAAATTACCATGACATTACATGGTTATATTACCATGTCATTACATGGTTATATTACCATGATTTCATAAGTATTTAGGATGAATTCATAAATAATTTCATCCCAAAATTCTTGTCTATATAGGCAAAGAATTTAGGGATGAAATCATAAGTATTTAGGATGAATTTATAAATAATTTCATCCCAAAATTCTTGTCTATATAGGCCGAGAATTAAGGGATGAAATCATAAGTATGTAGTATGAATTCATAAATAATTTCATCCCAAAATTGTTGTCTATATAGGCAAAGAATTTAGGGATGAAATCATAAGTATTTAGGATGAATTCATAAATAATTTCATCCCAAAATTCTTGTCTATATAGACAAAGAATTTAGGGATGAAATCATAAGTATTTAGGATGAATTCATAAATAATTTCATTCCAAAATTCTTGTCTATATAGGCAAAGAATTTAGTGGATGAAATCATAAGTATTTAGGATGAATTCATAAATAATTTCATCCCAAAATTCTTGTCTATATAGGCAAAGAATTAAGGGTTGAAATCATAAGTATTTAGGATGAATTCATAAATAATTTCATCCCAAAATTCTTGTCTATATAGGCCGAGAATTAAGGGATGAAATCATAAGTATTTAGGATGAATTCATAAATAATTTCATCCCAAAATTCTTGTCTATATAGGCAAAGAATTTAGGGATGAAATCATAAGTATTTAGGATGAATTCATAAATAATTTCATCCCAAAATTCTTGTCTATATAGGCAAAGAATTTTGGGATGAAATCATAAGTAATTAACCATGTTATGTCATGGTAATATAACCATGTAATGTCATGATAATTTAACCATGTAACTATCCTTATATGAATTGGTCCGCCCAGCGGCCTAACAAAAATAGTGAAAAGGGTAAAAAAGGTAAATCACACAGTGAAAGGATGAAATCATAAGCATGAAAAAAGGAGGGGATGAATTCTTACATAACATGAGAAAAGGGGATGGATATTTAAATATTCCTAACCAGAATTGTCAAAATATGTTCTTTGAATCTTAATAAGAACACAAACACATGTGATTATATCAATAGATACGTTATTTGAATTTTTTTCAAAAGATATTGAGAATATATTAACATAGATAACGATAATTTTTTCTTTATTTTGGTAAGGGAAAAAAAATTAATTGACAGAGATAATATTATCTGTTGCTTTAATAAATAATGAAATTTTAATGTAATTTTTTAACTTCTAATTGTAGTTAACTTATTCTACCATCTACATATCAAAACATGCTCCGTCAGAGTAAGCAAATTTTGAGTTAATATTTCTCAATATTAAAGTGAACCCATAAGAAAACATTCAAGCCCACTGCTACCCCTCACGTGACACCCACACTCACACACACTATCACTTTCTGTCTCCCTCCCCTCTCTTTCTCTCTCCTCACATTCTTGTATCGTCTCCTCCGACAAAAATCTCAAATCAGCCCAAATTGGGACACTTCCGGCGGAGTTCCTCCTCAATTGATCACCGTCCACGCCGGAAATCCTCCTCAATTGACCGACGCTCACAGGAGACCCTCCTCGTCGATGTCCTGCTGCTACCCGTTCCTCGTGAACACGTCCGGCAGCGCAGCCAATTCTTCCCGGAAGCTCGTCGACTCCATGCTCACAACACCGATCACCGCCGGATCTGGGAACGAAGAGGAATGAGGGAGAAGTTTCAAATTGGTTTTTGAGATATCACCGCCAACGACGAATTTTTGACGCGACTGCAGGAGGGTATTTTTATCCCCTATTGCCCAATTGTCCTGGCGACTATACGGGAAATGTTGATGGACGTACTAATTATGGCATTGAACCCTATACTATGTCCTCCTCACCAATTTTCCCATAATTCTAAGTATAATGTATTATTTAGACTTAATTTGGTTGCTTTTAGCAAGCCCAGTGGAAGAAAAAAAATATGAAACTAGAAAACTGTCTACACCCATATCAACCTCGTGTTCGAATAACCAAACCTTACAGATGTGAACCATGTCATTGCGGCCGAACCTACTTCTTCGAACAGAAAATATTTTTAACCCAAAAATGATGCTGGGACATGATAAGATTGTTTGGCTACTGTAATGTTACTACTATTTTGTTGTTATTAATTGACCTTGATAGTGCGTATGTTAGTTTAGACCTTTTGACTTACAAATAGTATAATGATATAAATAACAATAAGATTTTAACTACCACTAAGTAGTATTTGTAAGGGAGGAAGCTATGGTACACAGGGTATACCGTACGTCTAAATTATGATAATTTGTGATTTTCACTATGCCGATTTTTGGTTTGGTAATGCATATTTATGATTGTAGTTACGACTTGTACTTTAAAATTTATCTGCTGAACAGGTCATTAACAGGTTACCCATAATTCGAAAATATTGTTATTATGTAACCATAATTATTCGTACCGGAATCCATAATATTTGTACCCAAACCAAATATATGCGTACAATATCAAAAATTAAATAATGCTACCCACAATTGTTATAACAACACCATAAATTGGCATTATCTTACCACAATGAGTCGTACCAAATTTTTCTTGACTCGTATGATAATCCGTAACAAAATCAAAATATGTCGTACCAGAATCAATAATTGTTATACCCAATCTAAAAATATTTGTAAAATGCCACAAATTTTATAAAATAACCACAATTGTTATTACAACACCTAAAATTGTCATTTTCTTAACACAATGTGTCGTATAAAAAAAACATATTTAAATACCACAAATTATATAACAAACCACAATTGTTATGACTATACCATAAATTGACGTTTTCTTACCACAAAGTGTCGTACTAAAGGAAATTAATTAAAATATTTCATAATAACACATGTCTAAAATATCACAAATTCAGTAATATAACCAAATTTGTTATAACAATATCATAAATTGACGTTTTCATACCCACAATGTGTCGTATAAAAAAATTCAATCGGAATGTTTAATTAACGATAGTTATAATCAGGAAAATATCATGCCATAAATTCAGTAATATAACCAAATTTTTATGACAACACCATAAATTGACGTTTTCATACCCACAACATGTCGTATAAAAAACATTCAATCGGAATGTTCAGTTAACGATAGTTATAATCAGCAAAATACCATACCACAAATTCAATAATATAACCAAATTTGTTATGACAACACCATAAATTGACGTTTTCCTATCCACAATGTATCATATAAAAAAAATTCAATCGGAATGTTCAGTACACAATAGTTATAATCAGCAAAATACCATAGCACTAATTATTTTCAATTCCTGTCACATTATTTTTTCAAATTTTAAAATTTCCACCATATTATCTTAATTTTCGATTCCCTCCACACTATTTTTTTCAAATTCTTATTTGTCCCTACATAATACCTCAATAATTTAAACTAAAAATGAAGTTCTCGCTAAAAAATTTCATCCAAGAAATTCACCAAAAGTAAGTACTGTACCCAAATTTTCGAATACAACTACAATTTTCTCTCAAAATATTAGTCTAAATTAAATTCTTTCTCTACAAAATTTAATTCAAAAAATCAAAATTCCTTCAAATTTTTGTGGAAAAATGAGAGGTCACTAAAACAAATAATTATCCAACTGTCTCAAGATACGGATATTCAAGGCGATGCACTTAACAATTGGCACTATATATTTGAAAGGCGGATCGGTGCTAAACCTTCACCCTATGCATACAAATCCAAATTTAATGGTGGTCCTTGAAACTAGGTCGTGGAAGTACAATCTAAATAATTTTGTAAATTTATTGTCATTGTATTTTCTTTTTAAAAAAATTATTATAGTCGACATACTGATTTACACCAATGACATAGGCCATAATATGATCTACAAGTGCAGGCCCAGCACTAGGACGGAGGCATTTGAGGCCACTGCCTTATCAAATTTTCTGCCGAAAATAAGACCCCTACGTACAAGAAAGTATTATATAATTAATAGCCTTCAAAATTTCAAATTCTCAATTGTATACCACAGTAATCATCAAAATACCATATCATAACTAAATGTCGTTAGCGAGTATATTTTTAGAATGATCGATCATAACTGTTAGAATATCAAGTCATACGATATTCAGCATTGTCACCAAAATTAGATATCATCATATATCAACAACTCCGTAATCGAAAAATATTTAATGTATCCAGATACATTAAAATCTAACAATGCACCACCCGAGCCCCATCTAAGGCATGTTTTTTCCTGATTGGAACCGTCTATCTTTGACATAATATGAATAGATCACATGTACCAAGAATGAAGTTGATCGCTTATCATTAGACCCTTACTCAGACAAAAAAAATTCTATCAGTATTGAATTCTGATGCCGATGAAAGGGCTTTCTAAACCCTATTGAGCCAAAAAATTATGTGAATTATTTAATCAACAAATATAACGAAATCATTGGTTTTGATCGTCATTATTGTGTCGCGGTTGCAAGTCAACCGTATATTTAGTTACAATAGAGAAATTGGTTTCATATCAAGTATATTGAATGTACAATTCTAAATGTTCTTTTGGTACGACACATTGTGGTAAAAAAATGCCAATTTTTTGTGTTGTCATAACAATAATGGTCATGTTATATAATTTGCAATATTTTACTAATGAGGGAGAGGGAGAGAGAGTCAAGGAGGAGAGAACAACCTATTACCTGCTAAGCCATTTTTTCATTTTATTAATTGATTTAATAAATAGGTGGTCCGAATTATTCACTTTCAAATCCAATGGTTTAAAATCATGGTGCGTACGGTACACCTCCTAATAAAGAGTGTGTACCATAGGACTACCCGTAAGTAAAACATGTGAAAACTAGAACGTAAATAATCATTCATTTTTGTATTAGCCGGATCAAGGTTATATAGATAAAAATCTTTAACTTAACTCCAGAAGATTAGTAAAAAATTATAGGTGCAAAGTTTTTATTTAGAGAATGTTAGTGATAACTTTCTCAAGACTTTGGGGTGGAAAATGAGTGTAAGGGTCCCTTTCTCTAGAGAGGAGGGGTGTATTTATAGGCAAAAGCCAAGAGATATCAATGCAAAATGGGGGAAGTGGCTTCTAGGCCGGCTAGAAATGTATTTTTTGCCAAGCCATTTTCCAGCTGTGGCTCAAGTGAGCGTGGTCGACAGTTTTCTGAGCCAGTTAGAACTTTTCTCTGAAATGTCGTGCGGTGTAACTCTTGACGTCATGCAGTGTAATAATTTTTATTTCATCGTGCGGTATTCCAGGTCCAATTCCGGGCATTTGGGCCTTTTTGGGCTTGTAGGCTCTTTCAGGTTTTTTGGGTTTTTTTCTGGGCTGTTCGGGCTTTTCTGGGCTTTTGGGCTACGGGAGTCCACATTCAAGTTCCCGAAGGCATTATTTCCTTTATTTCATCATTGGGGCGTTTAAAAAACCTTTGAGATCCGGATTGGGGTGTCTATAGGTTCGGACCTAAATGAAAAGTAAGATGACTAGATCAATTACTTTCTAGGTATCGGATTGAGCTGATATTTTGCGATGGCACTTGAAAAAATATTTTTAATTTACTGAACGGCAAGGATTTTTTTGTGGGACCTGCGGTGGGTCCCACATCAAAATCTATACAATTATCATTGTCAGTAGCAGCTCTGTACTGAATAGGACGGTGGATTGAATAGATTATTAATTTAGAAAATTAATTGACTATAACTCCCATGTGAATTGGTTTGGAATCGAAACCGCTAACGTAAATTCACAGACCAAACCATTTAACGCAGTTTCTAATTTTTTAAAATCGAAACCAAACCAAACTACTAAAAAACCAATCCAAATTGTAACAACCCATATTTTTTATAATAATAATATTAATAGCATTACTAATAATAATAAAATTCAAATTTTTAAATCATTTTAGCATAATATACAAATACTTGCATTTTTTTTTACAAAAAAAAAAAAGTATACGCATGAATGCATGAATTTTTTTTTTTGCCACCCTCACTCTCTTCCCTACCTCACTCTCCTGCATAGTCACTCTCTTCCTCCCATAGCTCCTTCTCCCTCCAGCCATTACTTCCTTCATTTCCTTCCCCTCCAAGAAAAACAAAGTTCATTCCCCCTCGCAAAATCAAAAAAATCCTTTCATCCCCAAGAAAAATCCGAATTCAATTCATTCATATCCCTTCCCTGCTTCCTCTCTTAACCACAAAAATAGTCTCAATCTGTTCATTTCCTAGTCCCATGAACCCAACTTCATTAAATTCGATCTTATCCTTCTTCTGCTAAATTCACTTATATAAACCCCTCCCCATTGACCCATGAGCACACCACTACAACCACCACACTCCATTGAGTAAGAATTGAGAGAAAGCCGTGGCCAATTAAAGCTCCAATCCATGGAGTTCTAGAGAGAGAGAGAGAGAGAGTTTAAGAGAGAAAAGTGGGTTTTGTACCTAGACCCAACCGAAACTCAAGTCAACCGTTCCAATCAATTCCCACAACTCCAAGCATCCCCAAACATCATCCAATTCGGTCCCAAGGTCCCCCGATCAAAGAACCCAAAGTCATCTTCTCCAAAAACAAAGTTTCGATTTTTGAATCAATTCGATCAAACCAAGTTATTATAATCTTATCCAACTCTTCTCTAAGTATATTTAAGTGTTTTAAATCTTAACTATAGGCCCCAAATGGACCCATGTATCAAAACTATAGCAAAACAACCAAAAAAAACGTTTCTGCACATCAACCTTGCGACCGCAACCTTCGGGCCGCAAGGACCAGTTAATTCCTTGCGGACTGCAAGGTTTGACCAGTCAAACCTTGCGGCGGAACCCCCCACCACAAACTCAGTTCAATTTTCATTAAAAATGGTTCGAAACCATTTTGCAACGTCCCGAATAGTATTATTTTTGACTCCCGAAATATTTTTCCTAGACTCCTTACACTTCAAAGATGATATCTTGTTAATTTTAAATTTTTTTATTTAATTATCTATTTATTATTTATTTTACAAAGTTTTCAATCAAAACAATTTTGCGACCTTATAAACCTTGTTATTAGTGCCTGAATAATTTTTTTTAGACTCTTTATACTCCTAGGATAAAATCTTGTTAACCTCAACACATTTTATTTATTAGATTATGTTACTTTTTGGCAACTTTTGGTTTTATCTTTATTTAAAATAATCTCGCGACCCTCCTGACCCAATTTTTGATACTCGAACATGTTGCGTAGGACCGTAGGACTCTTTTTAAGGTCTTGCTACTTATTTTAATATTATTGTATTTATTATGATTATTAATCAATCTAAATTCTTAAATAAAATTAATACAAGCCCAGGCCTACTATTTTTTTTGAAATAAAATTATTATTTTTCTTCTAATAATTAGATAAAAGTTTCTTGTATTATTATTAACTTCTTGACCATACAAGACTAAGGGCAACGGCCTGTTCATAAAATGTTACGTGATTTCATCGCTTGATATTTGTTTCAATTATCATTTTGATTTATTTGTATATTGTTCAAATTTTTGATTTATATGCTAGATTGGACCCTAGAGACATGGGGTGGTATGCGAATAGAATTCACCTAGACGGTGCTAGGTAATAGATAAATTGGAAAGTTTTATGATGTTAGAGATTGTCTGCAGGAGGATTTTGAGATGTGAATTGATATGGTTGCTAACGGAGGCCCAGTCTCCAAACTGGCAGGAAGTCCAATGATGATTGAAACTGGCAGGAGTCCAGTGATGATTTGTCACGATCCAAACCCGTAGGGTAAAAATCAATGACCGGACAGTGACTAATAATCACCCAAGGCCTCATTTATCACATGATTGTTTTTTTTTTTTTTAATTAAAAGAACATACTATTAAACCTTTAATTGATTACAATAACATTTGAATAAAATACACACAGAGCTGACTTAAGTGCAAATACAAACATATTTGCCCGTAGGCATTATTACAAACCCTATGGCCCAGTTGGTACCACCAAATCACACCATAAAAATAAACATACAAAATCCATGTTTCTTATTATTACAATACTGAAATCCAACTTATTCAATATAATTAATTGCCACACCAATCTTGGAACTATGCCACACGATAATTAAGCCAACTTCACTCACAATGTCCTGAAATGGTCAAAAACCATTCCAGTGAGAATTATGGTATACAGAGGCTACAAGTTTATCATGGAATTAATTAGTAAAAAACCACAAATTATTCAACAGGAGATACCATCAATAATTGTAACATTTTCCAAAATAGGACCCCTGTCCAATTCCATTTACTTTACCAATTATGCATATCGAAAACAACATCAATGAACGGACACAGGTATATCGGGAGCGACCCGAAAGAATCAGAGGAAATCATATCAAGTCCTTAGGGTACCCGGTCGTACCCTACCCCTTATAACACCCACACACTACCAAATTAACGTCCATGTGTCAGGACCTCAACGTTTAGATGCTTCGATACCATTCATTTCATTTTTCTTTCAATTAATTCCATGATCAACAAACTACAATATTATTCCTTTCAAACTATGCTTGATTCATCGTTGAAACTTCCACCTCTATTTTATCACTTAAAATATCGAATCATGCATATTTTTTTATACTATAAACACAAAAAGAGAACTAAAAACGCATGTAACCAAGGTATATCCGTAACTCACCTCTGTAATGTGAACCAAAGCTACCCGCGTACGGACGCTATTAATTCTCGTCGAAATCTGTTTCGGTCACCAAAATCAATTCACCCGTTTAATACCCATTTGAAACAAACCCCATTTTCACAAAACTAACCAAACTCATTATGATATACATAAACAAACAGATTCTTTTAGGAAGGGAGAGGACTTTATGTTTTACGGCAGTGGTGGTGATGGTTCACGGTGCTGTCGGTGACCATGGCAGTAGTAGTCATGGCTGCCTTGTTTTCTTTTCCTTTTTTTTTTTTGTTAATAGATGAGAAAGAAGAAAAGACTACCGAGGAAAAGATGTGTCGGGGCGGGCTGCCGATCGTCGGAAAGGAGAGAGCCGAGGTGGAGAAGAAGGTGTTGGCAAGGGTAATTTCAAGTGGAGGGAGAAAAGAGTACAAGTGACTTTGAGAGGAAAAGGGAGATGCAATTGCTGGTGAGTAAGCTGAAAATGGTTTATAAAAGCAAGATTTCAGACAGAATTGAAGAAGGAAGACCCATCTCACTTAAACTCCCAACCAATATATGTTTGTGATAACATTATTCAGAAGATAAGAACCCCCTTGAAGGCTTTGTCTTTTGCTAAGGAAATAATTCCATCGATGGTGTGGAACGGTGTGGAACCGGTCCCCAACCGGTTGCACTGTCCGGACTTCGTTTTCAGAAAAATACCAAAAATTAACAGTTGGCTAGAAAAATTATTCTAAAGTTAAGTGCGGTGACGGAAATTTAAAAGTAGAACCCAAAATTACAACGGGATTTTTTTATTGATAAGAACGGGTTATCACATGATTGTGAAGGGATAATTAAGATAGGCGAACCCTAGTTATGTCATGGCATGATAAGCTTTTCCTTTGTTTGTAGTTATTGGGATGCACGCTCAGTATATAACTTAGGTGTATTCGCGACAGCAAAAGGAAGTGATCTCATGAGACAGGGCATGACTAGCGGTTGGGGAAGAAGGATCTCGCAGTTGAGATCTTAGATCACACGTCAGGTTAATGAATAGTAATAAATCAGTTATGTGTGAAATGTCTGTTAAATTCTTCCACATCGATATTATATTATTTGCTTGCTAGCTATAGAGTAAGAGGGGTAGTTGGGTTGGATTATTCTACTTGGTGATTTATCGCTCACAGATATGTCTGTATCCTGGTAAATCGGTTGCTTCAGCGATCAATTTGCCAGAGGGTGCAGGATTCAATGGAAGAGCAATTGGACACAAGAGGAATACCAGGGGCAGAGATCGAGTATGCTTGGGATATGTATCAAGATTAGAGTCGCTCTGGAGTTATGTAATGACCCTGATTTTTGGTAAATAAAAATTTCGTTAAATATTTGGATTTTATTTTCATTATTTGAATTAGCTTTATAAATTTCCTTTTAATCCTAATAATCCGTCATAATTAGATTTGAGACTTATAAAAATTTATCTTTTAAACCCTGGACAATATGGTCATTTTCTAAAGACAAGTATGCTTGTAAAAGCACTAATATATTTTCCTAATTATTGAAATAAAGTCTCAAAATCATATTTCTTGGCTAGAAACCCTACTAGGCAAGTATAGTTAGCTCATAACCAATTAGTTGGAGTAACTTAACTACCATTCCACTTAGTTACATGATTCTAACCCTAGATGAGCCTTTTAAACCTTCTTGGACCATATGAACTCTCCAAACCCTAGTGGAACCCTTTGGACCTTTAACTTTTACCCATTGGACGATAATAGTTAGGGAAACTTTTATCCATTGGACAATAGATCTTTCATCCAAGATCTTTTGATAGATTTGTTAAAGTACATAGATATAGTTATATATATATATATATATATATATATATATATACACACACACATGTCTAAAGTACATAGGGTATTAATTAAGTATATATATTATCTCACCCTTTTAACCATTGGTTAATAACCACTAGGGAAAATATTATCCATTGGTTAATAGCTTAGTCTTGCCAACTAGTACTAGGGTAGATTAAACTAGTCATTCATTAGATTGCCATGTGCTTGAAAGCTTAAAAGATATAGATTTATACCATGTGAATTTATTATCCTAGGATTCTTTAAGTACTTTGGTTCATTATTATATTAAGAACATGTGCTTCTTATAATAGTTTATTAGGAAACCTTGATACTTGAAAATCTACCTAGATTGTATAGGACATAATTATATATATATATATATATATATATATATATGTACTATATATATATATATATATATATATATATATATATATATATATATATATATATATATATATATATATATATATATATATATATATATATATATATATATATATATATATATATATATATATATATATATATATATATATATATATATATATATATATATATATATATATATATTATTTGATTATTTTAATGGGAAAATCTTAATACTTAAAATCTATTAGATTATATAGTACCCTAAGTACATTATATATATATATATTACTTGTACATAGATGTATATATGTGTGTGTGTGTACTAGCAAGAGAGAGAAAGAGAGAGGAAGAGAGGGAGATTTGGTGTGTATCTTAGCTTGATCTTCCATGATCTTCTTCATCCTTTCAATCCATGGTTGTATACTTCTTCAAGCAAAATCTATGTACCCTTGTACTTATATGTATAAACTACTAGCCAAATCTTGTACAAACCCTCATTTCTTCCACAATATCTTCTCAAATCCAATCCAAAGTACCTATTCTAGCCGTGCAAGCCTAGAACTAGGTAGAAAAGTGCAAGCAAACCTTGATCTTTCAATCAAAGCACGACAAAAATCAAAGATATATATAGAGAGAGATTTCGGCTAGAGAGAAGATAGCCTTGGCCTATAAATAGCAAGCCATTCTAAGCTTAAACTCACACCTCCTCCATATGCTCCAACTTCTCTCTAGAATTTCTAAGCTTTCCAAGTTCCAAAGTTCAAGTTTCTTGAGTTTTTCTTGAAGTTCTTGAGAGCAACCACCAAACCACCTCCAAAACCACCCCTAGATCTTTAAGGTAGTCTAGTTTAGTTAGCAAGTTGTTTCTAGGAAGAGAACATCCATCTCTCTTCCTTTCGAAGCAATCCGGAGCCGTTACACCCACGATTCGCAAAATCGACCACCGATTCTCAAAACCGCCCTACTGTCAAGAAAAATGGTAGAATGTCCTTACTCTTTATCCCTAAGTATATTGTAGACACTCCAATTTGGACATTTCGAATTTTCTTAATTTGTGGCCCGGAGGCTCCCCGATGATGAGTTTGGATCAGAACAAGCCTTAGACCGGTCAGGACATTGCTTCTTGAAGACTTTAAAAGGGGAAATGAAAATGTCAAGAATCAGTCTCAAAACATTCAGGATGAATCCCAAGCGCTTTAAACTGTTTTCAAAACCTGGGATTGCACAAACTCTCGAGCGCTCGAGAGTAAACTCCCAAGCGCTCGAAACTGAATCCGAGCGCTCGAGACTTTTGTACTGGCCAATGAATGCTAGAGCTTCCCCACTTCCCATGCATGCCATCATTACAGCCGTTCTAGCCGGTTCAAAACCTCAGGCAACAGTCTACCTCAGTCAGAGGTGAGTCAGGACTGATGGATTTGTAAAGATTCCATATCATATTTTTCCAAAATGGGACCTTATATTAGTTTGCCTATAAAAGGACCTTGGCAGTTCAAACCACCCAAAAAAAAAAACTCTCTCTCTCTAAAAACCCCCTTTGACTGTTCAAAAACCAGTGCATTCTCCATCTCCTTAAAAAAAAAATTTCAAAGGTAAAGCCACCAAAGAAAAATCAAGGCATCAAAGACATGCAAGGAGTCTAGAGTATCCTAAAGCTTTGATTTTCCTGGTCTCTCTTCCTCTTTCATCTCTCAAAGTCTCTCAAGAAGCAAACTCCTCAATCAAAGGTAGAGGTTTTCTACCTTAGTGTCAAAAACCAATAAGAACAGGGCTGTATCTCCTTTCTGAGGGAGGTCCCTCAGCCCTCTCAGTCTTTAATACTGAGTATGGGTTGAGAGACCTTGGTGTAACAACAAGAGCAAAGGGGTGCAAATACATTTCTCTGTACCAGCTCACTGGAAGCACTCCCGAGCGCTCGGAACTACTCTGGAGCGCTCGAGAGTGGCTCCAGACCAGTTTTCTTTCTTTCAAGCGTTTACATGGACATGCATGAAGAGTAGGGTGTATTTTTAAACATTTCAACTTATTTGAAGTGCATTGGTGTAGATGATCTTCTTTTGAAAAGAACGAATAAGGGAAAACCATTTTATTTAAGAACATGCAAAAGGGTTTAAGCCTTGGATTTGAAAAGAGAAATCTTTTTCATACCTCAAAAACACAAGATCCAGTACACCAGTGTACTACAAAGAGTGCATCAGTGGAATGAAAGCAGTCTTGGAGTGTGGAAGACTCCCAAGCGCTCGGGAACACTCCCAAGCGCTTGAGAGTGTCTGCATGTAGCTCTAATCTATTTTTCCTTCCAGTTTGATCCATATGCTGTCTTTGCATGTCCATGAATGTATCCCTTTGTAACGCCCTGAATTTTGGGTACGTTTAAATAAACATTTTATTGAACAACAAAAGAGAGTCTGGCTCTTTATTACATCATAAACTCCCAAAGGGTTCTTTTATTACACAAAAGGAATGGATATCTAAGGTTATCTACAGCTCCTTCTCTTCTTCCATCCTAGCAAATTCCTCAGCTCCAAAAGCCTCCAAGGTGTACAGCTCCCCTTGTTCATCTAACAAGTCTGACACATTATACCAGCGTCGCCACCAGTATAATATGTCAGGGTCACATAAAGCAACACCGTGAGCTTGAAAGCTCAATAGAGTAATCCAAACCCACTAACCCTTAACATACACATCAAAGATAGTATACGATTTTAACATGCTTTCAAACAACTCATACAATTACACAGGCGCATTCACTAACGAGCGTTGGTGTCATGTTTTTCGTGTGTCTCCCCTACGCGACTCATCGTTTTGTGTCTCATCTTTTATCATCAATTCCGAAAACACGCACGCACACAACCATGGGTTACAAGTACCTTGTGTCGCACAACAATGAGCTACCAAGTCCGGCACATTGTGTCACACACACACGCAACCATGAGCATCCAAGACCGGCACCTTGTGTTGCACAACAATGAGCTACCAAGTCCGGCTCATTGCCACAAAGGCTACCAAATCTGACTCATGGCCATAATGGCTACCAAGTCCGGCCATTATGCATTTCCAAAACACTTTTTATCCGTATCAACCACATCTTAGGTGTCATATCTCTACTTTTCCAATTCCATGTGTCTCGTAACATGCATCGACTCCGCGGTGGGACTATTCACATAACTCATGCGATATCATGCTCGTTAAAAGGTCAAAATACAAATACTTCGTTTCAAACGATACTTTATCTTTAAAATGCATTTCCTTCGAGAGGTTCAATAAAGCAACACATGTTTATTGACGAGTTCATACAATCACGTGGTAACTAGGCGATCAAGCAATCAAGTAGTCATAAGATCAAAGTAAACTACGTTCTTTTAAACAAGAAAGTTCTACAAGCTAAATATCACAACTACATTATCATGCTCATGTACTTCAAAGAATTCTACGTCAAACAACATCATGCGATCAACTAGCCAAGTACTACATATTTTTAATCACGCTCATATCATACGATATACGTAGGGTAGGGGTATAGGTATACTACGTAGAGTTAGAGGTATAAGAAGATTCTACCTTAATCCGAAACTAGTCGGGGCCGAATAAGCTAGTTGGAAAGTGCTACGGGCGTCGAATGCTCACAATCTGGACCCAACTTTGGATGGCAGTAACTCGGTCAATACTTGGCCGAATAGGATCGTTCTTGAGTCTAAAACGAAGATCTCGAAGTTCTCTACGACTTTCGTGAAGGACGTTGTTCCTAAAAACGACTTTCGCCCGGAGAAAAATGGTGGTAAAGGGGGTGACAGTAAGCTGTCTGGACTGGAAATCCGAGAATTTCACTGAACTTCGGATGGCAATATCTTGGTCGTTTCTTGACCGTTTGGGGTGGTTCTTGGTCTAAACTGAAGCTCTCGAAGTGTTCTACGACTTTCGTGGAGGACGTTGTTCCTAGAAATGACTTTCGCCCGGAGAAAAAATGGAGTTTTTCGGAGGACAGTAGGCTGTCCAGAAACTGGTTTCTTAGAGATTTTAGAGAGAAGTTGGAGAATGAGGTGAAGGTGTGAGTTCAAATGAAGAAGTGGCTTGCTATTTATAGGCCAAGAACTCCCTCTCTCTCTCCCTAGCCGAATTTCCCTCTCTCTCTCTATACCTTATTTTTTTATTTTCATCAAATCTTGCTTCCTTGCAAGAAACAACCTAAAAACTAGGCATGCAAGGCTAGGATGTGTCCTTTGGATTGAATTATGGAAGACTAGGCAAGGAAGGAGATTTGATTCAAGTATTCTAATGGGGTTTGTACAAGGAAGGACAAGATTGGATGGCATTGGTTATGCTTTCACTTAAAGCATACACAAACTAGGACAAGGATGACCAAGCAAGGTCAATCAAAGGAAAGCACACATCACTCTCTCTCTCCCTCTCCCATCCGAATCTCTCTCTCTCTCTCTCTCTCTCCCATCTCTCTCTCGGCTTCTCTCCTCTCTCTCTCTCTCCCACTTGTACCACTTGGAAAGTATATATATATACTAATATATACATATGTACTATGGGTCTTTAATAAAATCTAAGTTTTCAAGTAAATTAGATTTTCTCAATATAATAATCTATATACACACATGTTATATACAATATTATATATATATATATATACATACAAGTACACATATATATATGTATATATAAGCATGTACTTACAATCTAGTCTAGGGTTCCATAGTCTAATACACTAACCTAATGCTTTCAAAGTACAATGGAAGCACAAGAAGTCAATCCAAGGTACTATCTCTCTCTCCTCCTTTCTTTCTTTCTCTCTCTCTCTCTCTCTCTCTCGGCCCAATCTCTCTCTCCCCTCTCTCGGCTTTCTTTCTCTCTTTCTCTCTCATGTACTATATATATATATACACATACTAGAAAGCAAACATATATAATAATGTATTAGTGTACTAGAATATCTAATAGATTTACAAGCAAAAGGATTTTCCAATTAAAAGTGTAATACTCACATGCTATATACAATAAAATATATATATACAACAAGTACATACATATATATATATATATATATATATATATACATGTACTACACTATATCTATACTAGATATGACCTAGGACTAATATCTAATATAGTATTCTACTTCATCCAAAGTACCATGTACTAACCTAATATACTAATGGACTAATCTTAATTTAATGGATTTTAACACATGGCCAAATTTAATATTTAAATCAAACAAGTACATGATTGTCAAGACTAACTATTATCCAATGGATAATAGTTTCTCTAATGGTTAATAACCAATTGGTAATAATGGCTAGGATTCTAGTCTATCGCCCAATGGGTAAAGAATCTCCTAATGGTTATTATCCAACGGTTAATACCAAAAAGTATAATACTTTGCAATTAAGCTCTAAACTAATCTAATCTCGTACTTAGGAAGATTAACCAAGGTTTACCTATTGACCAATGGGTAAAGGAAATCCTAACGCTATTGTCCAACGGATAAATATTACCCTAGCTTCTATCGCCCAATGTAAAAAGACAAAAAGAGTAAAATGGTCCATCTAGGGTTAGGGAGAAGCGATTAGGCTAAATGGGCATTAGGCTATTCTAACTAATCGGTTAAAGGCTAACGATACTTAATCTAGGCTTTCATTGCTCGAGTGGTATTTTGGTTTTATTAAGGAAGAAATCGCCTAATAACGGAATATTAAAGCCCGATGGTGCCAAACGCCAAGGCAAGGCGTGAGCGTGGCCAAGGCAGCCTGGTGGCAAAGCGGTGGCCAAAGCAGCCCGGTGGCCAAGCAGCCCGGTGGCCAAACAGTGGCCAAGGCAGCCTGGTGGCCAAGCAGTGGCCAGGCGGCGGCCAAAGCAGCCTGGTGGCCAAATAGTGGCCAAGGCAGCCTGGTGGCCAAATAGTGGTCATGGCAGCCCGGTGGCCAAGCAGTGGCCAAGGCAGCCCGGTAGCAAAGCAGAGGCCAAGGCAGCCCGGTAGCCAAGCAGAGGCCAAGGCAGCCCGGTAGCCAAGCAGAGGCCAAGGCAGCCCAGCAACGCCAAGGCAAAAGCGAGGCGCGACCCGATGCCAAGGCAGAACCCAATGGCAGCCAAGGCAGAGCAAGGCAGCCCAGCAACGCCAAGGCAAAAGCGAGGCGCGACCCGACGCCAAGGCAGCCTAGCCAAGGCAGAGCAAGGCAGTCAAGCCGACGGTTAAGGCAAAGACCAAAAATTTCTACTAACCACTTCGGCATCGATGCAACACTCTAGGTTTGGGAAATGTAACTAAGCCAAACGGTAATTAGGGTTGCTAGCTAATCGGTTGCCATGTAGGATTTCCAGCCGAGAAAATAAATTCTAGGGTTTTACTACAATTACCAAGTAACTATACCAAGGTCTTAATAGGCATACTCGTTTTTAGAAAATGACCTTAATGCCCGGGCGATGAATACCAATCTCCTAAGTCATAAACCTAATTATGACGGATTATTAATCACAAAAAAGGGATTTATAAAATAAATAAAGAATTTTCAAATATAATAACAAAATTTTATAAGTCGATAACGACCGATTTTTGGATGTTAAAAATGAAATCCAAGTATTAAAATAAAATTCAAATTTTTAGCGAAATTTTTATTGACCAAAAATCAGGGCCGTTACACCCTTTTTGCTTTTATGAATATAAAGCTGCTTTCCAGAAAGGTGGTGGTGCATGGTTTAGAAGAATGGAGTCTTATCCCATTCTGCTAAATCCTCTGTTGAGCCCGAGACATGATTAATGTTGTTTTAGTTTATATTTCCAGTATTACGTTCTGTTGTATTCTGTTGCGCTAACGTGATTTGCAGGATTGGGCATACAATGCTCCCAAGCGCTCGGGAATGCTTCCGAGCGCTCGAGAGTGGATCAGTGACAGGGATTTCCAGCTTCTAGCATTTTTGCATTTCATCACCATTCTTCATTTACTCACTGTACACTTGCACATGCATGCACCTCCTGTACTTGATGTATATCTGTGAATACTTGCTAAGTGACTAAATGAAATAAAATCTTTTGACAAATCCCACAAAGGTTTAGTAGAGACCGATTTCAAATCGGGCGAGGGGGGTGCCGTAAAACCCTTCCCCCTTCGTAACGTGGCTTCCGAACCCTCAAAACAAATCTCTGGTTTTCAATTCAAATCAATCATTTTCAATCAAAACGGTTTCTCGGGTGACGAACCACAAATCCAGGTGGCGACTCTTCAAAAATTTTCAAAATCCAAGAAACGGCGTGGCGCCTTCTTTTCGGGCCGCCCCGATTCCACCCGGGGCTGTGGTAGCCCACAGTGGCGACTCTGCTGGGGATTATGGTTTAATTGATACTTGAGAAAAGTTGGTATGTTGATAAAATGTCCCAATTTCCTTAAGTATTAATTAAATTAGTGAGCCAAGCTTGAAAAACATTTGTGGGATTTTCAAAGGATTTTATTTCACCTTTTATTTCTTGTATATATATCTTGTGCAGCCCCGCTGTTGTGTTTCGGCAATCTTGCCCGGCTTGCCGGTGACAAGGAATCCCAGAATGCTCAGCAACCCTCGACCGTGATGAGTCATCCCTACCGTTTGTACCATTACTGGGTGTACGCTCAATAACGGGAGGTATGCTTTGACTATAGTCCGGGGAACCCTCTTCAAGCCAAAACCCGGCCTTGGTACATGTGTAGCAAACCATAGAACCTTCCGAACTAGGACAGGAGCCTGCAGGGTAGGACTATGTGCTATAATCTGTTTAAGTGCTGCATTGCATCATCATCATGCTGTCAGCCACGGTTCTCGAGACTCACTCGCGCGGTCCTCGGAAGGTTGCCAAGACCCGATGAAGAGTCACGCACCCTAACGCGTGTTGATGAATCTCATTAGTTCTCGAACCCGAACCTAGAGGAAACTAAGATTTTGTTAAGTCCTTGACCAAGTATTCAATCGGGATTTAACCAAAAGAAAGGAATGATAGGGGAGCAGAACATTGTGATGCCAACACCAACCAGGCTAAAAGCAAGTGTACCGCTTACGCCACCTCGGTTATCACATCACATTGTTCACCTCGAGTCATTCCGAATCAATGGTCGAATTGCCGATGGAATATTAGCCAAATACTTAGCTTATTTTAGCATCTTTTGGGAATCGACTGTTCCTAAATGAGGATACACCCCAAAAATCTGAAGATCAAGGCAACCTCCCATAAGCCCATCATTTTTAAAAGTTGAGTCGATGACGGTGACGACGAGACACTTATTTTTCTAAAACTCATGCATCAATTTCATAAAACGCAAGCAGGAGCCACGTCTGAGCACAA
This sequence comes from Rhododendron molle, assembly GCA_025413875.1. Classification (NCBI taxonomy): domain Eukaryota; kingdom Viridiplantae; phylum Streptophyta; class Magnoliopsida; order Ericales; family Ericaceae; genus Rhododendron; species Rhododendron molle. The sequence goes on from CM046391.1 coordinate 27,807,201, forward strand.
GTTTTTGCTTTTGCTGTCAGTTCTGAGCAATTGGGCCGAAAAAGAAGAACGTCATACCCTCTTGGACCAGACGCTAGGGACAGAGATTGGAACGGCTCCAACTGCAAGCAGACTCTGTCAGTGCATCAGATTTGGGGACGGAAATGGATCTATTGATCAGAGGCTTGAACCCGAACGCTGGCAACCCAAACCCGAACCCAAACGGAGGCAACCCAAATCCGAATCCCAATCCAAACATTAACCCAAATGGAGGCAACCCTAATCCAAACCCAAACGGAGGCGAGCCAAATCCGAACCCTAATCCCGTTCCCAATCCCCGTCCAAACCCAAACCCGGGAAACTTAAATGGAGAAATGGCTCAGATTAGAGAAGATATTCAACGCCTGGGCGAATGTACTGATAACCAAATTGCCCAACTCATGATGATGATCACTGGGGTTGCACGACGCCTTCCACCACAAAACCCGAATCCAGGCCCAAATCCAATTCCCATTCCTAACCCAATTCCTATCCCAAACCCAAATCCAAATCCCAACCTAAACTTCAACCCTAACCCTAACCCGAATCCAAACCCGGAGCAGCTGGTTTTCGACTTGGAAACTCCGCAAAACCCCGAGATGGCAGCAGTATTGGCAAAACTCACCCAGCTAGAGGAATCCGTTGCTAGAAATGAGAAGATAGCATCAACTGGTTTTGACATTAATAAGCTTTGCTTGTTTCCCAATGCGAAGCTTCCGGAAAAGTTCAGGCCAATCGACTTCGCCAAGTTTGACGGAACAGGAGATCCAAAGGCACATCTTACGGGATACATTGGAGCACTGTCCGTGTGGGGAGTCGAGAAGGATGCTATGGCACAGATGTTCTCACAGACTTTGGTGGGACATGCTCTGCACTGGTTCACTTCACTGGATGAGAGAAAGAAGCATTCTTGGGAGGATATATGCGCAGCTTTTGTGGTGCAGTACGATTACAACATCCAGTTGGAGGTGACCACCCGTGAATTGGAGTTAACAAAGATGGAAGCAAAAGAGGCCTTCGCCGATTTCGTGAAGAGATGGAGGGCTAAGGCAGCACAGATGAAAGATAGACCGAGCGACAGGGACCAAATCCGGATGATTGTTCGTAACCTTCAACCCACTCTGGCAAGGCACATGGTTATGGCCCAAGCATGTTCAGACTTTAAAACATTCTTCGACACAGGCTTAGCCGTTGAAGAGGCAGTTCAGTTGGGAATCCTTGACAAGCCCGAGCCCGCTCCTAAGCCCAAGAAAGTTTACTCCGGAAACAGCAACGCTCTGTTTGGCAACTCGAACTACACCAACCTTCCCAACACCTCCACAAACACAGCCCAAGCCGAGCCGGTGAACCAGATAGCCACCCAAACCCAACCCCTGCACTCACCAAGACTTTTGCTCGGGCCTCAAGACCACTCTGGTGCTCGAGAAATTGGTCGAAAGCGGCACCCTCAGGCCACTTACCCCTACTCCCTTACCTCAAAAACTACCCGCATCCCACAATCCTAACGCGTACTGTGCTTATCACCAGAATGTGGGCCACCTAACCGATAACTGCTTCCGTCTCCGCCATGCAATCCAAGACCTGATAGACAACAAAACCCTCCCTATGCCACCATAGAAACCAAACACCGTCTCAAACCCACTCCCAAAGCATTCCAATGCCGCACCAACCTTATCTCCATAAGCCAACCTTTTAACCCCAGCCTTTACATCATTCCTGATACCCAACCCAAGCCAGCCGTTGAATTGCCAGTTGAGGATATGGTTTGCACGCTTGAGACCGTGGAATGGGACTTTCAGGTAAGGTGGGAAGACCTAGTGCAAGATTTCTTGGCAGTGGAAGACAGGGCTTTTATTACTGGAGCATGGCCTGTGGCACTTAACCCTAGCCAAGTTGAGGAATTGGAACAAGGAGAATGGAGGCAAGACTGGGAGGAGAGGATGGCTGATCCCTTGGATGGGTATTCTCTGTTTGTACTGTTCACTGAACCTGAGCCTGCCGAGAACGAAGATGAATGGGAATGGGAGCCCGAACCCAACGGATGGCACTGGATGGATGATTCCGACCCCCTAGACGAGACGTCATTAGCGTACCTTTTTCAAGAAGAGGAAGTGGTGGAGGAAATGGATCTGATGAATCCCCGTATGTTATCAGGGCTCAACGCCAGGACCATTGTCAACCTTACTCGAGACTCCGACGCTCTGGAACGTTCCATGGACTATCTTTTCTTCCCACAGGAATTCATCGTCAAGGAGTTCTTTTCCAAGCCTGTAGTTCAAATCCCTAATGAACCCAGCATCTGCGTGTTGGATCCAGAAGAACTGTGGGGAAAGTCTGAATTGGTAAATGTATGGATGGATGGCGAGGAACTGACTGTCAATAAGGCCATGCTAGACGAAGGATCTCTGCAGATTAGCAATGACAACAGCAGCAACAATGTCAACTTCTGGAATTCTCTGGAGGAAGACAGCATCTGGCATGCCTTGGAAATGGAAACTCTCAACGAAACTTTGGAGAAGACAGCACTTGACAAAGGGAAGCGTAAGGCGGACGACTGTGACTTTGACTTCTCCGATTTCTGGGAAGGTACTTGGTGGCAACCCATTCCCGAAACAGTTAGCAACCTTACCAGAAGTGGAAGGGTCTATCAGCCTGCCAACCTCCAGCAGGGTAGCTCATCCCGAGCCCCTCCACCGCAGCAGAATGCCCCTATCAACCCCACAAACCTGAGCATTCCCACCCCTCAAGCTCCACAAAACAACCCTCCTGACTCCACAAAACCAAACCCGCCTTCTCAACCCAAATTGTCCACCGACCTCAATTCCCTCCCTGAATCTGACCCTGAAGCCTCCGCTGATCCCATTATCCGTCAACTCCAGGAAACCCCTGCTCGCATGTCTATGTGGGGAGTGTTAGCTGCCTCCCGCGAGCACCGTCGTAGGTTGGTCAACACCCTTTCCAGGCTCGAAGTCCCCTCTGATATTGCTCCGGAAGCTCTCATTGCCCTTATAACCCCAAACCTCACCCAGCATACCTTGTCCTTCACCGAGAAAGACCTGCCACCCGAGGGAACCGACCACAACAAGCCCCTTCACATCACCATGAAGTGCCTGGGAAAGTGGGTCCCAGCGATCCTTGTTGATAATGGTTCCGCCATTAACGTATGTCCACTCCGCACTGCTTATTGCTTGGGCCTTAAGAACAAGGACTTCACGCCGTCGAATTTGGGCGTCCGTGCTTATGATAATACGCGTCGTGATGTTTTGGGGACAATCAACTTGGAGTTGGCAACTGGCAAGTTTAAGACCACCGTCGAATTCTGTGTGCTGGAAATACCCGCATCTTTCAATCTCCTGTTGGGAAGGCCTTGGCTACACCGCCCGGATGTTATGGGTGTGCCCTCAACATTACATCAAAAACTCATCCTGGGTTTGGAATCCGGAACCCTTATCATCCATGGGGACTCAGGTATTCATCCGCACTCCGAGGACAATTCCCCGCTGCTTAAGATTATGCATGGAAAGGAAGATGTTGCCATGGGAGGCTTTGCAGTTATGACCTCGAACGTGTGCACCATTCGGGCCGAGGACGGTTTCTTGGTAAGCTCTGCAACATTGGAAATTATGAAACGAATGAAGTATTTGCCGGGCACGGGCTTGGGACTTTATGCTCAAGGGGTCCCTGAGTTCCCTGATTTCCCTGGAAGTAATGAGCGTTTTGGTCTGGGATATGAGGCCAAGAAGGGTGATCCAGCAAAGAAATGGCGCAATTGTGCCCGGGCCCGTACAACGGAGATGAAATCAAAGGAGCCGCTATACCAAGGAGAACCTGAGCCCTTTGTGGACCTTGAGACGAAAATGAAGTATCCTGACTTCGAAATCTTTGCCAATGATACATGGGAGAGTGACGAAGAGGTCACAAAGGTAGAAGAGCTATCTGAGGCATTCGACTGGCTGGAAGCTTTTGGTTTGGGCAGTCTCCAACTCCTGTTTAAGGGCGAGGATCCAGAGGGTATGATGCAAGATCCTGCTGTGCTGATGCTTGGAGATGAAGAAGAAATTGAAGACCCTTCCAAACTCATTGTGGAGGCTGTAGGCGTTTATGATAATTGCACTTTCATTCCACATGTAACTCGCACTCACAGCACTTGCACTGAGTCTGAGTCTGAGTCCAACACTGACTCGTCATCTAGCACAGAGTCGGAGTTTGTGCCCATCGGCCCTCCACTTCATAGCTTTTACTTTGAATTCGAGTCAACCGCTGTATTCCCCCCGTCTGATGAACTGATTAATGAAATGAATGATGTTTTTGCTTACTTGCCAATTTTTGAAATAAACTGTTTGAATCCCGACGATGAAGGAATAGATCTCGATGGGGACATTCCTAAGGAGATCCGTTCCCTCATCGATCGCGAAAATGAAAGGCATGCTCAGCCTTTAAAAGAAGAAATAATCTCAATAAACTTGGGTGATGAGGGCAACCCTCGATTGGTTCAGGTAGGTTCCGGGCTGTCTCCCACTGAGCTTCAAGAGCTCACTGATTTACTAAAGGAATTCAAAGAGGTTTTCGCTTGGTCCCACGCAGACATGCCCGGAATCGACCCGGAGATAGTCGAGCACAGAATCCCTCTCTACCCTGACGCCAAACCCGTGAAGCAAAAACTAAGAAAAATGCGGCCCGATTGGGTATTAAAGATAAAAGAAGAGCTTACAAAACAAATCGACGCCGGTTTTCTAATCGTAACGGAGTACCCCACTTGGGTGGCCAACATCGTTCCTGTCCCCAAAAAGGACGGAAAAATCAGAGTGTGTGTCGATTTCAGAGATCTGAACAAAGCAAGCCCTAAGGACGATTTTCCATTGCCACATATAGACGTACTCGTGGATAACACTGCAGGGCACACTCTACTTTCTTTCATGGATGGCTTCTCGGGGTACAATCAGATTCTTCTAGCTCCGGAAGACAGAGAAAAGACCACATTCATCACCGAGTGGGGGACGTATTGCTATCGGGTTATGCCATTTGGATTGAAGAATGCCGGTCCTACGTATCAGAGGGGCGCCACCACACTGTTGCATGACATGATTCACAAGGAGGTCGAGGTTTACGTTGATGACATGATAGTGAAGGGAAAGGAAAGGAAGGACCATCTCCCGGCGTTGAGAAAGTTCTTTGAAAGGATTCGAAAGTACAGAATGCGACTCAATCTGCAGAAGTGCACGTTCGGGGTCACGGCAGGGAAGATGCTCGGATTCATGATCACGACCAGGGGGATCGAGGTGGATCCTTCTAAGATGAAAGCCATTCTTGAGATGGAGCCACCTCAGTCCGAGAAGGAAGTCCGGTGTTTCTTGGGAAAAATTCAGTTTATCAGTCGGTTCATCGCCAAGTTGACTTTGACCTGTGAGGCGTTGTTTCATCTGCTCAAGAAGAACGTAAAGTTCGAATGGAACGACAAATGCCAAAAGGCTTTCGAAGCAGTGAGAACTTACCTACAGAATCCGCCCATCTTGATGCCACCCATTCCGGGAAAACCTTTGATCCTGTACTTGTCCGTCACGCCCTCGTCAATGGGGTGCATGCTCGCACAAGAAGGAGATGGTGGGGTTGAAAGAGCGATCTACTACCTGAGTAAGAATATGGTGGGAAGCGAAGAGCGATACACTTCATTGGAGAAGACATGTTGGGCGCTCGTTTGGGCCACGAAGAAATTGAGACACTACATGCTGTCTTATTCGGTAATACTGATTTCTCGGATGGACCCGCTCAAATACCTATTCGAGAAGCCAGCACTTACCGGTAAGTTAGCACGTTGGTTGCTCTTATTGGCTGAATTCGAAATCAAGTACGTCACCCGCAAGTCAGTGAAAGGAAGAGCGGTAGCAGAGTTTTTGGCAGATCGCCCGATCGAGGGGCCAGAACACACGGAGTTCCAATTTCCCGATGAAGACGTAATGACTGCTGTCAACGAAACATGGACGTTGTACTTCGACGGAGCTGCTAACCAGAAGGGCTTCGGGATCGGCATACTGCTAGTCTCGCCTGAGGGGTCACATATTCCCCTTGCTTTCAAATTGAACTTTGAAGTCACGAATAATGAGGCAGAGTACGAGGCATGTATTGTTGGAATGGAAGCTGCACTCGAAATCGGGGTCAAGGTGCTGGAAGTTGTGGGGGATTCCAACTTGGTTGTGTCATAACAAACGGAGAATGGAAGGTCAAAGACGAGAAGATGAAGCCGTATCATCGCAGCTCGACAAACTTATTCCGAATTTTCAAAAGGTGACTTTCACACACGCCCCGAGGATGAAGAATCGCCGCAGACGCGCCGCTACCTTAGCATCCATCTTTGGAACTTCCGATCGGGGTGAAGCTAAGGCCTGTCATGATTGAGCAAAGAGGCAAGCACGTGTACGACTATGTCATGAACATCGACGAGCCTGATGATGGACTCCCTTGGTTTCACGACATTTGGAATTTTGTCGAAAAAGGAGAGTTCCCTGCAGATTCTACCAAGAAGGATCGGATCGCATTACAGCGATTGGCGTCTCAATACATTATCTGTGGTGGAAAATTATACCGGCGATCTCCGTGCGGAGTCCACAAGTTGTGTATTCACGGTGATGACACGAGAGCGGTAATGGAAGAAGTCCATGAGGGAGTTTGTGGACCCCACATGAATGAAATGATGCTAGCAAAGAAAGTTCTGAGGTTGGGTTATTATTGGTCGACTATGGAGACAGATTGCATTGAATATGTGCGCCGATGTCATAAGTGCCAAACTCATGCTAATCTTATCCACGTACCTCCCTCGGAGTTACACCCAATGGCGACACCATGGCCATTCTCCGCCTGGGGCATCGACGTCATTGGAAGGATCACGCCTGCGGCTTCTAACGGGCACAGGTTCATTTTGGTAGCGGTCGATTATTTTACTAAGTGGGTTGAGGCAGCCTCGTACAAGACTCTGACGGCAGTTCAAGTGGCTCACTTTATCAGGCAAAACATCATCTATCGGTATGGAGTACCTCAAGCCTTCGTATCTGATAATGGTGTTCACTTCAAAGGGAAAGTTCTAGAACTTTTTGACGAATTCAAGATTCAAGTGCATCACTCGACCACTTATCGACCACAAACGAATGGGGCAGTCGAAGCGACAAACAAGACCATCAAGTCGATCCTCGAAAGGACTGTCGAATCAGCTAGGGATTGGCACGAGCAACTACCGTTAGCTTTGTGGGGATACCGGACATCTATCCGCACGCCGACAGGGGCAACACCCTATTCTTTGGTGTACGGTATGGAAGCCGTTCTCCCCATCGAGCTAGAAGTTCCATCACTCAGAGTCATAGCAGAACAAGGGATAGACGAAGCCGAATGGATCAGCGGGAGGTTCGAGGAACTCATGTTGTTTGATGAAAGAAGATTGCGGGCGTTGTACCATATTCAGGGTTATCAGCGAAGAATCGCTCGAGCATTCAATAAGAAGGTGAAGTTGAGGGATCTGCGAGAGGGGGATATGGTAGTCAAGGAAATCCGTGCGCCAGTTTTTGACCTGCGGGGGAAGTTCCGACCAAAGTGGGCAGGGCCGTACATCATCAAGACCATCCTTTCCGGAGGAGCAGCGTCAATCATCGATCTCGACGGCAACGAATTCTCAAATCTCGTCAATTTGGATCAACTCAAACGATATTACCCCTGAGAGAGCTCGCTGGGCCGAAAACCGCAAGGGCGGGCGGTCCCAGGCAAAAATTAGAGCAAGCCTGCTAGGTCAAAAACCCGAAAGGGCGGCCTAGGCAAAAGTTAAGGCAAAAAGTCGAAAAAGAGCTCGCTAGGCCGAAAACCCGAAAGGGCGGTCCTAGGCAAAATTTAGAGCGCAAAAAGGAGAGTGTTAATACCCGAGCGAACCCCAGCCTGAACTACGCATAGACCTGATTCCCCTTCTCTAAGGGATACGTAGGCAATCTCACTCTGAGATTCGGTCCTAAATCACGAAAATCCAAATCCAAATTGACGAGTCAAAATGCTTTCTTTCGAGGTGCACGCGATCAATGAACCGAAAAGGGGGAAACCCTTAATCAGTCAAGTTTTATTTCGATAATTTCTTTATTACAAGCTGAGCATGAAAAAGAAAAAACGCACAACTAAAGCACTTTTTATTCCAAAAGACGGCAAAGTAAGCAATCAACCCATCCTTGCTTCCACATCTCTCCTTAGCCATTTGCGGTACCTTCCGGTCGAAGCAATTGAGAAGAGTGGGTCATTCGGCTCAGTCCTACGAGCCGCCCATGTTCGAACATAACTCCGAAGGCCCGGAATGGTGAAGGGAGGGAGATGAAGCACTTCAGCTCCTTGCGGCACCTCCTGACTAAGTCCAAGCCGACGAAGGATGCGGAAGGGTGAGTAGAAGATAAAGCCCAAGCCAACCACAAACACGTGCATCGAGCCCATGTTGCTCACGGTCATTGTAGGCAGCCTCAGCCAATGGCACCGCTAAACGATGTCGTCTTCCTCAGCAGATGCGAGGAAATCAGCCGATCATCTTCATCTGGCCAGACATCACCTGGAAAGGACGGTTCCATCCGCTTGGTCGATACCACCAATCATTTGCCGACGGTATCAGCAAACCCAACTTGTCGCAAAGCCACATCTATCCAAAGAGAGAGAAAACAAGTAAGAAGCCAGATAAAGCCTAAGTCGAGTGTCGAGGTAAAATGAATGTGAGAAATAGAAAAAGGAGAGCTGAGTGAGGTCCCTAACCTGCAGCAACAGCGGGCTACCACCAAAAACCCTCGTGCGACTGGCATGCACAGCATCCAACCCCATCAAGGTTTCTGCAAGGACCAAAGGCGCAACGTCCTTGCGAGCCTCAATCTGAGCAGCAACTCCAACCAATAGAGAACTGGGCTGACCGACAGAGGGAACCAGCAGGAAGGCCGCTAAGAGGCAGATGCAACAAGCCATCATTCGACGACCTTGATACTCGAAATTCGTTAAGTCTCCTGGTGGGCTAAATCTCTTGTACAACTGCACGATATTGATGGCATTGCCCCGGGTCAAGAACTCAGCAACATTCCCGCTGACACCCAGCTTGGCTTTTAGGATGTTCTTCATGCTCTCCCTAAGCATTGGAACAATTGGCTCGGTAGAGTCGTGGCTCCCTAGATAGGCGTGGAATTCCTCGACAGTGGGGCATAGCTCTTGAGAACCGAAGCGAAAGACATGCACTTCGGGATCCCAAAAGCGTGCAGCCGCGTGCAGCAGGACAGGCCGGATTGTGACCTCGCGGAGATACTTCAAGGCATGAAGGCGATGCCCTCGGACATTCAGCCAATCAATGCCATCAAGGCTGTCCAACCAAGGGCGAAGCAAGGCTTGGTTCAGCAAAGCCATGAGAAATGGGACTTTTGAGAGATGGATGATGGAATGGAGTGTGAGCAACTTACCAAAGTGAGTCTGATATTTATAGAAGCCTAGGAAGGACAACACCACTTCCCCACCAGCCTTGGAACTTATCATGCTCCATATTTCCAAAGTTCTTTTGAAATTCAAACTTTGGAAACTTGGCAAAGCTTTGGAAAAACGCTAGTCTTGCTTTGGGAAGCCGCTGATCTTTGGAAATCAGTCCATGCACATTTACAAGGCACATTGGAAGTGTGCGTACAGGGCAAAGAGACACAAGAGAGCTGGAAATCATCTTGGGAGAAAACACAAACCTGCAGACCACAGCAATCCCGAGCGCTCGGGAGTTAATTCCTAAGTGCTCGACAATACTCTCGAGCGCTCGAGAGTTCTGCAGTTTTGACAACAAGTTTCTTCCCCGGTTTTGGTCCCGAGATAACACCTCAAGCTTGATTCATCCTGTTTAACAAGTTCCAACCTAATTCTAAGGGAATACACCGTGTCCAGTTATCCGTTTGTCTGAGTAATCATGAATATTCCTCGAAAAACCTCAAAATCCCAGTAATTCCCATTCCCGTCAACGTGTCAAAATTCGTGTCGAGAGTATTCGTTCGAATCTAATGGCATGCGCAAGTCTTAATACATGCTAGTGACTGTGTGAAGTGATCAAACACGCGCCGTAGCTTGCGAAACCAATTTTCGCCTTCAAACGCCCCTACTTCATTATTCATGGTGGCATTGGAAGCGTGAGCTTGGATTAAATACTCTCGTATCCTACTCTCGTGTCTAATCCCGGTCAAGTTCAGGCATTTTTGTCATCCCAATGCAAATTTTGTGAGTCGAGTCGCTTTTTGTCAAAATTTTATTACATTTTGAGAGTATCGGTTGAAATTCGCGTGCTCTTTACTTTCTTTCAAAGCTAGACGGACATATTTCATAAAATACAATTCTTAAAGGGAGTGCAAACGAACGCAAATCGAGAAAAGTGCAAACTTTCATAAATAAATAAGGCATCTACAATGAGTAAAGATGGAAGTGCATAAGCTGGGGCAAATACACGCCCGATCCTACCTACCAGGGCACGCAGGCCCAAACCAAAAAACCAAGGCACGCAGGCCCGGAGACTACAACTGTGCTGGCACGCAGGCCCATGCCAAAGAAAGACTAGCAAAGCAAAAAGCCTAGAACTCAGCCCAGGCGGAATCTCTTCTGCTGACGTCCTTCGAACTCAGAACTCTCAACCTCGTCCTTGTCCCCGTCATCGTCGTCATCGTCATCAGAAGGGCCTGAGGTAGTACTCGAGTCCGTGGACCCTAAAGCTCGTGACTCGAGCGACTCCTCTGTATCCTCCTCTGACTCCTCAGGAGCGGGTCTCCGCCGTGACGCTACTCTAGGAACAACCTCGAACCGCCCCGCTTCTCTCGTCTACCCCGCCTCTTCAGGCAGCGTGTCGGCAGCTCGTGGTGTCTTGTGGCTGTGCCCTGGCCGAGCGTCGTGGCTGCACTTGCATAACACGAGCATTCATTCATTTCTATGTATATACATGTTTAAAATCCAAAAGACAAGTATGCATGCATTTGCATTTTCATACCTGTGCAGCAATAGGTAAAGCAGGCTCAGGAGCAGGTCTGGTCTGGAGGGTCTTCCCCTTAGCACAGTCCTTCAGCAACTGCTGCATCCCCACCATCAGCATGATAGCCTGCTCTACCCATTCTCGCGGCACCTGCACGATGGTTCAAAAGTCAAAACAGTGTATGCATGAACAAGAAACATTTGAAGCATGGAAAGAAACAAAGTTGTGTTATACCTGCGCGGAACGCCTCCGTGGTTGTGGAAGGCGTGGAATGTCTAGCATCGCCTGCGTGCTCGAGAAGGGTCCTCGCCCCTATCGACCCCAAATGGCCGATAACCCGGTTGGTGCGTAAGTCGCAGTTGCCTCTGGAACCCGTGAGCTGCCCTCACCTCGGCCCAAGGAGCTAGCACCTCTCCCGCCAGCAGGAGGCCTAGCACCTCGTCCTCTACCACGTGAAGAGCGACCCCTGCAGCCCCGTGCTCCGGTCTCCTCTCCTATCTCCTCTCCACCAGTAGCCTCACCCCTGGCCCTCCTGGCCTCAGCCTCTACTACCCGTCTCTCCAGCTCTCGCTCCACACCCAAGCTGGTGGAGTGCACTGCCTCTCAGTATGTAGCGTAATCCAAACAGGCGCCGCAAGTATCTCTCAGATCGGTATCGTGCAATCAGTATACCACTCAGGCCAGCGTGTCTGAGTCGATCCATTGCACCCGTGGAGGAAGTGGCCCCGGTACGACGAACTCTGGAAGACCGAGTGACTGTCGCGTCACCCGATCCCCCAGGTACCACTGCCAACCCAAAGGGCACTCCAGTAGGACTCGGCTCTTGGTCATTTCCCGGCTCCTCAGTAGGAAGTCAGCCTCCACTCTCGCCCATCGGTCCCAATGAACCTGCATCCAGTTGTTGTACATTAATGATCACGTTTCAAAAGGGAAAGCATAAGGCATGAAAAGAAAAGGACGATGTTTGTACCGTGATCCCAGTGATGTTATCCAGCCAGCGCCGGAAAGTCATCACCTGTCCACATCGCTCCTTGGCCCTCCGGTACTCTGTACTCCATGCAAGCGCACGTGGAAGCAGATGAGGATTTGTGCAAGTGTTCTCGGGCGGGAACATGCCCAAGACCTCATAAGCCCAAAGCTGTATGTTTTGGAAGTCGATTCAATTCAAGTTAATATATGTTCAAGTCAATCAAAGCATCAATCAAGTCAATCAAAGCATCATTCAAGCAATTCAAAAGCAGTAATGTCGAAGCATACCTCGATCACCCTCCAGTAGCCGCCTATGGTGTCTCCCACTCTGCGTGAGGCGCCTCAGAAGCAGAGAGTGCACAGAGCAAAGACCTCCCGGTCGTATCGGCTGCCGCCTCAGATCAACCAAGCTCGCCAAGTAACTCAGGTGAACTCGAGATCGCCTGAGCGAAGAGAGAAGCCCCGAACAGGTACAACAGATAGGCCTCGCCATCTGGGCCACCTCGGCGTCATCCGCCGGCTCATGGTCCCAATACGCTATGACCATACTCAGCTACCCCTCCGCTGTGGCGCGGGACCCGTCCAAGGAACCACCTCAAAGCTGCATCATCCAGGTCTATGCTTGGGTCGAATGGAATCGGCTCGCCTCCGACCCGGAGTCCCGTGATCGCTGCAAAGTCAAGAGGCGTCACTGTCATCTCCCCGAAGCGGAAGTGAAATGTGTTGGTGGTGTCCCACCACCGCTCTGCCAGCGCCGTCATCACCGCTGTCAGCAACTGGATGAATGGCCCAAAACCAGTCTCCTCCACCAACTCCCGCACTCTCCGGGGCAACTCTCTGAAATACTCCAATGAGTGGCCTGAACCTCCGTGGCCATAGATGTCTTTGGTTCGCTGTTTCAACAGTGCAAAGAGATAGCATCAGTAAGCAACACGGTAATTCAAGGAAGCAAGTTTAATACAGGAAGCAAAACATTGAAATCAATACCGTGGTCCATCCAGAAGAGATGTGTGTGGCCCGATCTCGAAGAAGCAAGTCCTCAGGGTAGTCATCCCGGGCTGGAACGTAGCCGGTCATCCCCGTCGGCTCAAAGAAATGTAGCCGTGGAGCGTAAGTCCCCGACTCAAACCCAGGTCGTGCACAGGCCAGGTAGGCCTTCGCCTCGTCAGCCGCGGTGACCCGCTCCTCAACAACTATCTCCTCCTCCGGCTCCTCCATCCCCAGGTCAGCTGTCTCCGACGACCCCCTATCTGCCACTGTCACCCCCGCACCACTGAGCAGCGCTCCTAGCAATAGCGCCAAGGCCTGATCCTCTGTTGTCCTCACTTCCCTCAGCACCTCCCTCACCCCAGCATCGAGACCAAGGGCGTCCAGAATGTCCCGCGGCCTCGCTGAGTCTAGAAAGTCTCCCTCCACGAATGGGACCGGCTGTGAAGCCCCGATCCCACTGTCACCAACCCTCGGCTCAACTATCGCCGCTCTCAATACCGGCGTCGCAACGACGCACCCGGCCACCACCACCTCATCGCTGGCCCGCTCCGCAGCCACAAGTAAATCCTCCACTGTAGGGGTATCAGGAATACCCGTGCCACCATCACCGCTACCCGAGACCCCCGTCTCGCTCTCCGGCGCACCTCTACTGCTCATGGCCAGCTCACCGCCCTCTCCTCGTACAACTCTGCTATCTTTGATATCTCCTATCGCCGCCAAATCTCCGTCGCTACTCTCCACTGCCCCCGTACCCCTGCTGGCCTCAATCCCTGCAATCAGATCCTCACATACCACTCTCTCCTGAACTAGCGTAGCAGCGCTGCTGCTGGTCTCCTCCGCCGCCGTAGCCGTTGCCTCCTCGCGGCCGGGCAGCCCCTCATCATCTCCGCCCATGTCATCCCTCTCTACTGGGACTTCACTAACCTCCTCCATCCTCGCCGCTGTGCTCACTGCCAGGACTTCACCGGCCTCCTCCGTCGCCGCCGCAACCTCCACCGCCGCCGCCTTGCGGCTGGGCGTCGTTTCCTCGCCGTCTCTGGCCATAATTTCCCCTTCACCTCCCCAGTCTTCTTTTTTCCCTTTATCCGAACCTCTTGGCACACGATTGCCCAGTGGAAGATCGTAGAGATCTCGAGATCCCGAGCTCGGTCCGTTGTGAGAGAGATGAGAGAGTCTGAGATGGAGAGAGGAGAGAGAGAGAGAGAGAGAGTTCGCCTGAGAGTGTGAGTGGGTACGATCGAGCTTGAGAGTTCGAGGTGCGTACGGATTTCTTGGTTCTCGAGCGCTCAAGAGTTGGGTTTAAACCCCAAAACCAGTCGAAGAAGATGAAAAGGACAATGGTCCCCAGCAGCGTGGTCTCGAGCGCCCGAGACCACTCCCGAGCGCTGGGATCTTTCCCAGCCTCCGAGATCTATCCTCAGCCTCCGTGTCGATTCTTCGTCGCCTCGTGTGTTTCCCGCTCCAGAGAATTGCTTAACTTCTTCTTCCTTTTACAAAATCAATCTCAGTCCTGGCTTCAACCGCGTTGAACGAGACTGCAGGAAGCGAAACTCCGTCGATGACGCGATCTCGGACTCACGTCCCGCGATTTGGAATTTTATTCGATAGTCGATCGAAGCTAATTTCAACTTGTTTGCAGGTATTTTTACGCTACAGGTGTTGTTTTATCCACATTCCCGTTCGCCAAACAGAGCAACAGGTGGACTTCCATGCATTCGTCTTATCAAACTCGTGTCGATCACTTCTCGTGCATGCATCACACGTGTTTGCACTTTTTTTTCATTCACCAAACAGAGCAACAGGTGAACCCCACGTGCATTTATTTTATCTAAGTTCTGTCGATCATTTATCGTGCATGCATCACGCGTGCTTGCATTTCCTGTTCACCAAACAGAGCAACAAGTGGACCCATTGCATACTTATCTTGTCAAGATCTTGTCAATCTTTCTCGTGCATGCATCACACGCGCTTGCATTTGCCCCAAAGAACTACGCTGGTCTGATCCCCCACAGAAAAGGGTACGTAGGCAGTCTGAAGAGACGCGACCACATGCATCAAACATTTTTACTTGCATTCGTGTTTGAAATTAAGGGTATTGACGTGGCTCGAATTGGGCTGTCTCAATCTTTGAATGTCACTCGCATCCAGACATGATGCCGAGCACCATCCAAAGAGGGGCAACTGTATACACCCCAATTTGGACATTTCGAATTTCCTTAATTTGTGGCCCGGAGGCTCCCCGATGATGAGTTTGGGTCAAAACAAGCCTTAGACCGGTCAGGACTTTGTTTCTTGAAGACTTTAAAAGGGGAAATGAAAATGTCAAGAATCAGTCTCAAAACATTCAGGATCAATCCCAAGCGCTTTAAACTGTTTTCAAAACCTGGGATTGCACAAACTCTCGAGCGCTCGAGAGTAAACTCCCAAGCGCTCGAAACTGAATCAGAGCGCTCGAGACTTTTGTACTGGCCAATGAATGCTAGAGCTTCCCCACTTCCCATGCATGCCATCATTATAGCCGTTCTGGCCGGTTCAAAACCTCAGGCAGCACTCTACCTCAGTCAGAGGTGAGTCAGGACTGATGGATTTGTAAAGATTCCATATCATATTTTTCCAAAATGGGACCTTATATTAGTTTGCCTATAAAAGGACCTTGGCAGTTCAAACCACCCAAAAAAAAAAAACTCTCTCTCTAAAAACCCCCTTTGACTGTTCAAAAACCAGTGCATTCTCCATCTCCTTAAAAAAAAAATTCAAAGGTAAAGCCACCAAAGAAAAATCAAGGCATCAAAGACATGCAAGGAGTCTAGAGTATCCTAAAGCTCTGATTTTCCTGGTCTCTCTTCCTCTTTCATCTCTCAAAGTCTCTCAAGAAGCAAACTCCTCAATCAAAGGTAGAGGTTTTCTACCTTAGTGTCAAAAACCAATAAGAACAGGGCTGTATCTCCTTTCTGAGGGAGGTCCCTCAGCCCTCTCAGTCTTTAATACTGAGTATGGGTTGAGAGACCTTGGTGTAACAACAAGAGCAAAGGGGTGCAAATACATTTCTCTGTACCAGCTCACTGGAAGCACTCCCGAGCGCTCGGAACTACTCTGGAGCGCTCGAGAGTGGCTCCAGACCCGTTTTCTTTCTTTCAAGCGTTTACATGGACATGCATGAAGAGTAGGGTGTATTTTTAAACATTTCAACTTATTTGAAGTGCATTGGTGTAGATGATCTTCTTTTGAAAAGAACGAATAAGGGAAAACCATTTTATTTAAGAACATGCAAAAGGGTTTAAGCCTTGGATTTGAAAAGAGAAATCTTTTTCATACCTCAAAAACACAAGATCCAGTACACCAGTGTACTACAAAGAGTGCATCAGTGGAATGAAAGCAGTCTTGGAGTGTGGAAGACTCCCAAGCGCTCGGGAACACTCCCAAGCGCTTGAGAGTGTCTGCATGTAGCTCTAATCTATTTTTCCTTCCAATTTGATCCATATGCTGTCTTTGCATGTCCATGAATGTATCCCTTTTTGCTCTTATGAATATAAAGCTGCTTTCCAGAAAGGTGGTGGTGCATGGTTTAGAAGAATGGAGTCTTATCCCATTCTGCTAAATCCTCTGTTGAGCCCGAGACATGATTAATGTTATTTTAGTTTATATTTCCAGTATTACGTTATGTTGTATTCTATTGCGCTAACGTGATTTGTAGGATTGGGCATACAATGCTCCCAAGCGCTCAGGAATGCTTCCGAGCGCTCGAGAGTGGATCAGTGACAGGGATTTCCAGCTTCTAGCATTTTTGCATTTCATCACCATTCTTCATTTACTCACTGTACACTTGCACATGCATGCACCTCCTGTACTTGATGTATATCTGTTAATACTTGCTAAGTGACTAAATGAAATAAAATCTTTTGACAAATCCCACAAAGGTTTAGTAGAGACCGATTTCAAATCGGGCGAGGGGGGTGCCGTAAAACCCTTCCCCCTTCGTAACGTGGCTTCCGAACCCTCAAAACAAATCTCTGGTTTTCAATTCAAATCAATCATTTTCAATCAAAACGGTTTCTCGGGTGACGAACCACAAATCCGGGTGGCGACTCTTCAAAAATTTTCAAAATCCAAGAAACGGCGTGGCGCCTTCTTTTCGGGCCGCCCCGATTCCACCCGGGGCTGTGGTAACCCACATATATGTAGACTTTTCCTATACTTTCTACCTCTAAGTATATCGTATGATAAGCGTATGATGAAATAAATGTAGACTATTTCTAACCACTTTCTCTATGTATAAAGTTTAATGATGTGTAGAATCTTCTTTTACCCTCTAACTCTAAGTATAGAAGAATGTCCTTATTCCATATCCCTAAGTAGATCGTATGTTTGTGCATGATTGAAAAGTATAAAGAAAGTTAGCTAATATACTTGTTTCGCTAAAGGATACGTGAGCATGTTGAATAAATGACTTTTAATCCCATAAACATATGTTGTCTTTTTGAACTTCCCTAAAAGAAGAACGGATTTCGAGATATAGAACTTGGTTAGAAGTATTCGTATTTTGATCTTTAAGTGGTTATAAGCTTGTTTACATGGTTGCTTGCATTACTTGTGGTTGTGTGATAAAGCATAAGTGGTTTCCACTCCAAAGGCGTCCGTACATGTAGCGTTATGTTTTACGTGGTTATTTGAGCATGATTTAGTAATATAGAGTTGGATGATCTTGCTAGTTTAGTTTCAAGATTACAATGAATGATTTATGTGTGTTTATGTGAAAAAGTCATACCGTGGAGTCTATGCATGAAAACGAAACACAAAAATTGAGAAAGTTAAAAACATGACACTTAGGGTGTGGTTAATGCAAAGATAAGTTTTGAAACCGCAATATGGCCAGATTTGGTAGCCTATTGTGTGTATGAAACCTGCGATGTGGCCGGACTTGGTAGCCCATCGTGTGGATTGGGCAAAACCACAATGTGGCCAAACATGGTAGCCCATTGTCACATTGTGTGTATGAAAACCCGCAAGGTGGCCGGACTTGGTAGCCCTTTGTGTGGACTTGTGAAAACTGCAATGTGGTCGGACTTGGTAGCCCATTGTGAAGATTCCCAACGGGGCCGGACGTGGTAGCCTCATTGGGGATATGGCTTGGTTATCTGCAGAGAGGAGCCAATGCAAGGTTTTGTGTGCCAATGGGAGCCCGGAACAGCGGAACCATTGTGAGGATACTCGGGAGCCCGGGACAGCGGAACCGAGGTTGGGTGTGTTAAAAACGATTTTGGAAATGGTGATTTGGTTTAAGAAAAGTGGAAAATGGTGACACGGTCTACGACGAGTCACGTAGGAGAAACTCAGAAATCATGGACACTGACGATAGATATATAGTGAATGTGGATGTGTAATTGTTAACTGTTTGTTTGCATGTTAAGTTTGGAAAATCGTTAACTATATTATCCTTGCTTGTAAGTTAAGAATTAGTGGATTTGGATTATTCTATTGAGTTTTGTAGCTCATGGTGTTACCTTTGGTAACCTTGACATATTATGCTAGTGGCGACACTGGTATAATGTGTCAAACCTTATAGATGAGCAGAGAGACATGTACACCTTGGAGGCTTTCGGAGCCGATGAGCTGGCTAGGATGGAGGAGCAGTCGGAGCTATAGCTAGCAACCTTAGTTTCCCTCCCTTGTGTAAATATTGAACTCTATGGGAGTTGTGATGTAATAATGAGCCAGACTCTACCTTGTTTAATCAATAAAATGTTTATTTAACGTACTCAAATTTTGGGAGCGTTACAAGTTATTTCAATAAAATGTTATTATTAAATGCCTCCAAACTTTATTTGAAAATCAGGGCGTTACACATGCAAATCATTCGATTTGGATTGGTTTGAACTGAATTCACGGTTTGACAGATTTTTTCTCACCCCTAGTAGTATATAGCCAAATCTCGGCACACTGCTTAAACCGAAAAGACCTTGCCTTCAAATATAAGGTTGAGAACCCCAAGCATAGGGCTAGATCATAGATAGCATAATTTCTGGAAGTCCGGAATTGTACCCACAGAGAATCGAATATAGCTTAATCGGATTGTAGGTTTAATATGGTGGATTTCGGCGTTTAAGACGGCCAACTTGGTTTTGCTTTAAAAGGCGGAAATACTAAGTAAAAAGACTAGAAATGTTCTTAATGAACTTAAAAGAGGCAAGTCTAGGGATCGTTTAACCCTTGACAAAGGCCGTTTCCGATTTTCGATTATTCTCAAGCGAGAGTCACGACCGCGTGCTCACACTCGGAAGATTTAGCTTTAATGATTACGTTTATCGAAAGATGTGATTTAACGGAGGCGAACCAACATGTTTAGAACATTTATCGAACACATAGGAGGGCACGAGCTCTAGGCATGCCACGTGTCAAGACCGCTTGACTAAATGGCATGCCAAGAAGTTAACACCCCTAGTTTAGACCAAAATGCAAGTTAAGCTCTTAATCTGAAAACCATGCTTTTAAGCCCGAGGGTTTGAGAACCAAATAACCACCTAAGTCCTTTGGAAAGATTATCCCAAGACTTAGCCAAACGACTACTCATACATAGCTAAAGCATAAATCAAAGCAAAAAAATGAGACATGATTTTTAACCGATGAAAACGAAAATAAACTTGATATTGATAAGGATCCAAACCATAGCTACAACTTTAATAAACGAGAAATTAATAAACGAGAATTACTCACTTGAGTTCTTGAAGAAATTAACTAGAAGAGCTTAGAAAGACATTAATGGAGTAAAACCCTTAAAGTGTAATGAGCTAGCTACCAAAG
Source organism: Rhododendron molle (assembly GCA_025413875.1). Classification (NCBI taxonomy): domain Eukaryota; kingdom Viridiplantae; phylum Streptophyta; class Magnoliopsida; order Ericales; family Ericaceae; genus Rhododendron; species Rhododendron molle. The sequence goes on from CM046391.1 coordinate 27,826,951, forward strand.
AAAAGAGATGGAACCCCTATTTATACAAAGTGGATTTCCTCTCTCATCAAATATCTAAAAACATACTAGAAAAGTAACCTATTCCATAAGTGGAAAGTCCAAAAGGCAACAAATATCTGGCCAAAGGCTCGTGGTATCGATACTTATTATGGAGTGTATCGATACCACACTACTAAGTTGAAATGGCCATTTTCCCCGTAAAGCCTTGGTATCGATACGACCTTAATCCGTGCGATACAACATTCACTAATGTTCGGGCAAGCCCATGCGTATCGATACAGAATAAGGCTGTATCGATATGGGGAGACTAACTCCAGGTTTTCAGGCCAGCCCCAAAACTTGGCTTCCAATGGCCCCAGAGCTCACCCGACACCTCACGCCTATGCTCATGAGTCCTCCTGGCAGAAATTTCACCCGGCGTGGATACTTGAACTCTCTTGGGGTTAGCCTCGTGATCAAAATACGCCTTTTTAGGGTGTTTAACCTGTAACATTAAACAAACTACCTTACAAGTAATATCGAATAAAAACAAAGAATTATAAATAAAAACGCTACAAACTAGAGGACTTAAGCACCACAATCATACAATCTTAGGTGCTTATCACACCCTCCAACTTGAGCATTGCTAGCCCCTAGCAACAAAATCAAAACAAGAGAGAAAAACTAACAATCCTTTCGGCAAAACTACTTAGGCACCTACTCATACCGCAACTAATTAGCAAGAGTTAAAAACAACTTAATTATTCCAAAACAACTCGCAGCCGAAGATTGAGTGATCAACTAAACATTGAGCAAGTTATAAACAAGTATCCAAAATGAGTGTTAAAAGACAAAAGACGGATACGAAGCTATAACCATTTGCACGCAAAGTAACCATATCCCACAAAAAAAGGTGCTCGAATTAGGCATGGTGGACAAAAATGCCATGCCTTATAAGTGGAGAGCACCATTAAACAGAACTCATGACTAAACAATTGAAAACTTGATTGCCGAAAGAAACATGCCACAAACTAAGTATGCTAACTATCATGCGATAAATCAAAATGGAATCAATGCATACTAAAGATCTACTAAGGGCTTCATAGCATATATTGACCTTGGTTTAATCAAAGAAACGGTTAGCAAAATGGGGTGGCGGCCATATACTAGCTTGGTTTATCTACCCTTGGCTGCCACCAACTCCAAATACCAAGTCATAGGCCACATGCCGGCCTCAACAAAAACTTGCTCAACTACCAGTTAAGAGTTTAACTAAACTAAACTAAAGACAATAACATAAAAGGATAAGAGGTGGGCTGTTAACCACCATGCACCTTGACCAAGTATAGGGATTTCAAACTACTCCACTGACCCTACTCATCATCCACAAACTCTGGCTTCTCCCCTAGCGAAATCATCAATGTCCTCATCCGGCTCCATTGGTGGTGGTACATATGGCTCACTGGTTGACCCCGCACCGTGACTCACAACCTACTCTAACTTGTGATCCATCCTCTTTTACCTCATCGCATTGTCCTGGACCTCTTTCTTAATTTTTTTTATGCATCCCATAATGGCCACCCCTTGGTAAAATAGTAACTTGTTCCAAGTAGATGATTGGGCACCCTTTGGGGGCAGAGTAGTCGAGTATGCCCCACGTGGGACAGCAGTTGCCGGGCGAGATTGAGAAATGCTCTTTGTAAGAATGGAACTATTGGTATCACCCGGATTGAGTTTCTCACGATCCGCAAACTTTGATTCCGGGACTTTCTGGGCAAAACAAATAGCGGTAACCAAGCACGGGAAAGGCAACCTTGAATTGGTTGGGGCTTTTGCCTTGAAATCAATCATTTCTTGAAAATGTATTTAGCCTAATCAAACACCATGTTCAATTTGGATTCATGAAAGCGTGAATCATACCCCCCTCGTGGATATCTGGCTTGTTTTCCGTCCCCTTCGGATTGAAATTGTAGTGCACTAACTGATTAACAAGACGGTAATCATCTTTGAATTTCCCAGGCACATGAGGGAGACTCGCCTCCTTAAGGTTTTCGTACAAATCCTGGACAATGGTTTCGTCCGCTACATACTCCTCATCCGAGTAATTCACATCATCAGTAGGCGGTTGGCAGTAATTCAAAGCACGAGCAATAAACCCCGGGGTAACTTCTATGGGAACCCTCCCAATTTCTGAGGTAATCTTAGCATCATCCTTCCCCTCGTCCTCCCTGGACAAAATTTTCACGTTCTTATAAAACTCTATCACAAGCTCTTTATTATGACCGAGGTTGGGGGCAAGGTAATAGGACAAACCTTGTTCACGTATGCGGCAAACGCAATGGTTCTCAATGCCGAGATTGTCGACATCCACATGTTGCTCATTCTTGAACCCCCTATTCCGAAGTCCTTCTTCCCACTTTTTCTGGTTAGCCGCTCGCACCTCCTCGAGAGTTCTCTTTTTAGCACGGCCCCTTGCTGGATTGGCAATCATTTCTTCCTCCTCCTTCATTTCCCAGACTATTTCCTCCGCTTGTCGCAAAGAGGAAGCCAGAGCCTTGCCCTTACCCTTGTTAGCCACAGTTTTTGTTTGCACCATTGTTAAAATCACCCACAACACAGAGTAAACCCCCAAACTTCAGTCACCAAATGCAGCAAAATTTCAAAAATCCAGGCTAGGGTTTTGGGTGATTTCGGATTTGGGGGTATAGGTACAAGGGGGGAAATGGTTTAGAATAGTAAATGTGTGGAATTTTGTAGGGAACTATAGGGGAATCTGAAATATAGGAAAAGAGAGCAAGGAATTTTAGATTTACCTTGTACTTGATGAACTAGGGCTTGAAATCCTTCCTAACTCTTGAATTCGGGGAAGAATCATGGTTATTGATGGTGGGAATGGAGGATTTTGGTGGTAATTGGAGGTGTTTGGTGGTTAAGGTTCCGTTGGAGGGTGGAGGTTATGGAGGACAAGGAAGAGAAAATGGGTTGAGAAGATGAAGAGATTGGGCTAAGTAAACTGCAGAATTTTCGACTAACCCATGCGTATCGATACAGCCTTATGGCGTATCGATACATTATTCTCTGTTGTCCCAAGGAGCCAATGCGTATTGATACAGATTATGAGCGTATCGATACTATGAGCTTATTTCCAGATATGCAACTTTGCCACCCGATTGTTTATGCCAATGCCCGAAACCACTTCAAAACACACCCGGAGCCGTGTAAAACCTGGAGCCAGCTCATTGCAAAGCACAAAACCAACTTCCAACCATCCACCCTAACATTCGGTTTCCTATGGATATGAGTGAGATGTAGACTTGGCCTTATTTTCAAGGACAATGGGACTCTCTTGTGGTTCAATCAAAGAAAAATGTCTAGTATCATTTCCTAAATATGCCATAGATTCTGAGATGATTTAAAGTAGATAACGAACACACTTAGGCATGACATGAGATGAATACCTAAACTAAGAATATAATGTTTAAAACAACGGGATATGGGTCAAACCTGCTCACAACACACTCAACACCTCATTTTTCATTCTTTCATCATGCATACGAGTTGGAATGTACAAGATCACGTAAAATATTTACAACGAACTCTTGCCAATTAAAGACTAATGAACTAATAAAAATTAACTAAAAAAAATTAACTAAAAGCATAAAACATATATATAGCATAGATATATCCCTCCCCCCAACTTGAAATTTGCTATGCCCTCATAGCAAGGAGAACAATAGTAAGGAAATGGAACAAAAGATCGTACTGCTGGGGGGAATGTCAACCCCCTTATACCTCGACCAAGTTCTAAGCTTTATCGTCACTGGCTCCTTTCGTCATCCGAACGGCTTTCAAGGTTGACTCTTTCGGCTCTTCCAACGGAACCATAGCTAGTCACACAGGATCATGGTCAAAGCTTTGTTGGACTAACAACTGCGACACGTAATTGCACCCATGCTTAGGGCTCCTGAATGCCTTATTCACCCCGACTTAAGACCCAATCCACCAAGGCTGGTGTGGTAGCACGTACACCCTGCAAAAGACTTAAGCTCGAACTACCTACTAAGAGACAAATGACATTAGAACCGCCCGACGCGTGTTATCCGGGCGCCAACAGACACAAATATATACAAATGATCATTAAGAACACCATCCGATTTTCACGTAATCTCACGAGTCATACTTTTCTTCCTGAGTCTCACTGGTGAGGTAAGACACGGGTAACTATACTAGACCGTCTAAACTTGTTACATCATGCCCAAAGTAAAATTCACCGCTTGACCTCGCCAAGCAATTAAGCCCAACTTTCCCTATGATCAAAACAAAGTGAGATGAGATAGAGCCTAGTGCCAAAGCACAGGAATATCAAGTCTCACCCAAAGACCTAAATTGCCTCCGATAGGGACATATCTGGAAAACATGGATCATTAACAGCAAACTACAACAAAGAGGGCTAATTAAAGCCTGATACAATGATGTATTGGTGAAATCTCTTGGTGAGAGAATCCCGAAAACATAGTAAACATTCAAAGACATAAAAACAATATATATAATATTCACAAATGTACAAGCATAAACAATTTAATATTAGAGCTCGGAGCGTCCAAGTCACAGCTAGACTCCTCCAAATAATGAAGTCCAGCGTCCCTCATATCATAACCAGGCAGGCAATAAGATAGAGCCAAGTGCGGTAGTGGAGCATGGGAATATCAAGGCCTAACCTAAGATCTATACCGCCCCCGTTGGGGCTAACTGGAAGACGTGAGCGGTTCACTATGAATTACTCCTACCAGAAAAGCTAATGAAAGCCCTATGTCACTGATATTAAAATTGCCCTTACTAACCGGAGCTGGGCACACGATCCTTTTTTTAATAGTGGCGTGCGAAGCTGTATATACCCAAGTCAATGGTGGGTACCCCCTACCCAGGGGCCGGGTCTGACAAACAGTTAAGTTCAGCGGTTATGCTTTTGCTCCCCATGCAAATTAAAGTAATACAAACTATCTGATAGGGTCATCCGTGAAAACTGGATTGACCAAATCCTCGTCGGGCTCTCCAATTTCGAAGCCACCAAGGAAAGGCTTAAGCCTTTGACCGTTCACCTTAAAAGAAGTACCATTACTCATGCTTTCTACTTCTATTGCCTTGTGAGGGAAAACAATTTTAACAACATAAGGACTGGCCCAACATGAGCGCAATTTACCAGGGTGAAGATGTAAACGAGAGTTATACAATAAAACTTTTTGCCCCGGTTCAAAGTGTTTAAGCACAATTTTCTGATCATGCCTAGCTTTGAATTTAGATTATAAGCATCGGAGTGGTCATAAGCGTCATACCTCATCTCCTCGAGTTCTGTCAATTGGAGCTTCCAGCGGACACCGATAAGGGGCATATTGAAATTGAGCTTCTTGATCACCCAATACGCCTTGTGCTCAAGTTCCACCGCAAGTGGCAAGCTTTTCCATAAACGAGTCGGTAAGGAGACATGCCCAAAATCGTCTTGTACGTAGTACGGTAAGCCCACAAGGCGTCAGTCAATCGACTTGACCAATCCTTACAGGTAGGATTAGCCGTCTTCTCCAAGATATTCTTAATTTCTCGATTCGCTAGCTCCGCTTGGCCATTTGTTTGAGAATGGTAGACCATTGAAACCTTGTGATTGATGGCGTACTTTCTCATGAGAGCGGCAATGGACCGGTTGCAAAAGTGGGACCCTTGATCACTAATGATTGCCCTTGGCATCCCAAATCTTGATAAAATGTTGTCCCTCAGAAATTCGACCACAACAGAATGATCGTTAGTGCGCGTAGGAATTGCCCCTACCCATTTGGAAACGTAATCAACCGCCAACAATATGTAGAGGTACCCAAAAGATGACAGAAAATGGCCCATGAAGTCGATGCCCCAGCAATCGAAGACTTCAATGACCAAGATAGGTGTAAGCGGCATCTCATTGCGTTGCATCACACACCCCAAAAGTTGACACCGAGCACAAACCCGGCAAAAGGCAAAAGTGTCTTTATACAAATTTGGCCAATAGAACCTGCATTGCAAAATCTTGGCGGCGGTCTTTCGGAACAAAAAGTGGCCACCACAAGCCTCCGTATGGCAAAATTTGATAACACTTTCTTGTTCAGAGTCGGGTACACACCGTCAGACGAGTTGATCGGCACAATACTTGAAGAGATACGGATCATCAAAGGAGAACCTTTTCACCTTTGCCAAAAACTGACGCCGTTCTTGTATATTCCAATGAGCCGGCATCAAGCCGGTAACCAAGTAGTTTTCAATATCCGCATACCACGGAGCCGTGGAGATTCCAAACAATTGCTCATCGAGAAAGGAGTCACCGATGGGGATATGAGAAGTGCAATCTTCGAATTCTAATCGAGACAAGTGGTCAGCTACCACATTCTCGACATCCTTTTTATCCTTAATGGTATGGTCAAATTCTTGTAGGAGTAAAATCCACCGAATCAACCGCGCCTTGGCATCTTGTTTCGTGAAAAGGTATTTAAGCGCAGAATGATCGATATAAACGGTGATTGGAGCTCCCACTAAGTAAGATCTAAACTTGTCCAATGCAAAAACTATAGCCAATAACTCATTCTCGGTGGTCGAATAGTTCATTTGGGCTTCATTCAATGTCTTGCTAGCATAGTAGATCACATACGGCTCTTTGCCTTGCCGTTGGCCCAAAACGGCCCCGACGGCGTAATCACTGGCATCACACATGAGTTTGAAAGGCAACTCCCAATCCGGAGACTGCACGATAGGTGGGGAGGTAAGGCTTGATTTAAGCTTGGCGAAAGCGGCCTCACATGCCGAAGTCCACTCAAAAGGCACATCTTTGGTGAGCAAATGGCACAACGGCCGCGCAATGGCACTAAAATCTTTAATAAACCGCCGATAGAAACCAGCATGCCCTAAGAAAGAATAGATGTCCTTCAAGCATCGTGGAGTGGGGAGGTTGCCGATAAGGTAGATCTTGGCTCTATCCGCTTCAATGCCACTGGAGGAGACGATATGACCTAGCACAATGCCCTCGGTGACCATGAAATGACACTTCTCCCAATTTAAAACCAAATTCTTTTCCTCACATCGGGCTAACACAAGCCCCAAGTTGGCAAGACATGACTCAAATGAGTCGCCAAACATGGAGAAGTCATCCATGAATACCTCCATAATTTTCTCCACCATGTTGCTAAAAAGACCCATAATACACCTTGAGAAAGTGCCGGGGGCGTTGCAAAGCCCGAACGGCATACGACAATAAGCAAAGGTCCCGAATGGGCACGTAAACATTGTCTTCTCTTGGTCTTCCAAGGCCACTTCGATTTGGTTGTACCTGGAGTACTCGTCTAGGAAACAATAGAACTTGTGGCTGGCCACCTTCTCTAAGATTTGATCTATGAAGGGAAGAGGAAAGTGGTCATTTCTTGTGCTTGCATTTAACTTTCAAAAATCAATACAAACCCTCCAACCGGTTTGAACACGCGTTGGAATAAGTTCATCCTTGTCATTTCTCACCACTGTCACCCCGGACTTCTTAGGTACCACTTGTGTAATACACCTGACCTTTAATTATGTTTGGAATTTAGTTATGTGTTGTGTTTTGGGCTTATTATGTGAGTTATTGGGCTCAATTTGCTAGCTAAATGAAATTGGAACATAAGTTGGCATATGGCGCACACACACTCAATAACTTTTCCTAAGCCTAGCAAAACAAAATAGATAGCTTCTACATTCTTCTTTCTCTTGTTCCTATCACAAAACGTAGGGAGAGAGAGAGATCGACTAAGAGAAGAAGAAGAGAGAGAAGAAAAAAAATTAGGGGAAACCTTGCTTGGCTTGAAATTGAAGATTTAACCTGGTAATTCTTGCATCTCCTACTTGAATTCATGTTTGGTATGTCGAATTCCATGCTTTAGTAGTTGAATTTCATGTTTAGTTGATGAATCTTGCATGTATTTGGTGAACTTGGGTTTGGGGAGGAACACCACTTGAATTTCTTGAATTGATGAGTTTAAAGCTTGTTTTGATGCATGAAATTGATGTTCTTGGAGTAGCTCTTCTATATCTATGAGTTTGAGCATGATTAGTGAGGTTTTGATGTGAGTTCAAAGTATTTTGGAAGGGTTTAAGAGTTGAAAATTTAAGGAAGAACAAGATTTACATGTCTAAAAAATCTGCATAATTGAGAAACTCGTATCTGACCTGATAGTTCAAAAGTTCTGAAATTTCTGGGAATTTTACTGAGAGTTCCTCTATGAGTCTTCTAGCTACAGTAAAAATTTCAGGACCAAGTTCAAAGTATTGAGCTCTATAGAAATTCTTAACCTAGCATCACTCATTTTCGGAACTGTGCAGTCTGCACCGACGCATGTTGGGAAAACGGCCATAATTTTTAGCTCGAGCGATGAAATTACAAACCGTTTTCTGATTTTGAAACTAGATTCATAGACCTTAAAAATTATGTGGAGTTTGTACCTTAGTTATTTCTGTGCAAAGTCAGATTTGAAGTTGAAGTTGATGAAATTGCAGATTCTGAAATTATTTCTTGAGATTGGTTGTCTAACTTCATATCTTTCACTCTAGGACATTCTTAGTCAATAGGAGATCTTATTTCTATTATCCAAAGGGTAAGAATTTCCTTAACAACTATAATTCAAAGGGTAAAGGGAAAAGATACACTTGGAAGATGTAATGATGAAGAATAAAGTCTTGATTTGACTAGTCAACAAAGTGCAATAATTACCTAGTCTAAGGTTGAAAGGTTCACAAGGTTCAAGGGTGGGTGAAATGGTTCACCTAGGAATTAGGAGGATTCATAAGGGTCATAAAGTTCAACAATGGCTAGGAAGGTCTAACTAGACTTGGAATCCAATTGGTTTGGTTAACCTCTTAATTGGAATCTAATTCTACTTGCCAAGTAGGATTTCTAACCAAGAAATATAATTAAAGGAATTTTATTTCAATTACTAGGAAAATATACTAGTGCTTCTACAAGCACACTTGTCTTTAGAAAATGACTAGATCGTCCGGTGCAAAAGATATAATTTTATAAGTCTCAAATCTAATTATGACGGATTATTAGAAATTAAAAAGGAATTTTAAAAGAAAATCCAACTAATTTAAAAAATTCAAATTTTTAACGAAATTTTTATTTACTAAAAACCAGGGTTGTTACAAGAACTGGTATTGATTACCAGCCTTGACCATGCCAGCCTCCCTCAGGGATCAAATAGTAAACAGATAGTAAGTTTATACATTTGCTTGAGTGGTTTGGGAATGGATTGATTGAGGTGGTGTAGCTTGGAAAATGAGTGTATGGAAGTGACTTGAGTGGTGAGATTGCAAGAGTATTAGGACTTGTGTAGCCTTTTTTGCTTGAATTTTGGTAACCCAAGGATTTGAAAGACCAATGGGGTATTTATAGGAGGTGGGAGAATGCTTGGTGGGTGGTTAACTAGGCTATGCAATCCGCCAACAAGGCTGGCAAGCCTTACTTGGTGGAGAAATAAGCCAACAAGGTGATGGGAGTGGTTGTGTGGGTGGAGCAACCCATGCAGCCTGCAACAGCTGTGCTGGTGAAGAAAACGGGGTTCTACGGCCCTGTAGACTCCCTGATGATTACAAAATCCAGTTGAAAAAAGGTAATAAGGATAGTTCTAGACCAGCGCGAGTGGGAGTGGCATAAGGCGCGAGTGAGCCAGCAGTCGCGCGACGGTCAATAGTCAATGCTTTGACTCTGACCAATGCTTGGCAAACTCACAGGCGCGCGAGGGAGCCATAGCAACGCACGCTGGTCAAACCTTGGTTAGGGTTTTGATTGAAGGTTTTGGGGTTCAAAAGGTTCAAGAGGGGTTCCAATCACTCCAAGCTCAATCCTTTCCATTCTCAAGACTATTTTTGATCTGATTCATCATTGGGGAAACAAGTAACCCAAAAATAAAGTAAAATCAATTGGGAGATCTAGATTGGGGTGTCTATAGATAGGTGATAGAGGTCAAGATTAGGGTTTCAGAATGACTGAGGTTTTGGTGACTATTGGTAAGAGGAGAAAGAGACATATATGAGATGTGGAAAGAAGAAAAGGGCAATAACATTTGTAATTTTTAAATGGGAGAGCATATGACTTGCACATGACATTTACCCTCCATCCAATTCCCCATCCAATTCCTGACAGATTGCAAATGGAAGAAGGGTAACCATTAGTTACAGGGGGTCAAATATCAAAAATAATAGTTAGAAGGTGTAAAGTATCTCTGAGCCATAGTTATAGAGGGTTAATTGTAATTTATCCCAAACTTATTGTTAAGCCGTTAAAGCTAGTCGTACAAACTGAGAGATGCTAGAGACATATCAATTTGTTACTCCTCAATCACACTCCTCTCACATACATGTAAATGCTGCACATTTTATTGTAGAATTACCACACATCTATCGATATATTATAAAAATATGTGTGGGCTTCTAAAGCCTCAAAACTTTAAATCCTAATTTTCTAGATTTTTTATTTATGTATACAAAATATAGGGAGGGAGAGAGAGAGAAATATGGGGGGCGGGGGAGGCTCTTGAGGTTGAATACGGAGAAAAAATTATTCTATGCTCCTGAAATATCATCACATGGTACTCCAAAATTATTATTTTTCACATACATGTGTCTTTCAGTGCATAAAATGAGGCCAATACTAGCGTGCATCGAACCCGAAACCATAAAAATATGAGATTATCTTTTTTTATCAACTAGCGTTCTGCCCATTCGATGCACGGAGATCAAAAACTACCAATGTGATTTTTTTATCCCATATATCAAACAAACACAACGCTAGTATATGTGAAAAGGGTGTAGTTAAGGTGCGTACCTAACATTATTGGTACTAGTATTCCAGCCGTACAGTGCTTGCCCTTGGGCTCGATTTGATGCGGGATTAGATTTAAAGGTATTATGTAAGAAAGGGGATTGGATAGTAGGGGATATTATGTAAGAAGAGTGGGCCCACGTTGATGTGATAGGGATTAAATAATAGCTGGTTTGGATGAGGGGTAAGATGAAGGGATAAGATTGTTTTGTAGTTGAAATGAAAAAGAGAGAGGGTATGAAGAGGGGAATTCCACAATGCCGGCTCAAACTCTAGCCATATGTAACCCTCTAAGAGCATCCACATTGTAGTAATCAAAATGGACGCGAATAAGCAAACTTAACAATAATGCTCAAAAAACACCTCACATTGTAATAAGCAAAGTTACAAGTCTTTTAGCAAATAATCAAATTCCACTCATTTCATAACCAAACTTAACAATTTTTACCAATAACCAAAACTCAATAACCAAACCCAATAAGGAAATTCAAAACTCAATAACTCAAAAACACTTCTCATTAGAATCGTCTCATCGAGATGAATAATTTGGTGTGATCGGATGCATGATTGAAACTCGTTTGCGATTGGACATAGGTGCATTGTGTATTTTGGGATTTTTTTTTGGTTAGGGATGCAAAAATAACCAATGTGGAGATAGAGGTTGTTAAGTTTGATTATGAATTAAATGGATAATCAAATGCTGACGTGACACATTTTGGTTATTGATTTTGATTATTCCCATTGCGGATGCTCTAAGGGAATATTAGAGGGTTATGGAGGAAGGGTATTATCAAATCTCTGATTTTTGTCTTCTCAAACAACGCGATAGAACCGGTCCCACGGATTGAAGAAGGGGGAAGGGGGATTGGACAATACCCGTGTGGCATCCAAACTGCCCTTCATAGTATGGCTTTCGTTGCTGGTTCTCCAGGTACTACTCCTAGTTGCTTTGGTTCTGCCTCCTCTTCTTCTCGTACCCAATGCGTTGTTCGCCGCCAACCATTGCCCTCTTTTTCTTCTTCTTCTCTTACAGCAACAGCAAGGAGAAGAATTAGCATGGTTGCTACTAAAACTTCATTATCCTTGTTCCCCTCTTCCATTCTCCTCGCCAGAGGCAGCAGAGGAGATATCCCCTTTTTATCCTCGTCTACCACTTCCTGCTTCCCCTCCTCAATTCGACTGGTTTCTCAATCTCCATCTCCATATCCATCAGCGGCAGCAGCTGCGAGGAATACAACAAATGCAAATACAAACCCTAGAGGCCGTGATGTTAAAAGAAAAAAAGACGAAGAAGATGTACTAGCAGTAGAAGAAGAAGAAGAAGAAGAAGAAGAAGAGAATCTGGTGGATTGGATGCAGATGAAGGCGGTTGACCTAGTGGGTTCAGTGACGCAGGCAATCCCTGGGCCGAGGGTCGGCCGGAGCTCCATGCCTTGGATTGTCGCCATTCCCTTGGCTTACGTCTCCTTCTCCTTGCTAATCGCCATCCTAACCACCCTCCACAACTTCACATCCCCCAAGGCCAGGCGCCGCTTTTTGGTAAGATGGATGGAGCTTAAACTCCACAACCAAACACATCGACAATGAAAAAAAAACACACCACCATTTCATTGGTCTATTTGAATTCAGGATAATTTATACCCTCAGTCACATAATTCGTGCAACCTGGAGGATTCACGAATCCCAAATCAGGGACGAATGCGCTGTAGATTCGCAAACTTGAAATCTTTAGTTTGCATATTCTTCCTAGTGATTCGCGAATTGCTTGTTTGGAGTGCAAGCGGGTTAGCTGTGTTATTCTTAAAGGAGAAGGATTTCCTACTACCCAGTCAGGCGGAGGGTCCTGCTTCCCCAAAATGTGTCAAACACAGGATAACACTTGTTTAAGAAATCACGCAAATGAAAATTGCATCCAACAACTCGACCACTTCGACTACCATATTCTGACATTGGTTATGTTGCTTCATAAGGATACAGTAAAAGAACAGGTTAAGCTCTTCATAGTGATGATGCTATTCTTATATATTTTTATTTTAAATATATAATGCAGACACTCTCGAGACGCACTCAATCTAACGTATATTAAAGTTGAAGCACTCACGCTCTCGCACTAAATTTGCACTGCGAACTTATGACAGTTATGAAGGACTCCATGCTACCTTTCCTTGTGAATGTGTACATCAATTTTGAATGTCATATCTTTTTGTTCGCGTAATGGGCATGAAATTTTATTAAGAACTTTGAATGTTCAGAATTTTATTAATGAAACATATAGATGTACACACCACTGATCCAGTGAGGATCCCGCATTGTTAACAAAATGCGAACCTCCCCCTTCGCGATCAAATTTCAATTATCCGAACCGTTCAATGTGATCAGAACGTGATTTTAAGTGAACCAGCTTGAAATCAACAAAAAAACATGACCGAGAAGTGCTTCATCCGAGCAGTTTTCATTGAATGGTTCAATGAAACACTGCTTGGATGAAGCACTTTTCGGTCTCTTTTTTTTTTTTTTTTGCTGATTTCTCACGAGGACCCTTAAAAATCACGTTCTGAACACAATAAACGGTTCGGATCTATTTCGATCGGGAAATGAGAGGTCCACATTTTAGCAAAGTAATGGATCCCTCATAGGATAAGGACTGTTGGTGAATATACATATATAAAGAAGACGAACTTTTCCCGGTTCCCTTTTGATGGATGATTATCTTCTTAACTTCTTGTAATTTCTTCAGGTCAATAAAAATGCTATGCTTTGTAAATCAATTGACGAGTTGCTTGAGAAAGGAAGAGATGGAGTACAACAATCAACTTTTGAAGGGCTGATGCAGAAGGTGAGCCACATACCATGCATATGCCTTGTAACATGATCATATTCTCTTGCGTATAACTGGTCTTTGTCCTTCATGTGGTGGGAGTGATTAAGACACTTTTTACCTACGAGTACTTTATTGCTATTGTTTATGTAGGAGCATTATGTTCTTTTTTTTTTTCACAACAACTAAAGAGTAGAACTATTTACTGCAATTTACAAGAGTTATTCGCTAAAATTTAAGAAGCTATCTTAGTCCCGGAACGCTTACCCTTATCTTAAGGAAACAATTTCCCTTTAACATTGTAGATATATACATGACAAGATAACATTAAAATGAAGAGTACTTGCTACTTAAAAAGTCACTTTCTTCAGTTAGAAGTTCTGATTTTCTCACATACTTGGTAGGAGGGGCTGCGAGAGAGGAAAGCTGTAATTTGCAATGGCAAACTCAAACACAGATGCCACATTTGACACAGTAGTAGTGAAGTTGTTGTCCAAAATCAAACACTTTAACATCTTGGGGATGGCATTAAAAAATAGTTAAAGTACTATAAGGATCATTTAAGATTGGAATGTATGAATTGGATTATATTTGACTTGCCAATGTCGATTTGTGCAGGCAAGGACAAGTACAATTTGAACTAATTGCTCGTAACTTAAGATTTCACGTGCTACGCATTTCCATCTTTACTAGTGGATATAAAGATGCAATGCTAAAAGTTACTGTAAAGTATTGTAAGTTGATTTCTGTTTAGGTGGGACATGTTGGATTTATTGTTCTCGTTGTTTAATGTGATTTAAATTCATTTTATGCTCCTGTTAAACAAGTAATATTTTCTTCCAATATATGATAGTGAGTTGTTTTCCTGTACTTGAAGATACTTTTATGCTTCTTTTAATCGTCTTTGATTTTGTGCTCTTATTGGCTCATGTGATTTGTTTTATCCTTTTTACTATTCATCACTTTTGAATAAAAAATATCAGATTGACCATTAGTCATTCGGCTGTTAATTCATTTTATGCTCCTGTTAAACAAGTAATATTTTCTTCCAATATATGATAGCGAGTTGCTTTCCTGTACTTGAAGATATTTTTATGCTTCTTTTAATCGTCTTTGATTTGTTTGTGCTCTTATTGGCTCATATGATTTGTCTTATCCTTGTTACTATTCGTCACTTGGGGGGGAAAAAAAAATCAGATTGAATATTAGTCGTTGTTGGAGTTTGATGATGTTTATTAATATGCAGACTGGTTTTGGTGGGGGGGATATTTTGCGGAAATATATTCGTTATGCTTTAAATGAGAAGCCGTTCAACCAAAATTTGGTTAACAACCTGATCGAGCTCAGGAAAGCTTCTTCCTTGGAGGTTTCGCAAGTTGCTCAAATTTTAAATGTGATCTCTAGACGAATTGTTACAGACAAAGGTAATGCACTGTATACCTGTACATGTTCTACTTTCTAACTGTATAGGTTAATGGCCCGGTCTGTAAGCAGTTTTCTGATGAGTGATGAGTATTAGAGAATTGGTAGAGGTTACAATTATCTAAAGGTATAGGTTAGAGCAGCAGAATTTACCCTTTTAACATAGCATTTGGTCATAGAACTGGCACTGATCAAGTGATGAGAGCTTAGTTACAGGGAGCTTTCTAAGTGAGTGTGCTCCCGAGAAGGGAGCTCGAATCGGTGATCCCGAGTAAGGTGCGCACTCCTGTCTTGATGGGAGCGAGATGGGGTCACACACTCACACTCCTGAATAGGATGGGAGCTTTCACTCTAACCTCGAGGAAGAAATCTGGACTTCTCTTTGCAAACATATGCAAGGAAGAAGAAAAACAGAAAAGAAGTAAGAGAGATTTAGGGCTCTCATCTCGTATTTGACATGTCTATGTATTTAGTTCATAAATTTGATAAAAATAGATTGGGTTGTCTTTTCTCACTAATTGTTATATATATGAAATACTTATATGTAAAGCTCCTTTCGGTGCTCCCAACTTAGGATCTTCTACATACCACGCTCCTGTTCGTGCAACTAAGATGAGAGGACTCAAGAGTGCAATGGCTAAACTTAAGACATCAAGAGGAGTGATTTATTGTCAACCCTTCTTTTGGGAAGAGAGTTCCTTTCTCCATTACACCCAAGAGAAGGCTTGTGCTCGTAGATGGAGAGGGATTTGAACCCTGGTGTTCCCATCAATGCTTTGTTCTTTACGGCCAGTCAAAACAGGACATCAATCGCCTTTTCTACAAAGGAATATCTTTTTTGGTGTAAAGTTTTATGCTAGAATGGAGACCCAAAAGTTGGGGTTGTTTTCTCATTACGTTAAGTTATACAAGAGTAAAGAATTAATTACTCACTACACCCTTATCTACTAATCTATTTACATAAGAGATTGATTATAAACTGATAGCACACTACACCCATAACTTAACACTCCCCTCAAGTTGGTGCAAAGATATCAATCAAGCCCAACTTGAACACAATGAGGTGGAAACTCTTGCTACCAAGTCCTTTTGTAAATATATCAGTTAATTGATCAGCTTCTCCTTGATGGAACAAGATTATGAGTAATGTTTATGGATGCTTTATTGTCACAGTAGAGTTTCATAGGACCATTATCAAAAAGTCCCAAATCACGTAATAAGGTTTGGAGCCACAAGAGCTCACAAACACCATGTGCCATAGCTCTATACTCAGCTTTTGCACCAGACCTGGCGACCATTGCTTTTTACTTCGCCAAGTAACCAAATTTCCCCCAAGGAAAGTACAGTGGCCAGAAGTAGAGTGTCAATCATCCACATAACCAGCCCAATCGGCATCAGTAAATGCCTCCAACCGCAGGTGACCATAATTGGAGCACAGAATTCCTTTTCCCTGGAGCTGATTTGAGATACCTCAAGATATGATTAACTGCATCTAAATGTGAAGTACGAGGGTCATGCATAAACTAACTATCAACACCCATTGCATAAGTAACATCCGGTCGGGTGTGAGCTAAATATACAAGTCGCTGATACCTCTCCTTATCAGTGCGCTCCCCCACATCTCCACTAAGATGATGATTCGCCTCAATAGGAGAATTTGCAGGTCTACAACCCAACATACTTGTTTCTTCCAAAAGATCAAGTATATACTTCCGTAGGGAGTAGTGATTTAAAAATCGCGCCTAGGCGAGGCAAGGCGAGAGGCGACACTCCAGCGCCTCACAGGTGCGAGGCGAGGCGACCATGGAAGAGGCCACTGCCTAGTCGCTACAATCGCACCTAGTCGCGAGGCGTGAGGTGACTAAAAACGTACGCCTAGGCGTCGTCCAAGTCAAAAACAGAATATAAGGGCAAAAATAAGACTTACAAGTATACAATACACATGATCGAAGCTGTCTCTCTCTCCTCTGCAAACGAAGGCCTCTGTCTCTCCTCTGCGATCGATCGTGGAGGTAAGAGTCAGGACACGAGAACTGTTACGGAGACAATAGGAGTTTTGAAGTGGAGAACACTGGATGGCATACGGTTGATAAGATAAGTTGCAGTCAAAATCGCTTCACCCCATAAATATTTGGGAACATTCATGTTGAACAAAAGAGAGCAAGTAACATCAGCATTCATCAACTCCATTTTGTTTTGGAGTGTCAACATAAGTCGTTTGAAAAAGAATACCATTTTCATCCAGAAAAGTCCTAAAATTCCTATCGATATACTCAGTGCCATTTTCACTGTAGAGAATTTTGATATTCTTATCAAATTGAGTGCGCGTCATCGCATGAAAAGATTTAAAACAAGAAAAGACTTCACTTTTTGACGTAAGTAAATACACCAAAGTAATACAAGAATAACAGTCAATAAAAGTGACAAACCACCGAAAACCTTTAAGAGAGGTAATAGGGGAAGGACCCCAAATATCAAAATGAATCACAGTAAAAGAAGAAGCACTCTGTTTATTAATAGGTGCATTAAATGAACGTTTATGTTTTCTAAGCTCACAGGCTTCACAAAAAAAATTGACTCCTAGAACAATGCTTAATTAAACTAGGGAAAAGTTTCTTTAAAATTCCAAAAGAGAGATGACTCAATCTACGAAGCCACTGATGTAACATAGAAAGAGCTGAACTCGTATCTGCCTGTAGAGCAAGGCCGCATGACATGGGTGAACGAGGTGCAAACTCCAAAAAATAGAGGCCACCTTGTGCTTTACCATTGCCAATCACCTTGCCCGTGTCTCGTTCCTAAAAAACACAATGAGTATGAAAAAATGTCACTGAACAATTTCGAGTAGGACTACTAACAAACAGAAGGTTAGTGGCAAAATTTGGAATATGTAGAATTGAAGAGAGGGAAATAGAGGGAGAATAGCCAACATAACCTTTCCCTGAATTAGTAGAGAATGATCCATTTGTTATTCTGACCTTATCCTTATCAGAACAAGTAGAGTAAGAATTAAATACAGAGGAACTACCTGTCATATGATTTGAAGCACCTGAATCTATAATCCAAGGAATAGCAGATGGGGCAGTAAATGCACTAGCTAGAATACCTGCGTGAGCAAAATAAGATGAAGTAGGACCTGCTGTGGAAGTGGGAGCTATAGTAGATGGAGAATTAGCCCGAGTCATTAGGCGCTTGAGAGCTTGCATCTCCCCATGAGAAAAACCACCAACAGGATCAAAAGACACTTGAACCCAGTACTAAACCCAGTATTAGGCAAGGTAGCAACTGTAGACTCCGAAACATGGGTCTAGGCCTGAGAACGCACGAGACCACGACCGCGACCATCGCGTGCATCCCCTCGCCCGCGAGAGGGACGGCCATGTAACTTCCAACAAAAATCCATAATATGGCCAGTGTTGCAATAATCACACCGGAGGGACTCACAATCAGGAGGCCCGAGGCCCGATGATAGGACTTACCACTCTGTGTAGGAGGACCAAATTGACCCTAAGGAACGACAACCAAGGCAGAATGATCATAAGTAGGATTATGCAACATAGCACCTCTCTTATTCTTCTCCTGCTGAATAATGGCATAGACTTCTCCCAAAGATGGAAACGGAATACGGCCGAATACCTGCACTCTAATCTGATCATAGTCCATATCAAGGCCAGCAAGGAAGTCATAAACACGCTCTTTCTCCAACTGCTTTAGCCAATTCGCAGCATCAACAGAACAAACAGCTTAAAATCCCTAATAATAATCAAACTCTTGCCACGCCCCATTCAAGTCAGCAAAATACACAGCGACTGTGATTTTGTTTCAATGTACGGAGTCTCTTCCTCAACTCAAAACACTGAGCATCATTACCCTCCTGGGAATATGTTTGGTCTGCAATAGTCCAAATCTTATTCAAGAAGCAGGAAAATATGGCAAAGTAACAGCCTCATCAGGTGGAGTAACAGGACCCCCGATAAACTCTGACATCCCTTGGGCCTCAATAGCCAAAGTAAAAGTACAAGACCAAATCAAATAGTTGGTACCATCCAACTTAATATGGCAAATATCTAGAGTCCCTACACGACTCAACTCATCATTTGTACTAGTGGAAGCCTTTTTTTGATCCCCCGATATTTCAATGCAAAAAGAACAGCAAACCCAAACAAATACACAGTCAACCTTGCGCCGAACAACCTCGAAACCAATGCTAAACACAGCAACAGCGGAACACAAGTCCAAATGCACAGATTGAAGGCTCTTACCACCGTTTCGACTGCCGGAACAGTATCCAACAAGAATTCGAGCACTGAAATAGGGCAGAAACAGTTGGGATGTGTCGGAATCGAGCAGCAACAGTAAAAACGAGCACACATCAGTGCTCGTCGGCATCATAAATGACTGGGTCCTGATTTAAAGACACAAACAAGCCTTGGAAAAGACTGGGTCTTGTTGTCGGTGGTTGATTAAAGGCTGGGTTGCCTCTAAAGTAACCGGCGAGTCTCTTACGGGGTCAAACAAGTCTGGGTCTCTCTTGAATCTGAGCAAAGAGCGTCGAGATGGCTGGAAAAGGAAACTGAGATCTCGTCAGCTACAGGAAGGGCCGACAGAGGACTAGTCGAAGGTCGGCAACTCCTGTCGGTGATTCAACAGTGTTGATCGATAGCTGGTTGATCACCGAGGGTTGACGAAATAGGTTGTCAGGTAAAGTTCGCTCTGATACCATGTAAAGTTTTACGCTAGAATTGAGACCCAAAAGTTAGGATTGTTTTCTCATTATGTTAAGTTATACAAGAGTAAAGAATTAATTACACACTACACCCTACTAATCTATTTACGTAAAAGATTAATTATAAACTAATAGCACACTACACCCATTACTTAACATTTGGGTATTTACTTGCAAAATATAACTCTTAGTTGGATTAATTTTCTCAAGTTCATGTAAGATGGACATGGCAATAGAGCTACCAGCCGTCTTCCATGGCTCCCTTGTTTGACTTGCTCGGACCTGTTGTTATGTTATAAATTTTGTCGCGGAGGGCATCTTTATGTAATGGAGTGTGTTCAATGAAGTACTTATTTTGTAACATGATGTGTCTTCTTACGGCATAAAGTAATTCCTAATTTAAATTCACCTATTTGTATCATTGCAAGCCATGTTTGGTAATTGGCCTTATTGGTGTGGCCCATAAAAGGAGCAGGAAAAAACAAGATTGAGGAAGCATTCACATTCGGAAATTGTGCAGCCAAGCTTGTTTGGAATGAATCTAACAATGTAATAATTATGTTTTAACTCTTAGTCCTATTTATGTTTAAGTAAGGATAATTATGTTTCAAAGTCAGTTTTTTGTAGTCTTACGGTTCAAGGGTATTTCAGTAATTTTTGAGGCTTCTGAAAACAGGCTGTAGAGAGGTCATCATAAATGATTAAAGTATGTTGTTCACGGTACAGAAAATATTCAGCTAAAGCTGCGCCTTTTAGGAGGTCCCAATGACCATAGATCGAACCTATCCAATTTTTACAGTGCGATGGTTGGCTGTTCATGGACTTGCTGTACCTACTGTTTCTTTTTTAGGGTCAATATCAGCAATGCAATTTATCCAAGTTATTTATTTGGTAGTTCATTATGAATTACTTAGGTTTGGGTTGATTTTAGAAGTTAAATTTTTACTAGTTTCTGTATTTGAATTAGGAAGTCTCTAGTCTATATATAAAGATGTTATGCCTCAATAAAAAGGGACATGAGCTGTAGGGGTCGCCCAGGAGTAGTCTTGTGGGTCAAGTTATTTATTTGGTAGTTCATTATGAATTACTTAGGTTTGGGTTGATTTTAGAAGTTAAAGTTTTAGTAGTTTCTTTATTTGAATTAAGAAGTCTCTCAATAATAAGGGAGTTGAATATTTATGAAATTGCTGAGCTTTGAAGCTTTCTTTTGAGTTGTGTGATGCAATTCTAACCCTAGGTTGAATGCCTTTGGGCATCTAGGTGTGATGCCTAATTCTAGGAGTGATTCCCAGATCTGTCTTTTTCTTCTTCTTATCTTCTCTTCTTTAATTTTCTGCATAAAACAGCAATAACACTGTTTGCAGATCACTGTTCACAGCGCAGAATGATATTTCATGGTAATTTGTAACACAAGCATGATCAGTTGCAGTCATTTTTCCGAGCAAAATGTTCAGTATGAGCTCATCACATACAGTAATCTATCTGAAATTGAGTTGTTTTGTTCATGATGTTATGTTCTGGAAAGCTGTATTTCCTACTATGTGCTCGTATATTACCAAATGTGGCAGAATGGAACATTACATATGTTGAAAACAAAATTTAGATTAATATAGTAATTGGTGTGTAGCCAATGTCATCAACTGGCTTAGAAGTTTTGATGTGATGCTTTTGGTTGCTGATGGTTGTTCTTTCTATTCTAGGTCTGGTTGTCATGGATATGTCGGGATACTCTGAAAAGGGTATCAAGAGAAAAATTGCTGTCCAAACTCTTTTTAGAAAAGTTTATTATCTGTCAGAGGTAAGAGACTTTAATAAAGTGGCGACCTTCCTACCGCTGCTACATTCCTTAATATTTTTTGTTCTACTTTTTTCACCTTGATGACATAGTTCGCTTATGGTTGATTGCGACTAAACCTTGATCGGTGAAACCCTAAAAATTTTAGTCATCAATAGTACGACCTTGTTACAAAAGAGGTCTATGTAACGTGGAAATGGGGATGTAAATTTAAGAATATGGTTATACATCATAACACACACACACACACTTCATTGAGGTATGACAATTTCCATTTGATACTTTCACTTTTTCTGTTGTAACATGGCTAAACATTACAATTTCCATGTCTTTAAAACTCCCAAATGGAATCTCTAACTTTTATACATACAAAACTTTTACACGGTTTCAAAGAGAAGAAAATGCTATAATTCAACCATAAAAACTGGGGAAATCAAATCTATTACCCTGTCACCTAGCTTCAGCATCTTCACCATTCATTTTGGTTGAAACCACATGCACTTTCCGACTCCTCAAAAACCTTTATCGATTCCTCTGACAACAGACTTTCTCCCCTTGAGAATCACGTGGGCAGTGAAAAGATCCGCACAAACATTCTCACAGTAATTCTTCACAGTGGTTGCATGAAATGTTCCCGCACTTTCCGACCCCTCATAAACATTCAATTTCATCCTACTGGAAAGCATTTTAAGAAATTCCTCTAATGGAAAGATTAGACTTTCCTGTAAAAAGACTCAAAGATATTTTATTAGTTGGATCAGTAGTGGATTTGTTTGCCTAAGAAGAAGATGAAGGAGCAGCGTGGCATTTGTGGAAACTGTTTTCTTAGTCGCAGTTGGAGCTTTGAAGAAGCAACATAGGGTGGGAGGTCAGGTAGTAAAATTACCATTTGCCCAATCTGTAACCGCCTATAACACGTTGGAAAATTGGGATTAAGTGATTTGAATTAGGGTAGTCTTGGACTAGGCAAAAGTCTAAACAGCCTCAAAATTGGGAGACACCAAAGTGATGGCCCTTTATATATTATTAGAATAGATGTAGTCAAAGAGTTAATTAGTTGATCGAAGAGTCGTTTGGTTTGTTCATGTCATTAATCCAGTTAAAAAGTCTATGTTCAAATTTTCGTTCGACCAAAAAAAAAAATTCAAATGTGTCTTTGAGTGTCTAAAGTTGGTTGAAGGTTATTCCAGGTTATTTGTTTCAGGAAGTTCTTCAATTGGAAGTTCCCAAGGTGGTTGGTGATGTCATTCGGCACAGGGTAGCGTGCTCCCCTCCAACTTGGCTCTCAAGGCAGACATTCCTCTATAAATACTACTATGATAAACCCTATCTGATAAGTGATAGGTTCTCTTCCCTCCTACTGAGTTCCGTTTCTTCTCAAATCGGAACTTCCCTCCTACTGAGTTCAGTTTCTTCTTTCTCAGATCGGAACTTAGTCATCGGAGTGCCTGCTGGCTACCTTCGGTCGGTAGGCACTAACCGTGTGCTTCCTGTGCAGTGACAGGTAGAGAGATAAGGGAGCTAGCATTTCAAACCCAAGTGAAGTAACCCAAATCAAGAGTGTGAGATTTAGTTGAGTAAAGTGAACACCACCCCATAATTGGGGAACCGACATAAACATTGACTGTTTTTCTTCTTTCTTTTGTCACCTCCCCCTCACATCTCTTCACCTTTCCCCAAGAAAATGGTGGAGATTGATTCAAAACTTCACAACTCAATACTCCTTGGCCCGACAGGGGCCTTGGACCATGGGCCTTCCAAATGCCCTGCCGAGCCAAACCCAGCTAGCGAGGGCAAGGTTGAGGGCTCGGCTTTAGAGCCACACCACAGAGCCTACATCTACCTTCTGGAACATATTGAGCTAAAAGACGAGATCATACACACTGTGCAAAACGACCTCTGCCAACTCAAGGAGGATGTCCGAAGACCCCAGGATTCAAGGTTCTGTAGCTCACGCGAGCGGAGGGAACGGACTCCGTGCCACGTCGAGGAGCAGTAGAACCCCCAGCTTAGAAGGTTAGCCAAAGATTGTCTAGCTCTCCCTCAGGACAATGGACGCCAAGGAGACGGTGACCTACGCAGGAGGCACAAACCTTCGTCGCCACGATGTGACGACGAATTCCAAAGAAGCCCTCCTGCCCTTAAACGGCTCGGGAAGGTCTGGGTGGCAAGCACTTACTCGTGCTGCGATCCTGACTCCGAGCTAGGGGAGACGGCCAGCCATGAAACGACTATAGATCGGCAAATCAACAGACGTTTGAAAGAGTGCTTGCACTCCCTCACTGTGGACCTCGACCTCGTTGAGGAGCACCGAGCCATAGGCCCGCATAAAATTGGCTCTTAAGGTAGGCATTCCTCTATAAATACTACTATGATAAACCCTAATAGGTAGGTTCTCTTCCCTCCTACTTAGTTCAATTTCTTCTTCTCAGATCAAAAATTAGTCATCAGAGTATCCGCCGGCTACCTTCAGCCTGTAGGCACTAAACGTGTGCTTCCTGTGCAGTGAGTCAGTGACACATAGAGAGAGAAGGGAGCTAGCATTTCAAACCCAAGTGAAGTAACCCAGATCAAGAGAGTGAGGCTTAGTTGAGTAGAGTGAACACCACCCCACAAGTAGTTATCACCTATGAAGCACCGACACCTCTAGAGGTCGAAGTATCGGAGTGTCAGACACGGGGACACGGGGACACGGCGGGGACACGGCAGGGACACGTACGGGACACGCCACGTGGCGTGTCCCATAATTAATTTAAATTTTTTACGGGGACACGGCGGGTTATGGGGACACGGGGGGACACTAATGGGGACACGACAGGGGCAGCTGTAATTTTTTTAAAAAAAAATTTCGGGGTCAAACTGAAATTTTTTTAAAAAAAATGGGTGTCAAACTGTAATTTTTTTAAAAAATTTGGGGCCAAATTGTAATTTTTTAAAAAAATTCTGGGTGTCAAACTATATTTATTTATTTATATAAATATTTATTTAAATAAATAAATATACACGTGGCGTGTCCCCCGCCGTGTCCGTGTCCCCATTTTTTTAGAATTCCCGTGTCCCCGTGTCGGTGTCCGTGTCCGTGTCCGTGTCCGTGTCCGTGTCGGTTTCGGTGCATCATAGGTTATCACACCACCATCCAACTTTTCTTGAACAAGATGACAATTGACTTCAATATGCTTAGTACCCATGAAAAACTGGGTTAGATGTAATGTTAAAAGCGGGATTCATTGCACAACGAACCTATTTCTTCAAGAAAGGAGTGCAGCCACAAATTTCACACGTACTGTGAGCTATGACTCTATTTTGCTTCTGCTATACATCGTGCAACACTATTTGGATCTTATTCTTCCAAGTGATGAGATTTCCACCAAAGTACGCCACCTGGTAGTGAATCTCCTATTACATGGTCCTCTTGCTCATTTTGAATGGGTAAAAGCCAAAACACAAAAGTGACCACTAGCTCGGTATGAAAAAACACATATGGATGGAGTTTGAGACACTTCATGTGTGTATCAGGAAGAGTACCTAAGGTGGCCCTCTGAGAATATGTTGGTCGCTATAATGGCTCGACCACTGAAGGTGGAGGAGCAGAGAGCTTAGGGCAAACTTAGAGATTGAGTGAGGGGGATGTCAGTGGAGAGTGATCTTAACCATAGAGTAAATACTTGCTCAATGTGCCTTCAATTTCAATAGGGTAATTAAATGTTTGTCTTTGACTCTTTGTTAAGTGTCAAGTCCCCCTTATATTGAGCATTGGAGAGGAGAGAGCTAGTTTTTGGGCTCATCCCCATTTGTGGGCAGAGTGAAGGTTGACATGCTTTCCTATTTGAGTCCAAAGTCAAGTCTTGGAGCTTGTATCATGGAACCAACAAAGGCTATTTGGGCGATACATGGAGACCCGTATTGTCTGGCTAAGTTAGGCGGTAGGTATGATACGGGCTTCGAGGTGCTAGCGGTAGGTATGATACTTCTTCCGAGGCGTCAGATGTTGGTCAACGCCCCCTCTCTCTTGGACTTGTCAAGTTTCGGCAAGTGCATCCTGCTTGAAAAAACCTATCACATTCCTCCTTAGGTCTCGAGTGAGGTACCTAGGTCTTGTTCTTGGCCTTAGATGGTGTTTGGAGTCGCCATTATGAGTTTGTGAAAGGTTTATGGAGCCTTGAGAGTGTGTGTTAGGAGGTGACCTTGCTCTTCCGGGGGTTCAGAGCTATGAAGCACCGGCACTCCAAAAGGGCACCGTGTCCACGTATTGGACATGGGACAAGCCCAAATACGTATTGGACACGCCTCGTGGCGTGCTCAATACTTTTTATTATTTGTTGTTAGGGGACACGCAGGAGACATGCCGGAGACACGCTTGGGGACACGGCTGGGGTCAAAATGTAATATATTTTTTATTTTGAAGGGCTAATATGAAATTATTGAAAATATTTGGGCTAAATTGTAATTATGCCTTTATTTGAACCATATTAATCTCATACATTCATATAGGACATCTCTTCGTTAATGGACATGGAAAAAAATAAAAAATATGTATGTATGTGTGTGTGTGTATATATATATATATGTTAATATATATTTATTTATACACTTGGTGTGTCCCTCGCCATGTCCGTATTTCATTTTTCTTAGAATTGTCGTGTCTCTTGTCCGTATCCGTGTCAGTGCGTATCCATGTCAGTGCTACATAGGTTAAGAGTTTCTGAAGGAGGTCCTGCTCCTCCAGAGGTCGAGTTTGTGGTGGAGTCCTTGCTTCGGCAGAGTCGAGGTTCTTGGAGGAAGCCTTGCTTCGGCGGAGGCAAGGTCCATGGAGGAAGCCTCGTTCCACCGGAGGTGAAGTTAAGGGAGGAGCTTTGCTCCTTCGTAAGTCAAGTACATGGAGAAAGCCTCGCTCCTTTGGGAGTAGGTCTTCTGAAGGGACTCTTGGAGATGACGCATCCGTATGTGGGTATATCGAATACCCACATTTCACAATCCTAAGAACAATTTTCCAAGGTGGAAGACGAGGAGCGTATGTAAAACTAACTCACCAAACAAATAGTGAACGAGATATCATGAAAAGTAAGGGTAAGATAGTTTAATTTACCAACTAAGCGAGAATACTGGCCAAGACTAGGAATCAAGTCTCCCAGATCCACATAAAGTTTTGCCATTGGATTCCATAAGACTCTCAACAGGCCTCAATAAACCCAAATTCCAGCATACTTCCTCCGTCCCTTTTTTAGAGTCCAATATTCCATTTTGGGCTTGTCCCTTAATAAGCGTCCATTTTGTAAAGTTAGTGGGTAAAAGTTAGTGAATTTCCCATTTTGCCCCTAAAAGGAGATTCCATTTTGAAAAGTTAGTGAGTAAAAATGTAATGATGATGTTTTCATAGAGGGTAAGGAGGGAATGTGGAGGTAAAAGTTAATGTAAAAGGTATAATGATGATGTCTTTTTGATAAGTTGGAATTACGAAGTAGGACACTTAAAAAAAGACGGAGGGAGTATAATTTCTCTTAGATAACTAATACCATCTTTGGATCACGCCACCTCAACACCCTTGAAATATCGCATTTTTCCTTAGTCCTTGGTATGTACTATGTAGGTAGATGTTTATCTGCACCCTATGATGCACCGAAACCGACACGGACACGGACAAGGATACGGACACCGACACGGGGACACGGGAATTCTAAAAAAATGGGGACACGGACACGGCGGGGGACACGCCACGTGTATATTTATTTATTTAAATAAATATTTATATAAATAAATAAATATAGTTTGACACCCAGAATTTTTTTTAAAAATTACAATTTGGCCCCAAATTTTTTTTAAAAATTACAGTTTAACCCCCAATTTTTTTCAAAAATTACAGTTTGGCCCCTCAAAAATTACAGTTTAGTCCCTCAAAAATTACAGTTTGGCCCCTGCCGTGTCCCCATCAGTGTCCCCAGCCGTGTCCCCGTAAAAAATTTAAATTAAATTATGGGACACGCCACGTGGCGTGTCCCGTACGTGTCCCTGCCGTGTCCCCGCCGTGTCCCCGTGTCCCCGTGTCTGACACTCCGATACTTCGACCTCTAGAGGTGTCGGTGCTTCATAGTCTGCACCAGTTGGGGCTATTCTATGGCATTCATATTTAGCCAGTGAAACCTTGGTGGGATCTTAAACAAAAGGAAAGAACATCAACATATAACAGGATTTAGGTTTTTAAATTATTTTGGATGGTGTTAAAAGAATTTTGAATGGGTAGTAATAAGCTTGAAACCTTGAAAGAAACCCATGAATGCTTTCACTGAAATCCAAATGAATTGTTTTTGAAAAAGAAGAAATAAATTGGAAAATATGCAAGGATAAGATGCATAGTAGAAACCAATTATTATCCTTTTGCTAAAACCCACATTGACAAAGAACCAAGTAATGGATTTGACATTAGAGAAGCTCGAATAAGAACAAATTGTAGCATATTAACTACGAAACCAACAAACCACAATAGACATTAAGGCTCAATATAAGCCCCAAGGTGCAAGCAAGAAGATGGTTGAGTGATAATAAGAAGCCAAAAGATCGGACACCAATTGCCGAAGTTAAGACTTCAAATCTTCAGTGGTGCGTGACATCTCAGTTCACACACCATAATCATGACTACACAACACATTCACTACCAAAACTAAGGGGAGCATATCTAGACCCATAGAGAATAGTCTAATAATCCCTAGCCGTTCAAGTGTGCATTTAAAAGATAAATCTTCCAGTGAGGCGTAGACAATGAAGATTGGAATCCATTCTTGTTAAAAATATTACTCTATTATTTTTGCTAGGAAGATACAAAGGAAAATACCTTTCGCTAATGCAAAGTTGACTTAGGCTAGCAGAGTAAGGATGAGAGCTCCAACAAACAAAGGTGTATGCAATAGAGACAGTTATCGCTCCATTTGATGCTGTAAACAATGTGCCCACTAATGTTGTAGTCCCAAAATATACTTTTCCATGATACATCGTCATCACCAAATGAGTAGTGGGTGAAATCCCCTTTTTCTTTTGAACCAGCTTTTAGATGCAATTTTATACTTTTGCTATGAATTTTTTCCCCTATGATGAGACCAGTTTGTTTCTGTTGTCTCGTCCCTGGTCCTGCCATGCTTTAGGTGACTGATATTTTATCTCAGAATTAGAATACCCTCTAGAGTTGCTTGCTAGATGGGCATCTTATAGTTGTATTTTTCTGTTTGAGAACAGCTGTGTTTAGTCAGAAATAGCAGCCATAAACCATGACGTAGTTTTCATACTAAAATATCTCATTGATTATTTTAAATACAAACTAATTGAAAAGTTAGATCGATTGGCATCTTATAGTGCTCAATTGATGTCATTGCTTGATAGCCCGAAACAAGTGTTTGTTGGATTTGGACTTTTGTACCTCGAAAGTCGTTTTCTAACTGATTTCTAACCCAGCTGCTCACATTTGACACTAAAGTAGTCAGATCTCCTATCTTTAGTTCGTGTTTCGGTTGTCTAAGAATGTGATTATGTGTGATGCTAAAGAATTTATTAGCTTATTAATTAGAGTTGTTCATAGTTCAAGCTATATTAGTTTGACTCTAATTAACTTGTTAGCTTATTGAGTAGTGTTGTCAAGCTTCATAAAAGGACGAGCCGAACTTTAACCAAGGCCAATACCAAGACAGTAGGAATACCAAATTACCAACTACGTAACCTTGGATGGAACACTATTGTACTGAGCTCCAAGGACTGAAGGAGACCAAGTGGTTCTAGGGAAGGAGACCAAGTGGTTCTAGGGGAGGAGACCTTTCAAAAAATGTAAAGATTGTGCCTTTACTATTCCTGAGCAAAATCAGTTTTTGATTTGAAGATGCCAAAGTTGCAGATTCTGTAATTGTTTCCGAAACTGGCTGTCTTACAGAGATCCTGTTCGGTTTGGATTTTGAGGGAGATTTTAAAGTGTAATGAGTGGAGAGAGATAGATAGAGAAAATTTATTGAAAACCGTGGGCAGAGGTTTTAAATCCCTTAAACGAACAAGCCCTTTATGTTTTGACCCTAGAACCTTTGTTAGTAATATAAAGTAAGACAACCAGCTTTGGAAACAATTACAGAATCTGCAACTTTGGCATCTGCAAATCAAAAACTGATTTTGCTCAGGAATAGTTAAGGCATAATCTTGACATATTTTGAAAGGCCTATGGGTCTAGTGTCAAAATCAAGAAACGGCGATATGGCCGTTTTCCCATCGTTTGTCCGTGCAGACTGCACAGTTCTGAATTTGAGTGCCTCTAGGTTAAGAATTTCTACAGAGCTCAATACTTCTAATTCGATCCTGAAATTTTTACCATAGACAAACGACTATAAAGAAACTCTTAATAAAAATCTCAGAAATTTCATAGTTCCAGAACTACCTCAACAAAAATCCCTAAAGTCAGTCAGATGTAAGATTTCAATTCCACATAATTCCAAAATCATGAAATTAAGGACAAAGACTCGTGTTTTACCTTCTAGGGCTTCTAAGAAAGGGTTTTCCCCAATTTCTTCTCTTCTCCAAGTTTTTCCGACTTCTCTCTCTCTCTCTCCCTCTCTCCCTCAGTTGTTAAACAGTAAGCGGTGGAAAAAATGGTGGTGATAGAGATAGGAATAACGTAGATAGTCTATTAGGGAAAAATTACCCATATGGTTAAGTGTATGGGTTCAAATGGGCTATTATGTATCTTTACCCTTCATTCCACCTACTAATAGTCTAAAACCAATACTCCCTCCATCCCATTTTGGTTGTCTACTTTTTGACCTTTTAGTGTCCCAAATTGTTTGTCTAGTTTGACAAATCAAATGAAAAAAATCCTATGAGATCCCACCAACTCTACTCCATTTTATCCAGACCTCAGGATCTCTCTCTCTCTCTCTCTCTCTCTCTCTCTCTCTCTCTCTCTCTCTCTCTCGTTGCCTTGGGCTCTCTCCTCCTCTGCCTTAGGCACCCCGGGCCCTCAGTACATTGTGGGTATCCCGGACTACCCTTAGGTACTCTATCAAGCACTTTTGTTCTCATAATTACAAACATGATTTTGGTTGAAGTAAATAAACCTTGGAATGTAAAACTCAAGGCCAACAGAGCAGAAGGAATAAATTCCCTACCTTAATCTTGCCACATAAATCTCTTTTAGCCTCTTGCGGTGAACATTGTGTGAACCAAAGGGTAAGGCTACAAAGAGGTTCGTGTTTTTGCCTCGATTGAGAGCACTTAATATTTCCCAACCGTATGGAAAAAGAGAGAAGACAATTGAAAAACCAAGTCAACTCCGTGAAATAGGATTAATAAAGTTGAATGGCTTGCACAAGGAATTAAAAGGTGCTGAAATAGTAAAGTGGACTGAAAATAATAAATTACAAGGCACTGAAATAAGGGTAAATCAATAAAATAGAAGTATTGTTCTTTGTTGGTGTTGAAACCAAGGAAAGAAAAAGACAATGGTGCTGGACCTAAATAAAGAAGAGGTAGATTCTTGCCTTCTTGGTGTGGGAAACCTTTTTCGGTCTTTGATTCTTGTATTTAAAAGGCAAATACAAAACTTATTCAGGCTTGGAAATTTGCTGCAAAAGGGCCTGCCAAGTGTCCCATGATTGCATCAGGGCCAGGAAATATGCTGCATGATTGTATCAGAGCCATGTAACCTCTACACACTTCCCATGTTACAAGAAGAACCCACTCCCTCATCTCATGAGATTACATTTTCTTTCTTTTCTCTCCCATCCAGTAGGCCAGCAGCTTCTAGAGCAAATAGAGCTCTCAAAGAAGACAGCTCCCATGCTTTCATAGACATCAACAAGAGCTTACTAGCATGGTAGACGTAGTTGGCGAGGCTTTCGTGCTAGTAGCTTATGAGCCAGATGCCTCTTCTCTCTCCTTTCGAGCCTAGGCTTCTGTTACTAGATCATGGGGCCATTTGACCAAGTCAAATGACCTTTGATTATATTCTTTTGGATCCAAAAAGCTGTTCGAGCAGGCTCCATATCCATAATTCACGGGCTTCAACTACCTCCCATGAATCAAGGGAACCACCCACTTACCATCCGCATATCTTTTGGGGTGCCTTTTTTTTGGTTTTAAAAACTACCAAAGGGACTTTTGTTTTATTTTGGAGTTGTAGAGTGAGGCTATGGTAGATTGACTAAAATTTCTGGCTTTTCCCTCTCATGGAGTTTTCCTTTTTTTGGTTCCATATTTTCCCTATCATTGAGGTTCAATGGCCGCATCACCCTGAGACTTCCATTTAAACACGTTATGTAAACACATCGAGCAGTGGCCTATATGTTTGTTAAGTTTTGAGTTATTAGAAATCATACAATTGTCATTTTGTTTGAGGTAATTGATTTTTACATCCCCTTTCTCGTAACCACACTCCATTTTTTGTCCTCTTGTGATGTGAATTTACAAAAGTACCTTTCATTTGTATACTTTTTCACTGTTGGAAGGGCAACATTAAAATCACATCACAAGAAGACAAAAGGGAGTATGGTTATAAAAAAAAGGGGGCTTTTTAACCTTTTTGGTCCCCAAGTATTAAAAAAATCTCAATTTTGTTCCCAATCTAAAAATTGGAGGCATTTAGTCTCCATAGTATCAATTTTGTACCAATCAAGTCCCCAAGTGTAATGCCATTAGCTTCATCCGTCAAAATGAAGGGCACTCTTGTAATTTCCTGTTTTCTTTATCCCTCCAGTCTGTTGTTACTTCCTAAAAAGGTGGCGCTACTGAGTTGACTCAGTGTCAACTCGCCTTTGACACCCCACCACCATTTTTTTCCCAAAACCAGCTTTTCTGTTATCTGTGAAGAAAAACAACCTTGTAATTTTCAGTCAAGACTACCCAAATTCATACAAATCGTAATCATGGGCAAAAGACAAATCAGGTAGTTTCTTCCATTCTCGGGTCAAGGGTTTCGAGCAGCTCTCTCTCTCTCTCTCTCTCCACTGTGAGTCATAGGATTTTGTTTAGCGGAGTCTGAGAATCCCCCTTCTTTCTTCGCGAGTTCTGCGTGGTGGTGGTGGTGTCAATTGATTTTAAAACTCGGGCCGAATTCAAGATAAAGGTTTGGTACTCCAACAATTGCATTTTGAATTTGGGTAGTGGGGCGTTCAGATTTTGGAATTCTGTCGATATGGGGTTAGGGTTTTGATTGTGATTTCGGGTTATATGTTGCAATTGTGGTGTTCGGTGGTGGTGTTTGGCCATGGTGAGGGTGTTTGCAGCGGTGTTAGGTGGCTGTTGGGGGTGGTGATTGGGGTTTAATAGTGGTGGTGTGGTGTTCGGCACTGGCGGTAATTGTGGGTGAGAGGTGGCGGTGGCGGTGGCGGTGGCGGTGGTGGTATGGGGTGGTGGAAGAGAGGGAGGGAGGGCAACAGCTAACACGCAGCTGCAGCGTTGCTGTGAGCGGCAGCAAACAGTGGTGGTTTTTGCACAGAAGAAGAAAAAGAGAGGAGGGAAGAGGAGAGGAGGAGAAGAATAAGAGAGGAGGGGAGGAGAGGAGAAGAAAATGAAAGGAGGAGGGTGGTGGGGGCAGCCGGCAACCATGGCCGCGGAGCTTTTCCCTCTTTTCTTTTCTTTTCTTTTTTTTTTTTTTTGGTTCTTTTTGGCAGAAATTTCCTCGTTCCTTTTCGTTTCTTTTTTTTGGACAAATATTTAGGGGTGGGTGAAATGACGAGAATGTCCTTCATCGTTGACGGATGAAGCTAACAGCGTTAGACTTGGGACTTGATTGGTACAAAATTGATACTATGGGGACTAAATGTCTCCAATTTTTAGATTGGGGACTATATTGATATTTCTAAATACTTTGGGGACCAAAAAGGTTAATAAGCCTAAAAAGGGGAGTGTTAACCATGTAACTGGATATGATAACCGTAATGGATTTAATCCGTGAGGGATATATAAATCAGTTTTCAGGACTAGCCATATTTTCAATCTTTTTTGTATGGAGGTTTTGAAGATTGATAATGATTTTTAGGGTTTAGTTTCTTAGACTTGCAAAAGTAACCAGTGTTCTAAAATGGTTTGCTATGGATTAAGCTTTGAAGAGCTAACAATTATTTTATCTTTTATTTGGTGCTTTTCGACATTCAAAACCGACCTATTGTCTCCTTCTTCCTGGATTTTATTTTGTTGAGTTGATCGAGGTTTGTTATTGTACATTGTTTGGAGCAGGAGCCAGAGCTTTGTTCACGGGATAACTCCTTAATTGTGAAAGAAATATTTGGAGTTGCAGAGTAGGCCTCTCTTCCCCTCTGATTTCTTTAGTCACTTTTTTTGTGTGCCTATGAAGTTTTTGCTTGTTCATAATATTTTCCTGCTATCAATTTTTGTCAGTGAAGATGCTGAAAAGCTTCGTATGCACCCTCTCTTTGAAGCTGGCGATGTGGATTCACTAGAGAAGATGATCAATGACGGTTCAAATTCGGGAGAGCATTCCCCTGACCTCTCATCCAATGCTCCTTGATTCAGATATTTACTAGAAGACAAAATCCCCCACCCCAGTGGCCTCTAATGTACTTATAATAAAACACATATCCGAGAGTATCTAGAGCCTAAGAATCTTGTTGAGCGGAAGGTTAACTTCGTTTTTGGTTTGAACTGGATTGTAACTTTTGCCCCACTTTAAATACTTAAAAGAGTGTCTGCCTAAGAATCTTCTTGTTCTGTTGTTGTGTGGTGTCTGCAGTGTGGTCTGCTGGAGTTTGGATGAACATGATTAGCCTCTCTGTGTGTGTGTGTGTGTGTGTTTTGGAGGGCGTGGCTTTCTAGATAATCCATGTTACATATTATCAAAAAAAAAAAAAAAAAGGATAATCCATGTTACATCCAGTGAACTCAACAAAACAGTCGAAAGATGGATGGTGGCCGGACGGAGCTCATATCATTTTTCTTTAGCTGGAAAACAAAGGTCTTCCAAGTTCCCATTGATTAGTGGGAATATATGTTCACTTAAAAAGGAATTTTTTTCTTTAGGTATTACCTTGACGGCTCGATTTTAGCGCGATATGTTTTGGAGGGAAAAATAGGTTATAATAAGAGGGGGATAAAGAGCTAGATACGAATTGAAGGGAATATTATTTTCGAAGGAAGGATAAAAAGTTACTTGATCTGTTTAGTTTTTGTAGAAGACGGATATGAGGAGGGGAATAATGTACTCCCTCCGTCCCCTTTTTATTGTCCAGTATTTCATTTTGAGTTGTCCCTTAATAAATGTTCATTTTGTAAAGTTAGTAGATAAAAGTTGGTGTATTGTCTATTTTGTCTCTAAAAGTAAATTCATTTTTAAAAAGTAAGTGAGTAAAAGAATAATGATGATGGATAAGTAGGAAAAGTGAAGGAAAAAGTTGATATGAAAAGTATAATAATGATGTTCTTTCAATAAGTTGGAGTTACGAAGCAGGACACTTAAAAAGAGACGGAGGGAGTACCATAGTGTAAGATTCTTATTTTGCCTTTCCTTATACCACTCATTCCGGTTCCAATCGTTTCTGCGTCGGTGACCCAATTTCACTCTGAATCAACCTCTTCAAAACATATACTTTGTAACGTCCTCAATTTCGGGTACATTAAATAGACATTTTTACTCATAAATCAAGTAGAACCTGGCTCTTTATTATATCATAACTCCCACAAGAGTTCATAATTACACAAGGAGGAAAAACTAGGGTTCCTATCTACAGCTCTACCTGCTCTTCCATCCTAGCCAGCTCTTCAGTTCTGAAAGCCTCCAAGGTGTACAGCTTGCCTTGATCATCTATAAAGTCTGACATATTATACCAGCGTCGCCACCAGTATAATATGTCAGGGTCACCAAAGGCAACACCGTGAACTACAAGAGCTCAACAGAATAATCCTAAACACACTAACCCATAACTTACACATAGCAAATCATATATATAACATACAAGGTCATGAACAACACACGCATATTCAATAAAGATAACAACGACACATCTGCATTCCTTAATCTACCGTTGGTGTCTGTGATATCTGAGTTTCTCCTACGCGACTCATCGTAGACTGTGTCTCGTTTTCACTTTACCAAAATATTTCAAAAATCAGTTTTAACACACCCAACCTCGGTTCCGCCGTTCCGGTCTCCCGAGCATTCTCACAATGGTTCCGCCACACCGGGTTTCAATTGGCACGCATTAGCATTGGCTCCGCTCCACGGATAACCAAGCCACACACCAAACCTCGGTTCCGCAGTTCCGGGTTCCCGAGTTCCCTCACAATGGTTCCGTCGTCCCGGGTTCCCATTGGCACACACACACACACCACGTAATGATTTTCACACTTGGTCATTATGTAGTTTCAAAAATATTTTATCCTTTTGCAACACAATTCCATAATTCAAAACCCTCGGTTCCGCCACTCCGGGTTCTCGAGTATCCCCATAATGATTCCGCCGGTCCGGGTTCTCATTGGGTTTTTCACAAATCATTTTTTTACACACGCACACCACACAATGGGCAAGTCCGGCCACACTGTGGTTTTCAAATATCACACACAATAGGCTACCACATCCGGCCACATCGCGGTTTTCAAAATCCACCCAAGGGCTTTCACGCCGGTCCCTATTGAGTGTATAGATAAATCATGTTACCAATGAAGCTACCACGTCCGGCTACATTGGTGACACACACACAATGGGCTACCAAGTCCGATCATATTGCTGCTTTCAAAATCTATCCACACAATGAGCTGGCACGTTCGGCCACATGAGGTTTTAAAACACGCACCCAACCTCGGTTCCGCTGTTCTGGGTTCCCGAGTATCCTCACAATGGTTCCGCCGCACCGGGTTCCCATTGGCACACAATTTGCATTGGCTCCTCTCCGCGGATAACCAAGCCATACCTCACCATGGTTCCGCTGCTTCGGATTCCCATGGGAACACACACACACACACAATGGGCAAACCCGGCCGCATTGCGGTTTCAAAAACACACCTTGTCATTAACACACCCTAAGTGTCATGTTTATACTTTCCTTGGTTTTCGTGTCTCGTTTTCATGCATAGACTCCGCGGCAGGACTCCTAACGACGAAATCATAAATCATTCATTGTAATCTTGAAACTAAACTAGCAAGATCATCCAACTCTATCTTAAATTGCATGCTCATATTATCATATCATTATAATCGTCATTTAGCACACAAAGTAAAGCATAGTGCCATATGGACGGACACCTTTGGAGTGAAAAATCACTTATGCTTTATCAACAATCACAAGTAATGCAAGTAATACGTAAACAAGCTCATCACCATCCTTAAGATCATAATACGAATACTTCCATTCAAGTAATACATTCTTATATTTTCAAATCCGTACTTTCTTTCTTTTGGAAAGTTCAAAATAACATATGTTTATTGAAATAAAAGTCATTTGTTCAACATGTTAATATCACTATTAGCCAAACAAGTATACTAACAATCATGCATCCAACCATTGTAAGAAATGAACTAGCTTCTAGTCATGATCATACGAATTCTATACTTTAACTAGCCTTATCATAAGCAAACATAACTAAAGTTATACTAGGGAAAATGAGTAGAAATTAATCTACATATACTTAGAGATAGTGGTTAAGATTAATCTACCTTGATCCGAAATTAGTCGGGGCCGAATAAGCTAGTTGGAAATTCTACGGGCGGTGACACTCACAAATCTAGACCAAACTTTGGATGGCAGTAACTCGGTCAATATTTGGCCAAATATGATTGTTCTTGGGACGAAATCGAAGCTCTAAAAGTTCTCTACAACTTTTGTGAAGGAAGTTGATCCTAGAAACTATGTTAGGTAGGAGAAAAATTGTGATAAAGGGAATGACAGTAAGCTGTCTGGAAATCTGAGATTTTTATTGAATTTCGGATGTCAATATCTTAGTCATTTCTTGACCGATTGGGTGGTTCTTGGGTCTAATTTGAAGGTCTCGAAGTGCTCTACAACTTTCCCAAAGAGAGTTGGTTCTAAAAGCTACTTTAAGTAGGAGAAAAATGAGGATTTGCGAAGGGCAGTAGGCTGCCTGAAAATAGAAATGGTTTCTAGAGAAAAGTGAGAGCAAGGAGAGGTGTGTGTTGAATGGTGAGAATGGGCATGCTATTTATAAGCCAAGGCTTGGCTTATTATCCAATGGATAAATTTCCCCTAACAATTATTGCCCAATGGATAAAAGGTTTGCTTGAACAACCTATACCTAGTTTCTAGGCTTGCATGACTGGTTCTAGTACTTGGATTTGATTATGGAAGATTTTGGTGGAAGAAATGATGGATTGTACAAGATTTGGCCAATAGTTTGTACATTTAAGGACAATTGTACAAGGATTTTGCTTAAAGAAGTAAATCTCCAAAAATTGAAAGTATATCTAAGTGCCAAAGAAAAATCACCCAAGGTACTACTCAATCTCTTCTTCTTTCTTCCTTCCTCTCTCTCTCTCTCTTTCTCGGCAACTCTCTCCCTCTCTCTCTCTCTCTCTCTAGTACAATGAAAGCATACATATATATATTATCCTAATATATATATATATATAAGTACAAAAAATACTAACAATCTATTAAACTTTCAAGTATAAAGATTTTCAAAAATAAACAATTCTTTTTAACACATGTGTGCTTTGAAATATTTTATATATATATATATATATATATATAAGTATGTACTTTAAGGTACTACATAATCTAGTAGATTTTTCCAAATCCAATCTCCCATTAAAATGGTCTAAAATGGTACATGTCAAATTTTAATATTATATTGTGTACTTAGAAAATCTAGTCTTTTAAATCTTTGGTACATATACAATATATATAAAATCATATGGTGAATCTAGAAATAATTAAATTAAGATATCCTAGTACTTGTTGGAAAGATTGAATAATAATCCTCCTAATATTTATTGACCAATGGTCCAAGGTGAAAAGTACTATACTTGTACAACATATGTATATATATAAACATATTAACACATGGTGAATCTATGCAATGATTAAACTAATAGATCTTTGTACTTGATAGCAAGACTAATCCTATTGACCAATGGGTGATATTTTCCCTAACTTCTATGGACCAATGGATAAAGAAGGAAAGTATTATTCTAGAATATTATATATATATATATATATATATATATATATATATATATATATATATATATATATATATATATATATATATATATATATATATATATATATATATACACACACACTTTCAAGCATGTGTTTATAAGCCTATATATAATTATGTAAGTATACCTTAATAAATCTAATAAAATATCATTGGTGAAAAATCTAGGTTTTCTATTGTCCAATGGGTAAAGATTTCCCTAGCATTTATCGTCCAATGGGTAAAGCCAAAGGTCCAAAAGGTTCACCTAGGGTTAAAAGGTTCATAAGGTTCAAGAAGTTCACCAAGGATTAGAAGGAAGTGATTAGATGAAATGGTCGTTAGGTTTCTTCAATTAATTGGTTGGAAACTAACTATACTTTGCCAAGTAGAACTTCTAGCCAAGAAATATATTTTTAAGACTCTATCTCAATTATTAGGAAAATATATCTGTGCTTTTATAGGTACACTTGTCTTTAGAAAATGACTATGTTGATCGGTGGGGTGAAAACCAATTTTGTAAGTCAAAACTCTAATTATAAGAAATTTATAAGGCCATCCAAGAGGAATTAAAGAATTTTTGAATAAACAACGAGATTTTTATTAGTTAGTAACGACGGATTTTTGGATATTAAAATGAAATTCAAGTAATTAAAATAAAATTCAAATTTTTAGCGAAATTTTTATTGACCAAAAATCAGGGTTGTTACATACTCCATGTAAACAAATTAAACCTACCCTGGTGGTGTCCCACAGACTGTTGTGCCGCATAGCGGTTCCAGATCAGTTCTGTTTGAGGCGGACGACGTGGTAATAAAGTGTGCAGTTGGGGGTGGATTTTGACCTTTTGGTTTTTTTCCTTCGTTTACTGGTGTCTCACTCCGGGAGTTTTTCGATCTAGGTCCTTCTAGATTCGACCTGTGCTGGTCCAGGTCTGGCAGTTGGGTGGTGGGTAGAATAAGTTTGATAGATTTCTGTGGTTGGTCGGACTTAAGGGTTGTTGTGGTCGACGACTTTAATAGTGGTGTTTTCTGGGGAGGTCTTCGGTTGCAGCTTCGGTATGGTATGTTGCTTGCATTTTCTCTTTGTTTTGGGCCGTCAATAGCAGATTTGGTGTGAAAAAGGGTTTGGTCGTCGGCCGCTGTGGTCACTTGGGCCTATCGAAGTATTTTCCGGTGTTGCCTTGGTCCCTGCGCCCGAAGTTTCGCGTGCTAGCAAAGGCTTGCCTTTGAGTCTCCTCGAAGTTTCTCCTCTTTGGAATAGGTTCCAGTCCGGCTAGCGGCCGTTGTGGTTTGTCCATGGGAGCAGATTTCTTCCTTCACGCTTGTATTTTGTTTGTTGTTTCAATTACATCTGTACATTATTGTGTATTGGTTTGTACTGGGATTTCATTTGAGATCTCTCTCCTTTGTCTCAAACGGGATTCTTATATCGGCACTTTAGTGTTGATTTGCTTTGCAAGGTGTCCTAGGGTCCCGGATTAGGCAATTTGGTGCACTCCTGAGTTTTGCGATGTAATCTTCGCCTTCGGCTCCCTCTCTTTCAACCCTAGCCTCCACAAACTCCTCTTCTCCCTTGCCCTCCCCCATGGGTTCCATACCCATGTGCGGCGCGCGGGAGGGGAAGGTCATGATACTATTCCGACTCTTTGACTCTTTCCTTGCTTTTTCCTTTTTTTTCTTTCGTTTCTCCAGATCAATGACTTGTCATGTGATCCTGTGTGAGTTTTGTCTCTCGTTTTATGAGAGTTGTTAGTTTCATCTTTGGATAAATTTTGTCTATAGATCGGGTTCTCTCAATTGAGATTGTTTCACAACGATATCTGTGCTTCAGCGTTTTATCCCTACATAATGTCGTTGGTGGGCCAACTCGTGGCAGCTTGACAGATCTGTAGTTCTTGGGAGTTCATTGGTGCGTTCATCATTGGTTGGAGTGCGTCTGATCGTCTGGGTATTTGGTATCTTTGTCATTAACTTTGTACTTTTTTTTCGTTTGAGACTCCTAAATGTTAGACAGTTTAAAAGTGTCGCTATTGCGTCAGGTCATGCCTGAGTTAGGATGAAAGACATCGATTGTCTTTTGATTTACTTGTTTTGTATTTATTAGACGATTTGTTTGACTTTGTCCAAGTTCTTTGTAATGATTTCCATTTTCTAAGTGCCGTTGGACGTTTATCAATACAATTTTCTCACTTTTGACCAATTTTTTTTTTCTACCTTCGGACTTGAATGAATTGACTAGTTTTTTTGAAAAAGGCCTAAATACTTAAATGGTCCTTACAAAATAGAGTCGGTTTCATTTTCGTCCTTGTAAAATTTTTTGTGTCAATTTCGTCCTTCAAGTTTGTGACTCAGTTCAATGTCAACCTTTCCGTCAACTAGTGGACGGAATTCTACTTGGATAACGGAAGCCTTATAATTTGGTACCCACCTGGTCCATGTCTCTTCCCCTAAATATTACCCACATCGTTTTCTACCAAAAAAAAGACGCACAAAATCAATCTGCCATTCAATTACATTACGAACGTGCGACAAAAAAATCACAAATGATATAGGTTCAGAGAAAACGCTCTCTGGACTCTTTTTATTCAATAATAATCAATCACTATCTTGCCCCGAAGGCTTACAAGTTGTTAAATAGGTAGAAAAACCCTAACTCTAATTGATTCGTCTCAAAACGGACACCGAATCAATAATAACGGAAATTACCAAAAATGGAAAAATTTGGAATAACAGCAAAACTAGAAAATAGAGAAAATTCTAAGACTTCTCCCAAAAGAACGACTTAATTCGAAGTTTCCTTAAACGGCAAATTTGGGCTTCCGGAGGCCTAAACGGCTAAAAAAACACATAGCCAACGGCAATGTGTATTGAACGTTGGGTCGTCGAATTGAACCCATATGAGCCCGCTGCATATTTCACTGTTGAATAATTACGATTTTGCAATCCTAGGCTTAAAATGCCATTAGCATTGCTATTAACCAAAACCAGAACACAACTGGCAAGTCAGCCATTACACAACACAAAGCAAAGGATTTCCAAGTCTGCCATTACACAAAGGCACAAAAGATTGCTAAGTCTGCCATTAAAAGCCAGCCACAAAACATTGGCAAGTCTGCCATTACCAGTTCACAAAAAAACAACAACTAAGATATTGTCATCTCACAAAATAAACCCCATTATGATGAATGAAGCCTAGTTTGGACCAATGCCAGATTGTTGGGTACCAACTGGGATATTTAAATCACTACAGTCATGGAGGTCCTTCAACAAGACATTGCTAACCCTTGATCTTTTCAACCATTTCTTGGGCCTGGGGTGCTAGTTTTCTTTCTCTTGTTGGTACTGGGGCCAGCTAGTGCACATGTTGGTGTTGGATTGGAACCTTGTGGATAATATTGGGGGAAGAGACGTGGTCAGGTCCCAAATAAGGCTTCCGTTATCCACGTAGGAGAATTCCATCCACTGGTTGACGGCAAGGGTGACATTGAACTGAGTCACAAACTCAAAGGACGAAATTGACACAACAAATTTTACAAGGACGAAAATGAAACCGACTCTATTTTGTAAGGACCATTTGAGTATTTAAGCCTTTAAAAAATAAAAAAACCCACCCATCCCAAAATGCTTCTAGGGCTACTTGTTCGGTGGGGAGTCATTAAAATCCAGAATTCTTGGGTTCTAGGAGGGCGTTTGGGAGTCTACTTTTTTGTTTTTCATTTTTAATTTTTTGCCCTTTTGGATTATGGTTAGAATGTGTTTTGAGTATGATAGGAGTGTTTGAAAAATATGTGCCTAATGTATTTTGGAACAGTTATGGTATTTGGTAGATGAATGATGAAAATAAATTATAATTTAATTTTTACCATATTGCCCTTGGTTGTTTTATGTATTAAAAGATGTATTTAATGGTTACTTTTATAGCTCCTTGTGACTTCCTCTCTCTCATCCCAACCCACAGCCCTCCAGCCCAAACCCATTGCTTCCTCACCACCACCACCACAGCTCTCCGCCCCTAGTGCGATTCCTCTCTCTCTCATCCCTCTCCCTCCCCATCTCCCTTTCTGAGCTCGTCGCTCCGATCGCTCCAATCAAGCACCAGCGTCGCCACAACGAGCGACTCTACGTCAGCACTCGTCGCTCCAATCATCCATCACTGTCGCCACCACCGACGACTCCTACGCCGGGCGACTCAGTACATTTTTTTCCATCTCCCTCTCTCTCCGATCTCTGTTGATCTCAATCTCTCTTTGTGGAAAGGATAAGAGTAATTTTACTAGCTTTGAGTGGATATTTTGGTAATTGTACCTAAAATGAAAAAACCAAATAATGCAAAAAAGACCTTTTGAGCTACCTCTCACTTCTAGCCTAGAATTGCAGAAACGGTGAATGAATTTTCGACTGAATGTATTCTAGAATGAACCACCCAAATACCCAAAATATAAAGATGCAAAAATGAGAATGTGAAAAGGAGGTAACTAAACAGTCAAACACACCAGTAATAATTTTCTACTTCTGCGGGTTCTGCCTCTCTCTTCTTTGCCAAACGACGTGTTTTCTGTTTTTTATTTTTTTGTTGGGAGAAAAAGAGAGGTAAAGTAAATCCTGTTAATTTCCAATCCGACACTCAATTTGCTTACCTCTCTCTCCAATCCATCTCTTTCTTGGGCGACTCAGGTTTCTTGTAGTATTTCACTTTGTTTCTGATACCATCCCAAGATTCCAAACACAAATCTCTCTCTCTCTCTCTCTCTCTCTCTCTCTCTCCCTCTCCCTCTCTCTCTCTCCTCAGTACCATCACACACACACAAAAAAAAAGGCCCATTTGGTAAAACAATTGGTGATCATAGTTGAAGGAAGCCTCCTCTATCATCTTCCAATTTGAAGTTTTTGTAGCAAATAAATGGACAACTCGAAAGCTGATAGCAACGGAGCCAAAACCACTGCCGACGAAAACCCTAACAATTCAGGGTTTGGAGAACAACAAGAAGGATTGAACATGGTTCGGCCGTCGTC
This sequence comes from Rhododendron molle, assembly GCA_025413875.1. Taxonomy (NCBI): domain Eukaryota; kingdom Viridiplantae; phylum Streptophyta; class Magnoliopsida; order Ericales; family Ericaceae; genus Rhododendron; species Rhododendron molle. The sequence goes on from CM046391.1 coordinate 27,870,697, forward strand.
AACGATTAGAACTCCTTTCACCAACCTCAGCCAGGTCGATGCTGATCTCGCCCTAGCCAGAACCTTGCAAGAACAGGTCTGTCTTTTTCTCTCTCCCGATTCTCTCTATGGGATCTTTGGTTCGTTCTGCCTTAATATCATGTTCAACTTTTAGGGTTTTGGTTTAACCTCGGCGCTAATTTTAAGGTCTTCCGGCTTTACCTATCGTTTGTTGAATGGTTTGCCCCTGTGTTTGAATTTGTTGGGCCGTTAAAAGAATGCTTTTTTATTTTTTGTTGGTTGCTTCGTCGGAAAGTTAACTCTATCCCGTTTGTGCCTCACAAATCGGTAAGCGCGTGTTCTTGTAGAGTAATTCTTTAAATTCTGATTCTATTGTTAACCTCCTTTCGTTTTTAAAATGAATGACATTTGAAGTAGGATTGCCAGGCTTCCTTGCCGTTGGAACCTCTGAAAGCTGGTTTCTTCCTCCTAGTACTCGCCGATACCACTTAGTAAAATGGAATCTGGAAGATCAGTTTGTTTTGCAATTTTGCTATATCAAGTGCTATAGGTTGCAAGTATACTACTTTGAATTTCTTTAATCTGGTTGGTGTAGGAAAGAGCTTATATGATGCTAAGAATGGGTGGTGATGGGAGTGAGTATGGAAGTTGGGAAGGTGGAAGGTACATCCGTGAGGATGATGAAGATTTCGATGATCCTAGTGGAGATGAATATGACCGTACTGATGATGGTGTTGATGACGGCGACGACGATGATGATGATGAAGATGAGGATGACGACGATGATGATGATGATGAAGATGAGGACGCATTTGATGTGCATGCTCATGCTGAATCTGGAGAAGATAATAACATGAGCGTTGGTGTTGAGCTAGATCCTGCTTTTTATCCTAATGATGAGGCCTATGCTAGAGCGCTGCAAGATGCTGAAGACCGAGAAATGGCAGCAAGGCTGTTGGCCTTGGCTGGGATAAACGAGCGTGAGTGTCAATTCAATTCGGTCCCTCTTAGTCTCTTGCTTGTTAATTTTCTTCCTCAATTGTACTTATCAAAAAAGCAAAGAAAAAACATTTTGTTCCTGCAATTGTGTTGAGTCTGTTGACAATCATGCTATTGTTGTTCTAATTGCAGGGGAAGATGAGGAAGAAGATCAGGCCGGTAATTCCCAGGTATCAAGTTGTTGTATCTGTACTTTTGAGCTATTTGACCACTTAAGGTATTTTTTCCGCATAAAATATGTTTTTGGGAGCAGGGGCGGTTCCACAAGGATTTCAGGGAGTGCCTTTTTAAAACAAGGGGTTCTAGGGGGTTCGCCCCCTAGGTTGAAAAAATGTACTAAATTTTGTATATTTTTGCATGTAATTTGATATTTCTTTCATATTGTTGGCATTGAACCAGTTTTGCAAAGCCGGAGTAGATGGAAATTTTCTCAAATTTGTGAGTAAATAGAACATATAGCTCAACAAAATAAAAGAAATTAGGCCCCATAAGTTTTCAAGCAAAGTAAATATTGTTGTCGTATATAGTTTTTTGAATGCAAAACTTTTTGTATACATTTTTTTCACCGCTGAGTTAAAATCCTGTAGCCACCCCTAGTATTTCTACTGCTTGGAAACATTCCTCCTGTTTGGGAGGAATGTTAACTCTACTGCAACCTAGTATTTCTCTCCTTCTTTCTTTGTCTATTCTTGTTCACCATTTTACAGCTTAAGCATGTGTTGCTATGCTTGGATCCTTGATAGGTGGAAGAGTGAAAAATACAGACCAACCATTGAAAAGGACCCCAACAAAACCTGAACCATGCAACTACATAAGCAAACAGACCAACCATCCAAAACTCATGAAGATGCTAAAACCCAAATCAACGAGCAAACAAAAGAAGTCCTAAACCGTGACAATGTACGTTGGCAGAGTAACTAAAGGACAATAGACACTCTTTCCCGTCTTGTATGTCTTACAACCCATTTTTTGCCTCACGATTTCAAAAATTAAATAGGTCAATCTCAACTGGTATTTTACTATGCTAGGCTTCTTCAAATTGGTGTTTAAGTACTACTAGCCTCAGGTACTTGCTACACGTGTTAAATGCTCTTCTCACTTACCATCATCAGTCGCCTTCTTGATCACATTTGGTCTGTTTCAATCAAACTAGCTCCATATATGTTAGTTGTGTTTTGTTGGTTAGAAATGTCAATTTCATCTATCCGTTGCCTTACTATGTTTGTCATACTTCAAAAAACCTAAGTACACAACAGAAATAATTTCAGCACTGCAGTATGATCGAGCTAACTCAAACCACAGGGAAACACAAGCAAGCTTAACAGATTGAGCTAGCTAAAAAACCAGAAACACAGCAGAGAACAATTCACCAGATTCTAAGACTACAATATAAGGACGAAATCAACTAATTATGTAGGCTAATTTATCCCAAGTCTGATTTCAGAGATTTTTCAGTTTACTTAAGCAATATAAATATGCAAAACGAAAATTAAAAAGGTTGGAAAGAGAAAATTGAAAGCAAGGGTTTATAGTGGTTCTGTCCGCAACTTCATGGCCTAGTCCACTCCCCAAGTGTCCAACTCGGGATTTGCTGCACTATCTCCAATAGTTACAATCTTCTAGCTTTGCGGGTGCTAGACAACCTTTACAACGAGCAATCTATCCCCAATCGCTCCGACTAATTTTGACTCCGGTGCTAGTTACACCTAACCCAACTAGTTTTGACTCCAGTGCTAGTAACACCTAATTCCAAGTGATTTTCTCTCCAAAACCACTCACAAAAAGATAAACTCTCACCAGAGTATGAATAAGGTTGTGCAATCCCTTTACAATAAGGTTCAAGAAACAACACTCAAGCTAGTGTAGATATTCAAGATGAAGGGTTGTACCTCTTTCTGCAATTGTTCTTCTTCTCTTTTTGCAATTGTACCTCTTTCTGCAATTGTTCTTCTTCTCTTTTTGATGTTGAATCCTCAATTGAACTTTGAATTCTTTTCCGGGAAAATTTCAAAAAAACACATGACCTTTCAACTCAATGTCACATAAACACCTGAACTTCAAAAAATGTCAATCTCCCACTTGACCTTTGGACTCCGTCATCAAATAACCCCCTCCATCCATTTTCCGTCCAATACTTAACGGTTTCCGTCCAATACTTAACGGAGAAGCATAATTCTGAAGCAAAACGGCAACGTTTTTGTTAAAAAATTTTTTTTACCACCCATTTGCAATCCTATGGAGCAGAAACGTGATTATGGGAGTCCTAGAGACAAAATTTAATTATGTCACTTTAGAATAATATGATCAGGATAAAAAGATCTTCACACCCGTTCAAACGGATTAAAAATTGGAGCACTTAATTTTTTAACCATATTTTTTTAATATATAAATGGTCTAAAAAACTTAAGTGCTCCAATTTTTAATCCGTTTGAACGGGTGTGAAGATCTTTTTATTCTGATCATATTATTCTAAAGTGACATAATTAAATTTTGTCTTTAGGGCTCCCATAATCACGTTTCTGCTCCATAGGATTGCAAATTGGTGGTAAGAATTTTTTTTAACCGATAAAAAGATCTTTGCACCGATTCAAACGGATTAAAAATTAGAACACTTAATTTTTTAACCATATTTTTTAATATATAAACGGTCTAAAAAAACTTAAGTGCTCAAATTTTCACTCCGTTTGAATCGGTGCAAAAATCTTGTTATTCTTATCATATAATTCTAAAGGGTCGTAATTCATTTTTATCTCTAGGGCTCTCATATTAAGTATATGTTCTTTATTTAGGACCATATGGAGCAGAAATGTGATTATGAGAGCCCTATAAACAAAAATTAATTATGACCTTTTAGAATAATATGATAAGAATAACAAGATCTTTGCACCGATTCAAACGGAGTAAAAATTTGAGCACTTAAGTTTTTTAGACCGTTTATATATTAAAAAATATGGTTAAAAAATTAAGTGCTCCAATTTTTAATCCGTTTGAACGGGTGTGAAGATCTTTTTATTCTGATCATATTATTCTAAAGTGACATAATTAAATTGTCTCTAGGGCTCCCATAATCACGTTTCTGCTCCATAGGATTGCAAATTGGTGGTAAGAATATTTTTTTAACCAAAACGTTGCCGTTTTGCTTCAGAATTATGCTTCTCCGTTAAGTATTGGACGGAAACCGTTAAGTATTGGACGGAAAATGGATGGAGGGGGTTATTTGATGACGGAGTCCAAAGGTCAGGTGGGGGATTGATATTTTTTGAAGTCCAGGTGTTTATGTGACATTGAGTTGAAAGGTCAGGTGTTTTTTTGAAATTTTCCCTTCTGTTCCTCTTAGCCGTTGCACAAAATCAGCCCATAATCTTTCCATCTTCATAATCTTAGCAATCAATCTTCCCTTTCCTTCCAAAGCCTTTACAGCCGTTAATAATCGGAAGAGATTTTCCTTAATCTCTTTCCTTCTTCGATTCTCGTCTATAGGAGATAGCGATTAGATGATCTTTCCTTTCTTTGGTTCCATCGCCTCTCTCTCTTGTTTTCACCGTTGAATTCTAGGTTAGGAAAGTTATACACACCTGTCACATGTAAGCTATAAGACATGAGAGAATTGCTACACCAGTCCCTACAACAATAGGTAATGCAGAATTAGTTCAATAGAAACATATCATATCGTTCCAATTAACCCCACAAGACTAATAATGTATGTTTGTTATCATCAAAATCTAAAACCATGGGGCTAACCTATAAATGTCGGACATTTTAATCAGGTTAATTTCTTCAACCATTATTCATTAATGTTAGTCACATCATTGCCAACCGATGTAGCACAGACACAAATATGGATACGGACACAAGCATAGATATGGGACGGGGGATTACATAAAAAAAAAAGAAAGAAGGAAAAACGAACACGGCAAGGGACATGACAAAAAAATAAATACTATTTATTTTATACCAATGAAAATATAGTTAGATGTATAAGCTTGAAGCTTCAATGCATATGAACGAGCATCATATATACATCATATTACACTTTTAACACAAAATATTTGATGTAATGCACATTTATTCCCCAATAACTTAAGAAAATGCATATTTAATCCCTGTCGTGTCCCCATTGTTCTAAATGGCGGCCTCGGCAGCCGCCTAGGTGCTCGGAGGCGGGTCAGCGCCATGATTTCACCCTCGGTGGCTTGTTCGGCGGATATGGAGATTTGACGGCCGTCTTGGCAGAACTTGGCGCAGCTTGGCAGCTAAGGGAGATTTGGCAGAGCTAGGCGGCCATCTTAGTGGGCTTGGCGGAGCTTGATTGATTTAAAAATATTTAAAAAATATATTTTGGAAAAAAAATGTCGAATCGCTGGCGGCGCCTAGGCGCTTGGTGACGGGTCGTTGCCCGACTAGTGCCGAGCGCCATTTAGAACACTGCGTGTCCCCATATGTGTCCTTCGCATGCCCCCCTAAAAAAATTAATTAAATTTTCTTACGTGTTTTGCCATGTCCCCCGCGTGTCCCTGTGTTTGACAGGGGGACAGGGCAGACATGGGGACACGCGGCCTCTGGGAGTGTTAGCGTATCATAGTTGCCAACATTTGAGGTTTATCATTACATTTCTCAAGTTCATTCGATACATTTACAAAGGTCAAAGAAGTAAAAATATTGTTGTTCCAGTATTGTTTCGTAAAACCTATTATTTTTTGTTAAAGTTTATATCGACCATCCAACATCCTCAAATCATTTAGGTGGAAATTGCATCTTAGGTTTCCCAATGTGTTTTTGTAGCTAATTGCATTGTTCATTGTTTTGGGGCCCACATCCATAGGGCCCATTTGATTAATGCCATTAGGCTCTTTAATGTTATTTTGCCTTTATGCGGTCAGGATTCATATAAAAAAAAAAAAAAAAACCAAATTTGGCTTTTTTGAAGTCTGCAAATGACAATTTATATGATACCGTATTATCCATTGGTGTGGGTCCCACAGGTCCACTTCCATTATGGAATTTATCTAATAGTTAGCCTTATTTAACTTGTTTTGAAGTCCGCAATTGTCGATATCTATGAAGCACGGATACTCTGAAACTAGTCACGTATGAGTATCGGATACACGAGGGATAGGGATACACGCCCGATACGCCCCAATACATATCGGATACGGAAAATAAGTATCCTGCATTTAAATTAAATATTTTTTTTTATTTCGGATACGCGAGGGATACATTAGGATACGTTTAGGATATGGCGGTGTTAAAATGATTTTTTTTAAAGAATCAAGTACAAACTAAAAGGGGAAAATTGTATTAATAGCATCACTAAAAATATAAAACTTAGGAAATTGTGCACATCGATAGATCATTCCTTGAACCGGTCGATATTTTCCTACCCTAGATCGCTTGAACCTTTGATTCACAAGGTTCTCTCTGTTTTACTGGTGTGGATTTCTATTGTTTACATATACAATAAATTATATCTAATACATACACTGGTACATGGATATATGTGTATATATATGAAGTATATTATAATATGCATACCTATTAGTCTATTGCCTACTAATCTGTATTTTTTTCCTTTTTTACAAAATTCTAATCTTTTGGATGATAAGTTCCTACTCTTTTGAGATTGACATGTACTTAATGCTTGGTATTGGCAATTCAACTACTCTTTTATTTCATATGGCTTTATTTTTATGCCTAGGAGACTAATGATTATAAAAATGTATAATTTATACAGCTGTATCCCTGACGTATCCGTATCCTATTTTTTTAGGGATTGCCATATCGTCATATCCGTATCGTGTCGTATATGTATACCGTATCCGTATTTGTGCTTCATAGGTCGATATGTAACATATAGCATTACATATTTATGGTGGGTCCCACACGGTCACTTCATTGATGCTAGTAACCTTTTTTAACTATAATTTCACAATTACGCGGTTGTAATTCAACTTACAATTCACCCAATTAAACTTTTTATTGAAGTCCACAAATGACGATGGAAACCACTTCCCCGCTTTTATTATATGTATTATTATTGTATAGATAATACTATTTAGTTTTCTTAGCAGTATGTTATATTTACCTTTACGAAATTTATCTAACAGTTAACCAAATTTAACTTGATTTAAAGTCTGCAATTGACGATGTATAACATATTGCATTACTCATTATTGTCTGTCCCACGTGGTCCACTTCATTGATGCTATTAACCTTTTTAAACTAGTATTTCACACTTACGCTGTCGGAATTCCATTTACAATGAACCAAATTTAACTTTTGAAGTCCGCAAATGATGGTGGAAAGTACTTCCCGCTTTTACTCTGTATGGATGTAATTTCATACTTATGCGGTCAGAATTCAACTAACAACTAACCAAATCTAACTTTTATTAAGTGCACAAATGACGATGTATACTACTTTCCCACTTTTATTATGTGTATGAATACCATCTCCCGAGAGATTATTTAAATGGGATAGAGGCATTTATGTGAATCTTTATGCAAAAGATTCCTTCCTTAGACCATGGGCATTGTCAACACTGCCACATACGTGGGATGACGTACTAAATCAATAAATATTTGGGTAAATTATAGTTAACCCCCTTTAACTATGGCTCGGAGACACTTTACCTCCTCTAACTATTATTTTTAGCACTTAACCCCCTCTAACTAATGGAAACCCGTCTTCTATTTCCATTCTGTTAGGAATTGGAAGGAAAAAACATGTGCAAGTCACATGCCTTCTCATTTAAAAATTACGGACATTATTGCCCTCCTCTTGTTGTTTCCTTCCTCAAGTTCAAACCAAACCCACCTTTCTGCACCACAAACCCAGCGAAGCCTGACATCCCCTTCACATCCACGCGACCTCACATCCCCCACCACCATCGACCAAATCGGAGTTGACTCAGTTGAAATCCAAAAGCCCAATGACCCCATCCATTCTCTCTCCACCAGCCCAGCTACTCTCTCCCTCTCTCTCATAGAAATCAAAACACTTCGCACCAACTTCGACCATCTGCGAGAGCGAGATTTGATGAATTAACACCAACTTTGACCATTCTATGGTGAACTACCACTGAATTACTTGAACCCACAAATGAACCACCGTCCAGCTCCACCGGGGATCGGAAACGAAAGCTAGTCGCCTGAGAAGTGGGTTCCTCGAGATATTTCCACGTTTATAAAAAAAGAAAATCAAGATTAGGGCACAGAACCCATTCACTATCCTGCAAAATTGGCGGTGCTTTCTATCGTGAACACGAATTGCTTCTACTGGATAACCAACGAAACCCTATAACCTAAATTCAATGAAGATTTGAAGGAAGGGTTTGTGACATGAAAGCGAAGGAGATTGGATGAAAAACAAGAGCTCTCCTTGGCGAATTTCGACAGGCTTGATGGCTTCGGATAACAAAATTAGGGCTCTGAAAAGGGTACCTCAATACAGAGACAGTGGAGCTCTGGCTTGTCGTCTTGGGCGAAGTTTCTTCAAAACGTCTTTGACTCTTCGTATGTTCTTGTGGCGGCGGTGAAACAATTCTGGCTGTGAGGTTGGCCGCGAGCTTAGTGGAGGAGGAGATAGTTGGAGGAAATAGGAGGTGAATCGGTAGCTGTGGTGTTCTGGAAGGAGTTTAAAGGTTTGATCGCGGTTAAGGTCTGGACAATGGTGTGTTGCAGATTGAGGGCAATATGGGAATTGAACGACGTCTGACATATTCTGGATTTACATAGTTAGAGGGGGTTAACTGCTAACGGGTGTTAGTTGAGGGGGGTTAAATATAATTTACCCTAAATATCTGCTTCACTAATTTGATGCGTCTTATCAATTCTGTAAGAACTTTAAAACAAGTGGTAATTCCGCTCAAAAGAGCAGAAACTAGAGATAGCTTTGGGAATTATTACAACCTCGAGATAACCTTGGAAGGCAAAATACCACTATTGAACTTAAGAGTACCATATTTCTGAACATGTGTTCCAAAACACAATTAGTAAGGTATAGAGTTTCTTGGTTACACTGATGAGGGCTCTGGTATTATTATCTACAGTCCTCAGTTTCATATAAGTACTTTTAAGTTAATAGAGTGCACCATAAATACAAATTAGACTTGAATATTCATACTTCAATTCTATCTGCAAATACTGATTATGTGTCCACTTGGTTATGTTCATTTATTTCCTTACCAGAAGGAAACAGTCTTACTTTGTTTATTTTTTTATTGTTGTTTGTTGCACTTTGACAAACTTCTTGTATGATCTCTTGTATCTTGTGTGTATGTAGGAAGCAATCATGATTGCTTGGTTGTACTCCCTTCGTCCTTGGTCCTCTTTCACTTTGTCCCACTCAAACAATTTTCTATATCTCACAATCTATAATGTTTTTTAAGATTTCGAAAACTTTGTTTAATAAAATTATTTGAGATCTATCAAACAAGATCCATATTTGATATAAAAAACATCATAGATTAAAAGATATCGCCAATTGTTTGAGTGGCACAAATAGTGAAAGAGGACCAAGAATTTGGGACAGAGGGAGTATAGTATTAGGAAATATGTATGCTGTACTTGGGGGTTGCCCCCCTTACCTCCTCGGACCTCCTTAATCTTAAATATTGGTAATAAAATGGTAAGGGATAGGGTGTTATGCCTGTCACAGGACATTATTTTGTTTAATTTTTCGATAGATTCCACCGGAAACTGGCATGCCTCAAGCAAATTTGATGCATATATCATATTTGCATCTGATTACCTGAAGGAGCTGGTTTTAGGGCCATGTTAAGATGATTTAATGGACCTTCATGTCTTTCAGGATGCTTGGGAGGAGGTTGATCCAGATGAATTATCATACGAGGTAAATTAGGCAATGAAATCTGGTGCTTTTCGTTGGGATTATTCTCCTTGTCTTATAAAGTTTGGTTTGATGTTCAGGAACTAATTGCGTTGGGTGAAGTTGTTGGGACTGAGAGTAGAGGGCTCTCTGGTGATACAATTGCCTCTTTACCTTCATTGAATTATAAGACGCAGAACACTCAAGATGGAAGCAACGATTCGTGAGTAAAATCTTAGTCGGTCTAATTATTATATAGTGTTGCATTGATACTACTCTATTCATGTCTCAGATGTGTCATTTGCCGGTTGGACTATGAGGATGGTGACACCTTGACTCTACTTTCTTGCAAGCATTCATATCACTCGGAATGCATAAATAATTGGCTACAGATTAATAAGGTACACGCTTTGTTTTGTTTAAATTAATTATCCAGTGAACTGGGACCTGCATCTAGTACATGTTATATTGAGGGGTTTACATTCAGACTTCTTTATGCAAACTCTTTGACTACGGAGATACATGACTTTTCTATGTATCATGTTTTTTTGCATAAGCATTTTGCGTTTGGTGATTTTAATTTCGTATGGAATTAGATTCCCTTTTTTAATGTGATGTTCTCAGCATAGGAAGCACAGACACATTAAAAGAAGGCGGCGTGTCCGTGTCTGACATGTGTCGGATACTGACACTCCTCGTGTCACGTGTCTGATACCCTACTTTTCATGTCCATAATTAGAAGATAAAAATCTTAATTCAGACACGTGTCCGACACATCTTTGGCATCTATGACAGGGAAAATAAATACATGATCGACACTACTTGGACACTTGCTAACATGTGACTATCAAATTTATTGAAATTTGGCATACCACTGTGATTTACAAAGTTGGGTAGTAATTTTATAGTGTATATATTATTGCAATTGAAATTTGGTAAGGATTTCTTGAGCATTCCTAAGCGTGTATTTGAAGGATTTCTTGAGTCCCATGTCAACTAGATTCTTCATAACTTTACGTATCTTATCTATTATATATAACTTGAGATTTACTTAGGTGATGTATGCACAACAATAGAGTCAGATATAATGATTGAACGTATCTTCAACGCGTCCTTGCCCTGCATTTCAGAGAAATAGCATATCCCTCTTTCCCATGTCGTGTCGTATCCATGTCTCGTATTTGTATCCTTGCTTCTTAGTTCTCAGCCTTGAGGTTTACTTCTTCATCTACAAATCGCGACTCCTGGCCCTTTTACATTTTCATACTTGTCCGTTTTGCTTTGTTAAGATACGTTTTCAGTTGAGGTTTACTTGTTCCTTTTACGTTTTGCTTTGTTTTCCCTTCTGCATAGTATCTTGCATAAATTGCTTGCAGTATAACTATGTACACTTCTATCAAATTTGGATGAGATGATTTCGTTCCACGTGGAAATAACTTTTAAGAAGCCAAATAAAAACTAGTGTTTCATCAATGAATTGTGTAAAACTACATCCATTTACAGGAGAATAGATATCAGGCTCCAAAGGTACCTTTTTACTGAGTTCAAAGAGGCATATGCATGTTCAGAAGAGAATATGGATTGACTTATGACTTAATATAACAATGGTGGATGTCTCCTCCTAATAGCTTAAGCTTTTGGGTTTGGTTCAAAGTTTCTTCATTATATTGTGGGGTTTTTAGGACTGTAGCTTTTAGTGGGTGTACTTGCAAATTGTGAGTTTTATATACTTACTTTTCAGTCTACAGAACCTGCCTATTCATCTGTTATCTGAGAGGTAGTATCAGCATGCTCCACTTGACCGACTTGTTAATCCACCTCAAAAGTTGGAATTTTCCATCTCTTGAATGTAGAAACTTAGACATGTAATCACATATTTCCCTTGATTGGTTTGTCTGCTCTAATTAATAGAAGTGATTACTCTACCCTTCCTTGCCTTCAAATATGGAGTGGGGTTGTTTGCGTAATCAATATTTTGATGCCTAGGGGCATTATACATTTGACGTGGGACATGGACACAAGAAGCTTGGTGAGGTGCGTTGACGGTTAGGAAAAGGGCAATTTACAGACACGAAGTGGGTACAAACACAAAGTAGGTTAGGATCGTGAGAGAACACAGGGAGATATATGAACACACACACTGACTTGGTATTAGACTGACTTGGTTTACAGATGGGTGGTGCTCCTCCTTTTATAGGCGTTAGGAGGAGCTGCTTACAGTATAAACATATTATTGCTGATTGTGTGGGATCTCTTACTTTTTTCGGGGTTATGTTGATCTTGCAATCGGAAGACCCTCATGAGTCGAGACAGAGTTTGTGATTGCTTTTGTATGGGAGAGCATATAATGTTTGAGATTCGGGGCAGGTTAACAAAGATAGATGAAATTTGCCATCTGCTTATGTTGATCACATGCAAGCTATAACCTTGCTACTTTAGCTTCTCGTGACAGGAGAGATTGAGCACAGGAGTGTACGTTGAGGATACTCAACTGTCTGGATGCAGGTGATAGCAACCATAGAATCTGTCCCTACAAAATTCCATTTATGCGTTTGTATTTGTCTGAAAGCTCCCCTATGATGTTTGTATCCACTGTAGTCCTCTATGGATCAAAGGTTGCTTCTCTCCACTGTTAGAATGCCACCCTAGCAATTGCCACCCCTTGATCATTGCTAGCCAAGCTGTGGTACTTGTTATTTCTGATCCCATTGGAAGTAGGGGTGAAATTTTGACCGACAAAACCAAGCAGACCGAAAAACAGACCGAAATACTCGGTTTGGTTCGGTTTTCATTACCTCCTCCATTTGGTTCGGTTTTGTATTTTGCAAAAAATAAATATCGGTCCGGTTTCGGTTTTTACAGCATAAAACTGTTAAACTCGTATGGAAAAAACAGAAAAGAAGGAAAAAAAAAAAAAGCAGCTGTAAAATATGGTTAGAGACAAAACAAACCTTGAGATTGCAGGATATTCTGATCCAAGGTACTGAATCGAACTGAACCTGCTTAAACATTAGTTCTGGACTGTCTATATTAAAGGCCCAACAAAGCCACTGACACCACCATCCATTTTAGAGGCCCAATAAAACAACAAAACCATCAAAACTTTTCATGATTTGTCAATACCAAATTTTTACTTTTGTCCATTCTACAGTACAAACGATGCTTTCATTTTGAGTGGGAAAAAGGACAATGATTCATTGAAGGTTACATCAACACATACAGATTCACGGCGAAGAGGAGAGTAACACTTATACCATTCTGAGTGTGAGAATACCCAAGAAACACACATTTGACAAAGCGAGGATCCAGTTTATCCCCTCCTGGATCCAAACACGCAAGGGGGTAGAGGATGTAGTGGACGACCAGGGAACAAAACAGTGTGCGGAATTTGGCCGCCTAAGTCTGTAGACGGCATACGACTGATAAGGTATGCTACAGTAAGAACATCACTTCAATAGAATTTGGGTACTTGCTACTGAAATAAAAGAGCACTGGCGATCTCGAGCACGTCTCAACTTGCGCTTAGCGACAACAGATATTCTGTTGTGGAGTTTGAGAACAAGATGTTTTGTGGATAATACCGTGAATATTAAAGAAAATAGATAAAGCATTACGATAATATGCACAAGCATTATCAGAATGAAAAATACGAATAGAAACATCTGAGTTTTTATTTCCTGATAAAATGACTTAAAATTGCATACAACTCAGATCACTCTTTCATAAGATAAACACAAGTACTTCGAGAATAATCATCCACAAAAATAATGAAATAGTGAAAACCAGAACGTGAGGAAAAATGGATAGGACCCCAAATATTAAAATGAACTAAATGAAAAGGTCTCAACACTCTACTCTCTATCTGGGAGAAAGGAAACATGATGGTGTTTACTAAACTCACAAACTTCACATGATAAGATATTGACACGACCACAAGATGGGACCATCCGCTTGAGATTCTATATAGACAGATGCCCAAGACAACAATGATGTTGATATGGTGAAACAGCGGAGTAAAGGACTAGGACTGTAGTGTAACTGAAGAGGGCGGAACTTTGGGCCGATGAGCATATACCTTCAACGGTGGCACTGGAAGCGGAGACGAAATTGCCGTGAGTTTGTAGTGAGACGAATCTGCTGAAGAATAGGGATGGCATTTGGGGCGGATATGGGAATTTCCGTCTGCGATCCCTGAAACTGATATGCTACCCATATCCGCCTTGTTAATTGAATGGGGAGGGGGAAATCGAACCATAACCGAACCATTTGGTTTTCGGGTAATCCTCGAACCAAATGGGTAACCGAACTAGATCAAAAAAAGGAGGAAAAAAACCCAACATTCATTGCAATACAACTCACAGCATAATATAGTGAAAAGAAACCCACAACAAATTCAACATAATACAACCATTTATCTATATATATTCAGCAAATTTATAGATTCAAGCTAAATTTTCAATTACAGATTTAGGAGATTACATATTCAGACAGATTCAGCAAATTTAAACCTTCACCCACTTTCTTTTTTTCTTTTATTGGTCAAACAGAAATACCAAAATCGGAGAGAGAGAGAGAGATCTTACGAATAACGATCGCCGCTCTTGGCTCTCTGGTGACGTCTGGTCTAACCTTTTATGGTGGAGTGGGGAAATGACTGAGGTTTGAGTCTCTGAGAGTGAGAGTCGCCGGACGAACAGAGAGAGAAGAGTACACCAAATGGATTATTTGATCCATATTGATGCAATGCGGCCAGATGAAGAAGACTGGTGCCGAGCGTCATGCACATCCATCGGCAAATGCAGATGGAGTAGCGGATCCAAATCCAAGCGAGAAGTTTCACTTCACTCCTTTTCTTGTTGGAGAGAGAGAGAGAGACTCGGATCTGGAATCGCCGAAATGAGAAGTGAGAACATGTGTGGAGGCCTGGAGCCAAAATGAGAGAAACCCTAAGTCTAACGTACGTGTGTGTGTGTGTATATATATATATATATATATATATATATATATATATACATATATTAGTTCATGCCCATGCCTGAAGGCACGGTGCAACACATTTTGGTCATACGCTTGGCGATATGGGAGAGAGTGAGGGAAAGGGATGTGTTGGTCCTGTAATGATTTGATCACACTGTTACCTAGGGGAAAGGGATGTGTTGGTCTGTAGTGATCCGATCAAACAATACCATTCAAACGAAAGAGGAACAAAGTCCACAACAAATAAACTCCCAATTGGAATACTTTTTAAGATACATATATTATCCTAGTAAAGCTTAAAGAACTTTTAAATTCACTTTTGTCGTGTCCCCAGCATGTCCCATGGTAATGAATACCTCATGTGGCATGTCCAGACATGTCTCCACGTGTTCTCGACGTGTCGCATGTCCTTGCAGTGTTGGACCACAAAGTCTATCCAAAGTCAACCAAAACAAAAATTAAGAGAGCTACACAAAAGTTGGCATAAATAATTAATTCACTCCCCACTATTTTCACTCTGTCAAACATGCATTTTAACAAACACAAAGTGAGCATCTTTGAAAGACAAATAATAAAAGTTGTAGATCAAACAATTACCATCCTCAAATTTGTGTTAGGGCCATTTAAAACTCAAAAAATCCAAACACCCCAGTTTGCAGCTTATACTATAAAGAGAAACTACCTTCTGATGTGTTACTCTCAGCGGAATGACATTAATGGTTCAAACTTCAGAATCATGAAAGCTGCAAAAAATCAAAATAGAAACCCATAAAATTAGAACGAAGAACCGACATACCATAAAAGTGAATTAAAAGATGGATAGAAATCACTTAATTTCATTCAATAGTCTTTAGAAATGTTTCAGAAGTACCACAAAAAAAAGTCTTTGAAGTACCAAGGAAAAAAGAATAACTATCAGAGGTCATATCGCTCGACATGAATTTTCTTTTCCCTTCCCTGCAGTGGTTATCTTTTTCTTTCCCTTATCCGCGACCATTCCTTTTTGTTTTTCCGTAGCCATTGCTTCGGCCTTTCGTTTATCCTTTTCGACAATAAAGAGTAAAATCAATATACCATACTTTAAATGTATATTACCTCACCCAAGCGCATAATGTCCTGCTCATTGCGGATCACAACACCAGTATTTCTTTCTTGAAAAACTTGAACCTATGTGTGCAAAGTCAATAGAAAGGAAAAAAATTGTTGTAGATGAAAAAAAAAGAATTACTATAAGAGGTCATACCACTAGACATGAATTTTCTTTTTCCTTCCTTGCGGTGATTAGTTTTTTCTTTCCTTTATCTGCGACTGTTCCCTTTTGTTTTTCCTTAGCCATTGCTTCAGGCTTTCGTAAAACAAAATCTGTATAAACCAAGAGGCCATTACATGAAGAATTGGCTATACACAGGCCATGACATGAATAACGCATATTCTACCAATCCTAATAATTGAGATCCAAAAACTAAACTATGGAATTTGGAAGCGACAACTGCCATTAGTTTTCGAAGTTCAAAACCGAACGAAAATCCAAGGTGGAAAACTTCATAGGCCATGTTTAGGCAATCAGAGTTTGGAAATCAAACTCCCAAACAAAGGCTGTGTATTAACAGTAGTAAATCAAATTCCCAAACAAAGACAATTAAAAGGCCTAGAACCAAACAAATTCTACCCAAACAAAGGTATATAACCAAACAAAGGCAAACTGCTGAGTAGATAGGCGTGGAAAATAGGTTGGAATCAATAATACAACCCAACGGCCATAACTTGTTGAAAGTGTGATCCGACGGTTGGAGGGGTGCTCATGTTTGTATGGGTAGACAAAAGACCGCTCTGTTTTATAATATAGATTAGGAAAAGGAAAGGGGATATGTTTAGTCTTCTCCCATATTGGAAAACTTATAAAACATAGAAGGAATGGTCTAGATTTATGCAGATGGAGAGGATAAATCTTAAGCGTTGGTTGTCTATTGGGATTCAAACACTTCCCTGTCAAATTCTCATGCTTTGCTTTGTCGAACATGGGTGACTATAAATCTTAGGGTAGGGTACCACCATGTTTAGCACCCCCACCAATCTTTTTTCTTGTCATGAGATCCTGAAAAACAGGAGTCAGGAAAGAATGTTACAGAACAATTTAAGGATTTGGTAAGTTTACTGACAGAGAGAAGATTGTATGGAGAACGTGGAATATGTGAAACATAAACTAACGAAAGCGATGAACTCTAAGTTATAGTACCCAAACCAGTGACATCAGTGATAGAACCATCAGCTAATGTGACATGAGGAAATTTTCCTAGAGAACGAGAACCAGATAAGATGGTGGAAACACCAGTCATGTATGATTCGAAGCACCAGAATCAATGGCCCACGGTGTACTGGAAGCAAGACAAGCATAAGATGAACCTTCCTGAGCAAACATAGCGGTGGAGGAAGATGGCATAGTAGTGAGACCGTGGTACTCCTCCTCTGGAATAGTAACCACTCGAGGAGTGGAGCTAGATCCCTCAGTAAAGAAATTTCCATCATCCTCAGAGATAGCAGCTTGATGTGTAGATGGACGACGATAAAGAATCCAACAATAATCGCTGTGTGACTGGTCCCATTGCAATGAGTACAATGCCAAGAAGCCTGACCTCGGCCTCGACCACCAATTGTTGGCGCACGGCCTCCGCAACCAAAATCACGATCAAACCCCTTCGCGGCCAAAGTCACGACCACCTCCTTTCGACTCCCGACCACGACGACCAAAATCGCCGGAATAATGCCCACCAGAAGCAGATGTGGCCGAAGCAAAATGATCAGGAGGCAGTGGGGCAGCAAGGGTAGTATTAAAGATAGAAGACTGACGAAGACGGCTAAACATTTTACTTAGAGGAGGCAACTCCCGCCCACCTAGCAGCTGATGGCAAACAGAATTGAAAGACTTAGGCAAACCAGACAAGAAGCTAACCACGTTCAAGTTTTCACACTGGCGACGCATAACCTGAATATCAGTAGAAAGGGGCTGATAGATGTTAAGTTCGTTACAAACACCAGTGAACTTAGCATAATATTCTTCCAGAGTAGAATCACCAAAGACCAAGAGAGAAATACGTCTGATACAAATCAAAAGTCTAACGAATATAATTAACCCCATGGTATAACTTTTTAGCCTGTTGCCAGTTTGGCAGTATCGCAAAGCACAAATGTTCTAGCAATTGCGGGGCTCCATACTATTCCACAATCGAAGACGAATCTGGGCATCATTAACCTCCCAATTCGCATAAGTCGACTCAGTTGGTTCAGGAGGATCATCGATTATCCAAGTATACTATTTGGAGCCCATAAAGTATGTTTCAACAGACTTAACCCAGGTAGCATAATTCTTACAATTCAAGCGAATAGCAGTGATAGACATCATTTCAGGAGATCAATTCGGAGAAAAACTAGAAACAACAAAACTAGAACTAGATGCAGAAGTAAAGAAGAGGAAAACTGCTGAGTAGACAGGCATGGAAAATAGGTTGGAATCAATAATTCAACCCAACGGCCATAACTTGTTGAAAGTGTGATCCGATGGTTGGAGGGGTGCTCATGTTTGTATGGGTAGACAAAAGACCGCTCTGTTTTATATTATAGATTAGGAAAAGGAAAGGGGATATGTTTAGTCTTCTCCCATATTGGAAAACTTATAAAACATAGAAGGAATGGTCTAGATTTATGCAGATGGAGAGGATAAATCTTAAGCGTTGGTTGTCTATTGGGATTCAAACACTTCCCTGTCAAATTCTCATGCTTTGCTTTGTCGAACATGGGTGACTATAAATCTTAGGGTAGGGTACCACCATGTTTAGCACCCCCACCAATCTTTTTTCTTGCCATGAGATCCTGAAAAACAGGAGTCAGGAAAGAATGTTACAGAACAATTTAAGGATTTGGTAAGTTTACTGACAGAAAGAAGATTGTATGGAGAACGTGGAATATGTAAAACATAAACTAACAAAAGCGATGAACTCTAAGTTATAGTACCCAAACCAGTGACATCAGTGATAGAACCATCAGCTAATGTGACATGAGGAAATTTTACTAGAGAACGAGAACCAGATAAGATGGTGGAAACACCAGTCATGTATGATTCGAAGCACCAGAATCAATGGCCCACGGTGTATTGGAAGCAAGACAAGCATAAGATGAACCTTCCTGAGCAAACGTAGCGGTGGAGGAAGATGGCATAGTAGTGAGACCGTGGTACTCATCCTCTGGAATAGTAACCACTCGAGGAGTGGAGCTAGATCCCTCAGTAAAGAAATTTCCATCATCCTCAGAGATAGCAGCTTGATGTGTAGATGGACGACGATAAAGAATCCAACAATAATCGCTGTGTGATTGGTCCCATTGCAATGAGTACAATGCCAAGAAGCCTGACCTCGGCCTCGACCACCAATTGTTGGCGCACGGCCTCCGCAACCAAAATCACGACCAAACCCCTTCGTGGCCAAAGTCACGACCACCTCCCCTCGACTCCCGACCACGACGACCAAATCGCCGGAATAATGCCCACCAGAAGCAGATGTGGCCGAAGCAGAATGATCAGGAGGCAGTGGGGCAGCAAGGGTAGTATAAAGATAGAAGATTGACAAAGACGGCTAAACACTTTAGTTAGAGGAGGCAACTCCCGCCCACCTAGCAGCTGATGGCAAACAGAATTGAAAGACTTAGGCAAACCAGACAAGAAGCTAACCACGTTCAAATTTTCACACTGGCGACGCATAACCTAAATATCAGTAGAAATGGGCTGATAGATGTTAAGTTCGTTACAAACACCAGTGAACTTAGCATAATATTCTTCCAGAGTAGAATCACCAAAAGACCAAGAGAGAAATACGTCTGATACAAATCAAAAGTCTAACGAATATAATTAACCCCATGGTATAACTTCTTAGCCTGTTGCCAGTTTGGCAGTAGCGCAAAGCACAAATGTTCTAGCAATTGCGGGGCTCCATACTATTCCACAATCGAAGACGAATCTGGGCATCATTGACCTCCCAATTCGCATAAGTCGACTTAGTTGGTTCAGGAGGATCATCGATTATCCAAGTATACTATTTGGAGCCCATAAAGTATGTTTCAACAGACTTAACCTAGGTAGCATAATTCTTACAATTCAAGCGAATAGCAGTGATAGACATCATTTCAGGAGATCAATTCGGAGAAAAACTAGAAACAACAAAACTAGAACTAGATGCAGAAGTAAACCCCATCGCAAGGAATCACAACCAATTGATCAAAACAAAGCACCAACTAGAACAATTAATAACTAACCAACTGAGCGCTGAGTAGAGCAACACCTAGCAATATCAAATGCAACAAGAAACATAAATAATCGACCAAACGTGTAGATCTAATGGAAGATGACAACCAATAAATCCCATGAGATAATAACCCAACAAGAACTTCAAAGGAAAAATTATACCAGAACATTGTGACGATGCCGAGTGAACTCGAAGACGTTTGGTTGGAAGAAAAACCTCCGAAACATATCACATAACACATTATCTAAAGAACCCAGAACAAATCAGAAGGTCCATGAATCGAAGAGCCACAAATAGATCGTGTAATTGCATAGACAAACAACGAGAATGGTCGACATGGCTTGGAGAAAGATTGCTGGAGGTTGGCGAGGGACGTCGTGGCCTGGAGAAGAGTCTCCGAAGGTTGGCAAAGGTCGTAGTGACATGAAGATGAGGCGCTGGAGATCGGCGAGGGTTGTAGTGGCTTGAGGAGAGGTCATGAGAGTGAACAGTTTCGGTCACTGGGTAAGGATATGGAGGACTTTCGAGCATTAGGTCAACAAGATTTTGGGTTTTTGGCCGTTTTAGGACTCGGTCTTCATGTTTTATGGGGATGGCTTGATTTGGTTGTGGTGGTGTCGGCAGGACCATGTTTATGGACGGATGATGACAGTGGTAGTGGATGTGGTGTTGATGGGCTTTAGGGTTACGTAAGAAAGCTACGGTGGTGATGGGCAAATTAGGGTTAGGTTAAGGGAGGCTCTGATACCATGTTGTTCGGGAGAAGGGAGAAAGTGTATAGGGTGCTAATCAACCTTAACACTCATAATCTTTAATTTTATTAAATGATAACTCATTTGTTTCAGTGGCATTCTGAGAGTAGTTACTTTGTACATATTGCCAAGGGTAGGCTTGTCTCCAATCCTTCCCCGCCCATCCCCGCAATGATTGGGGACTAAATGGGTTCTGTTGTATATTAAATGATACTCTCTCTGTCCCCTTTTTAAAGTCCAGTATTCCATTTTTTGGGCTGTCCCTTAGTAAGTGTCCATTTTGTAAAGTTAGTGGGTAAAGTTGGTACATTTTTCATTTTGCCCCTAAAAGTAAATTCCATTTTGAAAAGTTAGTAAGTAAAAGTGTAATGATGATGTCTCCATAGAGGGTAAATAGAGAAAGTGGAGGTAAAAGTTGATGTGAAAGGTGTAATGATGATGTTTTCTTAATAAGTTGGAGTTACGAAGTGAGACATTTAAAAAGGGATGGAGGGAGTAACTCTTTACAAGGCTTAGCTAACCAATGTGGGACAACGACTAAGACCAATAATATTCTAACAGTTCTTTTCACCTTAGATGTGACTCAGATAATCTAATTATACTAAGCCAAACGAAACCAAAACCAAAAATCCCAATCAATTGAGGTTGATTATGTAATTTCGTTTTTCTTGCTGAGCTCTATCAAGGGCATCGTGCTTCTCATATTAGAAAAACCTAGATTCTTTTGAATGACCGCCCAAATGTCAATTTTGGTCTACTCGACCGATCGACGATTAGCACGTCTAAAGCTCCTTAATCTATTTTCTCTAATCTCGTCTTCTATCAATGATCTCGTTTTTTATTCCATCTTGCAAAGTCTTACCCCACATCCATCTCATCATTCTCATTTCAGCAACACTCATCTTATTCGCATGTTGTTTCTTAGTATCCCAACGCTCCGTGCCAGTGTGCCACATAGCAGCATGGTAGATTACCTTTCAAAATTGTGGGTATCTTGCAGTCGGACAACATTCCCGAAGCATTCCGCCACCTCATCCATCCAACTTGTACTTTCTGTGTTACATAGCCAAGATACTTAAATGCTCGATTCTTGGTAATGCTTGATGTTGGAGGGTCATTCTGCCAACACTAGCACTTTGACTATTGGTAAATCCACGTTCAGAGTAATTTGTTTTACTCCTACTGAGCCTGAATCCTTTTGACTCTAATAGTTCTCTAAAAGTTAATGTTAAAGTTACAATTAACTCGTCTGTCATCCATTAAGTTGATATCGCTCTTAAAAAAATCAACTAAGACTATCATCAGCAAACAACATTGACTTAGATTATACTAAAGAGGGAAAAGTGAAAAAGAAAAATTGTTCTATTCTATCTATAGAGCAGATTGGCATTGTGCATACTGATGTTCTGAATTATCAATGAAAGAAGCATGGTTATATGCACAGAAATTGAATTGGGTCTCTTGGCTTGCCCTCTCTGATGCCATTTGGCTTTGATTTTGGGGTATGGTTCCGCAGCAAAACAGGTATAGGGGAGCCACTGTTTCAGTGGTTTTCTGAAAGCAGTCATTTTGTGCAAATTGGCTAAGGTTAGATCTGTCTTGAATCTTCTCCAGCCATACCCCCAATGATTGGAGACTACATGGGTTCTTTTGTTTTTGTTTTTGTTGTTGTATCTATAGAGCAGATTGGCAGTACTAATACCAATTTTTGTTATATTTCTGGTTATTTTTATATGTTTCTGAGTTAATGTGTGAAATGGGTTTATGTTCTGTAAGTTTCATGACTTTGCCATATAAGAGAATGAGCTGATAGATCCATGGCTTGTTATGTGCTTCAGGTCTGTCCAGTTTGCAGCACTGAGGTCTCCACTTCCTGAAATAGCTAATGCAGAGTTGGATGGTCCTCTCTTACAAGTTGCAGATTTTTTGCTGAAGATGGGCTTTTGTGTGTGAGAGAAAGAGAGCGCACCAATGGTAAAGTTTACAACATGTTTCGAAAATGTCTTGTGGGGTAAAGACTGATATCCGCATATATCCATTCTGGTTCTGTGTCAGTGTAATTGGCACCATTAGTTGCTACTGGTTTACGTTTTCTTTTGTTTCGATGTTTGTGCCCAGTTACCGTGTATCACAGAGCATAAGACCCCCCGATGTGGTTCAAATCTTTTTAGTTGCACTTGTTTTTTTAGGACTGAATACATTGAATTGGAGATGGCCAACTGAATTGGTGGTGTTCCTTAATCAGGCCTACATTCCATATATTTTGGGGTGCCAGTTTATTTTGCATTTTCTCGTTTTTTTTAATAAAAAATTTGCAATACCGGCGTATAATGCATATTGTTTATTTCTCGAATAAAGATCGGTCATTTTAGTGGGAATTATTACTGTATATGTAACAATAACAATGACGAAAATGGGCATCTGGGGAAATAGTTTGATTGCATTAACGGTTTTTGTTGGTAAGTCAACACAGCTAAATAATAGATGCCAACAGAAGCTTTTCAATAACCATTCTCCTGGACCTGGTTTCATACTCGTTGATCTTTTATCTTCCCCAGTCAATACAATGGAATAATGAGCTTTTGAGAGCATACCTTATGATACTCCCCATCTCTTGCTTTTTCTTTCTCTGGAGACTGGATGTAATACCCCGGATTTGGGGGTTTGAGAGCGTTTAGTCCCAAATTGGTTGGGAGCTGAAGCCTCATGTGGCATATTTTCAGGTCAAGTGTTTGGATCGGAAGGGAGCCCAAGGTCAGCTGGGTCGGGTCATTACGAATCGTATTAGAGCCCGGTCATGGTCCAAGTGGTAGGAAGGATGCACTCTGGCACTACGGACACCAGGGGAGGTTATTGGGTCTATGCAACAAGGACGTTGCACATCCCTAAGGGAGGAAGATTGTAATACCCCAGATTTGGGGGTTTGACAGCGTTTAGTCCCACATTGAGCTAAAGCCTCATGTGGTATATTAACACCCATCTAGGAACTACATGGTACCTTTTTAGGTATACCTTTTTAGGCCAAGTGTTTGGGCCGAAAGGGGTCCATGGTCAGCTGGGTCGGATCGTTACACGTTACACTGGAAGAGTCGTATCCAGATACACTACTTGTTTGACAATAAATCTCCGATCATATTCGCGTGAATGTGTATCAAGGATGTGCAGCTTTGATACACTAGTTTGCAGCTTTGATACACTAGTTTGAACAATTCATTAATACATGGAGAGAGAGAGAGAGAGAGAGAGAGAGAGAGAGGGGGAGAGAGAGAGTGTTCGCACGTCTTATTGGCACTCCTAACTGTTGAACTTTGTGTTGGGATTCCACCCAAGTGGAGTGGTGTGCGCGAAGCACAAGATAACTCCTCACCTTATTTCCTTGAGAGTGTTAGGATTTCCTTGTCTAGTCTATATATATGCATGTATAAAGTGTAGGAAAAGTGTGCCATAATGTGAGGGAGAGGCTGAGGCGAGCGTGGGGGGCCGGGTTGTGGCCTCCCGGAGAGGAACCGGCATATGGTTCTCGGAGAGTTTTTTCATCGTTATTGTATATTGTGTGAATATATAATCAAAGGGAGTTTTTATGTGAAATCACTGCGTGATTGTATGTGTGGTGTCCCTCATGATCCCAACAATTGGTATCAGAGCGGGGTTGAAGAAGAGGGCCACCGGAAAAACCACAGGTTCGATTTTTTAGAAAAAAAAGGTGCTCAAGAACCTTATGTTTTGTCACCTGAGGAGGTTGCAGGGAAAAGCTTATCAATGTTTACAGCAAAAGCTTATCAATGTATATTTGAAGAAAGAATATCAAAACTGTGTGCACATCGAAGCAACAATCAGCAAGGTCAAGAATTCACCTCAACAGAGTGCAGAATCGTAAGTACTGTCAGAAAAACACTTTCCCTTGCACAATCACCCCCCAAATAAATAGAATGTAAACAAGAGACGAGCATCTAAAGCACGTTAATACTTTCTTTTGCAGCCTAGATTGTGGTGGTGTTGTATGCTACATAATACAGCAGTATGTCAAGAATGACCAAATTGCTGAATCTCTTTCCAAAGAAGAGTGTGACAACATGAGAGCAACCATGTTAAATGCATTCCTCACAGATCCAGGAAGAATGTGGGACACTAGTCCCCAAAATGGGGAAGAAGAATGGGACCCAAAAACATGTTTCATCGATCTTCTTTTATGGTTAGATATCGTGTGTTCTTTAACTTGTTGGTTTTTTGTTTTCATGCTTTCATTGCAGATGATGCAGTGAGGCTCAAATTTTGCAATTTCGCTGTCCAGTGATGTATAAAAGGGAAAAGGAAAAGGAAAAGGAAAAGGAAAGAAGAGATACACTTGCACATATGATGAAGTTTTTAAATCAGTAGCTTTCCATATGCTTTTAGAAGTTTTAGTATTTTGACAAACAGTTAGGGATTAGTGGAAATCTATTTGGTGCTTTTAGGTTGTTAAATTGGAATCAGTTAGTGATCAGTTCCTTTTCTCTCTTTGTCTCTCTAAGCATTTTATATGGTTGAGAATGTTCTCAAACATGATTGCTTGAGGTGTCTTTGT
Organism: Rhododendron molle; assembly: GCA_025413875.1. NCBI lineage: Eukaryota > Viridiplantae > Streptophyta > Magnoliopsida > Ericales > Ericaceae > Rhododendron > Rhododendron molle. The sequence continues at coordinate 27,896,106 of CM046391.1, forward strand.
GTATAAGGTTTTCTATTGGTTGTCTGAATGTGGTATTATGTTATTAGATGGTTTCATTGTGCTGCCCTACTCTCTCTGTCTCTACTGAGAATATTCTCAAACAGAATCCAAGTCGGTTCTAAGCCTTTTTTATGATTGAAAATGTTCTCAGACAAAATTGCTTGAGATACTCTCCCTCTTTGGGTCGTCCAAATGCGGTATTATGTTCTTAGATGGTTTCATCGTGCTGCCCAAATCTCTGTCTCTCTCTCTCTCTCGCTCAGTGCTGAGAATATTCTCCAACATAATTCAAGTCAATTCTATGCATTTTTTATGATTGAAAATGTTCTCAAACAGACAAGTCAATTCTTGGCAATTCTACGGTGACATAGATGATGCCTAAAGGTCGGAGTTTGTCCTGAATTATGCGTATAATGTGCCTAAGAAACCATTAGTTAACAAGAAGCACGTTCAAAGTTAGTTCTAAGCACAATCTGAGAATGTTCTCAAAATCTAAACAAAGTAACACCTCTTAAAAAACAATTTTTTCTACTAATATATTACTTTTGCCAATTTTTTGAAAGGGATGACAACGTTCTCATCATCATAGTTTTGTTGTTTATAGAGCTATTTTCAATGAGTCGTACCATAGATACACCATTGGTTGTGTACTAAAAATGTACAACAAATTAGTATACATCATGGTCTGTTTTTCAGTTTCCTGTAGAGAACTTATGATTGAGAACATTCTCAAACTCTGTTTTTTATGGCATCGGGGATGGTGGTTTTGAAATGCTGACATAGATGATGCCTAAATTGGTTTCCTAGCATGCTATGTAACACACTTTTCCTTCTAATTTTTAAAGGAAAAATAAGAGAATAAGAAATTGGTGCACATCAACAAACTCAGTACTGAGGATATTCTCAAACAGAATTCAAGTCAATTCTAAGCATTTTTACGATTGAGAATGTTCTCAAACAGGATTTCTTGAGATATCTTTGTGTCTGCGATGGCGGGAGCCTTGTGCACTGGGTTTGCCCTAAAATAGGTTGGTCGTGTTTTCTATTGGTTGGCAAGAAAGGTTAATGAAAAGGGAAAATAAGCCGATTTTGAAAAAAGGTTCTCAAAGTATCAACTAAGAAGCACACAGACACGTCTACCGGCTGCAATTATTGACGTTTCAAAGGGGATGAGAATGTTCTCATCATCATAATTTTGTTGATCAAAACTTGTGATTGAGAATGTTCTCAAACTGTAAGTATTTTTCTGATTGAGAACATTCTCAAACTCATTTTTTGTTGGCATCGGGGATGGTGGTTTTGAAACGGTGACACAGAAGATGCCTAAAGGTTAGAACTTGTCCTGAATTGTGTGTAATGTGCCTAAGAAACGATTAATTAACACGAAGTACGTTCAAAGTCACTTCAAGGACTTAAGCATAATCTGAGAATGTTCTCAAACCCTGTACAAAGTAAAAATCCTAAAAAAAGAAGAAGTTATTTCTACTAATTTTTCACCCTTGCCAATGTTTTTTAAAAAGTGAAGAAAAGGTTCTCATCACCATAGTTTTGTTGATTAAAGAGCCACCGCCATTTTCAATGAGTCAGACTATGGGTACACCAATGGTAAATACACTACAAAGAATACAGAGTTCAATAAACGTGTGCAGAATTTCCTTGGCAGAGTAAGTACATCCAAATATGAACTTCATTTCCTTGGCAGCGTTAGTATATCCAAATATGAACTTGTAACAAAATCCTTGGCAGCATAACTATCCACATCCCTTAAGACAGAGGACAAAGCTGAAAAGTGATTGAAGTAGTTATTAATATACAGTGTAGAGAACTTGCTCAAGAAACAAAATACCAGAATACAGAATGTAAACCTGAGAACATTCTCAATATCCAACAAAATCATAGCGACAACTGCCAAAAAGACTTCTCAAGCAACTATAGACACTTTATTCTCGGAAAACACTCAATATCCAACAAATACAAAATGACAACTTGCTAAAAAAATGGTAAATTCTCAAATTGTCACGCCCCAAAATCGGGAACATGACCGGCCGTGAACCATGAAGCAATCATGGAACACGAAGCCTAATTAAAAATATTTTAACTACTCGAACTATTAAAGAAAGACTGGATATTTTATTACAATAGAATGCGTGACTCCAAACCAATATTTTTTTAAGCAAAATGACACAATATCTCATATTTTCCAATCTCCAAACTCCACAATGAACTGCCAATTAATAAAAGTGCGGAAGCCAATAAATAAAAGTGCGGAAGCGGTTTGACATGATAAAAGAAATAAAAATGCAAACGCCATAGAGGTCCAAACACAAGGTCCCGACAACGCCGCAGAGTCCACTACAATGCCCCATGCACTAACCTGAAAAAAAGGGTGGAATAAATCCGTCAGCTGACGAGCTCAGTGAGTAGTTAAGCATGCTAAGAGTAATAATACAAAGTGGCATACGTATAAATGAACAATAAGTCATGAGGGTTCCAAAGAAGTAGTTTCAAATTGATAAGGGAGATAGATGGTTCAACGAATACTATCAACAAACCAAATATTGAACAAAGGGTCAACAACTCAACAAATAGTATCCATAAGATGAATAACGGATTAACGAATAGTAACAACCATAAGATGAATAAGGGATTAACGAATAGCAACAACAATAATTGAATCACCACAATAATTATACCAAACAACGAGTCCAAGAACATCCAAACGACGAACAATGACAACAGAAGTCTAAATCGAAGTGGGAACCACATTAACCAATGACCAATTACCAAATGCCAAATATTTTCTCAAGGCTTAGCCTATTGGATCCAACACCGTACTTAGAGTCATCACATGATGGCGACTCAGACCTTTTCTCTCTGAGTTACGGCAAAGCGTTGAGTCATAGGGTTTTTCACAAGTCTTTTTCCTATCTGTTGAACACTAGAGTTACAGGGTACTTCACAAGTCTTTTCCCTAGCGGCCAAAGTCACCACGATATATCACGAGTATTTTCCTTGGACTTTAACAAATATAAACACAATCTATTGTCCCAACACATAAGAACAACGATGAACCGGAGTCACCTGACCGGCCATGATTATTCCCCGTGTCGTTGCATAGTCACAATAATATCATGGAGTCGATGAATCGACGACAATAAAAGTAAGTGCAATCGATCAATCACAAATATTCTCAATTAACCTTGTATGCCAAAGGGTACGTCAATTGTCAATAATTATTATGAGAGCAACAAATAAGAATAATTATCATCAAATCACAACGAATAACGAATTGTTAAGAATAGATTGGCCTTAGAGGATTTCAAATGTAACGCCCCGAATTTTGGGTACGTTAAATAAACATTTTTATTGAATAAATTAAGGAGAGTCTAGCTCATTATTACAACATAAGTCTCACAAGAGTACTTTTATTCAAAAGAGGGGATGATCTAAGGTTAACTATTGCTCCGCCTCTTCCTCCATTCTTGCAAGCTCCTCGGCTCCAAAGGCCTCCAAGGTGTACTGTTCCTGCTGCTCATCTATGAAATCTGACACATTATACCAGCGTCGCCCCCAGTATAATATGTCAGGGTCACCAAAAAGGTAACACCGTGAGCTACAGAAGCTCAATAGAATAATCCAACCCGCTAACCCATAACTTACAACAAAGAGTCATATAAATAATTACACATGCTCATAAAACAACATAATCAACCATGATACATCCGCATTCACTATCTTGCTTACGTTGGTGTCATGCCTTTCTTGGTTTCTCCTACGCGACTCATCGTATTGTGTCACCATTTTATTTCGAAAATCATTTCTCATTCAACGGGCTACCAAGTCCGGCCACGTTACAAAATCTTGCATTGGCTCATCTCCGCGGATAACCAAGCCCAATTACCAATGAAGCTACCACGTCCGGCTCCATTAGCAATCTACACAATGGGCTACCAAGTCCGGCCTCATTGTGGTTTTCGCAAGTCCGCACAAAGGGCTACTAAGTCCGGCCACCTTGCGGGTTTTCACAACTCACATAAGGCTACCAAGTCCAGCCATTATGTAGTCTCAAAATCCTTTTTATCCATATCAACCACTCCTTAAGTGTCATGTTTCTACTTTTCGGTTCTCGTGTCTCGTAATCATGCATAGACTCCGCGGTGGGACAAATCACTTTAAAGAAATCTTGAAACTAAACTAGCAAGATCATCCAACTCTATATTACCTACTCGTACTCAAATTATTGCTTAAAGCCACTTATGTTTTATCAGCAACAAGTAATGCAACGATTATACATACATGTTCATATTCATCCTCAAGACAATAATATATTACGAAAAATCCGTTCTTTCTTCCTTTGTGGGATTTTCAAAACCACATATGGTTATTGACGTAGAAATTCATTATTTGACATGCTCATTCTTCTTAAGTACTTTAGTAGAACAAGTTTTTGCTAACTAGCTTTGATACCTTAACCGTTTAACTCATGTTTAGAAATTTACTACGCATACTTAAGGTAAGTATAATCCAAGCAAGTACATAGCATGTCCATAACCATTACTTAAAGCATAACGCCACATGTGCGGACGCCTGGGTGGTAATCCACCATATGCTTTGTTATAATACCACAAGTAATACAAGCAATGGAATATAAGCTTATAGTTAAGTTAAAAGATCAACATGCGATTACTTCTACACGACGTTATATCTTAAGTCGATTCTAATCATGCTTAATCATCCAATATTAAGTTTACTAACTATCATGCATCCAACGTTCTAAAACATAAACTATCATTATCATGCATACTAACTAACATAAGTACATATACTTTGGAGAAATGAGTACGGAAGATTCTACCTTGATCCGAAACTAGTCGGGGCCGAATAAGCTAGGTTGGAAATTCCTACGGACGGAGTAACGGCTTAGGAGGTGGCCTTCGTTAGCTTCGAAAGAGAAAGGTTTCTCTCGAAACTTGATCTTGACTACTAGACTACTACTTTTGGATCGAAAGGGTGGTCGTAGGGCGGTTTAGTGGCGGCACTAGAGGTGTTTCTTGAAGCCTAGGGAAGAACCTCAAGAACACTCAAGAACACTCAAGAACAAAGCTAAACTACAAGAATACTTATGCTTCCTAGAGAGAAAAGTTGGAGGTTGGAATGGTGTGTGTTAAATGAGAAGGATGGAGTCCTATTTATAGGCAAGCAAGGGCTCTCCCTCCCCCTCATTGGCCGGCCTTCTCTCTCTCTCCAAATCCCATGGATTTTGTCATGATCCAAGTGATGTCATGCCTTGAAAGACCATCCAAAGACTTTCCTTGTTCTTCCTTCCAAACAAGGACTAGGTTTAATCTATTCTAATGGGGTTTTGGTCCAATCAAGTCCTTGGAAATTATAGGAAAATGGATTTGGTTGTCCTTTGGAGTGAGAGCACAAGAAACCCTAGATTTCATGGTACATTGTGATGCAAGAAAGTCTAGATTTGGTTTGTACTTGGATTGGCCAACAAGGATGGATTAGATGCAAGAGTACATATGCACACATCACTCTCTTTCTCGCTCTCCCATCCGAATTCTCTCTCTCTCTCAATCTCTCTTTCGGCCTCTCTCTCCTCTCTCTCTCTCTCTCTCTTTGGTACATTGTACTATGTATATTTATATATATATACAACTATATATATATACAAGGACAAGATGGCCTATGCTAGGTCAATCCACTTGCACACACATATCACACTCTCTCTCTCCCTCTCCATCCGAATTGTCTCTCTCTCTCTCAATCTCTCTCTCGGCCTCTCTCTCCTCCTCTCTTTCTCTCTTTGGTACATTGTACTATGTATATTTATATATATATACAATCATATATATATATAATAAAAGGACAAGATTGGGATGACAAAGGAAAGAGTGAAGATTTAGGCTTGGAAGGATTGTACAAGATTTGAAAAATGCATTTAGGACATTTAGTACATAGATTTTGTAGGAAAAGATCACTAAGGTACAATGGAAGAGCTAGGTCAATTTAAGGTACCATCTCTCTCCCTCTCTTTCCTTCTCTTTCTCTCTCTCTCTCCCTCTCTCTCTCTCTCGGGTCTCTCTCTCTCCTCTCTCGGCACTCTCTCTCCTCTCTCCCTCTCTCTCTCTCTCTCTCTCTCCCACTTGTTTGTACTATAAAAGAGTATACATATACTAATATATATATATATATATATATGTACTTTGGGTTATTCATAAAATTCACATTTTTAAGTAATATAGGTTTTCTAATTATTATATTCTAATACACACATGCACATATACAATATAATATATATGTATATCTATATATATATATATATATATATATATAAGTACATACATATAATATGTAAAGTCTAGTACTTCTCAATCTAGGCTAGGTATGGGAGAATCCCATATCCAATTAAGTATTCTACTTCATCCAAAGTACCATGTACTAACCTAATGTACAAATTGTATTTTAATTAAATACACACATGGCAAAATCTAGTATTTTAATCAACTTAGTACATGATTGTCAAGATTAACTATTATCCAATGGATAATACTTTCCCTAGCAGTCAATAACTAATGGGTAATGGTGGCTAGGATTCTAATCTATCGTCCAATGGATAATAAACCTCCTAGCGGTTATTATCCAACGGTTAATACTAAAAAGTCTAATACTTGTAATTAAGCACTAAACTAATCTAATCTCGTACTTAGGGAGATTAACCAAGGTTTTCCTATTATCTACTGGGTACAAATTTGCCTAGCATGCATCGTCCAATGGATAAAGACAAAAAGGGTCAAATGGTCCATCTAGGGTTAGGAAGAAGTGATTAGGCTAAATGGGCATTAGGCTATTCTAATTAATTGGTTAAAGACTAACGATACTTAATCTAGGCTTTCATTGCTCGAGTGGTATTTCGGTTGTAATTAGTAGGAAATCGCCTAATAACGAAATATTAAAGTCCGACGGCCAAACGCCAAGGCAATGCGTGAGCGTGCAAGGCAAACTGGTAGCAAAGCTGGCACAAGCGGTGACCAAAGCAGCAGAGCCAACAGCTGGTCAAGGCAGCGGTCGAAAGCAATGCCAAAGGTGGTACAACAAAGGCTAAGGCCGGCACAAACAAGGCCAAGGCAGCCCGGTGGCCAAGCGGCGGCCAAAGCAGCCCGGTGGCCAAACAGTGGCCAAGCGGTGGCCAAAGCAGCCCGGTAGCCAAACAGTGGTCAAGGCAGCCCGGTGGCCAAGCAGCGGCCAAGCGGCGGCCAAAGCAGCCCACAAGCAAGGCGGTGGCCAAGGCGGCGTGAGCATGGCCAAGGCGGCGTGAGCATGGCCAAGGCGTAGCCAAGGTAGGGCCAGAGTAAGGCAGCCCAGCAATGCCAAGGCAAAAGCAAGGCGTGACTCGATGCCAAGGCAGAACCCGATGGCAGCCAAGGCAGAGCAACCCGACAGCGACCCGACGCTTAGGCGAGGCAGATGCGTCAGCGAGCCGACGCCAAGGCAAGGCAGGCGCGTCAGCGAGTCGACGCCAAGGCAAGGCAGTCAAGCCAACGGTAGTTAAGGTTCGCTAACTTACTATACTTGCTAAGTAGGATTTCTAGTCAAGAAATATAATTTAAAGATTTTCGAATAAAAATGAGATTTTTATTAGTCAGTAACGACCGATTTTTGGTTATGGAAATAAAAATCCAAGTGATAAAATCAAATTCAATTTTTTTAGCGAAATTTTTATTGACCAAAAATCAGGGTCGTTACATCAAAAGAAGGGATCACATGCTTAACCACTCACCTCGATGTCTGAACGAATGCAACCAAATACGAAGTGTGGCACTAATCGGCTATTCTAAATCACAAATAAAGAAACATATAAAACTATAAGTATGCATAACTATTAGTCTAACATTACTATTATGATTACTATACAATTAAATCTAACACTTAATTACACCACCATTTCCTGAACACATGCACACCCAACAAAACCCACTGCCAATGCCATTATCCAATAGCCCCCTCACAAACCACTTTTCTCTCATCTCGACACATGCACACACTAATCTCACCATTGCAGCCCCTCGATTCTCTCTCCTCTGCCTACTCGCTACACCAAACAAAACCCCATTGTTTCCAAATTCAGGCCCCTAATTCTATGTGCTTATATAACCATAAACAATATACCTAGCAAGGAAGAAAAAGAGACGATGAAAACATTAAGCTTACCCGACGATTTACTGATCCGAAAACTACCAACGAACTCTCAACTGCAGCTGCTCTTTCACATCGGAAGTCTACATGGGTGATCTTGGGCATATAACAAACCTTATGGGCCACTACTAGTACCTTGTGCTTAAGCTTTTAGGCTATGTAGTGTGGCTTGTGGATCAAAAATCAAGGTACTGTGCCAGTGGTCTGCTTGGGGCATTACAATGGTATCAGAGCGACCCATGTACACGACCATGTGGGTTATGGCACTAGTAAACAGACCCGTGGAAGGCCGTGGTGACTTTGGTCTCTAGGGAATAGACCCAGGGGAGGCTGTGGTGACCCTAGTGCTCAACCCCTCGCGAGGGCGCGAGGTCATAAAGGTGGGAAGATTGTAATACCCCAAGATTTGGGAGAAGTGAGTTCTTAGTCTCACATCGGAAGTCTACATGGGTGATCTTGGGCATATAACAAACCTTGTGGGCTACTACTAGTACCTTGTGCTTAAGCTTTTGGGCCATGTAGTGTGGCTAGTGGATCGAAAATCTAGGTACTGGCCAGTGGTCTGCTTGGGGCATTACATAAATCATACTCAAGAAACAAAAAGAACGGTTGTCTCCACTGCATCAACGACTCTTTACAGGTTGCTTTGTTGAGGTGTCCAATCTTCCCGCACCGCCCCTAAGTCACTTTGAGCGTCCTTGCATCCATGGAAGAGATTCTTTCTGTTCATGGCCTTCCTGGTGGTCTTTTACACAAGTGAGGAAAAAGAACATCATCCTCCTTTGGAACAAAATCATTCTTGGACAAGGTGGGGACAGGATTGATCCCCTTTGAATAGGCCTCTCGATAACTCTCAACATGATAGTACCGATCAACATAATCATACAGATTTTTTCCACTGCGCTTCAAAGTGCAAACGGCATGAGCGCAAGGGAAGCAATTAATTTGCCATTCACAACAAGACATCTTTACGCTTCGTATATGATTTTCCATATAAATTGATTGTGATTTGGCAAAATCGAACTAGAGAAATTGATTGTGGTCAAATTCAACCTAATTCAAGTTTGATCAGGTCAAATGTAATTCTAGGTAAACTCAAATCGATTTTAAATTCAACCTAATTCAATTCTAGCACATGAGAGAGAGAGAGAGAGAGAGAGAGAGAGAATTAAACCTCAATTAAAACAACTCAATATGCAGAGATTTGAAGCGAAATCGATCTAGGTTGATCTGAAGCGAAATCGATCTAGGTTGAGATGAAGTGAAATCCCAGAGCCCATCGCAAGCAACTCGCAGAGCAAAATCGTAGAGAGAGAGAGCCGTCGAGAGAGCGTGTGAAACTTCAGGAAATTTGATGTGTGGGGGTATAAAAGTCATATCCCACTCCAGGGTGAGTTAGTGGTAAATAAGATTTGCATAATACCTCAATGGGAACTAGAGGTCGAAGTATACGTGATGTGTGTGCAAGTCGAATTTTGATCAAATTTGAAAAAAAATTGATCAAACAATAAGCAGAAAGCATTTGTGCAAATTTGATCAAAATTCGACTTGCACATACATCGCGTGTGCTCCGACCTCTAATATTAACCTATTGTGACCGATAAATAATAATAACACAACCATCACGTCAATTGAAATATTTATAAATTGTGATAACAATTAGCAATCAAAATGCAGAAAACAGTAAATTAAACAGTGTATGCAATCAAAATGACAAACATCGTCATCTCTCTCCTCAATTTTGTATGTTCTGTCAAAATTTGATAAAACAAACAAAAAGTGGGAGCAAAATTCAACTTACACACGTATCGCGTGTGCCCGACCTTTAGTAGAATTTAAAAGGCCAATCCAAAGTGAAAAGTACCAAAAAAAGAAGATGAAAAATACAAACCTCTATGATTTCCTCACTATGCGGTGACTTAACTGAACTCAAAACGCTAATTCTACACCCAGTCTCCTTCCTAATCTTCTCAACAACCTTCCCTTTTTTCCCAATCACCGCCCCCGCCGACAACGACGGTGAATGCATGGCTCGCACGAGGGGAGTCTGGTGTCGTGCTTGACTTGCTGATGACGCCGCTGATGTGGGAGGAGTGGCAGAGGAGGCGGAAGAGGATGTGGCCTGCGGGGGCTTGACGGTTGGAAGAGGTGCTGTTGGTGGCGGCGGCGGAGGGAGAGTGGTGTTGTTGGGTTATAGCATATGGAAGAGGTGCCGTTCGTGGAGAGGAGATTTTGGTGGTGATTAAAGGAACCGTCCATTATTAAGTCGAACTCAATTTCCATACTCTCTTTACGTGCAGTCTGCACATAGTGAGGGTAACTGTTTGTGGGTAGTTTTTTTTTTAAATGTCCAATGTACCCTTACAGTTAACTGTTTTGTTTTGTTTTTGGTTTTTTTAAGAGGGCAGCAATGGGCAAGGAAAATACATGACATGATTTCAAAAAAGGGAAACACCAAGGGATGCTCTCCCTTTATATATTAGAATATTAGAATAGATTAGAATAGATAGATGCATTATTTTCATTAAAAAAATTAGGCAAACCCAGCTTCTAGCGTTGTCCATTTGTAGTAACAGTACTTCGAGATGTGACAACGGGTTCAGATTAAGTTTTTTTTTTTTTGGCCTCACTGTCATGAAATTAACAAACCAAAAGCCACACAACATACTCACTGAAGCGTTTTATTGAACACGTCAAAGACAATCCATATATCAAACAGAGGACCCATTTGACAATTTGAATTTGACAAAACTCACATCCCTCTCCCCGCATATCCTTCTTTTTCTCCCCCGCTCATCCTACTTTCTTTTCCACGTAGCCCTTTTCAGGTTTTCTTTTTGTGTAATACTACCTATCCTAATGCATGATGGGCACGTGAATTATAGAAACAGGAGTTGGGAAATTTACTAATGGGAAAGAAGATTGTGAGAAAATGAAACAAAAGAAAGAAAGAACTCTTTCATCTACTAAAGGGGCAAAATGAAAGTCTACTCTAGCTCACAAATAAGGGAGAGAAGATTGAGAGTGAACAAACCTGAGATGGTGGAAAGGTGGGTGATCTGCAGAAATTTGCCGGAAGAAGCAGCGAGGGAGAGGACGAAGAAGCAGGCAGGGACAAAACTTTTTGGCAGTTACAGCTTGTGAAGAAGAAACGTGAAGGAAAGAGAACTGTGTACGTGAACAAGAGGGGTGGAAGAGAAGAAGAGGGGAGTTCTGGCTGAGTTCACATAGTGGAGAGCAGTTGAAGAGCAGTTGAATTTTTAAACATTTTGTTCACACATTTGATGGGTATTTTTGGAAATGAAAATACATGACAGTGAGACATCAAACTGGTGCTCTCCCTTTATATATTAGAATAGATATTTTTTGTTTTTCTAGACCTACAGATAAAAAGCCGAAATATCAATGCCCTGTTACTCTGTGACTCCTGGGTCACATTGCAGCCCAAAGGACTTTCGTGGGCCTGTAGATATTGAGAGCAATGATGATACTTATTGGTGTGCATGTGTGGCCTAGGAGCCTAGAAGGTCTTGAAAGAATGGTCAGCGGAACTAGCGCCGTGTGTGCTTTGTGAAAGGTGAAATGTTCAAAGACTGAGAGCTCGATAGGTCCTGAAAGAGACGGTTAGCGGAATTAGTGCTTTTGGGTGGCGAAATCTGAATTTAGCCTGGGAGCCCGGTAGGTCCTGAAAGCTGATCAGCGGAACCAGTGCTCGAGGAAATAAATGGAAAGTGGAATCGGTACTTGAAAAATGAGGACATGGATTACGATACGCTGCGACGATGATAAACTCTAACAAGACATTGACACTTTATCTGATGATTTGATTTTTATGAGATGAATTGTTGACTCCTCAAATTTACCATTCAAAGTTATATACTATTTTTGTTAGTATAAGGGACATAGGGGTAGAAGTTAGCAACTGAGTTCAATTGCTCATCGGATCTACTTTTTTTGGACCTGGCATCTTATGCCAGATAACAGAGACGGATAGGAAGAGTACTACAGTCTAGAGGAGTTTGGTGTAGGACAGATGGTTGCAGAAGAAGACGGATGCCCTGAGTAGTAGAAATTATCTTAGTACCCTTTCCAAAATTTGGAATAATGTAATTTGAATTTATAAGACTATTTGGATCTGTACTGACTTAATTAGCCTCTTTATTTAATAAATGACAAACTATGTTTTAAAATTTATTTATTTAATGTTCCAAAAAATCGGGGCATTATAACTTGGTATCGTAACTTAAGGTTCAAACCCTCGGCCTTGGGTAGATTGGGTAAATCACTTTCCGAGAGCGTAAACTTTAATTATTAATCATAATAATTTCTTATATTACCCTAAAAAAATTATAATAATTTCATTCTAAACTGTAAGTATTATTCAGTCGTCATCCGACTTAGGCTCCAAAAATGTACAGTGAGAAAGCATAGGTTTTACATGTTCGACTTGTATATGGCACTGTAGACACCCCAATTTGGGCTTCCAGATTAGTTTACTTACAGTATTTGATTCCTCGATGGTGAATCGGATCAAGAATATCTTGGGAATGTCGAGTGTTTGCAAAACGCTTGAACCTAACCTAGCCAAAAAGCCAAAAAGCCACACCCAATTGGTGTGCGCAACTCCGGCACTAGCGTACTCAGGTCAGGCTGCCAGGTGGTCAACAGTCAAAGTTTGACCGTTGACCCACGTGCGCCAGAGTGCAACCCGCGCGCGCCAGAGCGCCATGCGTGCGCGCCGGTCATAACCTGTCCCCATCACCTTTATCAGCTAGGAGGCTCAGCCACCAAGTAACTCTCAGCCAGCCTCGTGGATTGGCTGAGCTCCTCTCTTTGCACCATATCTACCTTCCTCCCTCCCTATATATACCCCCCACGGGTCTTCCATTAAAAGGGGTTCCAAAGAAAGAAAGTTGCCAAAGTTCAAGCAAAAAAAGGGCATACAACCTTTAAAACACTTGATACTCTCTCACTTAAGTTATCTTCATACACTTATTTTTCAAGCTCTATCACCTTGTTCAATCTCAACCTCAATTCAAAGTTCAAATATTTCTCAAACCTCAAAGGCCAAAGGTATAGCTTACCTTTGTTCTGCTCTCTGTTCTGATCCGTGAGGGGGCCTGGTAGGGTCAAGACTATTAATCAATACCACCTGGCTCTAAAGCTAGCAAGGTTTCAAAAACTGAAGAGGTAAGAACGAGCGCGCATCGGTCCCAAGTTCGTGCGCGCCACTTAGTGGCTGTGGGCGCAAGTCTGCGTGGGGATTGGTGTCTTGCTGTTTTGATGCATTTCTTTTCATATAGATCACTGTTAAGCATGCTAATAACCAGTTTACTGCTTTCCTAGTTAAAATGCTAGCTATATTTCGATATGCATATTTGCTGCTGTGGAGTACCCCTGGGAGCTTTTTGGACCTGTCCCAGAATCCAGAAAAGTGTAAAACCAAACACTGGAATGTTGACTCCTACCCGCGCGCGCCAAGGCGCAATACGCGCGCGCAGGAGCAGTCTCTTTCCAGTGAGTGGTGTTTGCATTGCGTAACTTGGCTTTAGGCCTCTGTTTTGTCCACACAGTTAATGGGCTGTTTTGTTAATTTGTAGGGCTTTTCAGCCTTTAAACTGTATATTATGCTGCCTGTCAACTGCTTGGTTTGTCTTGGGTGTGCACTAGTCCTTCCAGAGCCCAGAGGGTTTGAAAATAAGAGCTGTGGGTTTAGGCTTACTGGCGCGTGCAGGTCTTGTAGTAGCGCGCACATGTTTGGTTAGCATGCAGTGACTTGATCAGTGCATACTGGTTTTTTCCTGCACACGTCAATCCAAACAGGTGTCTTCCAGTCTGTTTAAACTCCCACAACAGTCTATTTTCATCGTATATGAACTGTTTCAATCTGAGAGTATGCCGTCTATCACATCATGCAAACTGTTACAGTTTTAATCCCCGATTAATTGTTCCCCCCGCCCTAATTGGGTGTTTTTCAAATAAACATTGATTGTTGCTTCGTGTTGCGATTTTGTGCAAGGGAATTCACAGGTGTACTTATTCTTTTGTTTCATCTTTCAACCCACCGATATATATATATACACCTAACTGTGGGGGTTCAAATTATCGGGATCAAATCCAAGGCTCAGGTTAGGCTCCTCCCCCCGCTGCTCCGTGCTTCCGCCGCTGAGACTTGCAACAAGTCACTAGGGCTTGAACAGCCCAGTGACCCTTCGACGATCAAGTTAGATCTCAGGGGAAAGTGTATAAGTCTAGGGTTAGGAAGAAAGGCATACCTCTCTCAAGTGAATATCCCTTTGTATTTATAGACCTAGGTTTACTTGGCCTCCAAGCTAGCGCGTGGAGGTCACGCTCGGGTAACCGCCTCGGGTGATGTCATAGATGACGCACCGGATAAGGCGGTTATGGAGCACATGGCCAAGTCAGCCCTTTGCGAGGATTCTTCTCGATGTTGTCTCATCAGACACTGGAGGCTTGCTCAGGAGCCCTCGGTGCTGCGTTTTGGGGGTCGGTACGGAGCCCTCGGTGGTATGTGTCCGGGGTGGGTATAGAGCCCTCGGTAATATGCCTCCGGGGTCGGTATGGAGCCCTCGGTAATATGTCTCCAGGGTAGGTACAGAGCCCTCGGTAATAAGTCTTCGGGGTCGGTACCTAGCCCTCGGTGGTATGTCTCCGGGGTAGGTATAGAGCCCTCGGTAATAAGTCTTCGGGGTCGGTACCTAGCCCTCGGTGGTATGTCTTCGGGGTAGGTACAGAGCCCTCGGTAATATGTCTTCGGGGTCGGTACCTGGCCCTCGGTGGTATGTCTCCGGGGTAGGTACGGAGCCCTTGGTAATATGTCTTCGGGTCGGTACCTGGCCCTCGGTGGTATGTCTCCGGGGTAGGTACAAAGCGCTCGGATGCCCTCGGTAATATGGCTCAGGGGGTCGGTACGGAGCCCCATTTATCCGGGCCACTACAATAGCCCCTCAACTTCTCCCGACCTCTTATTGGTTTGGGAGGAGTTGACAAGTAGTATGGCCGAATGTTCTGATGTGTACCAAGCCCCAGAGAGATGTGTCGATACTCATATCCGTTGTTCGTCTATTTCGTGGGTTCAGCTTTGGGAAACTGAGGCACGAATGGGTTCGGTCGGTTTGTGGGCTCGACTTTGGAAAACCGAGGCATGGAAGGGTTTCGTTGGTTTGTGACTTCGGCTTCGGGAAACCAAGGCACAAAGGAGGCATGGAAGGGTTTCGTCGATTCGTGGGCTCGACTTCGGGAAACCAAGGCACGAAGGAGGCACGGAAGGGTTCCGTCGATTCGTGGGCTCGACTTCGGGAAACCAAGGCACGAAGGAGGCACGGAAGGGTTCCGTCGATTCGTGGGCTCGGCTTCGAGAAACCAAGGCACGAAGGAGGCACGGAAGGGTTCCGTCGATTTGTGGGCTCGACTTCGGGAAACCGAGGCACGAAGAGGCACAGAAGGGTTCCGTCGATTCGTGAGTTTGGTTTTAGGAAACCAAGGCACGAATGAGGCACGGAAGGGTTCCGCCGATTCGTGGGCTCGGCTTCGGGAAACCAAGGCACGAAGGAAGCACGGAAGGGTTCCGTCGATTCGTGGGCTCGACTTCGGGAAACCGAGGCACGAAGGAGGCACGGAAGGGTTCCGTCGATTCGTGGGCTCGACTTCGGGAAACCGAGGCACGAAGGAGGCACGGAAGGGTTCCGTCGATTCGTGGGCTCGACTTCGGGAAATCGAGGCACGAAGGAGGCACGGAAGGGTTCCGTCGATTCGTGAGTTTGGTTTTAGGAAACCAAGGCACGAAGGAGGCACGGAAGGGTTCCGTCGATTCGTGGGCTCGACTTCGGGAAACCAAGGCACGAAGGAGGCACGGAAGGGTTCCGTCGATTCGTGGGCTCGACTTCGGGAAACCAAGGCACGAAGGAGGCACGGAAGGGTTCCGTCGATTCGTGGGCTCGGCTTCAGGAAACCAAGGCACGAATGAGGCACGGAAGGGTTCCGTTGATTCGTGGGCTCGGCTTCAGGAAATCGAGGCATGAACGAGGCACGGAATGGTTCCGTCGATTCGTGGGCTCAGCTTCGGGAAACTGAGGCACGAAGGAGGCACGGAAGGGTTCCGTCGATTCATGGTGTCCCTTCCCAATCCTGACTAAGTGCCTGGAGGAGTCAGAGCCGCTTCCGGCGCCGAGCCTCTCGAAGGCGGATCGCTTCTAGTATGGGTCTTTAGGGTTAGAGGAACAAGAACGTTCCCTAGGCCCTGCACCTCTTTCAATTCGACCACCCTTGGCACCAGGGGGCTCGAGACGGTATTTGACAGAGGGTCGACACTGGTGCTCAACCAGGGCCCCCCCCTTGCGACTGCAGGAGGGGCTACCACGGCTTCTTCTTCCGCCATGGCTTCCGGAGGAATGAGATGTGGAGATCTGGAGGAGATGCTTAATCTCTGCTAGCTCATCCCGGACGTGTTTGTCTCGCTCCACGACTGCTGATAAGTTGTTGATCTTCCGTTCCAGGTGGCGGATTTAGGTGTGGAGTTCGGTAGCGGCCCCAGCGTCCTGTGTTGAGGTTCCGGCTCCGACTCCAATGGACATGTGGGCCTTCCCCAGGGCACTGGCTCCGCTGGAGGCCAGGTTGTGGTCTCTGTGAGGGCCGAGTCCGAGGGTGGTTTTGCTGGGATTAGGATCTTCAACTTCCACCATAGCTGTTACAGGAAGCTTGGACGGAGCTCTTTGGAGGGAAAGAGATGAACGATTGAAAGAATGGCTGATCCCCAGCAGAGTCGCCAATTGTGGGGGTTCAAATTATAAGGATCAAATCCAAGGCTCAGGTTAGGCTCCTCCCCCCGCTGCTCCGCTCTTCCGCCGCTGAGACCTGCAACAAGTCACTAGGGCTTGAACAGCCCAGTGACCCTCCGACGATCAAGTTAGATATCAGGGGAAAGTGTATAAGTCTAGGGTTAGGGAGAATGGCATACCTCTCTCAGGTGAATATCCCTTTGTATTTATAGACTTAGGTTTACTTGGCCTCCAAGCTAGCACGTGGAGGTCACGCTCGGGTAACCGCCTCGGGTGACGTCATAGATGACGCACCGGATAAGGCGGTTACGGAGCACATGGCCAAGTCAGCCCTTCACGAGGATTCTTCTCGATGTTGTCTCATCAGACGCTGGAGGCTTGCTCAGGAGCCCTCGGTGCTGCGTTTTGGGGGTCGGTACGGAGCCCTCGGTGGTATGTCTCCGGGGTAGGTATAAAGCCCTCGGTAATATGCCTCCGGGGTCGGTACGGAGCCATCGGTAATATGTCTCCAGGGTAGGTACAGAGCCATCGGTAATAAGTCTTCGGGGTCGGTACCTAGCCCTCGGTAATACGTCTTCGGGGTCGGTACCTGGCCCTCGGTGGTATGTCTCTGGGGTAGGTACGGAGCCCTCGGTAATATGTCTTCGGGGTCGGTACCTGGCCCTTGGTGGTATGTCTCTGGGGTAGGTACAGAGCCCTCGGGTGCCCTCGGTAATATGGCTCGGGGGGTCGGTACGGAGCCCCATTTATCCGGGCCACTACACTAACAAATTAGGATTAATTAATTTCATAAAACAAAACAAAGGAGGAGAGGTAACTGTACGTGCTTTCAAACCGCAACCCCAACACCACCGCTCGCCGTTCTGGAAATTCTTCGGGTAAATTCTTCTTTCCTCTTCTCTCTCTTTTCCCTTACGTGGACCACCGCACGTGGCGGCGGTCCTGGCGGACTTTCCCATTCCGTTTTCCCCTCTTTCTGCGGCAAAACCAAAGTAGGAATAGCAGCGGCACCGCCGTTGCCATGCGGGAAGTATGCTGCGTATCTTTGCATCTAGTATAAAATTCGAATGTGTGTGTGTGAATCAAAAAGGGAGGAATCAGTGGACGTATACATATGGTGTATATTTTGAAAATTAGCACTCATTCGCACCCGACCCACTTAATAAGAACTTAAACACCAAAGATATTCTTCTCGGCAGAGAGTTCGGATTTGGGACTTGCCGCCGCAATCCGGTTTTGATTTAAGGTAACCGTAAACGAAAAGTTAGGCTGCTGTGATGTGCCGTGAGTGCGAGTAGGACGGATGTGTGTTTGGATAAACAAAAATACTAAGAGCAGAGACAATTTGCAGGGACCCGTGCAGAGATAATCGCGTTTGGTCCTATTCCAGGCCCCAAAAAAATCTAGAAAAATATCCATAAATTTTTGAATATTATTTTATAGGGCCCTGTAAAAAATCAGCTCATGCGGATATTGGTAAGTATTACTTTTGGATTCGTAGGGGCGAACTGATACTTACAGATATCCGTATGAGCTGATTTTTTACAGGGCCCTATAAAATAATATTCAAAAATTTATGGATATTTTTTTAGATTTTTTTGAGACCCAGAATGGGACCAAATGCGATTGTCTCTGCTCGGGTCTCTGCAAATTGTCTTTGCTCTTAGCAGGACTGTTGTATAAAAAGGGAAGAAACAGTAGACATATATATGTACTAGTTTGTAAATCGCCTAATTACTAAATTAGTTTGCAGTTCCTTAAGTTAAATTGGGTCAGTAGATTGAAAGAATGAGAAATCCCCAATCAATTGCAATTCTAATTAGCTTACCGATTGTATAAGTATATGTGTATCATGTAAAAACAAAGTCTTATTAAGAATGGTAGACCCATATATTATCCCTGAACCTTTGAAGCCGAGTCGGTCAACTCACGATCGAGAAGGTCTCTAGTCTTTCAATTTCTTTGTTGAACGTATCATGACACAAAGGGATTGACAAATAGGTCGGTCCGAGGCATAAGAACGAGAAGGATTGAGTCTTTTGCTTAAGCTCTCGAGAAGTCAAAGGTGAGATACTTTACCTTGGTTATATTGCTTTTTCAAGCAAATTATGTTATGTGTTTCGTAAGCCCAAAGTTAGGATATGTATACAAGTTACCAAGGAATCATGATTTGGTGAAATGATGTTTGCCTCTAATTTTATGCCATGGAAATATGGTATGAACTCTTTATTCAACGATGATGATTTTATGAGAATGGCTATGTTTAAGAAAGGATAATTCTATGAACACCTTGCCATCTGAAGGTGAAGATGCTATGATATTATGACTCTATGAACACCTTGTCATCTAAAGGTGAAGTTGATGTAACGAGACAGCGGTGTCCCGGGTCTGGTGGACGGATTTTAAAGATACCATGACCAACGAAGGGGTTATAAGGGAGGAATGTTATGTGGCACCAGCTGCCAGTGACTTGATCATTTCACATCATGTGGGGTCGCTCCCCTATTCATGCTTAGCTGTTGGATGTGCATCATAAGATTATGTGACAGTGATGTTATGTATCCTCTTCTTATGAAGTTATGAGAAAGTTATAATAAGTATGAGAATGTTATGATAAGTTATGTCAAAGAAGCTTATGAATGCTATTTCCATGGTAAAACGTATAATTCTGGTACTGTATCTCACACGAGCTGTCGGCTTATGAAAATTAATTATTTTTCTATAGGTATTGCCTAGTAGGAATGAGAAACGCTGCTGCTTGAGGGACATGTAAAGAAGGTGTTTAGTCAACGTTTTGAAAACTTCAAAGTTGGGAATTGACTACTCCCTGTTTGGCGTAAGGTCACTTTATATTGTAAAGTTTTTACATCTTTAAGGCTCTGACAGTATTTTTATGTCAATTATGCTTCCGCACTTTTAAATTTTTACAGTCTTTGCATCTCTTGGACTGAGTAATGAGGCCTTAGGTGGAGGTTAGATCCACTGGCCGGTCACGATAATCCTATCATTTTAACAACTTTTGGGATAGGGTCGTGACAGTATACTAACGACATTATTTGCTCAGAGCAATGTTCACTACTCAGACCCCAAGCTTCTCCGCATTGGGGTCTACTTTTGACATTCTTCGTTGTCATAGTTCAGGTTTATTCGTACCTATTTTTAATTTAGCTCGTAGTCACCCAAGTTTTCGTGCTTGGTTATTTTTTCAATCTTAAGGCACTTATCCATATGCCATTGTTTATGCTTGACATAGTCAAATACAACGAAGTTTTTTCGTTCTCTTACTGTTTGAGCCTAACCATGCTCAGCGAATCATCTAAGTTCATTCGTACTTAGGTAGCAGCCCAAGTGCATTCGTACTTGGCTTTTCTCAGCTTTATTCATTGCTGTCATACTAAGAGTATTCACACTTAGCCCAATCTCAACATTATTCATTGCTTTTTGCGAGGCAAATTTCCTTTAATCGCCTTTTATTGGCCCTATTCGTGCCAAGCTCTTTCACACTTAGCAGATGCTTAGCAATCTTCATTGCTCTAGCATAAATGTTTTAGCCATTACCCAAGCTTATTCACACTTGGTATGCCTAAGTGTATGCGTACTTAGGTTTTTCTCGTGCTCGTTCATACTTGGTGAACTATATAAGTTTGTCCGTACTTAGCTTCCTTTTAGTATTATTCATTTCTTTTGGCCTAAGTGTCTTCCTACTTAGCCAACCGTTACTTTTGGACTAAGTGTGTTCATACTCAGTAAGTCTTCAGCAATATTCGTTGCTATAACCTAAGTTTTCTCGCACTTAGCAATATTCTGAGTTCAATCATACTCGATTGGATTTCGACACCCTTCATGGTCTTGGCCGAAGTTTATTCGCACTCAACCGGCTACTGAGTTTGATCGTACTCAACGAATATTTCTGATGAATGCTCTTTGCTCCCCAACATGGAGGCAAAGTGTCCTTAGCATGTTCTTGCTAGGACCGAACAAGTACAATATTTGTGCTCTTACTTAGTAATCCCATTACTTGACGTTATTTTGACTGATGGCCCTTCGTGGCCAGAGTATACCATGCTCGGACGCCGATCGCAGCTGCCCAAATTTCGTGTGAGCTTCTTAAATTTTTCATACTTATCAATCTTATGTATCTCATACATAAGCTTAAGTTTTTCATTCTTAGCTTCTTCTGTGCCTAAGCGTTTCATACTTGGCAACTCTCAAGCATAGTCGTCGTTCGTGCGTGACTCGATCACGTGCTTGTTCATGCACATATAACTAAGTGTTATTAATAATCCGTTGTATGCGCATCCAAGCATAAACTTAAGTGTTTCATACTTAGCAAGTTCCTAAGTTTCTCATACTTAGTATTGTTGTGCTTACATGCACACACCCTAGTTTCGTGTGTTTATTCATACACATCTAAGCATTCGTACTTAGTCGGGTTTGTGTGTATCTTCGTACACCTCAACCGTACTCAATCCTTACCAGATTTAAATACAAACCTAGGCCCTTCGTGCCTGGCCAATTTCGTGCTTTCATTCATACTCACTTTTTATACTGTGCTTGCTCGCCCAAGAGTTTCGTACTTGGTAGCCTTGTGTGTTTATTCGTACACAGTTAAGTATTGCATACTTTAACAAATTTGCGTGTTTGCTCGTATACGTCTAAGTTTCTTCTACTTATTCACACACCTCTAAGTTTTTCATACTTAGCAAATTTGTGCGTCTATTCATACGCACCTAACTTTTTAAGATTTAGAAAAGTTGTGCGTTGTTCGTATGCATTAAATGTTTCAAACTTAGCAAATTTGTGCTTCTATTCATACGCACTTAAGTTTCTCAAACTTAGCAAATTTGTGCGTTTGTTTGTACGCACCTAAGTGTTTCAGACTTAGCAAATTTGTGCGTCTATTCATACGCACCTAAGTTTCTCAGACTTAACAAATTTATGCATTTGTTCGTACGCACCTAAGTGTTTCAGATTTAGCAAATTTGTGCGTCTATTCATACGCACCTAAGTTTCTCAGACTTAGCAAATTTGTGCATTTGTTCGTACGCATTTAAGTGTTTCAAACTTAGCAAATTTGTGCGTTTGTTCGTACGCACCTAAGTTTCTCAGACTTAGCAAATTTATGTGTTTGTTCGTATGCACCTAAGTGTTTCAAACTTGGCAAATTTGCGCGTCTATTCATACGCACCTAAGTTTCTCAGACTTAGCAAATTTGTGCGTTTGTTCGCACGCACCTAGGTGTTTCAGACTTAGCAAATTTGTGTGTTTGTTTGTACGCACCTAAGTTTTTCTGACTTAGCTATTATTTCTTATATAGTATGGAATATCCAACCACTGCTCCCCAATATGGGAATGAAAAGTTCATTTCTTTTGGGAACCATATTCATAGTTAGCAAACTCAATTTTCATTATCAGAAAAGAAAATTTTATTCGTAACTCAAACTCAAAGGAATGTTATTCATAGTCCTTTGCAACTAACTTGTAGTTTAAAAACATAACAAATGAATTTTATTCGTAACTCCTCATAATCACATAATGTTCATTGCTTAAGCCTAACTTTATTCACACTTAGCAAACTTCGGAGTATGTTCGCACTCACTCGGATTTTGGCACTATACACTGCCATGACCTAAGTTTATTCATATTTAGCCAAATTTAGAGTTTGATCGGACTCGATCAGATTTTGGCATTATTCATTGACATGGCCTAAGTTTATTCATAGTTAGCCAAATTTAGAGTATGATCGTACTCGACCGGATTTTGGCATTATTTATTGCCATGGCCTAAGTTTATTCATACTTAACCAAATTTGGAGTATAATCGTACTCAATCAGATTTTGGTATTATTCATTGCCATGGCCTAAGTTTATTTATACTTAGCCAAATTTGGAGTTTGATCAGACTCGATCAGATTTTGGCGTTATTCATTGCCATGGCCTATGTTTATTCATACTTAGCCAAATTCGGAGTATAATCGTACTCAATCGAATTTTAGCATTATTTATTGCCATGGCCTAAGTTTATTCATATTGAGCCAAATTCGGAGTATAATCGTACTCAATCGGATTTTGGCATTATTCATTGCCATGGCCTAAATTTATTTATATTTAGCTAAATTTTGAGTTTGATCGTACTTGATTGGATTTTGGCATTATACACTGCCATGGCCTAAGTTTATTCGTACTTAGCCAAATTCAGAGTATAATCGTACTAATTTGTATCTTAAGCTTCTCATACTTATTCGTACTTAAACTTGAAAAACTACAACAATTTTTCAAATTTCGTTTTATCGTTTCATTCCAAGTTTATTCATATTTGGATACACAGTCTCTCTACTCCCCAGTATGGAGGCAACTTGAGTGAGTTTGGGTCCATACTTAGCTTATTCGCGCTAGGACTGAACACCAATAAAATTTCACAATTCCGTCACAAAGCCGCTCGTAGCTGAATAATTTCTATGGAATTCTGATCATAATTCCCCTATTGCAACTCATAGCTAATAAATCACAATAAGCAATAGTTTCTACGAAATTTTGTTCATAATTCTCTTATAGCAACTCATAGCTAAAATATAAATTGCAATAAGTAATTCGACTACTTATCTGTATATTCCATGGCATATGCATTGAATTCCCATCCAAGACTTTGAGGCGATAAACTTCAATCTCAGCTATCTCTGTAACCTTATATGGTCTCTCCCAGTTCGGACCAAGCTTCCCATTCGTGGGATCTCATGCAAAAACTTCCTTAGCTTCTTAGCCTTTAGTGCTTTGGGCACTTCATAGCCCGACCAACAAGGCTTTGTATTCTACCACATCATTCGAAGCACTGAGCTTTAGCTAAACAACCAGTTCTAGCATCACATCCTTAGGAGAGCATATCATAATTCGTGCTCTTGAATCTTGAATCTTGAACTGTAAACATATAAT
Source organism: Rhododendron molle (assembly GCA_025413875.1). Classification (NCBI taxonomy): domain Eukaryota; kingdom Viridiplantae; phylum Streptophyta; class Magnoliopsida; order Ericales; family Ericaceae; genus Rhododendron; species Rhododendron molle. The sequence continues at coordinate 27,920,035 of CM046391.1, forward strand.
TTTCACTTCTCTTGATCTTGCTCGGTAGATTCCTTCCTTCATCGTAATCACTCCCTCGTGGGTTTATTACGAGAGCATCGTTGTCCGATAACTATACACTTTCTAGGTTTCTATTCGTAAAAGTGCTTGGCCTTTTGGTTCGTCGCCTATTCGAGCACTTCCTGAATTCTCCACCTTTCGTAGGCATCTATATCGGTCTTTGATTTCTTGCTCACATTTTTTCATACGTTAAGCAATTTCTGCAATACTACATTCATTCTTTTTGAGACCTTCCATACTTTCGAGTACGTTGTGATCGACTAACATATTTAGACCGATCTTCATGATCATCTAACAGATTCAGATAGGCCTTCGTGAGAGCCTAACAAATTTGCACTGCTCTGTGTGATTGCCTAACAAATTTAGACTAATAAGTGCAGTTGTATAGCAATTTTGAATTGCTCTGCATGGTTGCCTAGTAGATTCAGACTGCTCCACCCAATCGCGTAACGGATTCAGACTGTGCTGCGCTGTTGCCAAGCAAATTTAGAATGCTCTGCGCTGCTGTCGAGCTGATTTAGACTGCTCCGTAAGATTGCCCAGTACATTCGGACTGCTCTGCGCGGTCACCTAGCAGGTTTAGACTGCAATGCGCTGCACGGCAATGGAGCACATTTTGACTGCTTCTAAGGATTGCCTAGCAGATTCAGACTGCTCTGTGCAATCGCTTAGCAGGTTCAGACTGCGCTGCGCTGCTACCAAGCAGATTCAGACTGCTCCTTAAGATTGCCTAGCAAATTTGAACTGCTTTGCGTTGCGGCCTAGCAGTTTCAAACTGCTCCTTAAGATCGCCTAGCAGATTCAAACTGCTCTGCGCTGCTACCGAGCAGATTCAGACTTTGCTGTGCTGCTGCCGAGCAAATTTAGAATGCTCCGTGTTGCTGTCGAGCTGATTTAGACTGCTCCATAAGATTGCCTAGTACATTCGGACTGCTCTGTGCGGTCGCCTAGCAGGTTTAGATTGCACTGCGCTACGCGGCTATGGAGCAGATTCAAATTGCTCCTTAAGATCGCCTAGCAGATTTGGACTGCTCTGTGCAATCGCCTAGCAGGTTCAGACTGCACTGCGCTACTATCAAGCAGATTCAAACTGCTCCTTAAGATTGCCTAGCAAATTTGAACTACTTTGCGCTGCTGCCTAGCATATTCAAACTGCTCCTTAAGATCGCCTAATAGATTCGGATTGCTCTGCGCTGCTACTGAGCATATTCAGACTGCTCCTTAAGATCGCTTAGCAAATTTGAATTGCTTTGCGCTGCTGCCTAGCAGATTCATACTGCTCCTTAAGATCGCCTAGCAGATTCGGATTGCTCTACGCGAACGTCAAGCAAATTCAGATTGCTCCGTGAGAACGCCTAGCAGATTCAGACTGCTTTCACTTCCATCTCAGCATCTTGATTAGCTCCCCCAATCCTAGGAGCATACAATACTGAAGGACTTGCTCATAGCCTTACTCAGTGTTTTCTCCGGAGCACCCTTTTCCCTCTTGGATCATCTTCCATTCGTGGAGTCTTTATGCTTCTAGAAAACATTGTTGATCTTAGAGAATTACTCCAGTTCCCATAGACGATGCCAATTGTAAGGGAAAAAAATCCGCTTAGTGCTAACTCTAGCTTTTTGGTGAACAGCTTCACGTGCCTCCTCGCCGGAACCCTAGCCTTCCGCTAGAACCCTAGTTGCAAAACAGACAGGGGTGAGCACACCTTTGCCTCTCGTCGGCAAAGGCCCTCTGATGCCAAAGTTAGTATTTCGTACTCATAAAACCCTAATTCACAGTAGGTAAAAATAATGTATAACAACATCCCTCCATTCGTGGGTGTTACTTCTTATTTATAAGTGTAGGCTTACTTGTTCTCCAAGTCTCCTTCTCTGCCTACGGTTCCAATCTCATTAGGAATCCTTGCCATATGGAATTCCCTCCCATATGGTAACTCAATTATAATCCCTTTATTCATGGGAAACTTGCCTATCACGTAGAATTTCCTTTCTAGAACCTTCTGGAACAGTGATCCAGGTAGAGTTGGTCCAACGTACATCGACGGTGCACAATTACTACGGTGCACCTGTACCACGTGTTAGGCTTACTCATTGAACAGTATCACGTGTTCGGCCATACCAACGAGCACCTTCACATGGCGCCGCCTACCAGCACACCTATTAGGCATCATTGCTGAACACCCTCTGCCTACCACCATGGTGCCGCCTACCAGTGCACCTGTTAGGCATTATTACCAAGCACCTTCACATGGGGCTGCCTACCAATGCACCTATTAGGCATTATCACCAAGCACCTTCACATGGCACTGCCTACCAGAACACTTGTTAGGGTGTACCGTGCACCCTCACTTAGTGCTTTGATGTGGTCATGTGTTATGCATGTGCTCAGGCTGTGTTTCCTCTGTTTAGGAAAACCCCCTACAGGTGTGTCTTATTGTTTTGATTCATTTCTTTCCATATAGATCACTGTTAAGCATGCTAATAACCGGTTTATTGCTTTCCTTAGTTAAAATGCCAGCTATATTTCAATATGCATATCTGCTGCTGTGGAGTACCCCTGGGAGCTTTCTGGACCTGTCCCAGAACCTAGAAAAGTGTAAAACCAAACACTAGAATGTTGACTCCTACCCGCGCACGCCAGGGTGCATTACGTGCGCGCTAGGGCGCAATACATGCGCGTAGGAAGAACCTCTTTGCAGTGAGTGGCGTTTGCATTGGGTAACTTGGCTTTAGGCCTCTATTTTGTCCACAATATTTATGGGCTGTTTTGTTAATTTCTAGGGCTTTTCAACCTTTAAACTGTATATTATGCTGCCTGTAAACTGCTTGGTTTGTCCTGGGTGTGCACTGGTCCTTCCAGAGCCCAGAGGGTTTGAAAATAAGAGCTGTGGGCTTAAACTTACTGGCGCGCGCAAGTCTTGTAGTAGCGTGCGCCAGTTTGGTCAACATGCAATGACTTGATCAGTGCATATTGGTTTCTTCCTCCGCACGTCACTCCAAACAGGTGTCTTCCAGTCTGTTTAAACTCCCACAGGTTTGGTTAGCATGCAGTGACTTGATCAGTGCATATTGGTTTCTTTCTGCGCACATCACTCCAAACAGATGTCTTCCAGTCTGTTTAAACTCCCACTGTAGACACCCCAATTTAGCCTGACGATTATTTCAGGTCCCACCTTGGGGACCATCCCGATGATGAAATGGATACAGTGATTGCTGATTGACTTCTTGAGAACCTTAGGACTTTCGGTAAGAACTTTGAGCCGCTTAGAGGACCCAATCCAGAGCCATATAGCCTTTCAGACAGAAATACAGTATCCTAGGAGAATCCATCTGCCAGCCGTAACATTGATCTCACGGCCTTAACATCATTTCCTCACCCGAGCAACCTGTTGCCTAAAAAACTCCCTGAGAGATCAATCCCATGGCCGCAAGATCTATCCTTCGGCCGCCACATCCATTCCTCGGCCGCTAGATCGTTTATTTTCCAGACTCTGAAACGTTCTATCGATTGTTTGATCCAACTACACTACCTCTCCGATGCGTTCGGGCCACGTTCAGAGATCACAACGAAGAGTTTGAATTGCATTGCAATTGCAATTGCAATTGTGCGTTTTGATTGGACAGAGTGAGTCACCAATTGCCTATATAAAGGGCCTTTGGGTACCACGAAATACACACACGAAATACCCTCTCCAACCACGAAACTCTATAGAATCATACTCTCAAACCCTCTCTACAAAAACCTTAACCTCCCGAAAGCAGCCATCAATCCGACGATCAAACTCCGAAGTCTCAAACCCTAACCCTAGGGTTTTCAAGAAGCAATCAGTTAATCCCGATCAAATCCGAAGCAATCAAGCTACTGAGGGATCAAGGTGGTGAGGCCCAGGGGCCTCCAGTTCAATTTATTTACTGTTTTTATGCTTAATCATAGCTTTTGATTATCCGCCAACTTTTTTGTCTGTGAGGAAGAACATCGACCGGGGCTTCGATCCCTCGGTCGATACATTAACCCAGTGTGATTACTCAGCCGCGACATCCATTCACTGGCCGAGTAATCGATCTCCTGGGACAACTTTGTTTTTGTTTTCTGCTTTCTGATGCATGTTTCAATTCCAGTCTTGGCTCACCATTAACTGTTTAAAGACTAATTAAACAAATACGTGTTAGGATTAAATAAAGCATGTATATGTCTTATGTTGAACGACTATGGGCCAGTCTCACGGCTGGGTAGAGAGGGGTGCCTAGCACCTTCCCCTTACTGTACCTTTGGCTTCCATACCCAGAATCTCTATCTATTTTCCTAGTTTTAATAAATTGGGTGGCGACTCTGTTTTGATGATAATCTCTATCATGTGGTGATATTCCTAGCCATGGGAATATTCATGATTTTGGCTTATGAAGCAAGCAACCAAACGAGCAAACAAACGATCAATCTGTATGACGATGCCCCGTTTGGGAGATATCTACAGTTTTCTGGCAACTCTGCTGGGGAATGAGAGGCATAACCAGAAAGTTCAACATAAGACTAATACATGCCTTATTTAATTCATTTATCATATGCATCAAGCAGGCAAAATCTCGTTGAGTTCACCTAATACCCCGGCTTGACACGGGCTATGTTAGGGGTTCCAGCAAACTCCACAGTCACTTGTACCTATTGGTATATCAAAAAAGGAAATCACCCAATTGCTGCCTATAATGGGCTGGTGAAAGGACTGGTGCCCTTTGACAACGGAACACGCTGAGACTACCAAAACCTTACATGTATTAGAAAGTCATAGAACCTATCAAACTAAGGCAGGAACCCGTAGGTTAAGGAAATTTCCTGCATTTTGTTTCCAAATTCTTCCTCACACCCTGTATCATTCATTGTTGTAACAATCTCTTTCTGTGCAGAAGGGTTGGGATTTTTAGCCCAAATCCTAACCCTATACAACTAAGTACTAACTTGCAGGTATTTTTACTTTTAAAGCAGGAACAATAGGTAAGTCAAGAAAGCAACCACAGCCAATTTTATACTCTTATAACACTCGAAGTCATGCCAAACAGAGGCCTTTGCAGCCATCTCGCCTGTCATCCTCACCTGTCAGAATGCCTTCACTGCAACGGTCCTAATCATTTCCTGGGACTTCGCGGTCATCTTCTCAGCAAAACCGATCACCTACCAAATTCCAAGCTTCACCAAGCAATTCTCCTGCGCCTATGGCAGACGACGACGCCATCACCGCCAACCTTCAGGCTCAAATCGCTACTTTGCTAGCAGAAAAAGCAGCGAGAGTCGCTGAAGATGAAGAAAGATCAATGGCAAACGAAAATAGACCTGAAAATCCTGAGTTGGCCACAAAGTCAAAGAAATCAAGCATGCCCTAGATCGTTCACAAGGAGACCAAATCCTGGACTTTGAAGGACTTTGCCTCTTTTCAGACTCTCAACTACCTGAGAAGTTCAAAATGCCAAACATTGAGAAGTTCAATGGAACTGGCAACCCTACCAGTCATGTCCACCATGTCATCAATACCCTGAAGCCGATGGGCTTGAATGATGAGCTCATCGCTCAACTATTGCAAAGAACTCTCACTAGAAGTGCACTTGATTGGTTCCTCACTTTGGAGTTTGAACACTATCATACTTGGCCAGAAATTGCCAACACTTTCATCAAGCAATATGCATACAATGTCCAAGTTGAGTTGACCACTCGAGATTTGAAAATGACCAAGCAAGAGGCAAACGAAGACTTTGTTACCTTCGTGGCTAGATGGAGGGAAAAGGTTGCCAAAATGAAGAATCACCCCTCTGAGGAAGATCAAGTGAGGATAGTCGTCAAAAATCTGCAATCCAAGTATCTCAAGCATATCTACACAAAGGCTATCACTGATTTCAAACGCTTGCATGCTACTGGACTGCAAATTGAAGAACGGCTCAAACTGGGACTCATTGGGAAAGAAGAAACTCCTCCACCCAAGAAAACCTTCTCGACTCGTACATCTCATGCCTCCGTCAACACCCTTAACTCAGCTTCACCACAAGACTCTTTTCAAGCTAGTTCATCCCGAAGCTCAAACCGGCCTCGCCGTAATTTTAGCCCTCTCTACATGACTCTCTCCCAAGCCTTAACCATTCTAAGCCGTCAAGGACATCTCAAACCTTTGAACAAACCATCTCCTCAGCCGCCTTATGGTCCGAACCATGACCCCAACAAGCAATGTGCCTACCATCAACATTCTAGGCACGAGACGGACAACTGTATGCGTCTTCGCCATGACATTCAAGACCTCATTGATAGCCGCACCATAAAGCCCCCACAACCTAATACACAAACCAAACCACCCAATACTGAACCACCCCGAAACGTCAATCTCATAAACCTATCTCACAATCCCATTTACAATCCGAGCCAGTACATTGTCCAAAACAACCAAGCCAAGCCACCCTTAACTTTCCCAGAGGAGGATGAGTGTTTCATGATGGAGGAAGAAGAAGATGTTGAGTCCGATCAATCCGAAGTAATTGATCACGACATGGGTGATGAAGAAGAGCGAGCAACTGAAGGAAAACTAAGGAAATGGAAGGAGCATTCCTGGGCAAAACACGATTTAGAGGATCCTGACATCCCATTTGTAGAAGATGACGAATGGCTACGTATCTGGTTTGAGAATAGAAAGAAGGAGAAAGAAACGGTCATTATGATGAGAAGGCACGCCCGCTTCGAGCCCGCCCAAATAGTGGTACCCATTAACCGTCCTAAAATTCCGACACCTCCCATTGTCTGGGAGACAACCAATCTCATAGAAAAGGTGGAGGAATTCCAAACGCAACAATGGATCAATCCCTATGATGAATGCGATTACAGCCAGTGGATAGAGGAAAGAGAAGATCTGGATTTCATATGCCCCGATCCATACAAAGCAAGGGAGAGTGACTTCGACGAAATGGAAGAGGAATACGATGATCCACTCGATAGAATCTCCTTAGCATCACTATTCAATCAAATAGAGATAACTAATTTCCTTCATAACTACACAATCAATAAGGAGGACGAAGAGGTGATAAAAGCCCAAAATGATATTTCCATTTGGGGACTGCTTATGTCCCAAAGAAATAGCCACCGTGCAAGTTTCAAAGATGAATTCAATTCAAAGGCTCTGTTTGGCAAAGAAGATGGTGGAAAAGAGTATAAAATTGCGAAAGACAAAGCAAAAGAGGACAACCCCAAAAGGCTGCTGTAGCTGAGGAAGTCACAACATGGCAAAGAACATCAAAAACATTGCTTTTTGCTTGCTAAATCAAGCTAGAACATGTTTTGGGCCGCTGTTTAGGCATTTTATTTCTAAGTGAACTCCTGTTTTGCCTCCCTGATTATGCTTATTCAACGGCCTTATTCTTAAATTGTAATTGCTATACACTATGATCTCTTTGCCAAACAAGAGAAACTTCAAGGAATCAAGATCTTTGTGTTACTGACAAAAAGGGAAAGAAGGAATGAACTTTAGTTGCTTAAACCTAAGTTTTTGCCGAGACTTAGAAAGAAGATGCTATCCCCGTGAGAATACTTAGGGTTAGCTTGCCCATTATGAAAGTACAAACACAAGAGGAGATTCATAAAAATATCTTCATCAAATTCCTCTCCAAAGGTACAACAAAACTTCTTGAGAGAGAATGCTCATTGGGTGACCAAGTAACTCAAGCAAAAGTAAGAGCAAAGCCTGCTAGGGCAAAAAAATGCAAAAATGCAGCCTAGGCAAAAGTTAAGGCATTCAGAAACTCGCAAGGGACTCAACCTCCATCAGGTAACCTAAGCCAAATTGAGAGCAAGTGAGAAGAAAAACCAAGAGTGAAAACCTAACCTCAAAAGTGGTGACTTTGGAACTACGTAAAAGACCTGATTCCCTGATTGGGATACGTAGGCAATCTCACATTGAGACACGGCCCAAACATTTGGAGAAACGTCAACAAGTTTGTACTCAATGATAGGCATAGCTAACCCTGCGTATTGAGCTCGCAAAAGATGAGTATGCCTTTTTCAAGGAATTGGCAACAACAAAGGACACGAGAATTATTATTCATCCCCTCTGACTTAAATGTCGTTAACACAATGAGCAGGATACCTTGAAAACTCTCGAGTTTGGCAAAAAGACTACGGAACATGGCAAAAGCAAAAAGCAGAACCAAACATAAGAAGGAAGAGAGAAAAGGATGCCACTTGGCCAAAACAAAACCTACCTTTGGAAAATAAAAGTAACGGCCGAAGAATGGATATATCGGCCGCAACATCGATTCTTCAGCTGAATAATCGATTCTTCGGCCAATACTTCATTTCACACAGATTACTACCTATCAATAAATACTTGTCCAAAAAGCCATGTTCTAACTTTCGCATGCATTTGGGGGCACAAAAAGCTTTTCTCATTTCATGAACAAATGTTTAATTACAAAATTCCCGCTATGGTTGCTTTCACTATACAATTTATGCCTGTCTCTTTTGCTAACTATGAACAGGAAAAGTAAATCCTAAAAGCTAGTCATGACGGCGCCTCCGAGATGACCTCTGAGACAAAGATGGGGACTGCTCACTGGCTCCCATACTCTCCCCACCAGTGGCTGGAACTCGCTAAGCCTTAAGCTGCGACAAAAAGAGGATACAAGCACTCAGAATCAAGAAATAATACAAAGCAAATGGAATACATGGGAAAGTGCAAACCTCAAGGATCTGACGGCGCTGCCTCAGAACCAAAGCCTCCGCACTCTGATAAGCATGCAACTACTCCTGCACCACCTCAGCAGGCACCTGTAAAAGCAAATCGAACATTTCAAGCATGGGAACGCCAGGTATAAACAACGAAACAAGTTCAGAAATAGGATGATACTTGTGAAACCCCAGCTGGCAGCATATAAAGCTGGGTCGTGCAAGGAGTAAGGGCCAGGCGCTCTTCCTCCCCATCATCAGAATGGAAGGAGACAAAAGAAGGGGCCCGCGGCCAAATAAGAGCAACAGGAGGAGCCGCAACAGCTGGAGCCAAGAAAAGATGGTAGTACTCCATGTAGTCGCCCGCCTGGAGAAGCAAGCTTGCCCAATCTCTAATCCGAGCATTCTTCAAATCTTCCTTAGACATCGAGGAAGTAGACCTCATCAATGCTGGAGGAGGAGGAGGAACGACCTGAAGCGCCTCAGCACGCGGGCGCCACTGGCTGGCCACCCGATCACCTAAGTACCAGGCTTGACAAAAGGGACCCTCAAGCAAGCTGCGAGTATGGTCCAAGACTCTGGAACGCGCAAGTGGGGCATCCTCTGGTACACCACCCCAAGGGTCAAACCGTACCTATAAAACAAGATCAAATCAGCCATAACATAAGAATATGGAAGCCCGAAGACAAAAAACATACAAAGAGAAAGGTACCTGATCGACCGTCAGTCGATCCAAGACTCGCCGCCACTCAGGAAGACTCAAGACTGGTGACCGTGGCTACCGTTGCCCGCCAACCATCGCTCATAGCGAGGTATACAGTTCGCATCTCCATGTCTCATCTCAGGGGGAAACTGGAGAAGGTGCTCAAAATCTCAGAGCTGAAAAATAGATTAATCAAAAAAAATTCAAATACCAAGAGAAGTCAAAGCGGGAAAGGAAGTAGAAGAAAAGGATATGTACCTCAAACACCCGGTAATGACCACCGAAGATGGGACTCTTGTCCCGAGAGCAAGCTCCAAGGTTGCCATATAAAGTGGCCGAAGCAGACGCTCCCCAGTCGAAATCCTGAATAGCTCCCAAGTGCTGCAAGGGAGCCAGAAACTGTGTATGCACCGAACCATCCTTATTGGCCAATAATGTTTGCCCAAGGAGATAAAGAAGAAAAGCCCGTGTCAGCTGCTCGACGCTCACCCGGGTTAGAATATCAGTCTTCATGAATGTCTTGCTCAGCCAAGTAAGATCAATATGACCTCGAGAATGAACAGGGGGCACCTTACCCAAAAACCACTCCAAAGCACCTACTCGTTCCCAAAGTCGAGGGTTAACCCGAAGAGGAGCTCCGCTTACTCGTAAACCAGTCAAAAGGGAGAAATCACCCGGCGTGATGGTCATCTCACCAGCAGAAGGGAGGTGGAACGTGTTGGTAGTGTCTCACCATCTCTCTACCAATGAGGTCATCAGTGACCAATCCATCTTCGGAAGATTGAGGCCCAGGACGAATGCCTCAAAGCCAGTAGCATGCACTAACCCCCGAGCCTGCTCAGGCAACACTAGAAACCACTTGTGCACCTCTTTGCCTTCGCCAGGAGCCTCCAGCCTTCTATTTCTCTGCCAAAGACAAAAAGGGATCTCGTGATTGCATAAACAAACGAAAAAGCTAGGGGCATCAAATTAACATTTAAAAGCATGCATTGCCTAAACAGGGGGCACGATTATTTTGGTCTTTTAACAAAACAAATTTGACCCAACGTTGTGTCTTTCCTATTCACGCTCTTGGGTAAAAGGGATTCCATCCCGAGAACAAAATTAACAAATTAAAACTCCGAGCTAAAGTAAACTTTTTACTTTTCAGGAAACTTACCGTAACATTGAGGATGCTCAAGTGCTGCTCAAACTCTCTACGGACTATCTCGGCCTCTGGGCCACCAATGGGAGGGCAGTATTGCTAGAAACTGCCAAAACCCAATCTATGTGAAGGAAGAATGTAGGTAGCAATGTCAAACACGCCAGGCTCCTCAATCGCCTCCTCATCCGACGAAGGATACTCGCACCTACATGGAGGGTGCGAAGAAGAACCCACGATGTCCGGAGGTGGCATAGCCATCGCAAGAAAAGGAAACCGGCAGTGATGGCCAGAAACAATGGCGGTCAGTGGTGAGGTGGTGGCCGAACGACGGTGATGAAATGGGAAGACGGCGGCGCACGGTGGTGGTCGCCAGAGGGACTCAGACGAGAGGAGTGGAGGAGAAACGAGGAAGAGAAGAAAAGATTAAATGGACCGTAAGATCGATTAAACCGAACTTAAATCGATTTTTTGACTTTTGGAGTTCTCACGGGTGAGCAATCGATCCTTCGGCCGAGATATCCATTGTGCGGCCGCTGGATCGACCTCCTGGACCCCTAATCAATTACCCTCAGCAGCATCAGATCTTGCTCAATGCACTAATCCAGATAATTATGACGTTTTGGGTCCACGACCATCAAAACCAATGATTGAATCGGCCTTGGGGGCATCCCCAAGCAAATGCAACGCGATCAGAATTAGCATTGGGGGCATGCCCGAGCATAAAGGAAGCTCTCTCTCCACAAACTGCTGGCCGAAGCTCTTGCTACAGCAAATCCAGATACTCGGCAGCTTTGCTATTCATCGCCATCGTAACTCTGAATTCACCACGTAAGCAGCTCTGAACAGCCCCGAGCCCAACATCTCAAAAGCTTCACCACCTCTTAACTTCACACTATTCAAAGTCATCATAGGCAACTCGCTCGCCACTTCAACGGCCTCGTGCATACTATCTCAGTCATTTCGCAACTCTGCATCCATGCCCCGAGCTCGTCACAACAACTTCACTATCTCCCAACAGGAGCTTCGCGCTCGTTAACAGTAGCTCAAACTGCTTCAGCAACTCCATTCTCACTGTTAGCGAAAGCTCACCACCCCAACAACCATACATCCATCAACCACTCAACAGGCTTCAGGCCCATATTCATCACTTTAGCGGCTCTACGCCCACATAATCCCCGCAGCAATCACTCCATGATCATTCAGCAGGCTCCAAGCCCAGCGGCTCTACGCCTGCCATCTCAGCAACTCGATGCCCAAGCCCATATCTATCATCCCAGTGGCTCTAAAAGCCTGTTATCTTAGCGGCTCCATGCCCATTATTTCAACAGGCCCCGCGCTAGTCAACTCAGCGGCCTTATGCCCGCACCTGTCAACTCAGCGGCTCTACGCCCATTATTCCAACTGGCTCTACGCAGTAACAACTATCTCAACAGGCTCCACGCCGCCCTAATCAGGACATCATCAATTGTCAAGCTCTACGTTTGAATGCTCAAAATCTACCATTTTGAATGCTCGAAGCTCTTTGAATGCCCAACCACCGTGTGCTGGATGCTCAAGCTCTATGCTTGGATGCCCAACCACTGCGTATTGGATGCTCAAAGCCTGTACTTCGAATGCTCGGATTCTGCCGTTCGAATGCTCGAGCTTTACGCTCTGAATGCTCAAGTCCAGAACTTGATAGAAGCTATATGCTTAAATCAAACACACACGCACGGGCCCGTGCACATTTGCATCAATTGTGTAACGACCCTGATTTTTGGGAAATAAAAATTTCGTTAAAAATTTGAATTTTATTTTATTACTTGGATTTTTATTTCCATAACCAAAAATCGGTCGTTACTGATTAATAGAAATCTCATTGTCTATTCGAGAAATCTTGATTAGGTTTTAATCACTGTTTAACTGCCGTCTTTCCCGTCATTTCTAGGATTAGATCTTGAACCCTTCGTCTTGGCAGGAAATCCTACCTAGCAACCTTAGCTAGCTTTTTAACCAACGAGTTAACCTAGCAATTGTTTAACCTAATTACTTGTCGTTCCTAACCCTCGGTGAACCTCGTGAACCTTACCCGCGAACCTTTTGAAACTCTTGAGCTTCGTAACCCTAGATTAAACCCTTTGAACCATTTGAACCTTTTAAGCTATCGACCATTGGACGATAACGTTAGGGTTATCTTTACCCATTGGATAATAGGTAAACCTTAGTTAATCCAATTAGGTACTAGATTAGATTAGTACTTAATTACAAGGTATTATACTTCCTAGTATTAACCGTTGGATAATAACCGCTAGGAGGATTATTACCCATCAGACGATAGACTAGAATCCTAGCCATCATTACCCATTGGTTATTAACCGCTAGGCAAACTATTATCCATTGGACAATAGCTTTACTTGGCAATCAAGTACTAGAATAATTAAAATACTAGATTGCCTTGTGTTAAAATCCATGATTTGTACATTAGGATATTAGATTAGTACTTAGTACTTTGAAAGACTTGGATTAGTTTATTAGATATAGTATCCTTACATATCTAGCCTAGATTGTGTAGTACATGGCTTGTATATATTATATGTGTACTTGTATAAATATATATATGTATATATATATATATTATATTGTATGCAACATGTGTGTATATAGATTATTATATTAAGAAAATCTATTTCTTGTTTAAAATACAAGATTTCAAAAGACCCATAGTACTTATATATATATACATACTTTCAAGAGAGTACAAGTGGGAGAGAGAGAGGGAGAGAGGAGAGAGATTGCCGAGAGAGAGAGAGGAGAGAGATCCGAGAGAGAGAAAGAGAGAGAGATAGAGGAAGAGAGAGAAGGAGAGGGAGAGAGAATTGTACCTTGATTGACCTTGATCTTCTTTGACCTTCCAATGTATTTTGGTGTATTTCTTTCCTAGCAAATCTATGTACTCATTGACCTAAATGCATTTTCAATTAGGGCAAATGTTGTACAATCCCTAGCAACACAAAATCCTCACTCTTCCAATCCACCAACCTTGTCCTTCCGTATCTTAGTATATATATATGTATATATATACATTGTACCTTGTACCAAGAGAGGAAGAAAGAGAGAGAGAGAGAGAGAGAGAGAAGGAAAGAGAGGCCGAGAGAGAGATTGGGAGAGAGAGAGAGATCGGATGGAGAGAGGGAGAGAGAGTGTGATGTGTGTGTTAGTGTACTCACCTTGATTGACCATGCTTTGATCATCCTTGTTCTATTTTCTATACTTTCAATCTTTGAAAGCATAAGACTTCAAGCAAGATCTTGTCCTCCTTGTACAAACCCCATTAGAATACTTGAATCAAATCTCCTTCCTTGCCAAATCTTCCAAAATCCAATCCAAAGGACATATCCATAGCCATGCAAGCCTAGGTTTAGGTTGATTCTTGCGAGAAACCAAGATTTGGTGGACTTAAAAATTGGGAGAAAGAGGGAGAGAGAGGGTCGGCCAAAGAGAGGAGAGGGGAGAGCTCTTGCTTATAAATACCATGCCATTCTCATCCATTTTGCTCACACCTCTTCTTGCTCCAACTTCTCTCTAGAAAGTATAACTCATTCTTGCTTATTCTTGCTTACTTACTTTCTAGTTTTCAAGAAACTTTCCATCACCACCCGACCACCACCTCGATCCAAAAGTAGTAGTAGTTGTAGTTAGGTTCTAGTTTCGAGAGAAACCTTTCTCTTTCGAAGCTATCGGAAGCCTACCGTAAGCCGTTATTCCGTCCGACCGCCGACTTTCTTTCCGTTGTACTTTTCGTAGCCTACTACCGCCAAGAAGAACGGTAGAATACTCCGACCCTGCTATCTCTAAGTATATGTAGTACTTGAATAGTTGATTGCATGATTTTGTGGAGTTCTTCGAACTTATTTTTTTTCAAAATAAAGTTAGTTGTGATATTTAGCTTGTAGAACTTTCTTGTTAAAGAATACGTAGTTTACTTTGATCTTATGACTACTTGATTGCTTGACCTCGGAATTGCTACTTGTTTGTATGAACTCGTCAATAAACATATGTTGTTTTGACTTTCCAAAAAGAAGGATGTATGCTTTTGAATTAAAGATAAAGTGTTGTTTTCGAAACGAAGTATTCGTATTTTGACCTTTTCGAGGATTGTGAACTTGATCGCATGATTGCTTGCCTTACTTGTGGTTATGAACGAGCATGGTAATATAGAGTTGGATGATCTTGCTAGTTTAGTTTCAAGTTTACTATGATAGTGTTGTACTTGTGTACGAAGTTCCGCCGCGGAGTCTATGCATGATACGAGACAAATGAAATTGGAAAGTAGAAACATGACAACTAGTGTGTGGTTAACATGGATAAAAATACTTTTGAAACTACATAATGGCTAGACTTGGTAGGCATTGTGTGGAGGTGAAAACCCGCAATGTGGCCGGACTTGCCCATTGTGGAGAAGTGTTTACAAGGGATAAAATATTTTTGAAACAACATAATGATCAAATGTGATAATCATTATGTGGTGTGTGTGTGTGTCCAATGGGAACCCGGAGCAGCGGAACCATGGTGAGGGTGTGTGTGTACTCTAATGGGAACCCGGAGCAGCGGATCCATTGTGAGGTTGTGTGTACTCCCATGGGAACCCGGAGCTGCGGAACCATGGTGAGGTATGGCTTGGTTATCCGTGGAGAGGAGCCAATAGTAATTGTGCGCCAATGGGAACCCGGAGCGGCGGAGCCATTGTGCGTATACTCGGGAACCCGGAGCGGCGAAACCGAGGTTGTGTGTTAAAACTGATTTTTGAAATGTGTGCCAATGGGAACCCGGAACTGCGGAACCATTGTGTGTATACTCGGGAACCCGGAGCGGCGGAACCGAAATTGTGTGTGTTAAAACTGATTTTTGGAAAGTTTTGGTAAAGTAAAAACGAGACACGTTCTACGAAACATTGCGTAGGAGAAACTCTGATGACATGGACACTAACGATAGATAGCGAATGCGGATGTGTCATTGTTGATAGCTATATCCGGTGTTGTACGTGCTGTTTATGACTCTTTATGATATATGCATGACTTGCTATGTGTAAGTTAAGGGTTAGTGGGTATAGGATTACTCTATTGAGCCTTTCAAGCTCACGGTGTTGCTTTATATGACCCTGACATATTATGCTGGTGGCGACGCTGGTATAATGTGTCAGACCTTTTAGATAAGCAAGGAGAGCTGTATACCTTGGAGGCATTTGGAGCTGAGGAGCTTGCTAGGATGGGACAAAAGACGGAGTTGTAGATAACCTTAGATGTCTTTCCCTTTTGTGTAAAATAAGTACTCCCTGAGGGGATTATGATGTAATAAGGAGCCAGACTCTACTTAGTTTATCCAATAAAATGTTTATTTAATGTACCCGATTTTGGGGGCGTTACAACATGGTATCAGAGCTCTAGGCTCAACACTCGGCCATGGGTAGAATGGGTAGAACCATAAGATAAGTTGACCGTTGCACAAACGTGAATTCGGGTTTAAGTTTACCGTTCCAAATTGGGTGGAATTCTGACAAAACAATCTTCGGATTGAAGCAAGGTGTGGAAATTGACAGTACCACTGAGCTGGGAATTCCCGAACAGTTGGACGATGACTTGAACCAAGGATCGAATGTGGAACGTAGAAAATCTCGAGTTTCCTTAGTATAGATTAAAACTCTGTCTTAAAACGTCACTAATTAAGGTTTTAAAAACCTTTCCTTGTAGATAAACAAGCTGGTCAACCTGTTTGCTATAACTACATGAAATAGTTGAGATAGATTTATAGGAATTGTTTTACCCTGGAGTGGAGTACTAGCGGTGTAGGTTAGAACCTGATAACCTATAGAACCTCGTAATAAGAATACATTGGATCGTTTCAACTTGTAAGAATCTTAGGTCTCTAATTGCCGTTATAGTAGAACTCTATGATTGAAATTCTTTGCTTATATGTGAAAAGCTTGCTTTGTTTAAAAAGATTATTGTTGCGTACTATTTGATATTTTGCTTTAGTAGTTAAGACCCTACTTGCAATAGACAATCGTTTAAAGTAGACTAAACCACCCCCTTACGATTTCAACTCATAGATGGTGAACTGACGAAGCGGATTAGGTCACGAAACCGGAGAATCCTCTAACCCCGACCTGACCCAAATCACGCAAGCGTTCGTGGCCGCTTTGAATGCCAACCACCAAAACCCTAACCGCGACGATGAACCTATGACCCAAACCCGAGCGATGAACGAATTCTGCAAACGCCGACCCCCAACCTTCAACGGAGACCCTAACCCCACTGTAGCTGAAACCTGGTTGAAAGAGGTCAAGGTGATCCTGGACACCTTAGGAATTAACCTAGACGAAGATCGGGTAACCTTAGCCACCTACCAATTGAAAGGAGAAGCCCGTTACTGGTGGGGCTTGATGGAGGCAACCATGCCATAGCCACCATGACATTCGCTGAATTCGAGACCCTATTTCTCGATAAATATTTTCCCACACCCCTTCGCCTAGCTAAGGAGCAAGAATTCACAAACCTGAAACAAGGAACCATGACCGTTACCCAGTACGCGGCTAAGTTCGAAGAACTATCTCGTTATGCCCCAGAGGCCGTAGCCACTGAGGACAAGAAAGCAAGGAGGTTCGAGTGGGGGCTGACAACCGCCCGAAGGGCCGTGGTAGCTCACGCTTTCACCACCTATGCTGAGGTTGTAAAGTGTGCGCTCCGGCTAGAGAGCGAAGAGGCAGACTTTAAAACCCGCTGGAAGAAGGCGACCGGCATCACCGGTGGACCTATTCGAACCCAACCACCTAACAACAACCACGGACCCTACTTCACCAAACCATCTAACCCGCCTCAAAGCAACCAACCTTGGAGGACTGCTAATCCCGGAAGTGGTGAACCAAAAAGAGGTGGTAGAGACATAGCAACGGTTCAGTGCTACCACTGCCAAGCTATGGGTCACTATAAGTGTGACTGCACCCAACTTCAAAGAGAAATGGAGGGGAGCTTTGAAAATCAGAAAGCCCAACAACCTGGACAAGCCGGTTTTGTGAAGCAAAACCTTAGAGGTCCAGTGCAACAGCAGAATGGGAAAAACGATAGAAAACAACCCATGGGGAACTAGCAAGGCACTGGAGGGCATATCTTGGCACTAGAGCAAGAGCAGGATCCTTATATGACCTGAGGTACGCCACTACCTGCGTATGAGCTTTTGTATGACTCTGGAGCGTCGCCTTCATATCCATTACCTGCATAACCACGCTAGCACTAGAAATAGAAACCTTAAGTACGAGTACGAAAGTATCATCACCATTGGGGAATGTATAGCTGTTAGTCTAGTGTGTAGAGAGTGCAAACTAGAAGTAGCCAACCTGCGCCTGACCTGCGATCTTAAAGTGATCGACATGGTAGATTTCGACGTAATCCTAGGGATGGACTAGCTATTGAGCGGTCATAGACTGCCACCAAATGATGGTGACGGCATATACCCTTAATGAGACTCATCCCCAATTTAAGAGAGATAGATAGACGATGAGTCCGACGATGAAAGGATCTAGGTGACAGAACCAACTGTATGGATGGTTTGCTAGCCTCCGCTTGGAAGAAGCCAACAGAATGGAAGTGAGATTTCCACACATCGTTGCGAGTACGCAGATGTTTTCCCTGAAGAACTTCCTGGCTTATCACACCAAAGGAGAGATAGAATTCTCTATAGAACTCCAATCGGGAACGACACCAATCTCGATGGCACCATAAGGCCCCTACCATGCCAAAGGAGGGTCGTGTTAAGGAAACATCTTTAGGGTATGAGTCTGCATGTTGATTTGATAGAGGTTTTGCATTTGGCGTTGGTATTTACATGGAAAAGTTATCAAAGGTCGATAACGAGACAAGCGGTTCGACAGCGGAAGCCACCTAAACCCCGTCTAGTTAAGCAAGTATGAGGCTTAATTCGATTAACCTAAACATGTAGAGAATTGCCTTGAACACCGTCATACCCATAGGACCTGTTGGAACTTTTAGACAGTGGCCGTATATGTTGCATCGTTTCGGGCGTCTCTTTCATCACAATCGTAAGGAATTAAGAGTGGCTTGCTCCTATTTTAAGGGGGATAGACGACAATTCCGAGACCGGTATAGTAACTAAGCCTAACCTGTAGTCGCGTACGAATTTCGAGGACGAAATTATTTTAAGGGGGATAGGTTGTAACGACCCTAATTTTTGGTAAATAAAAATTTCGTTAAAAATTTGAATCTTATTTTATTACTTGGATTTTTATTTCCATAACCAAAAATCGGTCGTTACTGACTAATAGAAATCTCATTGTCTATTCGAGAAATCTTGATTAGGTTTTAATCGCCGTTTAACCGCCGTCTTTCCCGTCATTTCTAGGATTAGGTCTTGAACCCTTCGTCTTGGCTGAAAATCCTACCTAGCAACCTTAGCTAGTGTGGACACTCCAATTTGGACATTTCGAATTTCCTTAATTTGTGGCCCGGAGGCTCCCCGATGATGAAATTGGATTAAACAAGCCTTGGACCGATAGAACGATGCTCCTTGGAAGGCTTTAAAAAGGGAAAATAAAATGTCAAAATCAGTCCCAAGTGCTCTGGATCAATCCCGAGCGCTCCAAACCATACTCAAAACCTGAGATTTGACGAACTCTCGAGCGCTCGAGAGTAAACTCCAAAGCGCTCGAGACTGAACCCGAGCGCTCGAGTCTTCTATGCTGGCCAATGGGTGGTGAGCCTTCCCACTACCCATGCAATTCATCATTACAAATCCTTTGAGCCAGCTGAAGTTCGGTCCACACTCAACCTCAGTCAAAATATCCTTAGACCAGCAGTTTTCCCCTTAAAAAAATAATTGTTTCAAATGCATGTGATGGAAAATTTTTGCCTATAAATAGAGGCTGGTATTCAGCTATCAAGAGGACGAAAATTTCTCTCTCTAAAAAACCCTTCTTGACTGTTCAAACAGAGTTGTTCTTCCCCATCTCTCTCAAAAACTTCATTTTCAAAACAAAAGCAACAATAACCCAAGGTGTGAAAGACATGCAAGGAGATTAGATCATTCTCCAGTTCTGAACCTCCTGATCTGTCTTCCTCATTTCACTTCCCAAAACCCTTTTCCAAGGAGCAAGCTTCCAACTCAAAGGTAGAAATCCTCCACCTTAGTGTCAAGCAAAGCAGGGCTGTTTACCTTTTCCTTCCTGAGGGAGGTCCCTCAGCCCTCTTAGTCCTTAATACTAAGTAAGGGTTGGGAGACCTTGGTGTAATAACAAGAGCAATGGGACATGAATGAGTTTTCTGCATTAAGCTTACTGGAAACACTCCCAAGCACTCGGGACTACTCCCAAGCGCTCGAGAGTGGCTCCAACTCTGTTTCATTCTTTTAAGCACCTAAATGGACATGCATGGGGTTGTGGGATGAGTTTTAAAATTTTTCATCTCTTTTAAGGTTTGCTGGTACAAACGGTCCGCTGTTTTCAGAGTGAAATAAAATAAATGATTTGTATTAAAGGCATGCGAAAGAATCTTGGTCTGGTTCTAAAAAGAAAAATCCTTTTTCTCACTTTGAAAAGTCAGATCCAGTGTACCAGCATACTGCATTTGATGGATTAGTTGGTTGAAATCAGTCCTGGGTTGTGGAACACTTCCGAGCGCTCGAGTTTACTCCCAAGCGCTCGAGAGTGTTTGCATGCAAGCTCGGTCCATCTTTTTCTTCCAGTTTCATTCCCCTACTGCTTTTGTATGTCCATGCATGCACCCCTTTCAGCTCTTACAACTATAAAACCATTTTTTTTTTAGAAAAACAGGGAAGCAGGGTTTGGCAGAATGGAGTCTGATTTCATTCTGCTAAGTCTTGTGTCAAGTCTGTGACATGTGTAAATATTATTCCAGTTAATTTCTTCAGTATTATACTTTGTTGTATCCTGTTGCACTAACAAGAATTGCAGGGTGAGCAGGTGGTATTCCCGAGCGCTCGAGAGTAGATCAGTGACATGATTTCCCAGTTTCTGCCTTTCTGCATTTCTTCACCATATTCATCATCTCCTGTACACATGCACATGCATGCACCTCTTGTACTTGATGTATATCTGTGGATACTTGCTAAGTGACTTAATGAAATAAGATCTTTTAAAAAAATCCCACAAATGTTTAGTAGAGACCGATTTCAAATCGGGCGAGGGGGGTGCCGTAAAACCCTTCCCCCCTCGTAACATGGCTTCCAAACCATTAACAAATCTCGGGTTTTCAATTCAAATCTATTGTTTTCAATCAAAACGGTTTCTCCGGTGGCGAACCACAAATCCGGGTGGCGACTCTTAAAAAATTCTCAAAATCCAAGAAACGGCGTGGCGTCTCTTTTTCGGGCCGCCCCGATTCCACCTGGGGCTGTGGTAGCCCACAGTGGCGACTCCGCTGGGGAAGATGATTTAATTGATACTTGAGAAAAATCGGTATGTTGATAAAATGTCCCGATTTTCTTAAGCATTAATTAAATTAGTGAGCCAAGCTTGAAAAACATTTGTGGGATTTTCAAAGGATTTTATTTCACCTTTTCTTTCTTGTATATATATCCTGTGCAGCCCCGCTGTTGTGTTTCGGCAATCTTGCCCAGCTTGCCGGTGACAAGGAATCCTGGAATGCTCAGCAACCCTCGACCGTGATGAGTCATCCCTACCGTTTGTACCATTATTGGGTGTACGCTCAATAACGGGATGTATACCTTGACTCTAGTCCGGGGAACCCTCTTCAAGCCAAAACCTGGCCTTTGTACATGTGTAGCAAACCATAGAACCTTCCAAACTAGGACAGGAGCCTGCAGGGTAGGACTATGTGCTATAATCTGTTTAAGTGCTGCATTGCATCATCATCATGCTGTCAGCAACGGTTCTCGAGACTCGCTCGCGCGGTCCTCGAAAGGTTGCCAAGACCCGATGAAGAGTCAAGCACCCTAATGCGTGTTGATGAATCTCATTAGTTCTCGAACCCGAACCTAGAGGAAACTAAGATTTTGCTAAGTCCTTGACTAAGTATTCAATAAGGATTTAACCAAAAGAAAGGAATGATAGGGGAACAGAACATTGTGATGCCAACACCATTCAGGCTAAAAGCAAGTGTACCGCTTACGCCACATCGGTTATCGTATCACATTGTTCACCTCAAGTCATTCCGAACCAATGGTCAAATTGTCGATGGAATATTAGCCAAATATTTAGCTTATCTTAGCATCTTTTGGGCATTGACTGTTCCTAAAAGAGGATACGCCCCAAAAATCCGAGGATCGAGGCAACCTCCCGTAAGTCAATCATTTTTGAAAAATCGGAGTCGATGACAATGACGGCGTGTCACTTATTTTCTAAAAATCATGCATCAATTTCATAAAAATGCAAGCAGGAACCGCGTCTGAGCATAAGTTTTTGCTTTGCTGTCAGTTCTGAGCAATTGGGCCGAAAAAGAAGAATATCATACCCTCCTGGACCAGACCCTTGGGACAGAGATTGGAACGGCTCCAACTGCAAGCAGACTCCGTCAGTGCATCAGATTTGGGGGCGGAAATGGATCTAATGATTGGGAATCTAAACCCAAACCCAAATCCAAATCCGAGCGGAGGCAACCTGAACCCGAATACTGGCAATCCGAATCCTAACCTGAGTGTCAACCCAAATGGAGGCAATCTAAACCCTAACCCAAACGGAGGCGAACCCAGTCCCGTGCCTAACCCAATTCTTATCCCTAACCCAAATCAAATTCCTAACCCAATTCCTATCCCAAACCCAAATCCAAATCCCAACCTAAACTTTAACCCTAACCCTAACCCGAATCTGAACCAAGAGCAGCAGGTCTTTGATTTGGAAACTCCGCAAAACCCCGAGATGGCAGCGGTATTGGCAAAACTCACCCAACTAGAGGAATCTGTAGCAAGAAGCGAGAAGATAGCATCGACTGGTTTTGACATCAATAAGCTTTGCCTGTTTCCTAATGCAAAGCTTCTAGAAAAGTTCAGGCCAATTGATTTTGCTAAGTTTGACGGAACAGGAGATCCAAAAGCACACCTGACGGGATACATTGGAGCACTTTCCATGTGGGGAGTCGAGAAGGACGCTATGGCACAAATGTTTTCACAGACTTTGGTGGGACATGCCCTGCACTGGTTCACTTCACTGGATGAGAGAAAGAAGCTTTCTTGGGAGGATATATGTGCGGCTTTCGTGGCGCAATACGATTACAACATTCAGTTGGAGGTAACTACTCGTGAATTGGAGTCAACAAAGATGGAAGCAAAAGAAGCCTTCGCCGATTTCGTGAAAAGATGGAGGGTTAAGGCAGCGCAGATGAAAGATAGACCGAGTGACAGGGACCAAATCCGGATGATTGTCCGTAACCTTCAACCCACTCTGGCAAGGCACATGCTTATGGCCCAAGCATGCTCAGACTTTAAAACATTCTTTGACACAGGATTAGCCGTCGAAGAAGCGGTTCAGTTGGGGATCCTTGACAAGCCCGAGCCCGCTCCTGAGCCCAAGAAGGTTTACTCCGGAAACAGCAACGCCCTGTTTGGCAACTCGAACTACACCAACCTGCCCAACACCTCCACAAATACAACTCAAGCCGAGCCAGTTAACCAAATAGCCACCCAAACCAGTCAACCGCGTACCCAGCCCCGCATTTTTGCTCAGTTCTCAGCACCACTCTCTGCCGTGCTCGAGAAATTGGTCGAAAGCGGCACCCTCAAGCCACTTATCCCTACTCCCCTACCTCAAAAACTACCTGCATCCCACAACCCTAATGCGTATTGTGCCTATTACCAGAATGTGGGCCACCTAACCGACAACTGCTTCCGTCTCCGCCATGCAATCCAAGACCTAATAGACAACAAAACCCTCCCCATGCCACCTCAAAAACGAAACACCGTCTCAAACCCACTCCCAAAGCATTCCAATGCTCGCACCAACCTTATCTCCATAAGCCAGCCTTTTAACCCCAGCCTTTACATCATTCCTGATACCCAACGCAAGCCAGCCGTCGAGTTGCCAGTTGAGGATACGGTCTGCGCGCTTGAGATCGTGGAATGGGACTTTCAGGTAAGGTGGGAAGACTTGGTGCAAGATTTCTTGGCAGTGGAAGACAGGGCTCTTATTACTGGAGTATGGCCCGTGGCACTTAACCCCAGCCAAATCGAGGAATTGGAACATGGAGAATGGAGGTGTAGACACCCCAATCTGGGCTTCTAGATTACTTTACTTTCGGTTTTTGACTCCCCGATGATGAAACAGATCAAGAACACCTCGGGAATGATAGGTGTTTGAGCTTTGACTGTTTGAAGCCCTTGAACCTAACCTAACCTAAGCCACTTCCAAAAGCCAAACCCTACTGACCCGCGCCAGGGCGCACCATCGCGCGAGACTCTGACTCCATCGCGCGATGATGCGCCAGGGCGCACCATCGCGCCAGGCGCACGGCGACATGATCGACTCGCGAGAGTCGGCTGGGTCAAAGTCAAAGATTTGACCATTGACCCACGATAGCTGTCACACTCGCGCGATGGTCCCATTCCATCGCGCGACGGTCCCAAACCTGTCACAGTCACCTTTATCAGCTGGGAAAACTTAGCCATGAAGTAACCCACAACCTGCACGTCTCTTTGCACCAGATCTACCTCCCCCTCTCCATTTATGGAAGGTGCTAACTCTATAAATACCCCCCCATTTGTTCACTTTCAAAGGGTTAACAAAAATTGGCATTCAAAGGCTTACACCTCAAGAACAAAGGTTGTTCTTCCTCCTCCATCACTCAAATCCCCCTTTTCACCTCAACTCAACTCAAAGTTCAAACACTTTTCAAACCAAAAGCCGAAGGTATAGCTTACCTTTGTTCTGCTCTCTGTTCTGATCTCTGAGGGGAACTGGCAGGGCCAAGGCTGGTAATCAATACCAGTCCTGGCCCTAAAGTCAGCAGAAATACAAGAATCTGTGCCAAGCACTCCCTCGCGCGATAGACTCACATACGCGCGCGACAGTCCACTGTCTCGCGCGGCAGTCCTTGTGGGGTTTGGGGGTGCTGGTT
This sequence comes from Rhododendron molle, assembly GCA_025413875.1. Classification (NCBI taxonomy): domain Eukaryota; kingdom Viridiplantae; phylum Streptophyta; class Magnoliopsida; order Ericales; family Ericaceae; genus Rhododendron; species Rhododendron molle. The sequence goes on from CM046391.1 coordinate 27,944,676, forward strand.
ATTCTTGTTTTATCATGTTATTCATTGTTTTGAAGTATGATAGGCCTTTTAGCTCACTGCTCAGCATGTTAAAACACATAGACTAGCTTTTCTTGCTTATTTACTTTGTTGGAATGCTTCTGTGTTGCATCTGGACCTGTACCAGAGCTCAGAGCATGCAAAGCAGTTCCTGGAAATCCAGCCAGGACACTCGCGCGAGGGACTCACTGTCTCGCGCGATGGTCCTCTGAGTCCAGTAACTGCCCTTGCATGAGCAGCTTGGCCCTTGGCCTTTGTTTTGATACCCCCACTGTTTAGGGGTTGTATTTCAATTTGTTTAGCTCCTGTTTATAATAATTTGTAATAATTATTTACTTTCAGTACCTATAAACTGCTTGGTTTGCCTCCTGGGTGTGCACTGGTCCTTCCAGAGCCCAGAAGGGGATAAAATTCAACCTGTGGTGAGACTTGAACACTCGCGCGAGGGAATGGGTGTATCGCGCGATGGTCCGTTTTGCATGCACGTTGATCCATGCGTGCAAAGGTGGCTGTCATGTGTGATACACCTATTCCATGAGCAGCTTGGTTTATTCTAATCTGGGGGTTAAGTTTTATCCCGTTTCATATTTGCCATCCATCCATGCCATGTTTAGATCACATCTTGCAAACTTGTTACAGTTTTAATCCCCGATTAACTGTTCCCCCGCCCTAACTGGCTAAAAAATGATTAAAGAAGAAGAAGAATCACAAAGTTTTCACAAAATGTCTAAGTAGAGACCGATCTCCGGATTGGGCGAGAGGGGTGCCTTAAAACCCTTCCCCTCTCGTAACCTGGCTCCCGAACCCAGATATGGTTATGACGGACTGGTTCCTTCACTTTTTCAAATCAAACAGCGCAGTGCTTCAAAATACGGTTCCTTGGGTGACGGACCTTCAAACCTGCGTGGCGACTCGTGTTTTTGCGGCCGCTTCTTTCCTTCGCGGCTCCCACGATCTGGGCCCTTGCATTTGGAATCCGGAAATTCCAGGGCATGCTGCCCACAGTGGCGACTCTGCTGGGGATAATCGAACCGATATTAATCCATACTTAGAGTTTAATACACTTGTGAACAATTCCTTAAAAGTCTGTCAAAACGGTGAGCTTCGCGCTGCCGAAGGCTGGAATGGTGATTTAACAGGACCCCGTGTCCGGCCAATCTGATCTGGGACTTTTTCGATTGTTCACTTGCGTAGTTTCCTCTAAAGATGGACTAAATAAAGTGAGCCGAGCTTGAAAAGGTATTTTGCGATTTTGTGATTCTTCTTCTTCTTAATCAATTTCTAGCATCTCATTTGCATCGATGTGGGATAAGCCTCGTTGGATCGTTTTGGCAATCCGGCACGGTTTACCGGAGCCCGGGGACCCCGAATGACCAACAACCTTCGACGATGATGGGTCATGCTACCGTTTGACTGTTGCTCAGCGATATCGCGGGCAACGGGAGGTATATCTGTGGCCCTAGTCCGAGGAACCCGTTACGAGCCAAAACCAGCCTTTGCATATACAAAGCTCTAGCACTTTCCAAACTAAGACAGGTACCTACAGGGTAAGATCTTCTTGCATCTAACCCCCGTAACTATCTACGTGTTATTGCTTTCCCTATCGCATGTACTGTACATACACTGTTTTGCCTAGGAGCATGCTTAAGGTGGTTCTTTCCGAGTTCGTCTTTTGCTGACTAAGACGTTGTTGGACCCGATGAGGAGTCGTTCATTCTCTTGAATGTTCGTTATCAATCGCAAAGTCCTTAGTTCAATGAGACTTTGAGAAATCAAAATTTGCTAAATCCTCAGCTCATGCCTAATTGAGGATTCAACCGACAATTAGGAATAACAAAGTATTGATGCTATGTCACTGGCGCCACCCAGGTTGAAGTGCGTTGTCACTATACACCACGTTGTTCGAGGTTAAGGTGCCACGTCATCAATGCCAAGTTGTTTCTAATTCAAAGATTAATCTTCAAAAGGGACTTGACGAAGATTTAGTCTATTTTGACATCTTTTAGGATCTGTCGATCTACTCAAGGACACATCGCCGAAAAGAATTCTGAGGATTCTGACAACTTCTGAAATTCGTGAGACAAATTCGTCTCTGGAACTGTACACACATACATGTCGTTTTGCGTAGGAGCATGTTTAGGGGCTTCTAAGTTGTCTCTCGCTTTCGAGTTTGTCTTATGCTAATTTGGACACTGCTAGACCCGATGAAGAGTCATGCATCTCGATGGTGCATGTTGTTATTTTTTCAAAGTCCCTAGATCAACGATACTTTGGGAAATCAAACCTTATTAAGTCCTTGGCTCATGCCCGATTGAGGATTCAACCAAAAATAAGGAACCACAAAGTGTTGATGTCGTGATATTGATGTCATTTTGGTTATCGTGCGCAGCACATACACCACCCGGCTAACGCGCGTTGTCGCTGAAGCCACCCCGGTAAAGGTATCATGCCATCAATACCGAGTTGTTCCAAGTTCAAAGTTAAATCTTCAAAAGGGACTAGTCGACGACTTAGTCTGTTTTGACATCTCTTAGGATCAGTTTGATCCTTTCAAAGGATACACCCTCGAAAAGAAATCTGAGGATTTTGGCAGCGTCCGAACATCATGAGACAGATTTGTCTCTAGTTCTAGAGTCTGTGGTTGACACCGACAACGACGCATGCATTGCATTCTAATTGCTGCAGGAACACCACTGAGCTTTCACTTATTTTACTGTCTAGTTCTGAGCCATTGCACCGAGCAAGAGAGTACCGAAAGGAAGAGCCTAACCTACTTGGGAACGTCTTCAGAATCCGAGTCAAAGGTTGGTCAGGTTACAATCCCAATCAGTCACAACGGAAGGCTCTCCGCGCTCTTTATTGGCTGCTCTACAGTCAGGGTCACCACCGGTTATACAGGAAGGGCAACCAGCATCCCCATCTTCTGCATCGAGCGCTTCTGAATCACCTACCATGTCAGGTCAGCCAGAGGTTCAACCACTTTCTCTGGGAGACATGCTCATGAATCTTCAGAACAGCATTACCACTATGCAGCAGAGAGCCATCCAGACCGATGCTAACATCACTCGTCTCAATGACCTTATCAACACTCGTCTTCCACCTCCACTCGAAGAGGAAGGCGAGGACGATGAGGACGACCAGGAGCAGCCTGTCTTGGTCCCAGATCCGAATCACGAGGGGCGTCTCATTGTTCAGCCCAACCCTAGGAAGGCTCGTGCGCCTGCTGCAAACCCGAATCTTGCGGGTAGGGAACTTGTTCAAAACCCTGACATAGCTGCTCTTATGGCCAAGATGGCAAAGCTAGAGGAATCTGTCACCAAATCTGAAAAGATCAGCACAAGCGGAATAGACTTGGATCGTCTTTGCCTGTACCCTAATGCTAAACTGCCAGACAAATTCAAGATGCCTGACTTGGTCAAGTTCGATGGGAGCGGTGATCCCAAGACTCATCTCTATGGCTATCATGCCGCCATGAAGCTACTCAAAGTAGAAAGTGAGGCCATGTCTCAGCTTTTCCCTCAAACTCTCTCAGGGCCTGCCTTCCAATGGTTTCTGTCGCTCGACATTTCCAAGAGAAAGACTTGGGAAGATATAGGGGCTGCCTTCATTGCTCAATACAACTACAACTCCCAGCTCAAGATGACTATTCGAGAGTTAGAATCCACGAAGATGGAAGCCAAAGAGTCCTTTGCGGATTTTGTTAAAAGGTGGAGAGCCAAAGCCGCTCTAATGATTGAGTGCCCCAGCGAGAGGGATCAACTCCGCATTATCTCCCGCAACCTGCATCTCGACTATGCTAAGCATCTCATGCTGGTTCAAGCATCTGCCAACTTCGAGACTTTCTTTGAATCTGGCCTGGCCATCGAGGATGCGCTGCAAAGTGGGATTTTGCCAAGAGGGGAGTCTTTTTCTTCCAATCCTCAGAAACCAAAGTCGAAGGCTTACTCGGAAACAGTAGCGCATTGTTTGGCGGTAGCAATTATGCCAATGCACGGCTACAAGTGGGGATAACGCTGCTCCCCTAATCATACGACCGATGTCAATCAGGTTCAAACCAAAGCTGCCGGGCCCGAACCCAACCTCGAAGTTTCTCTGCCTTTGAGGCATCTTTGTTCAGTCATGGAGAAGTTGATCAAGTCCGGGCATCTCAAACCTTTGACCCTACTTCCCACCCAAAGTCTTACCTGCTGGTTACAACCCTAAACTCTTCTCGTGCCTTCCACCAAATGCCTGGCCATCACACCTACAAGTGCTATCGTCTTCGACATGAGATTCAAGATCTTATTGATGATGGCACGGTCCAAGTTCCGCCAAAGCCCAACATTATTTCCAACTCCTTGCCTCAACACGGGTCTGACCCTCTGGTTGGTCAGGTATCTATCAGCTCCACTCGAATCAACCCGAACTCCACCATATTCAACCCTAGCCACTATATCATCCCAGTAAATCAACCCAAACCCATCGTATCCATCCCGTCCGAGCCGGAGGTTAACATGATGGCTGTAAGTTGGGCAATAGAGGTTTTCACTGCCGACATCTGGTTTGATAGTGATGAGGGGCTTACAAATGAGAAGATTGACTAGCTGAGGTCCATTGATCAAAGGAGCATCGAGTAGGTTTGGTCGAGAAGCCAAAGGAAGCCGAAGTGCTGTTGCTTGGGCCTGACGCCCGCTGGATCCTACCCCTTTTGTAAAAGCTATGGGTAGCTTTTTAAATATTGCATTTTCAAAACCGCGTCTAGTTTGCATTGGCGATATGTCTGAGTCTGACACAGAGTCTTTTGCGTTTGTTTAAAAACTAGCTCTGAGTCGGAGTTCGTGCCTCTTGGCCCTCCACGTCGTAGCTTTTGTTTCAAGTCTTGAGTCTGCTGTACTTGGCAAACCCTGAGGGTTTTTATGATATGCATTGTCTTGTTTCTTAGTACTTCGTTGGCTTTTGAATAAACTGTGTCGACCTTGGCGACGGAGGGATAGATTTCGATGGGATCATCCCCCAGGAAATGTGTTCCCTCGCCGAAAGGGAAGATAAAAGGCATGCTCAGCCTATTAAAAGAAGAAGTAATTTTCAATAAACTTGAAAGACAAGTATAACCTCCTGAAAGGTTCAAAGTTTGTCCAAACAGTGCCCCAAAGGAGCATTGCGCCCGGTCAAACAGGCTCAAGAATTCATCGACGTCTTGGCGTGGTCTCACAAAAGACGCACCTGGCGTTGATCCTGAGAAAAAGAAGTATCAAATCCTCCTGCTACCGGGTGCCAAGCCAGAAAGTAGAAGCTCGGAAGGCTTTGGGCCTCTCATTATGTTTAAAAACAGCAACAGTGACGTTCCGTCAAGTACAAATGAGAAAGTATAAACGGCTCGGAGTAAGGTATTCCCAGCCGAAGTACTTTGGATCCTTCGTTATCAAAGCCGTTGTACCTGGGGCTGCGGCCAAAGATCGATGACCTCGACGGCAACAAATTCAATACCATGGTCAACCTGGATCAAATCAAAACTAACTTTTCCATGAGAGAAGCTCGTTGGGCTGAAAAACCCCAAGGGTGGGCAGTTCCAAGCAAAAGTAAGAGCAGCCTGCTAGCCCGAAAACCTATGAAGGGGGTCTAGGCAAAAGTGATAGGCAATATTCGAAAGCTCGCTAGACCGAAGACCCGAATGGGCGGTACTAGGCAAAAGTTAGAGCGCAAAAGGAGAGGTAAACACACGAGTGAACCTTAGCCTGAACTACGTTTTGACCTGATTCCCTAGCTTGGGATACGTAGGCAGTCTCTCTTTGAGACTCGGTCACAAATCTATCAATTGGATCCATGGTTGACATTTTAGTACACATCAAAGGTCGAAGAGGATCGAAGATCAAGCTGCGATGAAGGAATCAGAAGGGGAAAACCTTTGCCTTTCAATTTTATTGCAAACCGCTTCTTCTATTACGGGGTGAGCATAAGTCTTAAAATATTTGCAGCATCAAAAACAGAACGAAATGCTAGAAGCCTAATGGCTCACAGTTTATTCTAAGTTCAGTGAGGTCTGGTATGAGCAGCTGCAGCCTCGCGTGCGTGCTTTTTCAACTCCAGCGGTAGCCTGCTACTGCCCTCGAATGACGTTCCAAGGGCTTTTGCCTAGTCTTGTCATACCATGCAAGTCATATGGACTTCATGTGACTGCACGGGGGTGTCGGTTTCAGTCCGGGCCTATATGAGTCATCTTTTGCGTCTTATGTCCATCTTTGCGGCATTTTTCTAGTTTTTCAATCAATTGTAATATCGGGATGCTTTTCTCGGTTTTGTTTGTACAGGTTTTTGTGCCTTTTTGCGTCTCTTACAAGTGTCAGTTTCACCTGTCTAGGAAATATTGTGAGTTTTGGCCCAGTAATGCCCAAAATTTCATCATGTTCTATGTGCCTAAGGGTTCGCATTGTACCCTGGGACGCTTTCTCCCTTTTCATTTGAGCTAGGCGAGTCTGTACATGTGCGCATGTCTGTGTGTCAATTGTCAATGCAAATTAGCGACTAGAAAGTGCAATTTTTACATGTGCTACCCTAGCTCCTGTAATCCACAAGCTATGGAAATATCATAAGCAGCAAGGGTATCTCGGCCCAAGGCCAAACAAAGCATTTCTAGGGCACGTCCGCCCAAGCATTGAAGAGAGGGCACACAAGCCCAAATTCGTCAACTGGGGCATGCCAGTCCATTCAGCGTCTATCTATCTGGGTGCGCATCTCAGAAGTAACAGACAGTACAATAATGAGGCTCAGTGGTAGTCCTTAGGCGTCGTTGTCCTCCTAGGAGCCGCCCTTAGCTTGCATCTGCATTTTCAATTTCGTATACATCATTGCATATTGTGTATATTAAATGTTGAAGCAGGAAGATGGTCCAGCATGGTTGCCGTCATACAGATTTGGTTTGCCGAAGGATGCGATGCAATCTCCTGCGGTTTTGTTATCGTTGGTTAGTGGATGCGATGGAAATCTCCCTAACTCTCGATTTGGTTTGCCGAAGGATGCGATGCAATCTCCTGCGGTTTTGTTATCGTTGGTTAGTGGATGCGATGGAAATCTCCCTAACTCTCGATTTGGTTTGCGGAAGGATGCGATGCAATCTCCTGCGATTTTGTTATCGTTGGTTAGTGGATGCGATGGAAATCTCCCTAACTCTCGATTTGGTTTGCCAAAGGATGCTATGCGGTCAGCGGATGCGATGGAAATCTCTCCTGTCCAATTTTCGGTTCGTAAACCAAAGGATGCTATCCTGCGGAGCCGTTTTCAACGACAGCCGATCCTGTCAAAATTCCCCCGCGGTTTGATCAATCAGCACATTGATCTTCTCGTCCGCATTCACGACAGCCGATCCTGTCAAAGTTCCCCAGCGGTTTGATCAATCAGCACATTGATCTTCCCGTCCGCCTTCATGGCAGCCAGTCCTGTCAAATCCATCGATGGCGATCATTGTATCGTCCGCATTCAGCCACAACGACGATCAGATTATCGTCCAATGGTCTGTTCATCCGCAATTGTTTGTTCCCCAAGAGAGTCCGTCTTGGCCTGTCCCTAACGACAATCACCCTCAGTCTAGCCGCAAGTGCATCTTCCAGCAGGCTTATTGCTCTGTCTCGGATGGTCTTTGATAAGGAGATTGGCTCTGATTCCCAACAGATGGAATTTAACCTGCCTGACACGACCTACCCGTGTTTGTTGGAATACTTTGTGCCGAGGATAGCTTGATCCCCAGCAACGACGGCATGTCCGTCCAATCTCAAAGCCTGTCCTGTCCCAAATTCGATCAACAAGCGGCAATGCAATTGTCCAATTCTACTTCCATCCCCAGTGACGGTCCGTCTGTCCTTTCAAACCGATCAGGGTCTGGTAAGTATGCTTGTCTATTTGCCAGAGGACACTATCGTAACTTGAGGACAAGTTTCTTTTTAGTAGGGGAGTATGATGTAGTATGTAGTAAGGGTATGTAGACACCCCAATCTGGGCTTCCAGATTACTTTACTTACGATTTTTGATTCCCCGATGATGAAACGGATCAAGAACACCTCGGGAATGATAGGTGTTTGAGCTTTGAGTTTTTGAAGCCCTTGAACCTAACCTAACCTAAGCCACTTCCGAAAGCCAAACCCTACTGACCCGCGCTTGGGCGCAATCATCCTGCGCCAGGGCGCAACCGTCCCGCGCCAGGGCGCACCATCGCGCGAGACTCTGACTCCATCGCGCGCCAGGGCGCACCCTCGCGCGACAGACTGACTCCCTCGCGCGAGAGTCAGCCTGGGTCAAAGTCAAAGATTTGACCGTTGACCCACGCGCGACAGCTGTCACACTCGCGCGATGGTCCCATTCCATCGCGCGATGGTCCCAAACCTGTCACAGTCACCTTTATCAGCTGGGAAAACTTAGCCATGAAGTAACCCACAACCTGCACGTCTCTTTGCACCAGATCTACCTCCCCCTCTCTATTTATGGAAGGTGCTAACTCTATAAATATCCCCCCATTTGTTCACTTTCAAAGGGTTAACAAAAATTGGCATTCAAAGGCTTACACTTCAAGAACAAAGGTTGTTCTTCCTCCTCCATCACTCAAATCCCCCTTTTCACCTCAACTCAACTCAAAGTTCAAACACTTTTCAAACCAAAAGCCGAAGGTATAGCTTACCTTTGTTCTGCTCTCTGTTCTGATCTCTGAGGGGAACTGGCAGGGCCAAGGCTGGTAATCAATACCAGTCCTGGCCCTAAAATTAGCAGAAATACAAGAATCTGTGCCAAGCACTCCCTCGCGCGATAGACTCACATACGCTGACAAATTCCCACCTGCCTCGCGCGATACCTCGTGGGGTTTGGGGGTGCTGGTTATTCTTGTTTTATCATGTTATTCATTGTTTTGAAGTATGATAGGCCTTTTAGCTCACTGCTCAGCATGTTAAAACACATAGACTAGCTTTTCTTGCTTATTTACTTTGTTGGAATGCTTCTGGGTTGCATCGGGACCTGTACTAGAGCTCAGAGCATGCAAAGCAGTTCTTGGAAGTCCAGTCAGGACACTCGCGCGAGGGACTCACTGTCTCGCGCGACGGTCCTCTGATTTCCAGTAGCTGCCCTTGCATGAGCAGCTTGGCCCTTGGCCTTTGTTTTGATACCCCCACTGTTTAGGGGTTGTATTTCAATTTGTTTAGCTCCTGTTTATAATAATTTGTAATAATTATTTACTTTCAGTACCTATAAACTGCTTGGTTTGCCTCCTGGGTGTGCACTGGTCCTTCCAGAGCCCAGAAGGGGATAAAATTCAACCTGTGGTGAGACTTGAACACTCGCGCGAGGGAATGGGTGTATCGCGTGATGGTCCTTTTGCATGCACGTTGATCCATGCGTGCAAAGGTGGCTGTCATGTGTGATACACCTATTCCATGAGCAGCTTGGTTTATTCTAATCAGGGGGTTAAGTTTTATCCCGTTTCATATTTGCCATCCATCCATGCCATGTTTAGATCACATCTTGCAAACTTGTTACAGTTTTAATCCCCGATTAACTGTTCCCCCGCCCTAACTGGCTAAAAAATGATTAAAGAAGAAGAAGAATCACAAAGTTTTCACAAAATGTCTAAGTAGAGACCGATCTCCGGATTGGGCGAGAGGGGTGCCTTAAAACCCTTCCCCTCTCGTAACCTGGCTCCTGAACCCAGATATGGTTATGACGGACTGGTTCCTTCACTTTTTCAAATCAAATAGCGCGGCAGGTGCTTCGAAATACGGTTCCTTGGGTGACGGACCTTCAAACCCAGGTGGCGACTCTGTGTTTTTGCGAGCGCCTGCTTCTTTTCCGCTCGCGCTCCCTCGATCTGGGCCCTTGCATTTGGAATTCGAAAATTCCAGGGAATGCTGCCCACAGGAGGCAGGATTGGGAAGAGATGATGGTCGATCCCTTGGATGGGTATTCCCTATTTGCACTGTTCACTGAACCTGAACCTGTCGAGAACGAAGAAGAATGGGAATGGGAGCCCGAACCCGACGGATGGCACTGGATGGATGATTCCGACCCCCTAGATGAAACATCATTGGCATACCTTTTCCGAGAAGAGGAAGTGGTGGAAGAAATGGATCTGATGAATCCCCGTATGTTCTCAGGGCTCAACGCCAGGACCATTGTCAACCTTACTCGAGACTCTGATGCTCTGGAGCGTTCCATGGACTATCTTTTCCTCCCACAGGAATACATTGTCGAGGAGTTCTTTTCCAAACCCGTAGTTCAAATCCCTGACGAGCCCAAAGATACGTGTATTGGATCACGAGAAGATGCAATGGGGTAGGAGTGCGAGATTGGTGAATGTATGGATGAACGGTGAGGAACTGACTGTCAATAAGGCCATGCTAGATGAAGGATCTCTGCAGATTAGCAATGACAACAATAGCAACAATGCCGACTTCTGGAATTCTCTGGAGGAAGACAGCATCTGGCACGCCTTGGAAATGGAAACTCTCAACGAAACTTTGGAGAAGACAGCACTTGACAAAGGGAAGCGTAAGGCGGACGACTGTGACTTTGACTTCTCCTATTTCTGGGAAGGTACTTGGTGGGAACCCATTCCCAAAACAGTTAGTAACCTTACCAGGAGTGGAAGAGTCTATCAGCCTACCAACCTCTAGCAGGGTAGCTCATCCCGAGCCTATCCGCCACAGCAGAATGCCCCTGTCAACCCCACAAACATGAACATTCCCCCCCCTCAAGCTCCACAAAACAACCGTCCAAGCTTCGCTAAACCTAACCCGCCTACCCAGCCCAAATTGTCCATTGACCTCAACTCACTCCCTGAATCTGACCCTGAAGCCTCTGCTGATCCCATTATTCGTCAACTCCAGGAAACCCCTGCTCGCATGTCTATGTGGGGAGTGTTAGCTGCCTCCCGCGAGCACCATCGTAGGTTGGTCAACACCCTTTCCAGGCTCGAAGTCCCCTCTGATATCGCCCCAGAAGCTCTCATCGCCCTTATAACCCCAAACCTCACCCAACACACCTTATCCTTCACTGAGAAAGATTTGCCGCCTGAAGGAACTGACCATAACAAACCCCTTCACATCACCATGAAGTGCCTGGGAAAGTGGGTCCCAGTAATCCTTGTTGATAATGGCTCCGCCATTAACGTGTGTCCACTCCGCACTGCTTATTGCTTGGGCTTAAAAACAAGGACTTCGCGCCGTCGAATTTGGGCGTCCGTGCTTATGATACCGTGATGTTTTGGGGACAATCAACTTGGAATTGGCAACTGGCAAGTTCAAGACCACCGTCGAATTCTGTGTGCTGGAAATACCTGCATCTTTCAATCTCCTGTTGGGAAGGCCTTGGCTACATCGCCCGGATGTCATGGGTGTGCCCTCAACACTGCATCAAAAACTCATCCTGGGTTTGGAATCTGGAACCCTTATCATCCATGGAGACTCAGGTATTCGTTCGCACTCCGAGGACAATTCCCCTCTGCTTGAGATTATGCATGGAGAGGAAGATATTGCCATGGGAGGCTTTGCAGTTATGACGTCGAAAGTGTGCACCATTCGGGCCGAGGACGGTTTCTTGGTGAGCTCTGCAGCATTGGAAATTATGAAACAGATGAAGTATCTGCCAGGCATGGGCTTGGGACTTTATGCTCAAGGAGTCCCTGAGTTCCCTGATTTCCCTGGAAGTAACGAGCGTTTTGGTCTAGGATACGAGGCCAAGAAAAGCGATTCAGCAAAGAAATGGCGCAATCATGCCCGAGCCCGTGCGATCAAGTTGAAATCAAAGGAAAAGGAGCCGCTGTACCAAGGAGAACCTGAGCCCTTTGTAGACCTTGAGACGAAGATGAAGTATCCTGGCTTCGAAATCTTTGCCAATGATACTTGGGAGAGTGACGAAGAGGTTGCAAAGGTAGAAGAGCTGTCTGAGGCACTCGACTGGCTGGAAGCTTTCGGTTTGGGCAGTCTCCAACTCTTGTTTGAGGGCGAGGATCCAGAGGGTATGATGCAAGATCCTGCTGTGCTGATGCTCGGAAATGAAGAAGAAATTGAAGACCCTTCCAAACTCATTGTGGAGGCTGTAGGCGTTTATGATAATTGCACTTTCATTCCACATGTAACTCGCACTCACAGCACTTGCACTGAGTCTGAGTCCGAGTCCAACACTGACTCGTCGTCTAGCATGGAGTCGGAGTTTGTGCCCATCGGCCCTCCACATCGTAGCTTTTACTTTGAATTCGAGTCAACCGCTGTATTCCCCCCGTCTGATGAACTGGTTAATAAAATGAATGACGTTTTCGCTTACTTGCCGATTTTTGAAATAAATTGTTTGGATCCCGACGATGAAGGAATAGATCTCGATGGGGACATTCCCAAGGAGATCCGCTCCCTCATCGATCGCGAAAATGAAAGGCATGCTCAGCCTCTAAAAGAAGAAATAATCTCCATAAACTTGGGTGATGAGGACAACCCTCGATTGGTTCAGGTAGGTTCCGGGCTGTCTCCCACTGAGCTTCAAGAGCTCACTGATTTACTAAAAGAATTCAAAGAAGTTTTCGCTTGGTCCCAAGCAGACATGCCTGGAATCGACCCGGAGATAGTCGAGCACAGAATCCCTCTCTACCCTGACGCGAAGCCTGTTAAGCAAAAATTAAGGAAAATGCGGCCCGATTGGGTATTAGAGATAAAAGAAGAGCTCACAAAACAAATCGACGCCGGTTTTCTAATCGTAACGGAGTACCCCACTTGGGTGGCCAACATCGTTCCTGTCCCCAAAAAGGACGGAAAAATCAGAGTGTGTGTTGATTTCAGAGATCTGAACAAAGCAAGCCCTAAAGACGATTTCCCATTGCCGCATATAGACGTACTCGTGGATAACACTCCAGGGCACGCTCTACTTTCCTTCATGGATGGCTTCTCGGGGTACAATCAGATTCTCCTAGCTCCGAAAGCCAGGGAAAAGACCACATTCATCACCGAGTGGGGGACGTACTGTTATCGGGTTATGTCATTTGGGTTGAAGAACGCCGGTCCTACGTATCAGAGGGGTGCCACCACACTGTTGCACGACATGATTCACAAGAAGGTCGAGGCTTACGTTGATGACATGATAGTGAAGGGAAAGGAAAGGAAGGACCATCTCCCGACATTGAGAAAGTTCTTTGAGAGGATACGAAAGTACAGAATGCGGTTCAATCCGCAGAAGTGCACGTTCAGGGTCACGGCTGGAAAGATGCTTGGATTCATGATCACGACCAGAGGAATTGAGGTGGATCCTTCTAAGATTAAAGCTATTCTTGAGATGGAACCGCCTCAGTCCGAGAAGGAAGTCCGGTGTTTCTTGGGAAAGATTCAATTCATTAGTCGGTTCATCGCCAAGTTGACTTTGACCTGTGAGCCGTTGTTTTGTCTGCTCAAGAAGGACGTGAAGTTCGAATGGAACGACAAGTGCCAAAAGGCTTTCGAAGCAGTACGAACTTACCTACAGAATCCGCCGATCTTCATGCCACCCATTATGGGAAAACCTTTGATCCTATACTTGTCCGTCACGCCCTCGTCAATGGGGTGCATGCTCGCACAAGAGGGAGATGATGGGGTTGAAAGGGCGATCTACTACCTGAGCAAGAAAATGGTGGGAAGCGAGGAGCGGTACACTTCATTGGAAAAGACATGTTGGGCGCTCGTTTGGGCCACAAAGAAATTGAGACACTACATGCTGTCTTATTCGGTGATACTGATCTCTCGGATGGACCCCCTCAAATATCTATTCGAGAAGCCAGCACTTACCGGTAAGCTAGCACGTTGGTTGCTCTTATTGGCTGAGTTCGAAATCAAGTATGTCACCCGCAAGTCAGTGAAAGGGAGGGCAGTAGCAGAGTTTTTGGCAGATCGCCCAATCGAGGGGCCCGAACACACGGAGTTTCCATTTCCCGATGAAGATATAATGACTGCAGTCGATGAGACATGGACGTTGTACTTCGACGGAGCTGCTAACCAGAAGGGCTTCGGGATCGGCATACTACTGGTTTCACCCGAGGGGTCACATATTCCCCTGGCTTTCAAGTTGAACTTCGAAGTCACGAATAATGATGCAGAATATGAAGCATGTATTGTTGGAATGGAAGCTACACTCGAAATTGGGGTCAAAGTGCTGGAAGTTGTTGGGGATTCTAATCTGGTCGTGTCACAAGCAAACGGAGAATGGAGGGTTAGGGATGAAAAGATGAAGCCATATCATCAGCAACTCGATGAGCTCATCCCGAGTTTTCATAAGGTGACCTTCATGCACGTTCCGAGAATGAAGAATCGCTTCGCCGACGCACTTGCTACCTTGGCATCTATGCTGGAACTTCTGATCAGGGTGAAGCTAAGGCCTGTCATGATTGAGCAAAGAGGCAAGCACGTGTACGACTACGTCATGAACATCGACGAGCCTGATGATGGACTCCCTTGGGTTCACGACATTTGGAATTTCGTCGAAAAGGGAGAGTTCCCTGCAGATTCTACCAAGAAGGATCGGATCGCGTTACAGCGATTGGCGTCTCAATACATTATCTGTGGCGGGCAATTGTACCGGCGATCTCCGTGTGGAGTTCATAAGTTGTGCATTCATGGTGATGACACGAGAGCGGTAATGGAGGAAGTTCATGAAGGAGTCTGTGGACCACACATGAATGGGATGATGCTAGCTAAGAAGGTGTTGAGGTTGGGCTATTATTGGTCGACCATGGAGACAGATTGCATCGAGTATGTGCGCCGATGTCACAAGTGCCAAACTCATGCTAATCTCATCCACGTCACTCCCTCGGAGTTACACTCAATGGCAACGCCATGGCCATTCTCCGCCTGGGGCATTGATGTCATCGGAAGGATCACACCCGCGGCTTCTAATGGTCACAGGTTTATCTTGGTAGCGGTTGATTATTTCACCAAGTGGGTTGAAGCAGCTTCGTACAAGACTCTGGTGGCAGTTCAAGTGGCTCACTTTATCAGGCAAAACATCATCTATCGATATGGCGTACCTCAAGCCTTCGTATCTGATAATGGTGTGCACTACAAAGGGAAAGTTCTAAAACTTTTTGACGAATTCAAGATTCAAGTGCATCGCTCGACCACTTATCGACCGCAAACGAATGTGGCAGTCGAAGCAGCCAACAAGACCATCAAGTCGATCCTCGAAAGGACTGTCGAATCAGCTAGGGATTGGCACGAACAGCTACCGCTAGCTTTGTGGGGATACCGGACGTCTATCCGCACGCCGACAGGGGCAACACCCTATTCTTTGGTGTACGGTATGGAAGCCGTTCTCCCCATCGAGCTAGAAGTTCCATCACTCAGAGTCATAGCAGAACAAAGGATAGACGAAGCCGAATGGATTAGTGGGAGGTTCGAGGAACTCATGCTATTTGATGAAAGAAGATTGCGGGCGTTGTACCATATTCAGGGTTATCAGCGAAGAATCGCTCGAGCATTCAATAAGAAGGTGAAGTCGAGGGATCTGCGAGAGGGGGATATGGTAGTCAAAGGAAATCCGTGCGCTAGTTTTTGACCTGCGAGGGAAGTTTCGACCAAAATGGGCCGGGCCGTACATCATCAAGTCGATCCTTTCCGGAGGAGCAGCATCGATCATCAATCTCGACGGCAACGAATTCTCGAATCTTGTCAATTTGGATCAACTCAAGCGCTATTACCCCTGAGAGAGCTCGCTGGGCCGAAAACCGCAAGGGCGGGCGGTCCCAGGCAAAAATTAGAGCAAGCCTACTAGGTTGAAAACCCACAAGGGCAGCCTAGGCAAAAGTTAAGGCAAAAGTCGAAAAAAGAGCTCGCTAGGCCGAAAACCCGAAAGGGCGGTCCTAGGCAAAATTTAGAGCGCAAAAAGGAGAATGTTAATACCCGAGCGAACCCCAGCCTGAACTACGCATGGGCCTGATTCCCCTTCCCTAAGGGATACGTAGGCAATCTCACTCTGAGATTCGGTCCTAAATCACAAAAATCCAAATCCAAATTGACGAGTCAAAAATGCTTTCTTTCGAGGTGCACGCGATCAATGAACCGAAAAGGGGGAAACCCTTAATCAGTCAATTTTATTTCGATGATTTCTTTATTACAAGCTGAGCATGAAAACAGAAAACTCACAATGAGACCTACCTTTTATTTCAAAAAACGGCAAAGTAAGCAATCAACCCATTCTCGCTTCCACATCTCTCCTTAGCCACTTGCGGTACCTCCCGGACGAAGCAATTGAGAAGAGTGGGTCATTCGGCTCGGTCCTACGAGCCTCCCACGTTCGAACATAACTCCGAAGGCCCGGAATGGTGAAGGGAGGGAGACGAAGCACTTCAGCTCCTTGCGGCGGCACCTCCTGGCTGAGCCCGAGCTGACGAAGGATGCGGAAGGGTGAGTAGAAGGTAAAGCCTGTCAAGCCAGCCACAAACACGTGCATCGAGCCCATGTTGCTCACAGTCATTGCAGGAAGCCTCAGCCAATGGCACCGCTAAACGATGCTGTCTTCCTCAGCAGATGCGAGGAAATCAGCCCAGTCATCTTCACTGCTGTACATCACCTGGAAAGGACGGTTCCATCCGCTTGCTCGATACCACCAATCATTTGCCGGCGATATCAGCAAACCCAACTTGTCGCAAAGCCACATCTATCCAAAAGAGAGAAAACAAGTGAGGAGCCAGATAAAGCCTAAACCGAGTGTCGAGGTAAAATGAATGTCAGAAATAGAAAAAGAAGAGCTGAGTGAGGTCCCTAACCTGCAGCAATAGCGGGCTACCACCAAAAACCCTCGTATGTCCAGCATGAAAAGCATCCAACCCCATCAAGGTTTCTGCAAGGACCAAAGGCGCAACATCCTTGCGAGCCTCGATCTGAACAGCGACTCTAACCAATAGGGAACTGGGTTGACCAACAGGAGGAACCAACAGGAAGGCCGCCAAGAGACAAATGCAGCAGGCCATCATCCGACGACCTTGGTACTCGAAATCCGTTAAGTCTCCAGGTGGACTGAATCTCTCGTACAGGTGCATGATATTGATAGCGTTACCTTGGGTCAAGAACTCAGCAACGTTCCCACTGACGCCCAGCTTGGCTTTTAGGATGTTCTTCATGCTCTCCCTAAGCATCGGAACAATTGGCTCGGCGGATTCATGGCTGCCCAAATAGGCATGGAATTCTTCGACGGTGGGGCATAGCTCTTGAGAACCAAAGTGAAAGGCATGCCCTTCAGGATCCCAAAAGCGTGCCGCCGCGCGCAGCAACACAGGACGAATTGCGACCTCGCGAAGGTATTTCAAGGCATGAAGGCGATGCCCTCGGAAGTTTAGCCAGTCGATGCCCTCGAGGCTGTCCAACCAAGGCCGGAGCAAGGCTTGGTTCAACAAAGCCATGGTAAAGGGGAGTTTTGGAAGAAAAATGATGGAATGAGGTGTGAATAAGTTGCCAAAGCAGGAATTCTCTATTTATAGAGGTCTGAAGGATGCAATACCAGCTATCACCAGCCTTGGAACCATTCAAGCTCAGCATTTTCAAGACAAATTCAAACTTTGAAAGTTTAAAAACATATTGGAAAAGCTCAAATCTCCTTTTGGGAAGTTGTTTGTTCTAGGGAACAGAGGGTGCAAGGTTATGAGATGTCTTGGAAGTGTACATGCAGAGGAAAAGGGCATGAGGATAGCTAGTGAATGGCATGGGGAAGCAACACTAATCTGCCAATGACAGAAGTCCCGAGCGCTCGGGAGTGAAGTCCCAAGCGCTCGAGACCACTCTCGAGCGCTCGGGAGTGCTGCTGTTTCTGCAGTTTCTGATTCTCAGCATGCCAGCCTCAGTTCAATGCCACAAACACCTTCAGCTCAAATCAGAAGGCTCCCAACATGTTCCCAGGGGATACAGCGGTTTCCGTTGCGGATTTTCTTCATGTACTTGTCCCTGTCCTTCGAAAAATACCAAAATTCCCAACGTTTTTGACCCTCGGGTATGCCAAATTCCATGTAACATGTGTTTTGTTGGACCCAGTGACGCGTATAAGTCACAACGTACATTAGTGGTTGTTTGGCATGTTCAAGCGCGCATTGGCGCTATTAGTTTAATTTTTCGTCATCCAATCGGCCCAGAATCACCTTTTTCGAGTGTGTGTGTATATCAATCCTTGCGTCAAGGCTATTTTCATGATTCTATCAACTGTACGACGCACTGGTTTACGATTAAAAGCTTAAAAATCGGCGGTTGTGTGTCGACGTCAAATTTTCGTTCTTATTTTAAGAGTATCGGTTGAAATTCGCGTGCTCTTTACTTTCGTTCAAAGCTAGACGAACATATTTCATAAAATACAATTCTTAGAGGAAGTGCGAACGAACGCGAAATAGTGAGAAGTGCAAATGTTCATAAATAAATACGGTATCTACAATGAGTAAGGAAGGAAGTACATAAGCTGGGCAAGCACATATCCAATCCAATCCAATCTACTAGGGCACGCAAGCCCAAAACAAAACCAAGGCACGCAGGCCAGGAAACTACAACCGTGCTGGCGTGGAGGCCCATGCAAAAGAAAAGACTAACAAAGCAAAAAAACAAAAGCTCAGCCCAGGCGGATCCTCTTCTGCTGGTGTCCCTCGGCCACCGCTCTCAACCTCATCGCCACCGTCACCGTGGCCTGACGCAGAACTCGAGTCCGTAGACCCTAGGGCTCGTGACTCGAGTGACTCCTCTGCCTCCTCCTCGACTCTCGCGAGCCGGTCTCCGCCGGGCGCCGCCCTCGGGACCACCTCAAACTGCCGCGCCTTTGTCCCCGACCGTGATACTCTCGTGTAACCCGGCCTCTCGTGGCCGGTGGAAATTTGGAAGGCTCGCGCGCTCGCGGATCGTGGTCCTAGTCGAGGCGTGGTCGTACTCGCATATCATGAGCATTCATTCGTTCACAGTGCATGTTTAATATCCAATAAAGTGTATATGTATGCATTTTTATACCTCACGAAACATGAGTAAGACAGGCTCGGGAACAGGTCGAGTCTGAAGGGTCCTCCCCTTGGCGCAATCTTTCAGTAGCTGCCGCATCCCCACCATCAGCATAATGGCCTGTTCCGCCCATTCTCGCGGTACCTGCACCATGATTCAAAAGTCAAAACCATATGTGCATAAGCAAGAGGCATTTGAAACATGAAAGAAGCGAAATTGTGTTATACCTGAGCAGGAAGCCGCATCGATGGCTGTGGAAGGCGTGGAATGTCCAGCATCGCTCGTGCACCAGAAAGGTCCCTCACCCCTATCATCCACTCCAACGTCGGTAGCCCGTCTGGTGTGGAAGTCGCTGCCGTCTCTGGAACCTGTGAGCTGCCCTCACCTCGGCCCGAAGAGCTGACACCTCACCCACCAATAGGAGGTCTGGCACCTCGACCCTTACCGCGTGAAGAGCGACCACCGCGGCCGCGTCCTCCTATCTCGCCTCCAGCCTCATCTCCAACCTCACCGCCAGCCTCACCCCTGGCCCTCCTGGCCTCAGCCTCTGCTACCCGCCTCTCCAGCTCCCTCTCCACTCCCAAACTGGTGGCCAGGTACCTGTCTCTGTATGTAGTGTAGTCCAGCGTGCGCCGCAAGTATCTCTCCAGATCAATATCAGGCACCGTATACCGCTCCAGCTCAGCGCGTGTATAGTTCCCGATCCGCTGCACCCGTGGAGGGAGTGGCCCGGCACGACAAACTCTGGCAGACCGAGTGACTGTCGCGTCACCCGATCCCCCAGGTACCACTGCCAACCCAAGGGGCACTCCAATAGGACTCGGCTCCTGGTCACTTCCCGGCTCCTCGGTAGGAAGTCAGCCTCCAGCCTCGCCCATCGACCCCAGTGAACCTGCATCCAGTTGATGTACATTAATGATCGTATTTCATAAAGGAAAGCATAAGGGAGGAAAAGAAAGGAACATCAATGTTTATACCGTGACTCCAGTGATGTTATCCAGCCAGAGCCGGAAAGTCATCACCTGTCCTCGTCGCTCCTTCGCTCTCCGGTACTCCAAACTCCATGCTAGTGCACGTGGAAGCAAGCTCGGATTTGTGCAAGTGTTCTCGGGCGGGAACATGCCCAAGACCTCGTAAGCCCAAAGCTGCATATTTTGGAAATTGATTCAAGTCAGATATATGTTCAATTCAATTCAATTCATTCAATTAAAACAATTCAAAGCAATAGTGTTGAATCATACCTTAATCACCCTCCAGTAACCGCCTATGGTGTCTCCCACTCCACGTGAGGCAGCTCCTAGAAAGCAATAGAGCGTGCACAGAGCAGCACCGCCCCAGTCGAACCGTCCGGCCTGTCTCAGATCCACCAAGCCTGCCAAATAGCTCAAGTGAACCTGGGATAGCCTGAGTGGGAACAAAGAAGCCCCGAACAGGTACAACAAGTAAGCCCTGGCCATCTGGGCCACCTCAGTGTCGTCTGCTGGCTCGCGGTACCTGCACCATGATCTCAGTACGTCGTAAACTGCCCGTACTCTGCTAACCCCTCCGTTTCACTTGGTAGTCGATTGAAAGTTTGTCTATTTTCAACAGCTTTGCACGTATTTTTACCCCACGAGTGCTATTTTATCCTCGTTCTGTCCACCAAACAGAGCAACAGGTGGACCCTCCATGCAATCATCTTATCAAACCCGTGTCGATCATTTCTCGTGCATGCATCACACGTGCTTGCATTTTCTGTCCGCCAAACAGAGCAACAAGTGGACCCCCTTTTATGCATTCATATTATCTAACTCGCGTCGATCACTTTTCATGCATGCATCACACGTGCTTGCATTTGCTGTCCGCCAAACAGAGTAACAGGTGGACCCATTGTACGTTTATCTTGTTAAGGTCTTGTCAACTTTTCTTGTGCATGCAGCACACGTATTTGCGCTTGCCCCAAAGAACTACGCTGGTCTGATCCTTGCGAAAAAAGGTACGTAGGCAGTCTGGAAGGACGCGACCGCATGCATCAAACGCTGTTACTTGCATTTGTGTTTGAAATTAAGGGCTTGATGTGGCTCGAATTGGGCTGTCTCAATCTTTGGATGTCACTCGTGTCCAGACATGACGCCGAGCGCCATCCAAAGAGGGGCAACTGTAGACACCCCAATTTGGACATTTCAAATTTCCTTAATTTGTGGCCCGGAGGCTCCCCGATGATGAAATTGGATTAAACAAGCCTTGGACCGATAGAACGATGCTCCTTGAAAGGCTTTAAAAAGGGAAAATAAAATGTCAAAATCAGTCCCAAGCGCTCTGGATCAATCCCGAGTGCTCCAAACCATACTCAAAACCTGAGATTTGACGAACTCTCTAGCGCTCGAGAGTAAACTCCAAAGCGCTCGAGACTGAACCCGAGCGCTCGAGTCTTCTATGCTGGCCAATGGGTGGTGAGCCTTCCCACTACCCATGCAATTCATCATTACAAATCCTTTGAGCTAGCTGAAGCTCGGTCCACACTCAACCTCAGTCAAAAAATCCTCAGACCAGCAGTTTTCCCCTTAAAAAAATAATTGTTTCAAATGCATGTGATGGAAAATTTTTGCCTATAAATAGAGGCTGGTATTCAGCTATCAAGAGGACGAAAATTTCTCTCTAAAAAACCCTTCTTGACTGTTCAAATAGAGTTGTTCTTCTCCATCTCCCTCAAAAACTTCATTTTCAAAACAAAAGCAACAATAACCCAAGGTGTGAAAGACATGCAAGGAGATTAGATCATTCTCCAGTTCTGAACCTCCTGATCTGCCTTCCTCATTTCACTTCCCAAAACCCTTTTCCAAGGAGCAAGCTTCCAACTCAAAGGTAGAAATCCTCCACCTTAGTGTCAAGCAAAGCAGGGCTGTTTTCCTTTTCCTTCCTGAGGGAGGTCCCTCAGCCCTCTTAGTCCTTAATACTAAGTAAGGGTTGGGAGACCTTGGTGTAATAACAAGAGCAATGGGACATGAATGAGTTTTCTGCATTAAGCTTACTGGAAACACTCCCAAGCGCTCGGGACTACTCCCAAGCGCTCGAGAGTGGCTCCAACTCTATTTCATTCTTTTAAGCACCTAAATGGACATGCATGGGGGGGGGGGGGGGGGGATGAGTTTTAAAATTTTTCATCTCTTTTAAGGTTTGCTGGTACAAACGGTCCGCTGTTTTCAGAGTGAAATAAAATAAATGATTTGTATTAAAGGCATGCGAAAGAATCTTGGTCTGGTTCTAAAAAGGAAAATCCTTTTTCTCACTTTGAAAAGTCAGATCCAGTGTATCAGCATACTGCATTTGATGGATTAGTTGGTTGAAATCAGTCCTGGGTTGTGGAACACTTCCAAGCGCTCGAGTTTACTCCCAAGCCCTCGAGAGTGTTTGCATGCAATCTCGGTCCATCTTTTTCTTCCAGTTTCATTCCCCTACTGCTTTTGTATGTCCATGCATGCACCCCTTTCAGCTCTTACAACTGTAAAACCATTTTTTTTTTAGAAAAACAGGGAAGCAGGGTTTGGCAGAATGGAGTCTGATTTCATTCTGCTAAGTCTTGTGTCAAGTCTGTGACATGTGTAAATATTATTCCAGTTAATTTCTTCAGTATTATACTTTGTTGTATCCTGTTGCACTAACAAGAATTGCAGGGTGAGCAGGTGGTATTCCCGAGCGCTCAAGAATGTTTTCGAGCGCTCGAGAGTAGATCAGTGACAGGATTTCCCAGTTTCTGCCTTTCTGCATTTCTTCACCATATTCATCATCTCCTGTACACATGCACATGCATGCACCTCTTGTACTTGATGTATATCTGTGGATACTTGCTAAGTGACTTAATGAAATAAGATCTTTTAAAAAAATCCCACAAATGTTTAGTAGAGACCGATTTCAAATCGGGCGGGGGGGGGGGGGGGGGGGTGCCGTAAAACCCTTCCCCCCTCGTAACATGGCTTCCGAACCATTAACAAATCTCTGGTTTTCAATTCAAATCTATTGTTTTCAATCAAAACGGTTTCTCGGGTGGCGAACCACAAATCCGGGTGGCGACTCTTCAAAAATTCTCAAAATCCAAGAAACGGCGTGGCGCCTCTTTTTCGGGCCGCCCCGATTCCACCTGGGGCTGTGGTAGCCCACAGCTAGCTTTTTAACCAACGAGTTAACCTAGCAATCGTTTAACGTAATTACCTGTTGTTCCTAACCCTCGGTGAACCTCGTGAACCTTACTCGTGAACCTTTTGAAACCCTTGAGCTTCGTAACCCTAAATTAAACCCTTTGAACCATTTCAACCTTTTAAGCTATCGACCATTAGACAATAATGTTAGGGTTATCTTTACCCATTGGATAATAGGTAAACCTTAGTTAATCCAATTAGGTACTAGATTAGATTAGTACTTAATTACAAGGTATTATACTTCCTAGTATTAACCGTTGGATAATAACCGCTAGGAGGATTATTACCCATCAGACGATAGACTAGAATCCTAGCCATCATTACCCATTGGTTATTAACCGCTAGGCAAACTATTATCCATTGGACAATAGCTTTACTTGCCAATCAAGTACTAGAATAATTAAAATACTAGATTACCATGTGTTAAAATCCATGATTTGTACATTAGGATATTAGATTAGTACTTAGTACTTTGAAAGACTTAGATTAGTTTATTAGATATAGTATCCTTACATATCTAACCTAGATTGTGTAGTACATTGCCTGTATATATTACATATGTACTTGTATAAATATATATATGTATATATATATATATATTATATTGTATGCAACATGTGTGTATATAGATTATTATATTAATAAAATCTATTTTTTGTTTAAAATACAAGATTTCAAAAGACCCATAGTACTTATATATATATATATATATTAGTATATATACGTACTTTCAAGAGAGTACAAGTGGGAGAGAGAGAGAGAGGGAGAGGGAGAGAGGAGAGAGATCCGAGAGAGAGAAAGAGAGAGAGAGAGGAAGAGAGAGAAGGAGAGGGAGAGAGAATTGTACCTTGATTGACCTTGATCTTCTTTGACCTTCCAATGTATCTTGGTGTATTTCTTTCCTAGCAAATCTATGTACTCATTGACCTAAATGCATTTTCAATTAGGGCAAATCTTGTACAATCCCTAGCAACACAAAATCCTCACTCTTCCAATCCACCAACCTTGTCCTTCCGTATCTTAGTATATATATATATATGTATATATATACATTGTACCTTGTACCAAGAAAGGAAGAAAGAGAGAGAGAGAGAGGGAGAGAAGGAAAGAGAGGCCGAAAGAGAGATTGGGAGAGAGAGAGAGAGATCGGATGGAGAGAGGGAGAGAGAGTGTGATGTGTGTGTTAGTGTACTCACCTTGATTGACCATGCTTTGATCATCCTTGTCCTATTTTCTATACTTTCAATCTTTGAAAGCATAAGACTTCAAGCAAGATCTTGTCCTCCTTGTACAAACCCCATTAGAATACTTGAATCAAATCTCCTTCCTTGCCAAATCTTCCAAAATCCAATCCAAAGGACATATCCATAGCCATGCAAGCCTAGGTTTAGGTTGATTCTTGCAAGAAACCAAGATTTGGTGGGATTAAAAATTGGGAGAAAGAGGGAGAGAGAGGGTCGGCCAAAGAGAGGAGAGGGGAGAGCTCTTGCCTATAAATACCATGCCATTCTCATCCATTTTGCTCACACCACTTCTTGCTCCAACTTCTCTCTAGAAAGTATAACTCATTCTTGCTTATTCTTGCTTACTTACTTTCTAGTTTTCAAGAAACTTTCCATCACCACCCGACCACCACCTCGATCCAAAAGTAGTAGTAGTTGTAGTTCGGTTCTAATTTCGAGAGAAACCTTTCTCTTTCGAAGCTATCGGAAGCCTACCGTAAGCCGTTATTCCGTCCGACCGCCGACTTTCTTTCCGTTGTACTTTTCGTAGCCTCCTACGGCCAAGAAGAACGGTAGAATACACCGACCCCGCTATCTATGTAGTACTTGAATAGTTGATTGCATGATTTTGTGGAGTTCTTCGAACTTATTTTTTTTCAAAATAAAGTTAGTTGTGATATTTAGCTTGTAGAACTTTCTTGTTAAAGAATATGTAGTTTACTTTGATCTTATGACTACTTGATTGCTTGACGTCGGAATTGCTACTTGTTTGTATGAACTCGTCAATAAACATATGTTGTTTTGACTTTCCAAAAAGAAGGATGTATACTTTTGAATTAAAGATAAAGTGTTGTTTTCGAAACGAAGTATTCGTATTTTGACCTTTTCGAGGAATGTGAACTTGATCGCATGATTGCTTGCCTTGTGGTTATGAACGAGCATGGTAATATAGAATTGGATGATCTTGCTAGTTTAGTTTCAAGTTTACTATGATAGTGTTGTACTTGTGTACGAAGTCCCGCCGCGGAGTCTATGCATGACACGAAACACATGAAATTGGAAAGTAGGAACATGACAACTAGTGTGTGGTTAAAATGGATAAAAATACTTTTGAAACTACATAATGGCCAGACTTGGTAGGCATTGTGTGGAGGTGAAAACCCGCAATGTGGCCGGACTTGCCCATTGTGGAGAAGTGTTTACAAGGGATAAAATATTTTTGAAACAACATAATGATCAAGTGTGATAATCATTATGTGGTGTGTGTGTGTGTCCAATGGGGACCATGTGTGAAGATCATTATGTGGTGTGTGTGTGTGTCCAATGGGAACCCGGAGCAGCGGAACCATTGTGAGGGTGTGTGTGTCCAATGGGAACCCAGAGCAGCGGAACCATTGTGAGGGTGTGTGTGTACTCCAATGGGAACCCGGAGCAGCAGAACCATTGTGAGGTTGTGTGTACTCCCATGGGAACCCGGAGCGGCGGAACCATGGTGAGGTATGGCTTGGTTATCCGTGGAGAGGAGCCAATGCTAATTGTGCGCCAATGGGAACCCGGAGCGGCGGAACCATTGTGCGTATACTCGAGAACCCAAAGCGGCGGAACCGAGGTTGTGTGTGTTAGAACTGATTTTTGAAATGTGTGCCAATGGGAACCCGGAGCTGCGGAACCATTGTGCGTATACTCGGGAACCCGGAGTGGCGGAACCGAGGCTGTGTGTGTTAAAACTGATTTTTGGAAAGTTTTGGTAAAGTAAAAACGAGACACGTTCTACGAAACGTTGCGTAGGAGTAACTCTGGTGACATGGACATTAACGATAGATAGTGAATGCGGATGTGTCATTGTTGATAGCTATATCCTGTGTTGTACGTGCTGTTTATGACTCTTTATGATATATGCATGACTTGCTATGTGTAAGTTAAGGGTTAGTGGGTATAGGATTACTCTATTGAGCCTTTCAAGCTCAGGGTGTTGCTTTATGTGACCCTGACATATTATGCTGGTGGCGACGCTGGTATAATGTGTCAGACCTTTTAGATAAGCAAGGAGAGCTGTATACCTTGGAGGCATTTGGAGCTGAGGAGCTTGCTAGGATGGGACAAGAGACGGAGCTGTAGATAACCTTAGATGTCTTTCCCTTTTGTATAAAATAAGTACTCCCTGAGGGGATTATGATGTAATAAGGAGCCAGACTCTACCTAGTTTATCCAATAAAATATTTATTTAACATACCCGATTTTGGGGGCGTTACAAATTACATCACCATTATCACATCGAGTTTGCATCACCATTATCTCATCTAACCACCATCATCATATACACATTCTGTATATCTCTCTTATTCATGAAACATGTCAATTCTGCAATCAACCGGCTCTACGCCTCAGGTTTTATTGATCGGTCTAGAACCTCGATTCTTTGGCTCTACGATGAGAAAGCTCCACGCACAGACCAGCAGAATACAATCGGATCTATGCCTCGGTTCAATCACGTCAAGCTCTAAGCTCCGACATCTCAAGTTCTCGCCTCCAGAAGGCAAAGCTC
The DNA here is from genome assembly GCA_025413875.1 of Rhododendron molle. Classification (NCBI taxonomy): domain Eukaryota; kingdom Viridiplantae; phylum Streptophyta; class Magnoliopsida; order Ericales; family Ericaceae; genus Rhododendron; species Rhododendron molle. Next base: position 27,971,563 of record CM046391.1, read on the forward strand.
CTTGAACTATCAACCGGCTCCGAGCCTCGGTTCCATCAAAGCTCTAAAACCTCAGGCCCTCGCCTTATGATCAATACTAGCTCCGTGCTTCTGTTCTGTCAAGCTCCAACATGTCAGGCTCTCGCCGTATGATCAATACCAGCTCCGCGCTTCGGTTCCATCAAAGTTTCAAGATCCTCAGGCTTTTGCCTTATGATTGCGACAGGCTCTACGCCTTAATCCTATAAACCGGCTCCGCGCCTCGGTTCCTTCATTTTAATGCTCCGTGCTCCAGTTACTGGCCTTGTGCCTCATATATCTTAAGAAACGGCATCCAACTCGTCTCCGGAAGATGGCTTGGGTCCCACCCCATATCTCAAAATCAGCGTCCAATTCATCCTTAACAGATTGCCTGGATTCCACCCCAATTACATCAATTCCTTCCAGCTCATTCGCAAGGATAGGCTACTCTACCGAGTTTCCCTCAGTCAAAGTTAGGATGATCAAGAAAAGCAAACACACCTGCCGTGTACTGATCTACCCCAAAATACTAAGGACGCTCTTTGCAAAAACATCCCTGGCAGCCCCGCGCTCCTTCAACTACTCTCCACCAAAATCCTGGCTCCGCCAAGGTACGTCACACTACGGCTTTTAAAGCCCGAAGGTACGTCTTCTGTCTCTAACCCTCTAAACTTTTTCTTTTTTTATTGCCTCCGAACTACGGTTGGTCTGAATTTCCCCTGTGGAATACGTAGGCAGCCTCCCGGCCCGACCATAACAAAAACCTTTTTCAAAAACACTTGGAATAGTGGTTGGACCAAATTGAGTTGCTTTTACAGCTTTGACTCTTACTCAAACATGTCTCACGATCCGTCTGAGCTCAGTCAAAGAGGGGCATCTGTAGACACCCTAATTTGGCCTAATGATTATTTCAAGTCCCACCTTGGGGACCATCTCAATGATGAAATGGATACAGTGATTGCTGATTGACTTCTTGAGAACCTTAGGACTTTCGGTAAGAACTTTGAGCCACTTAGAGGACCCAATCCAGAGCCATATAGCCTTTCAGACAGAAATATAGTATCCTAGGAGAATCCATCTGCCAGCCGTAACATTGATGTCACGGCCTTAACATCATTTTCTCACCTGAGCAACCTGTTGACTAAAAATCTCCCTGAGAGATCAATCTCACGGCCGCAAGATCTATCCTTCGGCCACCACATCCTTTCTTCGGCCGCCAAATCCATTGCTCGGCTGCCAGATCGTCTATTTTCCAGACTCTGGAACGTTCTGTCAATTGTTTGATCCAACTACACTACCTCTCTGATGTGTTCGGGTCACGTTCAGAGATCACAACGAAGAGTTTGAATTGCATTGCAATTGTAATTGCAATCGTGCGTTTTGATTGGACGGAGTGAGTCACCAATTGCCTATATAAAGGGCCTTTGGGTACCACGAAATACACACATGAAATACATCAGATTCATAATCTCTCCAACCACGAAACTCTGTAGAATCATTGTAACAACCCTAATTTTTACTAAATAAAAATTTCGTTGTTACTGTTTGAAAAATCTTAATTAGGTTTTAATCATCGTTTAACCGCCGATCTTCCTATCGTTTCTAGGATAAAGCCCTAGGATTACACTTCTCGGCTGGAAATCCTATCTAGCAACCCTAGCTAGCTTTTAAACGACGATTCGACTTAGCTATCGTTAAACCTAGCCACCGATCGTTCCTAAACCTCCGTGAATCTTATGAGCCTCGATTCACGAACCTTTTGAAACCCTTGAGTTCGGTAACCCTAGATTAACCCTTTGAACCGTTTGAACCTTTTAGCCATCGACCATTGGACAATAGCGTTAGGGTTTCCTTTACCCATTGGTCAATAGGTAAACCTTGGTTAATCTTCCTAAGTACGAGATTAGATTAGTTTAGTGCTTAATTGCAAGTATTAGACTTTCTAGCATTACCCGTTGGATAATAACCGCTAGGAGATTTATTAACCATTGGACGATAACCCTTGGACCTTACCTTCACTAACCATTGGTTATTAACCGCTAGGAAAACTATTATCCATTGGATAATAGCTTTGCTTGCCAAACAAGAATAGGTGATTAAAATATTAGATTTGGCATGCGTAATATTTGATTAAAATAGGGTTAGTACATTAGGTTAGTATTTTAATGGTTGTACTTTGAAAGTAGTAGAATACTATATTAGATATTGGTCCTAGGTCATATCTAGTATAGATATTGTGTGGTATATATATATATATATATATATATATATATATATATATATATATGAGTGTACTTGTATGTATATATATATATAATATTGTATATAACATGTGTGTAATGGAATATTATAATTAGAAAATCTATTTTGCTTGAAAATATAGATTTTATGTTTGACCCATTGTACTTATATATATATATATATATATATATATATATATATATATATATATATATATATATATATATATATATATATATATATATATATATATATATATATATATATATATATATATATATATATATATATATATATATAGAGAGAGAATGTCGAGAGAGAGAGAGAATCCGAAAGAGAGAGAGGGAGAGAGAGAGAGAGAAAGAGAAGGAAAGAGAGGGAGAGAGATGGTACCTTCCTAGATTTTCTTGTACTCTTTTGCTTGGGATTCTATTGCACCTTTGGAAGCTTAATCTTATAAGCTTATGCCATGACCAAATCTTGTATAAACCAAAATCCATACTCTTTCCTTATTCAACCACCAAATCTTGTCCTTATATATATATATATATATATATATATATATATTGTACAATGTACTAAGAGAAGAGAGAGAGAGAGAGAGAGAGAGAGAGAGAGGCCGAGAGAGAGAGATTGAGAGAGAGAGAGAGAGATTCGGATGGAGAGAGAGGGAGAGAGTGTGATGTGTGTGCTAGTGTACTCACCTTGATTGACCTAGCTTAGATCACCCTTGTCCTTCTTTGATATGCTTTCAAAGTGAAAGCATGACCTTTGTAAGCAAATCTAGTCCTTTGTACCAAAACCCTAAATTGTTTACTTGATTCAAATCCATTTCCTTGTCCAAGTTTCCATAATCCAATCCTTGGTACACATCATAGCCATGCAAACCTAGGATTCTTGGTTGTTTCTTGCAAGGAAGCAAGATTTGCTTGAATTAAAAATTGAGAGAAAGAGAGAGAGAGAGAGGGCCGGCCAAGAGAAAGAGAGAGGAGAGGCTTTGCCTATAAATACCAAGCCATTCTTCATTTGAACTCACACCTCAACCCATTCTCCAACTTCTTTCTTGAAAGCATAGCTTGTTCTTGCTCATTCTTGCTTGTTCTTGCTTACTTTCTTTCTAGTTTTTCAAGAAGCTTTCCATCTCCGCCACTAAACCACCATACGACCACCACCTCGATCCTAAAGTAGTAGTAGTATAGGTTACGATCTAGTTTCGAGAGAAATCTTTCTCTTCCGAAGCTATCGGAAGCTTATCGTAAGCCGTTACTCCGTCCGTCCGCCGACTTTCTTTTCGTTGATCTTTCGTAGTCTTTTTCTACCGCCGAGAAGAAAGGTAGAGTGTCCTTACTCTCTACCCCTAAGTATAGTTGTATGCATGTGTGACTTGAATGTAGTGTAATCTACCCCGCTATCTCTAAGTATATGTAGTACTTGAATAGTTGAAAGCATGTTAATGTAGAGTGTCCTTACTCTCTACCCCTAAGTATAGTTGTATGCATGTGTGACTTGAATGTAGTGTAATCTACCCCGCTATATCTAAGTATATGTAGTACTTGAATAGTTGAAAGCATGTTAATGTAGAGTGTCCTTACTCTCTACCCCTAAGTATAGATAAGATGTGTGGAACTTTTCAAACTATTTCTTTAAGAAAATAAAGTTAGTTGAATGATTTAGCTTGTAGAACCTTCTTGTTAAAAGTACGTAGTTTACTTTGATCTTATGGCTACTTGATTGCTTGATCGCCTAATTGCTACGTGATTGCATGAACTCGTCAATAAACATGTGTTGTTTTATTGAACTTCTCGAAGGAAATGTGTTTTAAAGATAAAGTGTCGTTTTAAAACAAAGTATTCGTATTTTGACCTTTTAACGAGCATGATAGTATAGAGTTGGATGATCTTGCTATTTGATATCGCATGAGTTATGTGAATAGTCCCACCGCGGAGTCGATGCTTGTTACGAGACACATGGAATTGGAAAAGTAGAGATATGACACCTAAGATGAGGTTGATATGGATAAAAAGTGTTTTGGAAATGCATAATGGCCGGACTTGGTAGCCATTATGGCCATGAGTCAGATTTGGTAGCCTTTGTGGCAATGAACCGGACTTGGTAGCTCATTGCTGTGCGACACAAGGTGCCGGTCTTGGATGCTCATGGTTGTGTGTGTGTGTGTGACACAATGTGCCGGACTTGGTAGCCATTGTGGCCATGCGTTGGTATCCTTGTGGCAATGTGCCGGACTTGGTAGCTCATTGTTGTGCGACACATGGTACTTGTAACCCATGGTTGTGTGCGTGCGTGTTTTCGGAATTGATGATAAAAGATGAGACACAAAACGATGAGTCGCGTAGGAGAGACACACGGAAAACATGACACCAACGCTTGTTAGTGAATGCGCATGTGTAATTGTATGTGTTATTCGAAAGCATGGTTAAGTTTGGAAAATCATATACTATCTTTGATGTGTATGTTAAGGGTTAGTGGGTTTGGATTACTCTATTGAGCTTTCAAGCTCATGGTGTTGCTTTATGTGACCCTGGCATATTATACTGGTGGCGACGCTGGTATAATGTGTCAGACTTTCTAGATGAACAAGGAGAGCTGTATACCTTGGAGGCTTTCGGAGCTGAGGAACTCGCTAGGATGGAGGAAGAGAAGGAGCTTTAGTTAGCCTTAGTGACCCTCCCTTTTGTGTAATATAAACCTCTCTAAGGAGATTGGATGTAATATTGAGCTAGACTCTGCCTTGGTTGTCTAATGAAACCTTTATTTAACGAACCCGATTTTCGGGGCGTTACAACTTGGTATCAGAGCTTTAGGTTCAAAACCTCAGCCATGGGTAGAATGGGTTGCCTTTTAAGAGTAGTTTTGAGATAAGTTTTGAGATAAGTTTAAGATAAGTTGACCGTTGCACAAACGTGACTTGAGTTTAAGTTTACTGTCCCAAATTGGGTGGAATTCTGACAAAACAATCTTCGGATTGAAGTAAGGTGGAAACTGGCAGTACCGCCGAACTGGGAATTCTCGAACAATTGGATGATGACTTAAATCAAGAATCGGATGTGGAATGTAGCTAAATCCAAGTTTTTCCTTATTATTAATTGAACCCTTGTCTTTAAACCGTGACTAATCGAGGTTTAAACTTTTCCTTGTAGATGAATCACATAGTCAACCTAGTAGCTGGACCTCACCAACTCAAGATTGCCATAGAATCCATGACCACCCAAATGATGGGGAAGCGTGACTATGTTGTCATGATACTCGCTGAGATACGTGATTTCAAAAGAGTGCAAAGCCATGACCCTAACCCCATAGAAGATGACCCTTGGTTCCCCGTGATGTTCCCTATCCTATGCTCTTTCTATGGATTCTTCAGAGCCCTACCCCCGATGGAAAACTTCACGTATGGTGAAGGAGAAACTGAAGATGAGGAGGTTGCCAAGAAAGCGACCAAGGATGGAGAAACTAGTGGAAGTAAGAATGAGCCCGAGGAAGACGAACCATGAAGCCAAGAATACTATTAGGGAGTCCCTAAATAAACCTAGCAATAGTTGTAATCCCTTGGGATGTAGGATCTTTTAAACTAGGATCACTATTGTTAGGCCTTTTGATGTAAAATAGGAAGATGTAGGACTCTTGATGTATTAAGCTTAAGGCTACTATAAGCCGCCTATGATGTATTTGTTTGCCCTAAGTAATGGAATTATGTGTTTCTTATTTGAGCATGTGCATTGTCTATGTGTGTACTTGTGTCTTTACGAGACTACCCTTTCACACCGATAAGTCTAACATATAATTTTCTTATTGTAGATATGGCTAGCTGTACCCCTGCTACACCGTTTACCTTTGCGGACCTGCTTACGTACAAGGCTCTGCTTGCACTCGAGAGTTATATCCCTATACCCCACTTGGGTATATTTGACCCTGCCACTGGCGAGCACACTTTCGAGGTTATTCTCGTGTCACCTTTAGCTGAGACCATGGATGTGGAGACCTTATGTTTATCACTTAGTGACGCTGTCGAGGATGCCCGACAACGGGGAGAGTAGTGGCTCGAGAAAAGGGAGAAGGAATGGAAAGACGAGTTACGAGTGTATTTCGGACTTATTCCACCGCAGTAGTAGAGTCGTAGTTTTAGAATAAGGTCCCGAGAGTTGTAGTTGCACTTGTGTGAGTACAAACTTAGACCATGTATTAGGAGTATGTAGGATTATTCCGCTGGTATTAGGAGAAATCGTGCCGTTTGCTTTATAATAGAACTCTATGCTTATGTATGAAATCGTGGTTTATCTATGAAAAATCTGTTTTGTTTTAAAAGAGTACTGTTGCATACTATTTGACATTTTGCTTACGTAGTTGAAACTCTGACTTCGAAAACGATAGTTTAACTTAGATTAAACCTCCCCCTTTTTGATCTTAACGCGTAGATGGTGAACCGACGAAGCGGACTAGGATACGAGCAAGGCGAATCCTCTAACCCCGATCCTAACGCTAATCCTAACTTAACCCAAATCATGCAAGCTTTCGTGGCTGCTTTGAATGCCAATCGCCGAAACCCACACCGCGACGACGAACCTATGACCCGAACCCGAGCGATGAACGAGTTCTGCAAGCATCGACCCTCGACTTTTCACGGAGACCCTAACCCGACCGTAGCTGAAACGTGGCTGAAGGAAGTCAAGGTGATCCTGGACACCTTGGAGATCACTCGCGATGGAGACCGCGTAGCCCTAGCCACCTACCAATTTAAGGGAGAAGCTCGTTATTGGTGGGACCTGATAGAATCAACCCATACCGTAGCCGCGTTGACCTTTGCCCAATTTGAAACCCTGTCCCTTGATAAGTACTTTCCCACACCCCTTCGTTTAGCCAAGGAACAAGAATTTACGAACCTGAAACAACGAACCCTGACCGTCACCCAGTACGCGGCGAAATTCGAAGAACTATCTCGTTATGACCCGGAGGCTGTGGCCACGGAGGATAAGAAAGCGAGAAGATTCGAGTGGGGACTAACAACCGCTCGAAGGGCCGTCGTAGCTCAAACGTTTCCCACCTATGCTGAAGTGGTGAAATGTGCGCTCCGACTAGAGAGCGAGGAAGCTGATTTCAAGACTCGTTGGAGGAAGGCGACAAACAATACCGGTGGACCAATTCCTACCCGATCGCCTAGCCTTAACCGAGGACCCTACCCCGTTAAGACCTTTACCCCGCCTCAAAGTAACCAAGTTTGGAAAACTGTTACTTCTGGCCGTGACCAATTGCAAAGAGGCAATAGAGACATCACGACAGTGAGGTGTTACAACTGTCAGTTGATGGGTCACTACAGCCGTCAATGCCCACAACCTCCAAATGGATGTCACGGAGTGGAGGCAATGGAAACCAAAAGACCCAACAGACTGGGCATGCTGGATTTGGACAGCAGAACCTTGGAGGTCCATCTTCGCAGCAAAATGGACTTAACAAAGGAAAGCAGCCCATTGGAACCCAGCAAGGCACTGGGGGCCGCATCTTTGCACTATAGACTGAGGAACAAGAGCTGGATCCCTCTGTGATCCAAGGTACGCTACTATTGTATAGTACATGCGTACAAGCCTTGTTTGACTCTGGTGCATCGCATTCCTTTATATCTACTGCTTACGTGACTGCCCTGGCGCTAGAAACCGAGCCCCTAGATGCGAGTACGAAAGTAGCGTCACCGTTAGGAGGAAGTATAGCGGTTAGTCTAGTATGTAGAGGGTGCGAGCTAGAAATAGATAACCTGCGATCTTAGAGTAATCGACATGGCGGACTTCGACGTGATCGTGGGAATGAACTGGCTATCAGCACATCGTGCGGTCATAGACTGTCACCAGAAGACTGTGACGGCCTTTACCCCAGAAGGAACTTGTTTCTGTTTTAAGGGGGATAGGCAGACCGCGAGTTCGACGACGAAAAGATCAAGGTGGCAGAATCAACTATTTGGATGGCTAGCTAGTCTCCAAATGGAAGAAACTGACCGAATGGAACTGGGACTACCACACATCGTGTGCGAATACGCCGATGTATTTCCCGAGGAACTTCCTGGTTTACCACCTCATAGAGAGATAGACTTCTCTATAGAACTCCAACCGGGGACAGCGCCGATTTTGATGGCCCCTTATCGAATGGCCCCCGCTGAACTAACGGAGCTCAAGACCCAATTGAAGGAGCTGCTAGACAAAGGATTCATCAGGCCGAGCACATCGCCGTGGGGAGCCCCTGCGTTGTTCGTGAGGAAGAAGGAAGGGACGCTTCGCTTGTGTATCGACTATAGGAAGTTGAACCAAGTAACCATTAAGAACCGTTACCCTTTGCCTAGGATCGATCACCTGTTTGATCAATTGAGAGGAGCAACCTGTTTCTTGAAAATCGATCTTCGATCAGGCTATCACCAACTTAGGATCCACGACGAGGACATCGCTAAGACAGCCTTTCGTACGAGATATGGCCACTACGAGTTTGTAGTAATGCCATTTGGGCTGACGAATGCTCCGGCAGTATTCATGTGTCTCATGAACAAAATCTTTCAACCCTACTTAGACAAGTTTGTAGTGGTGTTCATTGACGACATTTTGGTATACTCCGCCAGTAAGGAGGAGCACGAAGGACATCTACGGATAGTACTACAAGCACTCCGAGATAGCCAACTCTATGCCAAGGCAAGTAAATGCGAGTTCTGGCTAGAAATGGTTAAGTTCTTGGGTCACGTAGTATCCAAAGATGGAATCGTTGTGGACGAGGAGAAGGTCGAGGCGGTGCTGAAATGGAAACAACCAACCTCTGTGTTTGAGATTAGAAGTTTCCTAGGATTAGCCGGTTATTACCGTAGATTCATACCCGACTTTTCGACCCTAGCCAAACCAATGACGAGACTGACCCAGAAGGGAGTGAAGCTGGATTGGAATGAAGCCTGCGAGAAATCTTTTCAAGAATTGAAGAAGAGGCTGACCAGCGCACCAATACTCATCATACCCGAGCGCGGTATAGACTACACGGTCTATTGCGACGCCTCGAGTGATGGTTTGGGATGCGTGCTGATGCAAAACGGGAAGGTTGTAGCCTATGGATCGCGACAACTCCGACCTCACGAGAGGAATTATCCTACTCATGACTTAGAATTGGCCGCTGTAGTATTCGCCCTCAAGTCGTGGCGTTACTATTTGTGGGGAGAACAATTCGAGGTCTTTACCGACCATAAGAACCTCAAGTACTTGTTCACTCAGAAGGAGTTGAACCTGAGGCAGCGTCGATGGATGGAGTATTTGGAGGATTATAAATTTACACTCCAATACCACCCCGGCAAGGCTAATGTAGTAGCTGACGCCCTGAGCCGAAAGGATCGGGTGTAGAAAGCCAAGAATGCCGTTAAGGAATGGGAAATGGTCGATACTCTTAATGAGTTCAACCTGCGACCCTCATCAGAAGATGGGAAAGCGCGTCTTTATGCCCTAGTAGCAGAACCAGCGCTTCACCAAGAGATTCTGATGGCTCAGACTTCCGAGCAAGATTGTGAATACATTCGGTATCGAATCCGAGAAGGAAAGGTGATACCAGGATGGACAATCGAGAAGGACAATAGTGTGAGATTCCAAGGAAAGGTCTTTGTACCTAATATCGGAGCTCTCCGAGAAGCTGTACTCCGAGAAGCACACCATTCGAATTTCGCAGTCCACCCTGGCGGTACGAAGATGTACCATGACCTGCGAAGGACGTACTGGTGGGAAGGAATGAAGAAGGACGTAGCTCGATTTGTATCAACTTGCCTGGTGTGTCAACAAGTTAAGGCAGAAGATCAGAAACCTAGAGGAGATCTTCAACCCTTACCGATTCCTACGTGGAAGTGGGAGCATATCTCGATGGATTTCGTGACTGGCTTGCCAAGATCAGCCAAGTCCAACACCGCGATTTGGGTGATCGTGGACCGACTCACCAAATCTGCGCATTTCCTGCCTGTCAAGATGACAGAGAATGTGGAACAATTGAGTATGTTGTACATTAGAGTGATTGTACGACTACACGGAGTACCTGTCTCAATAGTGTCTGACAGAGATCCACGTTTTGTCTCACATTTCTGGAAGGGATTGCAGAAGGCTTTGGGAACAGACGTAAGACTCAGTACCGCCTTCCACCCTCAAACAGATGGACAAATGGAGAGGACCATCCAGACATTGTAAGACCTGCTAAGGGCCTGTGCCTTAGATTTTTTCGGGAACTGGGAGCAACATCTACCTTTGGTGGAGTTCGCTTACAATAACAGTTACCAAGCAAGTATTGAAATGGCGCCATACGAAGCCTTATACGGACAACCTTGTCGATCTCCTGTCTGTTGGACCGACATAGGAGAAACGGGATTGATTGGACCTCACATAGTACGAGATACTTTGGAGAAGGTTAAGCTTATTCGACAAAGAATCCAGTCCGCTCAAAGCCGACAGAAGAGTTATGCGGACAAGAGGAACCGACCTCTGAGCTTCAAAGTAGGAGACCACGTGTTTCTAAAAATCCGACCGAAGAAAGGTGTAATTAGGTTCGGAAAGAAAGGAAAACTTTCCCCGCGCTATACAGGACCCTTCGATGTCGTAGAGAAAATAGGAAAGGTTGCGTATCGTTTAGCCCTACCTCCGCAGTTAGATAAAGTACGTAACGTATTTCACGTTTCGATGCTTCGCAAGTACCTCACGTTGCCGACACACGTACTCAATTGGGAGGACATCATCGTCCAAGAAGATGCGACGAACGAGGAAGAACCGATCGAGATACAAGACCGGAGTGAGAAGATCATCCGGAATAAGAAGATTAGGTTAGTACGAGTCTTGTGGAAGAACCGTGGAGCTGGAGAAACTACCTGGGAAAGAGAAGAAACCATGAAGGCGAGCCACCCTCACCTGTTCGAATCTGAGCACGCGGTGCGGGGACGAAATTGTTTAAGGGGGATAGGTTGTAACAACCCTAATTTTTACTAAATAAAAATTTCGTTGT